>CP125976.1:68500065-69771377 GCA_030063025.1 Avena longiglumis | reverse complement strand
ACAACAAGCTTTAACTTAGCGGTGCTAACTAAGGGTGAACACTTTATGACTTGAAATTCATGTGCATGAGGGATCATCTTATAATGCTACCGTCGTCACTAAGCAATACAAGATGCATAAAGGATTAACATCACATTCAATTCATAATATGTGATATGATATGGCCTTTCTTCTTTTGTGCTTCCGATCTCCATCTTCTAGCACGAACATGATCTCCATCATCACCGACATTGCATCAAGGTCAATGATGCTTCTCCATGGTTGTAGCCCAATCGGCTTCAACTATTACAACTACTTTGAATAGACACGCTGTCTTAACAGTAATTTAAAGACAACCATATGGCTCCTGCGTTGCCAACTTACAATAAGGAACATTGCATACATCATATATAATCACAATCATGGCCATATCACATCCACGGCACACCCACCAAAACAAAGTTAGACACCTCTAATTTTCTTTTGCATGTTTCGTGGTTTGGGGCTTTCAATAAGTATCGATTCTAACTTACGAACAAGAACCACAACATTGATACTAGTATTGTCAATCACCCGTTGTAAATTGAATCTTAACTATGCTAGGAGAAAGCAGGCACCCGCCAAAGCCACTTATGCAATACAAGTTGCATGTCAAGCGTGGAGCAAGTCTCATGAGCGATGTCATGTAAGGTTAGCCGGGCGCTTCATCCCAACATACCGCAAGATGCAAAGTACACAAGAAGCAATCGACAATAAAAGCATCAACGCCCACAATGACCATTGTTCTACTCGTGCAACAGATCTACATATAGACACGGCTTTGATACCTAATGTGAGGGGTTCGTAGTATGGAAAACAAAAATTTTCTATCGCATACAAACAACCAAGCCAAGATCTATCTACTAGATTGTAGCAACGAGTCGATAGAGGAACTCACCCTCGAAGATTCCAAAAGCGGTTAACGAGAGCGATTCTGCAGTGATGTAGTCGTACTCTTTCCGATCTCAAGATCGTGTAGACGATCCTTCGGTATCACGTTCAGCGCTCCATGATCGGTCACACGTTCGGTACTCGACGAAGACCTTCCTCTCCTTGTTCCAAAGAAAATGGAGGTTGTAGCACTCTCCTCGCGATTCCTAAGAAGGCAACGGCGTGGTACCGGAAGTAGAGGGAGATCCATGAGGGCTTCGCCATATGGCGAGCGAGTATGGTGGAGTATGAGAGAGCTATTAGTGGTCTAGGGTTTATACACACCAATTAGAAGGCTCTAAACCGAAGGCTAGGGAAATTAGAAGCTCTAAACCAAAAGCGGCTCTAAACCGGAGATTAGAGGATAGGAACTTGTGTGTCTAGAGGAGGCCCTGCCCTCCTTTTATAGGTGGGAGGCGGCAAGGGAGGAGTCCCTCCCAAGTCGTATGGTTGGCCTTGGCGGCTTGGAGGACTCCTCCCCCAAGTCGGGTTCCAACCACCTCTTGCTTGTTTCCCAGTTTCTGTTTCCCACAGTTTCTTTTCCAGTTTCTGTTTTAGCGTTTGACTTTCAAACTGGCAGTTTGACTTTTCAGTTTTGGAAAGCAAGAACACTTAGTACATGATGCAATCATTCAATATGTAATGACATTCATGTACCCTCCCAGTGCGGACAATCGGAACCTTCTAGAACATTCGATGAAAACACCTAATCATTCCCGAACTCCGAAACGGGACTTTCCTTATATGAATCTTATTCTTCGGACCATTCTGGATCACCTCATGATATCCCGGATCCCATCCGAGACTCCGAACAACATTCGGTCTCTTTCTCATAATACCATAACTACTCAAACAACGTGAATCCTTATGTGTCTCCCTACGGTTCGTGAATTATGCGACATGATCGAGACACTTCTCCTAACAATAACCAATAGAGGAATCTGGAAATTCATATGGCTCCCACATATTTCTACGATTACTTTGCGATCGAACGAACCACTTACATACGATACCAATTTCCCTTTGTCTCACGATAGTTTACTTATCCGAGGTTATGATCGTCGGTATCTCTGCATACCTAGTTCAACCTCGTTCGAAACAAAGTACTCTTTTCTTGTTCCGTGATATGTGATCCCTTGTGAGCCACCACATGCTTGCAAGCTAATTGGATGACATTCCACCGAGAGGGCCGGAGTATATATATCCTCATATGGATGGACAAATCCCACTCTTGATCCATGTGTTTCAACCAATACTTTCCGAACACTCAATGCCACCTTTATAGCCACCTGGGCCATTACGGTGTGGTGTTTGATGTCATCAAAGCATCCATCCGGTAAAGGTGATATGCATGATCTCATGGTCGAAGGAATTAGGTTACTATGTATCAGAAAGCATATAGCAATTGAACTATTAAAATGACTTGATCTTTAGGCTACGCTTATCTATAGGAGTATGTCCACCATATCATTCTCTTAACGATATGATCCTGTTTTTAATAACATCTCTATGTTCATGATCAGGAAACCATGATCATATATTAACCAACAAGCTAGTTTAACAAGAGGCTTTACTAGGGACTCTTATTTTAGTTTACAAATCACACAAGTATTAATGTTTCCGGTTAATACAATTATAGCATGGTATGTAAACATTTATCATAAGTGTGAAGATATGATAATAACCACTTTATTATTGCCTCTTGGGCATATCTCCAATAGCCTGCACCCACATCATCAACAACCAAAGCTGGCGCGCACGCCAGCCCGACGACCTGCGACATAACCTAACCAATCGATGCGACGGCGAGCCCATGGGGTCGCCTCGAAGCCCAAGTGCTTGCACCAATGATCCGAGGCGAGAAGTATCCGCCAAACTTCAAGGCGCCAAAAAGAAAGAGAAAGTACGACTCAGACGACCGCCGTATGGCTCGACACATACCTCATGGCGATGGGGACCGCGGCCACACCGACCTGCTCGCCGCCTGCTACCTCCCCGATGATGGAGGGCGTGCGCAGTGGATCAACACCCTCCCAGACGTGATCGACTCGGAGGAAATGCGACGCCCGTCAGCACTTTCGAAAAGTGCTCCCACCCGCGCCACCACTATCGAGGACCCAGAGCGGTGCGTCCGGGGACCCGTGAGTCCACAATCCAGGTCCAACGGTGGCAAGACTTTGGTACAACGCGATCGGCATCCACCCTACACAGCGATCCATTGCTTCAAGACCTTGTGCCGCCACGAGCCCCTAGTCGCCAAGATCAAGCGACCCCGCACACTCGACAACATCCCCGACCTCGAGATCGCCAAACCAGACGCCGAGGAAGATCCAAACCAGAAACCGACGACGAGTCGAGGTCAACGCCGCCGAAGCGGCAACGACGGCGACGCCGACCCGAACTCGCTTCGGCACTTCGCGCCTCACCGGCAAGCGCGCGATGGCGAGTCGACTGCCGCTAACGCCGGCACGCAGCAGC
Organism: Avena longiglumis; assembly: GCA_030063025.1. Taxonomy (NCBI): domain Eukaryota; kingdom Viridiplantae; phylum Streptophyta; class Magnoliopsida; order Poales; family Poaceae; genus Avena; species Avena longiglumis. The sequence continues at coordinate 69,767,951 of CP125976.1, read as the reverse complement.
CTGAGCCCAAGAGCTTCCGCCGCGACGGAGGACAACGCCGCGATAGCGGCAACTACAAGAACAAACCAAGGTTCGACCCTGCGACCCTCCTTAACCAACCATATGCGTTCCATAACAGGGAAGGGAAGCCCGCAACGCACACCACCGTCGACTGCCACACCCTCAGGGAAATCGAGAAGGCACGGCAAGCGCGGGAGGACCTTGACAACGACCCGCTAAACGGCGGAAAATTCGGCAAAGTAGCCGGCTCGCTCCACACCTTCACAGGCTTCAACACAAAGCGCGAGAAGAAGGTCATCGCCCGCTGCCGTCCGCCAACGCTGGCGATAGACGCCCCCGCCTAAACTGGTCGGAGCCCATCACCGAGCCGCCAAGATCACTCGCCACGCGCGAGTACCCGTGACGAGTCGCCCGTGGTCAAGCCTGGTGGCGACTACGGATCCCCAAGACACTGATGGGCGGCGGCAGCTCCATCAACATCCTATACCGACACCTTCAGCGCTGCGGCTCTCGCCGATGATCGAGACGACCCACACCACATTCCACGGCATCGCCGTCCCGGTCGGAAGGAGTACCCGATCGGCAAGGTCACGCGCCAGTCACCTTCGCACACCGCAAACTTCCGCACCGGCGGATCGTCTTCGAGCTGGTGCCCTTCGACGCCCTACCATCGCCCCTGGGGCGCCTGTGCTCGCCAAATTTATGGCGCCCACCACGCGATATAACGCGATGAAGCTCCACAGCCGCGCGGCGTCATCACCATCCACAGCGACCCGACATGGCCGCCGAGTGCGAGGCCAAAGGGTAAGCCGCTGACGCCGTCATCGCGGGCGGAGACCAACCACCCGACGAGCTTCGCCAAGTCGAGCGGGTCAACAACGACGACCCCACCATACTCAAGAAGCCCAACCGAGGGCGCAAACACCTCAACCTTTGAGGCCACGGCGCACACCCGCACCGTCGAGCTGGTCCCGGCGACTCAGAGGCCGGTGATTTATCGGGACGGGCATGAGCCCATCATAGGAAGGCGCGCCATCGAGTTCCTCCGTGAGAACAGGACATCTTCGCATGGAAACCCTCGACATGCCCGGTGTCCCTAGGGAGCTCATCGAGCACAAGCTAAACGCCGACCCAAAGTGCGACTGCTGCTGCCGCCGCGTCTTCAATGAAGAACGCCGCCGAGCAATCGCCGAGGAAGTGCGCCTACTGGCTACCGCCGCTTCATCCGCAAATCAAGTACTCAAGTGGCAGCAAACCCAGTCCCGGTCGAGAAGAAAAACGGACACAGAGAATGTGTATCGACTACACAAACTGAACAGCGCCTAAAAGAGCAGCCGTCCTCCCACGGATCGACCGGATAATCGATTCAACCGCGCCGAGTCGCTATGTTTCTCGACGCCTACTGCGGATACAACCAGATCAAAATGGTTGTCGAAGGCGGCGTTCATCACGCCATTCAGAGCTTGCTACACCGCCATGACCTTGACCTCAAGAACGCCGGGCGACCTACCAGTGCATGCAAGAATGCCTCGCGAGCCAAATTGGCGCAACATCCACGTTACATCGGCGACGTGGTCGTGAAATCCTTCGCCATGCGACCTACTGCGCCGACCGGCGAAACATTCGCCAACTTGCGACGGTATAAGATAAAGCTCAACCCAGGCAAATGCACCTTCGGTGTACCTGCCGGACAACTACTGGGGTACGTCGTCTCCAAACGGGGGATTGAGGCGAACCCCACGAAGATCGACACGATCGCCCGGCTCGGCAAACCCGAGTGCCTGCGACATTCAGAAGCTGGCCGGGCGAGTAGCGGCTCTCAGTCGCTTCATTCCCCGCCTGGGCGAAAAGGCGATGCCCCTATACCGCCGATGCAAGAACCCCACCTTCCGGGACAAGGAGGCGGACGACGCGCTCGCCACCTCAAAAGGTGCTACTCGCCATTCACTACCGCCGCCCCGGCCGACAAAGAACCCATGCTGGTTTACGCGCGGCGTCCGGCGAGCGTCGTTGCCGCGTGATGGTCGGCGAGCCACCGAGGAAGGAAAGGAGCGCCGTCCAGCCGGTGTACTACATCAGCGAGGTCCTCACCGAGTCGCGCCGTACCACAGTACCAAAAGCTAGTATACGCGGTCTTGAGCTCGCGCGCTGCCGCACTACTTCGGGAGCACCGATCACGGTCGTCTCCTCGGCCACTTGCAAGCCATCATCCGCATCGCGAGGCGACCGGGCGGGGTCGCTGGGGCCAAGTGGCCGAGATCGGCGCCCACAACATCAAATCTGAGCCACGAAGGTGATCAAGTCGCGCACCTTGGCGGACTTCATCGCCGACCGAGGAGGCCCGGCAACGGAAGAAGCCGTACCTCCATTCTTTGGATCCTGCACTTCGACGCTCCAAGAACGCGACGGCAGCGCAGGATAGTCTTGACTTCACCAAAGGGCGACAAGCTCCGCTACATCCTCCGCCTCGACTTCACGCTCGCACCAACAACATGGCCGAGTACGAGGCCCTACTCCACGCATGCGAGCCGCCAAGGAGATGAACGCCAATCGCCTCCGCCACGGAGATTCCGACCTTGTCGCGGGCAAGTCGTCGGAACGCGACGCCTCCCTCACCATGGCGCGCATCGCCAAGTGGACAAGTTGGGCGGCCACTTCACCGCTACTCCGTCGAGTGGATCGGCAGCGGAAAAATAAGGAGGCCGACGCTCTCGCATCGGGTCGGCTCGACCGCACCACCAGTCGTCTTCCTCGACACGGTCACCAAGCCAGTCTCTCCCGAGGGAGATCGACATCGGAGTCCCACTCCAACCGAGGCAGCCTTGGTCGCACTTTCCACAACGAGCCGCACGATCCGGACCAAGCCCTACATCGCTTACCGAGGCCGCACCCTGCCGGCAGGACGAGACAGACTTCGAATGATCGCCGTCGATGCAAGTCCTACACCATCACGGCGAGCTCCATGTGACGTCACCGGCGTTCCAACGCTGCGTCAACCGATGAAGGACGCAAAATCCTCCACGACATTAACTCCGTGATCGCGCACCACGCCACCGCCGCTTCCTGGTCGCCAAGGCTATGCGACATGGCTTCTCGCCCACCACCACGCCGACTGTCGATATCGCCCAAATGCGCCGGTGCCGGCACGCCACCGCACGCATCGAGCTTGGCGCCAAAACAATCCCCATCACTTGGCCATTATTCGTGTGGGGCATGGACATGGTAGGCCCTTCAAGAAGGCCCTCCGGCTACACCCACCGCTAGTCGCCGACAAATTCACGAAGTGGGTGGAGGCCGAAACCCGAAATGCGACGGAAGACCGCCACTAAATTCCTACGCCGAGCTCATATATCGCCACGAGTTCCCAAACAGCATCATCACGGACAACGGCACCAACCGCTAAGGATCCATGGCGAATTCTGCGAGAGCATCATATCCGCTCGACCTCGTGTTAGTCGCCTACCCGAATCCAACGGCGGCGAACGGGCCAACCAAAGCATCCTCCACGGCAAGCCGCGACTCCAAAGTACCACTCGGCGCACCGGGTGCTGGGTCAAGAGTCGCCTCCGTCATCCGGGGATCCGCACCTCAATCAACGGATCGACGGATTCACTCCTTCTTCATGGTCTATGGTGCCGGGCATGCCCGACCTCGAACACGACTCGCCGCGGGTCGTCCACTATACGGAGGCTGCAAACGAGCTTGCCCGCCAAGACGGGATCGACCAAATAGATTAAGCACGCGACCTCGCTCGATCACGCACTGCCATCTTGTAACTACCTCGGTGAATTACACTCCTAGATACAAGCCTGGATGAGCGGTAGTGGTTGAAATAGTACGGTGGGGCCCCAAAAGCCACTCACGGGTAGACCCTTCGGCCGTCCCAACCACTACCATCTCAGCGGGACTGTGCAGACGGCAGCGAATGGCGTGACGAAGGGATCAACTACATACACAAGTGAGTATGTATGCAAGCCACCATACAAGAGTACATGAGCCATACCATCTAGAAAGAAAGGAAATATAGCATGTCGACAAGATTCATATGACCTAGATAGATATAATATTTTAGGATACTTCCTCATACAACACACATCGAGTATCATGCGGAAGCGGCAAACAAAGTCCGAGTACGGATAAAAGCAAATCGGCATAAGATGCCATGAAATAAGCACATCCCAATCACGGATCTCACGGATCCCGTTCGGAATCTCTACACCGAGCGATCGTTGCCCACATCGCCTCTTCCACCCAAAGATCCTGCGAGGGTACCATTCATCTGAACCAATAATTTATCGTGAGACCTAAGGGTACTCAGAAGTCTTAATGCCTCTAAAGGGGACACAACAGGGGTGACGAATTGCAGCAAAAGATAAACCCTAGCAGTTCTACAGATATCGCTAACCATCCGCCTAACCAATGATACGGATGTCCGTGAATTAAGGACAACGATTATAATAGTAATTTCATCGGATCCATCCTCCTCCTCGCACCAGCGAGGAAGCGGACGAACAACCCCATTCGTTGGCAATTTTATTAACCATTCCATGAGTGTTGCACTATTTACTAGTCAAATTACTTGAATCGAGTTAAAGCGGTACTTTAGTTATGCTTGTCTATGATCGAGCGTGCTCCAAGTCATCCATAACCGCGGACACGGCTTCGAAAGTTTTACGCCGGGTGCACCAATAGCAACACACGCCGATCAACCTCGAAAACCAAATCAAAACCCAACGAGGCCTTCACGAAGCAATCGCAGGATTCGAAATATTTGAGGCCACCCTTGAGTACACCATGAAGTTAAGCTGACTTGAGACGGACCCGAGGTTTGTGGGGCGGTAAGCGCAAGATCCCCAAACGGGACTGTCGATACAGCGTAAACGGGTCACACCCTAACATGACAGGTGCTCGCACAATTTAAATAAGCATTAGCATGGCATAAGTACAGGATAGTAAACAAAACCTCAAACTAGTTTGTGGCCCCAAGAAATAAGACAGAATCAAGCTCGCTCTGGGGGTCCCATATACCTCCGGATGTGGATAGCGCGATAAAACAAGGAACAGGAATCAAGTACTTTTCGGGGTCTTACAGGACACAAGTGAGCAGGAAAAAACCAAATAGCGAGATATTGCTCACGATGCCACTTTCATTAGTTATCCCATTACTACTCGTTAAGTTGTTTATGTACCTCGTTATCCAGACACTCACACACCCTACACATGCTGTTCTATGACTGCATGGCTCAAACAACTCATAGTAATGGCTCATGGGATGGAGGAACAAGCTTGGTGGGGTTTAAAAGTAAAGGCTATGCATACTTGGGATTCAATTTAATGCAATCGACTCAATGATGCAAGAATAAGATAGAGGCAATAGGTGCTTTGTATGTATGCAATCATGTGGAAGTGCTTGCCCTTCAACCAGTTGAAGCGAGGGATCTGATCCGTAGTGCTCTGGTTCTCTTGATATAACCCCTTTCGGTCTATCCGAGAAAACCAAACAAACAAGGCCAACATGAATATAGAGCACAAGCATATGAACAAGATGCATCAAGCAAACAATCATGCCATGATGAATGATGCACAATTTACATGGCAATAAGGTAGCATGGCATGGTGAGGTGTGGAAGACAAGTAATAACATTTTAATGGGGTTTTGGATCACCTTTTGTTGTCATAACAATTGCTGTACACTATATTTTTATATGATGCATGCTGCAATTGAAGTCATGGATAGCATAAACAGAAAGGTCTCGTCGAGCTGATCATTTTAGACATATCATTTGTTAAATTTGGAATTATAAATCAAAAGTTATTAATTATTTAAGTTCTAGTGGCATTCGTTGTAACTTAACTCAACTTGGGATTTAAAATGTCCAAAAGGTAATTTAAATAGCATATTTGAAATCCTCACATTTTTCTGATCTCAAAACATATATTATTTGCATTATTTGGGTTTGTAAATTAAAAGTTACATTAAAACAAATTTGAATTTGAAATTTCACATAATTTGAAAAAGATTTGATTTAACACAGAACACAGAAAACATTTTGTTACTCACCTAGGCTAGCCACGAGAATACGACGGTGGGTCGTGACTGCCGACTCAAAGTGGGGGCGAAAGTGCTCTTGATCGGTTTTCTTACTCGGGTCTTACTGCCGCTTGCCGATGACAAGTGGGTCCAGATGCATACAATCAGCCAAGTCGCCAGCCGGGCGTGACGTGGCGATCCTGCACGGAGGGGCGATCTGTGATGGCTAGATCTTAGGGGTTTCTAAGCAAAACGCATCGAGGCTGACATTGTGGCCCTCACGGGGACCGCGGGTTCTACGCGGAGAAAAAGGAGGGGGTACGCTGCAAAGCGGTCATCGGCTAACTGCTGCATCTTGTGAACACGTCTCGACGGCGGATCCGGCTGCTTCCGTCAGCAGTGGCGAGTCCATCGGGAGAAACGCAGCGGCCAAAGCGAAAAATGAAGAGGTCAACTACAAGTTTCGTTTAGCACGCCACATGACGAGCAGCCTGGCGGTGAGGAACAGGGCGGTTGCTGTGATGCGGTCTCGCTGCAGACTCGGCGGACGTCGGCGGCAACGCCGAGCGCGCCGACGGACTGTCCGGGCAGCTACGGCGAACTAGAGAGGACCGGTGAGTGTCTAGGGGCAGGAGCTCACGTGGTGTTGTCGGCGTGGCGTGGCAAAGCGTTAGTGGCGAGGATCGGCGAGGGGGCAGTGAAGGTCTGGCGGTCACAACTGACCTGCGGCGAGGCTCCTCCATGAGATCCAGGGCTCCGGCGTCGAAGCAGAGGAAGCGAGCAGCGACCCCAGTGCTCTGGCTCGCCTCGGGTGCTCTGCGAAGGAAGCGAAGAGGCCGCCGTTAGGGTTTAGAGGGCATGGTGGGAGATGGCTCATTGGGGGAGAAGAAGGAGGCCTAGGGATGCAGGGAGGCTAGGGCGGGGAAGGATAAGATCGACGTGAGGGGGCAGGTAGATGGCGGCTAGCGTGGGAGAGGGGTTGATGGAAAGGTGGCCTTGGTGCCACCTCCTTCTCCGTGCATGGGCGGGGAGGCGGCCGTGACGGTAAGAGGCTAGGGAGGTGGAGGTGGAGTGCAGGGAGGAGCTCGTGGCCAGGCAGGTAGGAGGGGCCCTAGGGCAGGGAGAGAAGAGAGGGGGAGAGGTGAGAGGGAGAGGGGGCCGGCTCGGGCTAGGGTTTGGGGTGGTTGGTAGATAGGTGGGGCCGGTGACCAGTGGGTCCAAAGAAGGTAGAGGGGTAAGAGAGGGTGGTGAGCTAGGGGGCATGGTGAACATGTGGCCATGCTAGGTTAGCTAGAGGGGAGAGAAAGAGAGAAGCAAACTTAGGGTTTGGTTTAGATTAGGTGGGTTTAGGGTGTAGCTAGGATGGGGCATGGGGTAGCTTAGGGTGTTAGATTTGAGAGGGGGAAGGTTTGATGCTAGATGCTCTTCCGACAAGATCCAACCTTGCACCAAACAACCCACAACAAGAACCAAGACTAGAGCAAGGGAGAAAAGTGATGATGGCAAGGATGGTTAGGGTGATGGGGTTTAGGCATGTTCAAACAAGACCAAACCCAAGGGGTAGAGATGTTCCATGTAAAACCAAGTAAAACAAATGTCAAGCAAGAGATACTTGCATGGGCCATGCATAGTTAATTGGTACCATATTCATCTTTGTGAAAACAAGATTAATTACACAGCATTTTATTATGCATTCCAAAGTGTGGAATAAGGCCCAAGCAAAAGAAATTAGGAAGAATTCCAAGTGGAGTATGAGGAGATGATCACATTGGAATATATTTGGGACTTGCTAGTGTGTATATGCCACTAGATATTTAATAAGCCCACAAAATATCCCACATGATGATAACCCCAACAACACACATATGGAAGCTAGGGAGAAAGGGTCCCACTCACAAGGCATGCAAAGGTGGCCATGTGGCTCTCATGCATCAATAATGTGAAAACAAAATGATGCCAAGATGAGAACATGTGGAAAAGAAATAGATCCATCCCAACCCACATGAGCTAGAAGTAAACCCATAAATGCCAAGCTCATATTTAGTTGGATGGTGGAATTATAAGGTGGTGAAAAGAAAAGGTGGTGGAGTTAATAAGAGATATGCCCCCACATCAACTTGGGCATTTAGCAATATATCAAGAACCAATTACAATATCAAGAGGCAACTACAATTAATAATGCACATGAGATAAGAACCAAACAAGAAGGGGTTTTATATGATGCTCAAATGCAAGGTGGCATGATGACATGAGCATGATATGATGATGATGCAACAATTATATGTTGGAAGTGGCCCTTTTATTACTAGAACAAGTAGCATTACGGTGTTGAACAGGCGGGATGCTACAACTCTCCCACTAAACAGGAATCTCACGAGATTCTAGGAAGAAGAAGAAGACACAAAGAGAAGGATGGTTGGCACGGAGTTCATCTTCACGCTCCCATGTGGCTTCATCAGCAGAATGGTGTGACCACTTGCACCTTGCGAACTTGATGGACTTGTTGCGAGTCCTTATTCTGCGGTCTCTAGGATTTTGGTGGGGTGTTCTTGATAAGACAAGTCTTCTTGGAGATCGATTAGCTCATGATCCACGGTCTGCGGGATCTTTGAAGCACTTCTTGAGCTGAGATGTGGAAAACATCATGGACTTTGAGTTTTCCGGAGCTCAGGCATAAGCAACTTCTCCTCTTCTACCACGAATCTTGAATGGACCGATGTATCTAGGAGCCAACTTTCCTTTGATACCGAAGCGGTGTGTACCTCTCATGGGAGTGACACGAAGGTGAAGCAGATCACCAGGGCATATACCATATCCGTGTGCTTCTGTCATAGTTGCTCTTCGGACGACTTTGAGCAATCTTCGAGTTCTCAAGAATGATATGCACCTTCTCCTGCACGAGTTACGATGTCGGGGCCAAGCCAAATTCTTTCTCCTGCACGACCAACCAATCGGAGTTACGCACTTGCGACCATAGAGAGCCTCAAATGGTGCCATCTTGGACTCTTGGAAGGGTTGTTGTAGGAGAATTCAGCATATGGAAGGCATTCCTCCCACTTCATGCGAAGAGATGGCGCAAGCCGAAGCATATCCTCCGAATCGATTGATCCTCTCCACTTGTCCTCGCGGTGAGGGTGGTAGCAGTGCTGAAGTTCAACTTTGTTCCCAAAGCATTTTGGAAACTTTCCCGAACTTTGAAGTGAAGATGCTTCCACGGTCAGGCTGATTTCAAGCGGAACCCCATACGAGAGACAATTACTGTTGATATAGAGCTCGATAACAGATTCCAAAAATTGTTTCCTTGACTGGGAAGAAATGAGCCACTTTAGAAAGCCTGTCGATGACAACAAAATTGCATTGTTGCCCTTCTGCGACCTCGGAAAGCCAGTGATGAAATCCATCTCTACTTTCTCCCATTTCCATTCTGGAGGTTTCAATGGATGTAGAAGACCGAATGGTTTCTGATGGACAGCCTTCACTCTGCGGCAGACATCACATTCTGAGACATACTTGGCACAATACCGTTTCAACCCAGGCCACCACTATTGTGTTTTCAAGTCCATGTACATCTTTGTGCTGCCAGGATGGATAGAAAGAACCGGATCATGCGCCTCCTTGAGAACTTGCTCTCTCATACCCGGGTAGTTTGGAACAAACATCCGGTGTTCAAAGAAAAGCGTGCCTTGATCATCCACATGGAAGGACTCATACTTCGGAAGCTCAAGTTTAGAGATGAGCTTTTTGGTGTGCGGATCACCAAGCTGACGAGAGCGAATCTTTTCTTCCAAGAGGAGTAGCGGAAGGTTCGGGAGATGCCATTGTTCCACAATTTCGAGTTGGTGGCGAATTCCTCGCACAAGAGAGGTGTTGTTCTTCCATCATGAGGTTGTTGACATAAGCTTTGCTGACTAAGCGCATCTGCCATGACATTTGCTTTGCGAGTGTAGTTGATGGTCACATCAAAGTCATTGATTGCTTCAATCCATCTCCTCTGCCGACGGTTGAGATCGGTGTGTGAAGATATACTTCAAACTCTTGTGGTCGAGAAGATCTCACAGGTTACCAAGCAAGTAGTGCCTCCATAGCTTCAAAGCAAAGACAACTGCTGCTAGCTCGAGGTCATGTGTGGGATAGTGGATCTCATGCGTCTTCAAGCGGCGAGAGGCATAAGCAACCACATTTCTCTTGCATAAGGACCGCACCCAATCCTTGCAAAGAGGCGTGAGAATATCTGGAAAGGCTTAGATGTATCCGGAGGAACCAAGACTGGCGTGGAAGTGAGCTTCTCTTTGAGTGTCTCAAAACTTGCTTGACACTGGAGTCCAGGTATTTCTTGCCTTTCTTGAGGAGATCGGTAAGAGGCTTAGCTATCTTCGAGAAGTTACGAGCAAGCGGCAATAGCTAGCCAAACCAAGAAAACTACGCACTTCTTTGACATTAGCGGGGAAGCCATTCAACAATTGTCTTCACGGTTTCGGGTTGGTGCAATGCCCTTGGAAGAGATAACATGACCAGATAGGTTACTTGAGCACCAAAACTCACACTTTGAGAACTTTGCATACAAGCGGTTCTCACGAAGCTTGTTTAGGACACACGCAGGTGTTCTTGATGCTCTTCCTTGGACTTGGAATAGACCGAATGTCATCCAGATAGACCACACGAACTTATCAAGGTACTCCATGAAAGCGGAGTTCATCGGCCTCGAGAAGGTAGCAGGTGCGTTGGTGAGACCGAAAGACATGACCGTGTACTCATACAGGCCATAGCGGGCGGTGAAAGCTGTTTTGGGCACATCTTCTTTGCGAATCTTGATTTGGTGATAACCACTTCTCAAGTCCAGCTTAGAGAACACCACAGCTCAGCTAGGCGATCAAATAGATCATTAATCAGCGGAGAGGATATTTGTTCTTGATGGTTTTAGCATTGAGGCCCGGTAGTCAACACATAGCCTCTCGGTTACATCACGCTTCTTCACAAAGATTGTTGGGCTACCCCAAGGCGAAGTCTTGTGTTGAATGAAACCCAACTTCTCTTGTTCATCAAGTTGTCGTTTGAGTTCACCAACTCGGAAGGACCCATTTTATAAGGCCGCTTGGAGATAGGAGCCGTTCGAGGTTCAAGCTCAATCACAAACTCAACCTCACGATCCGGAGGCATGCCGGCAACTCTTCGGAAAGACATCCGGAACTCACGGACCAGCTGGTACACTCTGAATAGCTTCCATAGCATCATCATTCGAGCCGCCAAAGAGAAATTTGGACAGGAGTCGAGACTTGGAGAAAAGACTATATGGCCTTGAGGAATCTTGAGCGGCGTTCAGCACAATCAATCACAACTGCATTTGCTGTCAACCAATCCATGCCCAAGATGACATCAATGTCAGAATTGCCCAAAAGAATTAAAGAAGCCGAGAATGAAGAACCACCAATCTCAATCTGATTGCCATGGTGATATGGCAGCCCTCATGTTTGAACAGGAGATAGCACCACCCGACGGCGTGATAAAGGAACCCTATCGGTCATGCTCTTGTGCAAACTTATGGAAACAAACGAATCGAAGCACAGAATCAAACAAAACTCGTGCGGGGAGGAGTTAACAGAAGCATACCCATCATAACTCCGGTGCATGCTCGGCTTAGCGTGTTGTAGCTTGGAACAACCTGAACCCGGGCTTGGTGTTGATGTTGAGAGCCCGAGGTGGTGGTGCGAACCGAAGGAGAGCTTGCTGCAGATCTTGGCGGGGGTGGAGGGAGAGCTTTGTTCTTCAACGGACAGTTCCAGTTTTGATGTCTAGGATCTCCACACGTGAAGCAGGCACCAGTTGGACGTGGAGCAGCGTAGCCAGGGACTCCGCCAGGCGCTCCAGGGTAGTGGTGGTTGTAGCCCACAGGAGCAGGTGGTGAAGTTTGGTGGCCTTGGCGCGTAACTGCAGTCTTGGTGGGCCGGAGGCGGCGGTGGAGTGTTAGGAACCCAGACACGCCGCTTAGAAGGAGCTGCCATAACTGCAGAGCTTGATGCATCCCTGTTGTGGTTCTTGGACTCCTCGAACACTTGCCTGCTTGCCTCCTCTTGCAGGGCTGTGTGCTGTAGTTCCAGGAAAGTTGTCGGCCTTGCATGTGTGATCGCATACTTGATCGACGCATTGAGCCCTTGCCTGAACCTCTTCTGTTTCTTCTTGTCATCAGATACCTCATCACCACCATAACGAGAGAGATTCATGAAGTTCCTGATATAGGTGTTGACGTTATCATTTCCACTTGAGGTTGAGGAAAGCCTCCTTCATCCTTTCCATTACAATCTCGGCGACCGCTCCTTGAGCGCTCGATGAACCTCTCCCAAGTTGGCTGGAACCGGTCTGCTTGCCTTCAAGTAGTTCTCCCACCGAGCTGCATCTCCTTTGAAGGTGAGTAGCACACTTGACCCACTGCTCCGGAACATCAGATCTCGAGCAACCTTGACATCTCACGCAGCCAATCATCCGCGTCGGTCGGAAACATCAAAGCGCGAGGTTGAATTTGAGGAAGCTCTTGATGTCTCCTCGCTTGGGAGGTGGAGGAAGTGGAGCAAACTCGTTTCTCGACACTCTCCTCAAAGTGCTGGATTCCTTGCATTCTTGCCAAAGCATTAGCGATGTTTGACAGTAGCGAGCCCGATTCCGAGGTATGTCCTCATCGGTCCGTGGTGGAGCCATCCATCATTGATATAAAACTCAAGTCGATTACTATAATGGAAGATGATAATACTCCAAAATAGTACCAAGATGGAATTAACCAAGATTAAAGGATACCATTCTTGAGATGATATTAAAATATCAACAAAGTTCAAAGCACCTAAAAGATATTAAGCATATCGCACCACGGTGAAAAGGAGTGTGGTACAAATATATCAAAGAAAAATTTTCCACAAATTTGGCATTAAAATACCAATAGATGCAAAATTACTTAACGAATCAAGATTAGTGACTCTCTGATTCAATATACAAAGCGAATGATAAAAGTAGTGGTATGGTCGCGACTCCATCCCGCACTCGGATCATTACTCCGCACATGAACAAGTGGAACACATATCCTAACCCCTTCTTCTCACGTTGAACCTAAAGATTGGTAACTACGAAACGAACACCCCAAACAAGATAGCGTCGGATACAAAGAGAAGACAGATTGCGTCGGTTTGCAAAAGCCTGTCGGTATGGATTGTACCAACAGTTGATAACCAAAGGAAGATAAGATAACAACTTGGATGCAACAGATAGACAAGGGATTACACACACACACACAACCTATGGTACTACTAAAGCCGAACACGTGAATCCTAGTTTGAATTTTAGAAGAGGATTGAAAGCGTTGCACTTCCTTACGAGAAAAGGGTGGGTGGGTGGGTAAGAAGAAAAATGGAAGCAGTCCTACTCTCGCGTTTTGTTTTCCCTAATATACATAACTACCAAAATATTTGCTAGGCCCGACAACGACCGTTTGGCTGAAACCACGAAGGTCGGGATGGCTCGATACCAATTGTAACTACCTCGGTGAATTACGCTCCTAGATACAAGCACGGATGAGCGGTAGTGGTTGAAATAATGCGGTGGGGCCCCAAAAGCCACTCACGGGTAGACCTTCGGCCGTCCCAACCACTACCATCTCAGCAGGACACTGTCTGGCGTGGCGTGGCGAAGGATCAACTACATACACAAGTGAGTATGTATGCAAGCCACCATACAAGAGTACATCGAGCCATACCATCTAGAAAGAAAGGAAATATAGCAGCCATACGGCAAGATTCAAATGACCTAGATAGATATAATATTTTAGGATACTTCCTCATACAACACACATCGAGTATCATGCGGGCGGCAAACAAAGTCCGAGTACGGATAAGAAGCAAATCGGCATAAGATGCCATATAAATAAGCACATCCCAATCACAGATCTCACGGATCCCCGTTCCCGGAATCTCTACACCGAACGATCGTTGCCCACATCATCAGCCTCTTCCACCCAGTATCCGTCCTGCGAGGGTACCTGTTCATCTGAACCAATAATTTATCGTGTGAGACCCTAAAATTTTCGGCAAGTCTTAATGCCTCTAAAGGGGACACAACACAGGGTGACGCAATTGCAGCAAAAGATAAACCCTAGCGATTCTACGATATACGCTAACCATCTGCCTAACCAATGATAGAGCGGATGTCCGTGAATTAAGGACAGATTATAACAGTAATTTCATCAGATCCATCCTCCTCCTCGTTTACCAACGAGGAAGCGGACGAACAACCCCCCATCCGTTGGCAATTTTATTAACCATTCCATGCGTGTTGCACTATTTACTAGTCAAATTACTTAGTCAGGTTAAAGCGGTACTTTAGTTATGCTTGTCTATGATCGAAACCGCTCCAAGTCGTCCATAACGCGGACACGGCTTTGAAAGTTTTACCCGGCCGGGTGCACCAATAGCACACGCTCGATCAACCTCGGAAAAACCAAATCAAAACCCAACGAGGCCTTCACGACAAAGCAATCGCAGGATTCGTAAATATTTGAGGCCACCCTTGAGTACATAGCAAGTTAGGCGACTTTGACGGACCCGAGGTTTGTGGGGACGTCGGTAATGGCAAAGAGATCCCCAAACGGGATGTCGATACCGCGTAAACGGGTCACAATTCCTAAACAGTACAGTGTGCTCCTCGCACAATTTAAATAAAGCAGTAGCATGGCATAAGTACAAGATAGTAAACAAAACCTCAAACTAGTTTGTGGCCCCAAGAAATAAGACGGAATCAAGCTCTGGCTCAGGGGGGTCCCATATACCTCCCGGATGTGGATAGCGCGATAAAACAAGGAACATGAATCAAGTACTCGGGGTCTTACGGGACACAAGTGAGCAGGAAAAAACCAAATAGCAGATATTGCTCACCGATGCCACTTTCATTAGTTATCCCATTACTACTCAGGTTAAGTTGTTTATGTACCTCGTTATCCAACAGACACTCACACACCCTACACATGCTGTTCTACGACTCGCATGGCTCAAACAACTCCTGTAGTAATGGCTCATGGGATGGAGGAACAAGCTTGGTGGGGTTTAAAAGTAAAGGCTATGCATACTTGGGATTCAATTTAATGCAATCGCGACTCAATGATGCAAGAATAAGATAGAGGCAATAGGTGCTGTATGTATGCAAGCATGTGGAAGTGCTTGCCTGGCAACTCAGTTGAAGCGAGGGACGGATCAGGTAGTGCTCTGGTTCTCTTGATATAACCCACCTCGATTATGTCAAGAAAAACCAAACAAACAAGGCCAACATGAATATAGAGCACAAGCATATGAACAAGATGCGTCAAGCAAACAATCATGCCATGATGAATGATTCACAATTTACATGGCAATAAGGTAGCATGGCATGGTGAGGTGTGGAAGACAAGTAATAACATTTTAATGGGGTTTTGGATCACCTTTTGTTGTCATAACAGTTGCTGTACACTATATTTTTATATGATGCATGCTGCAATTGAAGTCATGGATAGCATAAATAGAAAGGTCTCGTCGAGCTGATCATTTTAGACATATCATTTGTTAAATTTGGAATTATAAATCAAAAGTTATTAATTATTTAAGTTCTAGTGGCATTCGTTGTAATTTAACTCAACTTGGGATTTAAAATGTCCAAAAGGTAATTTAAATAGCATATTTGAAATCCTCACATTTTTCTGATCTCAAAACATATATTATTTGCATTATTTGGGTTTGTAAATTAAAAGTTACATTAAAACAGATTTGAATTTGAAATTTGACATAATTTGAAAAAGATTTGATTTAACACAGAACACAGAAAACATTTTGTTACTCAGCTCTAGGCTAGCCACAGACACAGACGGTGGGGTCGACGCTGACTCAGCAACAGGTGGGGCTGCAGAGGGCTGCGGGGTTTTTCTTACTCGGGTCTTGCCTACACGCACCGATGACAAGTGGGTCCGATGCAGTGGGCACGCAAGACGCCGCCATCCGGCATGACACGTGGCGATCCTGTGCACGGGGAGGGACTGATCTGTGATGGCCGGATCTTCCGAGGGTTTCTAAGCAAAAACGCACTGAGGCTGACAGGTGGCCTACGGGGACCGCGGGTTTACGCGGGAAAAAGGGGAGGGGGCTACGCGCAAAACGGTCATCGGCTGCTGCTGCGCTGCTGACGAACACGTCTCTGACGGCGGCGGATCCGGCTGCTTCCCGTCAACGGTGGCGACGAGTCCACTGGGAGAAACGCGTCGCGGCCAAAACGAAAGATGAAGAGGGGTCAACGGCCTACAAGTTTCGTTTAGCACGCTCACACGGAGACGGCCCACAGCAGGCAAGGTGGTGAGGAACAGGGGCGGTTGCTGCGGTCTGACGCTGCAGACTCGACGGACGTCGCGGCAGCGACGCACGGAGCGCGCTCGACGGAGTGTCCGGCGCGGCTACGGCGAACTAGAGAGGACCAGGGAGTGTCTAGGGGCTGCAGGAGCTCACCGTGGTGTTGTCGGCGTAGCCGGGGGCGTTGAGGTGGCGAGGATCGGCGAGGGGGCAGCAGGTCGGGGCGTCCTGGCGGTCACGGGCACAGCGGCGGCGGGCTCCTCCGGTGAGATCCAGGCTCCGCGCGCTGTATGGCAGGGAAGCAGAGCCTGGTGCTCCTGGCTCGCCTCGGGGTGCTCTGGAGCAAAGGGAAGCAGAGGGGGCCGCCGTTAGGGTTTAGAGGGCATGGTGGAGAGATGGCTCGCTGGGGGGAGGAAGAAGGGAGGCCTGGGGGATCTGGGGGAGGCTAGGGCGAGGGGGAAGGATAAGATCGACAGGGGGGCAGGTAGATGGCGTGGGGCTAGCGTGGGAGAGGGGTTGATGGAAAGGTGGCCTTGGTGCCACCTTGTCCTTCTCACGTGCATGGGCGGCCAGGGCAGGGCAGGCGCGGGCTGGGCAGGTAGAGCTAGGGAGGGGCTGCAGGTGGAGTGCAGGGAGGAGCTCGTGGCGGGCAGGAGGGCCCTAGAGGCGGGAGAGAAGAGAGGGGGAGGGAGAGGGGGCCGGCTCGGGCTAGGGTTTGGGGTGGTTGGTAGATAGGTGGGGCCAGGGTGACCAGGTGGGTCCAGCAAGGTAGAGAGAGGGGGTAAGAGAGGGGTGGTGAGCTAGGGGGCATGGTGAACATGTGGCCATGCTAGGTTAGCTAGAGGGGAGAGAAAGAGAGAAGCAAACTTAGGGTTTGGTTTAGATTAGGTGGGTTTTAGGGTGTAGCTAGGATGGGGCATGGGGTAGCTTAGGGGGTTAGATTTGAGAGGGGGAAGGTTTGATGCTAGATGCTCTTCCGACAAGATCCAACCTTGCACCAAACAACCCACAACAAGAACCAAGACTAGAGCAAGGGAGAAAAGTGATGATGGCAAGGATGGTTAGGGTGATGGGGTTTAGGCATGTTCAAACAAGACCAAACCCAAGGGGGTAGAGAGATGTTCCATGTAAAAACCAAGTAAAAACAAATGTCAAGCAAAGAGATACTTGCATGGGCCATGCATAGTTAATTGGTACCATATTCATCTTTGTGAAAACAAGATTAATTACCTGGCATTTTATTATGCATTCCAAAGTGTGGAATAAGGCCCAAGCAAAAGAAATTAGGAAGAATTCCAAGTGGAGTATGAGGAGATGATCACATTGGAATATATTTGGGACTTGCTAGTGTGTATATGCCACTAGATATTTAATAAGCCCACAAAATATCCCCACATGATGATAACCCCAACAACACACATATGGAAGCTAGGGAGAAAGGGTCCCACTCACAAGGCATGCAAAGGTGGCCATGTGGCTCTCATGCATCAATAATGTGAAAACAAAATGATGCCAAGATGAGAACATGTGGAAAAGAAATAGATCCATCCCAACCCACATGAGCTAGAAGTAAACCCATAAATGCCAAGCTCATATTTAGTTGGATGGTGGAATTATAAGGTGGTGAAAAGAAAAGGTGGTGGAGTTAATAAGAGATATGCCCCCACATCAACTTGGGCATTTAGCAATATATCAAGAACCAATTACAATATCAAGAGGCAACTACAATTAATAATGCTCATGAGATAAGAACCAAACAAGAAGGGGTTTTATATGATGCTCAAATGCAAGGTGGCATGATGACATGAGCATGATATGATGATGATGCAACAATTATATGTTGGAAGTGGCCCTTTTTATTACTAGAACAAGTAGCATTACAGGTGTTAGACAACCGATGCTACAACTCTCCCCACTAACAGGAATCTCCTTGAGATTCTAGGAAGAAGAAGAAGACACAAGAGAAGGATGGTTGTACGGAGTTCATCTTCACGCTCCCATGTGGCTTCATCAGCGTAATGGTGTGACCATCGCACCTTGCGTAACTTGATGGACTTGTTGCAGTCCTTCGCTGCGGTCTCTAGGATTTTGTGGGGTGTTCTTGATAAGACAAGTCTTCTTGGAGATCGATTAGCTCATGATCCACGGTCCTGCCGGGATCTTTGAAGCACTTCTTGAGTGAGAGATGTGGAAAACATCATGGACTTTGAGTTTTTCCGGAGCTCCGATTGCATAAGCAACTTCTCCTCTTCTACCACGAATCTTGAATGGACCGATGTATCTAGGAGCCAACTTTCCTTTGATACCAAGCGGTGTGTACCTCTCATGGGAGTGACACGAAGGTAGACGAGATCACCGGGCATATACCATATCCGTGTGCTTCTGTCATAGTTGCTCTTCCGGCGACTTTGAGCAATCTTCGTGTTCTCAAGAATGATATGCACCTTCTCCTCCTCGAGTTACGATGTCGGGCCAAGCCAAATTCTTTCTCCCGCACCGACCAACCAATCGGAGTTCTGCACTTGCGACCATAGAGAGCCTCAAATGGTGCCATCTTCAGACTCTTCTGGAAGCTGTTGTTGTAGGAGAATTCAGCATATGGAAGGCATTCCTCCCACTTCATGCTGAAAGAGATGACGCAAGCCCGAAGCATATCCTCCAGAATCTGATTGATCCTCTCCACTTGTCCCTGCGACTGAGGGTGGTAAGCAGTGCTGAAGTTCAACTTTGTTCCCAAAGCATTTTGGAAACTTTCCCAGAACTTTGAAGTGAAGATGCTTCCATGGTCTGAACTGATTTCCAGCGGAACCCCATACAGAGAGACAATTCTGTTGATATAGAGCTCAGCCAACTGAATTCCAGAAATTGTTTCCCTGACTGGGAAGAAATGAGCCACTTTAGAAAGCCTGTCGATGACAACAAAAATTGCATTGTTGCCCTTCTGCGACCTCGGAAAGCCAGTGATGAAATCCATCTCTACTTTCTCCCATTTCCATTACGGAGGTTTCAATGGATGTAGAAGACCGAATGGTTTCGATGGACGACCTTCACTCTGCGGCACATCACATTCTCGAGACATACTTGGCACAATACCGTTTCAACCTGTGCCACCACTATTGTGTTTTCAAGTCCATGTACATCTTTGTGCTGCCAGGATGGATAGAAAGAACCGAATCATGCGCCTCCTTGAGAACTTGCTCTCTCATACCCGGGTAGTTTGGAACAAACATCCGATGTTCAAAGAAAAGCGTGCCTTGATCATCCACATGGAAGGACTCATACTTCGGAAGCTCAAGTTTAGAGATGAGCTTTTTGGTGTGCGGATCACCAAGCTGACGAGAGCGAATCTTTTCTTCCAAGAGAGGAGTAGCCAAGGTTCGGAGATGCCCTTGTTCCACAATTTCCAGGTTGAGCTGACGGAATTCCTCGCACAAGAGAGGCTGTTGTTCTTCCATCATGAGGTTGTTGACATAAGCTTTGCGGCTAAGCGCATCTGCCATGACATTTGCTTTGCCCGGAGTGTAGTTGATGGTCACATCAAAGTCATTGATTGCTTCAATCCATCTCCTCTGCCGAAGGTTGAGATCAGGCTGTGTGAAGATATACTTCAAACTCTTGTGGTCAGAGAAGATCTCACAACGGTTACCAAGCAAGTAGTGCCTCCATAGCTTCAAAGCAAAGACAACTGCTGCTAGCTCGAGGTCATGTGTGGGATAGTTGATCTCATGCGTCTTCAACTGACGAGAGGCATAAGCAACCACCTGTTTCTCTTGCATAAGGACCGCACCCAATCCTTGCAAAGAGGCGTCGCAGAATATCTGGAAAGGCTTAGATGTATCCGGAGGAACCAAGACTGGCGTGGAAGTGAGCTTCTCTTTGAGTGTCTCAAAACTTGCTTGACACGCAGGAGTCCACAGGTATTTCTTGCCTTTCTTGAGGAGATCGGTAAGAGGCTTCGCTATCTTCGAGAAGTTCTGAACGAAGCGACGGCAATAGCTAGCCAAACCAAGAAAACTCCG
Source organism: Avena longiglumis (assembly GCA_030063025.1). NCBI lineage: Eukaryota > Viridiplantae > Streptophyta > Magnoliopsida > Poales > Poaceae > Avena > Avena longiglumis. The sequence continues at coordinate 69,747,558 of CP125976.1, read as the reverse complement.
CACTTCTTTGACATTAGCAGGGGGAAGCCATTCAACAATTGTCTTCACGGTTTCCGGGTTGACTGCAATGCCCTTGGCAGAGATAACATGACCCAGATAGGTTACTTCAGGCAGCCAAAACTCACACTTTGAGAACTTTGCATACAAGCGGTTCTCACGAAGCTTGTTTAGGACACACCGCAGGTGTTCTTCGTGCTCTTCCTTGGACTTGGAATAGACCAGAATGTCATCCAGATAGACCACCACGAACTTATCAAGGTACTCCATGAAAACGGAGTTCATCAGCCTCGAGAAGGTAGCAGGTGCGTTGGTGAGACCGAAAGACATGACCGTGTACTCATACAGGCCATAGCGGGCGGTGAAAGCTGTTTTGGGCACATCTTCTTTGCGAATCTTGATTTGGTGATAACCACTTCTCAAGTCCAGCTTAGAGAACACCACAGCTCCAGCTAGCTGATCAAATAGATCATTAATCCGCGGGAGAGGATATTTGTTCTTGATGGTTTTAGCATTGAGAGCCCGGTAGTCAACACATAGCCTATCGGTTCTGTCACGCTTCTTCACAAAGATTGTTGGGCTACCCCAAGACGAAGTGCTGTGTTGAATGAAACCCAACTTCTCTTGTTCATCAAGTTGTCGTTTGAGTTCAGCCAACTCAGAAGGACCCATTTTATAAGGCCGCTTGGAGATAGGAGCCGTTCCAGGTTCAAGCTCAATCACAAAATCAACCTCACGATCCGGAGGCATACCCGCAACTCTTCAGAAAGACATCCGGGAACTCACGGACCATTGGTACACTCTGAATAGCTTCCATAGCATCATCATTCTGAGCCGCCAAAGAGAAGAGTCGACAGGAGTCGACTTGGAGAAAAGACTATATGGCCTTCAGAATCTTGAGAAACCGAGGCTCAAAGACAATCAATCACAGCTGCATTTGTCAACCAATCCATGCCCAAGATGACATCAATGTCGAATTGCCCGTAAGAATTAAAGAAGCCGAGAATGAAGAACCACCAATCTCAATCGATTGCCATGACCGATATGAGCAGCCCTCATGTTTGAACCAGAGATAGCACCACCGACGGCGTGATAAAGGAACCCTATCCAGGTCATGCTCTTGTGCAAACTTATGGGAAACAAAAGAATGCGAAGCACCGTAATCAAACAAAACTCGTGGGACTGAGTTAACGGAAGCATACCCATCACAACTCAGTGCATGCTCGGCTTGGCGGCGTTGACGCAGTTAGCACGAACAACCGCAGACCCGGCTTGGTGTTGATGTTGAGAGCCCGAGGTGGTGGTGCACGAACAAGGAGAGCTTGCAGATCTTGGCGGTGGAGGGAGAGCTTTGTTCTTCAACGGACAGTTCCAGTTTTGATGTCCAGGATCTCCACACGTGAAGCAGGCACCAGCTGGACGTGGAGCAGCGTAGCCAGGGACTCCGCCAGGCGCTCCAGGGTAGTGGTGGTTGTAGCCCCTGGGAGCCGCAGTGGTGAAGTTTGGTGGCCTTGGCGCGTAACTTGCAGGTCTTGGTGGAGCCGGGAGCGACGGTGGGTGTTAGGAACCCGCACGCCGCTTAGAAGGAGCTGCCATAATCGCAGAGCTTGATGCATCCCTGTGTTTCTTGGACTCCTCGAACACTTGCTCGCTTGCCTCCTCTTGCGGTTGTGTCAGTAGTTCCGTGAAAGTTGTCGGCCTTGCATGTGTGATCGCATACTTGATCGACGCATTGAGCCCTTGCACGAACCTCTTCGCTTCTTCTTGTCATCGATACCTCATCACCACCATAACGAGAGATTCATGAAGTTCTGATATAGGTGTTGACGTTATCATTTCGCTTCAGGTTGAGGAAAGCCTCCTTCATCCTTTCCATTACAATCTCGAAACCGCTCCTTGAACGCTCAAAGGAACCTCTCCCAAGTTGGTGGAAACCGCAGCGGCTTGCCTTCAAGTAGTTCTCCCACCAGAGCTGCATCTCCTTGAAGGTGAGTAGCACACTTGACCCACTCGCTCCCGAACATCGCAGCCTCGAGCAACCTTGACATCTCACGCAGCCAATCATCCGCGTCGGAGGTCGGTCAGAACATCAAACCGACGAGGGTTGAATTTGAGGAAGCTCTTGATGTCTCCTCGCTTGGGAGGTGGAGGAAGTGGAGCAAACTGCTTTCTCGACACTCTCCTCAAAGCGCCGGACTGCTGCATTGCTGCCAAAGCATTAGCGATGTTTGACAGCTGGAGCCAGGTCCGAGGTATGTCCTCATCGATCCCGTGGTGGAGCCATCATGTCATTGATATAAAACTCAAGTCAGTACTATAATGGAAGATGATAATACTCCAAAATAGTACCAAGATGGAATTAACCAAGATTAAAGGATACCATTTACTGAGATGATATTAAAATATCAACAAAGTTCAAAGCACCTAAAAGATATTAAGCATATCGCACACGACTGAAAAGGAGTGTGGTACACAAATATATCAAAGAAAAATTTTCCACAAATTTCGGCATTAAAATACCAATAGATGCGCAAAATTACTTAACGAATCAAGATTAGTGACTCTACCGATTCAATATACAAAAGCGAATGATAAAAGTAGTGGTATGGTCGCGACTCCATCCCGCACTCAGATCATTACTCCGCACATGAACAAGTGGAACACATATCCTAACCCCTTCTTCTCACGTTGAACCTAAAGATTGGTAACTACGGAAACGAACACCCCAAACAAGATAGCGTCGGATACAAAGAGAAGACAGATTGCGTCGGTTTGCAAAAGCCTGTCGGTATGGATTGTACCAACAGTTGATAACCAAAGGAAGATAAGATAACAACTTGGATGCAACAGATAGACAAGGGATTACACACACACACACAACCTATGGTACTACGGAGACCCAGAACACGTGAATCCTAGTTTGAATTTTAGAAGAGGATTGAAAACGTTGCACTTCCTTACCAGAAAAGGGTGGGTAAGAAGAAAAATGGAAGCAGTCCTACTCTCGCGTTTTGTTTTTCCCTAATATACATAACTACCAAAATATTTGCTAGACTGACAACGACCGCTTGAAACCACGAAGGTCGGGATGGCTCGATACCAATTGTAACTACCTCGGTGAATTACGCTCCTAGATACAAGCCTGGATGAGCGGTAGTGGTTGAAATAGTGCGGTGGGGCCCCAAAAGCCACTCACGGTAGACCCTTGGCCGTCCCAACCACTACCATCTCAACGGACTCAGACGGGCGTAATTGCGGCGAAGGGATCAACTACATACACAAGTGAGTATGTATGCAAGCCACCATACAAGAGTACATCAGAGCCATACCATCTAGAAAGAAAGGAAATATAGCAACGCCATACGGCAAGATTCAAATGACCTAGATAGATATAATATTTTAGGATACTTCCTCATACAACACACATCAGAGTATCATGCGGAAGCGGCAAACAAAGTCCGAGTACGGATAAGAAGCAAATCGGCATAAGATGCCATAGAAATAAGCACATCCCAATCACAGATCTCACGGATCCCCGTTCCCGGAATCTCTACACCGAACGATCGTTGCCCACATCATCAGCCTCTTCCACCCAGTATCCGTCCTGCGAGGGTACCTGTTCATCTGAACCAATAATTTATCGTGTGAGACCCTAAGGGTACTCAGCAAGTCTTAATGCCTCTAAAGGGGACACAACTGGGTGGCGAATTGCAGAAAAGATAAACCCTAACAGTTCTACAGATATCGCTAACCATCCGCCTAACCAATGATAGGCGGATGTCCGTGAATTAAGGACAACGATTATAATAGTAATTTCATCGATCCATCCTCCTCCTCGCTACCAACGAGGAAGCGACAACAACCCCCATCCGTTGGCAATTTTATTAACCATTCCATGAGTGTTGCACTATTTACTAGTCAAATTACTTAGTCAAGTTAAAGCGGTACTTTAGTTATGCTTGTCTATGATCGAGAAACTATGCTCCAAGTCGTCCATAACCGCGGACACGGCTTTCCGAAAGTTTTACCCGGCCGGGGTGCACCAATAGCAACACACTCGATCAACCTCGGAAAAACCAAATCAAAACCCAACGAGGCCTTCACGACAAAGCAATCGCAGATTCGAAATATTTCAGGGGCCACCCTTGAGTACACCGCAACGGTTAGTCGACTTGAGACGGACCCGAGGTTTGTGGGACGTCGGTAAACGACAGAGATCCCCAAACGGGACTGTCGATACCAGAACGGGTCACAATTCCTAAAGACAAGACAGGTGCTCCTCGCACAATTTAAATAAAGCAGAGCATGGCATAAGCATGTGATAGTAAACAAAACCTCAAACTAGTTTGTGGCCCCAAGAAATAAGACGGAATCAAGCTCGCTCGGGGTCCCATATACCTCCGGATGTGGATAGCGATAAAAAAAGGAACATGAATCAAGTACTGGGTCTTACGGACACAAGTGAGCAGGAAAAAACCAAATAGCAGATATTGCTCACCGATGCCACTTTCATTAGTTATCCCATTACTACTCAAAGGTTAAGTTGTTTATGTACCTCGTTATCCAGACACTCACACACCCTACACATGTTGTTCTCGACTGCATGGCTCAAACAACTCTGTAGTAATGGCTCATGGGATGGAGGAACAAGCTTGGTGGGGTTTAAAAGTAAAGGCTATGCATACTTGGGATTCAATTTAATGCAATCGCGACTCAATGATGCAAGAATAAGATAGAGGCAATAGGTCTTGTATGTATGCAAGCATGTGGAAGTGCTTGCTGGCAACTCAGCCAGCGAGGGACGAATCTGGGTAGTGCTCTGGTTCTCTTGATATAACCCCCGCCTCGGTCTATCCGAGAAAACCAAACAAACAAGGCCAACATGAATATAGAGCACAAGCATATGAACAAGATGCGTCAAGCAAACAATCATGCCATGATGAATGATGCACAATTTACATGGCAATAAGGTAGCATGGCATGGTGAGGTGTGGAAGACAAGTAATAACATTTTAATGGGGTTTTGGATCACCTTTTGTTGTCATAACAGTTGCTGTACACTATATTTTTATATGATGCATGCTGCAATTCAAGTCATGGATAGCATAAACAGAAAGGTCTCGTCGAGCTGATCATTTTAGACATATCATATGTTAAATTTGGAATTATAAATCAAAAGTTATTAATTATTTAAGTTCTAGTGGCATTCGTTGTAATTTAACTCAACTTGGGATTTAAAATGTCCAAAAGGTAAGATAAATAGCATATTTGAAATCCTCACATTTTTCTGATCTCAAAACATATATTATTTGCATTATTTGGGTTTGTAAATTAAAAGTTACATTAAAACAGATTTGAATTTGAAATTTGACATAATTTGAAAAAGATTTGATTTTACACAGAACACAGAAAACATTTTGTTACTCAGCTCTAGGCTAGCCACAGACACAGACGGTGGGGTCGACGCTGACTCAGCAATGGGTGGGGCTGCAGAGGGCTGCGGGGTTTTTCTTACTCGGGTCTTGCCTACACGCACCGATGACAAGTGGGTCCGGCAGGGCCACGCAGCGCCTTGCCCGGTAGGCGTGACACGTGAGCGATCCCAGGCACGGGGAGGGACTGATCTGTGATGGCCGGATCTTCCGAGGGTTTCTAAGCAAAACGCATCGAGGGCGACAGTGGTTTACGGGACGCGGGTTTACGCGGAAAAGGGAGGGCTACGCGCAAAACGGTCATCGGTCGCCGCTGGCCGACGAACACGTCTCGGACGGCGGATCCGCTGCTTCCGTCAGCAGTGGCGGCAAGTCCATTGGGAGAAACGCGTCGCGCCAAAACAAAAATGAAGAGGGTCAACGGCCTACAAGTTTCTTAGCACGCCACACGAGACGACCCACAACGCGGGGCAGGGTGACAGGGCGGTTCTTTGCGGTCTGACGCTGCAGACTCGACGGACGTCACGGCAGCGACACACGGAGCACGCTCGACGGAGTGTCCGGCGCGGCTGCGGCGAACTAGAGAGGACCAGGGAGTGTCTAGGGGCTGCAGGAGCTCACCGTGGTGTTGTCGGCGTGGCGGCGTTAGGTGGCGAGGATCGGCGAGGGGCAGGTCGGGCGCCCTGGCGGTCACGCACGGCGGGCGGGCTCCTCCCGAGATCCAGCTGAGCTCCGGGCTGCATGGGCGAGGAGCGACGCAGCCCCTGGTGCTCTGGCTCGCCTCGGGTGCTCTGGAGCGAAGGGAAGCGAGGGGCCGCCGTTAGGGTTTAGAGGGCATGGTGGAGAGATGGCTCATTGGGGAGGAAGAAGGAGGCCTGGGGATCTGGGGAGGCTAGGCGAGGGGAAGGATAAGATAAGATCGTGAGGCGGTGTAGATGGCGTGGGGCTAGCGTGGGAGGGGTTGATGGAAAGGTGGCCTTGGTGCCACCTTGTCCTTCCTCACGTGCATGGGCGGCCAGGCAGCGCGGCAGTAGAGCTAGGGAGGGCTGCAGGGTGCAGGGAGGAGCTCGTGGCGAGGCAGGAGGGGCCCTAGGGCGGGGAGAGAAGAGAGGAGAGGTGAGGGGAGAGGGGCCTCGGGCTAGGGTTTGGGGTGGTTGGTAGATAGGTGGGGCCGGGGTGACCAGTGGGTCCAGCAAGGTAGAGAGGGGTAAGAGAGGTGGTGAGCTAGGGGCATGGTGAACATGTGGCCATGCTAGGTTAGCTAGAGGGGAGAGAAAGAGAGAAGCAAACTTAGGGTTTGGTTTAGATTAGGTGGGTTTTAGGGTGTAGCTAGGATGGGGCATGGGGTAGCTTAGGGGGTTAGATTTGAGAGGGGGAAGGTTTGATGCTAGATGCTCTTCCGACAAGATCCAACCTTGCACCAAACAACCCACAACAAGAACCAAGACTAGAGCAAGGGAGAAAAGTGATGATGGCAAGGATGGTTAGGGTGATGGGGTTTAGGCATGTTCAAACAAGACCAAACCCAAGGGGGTAGAGAGATGTTCCATGTAAAAACCAAGTAAAAACAAATGTCAAGCAAAGAGATACTTGCATGGGCCATGCATAGTTAATTGGTACCATATTCATCTTTGTGAAAACAAGATTAATTACCTGGCATTTTATTATGCATTCCAAAGTGTGGAATAAGGCCCAAGCAAAAGAAATTAGGAAGAATTCCAAGTGGAGTATGAGGAGATGATCACATTGGAATATATTTGGGACTTGCTAGTGTGTATATGCCACTAGATATTTAATAAGCCCACAAAATATCCCCACATGATGATAACCCCAACAACACACATATGGAAGCTAGGGAGAAAGGGTCCCACTCAAAAGGCATGCAAAGGTGGCCATGTGGCTCTCATGCATCAATAATGTGAAAACAAAATGATGCCAAGATGAGAACATGTGGAAAAGAAATAGATCCATCCCAACCCACATGAGCTAGAAGTAAACCCATAAATGCCAAGCTCATATTTAGTTGGATGGTGGAATTATAAGGTGGTGAAAAGAAAAGGTGGTGGAGTTAATAAGAGATATGCCCCCACATCAACTTGGGCATTTAGCAATATATCAAGAACCAATTACAATATCAAGAGGCAACTACAATTAATAATGCTCATGAGATAAGAACCAAACAAGAAGGGGTTTTATATGATGCTCAAATGCAAGGTGGCATGATGACATGAGCATGATATGATGATGATGCAACAATTATATGTTGGAAGTGGCCCTTTTTATTACTAGAACAAGTAGCATTACAGGTGTTAGACAACTGGGATGCTACAACTCTCCCCCACTAAACAGGAATCTCGCCCCGAGATTCTAGGAAGAAGAAGAAGACACAAAGAGAGAAGGATGGTTGGCACGGAGTTCATCTTCACGCTCCCATGTGGCTTCATCAGAATGGTGTGACCACGCACCTTGCGAACTTGATGGACTTGTTGCAGTCCTTCGCTCGCGGTCTCCATAACTTGTGCCACTGCAAATTGCGCTACTCTCCATAACTTGTGCCACTACTGTAATAACAGCGTTAAGCTAATCGCAGAAGTCAACCTTTGCAGCGATCGGAACGGCTAAGTAGTGCGGTGTAAGAGCATGAATCACCTCAGGTCTTGCATCGCCCACAAAACGCCCACCCGGAGCCCCATTGAGTCGCCTAGCTCGACGGTTCTACGAGCTAAGACAACCGCCTCGCTTCTCACAGCGACCTTGGTCCTCCGCATCCCGGCATTGCGACTCGAACAGCTAAGTACCACGCCGGGATCAAGACCAGTTCGTCGCGAGCGGTCAGGGAAAACGCCAAGTAAGAGAGCATGCCCAGGACTCGCCACGCGACTGACCCCACGGTCCAGGCAAGAGTGACGCGCCCAAACCAACGCGCTAAGTCCTCAACCACCCTCGAGTCACGCCTAGAACAACCAAGTACCACGCTCGGGGACTCGGCCACCCAACCTCGTTCGCGCAAGGGAAAACGGTAAAGTACAGAGCACTCAAGGGAGTCGCCTAGCGACTGGCTCTTCGAGCTCGGGCGAGTCGACCAAAACATCAAAACACATGACAAAAACACATACATCATATACGGGGTAAACCCCACAAAAAGGGCGGACGCGCTCGGGGACTCGTTCAAAAATCAATCACAAACACACAACAAATACTAAAATAGACACAACGTCTCATTCATTCGCGTAATGCATTGTTTCATGTTACAAAATATGCCCGCGTGGCAGACCTGCTGCTAACGCCACAAGGCAAACTACCTTACTCTACATGCTTCGATGACGACTCGCCAACATCCTGGCGATTGCGGATGAATGCCGTGTACGGGTTTGACGGATACGTCATCAGTTCACCCGCCATCGCCGCGCGAAAAGGCTGCTCGACCTTGAAGTCACAATGCGGCGGCTCGGGGTCGTTCAGCGCGACGACCATATCCTGGTACGGAAGGAGGTCGCCCATTGCCTAGACACGTTCTGAGTACGTGGCGGCACGGTCCTGCAACTTAAGGACCTCGGACAGCTTCACTGCGCCAGTCGACGATGGATATCCACTCGTCACATCGTCGATGTCGAAATATTCGGGGAAGTGGGCGTGTCCAAGGCTCAGGGCCGTCGACGCTCCACGCCGAAACGCCGACCGCGTCATGTATTCAACGACCGCGGGCGCCTTCTCCAAATATTTCCACACCTCAACGAGGTCGCTGGGAATCACCTCCGTGGGCGATATCTCTTGGAGATAGGCACGGATGCACGTCGCCGAGTCGAGCATACACTACGCACTTGCGTCGGCCGAGCTCGCCTCTCTTCGCTATCGATGATGCGACCTGCGAGTAGAAGACAACAATGAATACGACGGACACTACAAAAGAGACAACCATCGGAAAGGAAGGAGTACTCACCAAGCAGCGGACGGGCGAGTTCCGTGATGAAGCATTGAAGCGCTGTATGGTCGTCCTGAAGCCCAGCAATGAGGACTTCCGACACCTTGCAATCCTCCTCGGCGCTGCAATGGCGGCCTTAGCTCGCTTTGTCACCGAGCTCGCTTTCCTTCTCGCTTCCGCAGCTCGCGCTCGAGGTTAGCGATCCGCTGTTCAGCCGCACTCAAGGCCGATTGTTACGCTAATTCACCGGTGGGACAAGCCTGGCGAAGCTTCCTGCGCCGCAGCAAAATCTTGAAGCCCTTTGTTCACTTCCTGGACGATGGCCAGCTCCTTCTCCGCGCGCTGCTTCGCGGCCAATCGGTCCGCCGACTCAAGCTGCAGACCCTGCACATCACCGAAAAAGTTAGTCAAAGCAAAATTCCTAAGTGCCCACCCGCTGAAATTCAGCGAGTACGCAACTCGGGGACTGGCAATCAAGAAATTCCTAAGTGCCCACTCGCTGAAATTCAGCGAGCGCGCACTCGGGGACTGGCGATCAAGAAATTCCTAAGTGCCCACCCGCTAAAATTTAGCGCGTGCGCACTCGGGGACTGGATGCGAAAAATTATAAGAATCAGGCCGCTGCAAAGCACCGAACTGATCCTCGGGGACTGGATGTACCTGGATGGCTGCGCCAAGCATGCCATGGAGTTGTATCGCGTCCACGGACGTGTGTCCACGGCATTGGTCAACTTCAGCATCGGCGATCCCAGGAGCGTGGCTCGAGGGCGCAGCTCCACTCGCCGTGCCCGCTTTGGTCACGAAGCGTGGGAAGGTAGCGATAGAGGCACCCGCCCCAAGGGAGGTCACCTCTGCCGTTCCAGGCAAGGAAGCGCCCTCCTTCGTAGACGCGGCTGCCTCCGTCGCGGGCCCGGCCGGCGCGACCGCCGTATCGTCCGAAATCGTGACGACGTCATCACCCTTGGCCTTCTTGCTGCCATCCGCCGAGGCGAAGACCTCGTCCGCCTTCCTCTTGCGGGAGGGGTCCTCCTCACTAACGATGGGTGGAACCTTAGCCACGGTTGGATGGCCCATCCTCTTCACTCCAGTCCCGTGCATCAATCGAATAAGCAAAAACAAGCGAGATAGTTATGGAAGGCAAGGAAGGGTGAGTGCGCTCACTTGGCGACTGGGATGAAACGTAGCCCCGTACGGAGGCCGGCCGGTTTTTCCAGTTCAAGGCCCAGTCGGCGACTGGGCCCCATCTCCAGGACGTCGCGTGCCCAAGACACGGACGGCTTATTCGTCGTTGAGGCCGCAGCCGGAGCCTCTGGGACATCCTCGGCAAGAGCCTCCTTGCGAGGCGAAGTTGCAGTGAAAGCCTCCTTGCGGCGGTTGCCGCAGTGGAGCCTCCCCAGCCATAGATCGGGCGAATGGAGGCATTGAAGCCAGCGGCACTTCCTCGCCGCGCCCAGCGTCGGTTCGGCCGCCTGGCGGCGTCCTCACCGGCTGGGCTGGGAGCATCGGAGCTGCTCGCGAGTGCGGCGAGGGCTTGATGGCTTCGTCTTCTTCTTTGGGGAGCCCTCGCCTCCTTCTTCTTCTTCTTCTTCGACGGCTTGACGGCGCGAGGTGGTATCTGGGAGCTCGTCGTCGTCATCGTGACGCTCGAGGCTTCTGCTTGCCTCGATCTCGCGCTTTCGTTGTCCACGGGTCTTTCGGACCAGCGGGGCGACCTCCTACTCGGACTCGTCGTTGTCGTCCTCGCCCTTGGCGGCGGCGACCGCCCACGCCCTGGGCGGATGAGCCCGAGCTCGTCGTCGAAGGAGGCGCCACCCTTCCACCACTTGGAATAGCTGCAACTGAGAATGAATCGAATTACCGCGATCGCATAGATCGCGATCGCGAGCAAAGTAAGGTGGTTACCGTTGACGCTGGCAGTATAGGCGACCACCGCGTCCCGGTACACCGCCTGGGTAATCTTCTTCAGCCGGAGGTAGTCCTCCGCCATTCGCCGAGGCAGGCCTTCGCCGAGTCTCCCCGCCCGTGTCTTGGTACATTTAATGGTCACGCGGCGGCGGGACGAGCCGCCGAGCCGTTAGCCAGATTTATCGTCTGGAGGCCCTTCTTTTTCAGACCACGGATGGTCTGGAGCATCTCGTCGACGACCATCCGCTGGTCGTTGGGAAGCTTGCCGACTTGGAGATGGCGCGGCTCGGACCGATTGGCGGAGTACCGCGGGATCGCCGCCTCGTCCTCCGGAGTCGCCTCGTAGAACCACGACTTCTTCCAGTCGCTCGCTGCCTTGGCGGGCAGCATTAGATCAAAGAATGAGGCTTTGGACTTGAGTTGGAATGTCAGGCCGCCCGCGGCTAGCATTGGGCCGCCTGCTTCCTCGCGGCTGATCCGTCCGTGGAACAGATCTTGCCACAAGGGGAAGTAGGGCCGGCAGCCCAAGTAGCATTCGCAGAACGCCACGAAAATGGCGAGCTGCTGATGTGGGGACCCGATCAAGGCTGGATCTCGTAGGCGCAGGCCGGAAGAACATGGACGAAACCCTACCCCGCCGAGATGACCGTGAAACAGATGAATTCCTCTCGCGGGTTTGGGGTCGTTTCTCCGGCTGCAGGAATACGCCAACAGCCGGCTCGCAGGATCCCGGCCTCCTCGAAAGAGGCCAGCTGCGCCCTCGTGCATTTGGATCTACCCCACGGTTCGGTGGAGAGGGCCATGGCCGAGGGGTTGGTTGGGGGTCGGAGGATTTCGGGTCGGATGGATCGCGATGCGAGGGAAGGAAAATGCGCGCAGTCGGAAGAAGTGGCGAGAAGTTGGCTTTACAATCGCCTGCCATTCCCCTTATATAGTGGGTGTTACCCGCCAAATCAGGAAGCCGTTACCGCGCGATGATTACGCCAAAAGTTACCGTTGGATTACCCCAACGGCTAGTTTGACCACGCCTGACGGTCCAACTCCGGCCACTCACGACCCAATCACTATGATGATGATTCGCGGCTCGACTCGCCAAAGCCGACTTGGATCAATTTTCTCCTTAGTACGAGAGCCCGCCGACGATTCGACCGGATGCCTACTCGCCAGACTGACCGCCAGCAGCCACCCTCGCCTAATCGACGACGGCCTCGGGACTACGATGGGGATGTGCCTACCGGGTATACCCAGACGCTTCCGATCGCCCGTGAGTGGCGAGTGGGCCCATAACGGCGAGTGGATTAAAGCCCAGCAAGGCACCGAGCGATCGAAGTGAAGGCCCAGTAGTAATACCCGGTCGGATTAGGTTAAACGACTACCGAAGCTTTAACTGAATCGGTTGAGATATGTAAACCCTAGGGGAGGTGAGGCTATATAAACCTCCCTATAGGGTGAGTAGAGACATGTTCCATCATACACCCAAGCGACTTGCTGCCTAGCCGCCGAGCTCGCCCATTGTAACACCTCCATAATACAATCTAGCGAGTAGGTCTTTACTCCGGGCCGAACCTGGGTAAAACCCTATGTCTTTGCCCTCATCTCGCACCGCAGATGGCTGGCCGCCCTTGCCCCTCGTTCTACTACTCGCTGCCGATTGCAGCATCTGCCGTGACTATTCCCACGACAGCATATGTCGTTGAAGCACATAAATAACTTATGTTTTTGCTGAGATGTTCTATTTGACATAAGACAGTTAACCTTCTTCATTCGTGTCCATATGTGGTTGGCAGGATTTTAGCAATCTCTGATATTGCCTTCTTAATTATTCCCTGAAGAATTCCTCACGTAGCAAGAAGGGGTGTATTGTTCTCTGACCCATGGTTGGTTGTTAGTGCTTCTCCTATGCTTCCTTTCTACATCCATAGGTCTGACTTATCATTGGTTTAACTACATTCTTAGTGTTTCATGCAGTAACCCGAGGAAAAAAATTGTGCTTTGGGGCGATAGTGCATTCCATTTTATTGGCACTATAGTGATGTTTCATGTTGATGCCTCCATGGATCAGCGGTGGTGTATTTTATATTTCTGATGTTCCATGTACCTTTGTGGCAGAAGCATCAAAGGGAGGTAAGTTCCAGGTACCGATCAAATATCTTTGATGATGGATTAGTTCAACATATACACTTACAAATTCAGTTCCCTCCTCAAATGCATGATGATATGTCATTATCAGTGTGATATTTTTTTAATTGATTAAGCTAAAAAAAATGAGTTCCTGTGGAACCTTGCATATTGTGTCAGTATTCCTACATGAGCTTGATTTTTAGTTACAAAATATGTTATACGATTGATTTAGTATTCCTACATGAGATTGTTTTTTATTCATAAAGTATGTTATACGATTGATTTTTTTTATGTTTTTAGATTGCGCTTTAGCTGCCAAGATTATTCAGAAGTTCAGATTGACACCATTACCATTTGATTCCACAGGAACCGGATATACCTCCGTGGAACCGTCACCAAGGATTTCCTCATGCACAAATAAGGCATTCACCTCTCCAAGATGATAAAGACATGTGGTTGCAGCAGCAAAGATCAAAGTACTCCCGGTTACAAGAACACCACGACTGCTCTTTCCAAAAATGTTAGTGATGAACCTACTCTTGTGTTGTTTCTTCTCTGCCAGCGATGAGCCCATTAGTGTTGTTTCTTCTCTGCCAACGATGAGACTGCTCTTGTGTCTTCCACATTGGATCTAATGTGCTTTTTGGTAACTGAATTTCATGCTAACATTTCTTCTTTACTTCCAGTATGGTTACCGTTATCTCTTTTAGGATTCACGGAGTTACCGTTATCTCTTCAGTTAGAATAATTATCAAGTTATTTCTTCTTCCAGCCGCTCAAGAAAACCACGGGATTAAAAACCTAGCAAGATAGTTCAGTGATAATGTCCGATGGAGGAGCCCACAACCAGGAATCGTCAGATCCAGTATTGGTGGTTGATGACGAACAAAAGATGCCTTCACGGTCAATTTAGCTTTATATGCACGGTATGACCTGGTTCTTCTTGTTCCTCCCTATGGTTTCTTCATTTTTCTGTTTACATTGCATCGCTCATTTTATTTTTACCGTCGATCCGCATATTGATTGTGTTTGCCAGAAAAGGAGATGCTTAGTAACAACTCTGACTAGACATCTCAACGTGCTTGTAGATTTATTTAGGCCTTCCCTTTTATGTTTCTCTATTTATTATACATTTGCAAATTGGTTCTCATTTCCAATAAATGAATGTGTCGTTCTGCTACGTGTAGTCCGTGTCCCTCTGCTAGGTGTAGGCAACCTGGTTTTGCTATGTACTGAAGTAGCTTATTCACATGTCGTTCTCTTTTGGTCTATCGTATTGTAAAGTAATCGACTTTGTTTACTTTTTGCTACCCAACACTAAGACAATATATACTTCCGTTTCTTTTAGAAGCACTATGAAGCCAATAAATTCATGGTGTGTCACTTATTTTTTTATGCTGGTCCTCTTTTTTAGGCTGGAGAAAAATGCGTGTATATCTCCTCAGAGAAAATGTTCTTTTGTAGGCCTTGGAGAAGCTAGCTCTCGAGATACAAGAATCCAAATCTTTTGATGTTGGTAATAATCAGATGATTGCCTTCGTGTGTGTCACTGACCTGCGGTGTGGTCGGTATTCTATGCTATACCAGAAGATCTTTGGTGATTATAAATTAACAGCAGAAGATGCTCTCGTGTCTGCAATACTTGCCACTCTCCTCTATCTACAGAAGATAGGTATTATCTTTGTAGATGACATCAATCTGAGTGAGATTACAAAATATGAAACCAAACTTGCAGAGTGCCAGCGGAAGATACTGGATGCATCAAGGAAATAGAGTCTCTTAAAGCTAAGCTAGGCAGTTCCTATCAGTAAAATGAAAAACTTGCTGATACGACGAAGGTAGTATCTTTTCCTGATACCTTACATGGAAAAATATCCTTGCAATTGTCTTTGCTAAAGACTTTCTTACTCGTTTGTTTTTACTAACATGCATTCGGCGTTAAAAAGGAAGTGTTGATCCACATGCAGATGATGTTAGGAAGGAAGTGGACACTTCAAAAACATTCGACACTACGAAGGAAGTATCCACTCCACCATCAATCAATCACCACACTAATCATAGGTAAGTACATTGCTACTCACTAACATCAGTCAAGTGCTCAGTAGATATTACAATCATGGTAATTGAAAACATAGATATAGTTCATAAAATAAATGCTATAGAGTTGCAAATCAATTATAGAATTATGTACTTGCTTGGAACTTGCATCAGATCTTGCTTGCAGTTGACTATCTATAAACATTAAAAAACATGTTGTCCTGATTTAACATTTAATAGACTTTTACAGCACAAGAAGCGATCGAACTCCTATGACACCAATGTCAAGAGGATGATTCTTAAAACACTTTCAGCAGGTGATTGTAAGCCCCAGGTATGTGTTCCTTACATGATAACTAATGTCATGTTAGCATAGAAAATGTGTTGCCACAAACTAAATGGACTGTTTTATACAATTCCAGAACAGTAACAGCGGAAGTGCTATCCATAGCACTGACAACATGAAGTATGGCACTAATTAAGACCATTGCCTGCCGCAAGATAGCTTCCGCCGTTCATGGTATCCGGGTTTAGCTATTGTTTCTTGAACGCTTCTGTTGTCATCCTAAGCAGGTGTATGCTGAACAAATCTGTTGCTAGACTAAGGTTTTAGTTTGTATAGGTAGATATGTTGGTCTCTCCGAACCAAGTATGCTGCCCCTTCTGACGTTGCTACCTCCCTTTCTGTTGTTAGATTGTATAGATGGATCTACTACAGTCTCGGAAACAACTATGCTGCTCTTTTTTACATTCCATGTATGTTTCTATTTCTAAGTACTCTGCTGCCTTTTGATTTTGCTACTACTCTTTCTTTCTGTCAGATCATGCTTAATTGATCTACTGAATATAGACATTAATAATTTCAGAAATACTTATGCTAATTATAGTTTCAAAATGCCTCTAAACCAACAGGATCGTGCGTCAAGGCGCACTACTAAATCTAGTATGCACTAATTGGGGACTTCTGTTAAGACGTCCAAGCAAACACTGCCGGTGACAATGTGGTTGGAGGCGCCCTAACTAACGGTACTTACCAACTTGGTCGAACATTTCTTAATTTGGTAACTCCAAATATGCATAAGCATTAGGGACAACCCAAAGAGTATCCACACCGATAGACACTTGCTAGGTGCTTAAGTACAAATTTTACGGATAAGACCCTCTAATAGGGAGGCAAACCCTTCTAGGAACTGAACTTTTTCAAATTTTGCAAGATTCAGTGATGTACTCCCGTTTGATCATACGAAAACACTGCAAAATTATACATAATTCATGAAATTAAAAGCCTAGAACAAAAATTAAACTATACTCCGCCACCGTGATGAGGGCCGCACACATATCCTTCTCCTCGATCGCGCTTCTGCGCCGCCATGTGCACTCACTCCGAGCGGCGCAGGAGCGTCTCCAGCCAGTGCCGCTCAGTGTCATCGCTATCGAAAGTCACCTGGCACCACCTTGTCCCCCTTTGAATCTTTGGTGGAGGGGAGTCCTCCGATGGATGCTCCACTTCTCGCCGGAGTAGGTGGGGTATAGAGAAGCGCGGCCACGCAACGAACCCCCTCCCCTTTCTTGTCGTGGGCGTAGTTGCGGATGGATGGGATGTGCTCGGGAACGGCAGCGACAGAGGACGGGGACGACAGTGGGGCCAGGCTATGGTTGGTCCACCAATGGGTCACCCTCTTCTTCGCCCCCTCCGAGCGAATGAGTTTTTCTCTCTCTTCATCGGAGAGCTCGCCACAACGTCGCGAGCTTCCTCCATCTCCGGATCTTCCACCGCGGTCGCTACAACCACCCGCCACTTCGATTGAGGCATGCCTCAGCCATATCATGCAGTGGGGAGGTAGGATCTGGTCGCCGGAGGAGTGGATTTGGGGGAAATGTAGGGGCTGGGGAGTGGATGCGCTGGTGGGAAAAAATTAAGGGTTTTGCACCCACAACTGCCAATCTGCATGCTACATATACAGACTGCAGGCGTGTGTTTTCGGGCCACCTTAGAAACGTTACGGGAAGGGCCTTTTTTGGCTTCCTCTAGCTACGAAAAATGCAAAGAGAGAGTCTCCGGACTTTTACGGGTGTGGCCATTTTAGCCTATCTCCTAGAGTTGTTCTAACGTCGACATATAGGTGCCACACAATGCGTGCTCTAATAATAGTAAATACTCACATGTTGAAAGAACATGTTGGACCCCCATATGTGGTTTTGGTAATTAATGACAATTTTTATGGACTAATGTGTGTATTAAGTTATACTTGTAGGATTTGTTCATTGGCATCGCTTGGAGCATGTGTTGGCTTCAAAATCGATGAAATGCAAAGAAGATATGTTGTGCAAGCTCAATATGCGAGGTCGATGATGAGGAATTAAAAAAGGCGTTCCATATTGAGAAGGGAAAGACCGTCTACATCGAGCTCAAGTGGAATGCTCAAGGCAAAGGTATAATATTGAAAGGTTTTCCCTTTTGCCGGTCTCTTGTTGTGTGTAGGAGACCGGGTTTAGGATAGATAACCGTGCTATCAAGAGGGGCTCTCGAATGAGTAACTCGATCACATCGTTCAGAGAGAGCTCAAACCTTTATATACTTGCATCATAATGTTTGGTTGCTATTTGGTCTTATCCATGTGAGGATTTAGAGCTTGCGGTAATCTCCATAACAAGCTCTTGTTCATCAAAATCGAATCTTCCGTTTACATCTTGTTACGATTTTGATCTTGGCGGCTTTCCGGTTTCTCACCAAGTGAGGTATCTCATATTATTATACTTGATACATTCTCACTTGGTGATAACCAATATTTCGCAGATTGAATTTTGTCTATTATTTGGTTTAAAACAGAAAAAGAAAAGGCATTTTATTTTTCTGGGCCGACCGGTACTACCGCAGCCCATTACCGGTCGTGCCTGAGACACGCAGCCCATTTTCTGTCTGGCCCGGCACCCGCTTCCGGTTGTACCGGACCGGCCCGGTAATACCGCCCGGGTGGGCCGGTACTACCGGCCGGCCCACCCCGCTTTGCCTGCACCGTCCAGCTCCTGCTTGGGCCGCTTCAGCTCAACCCACCGCCGCGCGCTCGGCCTGCCGCTGGCGCTGCTCGAAACGCGAGCGTGCCATGCTGTCCCACGCCGCTGCCAGATCCCGCTGTGGCCCGCTCCGCCTCGCTCCGCTTGCTGCGCGCCTCGCGTTGACTCTCGTCTGCCGCTGCAGATCCCATCGCGTGCGCTGCTGGCGCGGCAGAATGGACGAAAATAACCCAAAAAATAACAATTTCACAAAATGAACTCTGGCCAGAAGAAATTCACGGAACTAACCCTTTTTGCAACGCCATACAGCGTGGCGCCGCACCTTGAAGAGCGGCGCCATTACGCCTGGCGCCGCGCACCTGCCAGCGTGGAGCCCCGCGGGGCCCGGTCCCGCTAGTGCGGCGCCTTGTAGCATGGCGCCGCACTGTATAGTGCAGCGCCGTTGCGCCTGGCGCCGCACTTTAGGTCTTGTACCAGCGCGCGAGCCAGCCCTCCCCGACCCGGCTCATTCCTCTCACCCACACAGGAGCGCATGGCGGCTAGGGTTCATTGCCGCTGGTGATTCGCCTCTGAAGAAATCGACAGATCTGAGCATTTTTGGACAAGGATCTTCCTTCCAATCCCTCTCCCAGGTATCTCCTCTCAATCCCATCCAAAAATCCCTTGCCGTTTGTCTCCTTTTAGTCAAATTTCGGTGGAACACTAGTTTCAAGTGGATTTGGAGGATGGATAGTGGTCTCCTAGGTTAGGTTTGTCTCCTTTTAGTTTCAATTTCGGTGGAACACTAGTTTATGTTTAGAAATACTTGTAACATGGATAGTGGTCTTCTAGGTTGCAATTTCTCTTTATATTATGAAGCATTGCCAATATATATTACCAATTGTATGGTTACATATAGGTGTGTTGATTTTTGTTCAAGTAGGATGCCATTTTGGTTCATGGTAGAACTATAGTTAGAACTATTTGCAATATATATTACCAACTCTAGATGCTAGAACTATAGGTAGAGTAGGATGAAATTTTTGTTCATATTACAATTATAGGTAGAGTAGGGTAGGATTTTTTTCATGTTACAATTATAGCTAGAGTAAGATGGAGTATATGTGACAACTATAGTTGGAATAAGATGGACATTTTTTAATTGTTCTTATTCTCTCTATTGTTTTGAATATGTAGGATGTCTCTAAACCCCCTTCTAAACAATGCTCACTATGATGTTCAACACCGTGCCTACAAGATGTCGGAGAAGAGACAGGTACTAAAAACTTCAATGCAAGTCGAACAAGATGCCATGTTTGTTTAGATGGAAATCTAACATTTTGCCATTGTATGTTTGCAGGAGCTTCAACCCCTTCGACTTAGGTACCACGAGGTCTCGTCCGGCAAGATGCCTTATGATGCACGGTACACTCCGTACATCCAGCAGCTAGGACTCCTCCCCTTTATCCACATGGTCACTCGGTCCACACGGCCTTCAACCCCGCCGCGATCACCGCTTGTGGACCGATGGAGGCCGGAGACGCACACATTTCACCTTAGGACCGGTGAGACTACGGTCACTTTGCAGGACATGAGCATGATCTGGCACTCCCAATCGGGAAACCATGTGCATGTCCTCGGATTGACGGTGGCATGAGGATGGTCTCCTTATAGGGAAGGATCCACCGAGGCTATAAACAAGAAGGGGAAAAGCGAGGGTCATTGCCGGGCTACTTTTACTTGGATCATCAAATTTCAAGATTTGCCCCGGGATGACGATGAGGAGACGATCAAGACATACACTCGTGTGTATGTGTGGTACATTATCACGAGGACTCGTTCCTGACAGCGGTGGGGATCGCTTTCGGGCATTGGCTCAAGTTGCTGGTTTTTTCGACTCTACCTTCGATTGGGGTTCTCATGGCGTTGTCCTGGTTGTACCGCCAGGTAATGAGTTATTTACAAATGTTGTTGTATATTTCTGCACTATCTCAAAAAAAATTGTTCTTACCAAATGGTTGTTCACTTCATCTGCAGCTGGATGACGCTTGCCTTAGGAGCGCCGTCGATTCAGGGATTGGTGGCTGTTTGCTCCTTCTTTCGGTGTGGAGTTGGGAACGCTTCTCCATTGGACGACCGAGATTTTTGTCATTCAATCCTTACATTGATAACGGCAACGACTACCTTCTCCCCACGTGGGCTTACTGAAGGGTTTCACAGCATAGTAAATCAAAATTTTCTACGGATGCGAACAGAGGGAAAGCCAAGATCTAATCTAGGAGATGCAATCAACGAGAGAGATTGGATTAGATCTTCATACCCTTGAAGATTCAAGCATGAACGTTCGCCGAACGTGGGTGATGTAGTCGTACTCGCTTCTCCTCCTCGCGATCCGATCCGATCTAGCACCACAAGTGGCGGTGCCTCCGTGAGATGCACACGCAGCACCTCGGCGTCTCCTCCTTCCTCGGACCAAAGTATGGTGGAGATAGATGGGATCTACAACACCACGGCGTGGTGTATATGGTGGAGAATTTCTCTGCAGGCTTCGCCACAAACAAATGGGAGGGAGAGAGGAAGGCAGAAGGCAACTAGGGTTGGAGGCAAGGTGTAGGAGGAGGGCACCAGCCCTCTATATAGAGGGGGGGCCCTTGACCCTCCTCCAAGCCTTGGGCCGGCGGCCAAGGGAGGGAGGAGTGGGGGGCAAGGACTCTCCCCTCTTCTAGAAACCCTATCTCTAGTTTAAACGATTTAAACCCTATAGGATCGGCTGGGCCCTATGGGGCCTTGTGCCCCTGGCCCAATGCGGCCAGGACACTCCCTCATAGGCCCATGCCCCCTCCCGGAAGGTGGGGCCACGTTGGTCCCCTTCCGGAAGGTTCTAGAAGCTTCCGATACACCGATCAACCCGAACAATTCAACTCCAAAACTGCCGCCTTATATGAATCTTATTCTCCGGACCACTCTAACCTCTCGTGATGTCCGGATCCCATCCGAGACTCCGAACAAAAACTCATAAACCAATTATCCAACCTATCCTAGCGTCGAGACACGTTAAGTGTGTGACCCTGCGGGTTCGAGAATATGCAGACATGATCTTCTATCAATAATCAACAGCGGGGTCTGGGCACCCATATTGACTCCCACACATTCATCGATGATCATATCGGATGAACCACGATGCCAGGATTCAATCAATCCCATATATATATTCCCTTCGTCTCACGATATTTTACTTGCCCGAGATTTGATCGTCGGTACCGTCATACCTAGTTCAATCTCGTTCACAGCAAGTACTTTACTCGTAATCCGATATCACTTTGTGATTAACTCCTTAACCACATTCTTGCAAGCGGTGTTGATATCGACCGAGTGGGCCCAAGTATATCTCTCCGACTTGGGAGGACAAATCCCATCTCGATACATACAACCCAATGATACTTTTCGATCACCGAGAGACACCTTTATGATCACCCTCTCATAGGATGACGTTTGATGACCTCAAAGCTTTCCGATACCAGGGAGTTGTATTATCTCATGGTCTAAGGAATACAATATTTGACATAGGAAAAGCTTCGCAAAGATGAACACGATGATACGATCTAATGGCTTCGCTTAGTTTGGGTCTGTCCATCATATCATTCTCCAATGATATGATCTCATCATCAATTGACAACTCATGTCTATGGTTAGGAAACCTTAACCATCATTGATCAATGAGCTAGTCCATAGAGGCGTACTAGGGACACGGTGTTGTTTACAAACCACACAAGTATTAAAGTTTCCGCTTAATACAATTCTAGCATGGAATATAAACTTTATCATGAACAAGAATTATAATAATAACATCTTTATTATTGCCTCTAGGGCATAATTCCAACAGTCTCCCACTTGCACTAGAGTCAATAATCTAGTTTACATTTGGCAACAATCTCACACTCATGGCACTGAGGTGCTGATCATGTTTTACACGTGGAAGAGGTTTAGTCAATGGATCTTGACATTCAGATCTGTATGTACTTTGCTAATCTTCAGATCTCCATCTGCAATATAATCTCAGATTATATGAAACTTGCGGTTGATATGCTTGGTCTTTGGATGATATCTTGGTTCCTTAGCAAGTGCTATGGCGCCAGTGTTGTCACACAATATCTCCAAGGTCCAATGCACTTGGAACCACGCCAAGCTCGATGATAAAGTTTCTGATCCAAACTCCTTCACTTGACGCTCTCTACAGCCATGTATTCCGCTTCTTTGTAGATCTCGCGATCACGCTTTGCTTGCGGCTTCTCCACTCACAGCTCCTCCATTCAAAATATAAACGTATCCGTCTGAGATTTGGAATCATCCTTGTCGGTGTCGAAACTAGCGTCGACGTAACCTTTACGACAAGTCGTTCATCACCCCATAGACTAAGAACATTTCTTTAGTCCTATTCAGGTACTTTAGGATGTTCTTCACGGCTATCCAGTGTTCCACTCCTGGATCACTTTGATATCTGCTCGTCAAACTAAGATCATTGGACACATCCGGTCTAGTACACAACATGGCATACATGATGGAACCTATGGCCGAGGCATAAGGCACTTTGCTCATAGCTTCCCTATCATTTACCGTAGCTGGACACTGAGCCTTGCTCAATATCTTACCTGCCAACATAGGCACTGAACCTTTCTTTGCCTTATCCATTCTGAATCTTTTCAGAACTTTGTCTAGGTATGTACTCTAGCTTAAAGCTATCAGGCGTCTTTTTCTATCTCTATAGATTTTGATGCCCAATATATAAGCAGCTTCACCTAGGTCTTTCATTGAAAAACATTTGTTCAAATAACTCTTCACATCGTTAAGCATGTTGATGTCATTTCCAATAATCAATATGTCATCCACATATAGTACCAGAAACGTCACCGAGCTCCCACTCACTTTCTTGTAGATGCAAGCTTCGTAGCAATTTGGAACAAATCCAAAGCTCTTGATCACTTGATCAAAACGAAGGATCCAACTCCGAGATGCTTGCTTCAGTCCATAAATGGAACGCTGAAGTTTGCATACTTTATCAGCATCCTTAGGATCGACAAAACCTTCGGGTTGCATCATATACAACTCTTCATCAATGTTGCCATTGAGGAAAGCAGTCTTGAAATCCATTTGCCATATTTCATAATCATGAAACACAGCAATTGCTAATAAAATCCGAATGGACTTAAACATCGCTACGGGAGAGAAAGTCTCATCGTAGTCAACACCTTGAACTTGTCGAAAACCTTTCGCGACAAGCCGTGCTTTATAGACGGTAACATTACCATCCGCGTCCGTTTTCTTCTTGAAAATCCATTTGCACTCAACGGCCTTTCTACGCTAGGAGGGTCCACCAAAGTCCATACTTGGTTTTCGCTCATGGATCCCAATTCGGATTTCATGGCTTCTAGCCATTTCTCGTAGTCCGGCTCATCATCGCTTCCTCATAGTTCGTAGGTTCACCGCCTTCTACTAGCAAGACAACAAGACAGGTTGCCGTACCACTCGGGAGGGGCACGCGACCTTGTCGACCGCGACGCTCAATGAGACATCGTCCAAGCCTCATGATCCTTGTCATTAGCTTCCTCTATTGTTGGTGCAGTGACACTGAACAATTTCAGGTGCTGCGCTACTCTCCAATGCAAGAGAAGGTTCAATAACCTCGTCAAGTTATACTTTCCTCCCACTCACTTCTTTCGAGAGAAACTCCTTCTCAAGAAAGGAACCGTTCTTTGCGACAAACACTTTGCCTTCGGTTCTGTGATAGAAGGTATACCCAATAGTTTCCTTAGGGTATCCTATGAAGACGCATTTCTCCGCTTTGGGTTTGAGCTAGTCCGGCATCAACTTCTTGACGTAAGCTTCGCATCCCCAAACTTTAAGAAACGACAACTTAGGTTTAGAACCAAACCATAGTTCATACGGTGTCGTCTCAACGGATTTAGATGGATACCTATTTAAAGTGAATGCAGCGGTTTCTTATGCATAACCCCAAAATGATAACGGAAAATCAGTAAGAGACATCATTGATCGGACCATATCTAATAGGGTTCGATTCAGGCGTTCAGACACACCATTGCGCTGTGGTGTTCCGGGTGGCGTGAGTTGTGAAACGATTCCACTTGCTTTAAGATGCGTGAGAAAATCATAACTCAAATATTCACCTCCACGATCGGATCGTAGAAACTTAATCTTTCTGTTATGATGGTTCTCCACTTCATTCTGAAATTCCTTGAACTTTTCAAATGTTTCAGATTTATGTTTCATTAAATAGATATACCCATATCTACTTAAGTCATCGGTAAAAGTGAGGAAATAGCGATATCCACCGCGCGTTGAAACACTCATCGGTCCGCATACATCGGTATGTATGATTTCCAACAAGTCCGTTGCTCGCTCCATCATACCGAGAACGGGTTTTGATCATCTTTCCCATGAGGCATGGTTCGCATGTGTCAAATGATTCAAAATCAAGAGACTCCAAAGTCCATCGAATGGAGTTTCTTCATGCGCTTTACTCCAATATGACCTAGACGATTACCACAAATAAGTAGTATTATCACTATCTACTTTGCATCTCTTAGCCTCAATGTTATGGATGTGTGTTTCATCCCTTCGAGATTTAGAAGAAATAAACCATTCACAAGAGGTGCATGACCACAAAAGATGTTACTCATATAAATAGAACAACCATTATTCTCCGATTTAAATGAATAACCGTCTTGCAATAAACACGATCCGAAATAATGTTCATGCTCAACGCAGCACATAATAACATTTATTAAGGTTTAAAACTAATCCCGAAGGTAAAACTAAGGAGAGAGCGTGCGACGGCCATCACATCAGCTCTTGATCCGCTGCCAACGCATCGTCACCTCATCCTCGCAAGCCGCCGTCTATTCCGTAGCTCTGCTTTGAGTTACAAATATTAGCAACCCGAACCGATCAAATACCTGTGCACTACAACGAGGGCTAGTAAGGAAAACATCAATAACATGTATATCAAATATACCTTTGATGGTGCCAGCCTTCTTGTCCGCTAAGTACTTCGGACGATGCCCAAAGGACCCTTGTCCTTGCAATAGAAGCACTCAGTGTCCGGCTTAGGACCGGACCTGAGCTTCTTCTCAGGAGGGGTAGTACGCTTGCCGCCGCCCTTCTTGAAGGGCTTCTTTGCACCCTTACCTTTCTTAAAGGAGGGTTTGTTGACCATCAAGACATGATTATCCTTCTTGATGTCCACCTCCATGACCTTAAGCTTTGC
Source organism: Avena longiglumis (assembly GCA_030063025.1). Taxonomy (NCBI): domain Eukaryota; kingdom Viridiplantae; phylum Streptophyta; class Magnoliopsida; order Poales; family Poaceae; genus Avena; species Avena longiglumis. Next base: position 69,721,868 of record CP125976.1, on the reverse strand, counting down.
GAAGAGCTCGGTGATCGTATCAAAGGAGCCAATCGATTATGAGTCACTACAAAACTTTTGTAGCCGGAGGAGTGATTGCAGAACCTGTCAATCTTGAGCTCCTCCGAATCGTGCATTCCAGCTTGCTCAAGGCGTTGAGTGTAGCCCGACATCTTTATGGCGTGCTCACTAACGGAACTCCTTCCTCCATCTTGCGCTTAAAGAACTTCTCGAGATCTCATATCTCTCATAACGGGCTTGAGTCCAAACATGGTTTTCAGCTCGAGAATCTCAAAGGGCCCGGGATAGGTTTCAAAACGATTTTGAAGTTTCGGTTCCATAGAAAACAACATGGTGCTCTTAATCACACCATAATCATCTTTGCACAACTGATAGACAGCTTTCTCATCGGTAGTAGCGATTGAGGGGGTCACCTAACGCTTTTCCAAGGACATAGTCCTTTTGTCCGCCAGACAGAATTATTCTTAGATTGCGGAACCAATTGGTGAAGTTAGACCCATTGTTTCTAAGATTTTCTTTCTCAGCAAAAACGTTGAAGTTGAAGTTGGACTTGGCCATGTGATCTACAGTATTTGCAAGTACAATTTAGACTATGTTCATGATAAATAGTTCAACTTAATCAAATTACTAGATGAACTCCCACTAAATTCAACATCCCTCAAGTTGTTTAGTGAACACGATCCAAATTCACCACACCTAATCCGATCATCACGAGAAGAGATGTGGTTTCCATGGTGGACAACAAAGTGTCGATCATATCATTCATATGACTCATGCTTAACCTTTCGGTTCTTGTGTTCGAGGCCATGCATACATGCTAGGCTCGTCAAGCTAGACCCAAGTATTTCAGCGTGTGCAAAACTGGCTTGCACCCGTTGTATGTGAGCGAGAGTCTATAGAACCCGATCATCACGTGATGCTTGGACACGAACTTCATAGCGGTGCATACTTGGGGAGAACACAATTTTTATCTTGATCTTTAAGTGAGGAATCATCTTATAATGCTACCGTCGCGATCTAAGCATAATAAGATACATAAAGGGATAAACATCACATGCATATAACTTTATGTGACATGGTATAACCAATCTTCGCGCAATGATCTCCATCTTGTGCGTTCCGGCATGATCTCCATCACTCCACCATGATTGCCTCCACCACGAATAGCAACTACAACTATTGCTAACTACTTAGCGATAAAGTAAAGCTATTACATGGCGTATAAGAAGTTGACTTGCAGGTCATACACAATTATAAAGACAACCATATGGCTCTGCGGTTGTGTACTCATCGACATGCAAGTCGTGAAACATTACAAAACATGATCATCGCATACAATATACACATCACATCTTGGGCCATACCATATCACAGAAAACACTTCCTGCAAAAACAAGTTAGATGCCTCTACTTTGTTGTTGCATGTTTTACGTGGCTTATGGGAGTAGATGCTAAGAACGATTCTTACCTACGGAAAGCCACAACGGTGATATTATGGTTGCCAAACTCCGGTGTTAATCCCATGACAACTATAGTGAGAGAAACATCCACCCGCATGTGTGGAACAAGCCACACGTCAAGTGCGGAGCCGGTCTCGAATGACGGCGTCGCGTAAGGTTGGCTGGACCGCTTCAATCTCACTATCCGCGTCATAAGAAGAACACAAACAAGAGGCTTGCAACAGAAAACATCAACGCCCACAACAACCATGTTGCGTTCTACTCGTGAAACACATCTACGCATAGATCTAGCTCGATACCACCAAGGGTTTCGGCATAGTAAATCAAAATTTTCTACGGATGCGAGCGAGAGGAAAGGCAAGATCTAATCTAGGAGATGCAATCAACGAGAGATTGGATTAGATCTTCATACCCTTGAATATTCAAGCACGGAACGTTCGTCGGAACGTGGGTGATGTAGTCGTACTCGCTTCTCCTCCTCGCGATCCGATCCGATCTAGCACCACAAGTGGCGGTGCCTCCGTGAGATGCACACGTGCAGCACCTCGACGTCTCCTCCTTCCTCGGACCAGCAAGTATGGTAGAGAGATATATGGGATCTACAACACGACGGCGTGGTGTATATGGTGGAGAATTTCTGCAGCAGGGCTTCGCCTACAAACAGTCGGGAGGGAGAGAGGAAGGCAGCAAGGCAACTAGGGTTGGAGGCAAGGTGTAGGGGGGAGGGGGCGCACCAGCCCTCTATATATAGAGGGGGGGCGGCCAGCCCCTGCCCCTCCTCCAAGCCTTGGGCCGGCGGCCAAGGGAGGGAGGAGTGGGGGGCAAGGACTCTCCCCTCTTCTAGAAACCCTATCTCTAGTTTAAACGATTTAAACCCTATAGGATCGGCTGGGCCCTATGGGGCCTTGTTCCCCTGGCCCAATGCAGCCAGGACACTACCTCATAGGCCCATGCCCCCTCCCGGAAGGTGGGGCCACGTTGGTCCCCTTCCAGAAGGTTTTAGAAGCTTACAATAATCGATCAACCCGAACAATTCGAACTCCAAAAACTGCTTGCCTTATATGAATCTTATTCTCCGGAACCTCTCGTGATGTCCCGGATTCCATCCGAGACTCCGAACAAAAAACTCATAAACCAATTATCCAATCTATCCTAGCGTCGAGACACGTTAAGTGTGTGACCCTGCGGGTTCGAGAATATGCAGACATGATCTTCTATCAATAATCAACGGTGGGTGCAGGCACCCATATTGACTCCCACACATTCATCGATGATCATATCGGATGAACCATGATGCCAGATTCAATCAATCCCATATATATATTCCCTTAGTCTCGCGATATTTTACTTGCGAGATTTGATCGTCGGTACCATCATACCTAGTTCAATCTCGCTCACAAAGTAGTACTCGTTCGTAATCCGATATCACTTTGTGATTAACTCCTTAACCACATGCTTGCAAGCGGTGTTGATATCGATTACCGAGTGGGCCCAAGTATATCTCTCCGACTTGGGAGGACAAATCCCATCTCGATACATACAACCCAGATACTTTCCGATCACCGAGAGACACCTTTATGATCACCCTCTCATAGGATGACGTTTGATGACCTCAAAGCTTTCTTCGATACCAGGAGTTGTATTATCTCATGGTCTAAGGAATACAATATTTGACATAGGAAAAGCTTCGCAAAGATGAACACGATGATACGATCTAATGGCTTCGCTTAGTTTGGGTCTGTCCATCATATCATTCTCCAATGATATGATCTCATCATCAATTGACAACTCATGTCTATGGTTAGGAAACCTTAACCATCATTGATCAATGAGCTAGTCCATAGAGGCGTACTAGGTACACGGTGTTGTTTACAAACCACACAAGTATTAAAGTTTCCGCTTAATACAATTCTAGCATGGAATATAAACTTTATCATGAACAAGATTATAATAATAACATCTTTATTATTGCCTCTAGGGCATAATTCCAACACTTACAAGTGGTATGTGGTCTCCGAACCGCCAACGGACCCACTGGAGGCGTACAAGAGGTACACCAACGAGTTTGACACGATCACCATGGATCAGATAATTTCCGCGGGTGCGGTCAATTATATGTCTTGAACTTGTAATCTTTGACCCTGACATGAGTATGGTATGATGCAGGTGACGTGGGAGCCATACGTGCAACGCGTAGAATGCTAGCGCCGCACGTGCAACACGTAGAATGCTGGCTCCACACCGTCGCGCTTTCGATGGCGCCCGCGCATGCTGAAAATAGACGAAGCTTCTCATTTTCTAGCGCATCTTGACGCCACACCGCTCTATTCTAAGCGCATGTGCGGCGCCACCGGACGGCGCCGCGTGCAACGCGAACAGTGGCGCCGCGCGTGCGCCCTCGAGTGGAGCCGCACATGCGCTAGAAAATCTTTCTATTTTCTAGCTCATGTGCGGCGCCACAACGAACGGCGCCGCACGGTGCAACGCGTAGCTTGGTGGCGCCGCACCGTGCAGCGCCGTCCGTGGTGGCGCCGCACATGCGCTAGAAAAGAGATAGAAAACTCCTGTCTCTTTTTGAGCGCATATGCGGCGCCACGCTGCATGGCGTCGCACGGTGCGACGCCACAATGCTTGGCGCCGCACTTTGAAGACGCTGGTACAGCCAGCTTTCAGCGGTTGTTTCGAGGGAAAATGATCACATCGTACAAAAAATCTTTGAGGGGGGAAATGTTTGTTGACACATACGAAATAACACGAGTTCTTGTCCTTAAAGTCTAGAACATACAAGTTCATGAAATAACACGAGTTCATGAAATAACAAGAGGTTCTCGAGCAAATCTTGACACATACAAGTCCATGACTCCCGGTTACATACTCAAAGTCTAGAACATAGGCCCTTTGCCCTTCCTCTTCTTCTCTTCCTCTTCCTCCATGGAACGCCATGCCGCTTGACGCCTTTCCTCTCGGCATCCCGAGACTCCTTAGCTGGTGATTCTCTTCCTCCTCTATCTTTGAGCTCGTCATTCGTTCCTTGCGCTTCTTTCGCCATCTCCTCACCTTGTGCCGTAGTAGCACCTTCTTTTTATGGCCCAATCGATCTCTTGGATAGCCTTGTTGGATTGAGGTTGCTCGATATCTATCCAAGTATAGTACCTGCATACCAGAGGGGGAGACTACAAGAAAATAGTGCATGTTAGAGGCTATGATATGGAATAGTTGGGACACATGAAGAAATAAAAAGCTTTGTGCATACCGGTGGAGTGTCATATGGGTTGCGGCTACGCACGGGAGAGCGATTGTAGTTGGCACACATGAAGAACTTCTTTCCCCAACTATCGAAATGGTAGTCTAGGGACTCCTTAACAGTGCAATCGGTTCCACACCAACAAATAGGAACCTCCTTCCCATGGGCCTCGTCAGTACGAAACGCCCTCCGTGGCCTTTCCTCTTGATCGGCGCAATGTGGCCTAGCATTGGACCTCCTCTTCCGCTCTTCCTCTTCCTTCTCCTTTTGCCTCTTCCTCTCTTCCTCTTGCTTATCCTTTTGCATCTTCCTCTCTTCCTCTTCCTTCTTCTTCTTCCTATTCCTCTCTTCCTCTTCCTTCTTCTTCTTCACCTTGTCCTCTTCGTCCTTCTTTTTTGCCAAGTCACGAGCAAGTTGAACTACCTCTTTGAATGCCTTCCTCCGCTTCTCTTCCTCAGCTCAATAGAGAACTCAACCTTCTTAGTAGTCTCAATAGACAACTCAGCCTCTTGCACCGTGAGCGGATTATTGTAATCCAAATGTCGTCTGCGAGACGCCACGAGAAAGTGCGAGCACGCAAGATGAAGCAATGATGGCCTTCCACATGTGCACTCACAGGTCTTGAGCGAGACCTTGAAAGCTCGGCTTCCGTGTTGGACACCATCAGTCGTTGTACCTCCGGGCTCCGTAACTTGGTAAATTAGCTCGTCATTGTCATATTCCGTGACAACTTGGGAATCTGCTTTCCTTGTCTGAAATTGCATCCAATCGTCAACCTTCGGAGGGAACTTGTATTTGTACTTGTTCTTGTTGTCCCCCGCAATATGTCGGTCCGTTTCATGTGAGTATTTCAGAAAATACCCATTCATCATGTCGAATGTATATCGGACTATTGCCGTGACGGGCAATGCACGGACACCCTTTAGCAACTTGTTAAATGCCTCTGCCATGTTGCTTGTCATTTGGCCATACCTCCGGACACCGTCATCAAAAGCTCGTGCCCACTTTTCCATATGTTCAATGTTCCTATTGAGCCACTCGCGACCACCGGCATTGAGTTCTTTGTTGACTAGCAATTTGTTGTACAAGTTAGAGAAACGACGTTCCGTGAAAGCGAGGCAACAATCTTGTAGATCATCGGACAAATCCTTGCTCTTGCATGCCCTATAGAAGTTTGAACAAAAGTGTCTCATGAACCAACGATGGTGCAATGGAGCATGGCCGGGAATATCAATCATCACAGCATTGCGAATTCCTTGATGACGGTCAGAGATGGCACATATATCCCTTTGAGGGGTTAATAACTTGGTTCTCAAAAGATAGAAGAACCACTCCCAATTATCATTGCTTTCTGCCTCCACCAAAGCAAACGCCAAAGGAATCAACCGGTTGTTCGCGTCATTGGCTATTGCAATCAAGATAGTGCCTTTGAATTGTCCAGTCATAAAGGTGCCATCAACAGAGATGACCGGTCTACAAATGTTCAAAAGCCCGGACACATTGCTCAAAACCCCAAAATGCACGGCCAAATACTCGCACGGTTTTCCCGTTTACAACCCTTGTCTTGTTCCCATAAGGTTCAACCACATGAACCATGTCGGGGTTAGCATTGGCCATCGCTAACAACAACCTTGGGATTCGGTTATAAGATTCCTCCCAATCACCGTACAACATCTTGAATGCGGCTTGCTTAGCCTTCCATGCCTTCCCGTACTTCACCTCGTAGTGAAATAGGGCTTTCACAAACCCTATGACCTGCTTGATGATCATTATTGGAAACGACGCGATCTCATTGGAAAGCCTATAAGCGAGGAACTCGGAGGTGAGTTGCCGGTGCTCGTTCTTCGCATCCTTCCCATCCAACACCGGGCCTCGGCACATGTGAGTTGATACGCAACTAGATATGTGCCAATCAAGACCTCCCTTGAATGGTCTTGCACGCACTATCCAAGGACATCCTTCCTCCTCGCACTTCACCGTGTACCGCTTCTTGATGTCCGAGTGCACGACCGTGTAAGGACGATGATGCTTCACCGAGAAGTCCTTTATCCATTGCTTAAATTCCAACAAGGTCCTGAACCTTGATCCTTTGCAAAAGCCACTATTCACTTCATTGCCATCCCGGTAAGAACTTGTCCTTGGTCCGAGCACAATGCCTTTGCCACCATCAACCGTGGCTTCATCCGAGGCGAGATCACGAAACAAAGGCACCCGATGGTACCGACCCAATACGGTATGGTGGATTTCGGCCTCTCTAGCCGTGAACCCCTCCTCGTCAACTTCTTATAGCTGCCTGCGCCCGGCCTGATCTAGCAGCGCTGCCGCTTGACCATTGCCGCTGCTTCTGACTTCTCTCAGCCTTCGCTGTGCATGCTCTGCCTCGCTGCTAGCCCATTGACCGCTTGCTGTGCGTTGACCACGCATCGCCAGATTCTAGCGCTGCCCGCCGCTTTAGTTCGCGCGCTTTCGCTGCTCATTCTCCTGCAGCAGCGCTGTTTACATTTGCTAGTGCTGCTTGCGCGTGCACCTAGCCCGTCGCGATCTTCTGCCGCTGATGTGCACCTTCGATCCCCTCTATGCTGCCACGTTTGCTGTTGCCGCTTTGCTGCTTTGGGCTGCCGGTAGTGCCGGTCAAACCGGTACTATCGGCCCTGACCAAAAAAAACGTCCCAACAACTAGACTTTCTAGGCCACTATTTATACCCTTTGTCCGTTTTTAGTTTAGTAAGCTTCTCTCTTATCTATTATGCTAAGCTTTGTCCACACTTGTTCTAGATCTTGAAGCTTGCCTAATCTTTTCCCTCCGATGATTCTTGCCCATATTTGAGTGGAAGAGAGAGGAGATCTAGACCCACGTTTTGACCTAACCAATTCATCTCTTTGTGAGTGTATCTTTGGGGATCTAGATTTTGGGGGATTTTGTGTCTCTCTTTGATTCCTCCTCTCTTGTCCCCCCAATAGCTTTAGTAGCTTTGTTGGAACTTGAGAGTGAGGGATTTGAGCACCTTTGTGGTATTCTTGCCATTTGCATTTGGTGCATCGGTTTTAGTTCTCCTCGGAGGATTTGGTTTGAGTTACTCATTGGAGCTTGTCCCTCTTGGGTTCTTGGAACCCTGGACGGTTTTGTGGCCTTGGTGGCATTGTGGCCTTTTATTGCATTTGTTGGGAGCCTCCAATTAAGTTGTGGAGAAGTGCCCCAACCTTGTGAGAGGTTCCAGTTGCCACCGACAAGTGCACCGATAGTGGAAGTGTGGATCGATCCCGTTGGGGTGAGATTCACCGGAGAATAAGGGAGGCCTTTTGTGGCGTTGTCGGTTTGATACCACCCCCTCTCCAAACGAGACGTACTCCATGTTGGGAGGAACTCGGTAAAATATCGGTGTCCCCGCGTGCCTCGGTTATCTCTATACCCGAGCTCTTTACTTATGCACTTTATATCGTGATAGCCTTTGTGCTTGAAGTAATATATATCTTGCTATCACTTTGTTGCTTGTATTGCTTAGCATAAGTTGTTGGTGCACATAGGTGAACCTTAGTTGTTCTAGGTTGTGCTTAACAAAGTAAACACTAGTTTTATTCCGCCTTTATTGAGCCACTCTATAAAAGGTTTTAATCGCCTATTCACCCCCCTTTAGGCGACATCCGTATCCTTTCACATGTGATTTCTCGTTAAACAGGCTTTGGCCCCTTTGTATATACAGCCACAACGGCTGAATCAATACAAGGTGATGGAAAGAACCCATTACAAAGTAGATCAAGATAATGAAAAGAAAAACACATGAAAAGCTAAAAGTTGCCACCGAAGACATCAAAGCGAGACCGGGTGAAAGCGGAGCACCATGACAACGCTCCTAAGAGGGTAACGACGCATCACACAACCTCCATCAAGACCACATTCTAGGGTTTTCATCCGGAGACAATCACGGGGAAGGTAAACACAACGACACTCCAAGATATGGTTAGGACACTCGTAGACATCGTCATTGTTGGAGCACAAAGCGCTCAGCTTTCACAGGAAAAACCTTCACATCACTTCCATGCTCTGGTTATCTGATGACCATGAGTAAGGCCTCAGACAAGGGATCTAAAAGCTGCCAAAGCCAAAGCGCTGCCAGCACCAGGATCTCCCACTGCCCGATCCTCGACATCCACATGATCGAAGATAGAGATCATCACTATCGCCACGACGCCGTCGTGAGTCGCCGCAGCCCACCTTCGAGGCTGCCACCCAAAGATCCTAGACATTGCACCTACGACGACGGACTCCTCAAGACCGGACCACGGAATGAGATGGGTAGTTCCCTCTGGCGTGTGCATGGACAGTGTAGGCTCAGTGAGAGAAGCCGCACTTGCAGTTGTCAAACCAGGTCTGCTGGGTAGACACCCGAACTAGGGCCACTCGCCCTGATCCAGCACCCTAGCAACACCCATGGAAAGAGGTAGGCTATCGGGCATACCAGGATCCCCTGAAACCCATGTTGGCATCAAGGCCCACCCAAACAAGATCAGGCCTAAAAGGTCCAAGATCAAGGCCAAGGAGCTTGCCCCCATGGAAAGAGGTAGGCTATCGGGCATACCAGGATCCCCTGAAGCCCTAAAAGGCACCAGCTTCCCATCGTAGCACACCGCAACCTATATATGGAACCTTGGGGCCTCCTATCATGCGTAGTCCATGTCTTCGTGCGCCATAGATCCTCCATAGAGCCATCCCTCCATGGCCTCGACCAAGAAGATGGCGTTGTCGTGAGGCCTTATCCGCCACGCACCACCACCTCTAGGTGTAGATCCCCCATTCGCGGCCCCTCGAACACCACCGTGACAACAAACTGACCGCACACCGCCACCAAACGACACCTCCCTAAGAGGCCCACCTGGCACTTAGGGAGACAAGGCCTCCGCCACCGACATCGCCCTAGCTTTGCCCAGCGACTCATGCCGACGATTGGGAAGGTTGGTCAGGGAAACATACAGTTAGAGTCTCCATGGTCGCTCGTGTGGGCGACGCGAAGCGTGGAGCATTTTTTGCCTCACTGTGACTATGAAACCTTTGATCCACAATGTGTGATTTCCCTCATGCCAAATGTTCCCACAAAAGGTGCTCCACATTTTCCACTCCTTTCTCATCGGAGGAGCTCAAATCTGCAGTACACAATTGACACCCTGAAAAGGCACTAGTGCAAGATGGATTTATTGGGATATTCTACAAAAAATGTTAGGATGTTATTTACACTTATTTGCATGCTGCAGTAAACAAAGTTTCTCCCTACAAGGAAAGAATTGGAATCTTATGAACACAGTCAACATTGTGGATCCCAAAAACAAGATGCTTCTACTGCCTTAGATTATCATCATATTAGTCCAATGCACAACTTTGCGATCTTTTGGCAAGTTAATGGTTTCCTAACTGGCCCCTGAGCTTAGCAACCTTGTTAGTATGAGTCATAGTGCTTCTATAAAAAAGAGATCCATTCATGGCAACTCCATCTTTGTTAGGGGAGTTATTAAAAAGGCTCAATTTTGCAAAAGCATTTGATTCCATCCATTGGAAATACTTGCTCGATGTTGTTCGTGCCTTTGGTTTTGGAAAGAATTGAGAAATATCATCTTGTTTATGCTTTCTTCGGACACCTTTCAAATTTTGCTAAATGGTGACCCGGGAAACCCTCTCCAATAACCCGAGGCCTTCGGCAAGGTAATCCCCTGGCTCCAATGTTGTTCATTCTCGCTCTAGAGTGATTATAGAGAATCTTTACACATGCCACTGAGAATCGTATTCTCGCTACCATTTCCTACTGTGCTACAAGAATGTGAACAAAAATCTATGCTGATGATGTACCTTTATTCATAAACCCAAGTAAAACTGATGTGAGGGTAGTTTTTCAGTTGTTGGATTTCTGTGGGAAGAATTTGGGTCTTAGTATCAACCTCAACAAGCACACAACTTATCTAATAAGATGTGAGAATGTGGATCAGCAGGATTTGATGGGTGATTTTAGTGAAAGAATTGGCTACTTCCGCTCTATTTACTTGGGTTTTCCTCTCGGATTTGGAGAACTTAGGAAAATTGAGTGCCACCCATATATAGATAAGATTACAGGGAAGCTAAAACCTTGGAAAGAAAGATTAATGACACGAACATGGCACCTCACCCTTGTTATCTCCACCTCCACTGCAATTCTGACCTACTTCCTCATGGTTAGTGTTAATCCAAAATGTCTCATCAAGAGGATATACAAAAGTAGGAGAAATTTCCTATGGTGTGGAGAACAGAATATTTCTAGTGCCAAGTGTCTGATTAACTGCAAACAAGTGTTCCCTCCAAGTTTTATGGTGGCCTAGGAATTAAGGATATTGATCTGTTTAGTAAGGCTCTTTGTCTGCATTGGTTGTGGCTAGATTAGCATCTAGAGGATTGTCCATGGCATGGAATGAATATCCATATTAGCTATGATGATGTACATTATCTTTTCCAAGAGTGCACTTCAATTAATATGGAGAAAATGCAGTCTTTTGGAAAGATGCATGGCTAAATGACACTACTCCGGTGCTCCCCAACATTTGTTTCCAGATTAGTTCAAACTCGCTAGCTGAAAAACATAATAGACAAAGATACCATGGAGAATGGAATATGGATTAAAAGGGCTTCACATAATTGATTTAATCGATCAATTTGTATCCCTTTGTAACCCTAGTCAACACATTAAGCTCTTGGAAGAAGATGATTTCATCTCTTGGACAAAATCGTAAAATGACACATACTCATTTGCATGTATTTGTCTAGGTTTATTGGATGACCTCCTCGCACAAAATTAGATCTAGTTTGGGCTGCTAGAGCAGAGCGAAACATCAAAGTTTTACCTAGTTGCTAATTTAAAATATACTCTAGACCGCTGAAATATTAGAAACAACAGGTTGAGAGCATCAAGAGCAATATTCCTTTTGTGATCAAGTTTTAGAGAATGCAAACCTTTTGGTTCTTGGATGCCCTTATGCAAAGGACATATAGCAAGGACTTAAAGCATCCTATCTAACTGCATCACGAATTGGGACTAGATCTACTGAGGGTTATCTATACAAATTAGAGCGGACATGGATGAACCATCCACGACATACCACGAGTAGTTGTGTTTTTAGTCTATATTTTTGGTTTTTACCTTTTCCTGGCTATGGCATTGTATAGTTATTCCCCTACTATAATGAAAAGGAGAGCTCCTCCTATTCCCCGTCAAAAGAAAGTGCACATTTTCCTTATGCCTTGTTGCTTTATTCCCCTTTTCATGATGGTCATGAGCAATAATAAAGATTTAGGTGCTATCCAAGGAAGACGTTCGTAAGTAAACCAAAGTTAAACGTGGTGCTCTTCAGAGACTCCTAGCAACATAAAAGGTCTCGAGAAGTAAGAAGAATGTAGCTTTGTTCACCTTATTGAAACTATCCCCTTGTAGGAGACTCCTTTTTCTAATTAATCACATTATGTATGGCTTTCTCCAAAAGATTTTGATTACTGTGTTTACTCATACATAGTTTACACCTTTTCATTGGATTTTTAGATAAAAGAGTAGTTGTTTATTTTCAACTATATTGGATTCCTAATAAGATTTCTATGCAACTAGAAGTGCCCTATAGAACTCCATTTCATGCTATACTCAAATATTGGCTTTACATTTTTCCCGAAGAAATCCATGTATAAGACAAATTCCACTAAATCATCTTCAAAATATTGATTTAGGAAATCAAAATGAACTCTCAAAAAATCCAATTTGTCAGGTCAACCTAGTACCCCCTCCATCCTAAAATATAAGGTGCCCATGATTTTAACTGGGCTTACGACTTTGACTATTATTTGTATTTATAATATGTCTAGAGAATTAGTATAAAAGTGTATGAAACAAAATATTTTTCCAAGAAGAATCTAATGATATTAGTTGTACATTATAGTCCATACAATGTAGTATATAGTAGTAATAAAATCATGTATCAAAGATGAGTAAAGAAGTAGCGCGCCTTATATCTTGAGATGAATGGAGTATAAAAAACCATTATAAAAAGATGAAGACATGTGGAAAATGGAGCTCGAGATAATCTTCACAATAATGATCTTGTGAATACTTTAAAGAAGATATGTGATGCATGTGAAATGCATTCATGAACTTTGTAGTTTATTGTGATATATTCGAACATATTTGCATCATATCTATAGTTATATCCATTAGTTGAAATTATTTAGGAGATTCTTCAAATGATCCCCTTTATTTGGGTCATAACTCTGTGGAACAAGAAAACCCTATTTTGTGTATTTTCAATTTTTGGCGGCCTTCACGAACTCAAAAGGACCTACAGTTTTTATGAAAAATTTCACCGAAACAAAGACCAAGGAAGCTTGTACCAGATGAGAGGCCTCATGTGGCCCAAGATGGGGACCATGGTACGAACACATTGTCCTACTGTGCCATGGATCCCACCTAGTTCCTTGAGTCCCCAATATCATACATCTTTGCTCTCACGAAATTGCGTTTACCTAAAACCGACTATATATATTTGTCCTTTTTTCATGATCTCCCGGAGAGGCAGACATGGAGACATGTAACTTATAGAACATCAAAAGAGAGGCAAGACTTATGAAAATTGGAGGGAAAACGCTACTAGAGTCACACCTGGTTACATCTCCACTCTCTCCAACATCATCTCCATTGTCTCCATCATGAAGAGAGAGTACCGACCCCCGGATTATGGGTTTGTTACAACCCCCTGTTATCGCCATATTTTGGCCAAAGGAGGAGATGGGCCGTAATCAAGATGGGCTTGGAAGATACATATATGCAACGTGTTGTTGAATCGGCCTTGTGCGTGGATTTGGGCTAAATTGCCCGTGTATCTCAGATATTGTAGTAGTTTCCGCTTTCGGTTTAAGTAAGAGATAGAGTTGTTAGGTTATTCCAAAGATAGAAAGTCTCCGGACTATAAATATGTACCTAAGGTTATTGAGAAAAGGAGGACAAACACGTTCACAACAAACACAATCTCGGCGCATCGCCACCCCTTGTTTCTAGGGTTTCTTTCGGGTAAGTGTCATGTTGCCTAGATCGCAGATTCCGCTTATGCTATCTCGTGTTACTCGCATCAAGCCTTGTTGATGGCGAGTAATACTATTATTATAGATTTGTTTAGGTTTGCATCGGTACTTTTCGCTATGATTGTTTAGTTATGCTACCTCTAGTTATCTCACGCCTTTTGCACCTTTTCCGGGTGTAAGGGTAGCACCTTGCTTGATCTTTATTCACCGATTTGATCCGTTATAGTTTTGCCTTGTTTTCCAAGGTTTAGTTTGATATCCACGTAGTCGCCTTGCAAACGGGTTGAACGATCCAAAGTACGTGAGGATATGGTTTGCTAATTAGAGGAGTTGTTCCGGAATTGACTTTACGTCGGTTGTTAGGCCTTCTCTAGGGTTAGTTTTCTATCATCTTTTGTATTTACCAGCTCAATTATGTGTAGGATGTTCCAGATTCGTGGTGAGAACGTTAAACCGTCAGAGATCGATTTAACTTGTATTGATGAAGAAAAACCCCATGTTATCATAGATTTAATGCGAGAACCATGGGATAATCGGCTCCAGAGCCGATTCATTGTGGAAACCCGGGAGCCGGTCATGGCTCGAATTTACGTATGCTTGTTTACCATGCAGAAACTGATCAAGCAATCCATCACCTTACTTACCTGTATAGAAGGTGGCACGCCCTTGCATTAGCCAGGACGTGTGCCGGAGTTTTGCGGGCCGTTGCCCGAGGGACCAGGGCCCACCAGCAGTTCTGGGAGCCTCCCGGCTCTTCGTGTTGCTCGTCGCTGCTCGCCGGTGGGTTTTGACAGGCAACACCCCCCTCTCTCGTGCTATCATTGTTTTAGAACCGTATGATATGCCCTGCATGATTATGGTCATTTATGTAATACCCTTTTTGGTGGATCTTTTGATTTATGTGATGAATATATGAGATTGCAATTTTAAGTATTTTGATGTATTTGTGGATGCATATTATTACATGTACACATGTTCTGATTAAACTAGTATGCAAGGATGCTTCTTGGGAAACATGCATGTTAGATAGAGTAACTGGTAGTAACAACTGGATAATGATAGAAATTTCGGGAACTATTATGGTTTTTACCTTTCCATTGTTATTACCTCACTAGGCATAAATTAATGCATATGTTATTATCATCTAGTGACAACAAAGATGAGCTTGTTATTTTGAGATAGCATATTTGATACTCCATTGAACATCATGTCAAAGTACCAAAGTAAATAATCTGTTTATTCTTAAATCTAGTATGCGAAATTTTTCCTTTTCTATAGGAGTATTAGTAAGATGTATCACATCGCCTTTATTATAGGACATCATGCACATATGAATGTGAACCAAACACTACAGATATATAAGTTGGATCAATATTATCTTGTTTTGTAAAACTATATTCGTGTTACCATATTTATTTGAGAGTAGACAAGTGAACCCATGAACCCCACTCTATTTTTCAATCATAAGAAACACATTCTACTTGCAGTTACACACACTTTTATTTTCTAGAATTAATTAATCTGAAAACACAAAAACATATATTTAGCTTGCACATACTTTACATATAGTTTTCATTATTCCCATAACAACTAGACTACTTTTTACCATTGCATTTATGTTTAGTTTAGTTTAGTTTAGTCTTGTTTTCTTTAAAACCGCTACGGTGGAGTTGGAGACACAAGGCAAACCACTTTATTTGGTTATGTTGCTAGAAGAGTACGAGGAAAGGGTTCTACTTTTTTTTTCTCGGAATTTGGTATTAAATCCGAGTCACCCTTGTGAGGAAAAGATATTTGCTACAATGCTCCACGCTTGGAGTCCTAACGAAATGGTGTACACATGGATTGTGGTCATCAATACATACAAAACAGATCATATACTATACTCCGAATGATCTTTGAGCAGACAAAACACGAGTTGCCAGGGAGGAGGTAAGCACTTGACCACGTGTCTTTCTTATGCCAGGATGTGAGAATGTCACAACACACACTTTCATAAAAATATGTGCAATGCACATATATTTTTAAACCTTAAGTTAGACACAATATTGTGTACAACTTAGAAATAGTAATTTCGCAATCAGACTTGGCAATTGCAAACCCGAAGTACACGTTTTGCCAGGTTTGTCAAAATTTTAATAATGCAAAGGTGATATGCATTAATCGATATAGATGCTTGTTATCCCTCCTTTCGAAAAAGGGTTTTTTGTGCCTTAGTTGGCTTGTAAAATCTTATTTCTCATATGAGCACAAGCAAAAAAATTGCGAAATTCCACCAATATATTAATATATAACATTGAGAAAATTACACGGATCTTGACATCAATTTGGCTATACAAGAAATTCTATATCATTAAAAATTAAGAAAACCTATAAAACATATCATGAAAAACACCGAAAGTATAGAAAGGGACGTTCAAAGCTGAAGTGGTACATCCAAGCAGCCATGGACGGCCATTGCATGCCATGTTTATTTCTATTTATGGATATTTGCTGTATATGTGTTCATATTAAATTGATGCACTAGCCAACCTCATATGTGTTCATATGTGATGAAACTGTAGCAGCCCGAACTGAATAAACCGCTTTCAAGTCTGAAGCTATACTGACTCAAATCTTAAACCAGCTAATTAGATCGAAGTACTCAAAGCAAGCAACAAGCTCACCAAGTTTGTAGCCAATCCAAGCACATCTGAACCTTCAAACACCAGTTTGAAGATAAATCGGTCAGATCTCAAAAATCTAGACATAAATCACCTTTTCTTCTTCCTCCTCTCTTCTCACTAGATTGTGGTGTTCTTGTGTGTTCTTTCACCCTTTCTCTCACTCAGCTCACTCTCTGATTGAGACACACGACCACCAAGGATGGCTAGGATTTTCTTTTGAGAGAATTCCTTATTTGACACTAGTTCCCAATATGATTCCTTATTTGACACTATTTTTTTTACTTCCCTATTTGACACCTAGTGCAATGTTTTTGCCTTATATGACACTCTAGTGCATTTTGAGAGCTAATGATGTTAACTGGAGACCTATAAAGACGCTTTTGCCCTCAGAGCATAATGTGACTGAAAAAATACAATACAAATATTCTATAATGTGATATATATGCTACTCATTAAATTACAAAATGGTGGACCCAACAAATTAGTCATGGAATTGATTTAGCATGGTAAATAAAATAATGTTGTGCTAAAACGGAAGTAATCTGATTAATCAAATAAATGTGTATTAGTGTTAGGAGAACTGAGTTTAGGCTATACACTGTCTGCTGTGATTTTTTATCAAAACAGAGCCGATGAGCTAGCTCGCGTGGCACCTAGCTCATGCGAGCTCCATGTAAACACGCTGATCTCTTGTTAGAGTATCTCCACGCGCTAATCGTGGTAGCTATAGTGACAAGCAGAACTTGCAACTGATATGCATGTATCGATCAGGCATCCTTGACGCGAACAAATCTTCCATGTTTATAGCTGCATGTGGAATCTTGAATGCCTCGGTCTGGGTGATGTGACGATGACCAAAACTACTGTCCCTGGTGACAGAAACTAGGTACAATACCAGTAGCCCCCAGAGCGCCGGCTGGATGCAAGTAGCCGACGACCAGTTACACGTCAGATAATATATCGTCGTCCCGAAGTTAGAACGATTTTTCCTTGAAGTGGCACGCCGATGACATGTGTCGTGCACTTCTAATCGTTCAAGCGATAAATGATAAGCGCTATTGTCAAAAGCTTTGAGTAACCTAGGGGTATTTTGGTTCAGCTAGAAAAAAGTTGACGAAAGGATTTAACGGAACTAACGGTAGTGTCATAAAAGGCACAAAATTTACACTATGTGACAAATAGGAAAGTGAAAATATTTTAGTATCAAATAAGGAATCATATTAGTAATTAGTGTCAAATAAGGAATTCTCTCTTTTCTTTTCTACTCCTCTCTCAAGAAGCACCTCATCCGTGAATACGAACGTCGATCAACGGTTAAAGCGTGTTAGACTTATACAGGCTGATGTTGGTCCGTCAACACACCTCCATGTGGAGAAACATGACCCAACAAAAAGGACATTCAAAGCTGAAGTGCTAGCAGCCAAGCAACCATGGCATGCCTTTTTATTTCTATTTATGGATATTAAATTGATGCACTAGCCAACTCAAAATTCCAAACTAATAAAAAAAAGCTAGACAATGATACTATTATATTCTTAACAAAATCACAACACTATTGTTGTTTGCCGAACTTCAAATTTGGTGCTGATATATATAGTTGCATGCATGATGAGATCTATCCATCCGATTGCGGTTCTGAATCTCTTCTTATTTAGCTTGTGGCTTGTCGCGATGCATTCTTCTCCAAATAGTCCTGTCTGTCTCCACCACAAATAAAGCAGGCCTTCAGGCGGGGTAGTTCACCTGGGACGTGTAGCATTTTCCGGCAGTCCAGCCGGCGGGGACGACTTTGTTGGCGACGAGCACCTTGCCGTGACCCGAGGTGATCCGGAAGGAGAATGGGGCCTGCAGAGGCTTCCCGGTCTTGGAGTCCAAGCACCAGAGGGCGCCCCACGACTGGCGCATTGGCTCCCACTTGACGTTGCCTTTGGTGCCGCCGGCCTCCATGACTTCCACGGAGGTGAGGTCTCCGTCTCCTTGCTCGTATTCGACCAGCAGGGCGAGGTAGTATGGGTTGGCACCCGCGTCCATCTTGAAGCTGATCTTCTTGCCGTGGTACTTGCACGGCACCCTGACGAAAGAAAGAAAGTTCATTAAGAAGGGAACCTTCAACCTTGACGAGCTAGCAGGTTTACAACAAGTCGATCGAACGCGCGCGCGAGCTTCCCGCCGTACCTGTCATATTCGATCGTGAGGATTCCGGCGTTACGGAGCTGATTGGCCATGCCGGGCTTGGCCATGGCGCCGAAGGCGGTGCCGCTCATGTCGAAGTGCGCCTTCTCCTTTTGGCATGTCGCGTCGGGGCACGAGTCAGTGAGGACCACGGTCACGTGGTTGCCGGAGCAGGCCGGGTTCTCTTTGCACTTGATCCTGTAGCACGCGCCGCAGCCCTTGCCTTTCTTGAAGAGAGATTCTCCGCCGGCGGCGATCATCGACGAGAAGGGGTCCTGGGCGACATCGCTTTTGTAGCCGCACGCGCCACCTAGTACGTGTAAACACAAAGAGATTTTTTACTGCGTTCTCACAAGTTACATAGTGCACTTCTCGTGTCAATGTAGTACTACATACTTGCATCGAAGTTTAGGCTATCCCGAAATACACATATATGTTCGGCTTTACCTTCGCTGCCGTCGCCAGAGGGGCCACCGTACCACGTCGCGCCGCCCGACGACCAGCCGTGCGTAGCCTCTGGAAGCGATAGGACTGACAGCGCGCCGAGTGCAGCAAATAGGAACAGTGTGCCTCGGCTGCCCGCCATTGTTTTTCTTGGTTGATAGGATGAAGAGAAGGCCTTGTATAATGCTGGAGGGCTAGGTGTTGTTTTATAGTAACCGCTTGGTTAATTTGACTATATATAGTTATATGTTTGGGTGGTATATAGTGGATATGTATAAATATAGATGATCACTGAATATGCCACTAAGCATGTGCAAATGTATGGTTGAGAACGTTTGTGCACGGGACAGTACTAGTTCAAAATTGCGATCTGTAGAGAATATGCAATTTACATAGTGTCGTGGTATTTTCCCGTCGGGTAGAGTTCTTTACATAGTGTCGTGGTATTTTCCCGTCGGGTAGAGTTCTTATTCAGCGAGGCGCATGTCCTGCAAGATCAAATGGTAGCACACGGGAGACAAATGTTTATACGGGTTCACGGATGGCCTAGCAACACTGTTCGGTAACACCCCTACTTCTTGTTAGTGGTGACTGGTATTACCTGTGGTGTGCTCGGGGATGAACTCAAGGAGGTCTCGAGCTCGTCTACAATGAATGAATGAGATGGTGGTTCTGTGTTAGCTCGGCTAGACCCTAGACCCCTTATATAGACAGTGGCCTAGGTGCCAAGCATTTTCTTACGACAAAGTAGGGATCCTAACAAGATATCTAGATCCGACCTCGATCATTACAATCATATCCCTTAGAATCCCTGACATGATCTCAGCATGGCTCACACTCCAGAATCGTTGAGCGGGTCCTGACCGAGCGCCAAAGTCATGTGGCTGAGGAGCCCCTGTCGAGTGGCCCTCCTTCCTGTCTCGTGGGCTTACCCAGGGACAATGACCTCGTCAGAAAGAATAAGCAATTTTAGCATAACATTTGTTTTATTTTCTATGATTTCATCCTTTCAAATGTATTTCTTGTCCTAGGTAAGAGTTTAATTAGACAATGAAATTTGGGAACCATGATGCACACCATATCATCCTTCGAGGATGCATGTGATGTGATCTCGAGGACCAAGCACGACATACAAGAAGTGAAGTGTCAAAAGGGAATATTCTCACTAACGGCAAAAGGCCCTCTCTTGATCTATCTCCACCAACGCAGAAGGCGCTCATGTTACTAATGTGCATACACTAATGGACGACAAGTGTCCATGAATGAAAGTACCTTGGGAACCAGTTGAAACAACATTCACGGGAACTAAGAGTCTCGTCACTGCATACACTAACCAGCAACTTCCACTAGTAGAGATTTTTCCTCTGATGAGCAGCTATATATGGCTCGTCGACACATGTTGGAATTCACAAGACGCGCCACCGACATATAGACAGTCAGAAGTGTCTTCCACCCAATTGGTGATAGCTCTTAGGGATGAGTCTATGAGTGGCATGTAAGAGCTAATTTGCGCATGGGACAACAGGCACTAGGGCAACCGCATATAAGCGGGACGGTCATGCCTCTTAGACTAGTCACAGCGGGAAGTATCATATAGTATATGATACCATCTGCACAATGTATAGTATCATGTAGTAGTACCAAAGCCTTAGTGTATCTATTGTTTTCTAAAATCTTAATTTAAAATTGGTATTAGTTTTTTTATTTCTACGTGCTATGATATTGTATCTACCTATGATACCAACACAATCTCTTTTATTATTAATTACGGTGACATATAAGCATTTTGCATGCATGCAGTGCATGATACCACCTATGTAGACTAGTCACAACGGGAAGTATCATATAGTAGTATCATGTATATGGTACTAGTATATGATACCATCTTCATAATGCATAACATCATATAGTAGTATCATAGTCTTCGTGTATTTTTTGTTTGTAGAATCTCAATGTAAATTTGTGTATAAAATTTATTTGAGATTAGTTTTTCTAGTTTCATGTGCTATGATACTGTATCTACCTATAATACCAACACAATATATTTTATCATTAATTGCAGCGACACATAAGCATTTTTGCATGCATATAGTGCATGATACTACCTATGACACTCCCATTAGGGCTAGTCTGACACCCCCACTTGGACTAGTCTCAATGGGTAAAATATAGTGGTCCCTAGACCATTACTTGAACCTCCAATCATGGT
Organism: Avena longiglumis; assembly: GCA_030063025.1. NCBI lineage: Eukaryota > Viridiplantae > Streptophyta > Magnoliopsida > Poales > Poaceae > Avena > Avena longiglumis. The sequence continues at coordinate 69,700,600 of CP125976.1, read as the reverse complement.
GATTCTCCAAACATCTAGATGTCTCCCACTTTTCTCTCCCTCTCATCCACTCAAAAGGGTACCAAAGATGTATCATTTCTAACAGGAGCATATGAACAACACATTCAACAATTTCTAAGAGTTGTTTAATGTCCACAAGCTCTACATACTTGACATCACACTCGTGAGGCTATGGTTGCTCTATTACACTCAAGATTGCAATTGTGAGTCGTCGTCGAAAGGTGTAGTTGTAGATTTGTGTTTCATAACATTCGTTATCTTCTAGATATCGCGCGATCAAAAAGACTATGACAAGTATGATAGGCTCATGATTCCATCATAGGGAAATGGACTAGATACACATTCCCTTCATTCCAAGGTAAGTCTTTTTTTTTCTCTTCATATTGTGTCACTTTTCCTCTTTAATTTGATATGTGTGCTTGCTTTTATTTGTTTAATCATATTTAACTCATCGATCACCGGGTGCTCACGGGGTTATGTTCTTGCTTGGACAAGGCATTTTGAGAAGGGAAAGACTAAGAGAGAATTCCTTATTTGACACTACTTTTCAATATAGTTTCTTATTTGACATCGAAGAAAATTTACTTTTTATTTGAGCACTTGTGTAAACTTTCTGCCTTATATGACACTGTCGTATATGACACTGCCGTCGATTTCGTTAGGCTCTTCCGTTATTATTATTTTAAAAACCAAACTACCCATCCGCTCGATCGCCTGTGTTTCTGCGCCTTTTTTGATTATCGCTTAGTAAATCTGATGGTACAAGGTGTTAGTCTGAAGACCGATTCAAGCTGTCCACCACCTCGAGTTGAGCTGATCCATGTGCGGCATGCAAACTCGTGCTCCCCTAGCTTAGGGTCTTTTAACAACTTCTGTTTAGCGTGTGTGGCGTGCGTGGACTTTTTATTTGACCCGATGGCGTGCGTGGATTCACTCTCCCTAATCCCCTTTATTTCTGCTATGTACGTATTTGTACGAGAATAAATAAAATTAAGTACAGTTCATGTACTCGACACTAAAATACACTAGTATATAGTACTACTATTTCTTTATGCGCGTCAATTTAAGCTTTGTATGCTTGGGCGGGCGAGATTTTCTGCTTGGTCGTTGTGTACTTCGCCCTAGTATAGGAGAGCCAAAGATGAAGATAGTTGTGCAGGACCCTGCCGTGGTGTTGATCTATTGGATTGGTGCCTAATTTTGTCACATATGCACCCACTAGGATTAAGCCGTCGACGTAGGCCAAAATATCCTCGGCGTATGTTACGCCGACAGCTGCTCTCGGTGTAGTCTCTTTGGCGAAGGTCTCCCTAGTGATGATCGGAATTTGACAAATAATATATCTAAATTGATCAGAAAAATGAGAGGAATTCAAATATGATATCCATATCAACTAATCACAAACCCTCCGTTTTTTAATTAGCTATTTGGTGGTTGCTTCAGAAAATTCCCCTTTTTTGCGCTCGAAAAAAAATGGCTTTTTGGTGCGACAAAAAGGAAAACTTGCATTGGATTTTTGATAAAATAGCATATTATGAACCTAAAAATGATTTTTGTAAAAAACATGAGCATCAGATCATGTACTGTAGTTCATATCTGACCCACTTCCTGCCGATTCGGCAGTAATTTATCTTTTTCACTAAGGGTGGACAGAAAGGTTTCGGATCTCTCTATTGGGATTGTCCATATAAGGTGGTCTAGTATTTTTGTAAAATGTGGTGGTAAAATTTTCAATTAGACATTTGGTGGTTACTTCACAAAACAGTTCGTTTTTTGTGCTCGAAAAAAGAAAAATAGCTTTTTCGTGCGACGAAAAGGAAAACTTCCTCCTACAGCATTTTTCTCATCCCATGATACACATGTATGCATAATATGGACACTTTATCACAAACTATGTCTTGATTCTAGCCATAACATTGGTCATTTGACCCGAAAGCCAAGAAACCTCGAATGAGATAGGTCATTTTGTGAAGTTTTTTTTCATACATAATCAATATACCAGGTTTGATATTTTTCCTTATAACTATGTCACATAATATGACACCAGCGAAGGTTTCGCATTGTTTTGATCGTTTTTGAATCTTTTATGCCCTTTTTAAACTATCGTCAAACTTTATCGAACAGCGGGCATGAAGATTCTTAGCTCGGGGACGAGCCTCGCTAAACTTGCATTGGATCTTTGATAAAATAGCATATTATGAAACTAAAAATGTTTTTTGTAAAAAAACATGAGCAACGGATCATGTACCTGTAGTTCATATATGACCCGCTTCCTACCGATTCGGCAGGAAATTATCTTTTTTTACCAGGGGTGGACGGAAAGGTTTTGGATCCCCTGTTGGGAAATTGTCCATATAAGGTGGTCTAGTATTTTTATAAAATGTGGTGGTATAATTTTGAATTATATATTTGGTGGTTGCTTCACAAAACCGTTTGTTTTTTGTTTTCGGAAAAATAAAAATGGCTTTTTGGTGTGACGAAAAGGAAAACTTTCTCCTGCAACATTGTTAGCCATCCCATGATGCACATATATGCAAAATATGGACACATTATCACAAACTATGCCTTGATTCTAGTCATAACATTGGTCGTTTGACCCGAAAGCCAAAAAACCTCAAATGAGATAGGTCATTTTGTGAAGTTTTTTCATACATAATCAATATACCAGGTTTGATATTTTTCCTTATAACTATGTCACATAATATGACACCACGCGAAGGTTTCGTATTGTTTTGATCGTTTTTTAATCTTTTATGCCCTTTTTAAACTATTGTCAAACTTTATCGAACGCCGGGCATGAAGATTCTTAGCTCGGGACCGAGCCTCGCTAAACTTGCATTGGATCTTTGATAAAATATCATATTGTGAATCTAAAAATAATTTTTGTAAAAAAACATGAGCATCGGATCGTGTACCTGTAGTTCATATCTGACCCGCTTCCGATTTGGCAGGAATTTATCTTTTTCACCAGAGGTGAACGGAAAGGTTTTGGATCCCCCTGGGGACATTGTCCATATAAGGTGGTCTAGTATTTTTGTAAAATATGGTGGTAGCATTTTGAATTAGACATTTAGTGGTTTCTTCACAAAACCGTCCATTTTTTGTGCTCGAAAAATGAAAAATAGTTTTTTGGTGCGATGAAAAGGAAAAATTCCTCCTGCAACATTGTTCTTCATCCCATGATACACATGTATGCACAATATGGGCACATTATCACAAACTATGCCTTAATTTTAGCCATAACATTGGTCATTTGAACCGAAAGCCAAGAAACCTCGAATGAGATAGGTCATTTTATGAAGGTTTTTTCATACATAATCAAAATACCAAGTTTGATATTCTTTCTTGTAACTATGTCACATAATATGACACCACGCGAAGGTTTCACATTGTTTTAATCTTTTTGAATTTTTTATGCCCGTTTTAAACTATATATAATATTTTATGTTTCATTTATTTTTTTTACAAATATGTAATATTTGAGTGTAGATAGATAGACCTTATTTTTCTGCAAATTTTTATATATTATGTACATTTTTCCGAATTAGAATTATTTAGTTATGATCTTTCAAAGTTTAATGAGGTAAAATGAAAAATAGCTACGTCGAGGGCAGTCGTCGGTGTAGCATAGAATACGCCAAGGAAAATTCTACCCCGACGACTGGTTGGCGGGGCTGGCCTGGTCACCGTCCACGCCGACGGCCCCGGCGTCTGGCCATCGGCGTATCTATCCATTCCTGTAGTGACGAGGGGTTGGTGCCTAATTTTGTCACAACATGCACCACGGGCAAAAGTATCTTTGTAGGTCCCAACTAACCCGTTAGCTCTTAAAATGCACTAGAGTGTCGTGTAATGCGAAAAAAATTACACAAGTGATTAAATAAGAAAGTGAAAGATTTGTAGTGTCAAATAAGGAATCATATTAAGAAGTAATGTCAAATAAGAAATTCTCTCAAAGACAATACATACTTTTGGAACTTTTAAGGAAAAAATTGGCGTGGTTGTACCTCATGTTTTGGTTTCCTTCAAAACTTGTAGGAAAATTGCCTATACTATAAAATTCCATTGGTGCAGTCCTATTTTAAAGGTTAGGAATAGGATGTTATCTTTTCTTTAGGGCCACAATACCTTTTTCTTCCAAAAATCAACCGATCCTCACAATCGCTAATTTTTTTATTTTATGTTTATATTAGGATTATAATCAATTAATTCACGAAGTTTGTGTGACTCGGATCGATTTTATCTTGGCTCTTAGAGTTACAATGAAGTCAAATGGAAAGAAGAATTACCCGAAAAAAAATGGAAATAAGAATTGTTATATGGGTTCCAAGCCTAATATGGCCGAGATTGAAAAAAATTCTAGACAACTTAGGAGCAGATAGACCCACAGTCGTACCTTCTTCAAGTGAGTTGCATGTTCGGAAGTTGTGTGTAATTTGGTAAAATATGCTTAATTCGAATAAACCAAAGATTTACTGTCAATGTTGTGTTATTCAGACCTAGGTTTATTTTAGTTGTTTTGTAATTCATATCCTCAGAATTTGATGCTATTTTTGCTACTCACTCTGATTGTATTAAATCAGCGACACTTTTTATGGATCGGAGGGAGTACTTTTCTCCTCTTCTTTTTATTTTTTCCCCTTTTGATTTCCATTTCAAGCTTCAAGCAAGATTCAAGAAAATATAAGCCAACTCCCAGGCATTTGTTACGATGAATTAGGGTAATTTGTTCATCCAATTAGCTTTTGCTATTTTGCTCGTATTTGTGGTTAACCATTTCTTTAACTGTTCAAAACTATCTTTTTTATTACAATAGAGTATTAAAAAGGCATAAATCATCACAATTGGTCAAACAAATTAAGCCCAAGCTTTAAATGGACCCAACAAAGTTAACATCTATTGGTTCATCTTCATGCTTTCATATGACTTCACCTGCGCGACAGTAACACGCGAAAACTTCGAAACTGATTGCGAGGTTACATATATAACCAAAAAGAGACATCATCACTAGGAAAATAACTGCAAGCCGGTGGCCGTGGAGGGGCAGGAGGAACACGTTACAGAACACTCTTGACCTCCTCATCTCTTTTGACGCGGCCGCTCACAATTCCCGGACGCGCATACCGAATCCCGTTGACAGGGCAAGAGCGAAAACAGACTCTAGGCTCTGTAGTTCACCGAGGAGCGGTAGCTCATCCCGGCCGTCCATCCGTTGGGGATGGCGTTGGTGGCGACGAGCACCTTGCCGGAGCCCGAGGTGAGGCGGAACGAGAAGGGCGCGCGCAGAGGCTTCCCGTCGTTGGAGTTGATGATATACGTCGCGCCCCACGACTGCTGCATCCTCATCCACGGCTTGCCGCTTCTGTCGTGCTGGCCGGGCTGGCAGCCGCCCTGCATGATGTCGACGGCGCGGAGGTCCCCGTCGCCGGCCTGGTACATGACCAGCACGGCGAGGTAGTACGGGTTGGAGCCCGCGTCCACCTTGAACGCGATGTTCATGCCGTTGTACTTGCACGGCACCCTGAGGATCGGAATTAATTAACCAATATTGTTAGTTACTGTTAATTAATCATTCCTCCGGCACAGTACACACATCACAGATATTCTTGGATCAAAACGGAATGCATTCTCCTCTCACCTCGCGTAGTGGATCTTGAGCTGCCCGGCGGAGCGGAGGCGATCGGCCATCCCCCGGACGGCCATGGCCCCGAAGGCGGTGCCGCTCAAGTCGAAGTGCGGCTGTGAGGCGCATATGCCGTCGGGGCAGTAGTCGGTGATGACGACGGTCACTGGACGGCCGGAGCAGGCTCTGTTGCCGGTGCACTTAACCTGTAATGTAACACGTACGCACACATCCGTGAAGGTCCCGGATACATCCACTTATTAGCACACTGAACTTTGCGCATCAAATTTTCACATGAAACAACTAAATAACTACGCGTATATAGTACCTGATAACATGCACCGCAGCCTTTGCCGTTCTTGAAAAAATGGGGTCCGCCGGCGGCGATCATCGACCTGAACGGGTGCTGGCCGACGGCGCGCTGGTAACCGCATGCGCCACCTGCATTTCGTTCGCGCGACAGAGTTAGAGATGTGGTCAGTGTACATAATAGGCATATCGATCCCTGCACCATATATAACTCCATAAGTGATCTGTGTATGCGACTTACCGTCGCTGCCGGCGCCGTAGGGGCTCCCGTACCACGTCGCGCCGCCGGAGGACCAGCAAGAGATGGGGCTTACAACAAGTGACAGGATGACGAGCACTGTGGCAAATATCATAGTGCCTCGACCAGCCATCTCTTGACCGCCTAGCTAGTGGATCTTGGCTAGCAAAGGCCAATGGTAAGAACTCGCAGGTCGCTTGCAGGACTAGCGCGATTTGGATCGGTATATATAGGAAGGTTTTAGGTGTTCTACTATAAACGTGGGAACAAGTTCATAAGTGCAGTCGTGCACACACGAATTATTTTGGTGAACGTGGCTGCAACTAAGATTTAGGGAGAGGGAGCGCATACATGCGCGGGGTCAACTAAGCTGAAACCGCCCGTCCTTTGATATCGGAAACTATGGAGGTGATGACGGTAGCTCTCCAACCTCCCGATATTTTGGATAAAGATAATCATCAGGGTTGTTGTGTGTAAGGTCATTCTTTGAAGAAAAAAATCAGATCCGGTTTTTTCTGCGGCTGGATCCGGTTTATATTGTGCCGAAGTTTTTGAAAAGGGCCAGTTTTATCATTTATCACGCATGGGGTCAAACTTAAAAAAAAATTATAACGAGCGATTTTAGAACACGGAGTTAACGAATTGCCAGCCGTCGGATTTTTTGATTAACGGTAGATGGCAACTGTAGGCTAAACCATTGCCACGTGCCAACTTCTGGATGCGTCCGCTCTCGGAACTTGGTATAACGGCATCTCTAACCGATAAAAAACCCTTTAGAGAAGTAAAAAAACGGCAGGAGATGTAACTAAACCATTCTCAAAATGGTTAGAGAAGTAAAATTTTATTCAACGGAGGAGTAAAACTGACCTCCATCCTAAATTTAGGAGTTGAGAACCAATTTAGAGAAAAACTCCGGTCTCCAAAACGCCACACCCATTCTCGCTGGCGTCACCGGCGGTGACCACCATACCCCACCGCCGCCACCCCGGTCCCTGCACCGCCCTCCAGGCCACCCCTCTGTCGCTCGCCGTCTCTCAGCGTCGCCGGAATCGACGAGGTCATAGAGTTTCCCCGGCCGCCTCCCCGATTTCTTCCAATTCGGCCTCCGTCGGCGTTGGAGGAGGAGACACACGCGACCTCCCCGTATCTGTTTGCCACCGCCGGAGATGCGCGTGATGCGAGGCTCCACAGCCGTCGAGTGGGAGGGGAAGCACCGCGCCAGCCGCCTACTCCTTCGCCGGGGATTTCTATGCTTATTCGGAAGAGGGAGCAGGGGAATTCTCGCCTCCTTCGTCGGGGAAGGCGCGGCAGCTTCGGCCGTGGCTAGGGCGGCGGATGCTGGCGCTCGCGATGGCGTTCCGCGCGGCGAAAGCGCTGCTGGTGCGCACCTATTTCAACCCCGACTAACACTGGCAAGGCCTCAAGGTCGCCCACCACATCGCCTGGCAGTAACAACAAGGTACATATCTCGGTCTTGCCCAGCGCACACTCTCAATCGATCGCCTGATCGGCCAACTATCTCTAGCCTTCTAGGCGCGCTTCGGCGCACGCGCGCATGCTGACAACGACGACGTCGTCGATCACCTGCCCGCAGAGCAAGCCCATGTCGTCGCTCCTGGTGCTATAGAAGGAGATGAAGAACACGACGCGCGTGCAAGCCGACGCTGCACGGAACAGGAGCACGACGCGCTAGGCGGTGTCGCGCTTGGCAGACGACTCGTACGCCACCTTGGTCGACTCCCTGCCGGCGTATAGGAAGTGTTCGATGAAATGTATGAGCCAAATTTTAGTTTCAAGGAATTAAGTTTTGGGGATCGGTTCGGTACCACCTTCTTTTAGAGGAGTACTTTTATTCCTGTAAGTTTTAGAAGTCGGTTTGCTCCTCTAGAGTTTCGAGGATCGGTTAGAGATGCCCTAAAAACAATTTTTCTCTCTCTCCCCAAACACATCATTGACAGGGATTTCCAATCTCTTCTCCAGCAAGGTTGTCGTTCTCTTGCACCTCCATACACAACCCGAGGGGCGGAGAAGCGAAGGAAACTTAGGCGTTTTCTTTCCCTAAACCCTAAAACTCTATTCTCTCAAACAGATTTATTATTTTCAAAAAGAAAAATTCATGGGTGAGGTCTACCTTACATTTCACCTCATATAGTTTCCAAAATAAAGTTTTAAAAGGTATTTTCATAATTATTTTTTCCTAAAATAATTTACATGTTCTCTTGTCCGAAAACCTCAAAAACTTATCTACTTGATAAAAGTTTGTTTTCTACAAACTAATATTTTGTTAAAATCTATATTTGATACATTTATTCTATTCTTTCTCACTTTACTTCCAAAGTATTTAAATATTTTTTACCTATTTTTATTTTGGGAAAAATAGTAAAATAAGTGTTCTATTTATTTAAATCAACCATGAATCATGGGAAAACAATCTAAGGTGTATTATGGTATTTATAAACTATTTCCACTAAAACCCACCTTGGCATGTTCAACTTCTCAAACTTGAATTAAAGAAACTGATGACCCACAAGTATAGGGGTGTATCATAGTACTTTTGATAAATAGGAGTGTCGATCCTAACAAGGAGCAGAAGGTGTTGACTAGTGGTATGGAGCAGGAAATCTCTATAAACACTTAGCAAACGGATTTTTAGGGGTTTTCTGATAAAGCAAAGAAATAAAGTGCAAGTAATAAAGACAATGAACAATTGCATCGAGTGGCCCAATCCTTTCTTAGCAAAGGACAAGCCGGTGGAAATACTTATAAGAACCGAACGTTCTCGAGGACACCTGAGAATTCTGTAAAGTGCTTTCGCCTCAAATAGCTGAGCAGTCTTCTTTGATGTTATAAGTGTTGTGTGGAACCTGTGCTAATGTACCGACCTTACTTGGACTAATACATACTTGTAATTAAACCCCCCGCAAACATCCACAACTATAGGAAAGCAATTAAGATATAAACCTAACTACAGCCTTAAACTCTGAGATCCTACGCTCTCTTGTGCAATGGTGTCCTAACGGGGGTTCAGGTTTCTGTCACTCCGGCAACCCCACAATTAGTAGCCAAATACACAATGCATTCCCCTAGGCCCATAAATGGTGAAGTATCATGTAGTCGACGTTCACATGACACCATTAGAAGAATAGCACCACAACTTAAATACTAAACCATTGAATAATATCTTAACACAAATCCGCTACTAACAACATGACTTCTCCCATGTCCTCAAGAACTAAACGAACTACTCACAAGACATCATATGGATCAAGATCAAAGATGATATGGTGATGGATAACAATCTGAACATAAACAATAATCAAATGGTTCCACTCACAAGCATCAACTACAATAGTAATCAATACTGGGAAAGTTCCCCCTAAGAACTAAGCAAGTATTCAACACGATTGTTATAGCGGGATGGAGTGGTGATGATGGTGCTGGTGGAGATGATGGTGTGGATGATGATCCCGATGAAATCTAGCTTGATGATGGTGTTGATGGTGATGATCTCCCCTCTCTGGGAAGGAATTTTCTTGGCAGAAATCTGTCTGCCGGAGAGCTCTTTCTCTCTCGGTGTTTTCTGCCCCGCAGAGGCGGCGGAATCTTTCTGTGGTCGCTCCCTATATTTTAGGGTTTCGAGGATAATATATAGGCGAGAGCGGAGGTGGCCACACCCCTGGTGGAGCGGCCTAGGGGTGGCCCGCGCCTAGGGGGTGTGGGCCCCCTGTGGCCCATCTCCGCCTCCCCTTCTGGCTTCCTTCGTCTTCTGGGAAAATATGATTTTCCATAGTTTTTCTAGTATTTTTCTGATCTTCGCAAAATTGCATCAAAACACCTCTTTTTCCATCAGAAACCTGACTCCGGCAGTTCATCCTCCAAGATCATCCAACATGCAAAAACAGATGAAAAGACATAAGTAACACCTCTTAATAACAAATATATCAATGAATAGAGGCAAATTATGATATAGAATGGTGATGCAAATTGGACGTATCAACTCCCCCCAAGATTAGACCTTCGCTTGTCCCCGAAAATCGATCTCGATAAACATGCCCACGTGTTTATGGAGTGAAGTGTTGATAAAAGTATACGGACAAGAAGCATCATACTTACCATTACACAACTCATAGAAGAAAGCAACTCACCATTATATAACTTAGCTTACAACAATTAGAGGAGTCACAATAGAGATGCATAAAGATAAATCATAATTGGAATTGGCAAACTTTGTTCTTGGTCGAGAACAGTGACAAACAATTTCACAAAAATCTTTGTAGAAGTCTTCACACAAAATCTTGAAAGGATCTTATGGGCACCTAGAGGGGGGTGAATAGGTGCTACTTCAAATTTTACTCCTTTTCAAATTAGGGTTTGACAAGAAAGGTAAATTCTCTAGAATATGCAACTATGGTGAATTTACCTATATGTCAAACAAGCACAAACTAACACAACACTAAGCAAGAACAAGTAAGTAAAGTGCGGTAAAGTATAGAAGTAACCAAGGGAGTGGACGCGGAGACACAAGGATTTGTTTCTCGTAGTTCCTTCCTTTTGAGGGGAAGTACGTCTACGTTTGGAGAGGGGGTGGTTTCAAACCACCAACGCCACGAGGCCTCCTTGTTCTCCGATGAACCTCACCCCAACGGGCTCGATTCACTTCCACTATATCAACCTTGAGGTGGAAGCCGACACCTTTACAACAAGTTCGGGGCACACATCCACAACTGAATTGGAGGCTCCCAAATACAAGCAAGCTGTCAAGACAAATCAAAGAAAAGCTTGTAAGAACCAAATCAAAGTTAGGGTTTCCAAAGAAACACTAGAGCTTGGGGGCCCTCAAGTGAATGAGGGGGAAATGAAGATCTCTCTTGGTGAAGATGTAAATCAAGGCCTCCTCCTTCGATTCTCCAAAGATCAATGACTTTGGATGGTTGGATGAAGAGATCTTGTAGATTTGGTGGATCTAATGGGGTTGGTGTTCTTGAGAAGCTCGAGCAACTGGAGGAAGAAGATAAGGGTCCCTTTTTATAGGCAGCCCCCTCCACGAACCGTTTTCTGACCGTTGTAGAAAAGTCAGACCGGAGACTCCGGTCTACACCGGAGACTCCGGCCAATCTCCGGACCAGTCTGGGCGCCTTCCGACCGACCGAGGCCAATTGCACCAGAACACGGAGACTCGGCCTTCCAACACCGGAGACTCGGATCGACCAAAGTCCGGAGACTGAGTAACCTCGGTGCCTCGGACCACTAGTCGACTGTCCCAGCCAGTCTGGGAAGCACCACCGGAGCAGGAAACTCCGGACCACAGAGACTCGGTCTTGGCATCGGAGACTCAGTCTGAGTTTCAGTTAGTGACAAATGAATGTGGTCTTTTCCCAAGAATATGTGTGCAGTTTATCAATGATAATACCAACCTGTGGACAATAACAAACAGTAAAATGATCTACTTGTTGTTAACGAACACCAAAAGTGATTATGACAATAAATGCCCTTTCAATCTCCCCCTTTTTGGTGTTCGATGACAACAAGTGATTTGCATGGAATACCATATAAATGTGGCTAAATCATGTAAGTAAGATAATATCACCGATAGCACACATAGATCTCACATGAGTTATAATAGGTGTTGCACACAAGCACATAGTCATAGACACACATAAGAACAGCAGATAACACACATAAAGTTCAAGTTCGAATATCCAAATAAAAGGCGAATAAAGGTAGATAGTCGCAAATCCCAAGTCCCATGCAAAGCGATGAGAATGTCTTCTCCCCCTTTGGCATCGAAGCGAAAAAGGAAAAGACCTATACTAGCACCCCAATAACTTAGTAGTCATCGTCATCCTCGTCATCCTCGGCATCCTCATCCTCATCCTGGTCATAGTCATCATCATCATCATCCTCAGGGAAAGCAGGCCCTTTGCCGTGAGGGCGAGAAGAGGAAGTACCCTGGTATCCAAACCACGAGGTGACATCAAGAACGTCTTCCATCCACGGACTATCACTGGGCATTCCATGCCCCAAATGAGAGAGTGTGATCAGGCTCTGTGGACTGCTGAGCCCCATGCTCATCATTGTATTAATCTTCACCTTCCTTAGTATCCGCAGCAGCCTGGTCCTTGATCTCTTTGAGAAGCTTCTCAATGCGGCGGTTGCTTTGGTAGGATGCATGCTGCTTCTTGCGAATGTCAATGTTCATGCAACGGAGGGTCCTCTCCCAAAAGCTGGCCTTCTTGACCCTCTCATGCACATAGTCTCGAGTCATAGTAGGCATAGGGGCATTGGAGGCATTCTTCCTACGAACTCTAGGTGGAGAGGGAGACCTCTCCGTCTCAATCTCCTCATCATCATCATTCCCATAGCGACGCCTTGGAGCAGGCCCCATGTGCCCCTTCTGCTGCAGAGAGACCAGAGTGTGCACAGTGAGGTGTGGTGGTATGCCATGTGGAGAATCATGCTCCCGGGAGTTGATGAGCCTCATAACCAAGGGTGCATATGGAGGAGATTTCTTGTAAAGAATGGCATGAAACATCTCCTCGAAAATGAAGTCCATCACATCAATGGGTGCAGCATCAGCCTCTGGTCCAACATTGAAGGTCCAGTGAGTATGGTACAGGAGGTTGACAAGCCCACCCCTGATAGTATCATCATTTCCAGCACTTGGAGCAATAGTGTGACGGAAAATCCTCAGCATAAGGTTGTAGAGGGTCTTGAGTCCCTTGGAACCCCCCACAACACCATCATCATACAGAGGTGCCAGCTTCATCTTGTTCTCACCCAAAGCTGCCGAGTGCATGCGCATCCCCACAGGAGTGGATACACCATGGAAGGTCTCAAAAATGACATTGGCAAAGTCGTGAAATGTAGCCGTGCAGCGGGTGGTGCCAGTCATCCACACCATGGTCCTGTCAAGGTCAGTCCCAAACACAACTGTGGCATAGAACTGCTGGACAAGATGGACATTGTAGTCTTCACGCGGCTCCATCAAGTTGTAGAGACCTAGCTTCTCACAGATCCATAGGGCATCATTGAAGTAAGGGATTTGGCGCATTTGCTCAATATTCATGAACTTCTGAGGGCAGACAGGTGATCTGGTGAGTACACCATACACATCCTTCAGGAACACAACCTGTTCTTTCCTCCAGAATCGAGGGTCCTCACTGGTATGAGGCAGCGCATAGAAATATGTCTTTCTCAGCTCACGGTACTCCTCTTTAGACATCTTGGCTAGGGACTATAGGTTGTCATACTTGGCTCTCTTTGCATGTTCCTCCCCTTCAGCCCTCTCCTGATCCCTCTTTATGTAAGCTGCATCACGTGCCCATTGCTTTGGTTGGACGGAGGCACGATAACCCACAATGCTTCATCATAGCGAGGATTGCCTCTTTGGGACTTGGCCTTGGTACGATGAGGATGACCAGAACCATCACCAGATCTGTCCATGGGATCAATTCCTCCGGTGGGAATGACCCAATGGAGGAGAGGGGAAGGTTGGCCCGGCTTGCAGCGGATCCCGGGCTTCTTGACCTCATGAGGATTTTTGGAGGAGGCGGCGGGTTTGGAGGTAAGGGGCGGTGAAGAATGAGGAACTGCTGTACCAGTTCACCCCATGCCCCCTTCTTTAAGTGACAAAAACCGTCCATACCGGAGACTCCGGCCTACACCGGAGACTCCGGTGTTTGTACACCGGAGACTCCAGTCCTCCTCGACCAAAAGTTTCAGGAAAGGTGTTTGGGGACATATATGAGAGATAGATGGTTTTTAAGATAGGGAAAAGGCTTGGGTTGAGACATCAAACTGTGAAGAACCAACAAGAGCCATAGGGATTCAAAAAATGTTCAGAAAAGCTTCAAGAGACTAGAATCAATCAAATGACAAACATGAGTAAATGCTAACCTCTCAAATGAGAGAGTGCGGTGGCCTAGGCCACCATATTTGAGTATACTTGGCTTGGCACCACGAAGATATATCTTGGGTCCATTACCAAAACTCATCATTAAGCTCACATATCACTAAATGATATTAAGAGGAATGATTTTGATTGCTTTGGGCATAATGGGGGAGGGATGGTCCAATCAATTAGGACCGCACTCCCCCTATATCCATGCCTACACCTAAACCAAATATGAGATGAAACATAGGTGAGGGTGCAAGAATATCAAGTCAAGCTCCTTGAATCTACGATATTTAGTTCATTCCTCAAGTAGCAAAAACTTGCTTCATCAAGTGGCTTCATGAAGATATCGGCAAGTTGATCCTTGGTTGATACATATGATAGATCAATATCACCTCGAGCAACATGATCTCTAATAAAGTGATGGCGAATCTCAATATGCTTTGTCCTTGTGTGATCCACCGGGTTGTAGGCAATCTTGATGGCACTTTCATTGTCACATAGAAGAGGCACTTTGTCACAATGGACACCGTATTCCTTTAAAGTTTGCCTCATCCATAGCAATTGAGTGCAAGCACTAGCTGCCACATACTAAACCCGGGTGGAGAGAGATATATAATTTTGCTTCTTGGAAGACCAACATACCAAGGACCTACCAAGGAATTGGCAAGCCCCGGATGTTGATTTTCGATCATCCTTGTCACCCGCCCAATCCGAATCCGTGTATCCACAAAGAGCAAATGTTGAGCCTTGAGGATACCAAAGACCATAAAATGGGGTATGAACCAAATATCAAAAGATTCTCTTGACCGCCATTAAATGGCTTTCTTTAGGAGCCGCTTGATATCTTGCACACACACCTACGCTCAACACAATATCGGGTCTAGATGCACAAAGGTAAAGCAAAGAACCAATCATAGACCGGTATACCTTTTGATCCACATCTTTACCATTTGGATTTTGTTGAAGATGAGTCTTTGTAGCCATGGGAGTAGGAGCTCCATTTAAATCTTGCATTTTGAATCTCTTGAGCATATCTTGAGTATACTTGGCTTGATTGAAGAATGTCCCTCCTCTAACTTGCTTGATCTCAAAGCCAAGCAATACTCTCAACTCCCCCATCAAGGATATCCGGAACCTACTAGTCATAAGCTTTGATAATTCATCATTAAAAGCTTTGTTAGATGAGCCAAAGATAATATCATCAACATATATTTGGCATACAAAAAGCTACCCACTGACCCTCTTAGTAAAAAGAGTGGGATCGATTTTCCCAACCTCAAAGCCACGGTCAAACAATAACTCTCTAAGGTGCTCATACCACGTGCGTGGGGCTTGCTTGAGCCCATAGAGCGCCTTATCAAGTTTGTAGACATGGTTTGGGAAGTTGGGGTCCTCAAATCCCGGGGGTTGCTTAACATATACCAATTCATTTAATGGACCATAAAGAAATGCACTTTCTACATCCATTTGTTGTAACTTAAAGTTATGATGTGCCGCATAAGCAAGAAGGATACGGATGGACTCAAGGCGAGCCACAGGCGCATAAGTATCTCCATAATCAATTCCTTCAATTTGAGAATACCCTTGTGCAACCAATCTAGCCTTGTTCCTTACAATAATTCCATGCTCATCTTGTTTGTTCTTGAATATCCACTTTGTTCCAATAACATTGCAGCAATCCTTTGGCTTCTCAACTAACTTCCATACTTTGTTTCTCTCAAAGTTGTTGAGCTCTTTATGCATAGCCTCTAACCAATCTGAATATTCAAGAGCTTCCCACACTTTCTTTGGTTCAATCATGGAGATGTGAGCTTGGTGTTCACTGAACCTCTTCAATTGTGCTCTTGTGGAAATACCTTTTCTTAGATCACCAACCACATTTTGTAGAGTTTGATCTCTTACTTCCAACATTCTTTCCTTTCTAGCCTCGCGACGAGCGAGGATCTCCGTGTTGTTTCTTGGAGGACCCTCTTCATCATTCTGATCCTCGTCTTGACCATCAACTTGACCTTGATCATCATTGGAGTCATCCTCTACATTGGGAGGCAAAGATTGACCTTGGTCTTGATCAAGTGCACTTCTAGCGTCAATTTGAGCTTGTCTCAAAGCAGCTTGTACGGATCTTCCTTGACAAATTGACTTGGCACCACTTGACAATCCGTCGAATGGACTAAGCTCCCCTTGACTGGAGTTGACACATTGATCACCATGTTGAAGGTCCACATCTTGTCTTTGGCTTGAGTCAATGTCCTCTTCGGTGGATGGAGAATGTTGAGGTTGTGAAGATGAGGGCTCCACTCGAGTGGAGCATAGTTCTTCTCGATCCGCCATAAGGGTTCCTCAGCAGGCGGATATATCCCGCCCATTCTTCCTATGGCATCCTGAGGCATTTCATCATCATCACAAGCATCAACACGCCTTCTTGGGACCATCATATTCTTGAAGGTCACACTACAAGATTCTATGACGGCTCAGGAGCTTATCATAGATTCTATAAGTGTGAGATTCGAGACCATAATAACAAAAATACCCTCTAATGCTTTAGAATCGAATTTAGACAAACGAACACCTTTTATGAGATAGAAACACTTACAACCGAACACCCAGAAGTAAGATATGTTGGGCTTGTTACCGTAAGTATTTCATATGGAGTCTTGTTGATTTCTTTGCGGAGGTAGAGCCGGTTTGAAGCATGGTAGCGGTGGAGATGGCTTCGCCCAAAAGTTGTATGGAGATTTAAACTCCCAACATGGTCCTAGCCATCTCAATAAGAGTCCATTCTTCCTTTCGGCCACACCATTTTGTTGAGGGGTGTATGCAGCGGAATATTGATGTTTAATCCCCTCATCACTAAGGAAATCATTCAAGGTGTAGTTCTTGAACTCGGTGCCGTTGTCACTTCTTATGATCAACACGGGAACATTGTATTGCCGTTGAACCAAGTTGATGAAGTCGATAAAAGTCTTTTGAGTCTCACTCTTCAACTTGAAGAAATAAACCCAAGAGTATCTTGAAAAGTCATCAACAATCACCAAGCAATATTTCTTCCTACCAAGACTTGCATGAGATGGAGGACCAAAGAGGTCCACGTGAAGGAGCTCCAAGATCTTGGTGGACTTGATGCAGTTCTTAGGCTTATGAGGAGCATCATGCATCTTCCCTAGAACACATGCCCTGCAAACACGATCTTTGGCAAAGGAAACATTTTCTTTTAGTCCAACAATATGGCCCTCCTTGTGGAGACTTTGCAAAGTTCTCAAATTGACATGGGCCAGTCGGCGATGCCATAACCAACCCACATCGGCCTTTCCGTATAAGCACATCGCACTAGTAGTGGCTTGCCCCGAAAAGTCCAGCACATACAAGTCATGTTCGACATACCCAACGAAAGCGACCTTGAGAGACTTGCTCCACATGAGGACCACAAGATCATTATGTATAAAGACGGAAAAACCCATCTTTCCAAGAGCACAGACTGAAAGTAAATTGTACCCAAGGGTCTCAACAAGCATGACGTTCACGAGTGTAATGTCGTGAGCAACCACAACTTTGCCAAAACCCATTACCTTAGACTTTGACTTGTCGGCGTATGTCATGGTGATTAGATCATAATTTGGCTTTAAGTCCTTGACAATAGACGAGCTTCCGGTCATATGAATTGTGCAACCACTATCAAGCACCCACTTTGACCCTCCGGAAGCATAAGTCTACAAAAGATCAAACTAATTTTTAGGTACCCATTTTTCAATGGGTCCTCTTTTGTTAGCAACAAGGGTCTTGGGAACCCAAATAGACCAAGCAATATAACCATCATATGGGCCAACATATTGTGCATACACATCACCATAATAATCACGCATTAGAACATAGTGAGGGTTAGCACCCGCAAAGTCATCATGAGACATAGTTTTACCACTTGTGGTCTTACTACCCACAATGGCCTTGTTAGTTTCTTGTGTGGGCTTGGCCTTCTTCTTCTTGTTGTTCTTCTTCTTAGAATTGGAGACAAATCCAATGCCCCCTTTATCACCACTAGGACTTTGCTTACTCAAAAGATCATCAATAGACTTGTTGCCTTGTGGAAATGTGGCCTTAGCAAGCTCCCCCTTCAGCCTAGCATTCTCTTCAAGAATAGTTGTACTACTAGATGGAATGAAGTTACTAGGTGAAGGAATATTGGCCAATTGAGTTTGGAGCGTTTCATGGGAATTTGTGAGTGACAAGAGTTCACTCTCCAAAGCCTTGTGGGCCTTGTTAAGCAACCTAAAGTCCTCGACAAGTTTTTCATGAACCACACCAAACTCAATATTGTCCTTTTTAGCACTTATGTATTTTGCAATAGCATGATCACGCTCTTTGATGAGTTTGTTAACAATATTGTCATTGGCCTCATCAAGCCCTTCAAGTTTTAGCTCAAGTGATAACCTAGTTTCTTGTTCTTCTTCTAGAGCATTGTTTAAAGCCTCTAGCTCAATCATGTGTCCATGCCCAAGTTTACATCTAACATCTAGAAGCTCTTGAGTATGTGAAAGTTGATCTAGGATGTTTTCAAAGTGTAACTTAGCATCTCCTTTTAGGTTAGTCATAAACTCATCAAAGGCAATTAATTCCTTTTTAACATCAAGAGACATTTCATCATCAAGTTCATCATTATCTAAGGGAGTAGAGTGGGATGATGAGGATACCTCCGTTCCTCTTGCCATAAGGCAAGTGACGTTCTTGGTGGGAGAGTTATCATTTGGAGAATCAAAGAGTGAGAATGTCGGAGTAGAGGTGGTGGCTAGAGCAGCCACACCATGTGAAGTTTCCTCTTACTCATCTTCATCATCTTCATTGTCGGAGGAGTATTCTTCATGAGTGATCAAGACAATTTCTCCCGACTTCTTGTTGATGGGATTCTTCTTGATGAAAGGTTTCTTGTAAGGTGCCTTAAGAGTCTTCTTCAACACAAGCTTACCCCCATGATCTTCTCTCTTTTCATAGGGACAACTTGCTACAAAGTGAAAGCGGTCACCGCAATTGAAGCAAGTTCTCAATCTCGTTGTATTTTCTCTTTTCCCATTTGGGTTGCTTTTTCTTTGCATTTCCATCTTGGCCTTGGCGGGGTTCTTCCAAAATTTATTTGCATAGAAATCCATATATTGACTATGAGCAATCTTGACATCATCGGGGTGGTCCATGGAAGGCCCTTCATCACTATCGTCTTCATCCCCATGGTCCACAACTTTGGCCTTTAATGCAACATTGACAACATTGCTCATACCAAGGGCACGAGCACGGGCATCTTTGGCATTCTTGGCGGCAACCTTGAAAGCGGCCATCTCTTGCATAACTTCATTTGAGGTCATGAGATGGTAGTTCTGTCTTCCTTGTAGACTCTCCAAGTCGGTGGGCTTAAAAGGCATGAGTGCACTCACATATTTCCTTTTTATCCATGCATCATCCACATGTGAGGCACCCACATTTCTAAAGGCGGTGGCGGTGGTCTTGAGCCTTCGGTACATGTCTTCATGATCTTCACCTTCTTTCATGTAGAAGCCTTCGGCTTCATTGCTTAGAGCATCATATCGGTTCCTTCTCATACTCTCATTTCCAACAAACAACACAGTGAGAGCATCCCAAGCTTCCTTGGCAATGCTAAAGTGCTCAATGTGTGGGTAATCATTTGTTCCCAATCCTTGTTGAATCATATGCAAAGAAGTGGCATTGAGTTGACTATTGACAACCTCTCTTCTTGTCAAGTTGTTTGGATCCCCAATAAAGAGTCCATGCTCGATGATGTTCCATAGTTCAATGCAAGAGCTACGCACATGAGTTCTCATTAGTGATTGCCATTGATCAAAAGTAGCAGACTCTTCTAGCTTAGGTGGGTCACCTCTATTGTACACATGAGGGTGAGGGACGGGAGGATCGGGAGAGTACCAAGAATCACGGTGCTCACCCTTCCCCCCATCAAGTTGTGTGGAGGAATTAGCGTTGTCTAGTTTGCCCCCTACCACCATACCCTCGGGGGATACCGAAGTATTCCCTTTAGGAACAACGAATGGTAGATCCTCTTGAGGAGATGGGGGTGATGATCCATATTTGTCTTTAAGAAGTTACTCAAGCATCTTATTGACTTCGTTGACCAAGTAAGAGCTCAATCTTGTTTCCAAGTTTCTGAGATCTTCCATGCTCACCGGGGTCGGCTCACTACCACCATCCCCTTCTTGGCTACCCATATTCTCTTAGGTAAAGCCCAAATAAAGAGCCAAGGCTCTGATACCAATTGAAAGGATCGTATGGGCACCTAGAGGGGGGTGAATAGGTGCTACTTCAAATTTTACTCTTTTTCAAATTAGGGTTTGACAAGAAAGGTAAATTCTCTAGAATATGCAACTATGGTGAATTTACCTATATGTCAAACAAGCACAAACTAACACAAAACTAAGCAAGAACAAGTAAGTAAAGTGTGGTAAAGGATAGAAGTAACCAAGGGAGTGGACGCGGAGACACAAGGATTTGTTTCCCGTAGTTCCTTCCTTTTGAGGAAATCGTCGTTTGGAGAGGGGTAGTTTCAAACCACCAACGCCACGAGAGGCCTCACTTGTTCTCCGATGAACCTCACCCCAAGCTCGATTCACCTTCCACTATATCGGCAACCTTGAGGTGGCGGTAGCACCTTTACAACAAGTTCGGGGCACACATCCACAACTGAATTGGAGGCTCCCAAATACAAGCAAGCTGTCAAGACAAATCAAAGACAAGCGTGTAAGAACCAAATCAAAGTTAGGGTTTCCAAAGAAACACTAGAGCTTGGGGGCCCTCAAGTGAATGAGGGGGAAATTAAGACCTCTCTTGGTGAAGATGTAAATCAAGGCCTCCTCCTTCGATTCTCCAAAGATCAATGACTTTGGATGGTTGGATGAAGAGATCTTGTAGATTTGGTGGCTCTAATGGGGTTGGTGTTCTTGAGCAGCTCGAGCAACTGGAGGAAGAAGATAAGGGTCCCTTTTTATAGGCAGCCCCCTCCACGAACCGTTTTCTGACCGTTGTAGAAAAGTCAGACCGGAGACTCCGGTCTGGAGACCGGAGACTCCGGTCTACACCGGAGACTCCGGCCAATCTCCGGACCAGTCTCCGGACTGCCCTTCTGACTGACCCAGGCCAATTCTGCACCAGCAACACCGGAGACTCCGGCCTTCCAACACCGGAGACTCCGGACTGACCAAAGTCCGGAGACTCCGGAGTAACCTCCGGTGCAGCCTCCGGACCACTAGTCAGACTGTCCCAGCCAGGTCCTGGGAAGCACCACCGGAGCCAGAACCGGAAACTCCGGACCACACTGGAGACTCATGTCTTGGCAGACCGGAGACTCCGGTCTGGAGTTTCCAGATTAGTGACAAATGAATGTGGTCTTTTCGCAAGAATATGTGTGCAGTTTATCAATGATAATACCAACCTGTGGACAATAACAAACAATAAAATGATCTACTTGTTGTTAACGAACACCAAAAGTGATTATGACAATAAATGCCCTTTCAAGTACTCTTTGCTCAAATATAAAAGATTTTTCACAATGATGGCTTTCAAAGTAATACTCAATAGATAAGAGTCTTCTGCAGACAAGGAAGATAAAGAACATGATTGAATAAATCATCATATGAATGCTTGAAACACAACAACTCAAATGCTTGCTAGAGACAAAGAGGAGGTAGGTTTACTGACTCAACTTAGAAATAGGAGAAAGGCCCTTCATAGAGGGAAACAGGGATTTCAAGTTCATAAAGAGCTTCCAAAAGATTATAGTACTTACTAGATTTGAGCCCTCATTGCCCCTATCATAAGCATCTTGAGGTGATTAAGGTTTGATAGGGCAAAGGTGTCCGATCTTTCTATGAGATGGTGATAATCGATTTGGTGGAGTTCGGGCTTGACGATCCGACTACACGTGCGAGCACGAGCGCCAATGCAATCGCTAGGCCAATCTCCTGGAGGTTACCGATCCTGCGGGAACACGATCAGCCTGACCAGCGAGGGTATTAATTCCTACTTGAAATCGAGAACAAGTAAGAACCAATATTGCAATCAAGATATTGCGGATTAAGAGGAAAGATTTATTGAAAAGGTGGGATCCTGAATAGGTGCGAAGTATAAGAGGCCTCTGCAACGCTCGAGCCTTGGCGAAGTTGCTATGATGGCTAACTTAATGTCTAAACAAAATCCGAGACTAAAGTGACGGCTATGGGGAGTATTTAAGGAGGAAAAGGTGGGGTTTCGGCCAGCCATAGAAGTGGTGGCCGAATCCAACCCTAGAAGTCCTTTTCTCCTCAAATACAGACTCTAAAAAGTGGATAATTAAAATCCTGCGAAAATTACATGGGCCTGACCCAAAATAAAGGTGTCGCACCACCATATTAAGTTATGGACGAATTTGTGAAGTATTAATCTTAAATATTTCGTCCAAGCCTTCTTTCTTCATTATGGTGGCCTCAAAGTTCTGAAATCTTCATCTGTGGCCTTCTCTTGAATCATCTCATGCTTGCTGCCATCTCCATGCATGGCCATGCTCCAATGCTTGTCCCTCTCATCCATGCTTGGTCCATCATTCCTAAGAGTAATAAATACATCTGATTTAGGCAGCATCATATTCTCATGTATGTGAGGAATAGTTCCAAGAAACGAAAGTACCTGATAGTTAAGTTGTTTGGCACGAGATCTTGTGATAGGTCCTTGTATGTGTGTAGCTGTAGGTACAACGGTTGTATCAATAGATGGGATGTCCACATCATGCTCCCCTTCTTGAATTGAAGTCGTCCTCGACGCAATCTCATCTTCCTCACCAAAGTAAGGCTTCAAATCTGCAATGTTAAAGGTAGGACTAACCGTACCAAAGTCTGCAGGCAACTCAAGTTTATATGCATTATTGTTTATTTTCTCTAACACCTTAAAGGGACCAGCAGCACGCGGCATTAACTTAGACTTGCGTAAATCAGGAAAATGATCCTGACGCAAATGTAACCAAACAAGATCTCCAACATCAAACACAACATGCTTTCTCCCTTTATCCCCAGCAAGTTTATACTTAGCATTCATGCGTTCTATGTTATCTTTAGTAGTCTTATGCAAGTTTAATATCATTTCAGCCCGTTGTGTAGCATCCAAATTATTTTGCACCGAAGTAGGTAAAGGCAATAAATCAATAGGTGGACGAGGAACAAAACCATAGACGATCTCAAACGGGCACATCTTTGTGGTAGAATGCAGCGAACGATTATAAGCAAATTCTATATGAGGTAAACACTCTTCCCACAATTTTAAGTTCTTCTTTAAAACATCCCACAACATAGTAGACAAAGTTTTATTTACTACTTCAGTTTGTCCATCAGTTTGGGGATGACATGTAGTACTAAACAGCAATTTAGTCCCCAACTTAGCCCATAAACATCTCCAAAAGTAGCTAAGAAATTTAGTATCACGATCAGAAACAATAGTATTTGGCACACCATGCAAACGAACAATTTCACGAAAGAACAAATCAGCAATATGCGTAGCATCATCCATTTTATGACAAGGAATAAAGTGTGCCATCTTAGAAAACCGATCCACAACAACAAAAATACTATCCCTCCCCTTCTGTGTTCGTGGCAATCCCAAAACAAAGTCCATAGAAAAATCCTCCCAAGGAACACTAGGAATAGGAAGAGGCATATATAAACCATGTGGATTAAGGCGAGACTTAGCTTTTTGACAAGTAGTGCAGCTGCCACAAATCTCTCAACATCTCGACGCATACGTGGCCAAAAGAAGTGTGCAGCAAGAACATCCTCCGTCTTCTTGACACCAAAGTGTCCCATCAATTCTCCTCCATCCGCCTCCTGTAACAACAAAAGACGAACAGAACTATCTGGAATGCATAGTTTGTTAGCACGGAACACAAATCCATCATTGAAGACGAACTTGTTCCATGTTCTACCATCTCTACAATTCTGCAACACATCTTTAAATTCAGCATCATGCACATATTGTTCCTTAATAGTTTCCAATCCAAATATTTTGAAGTCAAGTTGAGATAACAAAGCATAGCAGTAGCGACAAAGCATCATCAATAATATTATCTTTACCCTTTTTGTGTTTGATAACATAAGGAAAAGACTCAATAAATTCAACCCACTTTGCATGACGACGATTCAACTTAGCTTGACTACGAATATGCTTCAAAGATTCATGATCAGAATGTATAACAAATTCTTTAGGCCATAGATAATGTTGCCAAGTTTCTAATGTCCGAACCAATGCATATAATTCTTTATCATAAGTAGAATAGTTCAGACTAGCCCCACTCAATTTCTCACTAAAATATGCAACAGGTTTGCCCTCTCGTAATAACACACCTCCCAAACCAATTCCACTAGCATCACATTCAAGCTCAAAAGTCTTATTAAAATCAGGAAGTTGGAGTAAGGGAGCATATGTTAGCTTATCTTTCAATATGACGAAGGCATGTTGTTGTGCATCTCCCCAAATAAAGGGCACATCCTTCTTGGTAAGTTCATTCAGCGGCGCGGCAATTGATCCAAAATCTTTGACAAAGCGCCTATAAAAACCAGCGAGGCCAAGAAGACTCCTCACTTGTGTGACCGTCTTGAAAGCGGCCAATTCTCAATAGCTTCAATCTTGGCTGGATCCACTTCAATACCCTGTGATGTAACAACATAGCCAAGAAACGCAACTCGATTGGTGCAAAAGGTGCACTTCTCAAGATTACCAAACAAACGTGCAGCACGTAAAGCATTGAAAACAGCACGTAAATGGTCCAAAAGATCCTCTAAAGATTTGCTATAAATCAGAATATCATCAAAGTAGACTACCACAAAACGTCCAATGGAAGCACGTAAAACTTCATTCATTAATCTCATGAAAGTTCTGGGTGCATTAGTTAAACCAAACGGCATCACTAACCACTCATATAAACCGAACTTAGTTTTAAATGCTGTTTTTCCATTCATCTCCCAATTTCATATGAATCTGGTGGTAACCACTACACAAATCAACCTTAGAAAACATGGTAGATCCACTCAACTCATCAAGCATGTCATCCAAACGTGGAATAGGATGACGATATCGAATAGTAATATTATTGATAGCTCTACAATCAGTACACATGCGCGAAGAACCATCTTTCTTAGGTACCAAAATAATAGGAACAACACAGGGGCTAAGGGACTCACGAATATGGTATCTGTCGAGTAATTCCTGGATTTGGCGTTGTATCTCCTGTGTCTCCTCTGGATTGGTTTGATATGGCGCGCGGTTGGGCAACGTAGCACCAGAAATTAGATCAATTTGGTGCTCAATTCCTCTAATAGGAGGTAGTCCTGGTGGCAGCTCAGCGGGGAAGACGTCCTCATATTCCTACAAAAGGTTAGCAATAGCGGGTGGCAAAGAAGGAGGCATATCCTCAAATGAAAACAAAACCTGTTTGCAGACAATTGCATAACATTGAGTATTATTTACATCTAGTTCAGCAATATCAATTTTATTTGCAAGCATACATGGACTCTTCAAATGAATTTCAGTACCATGTTTAGAATCAGATTTAGTGTTCTTTGGTGGTATAAAATCTGCAGCAACAATCTGATTCTCACTTTTATTTTTCTCCTCAGTTTTAGCTCTACTAGCTCTAGCAAGATCATCTTTTAAAATCTGTTCGGGAGTCATAGGTTTTAGTCCAATTTTCTTTCCATCATGCATAAGAGAATAGTGATTAGTTTTTCCATTATGAACAGATTCTCTATCAAATTGCCATGGTCTACCAAGTAACAAAGAACAAGCTTGCATAGGTACAACATCACAATCAACAAAATCAGAATATGTACCAATAGTAAAATGCAGCGTCTGGTTCTTGTTACCTTGATCTTGCGAGAACTCTCAAACCATTGGATGTAATATGAATGTGTGTGTTGTCTTGTTGGAAGTGCAAGCTTCTCTCGCATGTCAACACTAGCCAGATTATTACAACTCCCTCCATCAATGATTATCCGTATAGCTCTTTCCTTGACAACACCACGTGTTTGGAACAGGTTGTGGCGTTGATCTTGTTCAGATTTGCTCAATTGTACACTCAACATACGTTGTGTAATTAAGCTCTTGTATTGATCAGCAGCTTCAGCTCCCATTACCTCTATCTCTTCATCAGCATCAGAATTGTCTCCATCTCGAGCAGAAATAAGGGCTAATGTATCTTCATCAAAGTCACTCGCTGAATCGTATTGACCATCATCACGCACCATCATCACACGTTGTGTTATGCACTGTATCTCAATATGACCAAAACCCCGGCACTTGCGGCATTGTATATCCTTTGTTTTACCCGTGGAAGCCATAGAAGATGCACTCTGACGAGGAGCATTGGATGACAGGAGGAGGTAGCTGGAAATCTTGTGGTGGCCTTGGATGTGGTAGTAGGCGGTGGCGAATCACGAGAAGGAGGCACCGATTGTCGGGATGTCCAAGTGGATGCGACTGCGAATTATTAGTCCTCCTCCATGGTGTTTGGCGATCCTACACTTCACGTTCAGCTTTGCAAGCAAGATGAAACAAACGAGTGATAGAATTATATTCCTTATAATCTAATATGTGTTGAATGTCCTTGTTTAATCCACCAAAGAAACGTGCAAGCATTTGTTAGTAGATTCAATAAGACCACACCGAACCATCCCCGTTTGCAATTCCTGATAATACTTTTTTACATAATTTTTCCCTTGTTCTAAACGTGTCAGATTCTTTAGTAAATCACGTTGATAAGGGGGAGGTACAAAATGAACACGCATAGTAGTTTTTAAAGCAGTCCAAGTACTAGGAATAGTAGTAGGATTTAAACGACAATACTCAGACCACCAAAGGGAAGCAAATTTAGTAAATTCACATGTAGCAGCACTAACACGCATATTCTCAGGATATTTTAAACATGCAAAACATTGTTCTACTTCCATCTCCCATATAAGATACGCATCAGGATTATATTTACCCTCAAAAGATGGAATATTCAATTTAAGCTTTGCAACATGATCATCATGACGTACCGGTGGTCGAGCATTGCGGTGGTAATGTCGGGGACGACCAGCAGGGTGTGGAGGTTGTTCAACCTCCTCGTCAAACAGATCGTCGCATTAGTGGTCGAGTAGTACCCGTCATCATCCCCAATGTCGCAGCAAATGTGGCGGAAGTCTGAGTCGTCATTGCGGTGGTAACCGCTTTGAGGTCTTGGCGGCCGAACCAGCAGTCCGATCCGTGATCGGAATGCACCGTGCGCCATGCCGAGGTGCCAATGGGGACGGGTGCGGTCTTGGCAATCTGGCCAAAACCTCCTTGAACCGAGCGTCAAGCTTGTCGTTGAAGGATTTCTCGAGCCCATCGATCTTGTCCATGGCGTTGGTGAGCTTGGTGTCAAACTCCCCTAGGCGTGCATCCACATCTTCAGCGCGACCGACCAAGAGCTCGGAGAAGTGGGCATGTAGTTCTTGGTTCGTCATTGTGGCAGGGTTCCGCGAAGTATCTGTCATGGTTAGTCCTTTAAAAAGCACAGGTATATACTACGGAAATATGGTGGAAGGCACGCGTAATCCGTCAAGCAATATACGAAGCTCTTACAAGTTCTTACCAAACAGCAGGAAAAGGCGATGTGCAACCGCGAGGATCAGTGGGTCCAGATTGAATCGGCGATTCTGCACCGAGTCGAGACACATGCGTGGAGAATATATGTGGAGCTCTGGGAAGGATTAGCAAAGGGGTTAGCAATTATCAAAACAACAATGCAAAAGTTGAAAGAATGCTCAACGATGGTACTGTGCTGGTCCTAGGCTAGACCGTACTAGAGACGCGAGCCTAGATCACCAACGATGTCACGACGCGACACAACAAGCAATGTATGATGATATGGCACCCTGAAAAGCGAACTGAGATGTCAAAAATCACTGTGATGGCGAGTGTCTAGAACTGATCTACAGGATCTAAAAACAGGTTAGCCCCAAAAAAAAAATTCGAAAATTTTGTATTATGCTCCGGAAAGCGCGCAGGCGCCAAAAAAATGCTATAACGGCCAATGGAGAAAAGTGATCCCGAGGTCGAAAAACAGTATAGCCAGAAAAAAAATTCGGAGGCGGATCCAGAATTTTTTTTTGCTCTCCTTCTGGACTTACGACCGAACTCTGACCTCGACACGGACTTTAGCTTATCACGGAAAGAACAAAGAAGGAAAGTAAAAAGAAATAACTAGGAAACAATAACTCAACTCGGACTCGTGCCGCGGCAGGAAAGGTGATCGGATCCGTGTCGCGGTAGGAAGGCGGTGGCGGAGTTTTAGGGTTTATGGTGATGGCTGGGTGTATGGCGGCGGAATATGGTGGCGGAATATGGTGGCGGTGATCTGCGAGGGTGGCAGTGACTACTATGATCAGAACTCGAAACTCTACGGGACGAGACACTAAGACCAGCAACTTGACGCGACGATGCAGACACAATGCAAAACTGAAAAGATAATGCGAGGCGTAGATTGGTGATGGGATGGATCTAAACTCTAACTGTGTTTTTGGCTTTTTCGTGGGTTATAGGTAAAACAAATCTAATCTACGAAAACAGTAAAATCTCACCGAGCAACCTGAAATCTGATACCACTTGATAGGGCAAAGGTGTACGATCTTTCGATGAGATGGTGATAATCGATTTGGTGGAGTTCGGACTTGACGATCCGACTACATGTGCGAAACCGGCGCCAATGCAATCGCTAGGCCAATCTCACGGAGGTTACCGATCCTGCGGGAACACGATCGGCTGACCGAGGGTCTTAATTCCTACGAAATGGAGAACAAGTAAGAACTAATATTGCAATCAAGATATTGCGGATTAAGATGAAAGCTTTATTGAAAAATGTGGGATCCTGTATAGGTGCGAAGTACAAGAGGCCTCTGCGACGCTCGAGCCTTGGAGAAGTTGCTATGATGGCTAACTTAATGTCTAAACAAAATTCGAGTCTACGTAACGGCTATGGGGAGTATTTAAGGAGGAAAAGGTGGGGTTTCGGCCAGCCATAGAAGTGGTGGCCGAATCCAACCCTAAAAGTCCTTTTCTCCTCAAATACGGACTCTAAAAAGTGGCTAATTAAAATCCTGCGAAAATTACGTGGGCCTGGCCCAAAATAAAGGTGTCGCAACACCATATTAAGCTATGGACGAATTTGTGAAGTATTAATCTCTAATATTTCGTCCAAGCCTTCTTTCTTCATTATGGTGGCCTCAAAGTTCTGAAATCTTCATTCGTGGCCTTCTCTTGAATCATCTCATGCTTGATGCCATCTCCATGCATGGCCATGCTCCAATGCTTTTCCCTCTCATCCATGCTCGGTCCATCATTCCTAAGAGTAATAAATACATCTGATTTAGGCAGCATCATATTCTCATGTATGTGAGGAATAGTTCCAAGAAACGAAAGTACCTGATAGTTAAGTTGTTTGGCACGAGATCTTGTGATAGGTCCTTGTATGTGTGAAGCTGTAGGTACAACGGTTGTATCAATAGATGGGATGTCCACATCAAGGTTAAAGTGAACAAAGATGGAGTATATGTTTGACGAAATATAAGTTGGCAATCTCATGTCCCTTGAGTACGAGGGCCACTCCTGATGCTACTCAACTTTAGTTACCGGTAAGTTCTTGTCATTGTAAGTACATGTGTATCATAAAGAACCACCAACGGGGTACCCCTTGCACATGATATAGGAGCTATCCCATAATCAAAATGACAAGGCAAGTAGACAGCGAGCATCTCAGCGATCTTTTTATTTGCTATTTGCATAGGTTTTTATTGAGGATGCTTCACAGATTGCTCACTATGGTTATGCTGCAAGTTTCCACCATGATTAGGCATGGCTTAGGCTAGAGGCCCAGGCATTTCTCTAACACACATACATAACTCCATGGGCTTACAAGCTCCCCTTTTATTTAACACCGACGACATTCGCAAACAAAAGAGCATGATATCAACTGGATATGTATCCATAAGTGTTGAAAGAGTTCCCCTTGACAACACGTTCTGCTAATCCCAACGTATAGATGCAAGCATATACAACTTCGATGGCATAATGGTTCACATTTATTAGGGGCAAGAAAATAAGGTGTGCCATCAAGTTCATGAGAGCTTTACTAACTAGTTTTCACATAACAAAATAATTTTTTAATTTGAAAGATAGATAAAGCTTGATAATTTTATTGGAATAGCAATAATGCTAATAGGCAGATATGGTGGACACAAATGGCGCAGGTTTGGTTCAAAGGGGGTTGGATGCATATGAGAAGTATGCCTTCTCAAAACAAGTTTTTGGCTAGCAAGGCTGGGTAGCAAGAAAAAGAGTTGAAGGAAACAAGCAAACCTACAAGTGATAAAGCCAAACATGCAATCTTCCTTGAAGACACAAAAGATCTTAAATAAAGAATACTAAGCTTATGAGCCAATCAAGAAAGAAAATAAATGATACAAAATACCTGTAAGCCTTTTCTCTTTTCCTTTCAAACCTCAAAAAGTGTTGCTACTGACCAGAGCTCGGTTTGCCAAAACCAATTTAGATCTACTTGATGCTCCCAAAGTGATACCAATACTGATCGACAAGATCAATCATATAATAGATACTGCAAACTAAAATAAGAAGTGCAAAAATTAAAAGATGAAACATCTCATTAATATTCCATAAAGGCACTCACACCAAGGGATACATAGATAATCAACTAAAGGAGAGATACTTCCACAATGCAAACCAACCTATAAGATAACTTCTCTATCAAAGATACGAATCTACTAAAAAAGTAAAAGATAAAAGGTAATGATGTGATACCACGGCACTCCCCCAAGCTTGGAACAAGACAAGGGGATGCCAAACCTGGTGACGAATTACTCCTTCGGTGGTGGTGGTGTTCTCTTGATAAGCTCCTTAATCAGTTTCCTCAAATCCTCAATCTCGAAGGTCAGAGTACGAATCAACTCTGAATTTTTCTCAATGCGGTTCATGATCATATCGGACCGAGAGTCCCAGTCCTTGTTATTCTTTCCCCGCTCTTCCTTCTTAGTGTGTTCCTTCCCTGCATGGTTAGAGCGAGGCAGATCCCAAACTGAGGGCAAGTTCCGTTTGGGCACCTGTTGGTATTGTTGCTCATGTATAAGAGTATGGAAGGGATTCTTGGTACGTGGAGGAGGTAACCGTGGAATGAAAACAAGACGTGGAGGTTTCCCTCCTGTAGACATTCGTGCTGTCCTCCTAAGCTTTGTAGGATTTGCCACCACTCCAATGCTTGCGACGGTAGCGTGGGTGTCCGGATGCTTGTCCTCCTCCATGTATTCTTCATCCCCTACCAAAATCTCCTCCTTGTTGAGGTTTTGAGGATCATCTTCCTCAGGCTTCTTGCATTTGTCGTTGGCGGAAACCATGGTGCTCTAAACTTTGAGAAGATTTCCTGACAAAAATAGATCGAAACGAAAACACGACGATACCACGATATACGAACCTCGAGGGACCCGGGGGGTTATATATTACGAAGTTTCAAAGCATAAGGAAGGTACTGGTGCGAGAACGAGGCAGAGACAGAGCTCAGAGGGCTCACACCCCCTCCAGGCGCGGCCAGATGGGGCCCGCGGCTAGGATGGGTGTGGCCACCCTGGCCTCCGTTTCCTTCTCTGTTTCATTTCGTAACCTTACATATGTAATAAAAACATAAAAAATATAGGGTTTGCACGAACCTTCTGTTTTCACCAATTTTACCTATTCAAAGATGAACTCTGCAGATTCCTTTTCTCCTTCTCCTGGAAATTTCTTTCATGCAAGGCTTTACACAAACTTCAATGGCAACAGTAGTGTATGCAAAAACAATAAACCTTTAAGTCCACACTTCAACTAAAATCCATCAAAACAAAAGCTACTATAGCAAATCCTTTCCAAAAACCCAAAAGAATCTGGAAGGGAACCAATATAAGAGGCAAATGCAAATGATGGCAGAAATCTGTCAAAACAGACCAACAGGTAAAGATTGATTTTTTCGAAAACCTTCTGTTGATAAAATCAAAAAGTGCAAAACTAATGAAAGTTGGGTAACAAATTGGAGAACAATCACAGAAAAATACAGCTCCATACGAAGTACTGAGCCCCTTCACTAATTTTTACAATGCAGCACAAAAATCTGTCCCAGGACAGCCACTTTTCACAACTCCTCTACTTCTCAAAAGTAGTTGATCTTGACACAAAAACCAAAACAAAAAGGATAAGGAGTGGTTATTACTGAGGTAATAACTTCCAAGACTCTACAAAACTATTGGGTTATCTCTCAAGAAGTATTTTTCTTTAATGCCTTTAAGTTAGGCTTGATAATTTCAAAAATGCTCACATAGGAGATAAATATCTGAAGTGAAAGAGAGCATCAAGAAGCAAATAACTAACACATTTGATTCTAACCCACTTCCTATGCATGGGGGTATCATGAGAAAACAAATTGTTGAAACAAAAAGCCACTAGCATAGGAAGACAAAACAAATGCAACTTCAAAGCTTTCAACATAAAACGGGGAAACTTAACATTATTGAGATGCATAAAACCATGTTTCCCTCTCTCATAATAACTTTCAGTAGCAATTTGAATAAATTTGACAATATAACCATCACTGTCAACAACTTTATCATCAGAATGAGCATACTTACAATCACCAAAAAGAGGTCCAAGGTCATAAACCGGATCAACAGAAGCAAGTTGTTCCATCCTGAAATCTTTATTAGGCAAGCTATTTTCACAAGGAGCTTTAGCAAATTTAGAAAAATTAAACTCATAAGACTCTCCATCAAACTTAGTCACAACTTTTTCCTTCCTACAATCTATAATAGCTTCACAAGTGTTCAAGAAAGGTGTACCAAAAATGATAGGACAAGTTTTGCTAGCTGCTGAATTAAGCACTAGAAAATTAGCAGGATATTTAATCTTACCACAAAGAACCTCCACATCTCTTACAATACCAAGAGGGCAAATGGTTTCCTTATTAGCAAGATGAATAACCACATCAATATCGTCAAGCTCACAAGGACCAATTTCATGCATAATTTCCCCGTAAAGCTCATAAGGAATAGCACTAGAACTGACACCAATATCACATAAACCATAATAGCAATGATCACCAATTCTAACAGAAAGCCCAGGGACACTAGCTTTTCTAGATTTACTAGGATAAGAGATAATATTTGAAGCGTCTTCACAGAAGACAATGTGCTCATCCTCTATATTTCTAGTGTCAAGATCTTTCACAACAGCTACCACAGGTTCAATATTCATTTGCTCATCGGGTTCCACGGTTTTCTTTGTACTTTTGTTATTCGCACTAATCATCATAAAATACTCCTTTTCCTTAGCTGGGAAAGGTATTTTCTCAACATAAGGTTCATGCAAAATATGATCAATAGTACAAACTTCGGTACTTCTAACAGGAACACGACTAACATCTTTATAAGGTGCATGGTACTTATTCCACTTCTTTTTAGGAATTTCTATGTAAGAGGCAAAGGCCTTAAAACAATTGGAAATACTTTGGGAATCAAGACCATACTTAGTACTAATATCACGGAAGTCATCAGTTCCCATAAAGGATTTAATGCATTCATAATCATAGTTTATACCTGACTTTCTTCCTTTGTAATTCTCCCAATCTTTAGTGTTCTCTTGAATACGGTCTAGGAGATCCCATTTATCTTCTTCCTTCATACGTGTGAATGATCCTACTCAAGAAGCATCTAGTAAATCTTTATCATGAAGAGAAAGCCTAGCATAAAAGTTATTGATAATGATATTGTTAGGGAGTTCATGAATAGGACATTTAAGCATTAGTAACTTCAGTCTCCCCCAAGATTGAGCTGTACTCTCTCCATCATGAGGCCAAAAGTTATATATCAGATTCCTATCCTTATGAATGTCCACTAGGAGGATAGAATTTAGAATAAAAGAGAGGTACTATTTCCCCCCATTCCATGGATTGCCCATTCTTCAGTAGCTTATACCATTCTTCAGCTCTCCCTTTCAAGGATATAGAGAGTAACTTCTTCTTCACCTATTCAGTTGTGATACTTGTACACTTAAACAACCCGCATAATTCATGGATAAAAAGCAAATGATCACCAGGATGGACAGTTTCATCCCCTAAATAATAATTATCCATAACACGATCAATAATACATGTAGGTATCTTAAAAGGATCTATCTCAATAGGTGGTGGTTCATCTAATACCCAAACAGTGGTAGTAGTTTTCCCAAACAGAAAACCAAGTTGGTTATCCATATTGGAAACAAAGTAACAAACATAAATAAAAACAATACTCATAGTAGAAGTTTCCTTTACCAGTTCCACTCTTCAATAGCACTTCACTCCCTGACAACGGTGCTATAAAATAGTCTTGATGACCCACAAGTATAGGGTGTGTATCGTAGTACTTTTGATAAATAGGAGTGTCGATCCCAACGAGGAGCAGAAGGTGTTGACTAGTGGTATGGAGCAGGAAATCTCTATAAATACTTAGCAAACGGATTTTTAGGGGTTTTATGATAAAGCAAAGAAAGAAAGTGCAAGTAATAAAGACAATGAACAATTGCAGCGAGTGGCCCAATACTTTCTTAGAAAAGGACAAGCCGGTGGAAATACTTATAAGGACCAAACGTTCTCGAGGACACATGGGAATTCTGTCAAGTGCTTTCCCTTCAAATAGCTGAGTAGTCTTCTTTGGTGTTGTAAGTGTTGTGTGGGTGAACCTATGCTAATGTACCGACCTTACTTGGACTAATACATACTTGTGATTAAACCCCCTGCAAGCATCCGCAACTACAGGAAAAGAATCAATATATAAACCTAACCACAACCTTAAACTCTGAGATCATACGCTCCCATGTGCAATGGTGTCCTAATGGGGGTTCAGGTTACTGTCACTCTGGCAACCCCACAATTATTAGCCAAATACACAATGCATTTCCCTAGGCCCATAAATGGTGAAGTATCATGTAGTCGACGTTCACATGACACCACTAGAAGAATAGCACCACAACTTAAATACTAAACCATTGAATAATACCTCAACACAAATCCACTACTAACAACATGACTTCTCCCATGTCCTCAAGAACTAAACGAACTACTCACAAGATATCATATGGATCAAGATCAAAGATGATATGGTAATGGATAACAATCTGAACATAAATAATAATCCAATGGCTCCACTCACAAGCATCAACTACAATAGTAATCAAAACCGGGAAAGTTTCCCCTTAGAACTAAGCAAGTATTCAACACGATTGTTACAGCGGGATGGAGTGCTGATGATGGTGCTGGTGGATATGATGATGATGATCCCGATAAAGTCTAGCTTTATGATGGTGTTGATGGCGATGATCTCCCCTCTTCAAGAAGGAATTCCCCCTGCAGAAATCTCTCTGCCGGAGAGCTCTTTCTCTATCGGTGTTTTCCGCCCCGCAGAGGCGGCGAAATCTTTATGTGGTCGCTCCCTGTGTTTTATGGTTTCGAGGAGAAGATATAGGCGAGAGGGTGGAGCCTGAGATGGGACAGGTGGGCCACACCCTTGTAGGCGTGGCCTAGGGGTGGCCCGCGCCTGGGGGGTGTGGGCCCCCTGTGGCCGATCTCTACCTCCCCTTCTGGCTTCCTTCGTCTTCTGGGAAAATATGATTTTCCGTAGTTTTTCTGGTATTTTTCTGATCTTCACGAAATTGCATCAAAACACCTCTTTTTCCATCAAAAACCTAACTCCGGCAGTTCATCCTCCAAGAATCATCCAACATCTAAAAACATATGAAAAGACATAAGTAAGACCTCTTAATAAGAAATATATCAACGAATAGAGGCAAAATATGATATAGAATGGTGATGCAAATTGGACGTATCAGAAACCACCATATTGAAAATATGATCAAAACCCAACTGGAAATGATCTGAAACATCTCAAACTCTTAGCAAAGATGCATTTTAATCTACTCTTATCTACTCCCTCCATCTAGAAATATAAGATGTTTTAGCTTTGGGAAACGAATGTATTTGGACGACTTACGTGTACATATTCGGAGAACCTATATACTAAAAGACATCTAGATACATTCGTTTCACAAAGCTAAAATGTCTTATATTTCCGAATAGAGGGAGTACTGGACATAACATCACTTTCCAGATCATCAAGATCGTATGCACTTTAATAGAAATCTTGTGATAGCCAGAACCTTCCATGAAAACTTCCCTTCCCTAAAACCCTTATCTACCATCTCCCTTGTTTCCTACCACTGACCAATGGGTCCCTAGTACACCTGGCACATAGTGGACACCCCTAGAGCATCTCTCTCTCTCTCTCTCTCAAAACAATAAAGACATAATGGCAATGAGATCTCTCTCTCTTCTCTTCTCTTCTCTCTCTATAGTGCTAAGGGTATATGCCAAGCAAAATAGAAAAACTACAATACCCAAGCTACTCTCCTTTTCCCTTTCACCCCATTTGGGAATTCTGTCGAGCACCCTACATGCACTAGCACTCCTCTCTCTCTCTCTCTCTCTCTCTCTCTCTCTCCCTCCCTCTCTCTCTTTCACCTCCAATCGCTGCCCAACATCCCCTTGACTCGATCCAAGGCCTCTTTCACTTAAGTCATGCATTCCTCGCCATCGGATTCTCATCCAACGGTTACTTACCCCTTTCACTTAAGTGGCCATTGGGCCCACCTATCAACTTCCCAATTCCCCTCTCTCATTGCCAAGCAGGGCCCACTTATCGGGTTCAAATACTAAATCATGCGCTAACACTAGTACATGTTTCTAATAGGAAAGCGTACTTCCTAGCTTACACATTCTTGCTCCAGCCAGGAATCCTGAAGGTGCTATTTTGTGGATGTTCGTTCGTTAAGGCCGATAATGGACATTATTCTAGATCCTTTTGTCCACTATTTTAGAAATCAAAGGACAGCCATATCTCCCTCATACTTGATCAAAATGAGGTGATTCTTTTTCCCTTTGCTCACAGATTTAATATCTATTAAATGCCATTGGTCCCATATTTTTGTGATTGACCAATAATTAATGGTGACATAATGTTCTCCTTATAATACCTTTATAAATTCAATTCTAGAGTTTTAGGAATCGAAATAAATTGAAACCAACTAAACTAGAAAGACAGTTCAAATATCTTTCAAATGTCAATGATCTAAATTAAAGCCAACTGGATTTGTAAAAAAATTTAAAAGATAAGTAAAAATTTCAACTTCAAATAATTAATTAGGCAATTCTAGAATCGAAATGGAGTTGATTCCAAATCTCAGATGTCACAAATGGAAATCTACATGTTACCTTCTATTGCTATAATTTTATGATTAAAAGAGAATTTATGTTGAACTAAAAGTCAAATAGCCACATAATTGCACTCAAAGAATCATAATAAAATAACTATAACTCTAAATGAATCTAAACCAATTTATGTGGACTTTATAAATCAAGATCTATCAATTTATATGTTGTTTGTACTTGTATGAATTTTATTCGGATTGTTGGTAAGTATATGCTTGTTTTTATATTTTATAGGACTTGGGGAAGGAAGAGATTTTTTTAGCAAGAAGAAGTCATCAAGTGACACTTTGCTGAGCCAGGCAAGCCATTTTATCATTGATGCCCACCAGTATAGGAGATCACTTAAATCTTCGATGGGAATTATTACCCAAATTGATAGTTTGACTCAAGGAGAATGCAAGAATATCAGTAATACTTTAGCAATTAAGACGTCACTTTCAACCACACATGTATATCAATATACTCAAGAATCAAATGGTGATTATAGTAGCATAATCCAAGCAACAAAGTAAAATAGTAAACAATAGCAATAGATTTCTAGTTTTCATCGAAAGGAGTGAAGTTGTAATTTCCAGTGACTAAAAGCATAGGCATGAGGTGATAGCGGGGTGTTGCATGAATAATATTGATCCTATAATGTCATACAAATAACATGGTGTTCATCTTTAACTCTGTTGTGTGTAGATATGTGTCCCAAATATAGTTATGCATACTAACCAAAAGAATTTGCACACCATCTATTGTCCTACCTTCCCATTTCACCGAGGCCACCTTGGAACTATAGGTAATTAAGGTCTACCCTTTCGAATATCCCGAAACAATGTATTAAAACTCCATCAACACACAATATCCTCAATCTATCACATATCCCCCATGTTTTCCCTAACTATCAATTTAGGGTTCGTAGGTTCAACATAATAACAGGTAACTTTGCAGATAAATACCAAACTCATATATATGATGGAGCAATAAAAGTTAAGTACTAAAATCATGTTACTCGGTCCCTACTAACAAGCAATGAACATATTAAAAGTATAATATCACCATACA
Source organism: Avena longiglumis (assembly GCA_030063025.1). Taxonomy (NCBI): domain Eukaryota; kingdom Viridiplantae; phylum Streptophyta; class Magnoliopsida; order Poales; family Poaceae; genus Avena; species Avena longiglumis. The sequence goes on along the minus strand of CP125976.1, from coordinate 69,662,103 downwards.
ATAATATCCTCAAGATAAACACCTCAAATCTTGATACATATGCATGATTACATGATCAATCTCATCCAATCCACCTAACATGCCTATAGAGAACTACTCAATCACTCATGGTGATGGAGAGTGAGCCCATGGATGTTGGGGATGACGTTGATGAAGATGGTGATGAAGTCGGTGTCTAAATCCACCTCTCTAGGGTGGATAGCAGGACCAATCTGGCCTCCACAATGAATATCGTGGTGGTGGCAGCTCTCTGTTTCGTGAATGGCTCCGTTCTTATAGCAGGGTAAGTTTTTAGTGTATATAAGGGAGTACGCAAAAGGAGGCGGCGGGGCGATGCTCTAGGGCCAAAAGGGCTTGGGTGACTGGGGCCCCACCTTGGGCCATGCCACTAGTGCTCTTTTGGGCCTCGTGGCATTTTTTGTGAGGTTCCAAAGCCCAAGGTCCTTGTTCCAGTGAAAGACTTGCGTAGTATTTTTCCCTGATTTTATTTCCTTTGAAAAGAGACAGAAAGAAGACTTTTGCTAAAAACAACGTTAGATTCAGAAGTTTATTCAAGTATGATGAGATTCCGGACCAAATCGTTGAGCAAAGTACTTGGAAAATTAGATATATTTGGGATGTATCAATCATCATCCCATTATCCTATATTTTTGTTATGCATGTTTTCTCTATTTTACACATCGCATATCTAGTACTGGTACTATAGTAATTTTTAGTTGAGCTATTTAGATTATGGCTCCCTAAGTTGGGTTATGGTTCAGTAGGATTCTTATGAAGATACTCTCCACTAACAACCTACTAGTCCTATTGGGTTAGTTATCGAATATATCTTGATATAACATCAAGAGCATCAAGCTTATCCTATGTGGGTAAGTAAGAACAATTTGTAAGTTGAATTAACCATCTACCACTCTAAAAATGTTGGTGAACCTTGGCAGGATTCTCCCGAGTGTAGAACTCAAGGAGGTTTAATTGGAGAATTAAGAGAAGGATGTTCTAAAAACTTCTATGTGTTTGTGCGGCTAATATCTAGCCTGACAAGTGCAACCACATTGCCCCTATATTGGAAGGGGCTTAACTAATAGGTGTTTATAATGGGCTACCTCCTCAATCCATAAGGGATCAAAATTGTTTCCATCAAAACCGTTTTCTCCCTTATTAAGGGATGATACACCACATTTTACTATGGCCGGGCGACTAATATGATACCCTCAAAGATGGTGGAGTCATTCTCCTAAGAGGGAAGTGAGCTTGCATATGGGTTATGAGAGGCCTTATCATAGGAAGGTGCCTATACTAGGGTAGATAAGTGAAATGTTTTCTTTGATATACGAACATCAGATACCTTTGTATGACTTTTTTATGGCCTCTCGCGAATGATATATAAAATCTTGTGGGTAAAGTGTACAACCTTTGGAGAGAGTTAAACTATTCGAATAGTCATGTACTTATTTATGGATAGTTAGTGAGGCCACACTAAGTTAGAAACACTACAATACGAAGCTCGGGCGCTGGCAGTTATAGACGCTGAGGAACAACCTTAGTCACCGTGCTCGCGCTGGCACGACACAAAATCCGTTAGGGATAACTGCGTCGGGGATTCTAAAACGATGGTGGATATTTTGGCTCTGGACAACTTGATCCGCCGAGCTATCACTTCCATGATGCGACAAAGAATGTGTCTCGTTACATTACTAAATACGGCGGAACTTTAGTGCCGTCATAACCATGAATTATTTGTCGTGTTACAACAAGTTAATTACATTAAGAATAACCGATTAACATTGCTAATATCAACAGACTGTGAGGCATAGTTGTTTAAGATATAAAATTCCATTTTATTTTAAAACATAAAACTCATTACACTACATTTCATTATTATACTCTTCTAATGATCCGATTTTAAGATTAGAACGATTAGAAAAGTGCAATAATCGTTCATCTAACCTAACCACCTAACCTAATTACACTTTTTTATTTTATTCCGGTGGATCTTCAAGGCCTCGCAACCATCTCATGTGTGGTTGATCTGCAAGGCCCTGTCGATATTCCTCAAGGTGGATCTGCAGAGTGCTAGCCACCATCTTCCATGTAGTGGATCTTCAAGGCCTCGCCACCATCTTCCTCCCGATGAATCTACCCGCGATCTATCTGCTCGTGGTGGATATGCCTACGGTCGATCTTCTGCATGGTTGATCTACTCGCGGTCAATCATCCCACGGTCGATCCTCCACGCGGTGGATCTGCTCACGGTCGAGCTTCCCACAGTCGATCTTCTCGTGGTGGATCTGCACGCGGTCGATCTAACTCATACAAAAACGGGATTAAAGAAGAGAATGTGACACCCCCGGGATCAGGGCTAAACAAATCCCATACCTCCGTCTGACATAAGCTTAACCTTGAGCTCAAGGATATCCAGTGAAGAATCGGTAACACGGCAGTGACCCTACGACACAAAATTTATTACAGCAAGCTCATAACTAAGCAGAGAACCAAATTATTACAAGCAGAGGTCATTGACCACAAACATCAAACAACGGAAGGCAAATTATGCTATTAATTATAGCAAACTTAACAAATGTCCTAAGAGGCCTGAAGCATAACGATGACGTCCCAGCCCATAGATTCCAGGCTGTCGGCCGGGAACCCTAAGCTACTCGTCGATGTCGATGTAGTACGGAACTGATCTTCAGGTGAACACTTACTCTGCCAAAAGTATCAACAAAGCAAGGGTGAGTACAGGGTGTACTCCGCAACGCTTATGGCTGGTGGAGTTGTTTTGCATAAAGCCATCTTTGTTTATAAAGTCAGAGGGGGAAGAAGCCCGTCTAGTCAGAGTATTTTAAAAGGGTATAAGAGAGCAACATCTCTGAAGTATCGATCATCATCTTTTGATATCCACCAAGTCATCATCATCTCAACCCTAACTAGGATCACCCCCTCGTACCCATGAGGAAGCATCCTTAAGCACATGTTGATCTGCTAAGTTTTACGATTAGGTTCATGTTCTCTATGATCTTAGAATCTGGTCACCAAGCGTTCATAACCGTGAACACGGCTTTTCGAAAAGATTATTACACTGCAAGGGTGTAGAACTTTACCCACACATACTAACCTTCTCTTAATGCCACATGATTAGCCCTCTTCCTTGGAAGGCCGGCAGAGGGTGGTTAGACACGACCTTTACCTTGCTTTTGCCGAGACCATGAGTCACGCAATAAGTATGGTTCCACCATAACGGATCAAATCCCGAAGCCGGTACTTAAATATGTGAGGCGAGGTTGGTTTACCAGGGACGCTATCTACCCCAAGCAACCCGGTCCACGCTTCCCTACCTGTTATGAATGCACCTCCTTACCTTGAGAAGATCCGAATGCATGTCGAATGGAACACGAACTATGTGACTTATGGAATCTACTAGGCAAGTTAGTTGCTCGTGAGGTTTTAAAGGCCCGTGTGGTTGTATACGCTCGTCTCGGTTCCAAAGGAAAGAACTCAGTTCCTAGTGGTGGCGAGCATGGGACTAGAAAAACCACATCTCACCGTGGCCTCCCATACAAGCCTTAGCATGTTTAACTTATATCACCTCTGGTGTCATCTCATCACGTTCTCCTGTCATACTAGATTCTCTACATCTGATACATCATCTGGATGGACCAGTACTGACAGCTATGCATGGCTAAGCAAACACATATATAAGCTCTAGCAGAGCACACAAGCCAAACCTAGTTATGCTAGGAGCAGTGGATCAGGTAATATAAGCTCATAGGGAATAATGCAATAGATAGGATACTCTATCTATTGATAAAAGACCATAGTATAATCGTATGCATCATGGCAGGAATTGAAATGCTTTCAAAATCATAGGATTATATCATGGTGGGGCTATGCTTGCCTTTTCCAGTTGATAACCGATAAGCAAATCTGTGGGAGCCTTGTACTTGACTTGGTTACAGTTGGTCAAGTATTATTCGTCGATCTTGGATCTTTGATGGTATTGATCTTGGTCTTTGGTCTCGATCTCGATATCGTATTCTATCGAACAAGAACCAAACACCGGAAATAAAGGGGAAACAATCAACACATGGCATCGATGCAATGCTCAAACAAGGATGATGATATGACAAATTGATTAGTATTGAAATGTAACCATAAAACATGCTCGACAGTTTAATCGGGGTTCCGAGGGGTACAAACCCTAACTCGGGGAAACTCCGGATTCATATGAGAGGGGTACATTTAGTTCTCTAATTGAACTTGTCATGAAAGTTAGTTAACAATGCATGATTATAGTTTAATTAGGTTGGTTTCATTTTTCTGAACATTTTGATATATTATACATATTTTCTGACTTTTAAATAATTAGATATTGATTTTACAAGATTTATTCAATTTCTAGAATTATTTAAATGATTTAATGTCACGTGACATCGACAGGGCATTTCTTCTTAGTGCAGGGCTACCGCGAGATCGACCAATGGGGCCAAGGCCACGTCACTGCCACCTAGGCGTTCAACGGTCAGCGGACCCATAGGACACGTCACCCTGACGCGGGCATGGCGTCGACTGGCGTCCACCCTCGGTGGTGGTCGGCAAGCACGGCGAGGCCTCGCCTGCTCTGCGCGGATGGGCTCGTTAGAAAGCGCGGGGCAAAGCAAACTATCTAGGGGCTGCGCCGCTGCTCCTTGGTCGCCGGAGCGATGTCCACAGTGACGAGCGACGGCAGTGCTTGAAGAGCATCGTCGGACGGTGGTTACAGAGTTATAGGGGGAGGTTCAAGGATTCTTTCGGGACCAGGAGCTCACTGTTGTGCTGAAGAAGGGCTCTAAGAGTCGTGGCGAGGTCGGAATCGATGTCGACGGTGGCAGAGCTCGTCGGGCTTGAGGAAGGCGGCAGCGTCACGGAGATTCAGCGCCCCTCTTTGATTACTTCTGCGGTGAGGTAGAGGCGGCGAAGCTTGTGGGGCTATCGTAGGACACGGGTGGCGAGGCAGCAGCGATTCGTCGGCGAGGCGGCTAGGGTTTTGGCCTCAAGGAACAAGAGAGGAGGTCGGAGAGGCGGGAGGGATAAGGGCGGAACAGGGGTGGCGTGGCTCTTATCCTCACCCCGGGCCGACAGACGGCGTAGCGACGCGGATCGGACGGCGACCTGACGAGAGGAGATTGCTCGGGAGGAAGACATGAAAGAGAAGCGATGTGGGCGGGTGGGCGCGAGGTCTTGCGTCTTGGCGGCGAGAGAGGGAGAGAGGATTGGGCTCTGACTGTGAAGCTCTTGATGCTATTTTTCTTTCCAGAAACATTTTCTATTTTTTGTTTTTGATTTCCCTCTTTTGTATTTGAGTTTCCAAACTATTTTGAATCATTCAAAAATATCAGAGGGGTTTGTAAGACATTTAAAATACCGTGGATCCCTTTTAATCCATTTGGGCTTCATTAATTTTAGTGGTTTTCAAAATTCAAACCATTTGAATGTGTTTCAAAGAGAGGGACGAAAACTAGGGTTTAGGGTTTGATTTATTTTCTTCAATGCAATTTTAAGAGATGATGCTCATGTTATGCACAATCAAAACCCTAATTACTATTTAACTAAAATGGGGTGTTACAGAGAAGAATATGGAGTGGGAAATTTCTGATTGATATAGTGGGGAGATCTAGGATTACAACGGCTGCCGAGACAAGGATTTGCTATATTATATAGGAACTAAGACTGGGGTATGGGGATTAGGGTTTTTAATGGGCCTTTAGGTCGCACGGCATAATATTATGGCCCGCGGTAGCTCTGAGGACCAATAGTAGACTAATCCCCTCCTCACTTGTTGGTGGGACATGCTAGTGAGTGAGAGAAATAAATTATTATCTCAAATAAAGAGAACTAAATTATTCATACTAAAAATATGCATAAGTGTTTTATATATTGCTGCCTAAATTGAAATTACTCATAAGTAAGATGGTCTAGAGTTTTCGCAAGTGGCTCCAGCGCGTTGGCCATGGACGCGCACGTAGCCTTAATCGTGCTTATCGTAGGATCCACCTCGTTCTCTGATTCCTTCTTCACTTGCATCACCGTTTACTCATAGTACGAGTCTGACAATTTGGACAAGTTATGGACGGTGTCCTCCCAAAAGTCCACCAACACATGTTGAAGCTCCGATGAGTGTTCTTTATCAATATAAAATACGAAGCCGCACTTCGTTTGCTCATGGTGACACCCAAGGAACTTATGGTTGATGTTCACGCCCTCGTATGCGATTAAGCAACACGGATATATGCCGCACTTACAAAGTAGACCAGAGTTTGAATTGAAGATGATGTCGGTCCACCCATCTACTTCCAAATCGATCCACCTCGGCACCATGCCCTGATCGAGAAAGCCCCAAATTAGTGTTTCAGATATAGGAGATAAAAGAAATATGAAATTAAATTAATAAGCAAGGACTTCACCGCTACCCTAAACACATCCACAATGCAGCATCTCGTTGTCACCTTTGCTCTCAGCACCTGGAGGATTCTGCATCTTGATGTTGCCGTCGGCAGCCGCCTCTACAGTCCCCTCCGTGCGTTAGTGAAAGCTGTAGGAAGAGGATGTGTGGATGTGGATGTAGAGTATACAATAGAGAACAAAACAATTCTATCGTGGTGGGTTACACTAGTCAGTGAGACCAGCCTGACCAGTCAACTTGTGCTGGTTGACCAGTTGATAATGTGAGACACACTCTGCTGTGGCTCTATAATGCACGGTGCACTAATATATACCCCCATCCATTTACTGTGGCATTACAATGCGTCGGTCTATCCGGACACCTACCACAACACCAAAATCCGTCGGTACCCTCTATGTCCAGACGTATAATTGGCCGCCGCGACAGCCCATCTGTCGCGTAACCAACTTTTACCGGTTCTTTTCGCTTATGCCGCCCCAAAAATCCGCCGGGTATGGGGATATTTTTGTAGTGAAATGGCTCTGAAAATATTTTAATGATGTTGGGGAATTAATCGATGAGGTGAATTATGGTGGAATTGGTTTGGAGATGGATAAACCTGAATCTTGTAGTTTGTACTTGGGAAAATGTTGTATGCTATATTTATAAGAGAAACTATTTTTATTCAAAATAAACATACCATAAAGCCTTCCTACTTAGTTATGTATGAACACATTCCTTCTTATTCTAAGATGGTTTGCGAGTACATTCAAAAGTACTCACATGACAATATATTCCTGGCTATTAACTTGGTCAGAAATGGAGGAGCATGAGTTGGATGGAGGATTCGTCGATGACTATGCAAACAAGTGTGTTCTCCCGATCAGTTGCATGTAGCATTAATGCGTGACTTGGGCCCTTCGTTCTTCTGAAGTTCCAGTGCTGATGGTTGGGAGGTTTAGACCGGCGAGGCACAATAGAAAACAAGCTATGTTGGCTTTATGAGTAAGACTTATTCGTTGGTGTAATGGAAGTAAACTTCGATATCACATCGATTATGCTCTACAACACACTGATCATGGGATTGCGGTTGAATGCATGAGGGGATTTCGGGTAGCTAGTCCAGTGTCCCCACAACACCATGCCAAGTTTCATGTTTTCAGACTTCATTTGCATCTTCTAAAATTAAAAACAAACAAACTCCCATGCTTGGAATTCTTTTTCTTTTCTTGGATAAGGACTAAACATGGACTCAGGAACACAAATATGATTTTTTCAACACAATTTTTCCAACTTGTTCATGCACTTGCAGTTAAATTTCTATTAGATTCACAAAATTCCTATAAATGCATTTAATAGCATAAATATAGCAAATGACCTGAAAGATACAAAAAAATTACATGGATCATATAATGGTATACCTAGATTGTAGAAAAACTCAAGGTCATTAGATGAAGCAATGGTTTATGTTGCGTTCGTAGCTATCCTATTGCCTCTCAAAACCATGATACTTCCTCAGGGATGGTTCGCTTTTTAATAATTTTATGTTACAACTTTTGCGAAACATTTCCAATTTTTACCGCTGCCTCTAGGTGTTAAATGAGGCCACCATGCGAGTTTCATGCTTTTCGAACTTCGTTTGCATTCTCCAAATTTAAAAAACAACAAAATCCATGTTCGAGGTCGTGCCCTTGCACCCTGATGTATGAAGTTCCTTTCCTTTTGTTGGATAAGGCCTAAACATGGACTCAAGAACACAAATATGATTTTTTTAACACAATTTTTACCAACTAGTTTATGCACTTGTAGTTCAAATTTTTATTATATTCACAGGATGCCTAGAAATGCATTTAATTTCCTCGAAAGATACCAAATTTTTACATGGATCATGTAATATGTATCTTGAGGGTATAAACATAATAAGGCGAGCGAATGAAGTTTGGTCTTTAAAATTCAATTGGACACATACATTTTGTTGTGTTTTAATTGTTTGGCCAGAGTTTTATAAAAAAAAGCACTGCAAAGAGAGTGTATTATAAAAACAGTTATGCTTTGCTAGGTATTTTTTGTTTACTGAACACAACAGTCAGCAAAGTTACACATGAAAAAGAACTCGGCAAACAGCCCGATACTCAGCATATAACATTTTCGCATAGGGGGCCTAAACCCCAATTGCTCATACAACCTGATGGGACTTGATTGTTTTCTTTTTTGCAGAAATTCGATTGATCTATTCATACTCATCAACAGAAGTACAAGCAAACCTAAAAGTACTAAAAATTACAAACATGTCGTTGGACCATCTAGAAAACGATCCGAAGGCGCGCCGCTGTAAAGATTGGTGCACGGTTCAGCCACACACACATCTTTGCCCCATATAATTCTGAAAGAAGTCTTGGTGTCATGAAAACATTGAACACATACAACATTTACACAGCATCGCATAAGTATAAAGCGATAAGCATATATTGATATATAGCACGTAGTAGGCACTATACTGTGCTTTCGTTACATACACGTTTTACACGTTCAGATAAACATTGACTATACGGCCAACAGGGGAGAACTATACCCATACATCTGCGCCTCCTCCTCATCGGCATCTTGCCCTTATTTCTGTTCGTAGTAGTACTGCGCTACCCAACGAACTACTACTACCACGCACAAACACACATACTTGGTTGCATGTTGCACCATCCCATATAGGCAACCGACACGCACACACATATATGTAGCATAAAACAGTAAGAAACTAGCATATCGATTACTAGTAGTTCACCGCCGACTGGTACGTGGCGCCGGCCTTCCACCCGGCGGGGATGACGTTGCTGGCGACGAGCTTCGTGCCAGAGCTGGAGGTCAGGCGGAGCGAGAGGGGCGCCTGCAGGTCCGAGCCGGCGCTGAACTTCCAGACAGCGCCCCACGAGTGCTGCATCGGCGCCCACGCCGCCCCGGCACCGCTCTGCATGAGCTCGACGGCCGAGAGATCGCCGTCGCCGTTCTGGTACTGGACTAGCACGGCGAAGTACTCTGGGTTCGAGCCGGCATCGACGACGAAGGTTAGCTTCACGCCAGCCCAGTTGCACTGCACACTGCGGGTAACAAAAACTCGATTAACTCAGGGAATTAATGGAAAGCTCGGCTATACATGGGAAACAGTACATGTGCCGGCCCGTGCACGGTCTGTGGCGACAAAGGTAAGAAATTATCGGATGTTCCGAAGGTGCGTGAGGTGCATGTGGCGTCTAGTGCCCCTGGCTGTTCCAAGCGGCGCACGGCGAGAGTGTGGCTAGCTACGAGCATTCATGCGTGCGTTAATATGTACGTACCGGGTGAACTGGATTTCGAGGACGCCGGCGCCGCGCAGCTGGTCGGCCTGGCCGGGCTTCGCCATGGCGCCGAAGGCCGTCCCGCTAAGGTCGAAGTGCGGCTCGTTCAGGCAAGGGCCGCCGGGGCACTCGTCGGTGATCACCACGGTCACGGGGCTGCTAGAGCAGGCGGTGTTACCAGAGCACTTCACCTGCGGCATACATGTATAGCCAAAAAACGTCACAAAAACGACGCCGTACTAAAGATGACTGTGTGTGTGAGCGTGCATGCCCGAGAACGCGTTCAGTACGAATCAAATACCTGGTAGCAAGAGCCACATCCCATGCCAGACTTGTACAGGGAAGGGCCGCCGGCGGCGATCATGGATGAGAACGGTGGCGTGTAGACGGCGCCCTTGTACCCGCATGCACCACCTGTACACGTATATATATACAAATTAGCATGAGGTGAAGCCATGAGGTATTAGCGCAACACATGCATCAGACATCACTATGGACAGTACTGTGATCACCGACTAAACTGAACCATATATAAACGCACGGATTCGTGTGACATGGTGACTAAATACATACCATCGCTTCCAGCGCCATTGGCGGCGCCGTACCATGTAGCGCCGGCGGTGGACCAACTGGAGAGCTTGCGGTGGAACTCGGCGGATGCGCAAGGGTGGATAAGCGACGTGAGAACAGCTACGGCGATGAACGACATGAGCTGCAGGAACCTGGAAGCCATGGAGAAAGTTGCTAGGAATCACGGATGATGGATATCGTGGGCTTTGCAAGGATTGGGAGGAGACAAGTAGATGTGGAATGGTGTGAGCTATGTGGGTGGATGGTTGCTCTATTTATAGGCGGCAAAACGGTGAATTGTGACTTGGTGAGCACCCGCATGCATGCATGCATGCAGAGATGAGAGATCTCGGTGGCTCCCCGTTGGATCGTGCCATGCATATGGTGCACATGGCTAGGGGTCAAACATGTTATGTCCATCTGAAATGTAATTAGCTACGTAGTACGTGCTAGCTCGTAGAGGGGGGCGGTCCTTTGTGTATAGTTCACTTATCCGATCCTTAATCGTTCGTTCGACGGGACCATGCATGCATATGGCACATTGGCAGTGCGGCTCCTTTGTGACAAATTACAAGCCTTCCTTCCTACAGTAGATCTTAGCTATTGACACTGTAGCAGAGAACCATCGTCTCGAAATCGTTTTTGGCTGGTCTTCACGGGTAATGCTACATCTACGGACATTTCCTACAAAAAATTCTTACGGACAACCACCTCGTCACACACCAGATCAAAACGTTCTCCATAATTCCAGTAAAGAAAAAAATTACACCCAAACGGCAGCCACCACGTCAGCGCGTAAGGTTATTCTATAGGATTCTTTCCGTAGATGTAGGATTATTGGGTCTTCACATATATGTCTCTAAATAAGTGTACTTATATATTTTATTAAAAAACAGTCTTCTTTAAATTTGACCAACTTCATAGAAAATTGTAGCAATATTATGGAATGAACTTAATACATTATGAAACTATATTCCAAGATGCATATGATATTAATTTGATGTTGTAAACATTGCCATTTTCCAAGATGCGTCAAACTTAAGAAATTTAACTTAAGATAAAATCTAAAAGTTAAACTTATTTGTGGATAGAGAAATACCTATCAATTGATCAACTTGCTCAAAAGGGCGTACCATTCTTTTCAATCCCCAATCCAGCAAGTTTCCGGGTGATCGCTATTTATTTCAGTGACACCCACATAGACGAGGCAACACATACCCATGTGAGAGACCGTTATTTCGGTTGGACACGTAAGATACACTAATAGCTCTTGCTAACCCCTAGACGCTTCTCCTTCCTCCCAGCCGGTCGGGCGGTCAACCAACCAACCAACCTGAGCCAATCACCGCCTTCCCCAAATCCGCGCCCGCCCCGTATCTATCAGCGCCGCCAAATAATCCTGTTCCCGTCAACTCCTCACGATAGCTCCCGGCCCGTCCGTTCCCCACATTGACCCGGCCCGGCCACCGGGCGGCGAGCTGAGCGGCAGAAGCCGTGATTCCGGGCAGCAATGCCGGCTCGCTCGCCGGCCTCCCCCTGACAATCCTCTTCCCTCCCGCGAGAATTTGGCCGACGGTAACGTGCGCTGGGCCGGCCGGCCCGCCGGGATCCCAGTGCCATGCGTATGACGGCACACACTGCTGCACGTACTGTGGCTGGCGCGCGACGTTTCATGGCGTGGAGTTAACTTGCACGAGTCGTGGTTGTCGTAATAAGTGCGCGGCCTGTTGAGTACTGTAATCAGGTCAAAAACTCGTACTCCAGTAGATCCCAGCCGGCGACCGGGCACGGCACGTAACGTGAAGTTCTAGCACCGCCCTCTCCCTTCTGCATGCAGATGCAGGCATCTTGTCCTGGCGACCCGGAACGGATCCACCATAAATCATTGGTCCCTCGAAATCTAACGTAAGCGTTTTTTTTTTCAAAGAATCTAACGTAAGCGTTCTAGATATTACAAAATAGGCTATATTCACTCAGCTTAAAATGGGTGAATCTAATCAATTAAATGTGTCTAAATACATGTATTTTTAAAACCGGTAATCCTAAATCTAGGAAAAATATTCCTACGGACGTACTGGATTGAATTGGTTGGTCTAAATTTCTTACCCTCCGTGATTATAGGGCTGCAACCTCCCTGATTGCTTAACACCAATTCCGTAAAAGATTCCGTAGCTATAGCATTACTCTTTTAAAATAGGGGTGCACACCAATTCCGTAAAAAAAAATTACATAGTTATAGCATTACTCTTTTAAAACAGGGGTGCCACACCATGGGCCCTCATGGTCGCCTTGCTAGGCCACTGTTTCTCTACTTCAGCTTGTTGGGTCCATATCTAAAAATTTGAAGAGTGCTTGTTGAAATTGTCCTTTTTGAGTCATGAAGCTCCCTACAAGTTAAAATATACTAATATAATTTTTTTTGCCATCCCAAGTTAAATACCAAAATAATTGGACTATGTAGTAAATTCCTAAAATCATTAAAAACGATATAACTGTATGATGCAAATATGAAGTATTATGACATAATAAATTCGAAAGTTCATATATGCTTTTACATGCATCGTATCATAAGGCTAGTCACAATGGGTAGTATCATATAATAGTATCATGCATATAATACTAGTGTATGATACTACTATTTCTATAGTGCATGGTATTATGTACTAATATCATGGTGCCATGAAATTTATTGATTTATAGAATCTTAATGCAAATTTATGTTTAAGATTTATTTGACATTAAAATTTCTAATTTTACGTGCTATGATACGATATCTTTCTATGATACCATCATGATCTCTCTCATCATTAATTACAGTGCCATGTCAGCCTTTTGCATGCATAAAATTCATGATACTACATATGATACCTTCATTGTGACTAGTATAAGAGTATCTCAGTGGTGTGCCCACTAAGGTGTCTGGCACCAATGCCAAATGGAGGCTCTTTCAAGTGTCCTGCTCTGCCCAATAACGCTCGCCCAGGTGGCGGTTACTCCCTCATGGCGGCCAGTCCACTTGGCGGAGACCACTCAGGAGCTAACCCTAGCACGTTGTCCCGACGCTCATGTTCCCCGTCCGCCGCTCTGCCCTATCCCCTATCGCCCCCTGCTCTCGTCTCGTGCAGGGACCTCGGGAGGCGCTCATGGCTACCGCCTGCCCCCTCCCATCCGCGGCCTGTGGCTCTCTCCGTGTCGCACCTCGCCACCACGTCGGGCACTCTCTCCGTCGTCCTTCCCGACTCGTCGGGCTCCTCCCCTGCCCGTGATCGCCTCCCCCTCGCGCGAGATAGCCTGCTCCTACCTCCACCGGTTCGGGTCCCTACCGCCCGCGATACGCCAGCCACGCCGACCTTCCTCCCCTCCCGCATGATGTTGCTGGATGCTCGAGACATTCCCACCTCCTCCCTGTGAGGTTGCCCTTGAGCGCCTCCGGGCCAAGGCGGTGCAAGCCAGGGAAGCGGCGGCTGTGTCACGCCAGGGTGCGGGTCGGGCTGATGGGGCCTCCTGGCGAGAGGGTCGGGGCCTGGTCCAACCGCCCGTGGAGGCTGCCGTGCGGAGCGATGGTGAGGTTGACGACTCGTCGGTGCCCAAGAAGAAGAAGAAGAAGAGAATGACCAAGAAAAAGAAGAAGAGCTCGGTGTCTATCGCTGCGGGTCCGTCGGTGGTGCACGATCCGCCTGGTATCTTTGGTGCCCCTCGGATGCCATCGGCATTGGGGTGGTGTGCTTTCGCTGCCATCCCACGCCCGGGATTCCACAGTACTACAGCCACGGGGTGGACGGCGGTTTCTACTTCATTGATATGGGTGGCGTGCAGATGACCGTCCCAGAGACGCTTGCCATGGTGACGATCCTCCATGTCCAGGATCCACCCCTCGAGGTGGAGGTGACGGAGGGCCTGATCCAGGAGGAGCTCAGTGTGATCCTACCTGGCCATGAGTGGCCGGTGCACCGTGTCTCGGACTCTGAGTTTGCAGTGTACTTCCCGTCCGTGGCGATCCTACGCATGTGCACGTGCGGCATGTCCTTCACCCTGCCGATCCACCAGCTAAAGGTCTCCATCCAGCGCTCCTCGGCCACCCAGGAGACGGTGGAAAATCTCTCGGAGGTGTGGGTGCGCCTCCACATGGTCCCTCACGAAGCTCGGAGGCCTGAGATGGTGGCCCTCGTGTACCAGACGGTGGGCAAGCTCACTGAGGTGGGCATGGGCTCGTTGCCCGGCCACGGGCCGATTCGCCTGCGCCTCCTCTGCCCGGACACCTCGGTCTTCCCTGTCTCCCTGCCCCGCGTCTTCTTTGACCGGGTGGGCAGGGACCTCCTGGTGGAGCTCGACGAGGAGGTGGTTCCCCCGGAGTCCTCCCCTCAGTCTCCCCGCCCGTCCCCTCCCCCTACCGATGGCGACACTGGGACCGAGGGTGGAGGCTCGAGGGACTGGGTGCTCCGCGACAGCAATGTCGGATCTGACCCGGAGTCCCCTCTAACCACAGATGCGTCGCCTCCCTCCTCCCGCTGCCTTCGAAAGGAGGAGTTCGCGGCCCCTCTGCTTACCTCCTGGCGGACGTTCCCTCGGGAGGAGGCCCGTTCTTCCCTGGGAGGCGCCCCATGTCGCTGAGCGCTCTAGCCAATCTGGCTCCGGTGGACGTCCCCCGCTGCTTCCGCCCTGACCCTCCTTCGTCCATTGGCCTCGAAATCGCCCAGTACGGATCCAACCTTGCCCTGGAGCCTGCTGCTCGCCCTGGTTCCCCGCCCTCCGCTCTGCTCTCGTCCAAGGAGGAGACCTCGGGGAGTGTGGGGTTGGTGGTTTGCCCCCACCAGTCCCCGCGCTCCCCCGGGGTGGTGTGCTACTCCCTCGCCTCGGACACCCCCAAAATGTCTGCGTCGACGGCCGGCACGCCCATGTCTGACTCCCCCGTGGCCACCCCTCACTGCGTAGGACCAAGACCCCTAGGCCGCCGCCCCTACCCCCTCCGGCCATAGTGTCCGCCTCGCAGGCGCAAGGGTGGTCCTGACCGGTCTGGAACCGACGGTGGGAGAGCGGGCTTCTCGCCGGGTCACGGCTCGTGATGAGCTCCCAGGTACCTCCCTTTACCCTCCAGTTGTTCCATCTAACCCCGACTCCTTCGGCTTTTTTGGGTCTCTGTTTTGTGTGTTGTCCGAGGTGTATCTCGCCCACCTGGGAGAGGTTGCTGATGACTGTGGCATTGTCTTCCGGGGCAAGAAGGGGCCCCGGATCGAGCATCTCGCCGCCATCAAGGTGCGGGAGGGGTACGCGGGTGCGATCGCTGCTGCCCGGGCGTAGGACGCCCGGGAGCGGGAACGTGCCTAGATCCTTACGAAAGCCAGGTCTGCTGGACCAGGCCCCAGTGAGGATCCCCCCTGCACCTGATGAGCGGGAGGTTACCCCGAAGCCTGACTACTTGGGTAGGCCTCGATGGAGACCTCCCAAGGCCGCTGCGCCCCGCCCCCTACCCTGTCGTGCTCATTCGGTCCTCGCTAAGGTGACCCTTGTAGGGTTCGCACCATAGAAAACAAAAAATTACCTACGATGGGAACATCTATGTACCAAGATCCATCTACTAGATACAAGCAACAGGTGGATATACATCCATAGAATACATACCCTCGAAGACCGAATAGCATTAACGAGGTTGTACTCATGGATGATGTAGACGAACGTTTGCCAATCTCAAGATCGTGATGAAGTCCATCTGGTCCAGCCGGTCCAGCACGATCAAGTCCAGCACCTCAAAGCAGTGGTGCATCCGTGATCGCACCTGCGTCACGGGTACCCGATAACCTCCGCCCTCGCTCCAGTGAGCAGCGGAAGCAACAAATCCTTCGAGAAAAAGCCACGGGAACATGTATCTCAATGATCCCGCACCATGGGGAATTCTAAAGGGAGAGAGATCCTTGCGAGGTGTGCTTTGAGAGGAGGAGGGGGCCTTTTATAGGAGAGGGGCACCCAAGGGGCATGGCGCCCAGCCATGGGGATGCCCCACCTCTTCCACATTCATGTGGGTGGAGCTCCCACTCAAACTGAAAAGCCTCCACTCCCATTAAAAAGCCTCCACTCAAAAATCCACTCACATGCATTAAATTTCCACCAAATTTAATGCAAGCTCTCATTTAAATAAAACTCTTTTATTTATTTATTCAGAATTTTGTTAATTACTTTAATTAACAAACATTCACATAAAACCCCTTGCGAGTATTCCATTTCACATGCAGAACCAGTTTCAGCAATTTCAACCGAAACAGTTTCGGTGTCTAGTGAAATAAATTCCTGCGCTTTCCTTTTCTTTTTTTGGCATATCATTTGCTCCGAATGGTGTCGGTATCCCTTAAGTGTGTCACCCTATGGTTCGCGAATAATGCGGACATGATCGAGACCCTTCTCCGATCAATAATCAGTAGCGGGACCTAGAGATCCATACTGACTCCCACACATTCAACGATGACTTCTGAGATCGTGTGAACCTTTTATGTTAGTATCTTAATCCCTTTGTTTCACGATATATTACATGTCCGAGATTCGATCATCGGTATCTCCATACCTAGTTTGATCTCGTTACCGACATGCACTCTTTTCTCGTTCCCGTGATATAACATTCTAGTGATCAAATCACTTGCTTGCAAGCTAATCAATGTGAAATCACCGAGGGGGCCCAGAGCATATCTATCCGTCATCAGGATGAACAAATTCCACTCTCGATCCATGGGCCTCAACATAACACTTTATTAGTTCTGAATCCATCTTTATAATCACCCAGTTACGGTGTAACGTTTGATGTTATCAAGAAACTCTTCCGGTGTTAGTGATTGACATGATCTCATGGTCTAAGGATTAGGATCACTTTGTAAGTTGTTATAGCAATATAAACTCAATGACTTTGATTGTAATGCTATACTTCGGATGAATGTTCATCACATCATTACACTAATGTTGTGACCTCGTTATTAACAACATCCAATGTCCATGATCAGGAAACTTTGATCATCATGTTAATCAATGAGCTAGTTTATAAGAGAGGCATAACTAGGAACTTCCTTTTTGTTTATTAAACACACATGTATTAACGTTTCCGTATTAATATAATTATAGCATGTAAAATAAACATTTATCATAAATAAGGAATACGATAATAACCACTTTATTATTGCCTCTCGGGCATATTCCCTTCATCTCCACTTGCACTAGAGACAATAATCTAGTTTGAAAACTTTGCGTATTGAACACCTATGGATTTTGGTGTTCCATATCATATCGCAAGTGTTTAATATAATCTCTGGATCGATGCTTTCGGTCAGGTGTATTTGTATGTCTTTGCGTCTCCACGCATCACTCATTCTCTAATGAGATGGCATTGTATAAATTTGGTCTTTTGGTGAGACCTTTAGTTCCTTGGGGTTAAAACACGTTGATAATATTGTCACACAATATATATTTAGTGTTAGCCCGTTGCGAACCACACCTTAGTTTGATAACAAACTACTTGACACAAATTCCCTCCTTTGCCGCTACTATAGCAGTCATATACTTAGCCTTTTGTTGTAGTATTCGTCACAATGTCTTAACTTTGGAACTCTTCCAAATCCATCATGGAATCTCCTTTCTATTACATTGTGCCACCCATAGTTTAAATTGAGATAAACTTAATTTGTATCTTGTGAAAAAACTAGTATCAATGTAACTCTTTACAATGAACTATTTGTAATTTTTTGTCACCTGGACACAAATATATTCTTAGTTCTTTCCAAAAGATCATAAGAATATCCTTACTATCGTCCAATGATCATTTTATGATTCATTCTGGTATTTGCTCATAACACTTAGAGCATAGGACATATCTGGATGTGTACATATAATGGTATGATTGATCAAAACATTCTCGTGATTTCACTCATCAAGTGTCAAAGCACTTGAATCTTGTTTCACTTATCAAGTGTCGATACACTTGAATCTTGATTCAATTATTTTCCATGCGACAAGAACCGTTTCTTGTTGTTTCTATATTGAACTCCTTCAATATCTCATATATGTACGTTTGGCACAACCATATTAGCGTCACAGTCTATCCACTATAGACATTCACGCTAAATATTCGGGTTTTGCCTAAGTATTTCATCGAAATGAAATTCTTAACCTTTGTCAATAAAATATACATTTTTCTAATCAACAAGATGTCCTCCACATAATGTATTAGAAATATTTCTTAGCGCTCCCACTTAATTTCTTGCAAATGCAAGCATCTTCATCGTCTCCTGATGAACTCTTTTTCATCACGATGAAGATTCCAACTCTGCGATGCTTACTTCAACAATTGAAGTCTGCATGCCCCTTTTTAGCATCCTTTGAATTAACAAAACCCTTTGGATCGTGTCATGTACACGTCCTAGGTAACCATTCTATTAAAAGAACTTTGTTTTGTTTATTCATCTACCATATACCAAATTATATGTAGTGGTTGCTACTTTAATCCGTCCAGACTAAATATCGCTATGAAAGATCAAATCTCGTCATAGTCAACTCCTTGAACATTGTCATAAAATACTTTACGACATGTCGACTATTTCATAGATGTGAAACATCCATGTCTGTTTCTTTATAGATCCAAATACGACCGATAGGTTTTTACACCTTTCCGGAGGGTCTTCCAAGTTCAAAACTTGATTTATCGTGTATGGACTTATCACGGATTTTATGGCTTCAAGCCATTTGACGGAGTCAGGGTCCATCATCGCTTCTTTGTATGTATTCGGTTCATCATTATCAAACAATAATGATTTACTCTCAAATCTTAGCATTTGATTGTTTAACCGACCTACTTGGTTCAATAGGAACTTAGATCCCCGTGACCACAACCTTTGAGGCACATAAGCTATGAGCATTATGGCAGCTGTCACATCCCAAGATTTTCAAAATCTTGTAATGTGAAAAATAAATGAATAAAATAAAACTTTGTTTGATTTTCAGAGCCGGAAGAAACTTTTTGAATTTAATTAGAACTTCAAACCCATTTGAATTAAATAAAATCCTAAAGGGATTCATAAAGTTAAACATTTAATAAAGGAAATTAAAAATGTTTTGGAATTACTATTTTGGATCCTTTAATAAAAGATCTGGTTTTCAAAAGAAAAGATGGATTTATAAATAAAGATTATTTAATGAAGCCAAATTAACCCTTAACCAAACTATGGGAATTAAAACATTTAGTTTGAATAAAAATAATAAAAGTTTATTTGAAATAAAATAATAAGGAATTAATATTAAATTTTATTCAAATAAAAAGTTGTACCATTTTAATTAAAACATCAAAACCTATTAAATTGTTTTAAATAGGTATTCCAAGTATTTTATATCCTCTAATAAAACCTACTAAAGTGTTTTTGTTTTATTTTAGATTTCAAAATAAATATCTTAATAAAATAAATCCTATTTGAATTAATAACTAAGGCCATTTTATTTTTTTTACTATTAATGGACCCTATAATAAAAATATTATATTTAAACAAGTATTTCAAGTATCTTATACTTTCAAATAAAACCTACTGATTTGGTTTTGAAAATATTTTGGATTAAATGGGGATTTTATTAATTAAACCAAACCCTATTAATAAACCATAGTCCATTATATTTAATCAAGGGAACCTAAAAAGATTTAAAAATATTATTTATTTTGGGATTTGGTTTATGTGGTTAATCAGAACCAAAAATCAAGTGCAAAGAGTGTTGAATGTTTGAATTGTTTGAATGTATGAAAGTTTGTTTGAATTTCAAAACAGAAAATAGTTTCAGAAAAAGAAAAAGACTACAGAATAAAAAAAAATGGAATCAGACTCGACCTACTAAATCTGGCCCAACTAACCCAACCCAAATCCCAGTTTCTTTTCTCCCGAACCGTTTTATCACTCAAGATGCTCGCTTTTCAAGCGGTATTGGTGGACCCAAACTCCTTTCCTTTTCTATCGCCGACACGACCCCACTCCCCTTCTCCTTCCCCACCAGCGACTGTTCTTCCCTCCTCATTTGTTTCTGCTGTAACCCGGCATCAATTACGCCTTAACGCGTTAATTCCTCGTCATGCCACGCCCATTTAACCTTTGCTCCTCCTCCTCCTCTTTCCCCAGACACATACATTCCGCCCTAGGCTGCCTCCAATTCTCTCTACCGCCGCTCAAGCGATGTTCGATGATGATTAGATGAAACCCCACCGCCTTGCATCCCTAAGCACTCTAGCAGCTTCTCCACTCGGTAGCATCGATAGTGCATCCAACTCGACATGGTACCACTGTAACCTCACCTTCGACAACTACCACCGTCGCCACCGTCTGCTTCATCTCCGGCGAAGCCCACAGGTTAACTCCGACCACCCCGTACCCTCTGGATCACGCACACATCTTTGCCATGGTCCTACGCAGCTAACCCAACACTCTTTCTACAAGACTTAGGATTCATTGCTTTGTGTATGTGAAATATTGTTTGAATATTGGTTTGGAATGCTACTTGATACTATGCTTGAATGATTGTAGTGAAATTAGCAAAGTGTGAGACTAGCAAGATCAAGGAGTGACTATCATTCCCTAACAAAAAGGCAAGTTACACTATCATACAAAAGACCTACTATTTTCATTATACTTAGTAGATTTTTGTAAACATGCATGAAAAAAAAATGTTTTATACTTATGCTATGCTAATCCTAATAGGATTCCCTATACACTCCTTAGTAAAATATTGAAGTTGTACATGCTTAGCCATGCTATGTTTTGAAAAGAGATACATGTTGAGATTTTACAAAGGTTGTGAAAAAGACTTGTGTTTTATATAATAAAACAAGGACTCAATGAACCACCTAGGTGGTGGACACTTTATGTATTGGAGAAGGTGGAAACAAAAGGGAACCATGTCTATGGCAATAACTTTGTGTTGTGCTCCAAATGAAAACCACCTAGGAAACTTAGAGATTGAATATGTTTCTCCAATTGTGGCTTTCGTGTACGACCACATGCTATTATGGCTCTGGCTTAGTCAATTACATTAGGAAGATCCATACATTGTCTTTAGTTACCGGACATGGGGATCTGGAATGCTTCATGGGGACTGAAGACAAGCTAGCAATGATGTATGGAAGGACCTTTTGGAAAGACTTCGTCACACTCTCGATGCCCGATTACTCCATCTTGGTGAGCACTAATCCAGTAGGCCACTGGTGGCAACAAGATGGGATTGTGTCATGTGGGTAAAGTGTACTCCTTCTGCAGAAGTTAATAAAATCTAAGTACTTAGCCGTGTCCCCGGTTATGGACAATACTGAGCAACTAAAGTTTGAACTATGGGAGATCTCGACATTCTAATTTCTAATATAAAAACTTGATGCACTTGGGGGTACCAAGGAATTCAAAGAGATTTTGTTAAGCTTGTTGCACTTGGGGTTACCAAGGTGCTCAAGGATTTTGACAAGGATTTGAACACTTGAGTGTTTACCAAGGATGTTCAAGGAACTTGGAAAACAGATTTGACAAAGGACCAAAACCATTTTTGAAAAGATAGGATAAATATTGCTTTATGCAAATAAGCCTCAAACTCTACTTAGCCAATTATGCATATAATGATAGGATCCATTCTTATTATACATAAAAGTGAAACTTGCCAATACAATTCAAAATGTATTGACCCTTGTGGCTGTAACTTGTAATGTTGCAGGTTGATTGTTTTAAAATGAAGATTGTTTGATTGACTAGGATTACAAAGTCTACAACCAACATCTGCCTGTGGCACTTTGAAGATGAAGGACCCATGACTATAGTTATTCCGCTGCAATGTAATGTAATAGCCATTAAGCTATGTATGATGTAATAGAATTATGTTATTCCTGGTTATAAAGTTATAATATGACCTTTGTATCTTGATATTACATCTTAATTGTGGATGCTAGCTATTGATCCAGGGACTAGCATTGTAAAACACAGGAGGACTCTACCTTATCAGGTTGGGACCCCTACAGATGGTATCAGAGCATTGTGTTGCCTGTAGGATTTATAAACCCTAGGATTGGACAAAAACCCTTAGAAAATAGGAGTGTATTTGTTCCAAAAACTTATTTACAAAAACACTTGTAAACTCTTTCCTTAACCATTTTGGTTTCAACTCTACTTCTCTTCTACTTCAACTTGATGGAAAAGCCTAACCATGACCAAAGACTACATCATGTGCAAAGGACTTGTTCAACTTCTTCAACTCTAATGACTTCAACATCTTCAACCTCTTCACCAAGGATTTCCAACATGGAAACTACTAAGGACCACAAGTGAGACAAGGAAATCTTACTTAAGAATCAGAGACTGAGGGAATGCAAAATAAGAAGAAACCATCAACAACTTTAAAGTATTGTAACCAAGAGTTTGTCTCAAGGAAGCCATGATCTCATGCAAAGGGAAGAAAGATCACAAGTGAACCATATAGATGGACCACCATAATTTAGTTAAGACAAAACACACTAACCTGTGTGGTGTAACAAAAATATTTTGTTGCCTAAGTATGTGCTTGAACCTTGTATGAGTGAAAAGTTTGTTTTGTGATTGCATGCACGTTGCCTGTGTAAATTGTGAAGTGTGTGATTAGAAATATTTCCTTAGAAAATATCTTGCCATTCTAATCTTCCTTCAAACCAAAACAGATGACTACTCCAAAGGACTCCAACATCAAGGTTGATGACACCAACACCAACCAAGCTGACAGCATGAGAGAGCTCATAGCAACTCAACATCAGTTGAACCAACTGACAGCTCAGTTCTTAGCCAACAATAGTGATAAAGATCCAGCTCTGCAAAAGTTTTTGGAGGAACTGCTTAAGGTGACTAATCAAATGATTAGCATGGAAGAAAGCTATCCTAGAAGTGTGTATGATAACAAGGATGACAAGAATGTTGTTCTAGATGGAGCCCCAGCTTGCATTATTTGTGGAGACAAGGATCATACTTCCACAGAGCATGAAGGAAAATGCCCCAATTGTGATGAAGACCATCCTGTTGGACAATGCCCCACATCTCAAGCTACATGCTACCTTTGTGAAGGAAGTGATCATACTCCTGGTCTATGTCCCATCTATGCCATGGTAGAACAAAGGAAACAAGAAGGATCCAAGTCTACCAAAGGAAAAGGACCACTACTACCTCCAAACAAGACCACCCAATTCAAAGGATCAAAGAAAATCAAGAAGCCTAAGCAAGACATGAGCCTTGTGCAATGTCGTAAATGTAAGGGAATGGGACACTACTCCAGTGGATGCCCAGAGAACAAGAAGAATAAAGAGATTGACCAAGTGTGGTGCAACAACTGCAAAGAACCAGGCCACTTTGTAGCAACTTGCCCACAAGAGCCACGTAAAGAACTCAATGACATTCATTGTTTCAACTGCAAGAATCCAGGACACTATGCAAGCAACTGTCCAGAAAGGATGAAGAACAAGTTGAACAAGCCTATGGAGAAACTCAACCTTGGACCATGAGTCAAGCATAGGAATAAAGCAAAGGTTTAACATAGAGAAATTCCAGGACCCAAGAAGGCCAATATGTAATTTTTGTTTGAAAATTTTTAAGGGTGGTAGTACCCTAATTGTTTTGAACTTGCTTATAACCCTAGCCTCCCCAAATCTCGGGACGAGATTTATTTTAAGGGTGGTAGCCTGTCACATCCCAAGATTTTCAAAATCTTGTAATGTGAAAAATAAATGAATAAAATAAAACTTTGTTTGATTTTCAGAGCCAGAAGAAACTTTTTGAATTTAATTAGAACTTCAAACCCATTTGAATTAAATAAAATCCTAAAGGGATTCATAAAGTTAAACATTTAATAAAGGAAATTAAAAATGTTTTGGAATTACTATTTTGGATCCTTTAATAAAAGATCTGGTTTTCAAAAGAAAAGATGGATTTATAAATAAAGATTATTTAATGAAGCCAAATTAACCCTTAACCAAACTATGGGAATTAAAACATTTAGTTTGAATAAAAATAATAAAAGTTTATTTGAAATAAAATAATAAGGAATTAATATTAAATTTTATTCAAATAAAAAGTTGTACCATTTTAATTAAAACATCAAAAATCTAGTAAATTGGTTTAAACAGGTATTCCAAGTATTTTATATCCTTTAATAAAACCTACTAAAGTGTTTTGTTTTATTTTAGATTTCAAAATAAATATCTTAATAAAATAAATCCTATTTGAATTAATAACTAAGGCCATTTTATTTTTTTTACTATTAATGGACCCTATAATAAAAATATTATATTTAAACAAGTATTTCAAGTATCTTATACTTTCAAATAAAACCTACTGATTTGGTTTTGAAAATATTTTGGATTAAATGGGGATTTTATTAATTAAACCAAACCCTATTAATAAACCATAGTCCATTATATTTAATCAAGGGAACCTAAAAAGATTTAAAAATATTATTTATTTTGGGATTTGGTTTATGTGGTTAATCAGAACCAAAAATCAAGTGCAAAGAGTGTTGAATGTTTGAATTGTTTGAATGTATGAAAGTTTGTTTGAATTTCAAAACAGAAAATAGTTTCAGAAAAAGAAAAAAGACTACAGAATAAAAAAAATGGAATCAGACTCGACCCACTAAATCTGGCCCAACTAACCTAGCAACAGCCCAGTCTAGCCCAGTTTCTTTTCTCCCCCGAACCGTTTTTCTCACTCGATGCTCACTTTGCTTCATGGTGGTAGTGGACCCAAACTCCTTTCCTTTTCTATCGCTGGCAAGACGACCCCACTCCCCTGTTCTCCTTCCCCACCCGCGCGACCTGTTCTTCCCCTCCTCGTCGCTGTTTCCTGTTGTAACTTCGCGGCATCAATTCGCCTTAACGCCGCGTTAATTCCTCGTCACGGCCACGCCCATTTAACCGCCTGCTCCTCCTCCTCCTCTTTCCCCGCAACCCTCCATTCCGCCTAAGGCCTCCAATTCTCTGTCACTTGCCCGCTCGACGATGTTCCGATGATGATTCCGGCGAAACCCCACCGCCTTGCATCCCTAAGCACTCTAGCAGCTTCTCCACTCTCGGCATCGATAGTGCATCCAACTCGACCATGGTACCACAGTAACCTCACCTTCGACCGACCACCGTCGCCAATGCTGCTTCATCTCCGTGAAGCCCAGGTTAACTCCGACCACCCTGTACCCTGGATCACGCACACATCTTTGCAATGGTCCCTACGGATAACCCAACCTCCGTTTGTCTTCTCGTGAACCACGAGCCGTCTTGACCTCGGCCAAGCGCGTCTCGCCCAGAACCAACTCCGTGAGGAATTCGCGACCGTGCGCCTCGGCGGACCAGTCCCGTGAGCATCGGCGCCTCTCCACTAACCGGTGAGCACTCCCCTCTTCTTCGCTTCTGTATCGCCCGGCGCCGTGAAGCAGTCGCCGCCGCCCGGCCGTGACCGCCGCTTGACTATGGTCGAGCACGCTAGCACCGTCCGATCTAGATCGCAGCGTCACGATAGATTCACTTAACCGAAGAGGTATCGAGCAATCTATGCCGCACGACCCAACTTAAATCCAACGGTTCTCAACGTGATCCTCACTGAACCGGTATCAGCCAGTGAGATAGCGACGCGTGGCATGATCTGTTTTAAAACAGGATTTGAAAAACAGATTTAAGTAACAATTTGAAAACCCTATAACTTTCAAACCACACGTCCAAATTTTGCAAATTTTATATCAATGAAATCAGGAGAACAAGACCTAGCTAACCATGGCCTTAGTTTGACAAATAGTATCTGATTGCTTGTTTGAATTTGCAGAAACATTTGTGTACTTGTTTAGAGTATAAAAATTGTTTAAAATTGATTTTAGGATTAATTCTTTTGCAAAATGGATTTTTATGATCATACTGACCCTAGGAACCAACCCTTGGTGATAAAAATGATTTTGGAGAAATATAGGTTGAATTATTTAACTTAGCCATTTTCTAGCCAAATAAACTCATTAATTTTATTATGGAAATGTTTTTGCAAGGAAAACTTTTGGGAAAATGTTATGGACCAAACTTACTGACCCAAAACACCTAGCCTTGCCAAGGGCAACTCACTTAGTGAAAAACATAAAGTTTTGTTTTGAAAAGAATAATTTTCACCACATAAAATGTTGAATGGATTTTTAAAATAGACTTTGAGCAAAACCCTCTAACTAATGACTTTGCCATTTTGGTAAATGACCAATGTGGACCTTACAAAGTTTATAAACCTAGTAGAGACCAACCATGCAATAGAACCCTCTTTCTACAAGACTTAGGATTCATTGCTTTGTGTATGTGAAATATTGTTTGAATATTGGTTTGGAATGCTACTTGATACTATGCTTGAATGATTGTAGTGAAATTAGCAAAGTGTGAGACTAGCAAGATAAAGGAGTGACTATCATTCCCTAACAAAAAGGCAAGTTACACTATCATACAAAAGACCTACTATTTTCATTATACTTAGTAGATTTTTGTAAACATGCATGAAAAAAAAATGTTTTATACTTATGCTATGCTAATCCTAATAGGATTCCCTATACACTCCTTAGTAAAATATTGAAGTTGTACATGCTTAGCCATGCTATGTTTTGAAAAGAGATACATGTTGAGATTTTACAAAGGTTGTGAAAAAGACTTGTGTTTTATATAATAAAACAAGGACTCAATGAACCACCTAGGTGGTGGACACTTTATGTATTGGAGAAGGTAGCAACAAAAGGGAACCATGTCTATGGCAATCACTTTGTGTTGTGCTCCAAATGAAAACCACCTAGGAAACTTAGAGATTGAACATGTTTCTCCAATTGTGGCTTTCGTGTACAACCACATGCTATTATGGCTCTAGCGTAGTCAATTACATTAGGAAGATCCATACATTGTCTTTAGTTACCGGACATGGGGATCTGGAATGCTTCATGGGGACTGAAGACAAGCTAGCAATGATGTATGGAAGGACCTTTTGGAAAGACTTCGTCACACTCTCGATGCTGCGATTTCCATCTTGGTGAGCACTAATCCGGTAGGCCACCTGGTGGCAACAAGATGGGATTGTGTCATGTGGGTAAAGTGTATACTGTGTACTTAATAAAATCTAAGTACTTAGCCGTGTCCCCGGTTATGGACAATACTGAGCAACTAAAGTTTGAACTATGGGAGATCTCGACATTCTAATTTCTAATATAAAAACTTGATGCACTTGGGGGTACCAAGGAATTCAAAGATATTTTGTTAAGCTTGTTGCACTTGGGGTTACCAAGGTGCTCAAGGATTTTGACAAGGATTTGAACACTTGAGTGTTTACCAAGGATGTTCAAGGAACTTGGAAAAGAGATTTGACAAAGGACCAAAACCATTTTTGAAAAGATAGGATAAATATTGCTTTATGCAAATAAGCCTCAAACTCTACTTAGCCAATTATGCATATAATGATAGGATCCATTCTTATTATACATAAAAGTGAAACTTGCCAATACAATTCAAAATGTATTGACCCTTGTGGCTGTAACTTGTAATGTTGCAGGTTGATTGTTTTAAAATGAAGATTGTTTGATTGACTAGGATTACAAAGTCTACAACCAACATCTGCCTGTGGCACTTTGAAGATGAAGGACCCATGACTATAGTTATTCCGCTGCAATGTAATGTAATAGCCATTAAGCTATGTATGATGTAATAGAATTATGTTATTCCTGGTTATAAAGTTATAATATGACCTTTGTATCTTGATATTACATCTTAACTGTGGACGCTAGCTATTGATCCAGGGACTAGCATTGTAAAACACAGGAGGACTCTACCTTATCAGGTTGGGACCCCTACTGCAGCCTTCGGAACGATTTCCGGCGCTGCGCAACTCAGCACATATAGCTAAGGTTCGTTAATCTTATCAAAGTTCTATTGTCCTCCCACTTAACTTTTACGAAAAAATCCTTCTTCAAGAAACTTCATATTTCAAGCGACAAACCCCTTTGTCCTCGGTGTTATGGAGGAATAACCAGCTATTATTCGAAATAACCTACAAAGACATGATCATCCGACTTCGGTTGTAAACATCTTACTTATGTTTAGCATACCAAAATTTAAGAAATGACAACTTGGGTTTTACCCCAAACCATAACTTCCATGGTGTCATTTCAACGGATCAAGATGGAGCTCTTTTCAGTGTAAAAGCGGTAGTCTCTAAAGCTTTAGTCTTTTAAAACATAATGGCAGTTTTATGAATAACACCTTTGATCCAACCATGTCAAACAAGGTTTCATTACAAATCTCAAACACTCCATACTCCTATGGTGTTTCGGGAGATGTAAATCTAGGTGTTTTGCTAAAATTGCAACTCAAATAAATCCCTTTATGATAAAATCATAATTCATTTATTTTCTTGTTACACTTGTAACTCAAACAAATCCCTTATGATAAAATCATAAACCATTTATTTTGTTGTTACAATGATTTTCCACTTCATCTTGAAAGTCTTTGAAACGTTTTTCAAATATTTCATACTTCTTTCTTATTAAGTGAATATTCACTCAAATTTCCGGAGAAAGCATATGAAGTTGAAACCCATCGCTTACGACTACACATAATGGACTACATACATCGATATGTATAAATTCCAATAATTTAGTAGTTCGTTCTTCTTTGGCCTTTGAACGAAGTTTAAATTATCATGTGGAAAGTCTCACAAGCGTCAGTTGATCAAATCAAAGACTCCAAAAATCCATGAATATGGAGATTCTTCATGTTTTCTTTCCAATATAATTTAAACAGCGATGTCACTTCGTAAGTGATCTTTCAATCATTTGTCTTGCGACATTTTAGCATTAGGTTTTATGGATGTGATTTCTCCAACTAGATTTGTAAATCATCCATATTATATGGAATACGGTAATTATTTGAACAACCTTTGTTCTCATAATACCTGATTCAAATAAAAATTATTAAAACAAATCTTGAAGTCAAGCTTTGATGTCAACGAGAAATGCAAACAACGGTTTGTTTGTTTTCGATGAACATCATCACATATTCTCTTGCTAGTTACTTAGGCCATTGTGGTTCATGAATTGCGTTGTTTTGTATGAAATTTCAAACCAACCAATTCGGTATCCAATACCCAAGAACCACATTGTTTAACAAGCAAAGAATACAACCATAACATGTATATCATTTATATACCTAAATTGGATATTTCCAATCTTTTATTTTCTGCCAAATATATTTTATAGATTCTCTTTCAGCATTTCCTTTTCCTTTTAAAAGAATCTATCAACATCAAAAGTGGCGCCATATACATGACACATAGTCCAAAGCGTGTATATTCAAATAATAATACCTTTGGACTTGCACTTTGAAGTAGATCACCATCATTAAATGATCACCGTTCTTTCAAAATCCATTCTTTAGTAATCTTTTAGTGTAGTAAACACTTTACATACATCTTCTATTCATCCTTATCATGACGACTTTCATGATCAAGCTATTGTAGCTTATAAAGATGAATCGTGAGTATAACGTTACTTTCCAAAACCTTTTTGGATGATTAGGATGTCTAGCATCTCCAACCTTCGTAAATTCTCATCCAATATGAGAACATATATTATACTCTATCATATTGCAACCAAAACATTGTTTCAGATATCGTTATATCATCACATGATGGTTTCTGAAACAATTCTTTCAGCTCCAAGATAAACTTGATATTAAAACAATCAAGAATCATGGAGGCAAACATGATACTTAAGATACTAACACTGGAATTGTTACTCTCGATTTAATACCAATTATTAAATTTCACGGAGTAAATAGAATTTTGCTGAAAATTTGCAATAGGACTTTAAACTTTAGATTGACACTCAACACAATACGATACCAGTTCGTAAAGTATATATCCAGAATTCTATAGTTCTATTATCTCAATTACAACTATGCATAAGGTGGTGAACGAATGCCAATGACTACAACAAATTATGAAAATTCACTTTGATTTAATTTATGATAAATTGAGTTCTACTAATCCAAATTAGAAATGAACTCCCACTCAAAAACGACATCCCTTGTGCCTTTTTGGTGATTACATGAACCAAATCCACTACACCAAGTCCGATCATCACGTGAGTCGGTGTAGCTTCAAAGGCGAGCATCCATATGGTCATCATATCAAAACATATGACTCATGATTAACCTTTGATTACGTGTTCGGCCATGTATGTACATGCTAGGCTTGCCAAGTAAGAACCTTAGTATTCGCGTGTGTAACTGTCTTACACCCGAGATATGCTCGTGGATTCAAGTACACCCGATCATCACGTGATGCCTTGAAGCGACGAAACATTGTCGGTGCATAATTAAGGAAGAACACATTTTTATCTTGATATCTAAATGTGGGATCATCTTATTATTCTAATAAAACGCCAAACAAGCAATATAATATGCTATCAAACATCACATGTTTATTAGTGGAATGATATGGTTCCCGCATATGATCTCTATCATGTGCACCGTGGTATGATCACTATCATACCTATATGTGTAAGGCCAAGGTCTATGGAACTTACACGTCATGTGTGTTGTAAGAGTATCATCTCATACTTCTACTTACAACATCACCATATCATAACACTAGCCCGGCAACAATCTAAACTAGACGCCTCTAATTTATCCATTGCAAGTTTTATGTGGCTTAGGGCTTTCGAAGATAGAACCGTTCTTACCTACGAACATGAACCACAACGAGGATAACCAAATTGTTGACAACTCGTTGCAAAATAGATATTGACTATAGTAGGAGAGACAGACACCCGCTATCCACTTATGCAAAACTAGTTGCATGTCAAGCGTGGAACAGGTCTCATGTGCGAGGACATGTAAAGTTTGTCCGGGCCGCTTCATCCCACTATGCCACCAATATCCAAAGTACAACTAAGAAGCAATAAAATGATCATCATCGCCCACATACTCATATGTGTACTACCCATGCAAAGTATCTACGCATAGATCCTCGATACCCTTTGTAGGGTTCATGACGAAAACAAAAAATTCCTATGATGGGAACATCTATGTACCAAGATCTATCTACTAGATACAAGCAACGGGTGGATATACATCCATAGAATACATACCCTCGAAGACCGAATAGAGTTAACGAGGTTGTACTCGTGGATGATGTAGATGAACATTTGTCGATCTCAAGATCGTGATGAAGTCCATCTGGTCCAGCCGGTCCAGCACGATCAAGTCCAGCACCTCAAAGCAGTGGTGCATCCATGATTGCACACACGTACGGGTACCCCGACAACCTCTGTGCCCTCGCTCTAGCGAAGCAGCGGAAGCAACAAATCCTTCCAGAAAAAGCCACCGGGAACATGTATCTCGCTGATCCGAGACCATGGGGGAATTCTAAAGGGGGGAGAGAGATCCTTCGCGAGGAGGTGTGCTTTGAGAGGAGGAGAGGGGGGCCTTTTATATGGGAGAGGGGGCACCCAAGGGGCATGGAGCCCAGCCATGGGGGCTGCCCCCACCTCTTCCACATTCATGTGGGTGGAGCTCCCACTCAAAATGAAAAGCCTCCACTCCCATTAAAAAGCCTCCACTCAAAAATCCACTCACATGCATTAAATTTCCACCAAATTTAATGCAAGATCTCATTTAAATAAAACTCTTTTATTTATTTATTCAGAATTTTGTTAATTACTTTAATTAACAAACATTCACATAAAAACCCTTGCTAGTATTCCATTTCACATGGAGAACCAGTTTCAGCAATTTCAACCGAAACAGTTTCTGTGTCTAGTGAAATAAATTCCCACGCTTTCCTTTTATTTTTCTGGCATATCATTTGCTCCGAATGGTGTCAGTATCCCTTAAGTGTGTCACCCTACGGTTCGCGAATAATGCGGACATGATCGAGACCCTTCTCCGATCAATAATCAGTAGCGGGACCTGGAGATCCATACTGACTCCCACACATTCAACGATGACTTCTGTAATCGTGTGAACCTTTTACGTTAGTATCTTAATCCCTTTGTTTCACGATATATTACATGTCCGAGATTCGATCATCGGTATCTCCATACCTAGTTTGATCTCGTTACCGACATGCACTCTTTTCTCGTTCCCGTGATATAACATTCTAGTGATCAAATCACTTGCTTGCAAGCTAATCAATGTGATATCACCGAGAGGGCCCAGAGCATATCTATCCGTCATCAGGATGAACAAATTCCACTCTCGATCCATGGGCCTCAACATAACACTTTATTAGTTCTGAATCCATCTTTATAATCACCCAGTTACGGTGTGACGTTTGATGTTATCAAGAAACTCTTCCGGTGTTAGTGATTGACATGATCTCATGGTCTAAGGATTAGGATCACTTTGTAAGTTGTTATAGCAATATAAAATCAATGACTTTGATCTTAATGCTATACTTCGGATGAATGTTCATCACATCATTACACTAATGTTGTGACCTCGTTATTAACAACATCCAATGTCCATGATCAGGAAACTTTGATCATCATGTTAATCAACGAGCTAGTTTATAAGAGAGGCATAACTAGGAACTTCCTTTTTGTTTATTAAACACACATGTATTAACGTTTCTGTATTAATACAATTATAGCATGTAAAATAAACATTTATCATAAATAAGGAATACGATAATAACCACTTTATTATTGCCTCTCGGGCATATTCCCTTCAACCCCCCATAGCTTGAGATCCACCGATGGATCTCCTTTGGGCCATCCTGGTGTTCATTCGGGGTTCGGGCACGAGGGCCGCCGTCGTCAGATCAAGGAGTAAATTTGATTGGAAGCGTCAGATATTGTCGGCCTTCAGGAGACGATCCGTGAGGACTTCTCCATTTCTCATTCGGAAGGCCTTAGCCATTGCAAATTATCCTGGACTTGGCTTCCTGCTATTGGCCATTCTGGGGGGATCCTCCTAGGGGCCAAGGAGGATACCTTCGAGGTGGATGATATGGACCACGGGGAGTTCTTTGTGAGCATGTCGTTCACACATAGACAATCTTGCTTGAAGTGGGAAGTGATCATTGTGTATGGCCCCGCGGACCATAGGAGGTCCGTTGACTTCCTGTTCGAGCTCAAGTTGAAAGTGGAATGGGCTGAGATTCCGGTTATGGTGGCCGGTGATTTCAACTTGATCCGTTCGGCTGAGGACAAGAGCTCGATGAATGTGGACCTTGTTGGAATTATGCCCTATAGGCAATAATAAAGATGTTATTATTATAATTCTTGTTCATGATAAAGTTTATATTCCATGCTAGAATTGTATTAAGAGGAAACTTTGATACTTGTGTGGTTTATGAACAATACCGTGTACCTAGTACGCCTCTATGGACTAGCTCATTGATTAATGATGGTTAAGGTTTCCTAACCATAGACATGAGTTGTCGATTAATAATGAGATCATGTCATTGGGAGAATGATGTGATGGACATACCCAAATCAGCGAAGCAATTAGATCGTGTCATCGTGTTCATCTTTGCGAGCTTTCTTATATCATTGTATTCCTTAGACCATGAGATAATGCAAATTCCTGGTATCGGAAGAAAGCTTTGAGGTCATCAAACGCCATCCTATGAGAGGGTGATCATAAAGGTGTCTCTCAGGTGATCGGAAGTACTTGTTGTGTTGTATGTATCGAGATGGGATTTGTCCCTCCCAAGTCGAAGAGATATACTTCGGGCCCACTCGGTAATCGATATCAACATCGCTTGCAAGCACGTGGTTAAGGAGTTAATCACAAAGTTATATCGAATTACTAAACGAGTAAAGTACTTGCTATGAACAAGATTGAACTAGGTATGCTGATACCAACGATCGAATCTCGGGCAAGTAAAATATCGCATGACGAAGGGAATATAAATATGGGATTAATTGAATCCTGGCATCATGGTTCATCCGATATGATCATCGATGAATATGTGGGAGTCAATATGGGTTTCCAGACCCCGCTGTTGATTATTGATAGAAGATCATGTCTGCATATTCTCGAACCCGTAGGGTCACACACTTAACGTGCCTCGACTCTAGGATAGAATGGATAATTGGTTTATGAGTTTTTGTTCGGAGTCTCTGATGAGATCCAGGACATCATGAGAGGTTCTAGAATGGTCCGGAGAATAAGATTCATATGAAGTAAAGCAGTTTTTGGGTTTCAGAATCGTTTCGGTATTGCACCGGAAGGTTCTAGAAGCTTCCGGAGTGGGACCAACGTGGCCCCACTTGTTGGAGGGGTGCGTGGGACTACGAGGGAGTTCCCTGTCCGCATTGGCCCAGTGGAACAAGGCCCCATAGGCCCAGCCGGCCAAACCCTAGGGAAACCTTCTAGAAGGAGGGGGAAAACTTGCCCCCCACTCCAACCCTTGGGGCCGCCGCCCTAGGGCTTGGAGGAGGGGCCAAGGGGGCCGGCCAGCACCCTATATATAGAGGGCAGGGGCGCAACCCTCCTCCATGAAGGGTTTCGCAGCATAGTAAATCAAAATTTTCTACGGATACGAACGGGGAAAGCCAAGATCTAATCTAGGAGATGCAAACAATGAGGGGGATTAGATGAGATCTTCATACCCTTGAAGATTCGCACAGCGGAACGTTCGATGGAACGTGGGTGATGTATTCGTACTCGCTTCTCCTCCTCGCGATCCGATCCGATCTAACACCGCAAGTGGCGATGCCTCCGAGAGATGCACACGTGCGGCACCTCGACGTCTCCTCCTTCCTCGGTCCAGCAAGTATGGTGGAGAGACGGATTGGATCTACAAGACGACGGTGCGGTGCAAGTGGTGGAGAGTTTCTGCAGCAGGGCTTCACCTACGTGCAGTCGGGAGGGAGAGAGAGAGGAGGGCAGCAGGGCGGCTAGGGTTATGGAGGAGGTGTGGGGGGAGCGTGCGCCCCAGCCCTCTATATATAGAGGGGTGGGCGCCAGCCCTAGCCCATCCCCCAAGCCCTAGGCCGGCGGCCAAGGAGGGAGGAGTGGGGGGCAAGTCCCCCCCCCCTTCTAGAAGCTTTCTTAGGGTTTACCCTAGGTCTGGCCGGCTGGGCCCTATGGGGCCTTGTGCGCCTGGCCCAATGCAGCCAGGGCACCCCCTCATAGTCCCATGCCCCCTCCCGGCAGGTGGGGCCACGTTGGTCCCCCTTCGGAAGGTTCTAGAAGCTTCCGGTACAATACCGATTTACCCGAAACAATTCCGAACTCCAAAAACTGCATTGCCTTATATGAATCTTATTCTCCGGACCATTCCAGAACCTCTCGTGATGTCCCGGATCCCATCTGAGACTCCAAACAAAAACTCATAAACCAATTATCCAATTTATCCTAGCGTCGAGACACATTAAGTGTGTGACCCTTGTTCGAGAATATGCGGACATGATCTTCTATCAATAATCAGCAGGGTGCGAAACCCATATTGAATCCCACATTCATCGATGATCATATCGGATGAACCACGATGCGGATTCAATCAATCCCATATATATATTCCCTTCGTCTCGCGATATTTTACTTGCGAGATTTGATCGTCGGTGCGTCATACCTAGTTCAATCTCGTTCACAGCAAGTACTTTACTCGTTCCGTAATCCAATATCACTTTGTGATTAACTCCTTAACCACATGCTTGCAAGGGGTGTTGATATCGATTACCGAGTGGGACTGAAGTATATCTCTCCGACTTGGGAGGGACAAATCCCATCTCGATACATACAACCCAACAGGTACTTTCCGATCACCTGAGAGACACCTTTATGATCACCCTCTCATAGGATGACGTTTGATGACCTCAAAGATTTCTTCCGATACCAGGGAGTTGTATTATCTCATGGTCTAAGGAATACAATATTTGACATAAGAAAAGCTTCGCAAAGATGAACACGATGACACGATCTAATTGCTCCGCTTAGTTTGGGTATGTCCACCACATCATTCTCCCAATGATATGATCTCATTATTAATCGACAACTCTTGTATATGGTTAGGAAACCTTAACCATCATTAATCAATGAACTATTCCATAGAGGCATACTAGGGACACGGTGTTGTTCACAAACCACACAAGTATTAAAGTTTCCGCTTAATACAATTCTAGCATGGAATATAAACTTTATCTTGAACAAGAATTATAATAATAACATCTTTATTATTGCCTCTAGGTCATAATTCCAACAGTCCCCCACTTGCACTAGAGTCAATAATCTAGTTTACATTTGGCAACAATCTCACACCCATGGCACTTAGGTGCTGATCATGTTTTGCACGTGGAAGAGGTTTAGTCAATGGATCTGCGACATTCAGATTTGTATGTACTTTGCTAATCTTCAGATCTCCATCTGCTATATAATCTCGGATTATATGAAACTTGCGGTTGATATGCTTGGTCTTTGGATGCTATCTTGGTTCCTTAGCGAGTGCTATGGCGCCAGTGTTGTCACACAATATCTCCAGTGGGTCCAATGCACTTGGAACCACGCCAAGCTCAGTGATGAAGTTCCTGATCCAAACTCCTTCACTTGACGCTTATACAGCAACCATGTATTCCGCTTCTACTGTAGATCCCGCGATCACGCTTTGCTTGCAGCTTCTCTAGCTCACAGCTCCTCCATTCAAAATATAAACGTATCCTATCTGAGATTTAGAATCATCTTTGTCGGTGTCGAAACTAGCATCGACGTAACCTTTTACGACGAGTTGTTGATCACATCCATAGACTAAGAACATTTCTTTAGTCCTATTTAGGTACTTTAGGATGTTCTTCATGGATGTCCAGTGTTCCACTCCTGGATCACTTTGATATCTACTCGTCAAACTAAGAGCATTGGACACATCCGGTCTAGTACACAGCATGGCATACATGATAGAACCTATGGCCGAGGCATAAGGCACTTTGCTCATAGCTTTTCTATCATTTACCGTAGCTGGACACTGAGCCTTGCTCAATATCTTACCTGACAACATAGGCACTGAACCTTTCTTTGCCTTATCCATTCTGAACATTTTCAGAACTTTGTCTAGGTATGTACTCTGGCTTAAAGCTATCAGGCGTCTTTGTCTATCTCTATAGATTTTGATGCCCAATATATAAGCAGCTTCACTTAGGTCTTTCATGGAAAAACACTTGTTCAAATAATTCTTCACATCGTTAAGCATGTTAATGTCATTTCCAATAATCAATATGTCATCCACATATAGTACCAGAAATGTCACTGAGCTCCCACTCACTTTCTTGTAGATACAAGCTTCGTAGCAATTTGGAACAAATCCAAAGCTCTTGATCACTTGATCAAAACGAAGGTTCCAACTCCGAGATGCTTGCTTCAGTCCATAAATGGAACGCTAAAGTTTGCACACTTTATCAGCATCCTTAGGATCGACAAAACCTTTGGGTTGCATCATATACAACTCTTCATGAATGTTGCCATTGAGGAACGCAGTCTTGACATCCATCTGCCATATTTCATAATCATGAAACACGACAATTGCTAATAAAATCCGAATGGACTTAAACATCGCTACGGGAGAGAAAGTCTCATCGTAGTCAACACCTTGAACTTGTCGAATACCTTTCGCGACAAGCCGTGCTTTATAGACGGTAACATTACCATCCGTGTCCGTTTTATTCTTGAAGATCCATTTGCACTCAACGGCCTTTCGGTCGCTAGGAGGGTCCACCCAATTCCATACTTGGTTTTCGCTCATGGATCCCAATTCGGATTTCATGGCCTCTAGCCATTTCTCAGAGTCTAGGCTCATCATCGCTTCCTCATAGTTCGTAGGTTCACTGTCTTCTACCAACAAGACAGTCAAGACAGGTTTGCCGTACCACTCAGGAGGGGCACACGACCTTGTCGACCTGCGACGTTCGATGTCGAGATCGTCCGAAGCTTCATGATCCTTGTCATTAGCTTCCTCTATTGTTGGTGCAGGCGGCACTGGAACAATTTCAGGTGTTGCGCTACTCTCCAATTCAAGAGAAGGTCAACAACCTCGTCTAGCTCTACTTTCCTCCCACTGACTTCTTTCGAGAGAAACTCCTTCTCAAGAAAGGAATCGTTCTTCATGACAAACACTTTGCCTTGGTTACGTGATAGAAGGTATACCCAATGATTTCCTTAGGGTATCCTATGAAGACGCATTTCTCCGCTTTGGGTTCGAGCTTGGCATCAACTTCTTGGCGTAAGCCGCATCCCCAAACTTTAAGAAATGACAACTTAGGTTTAGCACCAAACCACAGTTCATACGGTGTCGTCTCAACGGATTTAGACGGTTCCCTATTTAAAGTGAATGCAGCGGTTTCTAATGCATAACCCCAAAATGATAACGGCAAATCAGTAAGAGACATCATCGATCAGACCATATCTAATAGGGTTCGATTCCGGCGTTCAGACACACCATTGCGCTGTGGTGTTCTGGGTGGCGTGAGTTGCGAAACGATTCCACTAGCTTTAAGATGCGTGAGAAAATCATAACTCAAATATTCACCTCCACGATCGGATCGTAGAAACTTAATCTTTCTGTTACGATGGTTCTCCACTTCATTCTGAAATTCTTTGAACTTTTCAAATGTTTCAGATTTATGTTTCATTAAATAGATATACCCATATCTACTCAAGTCATCGGTAAAAGTGAGAAAATAGCGATATCCACCGCGCGTCGAAACACTCATCGGTCTGCATACATCGGTATGTATGATTTCCAATAAGTCTGTTGCTCGCTCCATCATTCCGGAGAACGGGGTTTTGATCATCTTGCCCATGAGGCATGGTTCGCATGTGTCAAATGATTCAAAATCAAGAGACTCCAAAAGTCCATCTGAATGGAGTTTCTTCATGCGCTTTACACCAATATGACATAGATGACAGTGCCACAAATAAGTAGTATTATCACTTTCTACTTTGCATCTCTTAGCCTCGATGTTATGGATGTGTGTTTCATCCCTTTCGAGATTCAGAAGAAATAAACCATTCACAACAGGTGCATGACCACTCATATAAATAGAACAACCATTATTCTCCGATTTAAATGAATAACCGTCTTGCAATAAACATGATCCAGAAATAATGTTCATGCTCAACACAGGCACATAATAACACTTATTAAGGTTTAAAACTAATCCCGAAGGTAAAACTAAGGAGAGCGTGACGACGGCCATCACATCAACTCTTGATCTGTTGCCAACGCGCATCGTCACATCATCCCTCGCAAGCCGCCGTCTATTCGTAGCTCCTGTTTCGAGTTACAAATATTAGCAACTGAACCAGTATCAAATACCGAGCAAGACAACGAGGGCTAGTAAGGAAAACATCAATAACATGTATATCATATATACCTTTGATGGTGCCAGCCTTCTTGTGCGCTAAGTACTTGACGATTCGCTTCCAGGACCCTTGTCCTTGCAATAGAAGCACTCGGTGTCCGGCTTGGTCCGGACTTGAGCTTCTTCTCGGCGAGCAACGCTTCGCCGCCTTTCTTGAAGGGCTTCTTTGCACCCTTACCTTTCTTGAAGGTGGGGGCTTGTTGACCATCAACACATGATTATCCTTTTGATGTCCACCTCATGACCTTGACTTTGCAAAGAGCTCGGTGATCGTATCGATGGAACCAATCGATTATGAGTCACTACAAAACTTTTGTAGCTGGGAGGAGTGATTGCGAACCTGTCAATCTTGAGATCCTCTGGAATCTTGCATTCCAGTTGCTCAAGGCGTTGAGTGTAGCCCGACATCTTTATGGCATGCTCACTAACGGAACTCCCTTCCTCCATCTTGCAGTTAAATAATTTCTCAGAGATCTCATATCTCTTAGAACGGGCCTGAGTCTGAAACATGGTTTTCAGCTCCTCAAGAATCTCAAAGGGACCGGGATAGTCTTCAAAACGATTTTGAAGGTCCGATTCCATAGCAAACAACATGGTGCTCTTAATCACACCATAATCATCTTTGCGCGACTGATAGACAGCTTTCTCATCAGCCGGCGCAT
This sequence comes from Avena longiglumis, assembly GCA_030063025.1. NCBI lineage: Eukaryota > Viridiplantae > Streptophyta > Magnoliopsida > Poales > Poaceae > Avena > Avena longiglumis. Next base: position 69,621,772 of record CP125976.1, on the reverse strand, counting down.
CTACAGCAGGGGCGTCACCTAGCGCATTTTCAAGGACATAGTCCTTTTCACCGCCGGAGAGAATGATTCTCAGATTGCGGAACCAGTTGGTGAAGTTAGACCCATTGTTTCTAAGCTTTTCCTTCTCAGCAAAAACGTTGAAGTTGAAGTTGGACTTAGCCATTTGATCTACAATATTTGCCAGTACAAATTAGACTATGTTCATGATAACTAGTTCAACTTTTAATCAAATTACTAGATGAACTCCCACTAAATTCAACATCCCTAAAGTTGTTTAGTGAACATGATCCAAATTCACCACACCTAATCCGATCTTCACGAGAAGAGATGTGGTTTCAATGGTGGACAACGAAGTGTCAATCATATCATTAATATGACTCATGCTTAACCTTTCGGTTCATGTGTTCCGAGGCCATGTCTGTACATGCTAGGCTCGTCAAGTCAAACCCAAGTATTTCCGCGTGTGCAAAACTGGCTTGCACCCGTTGTATGTGAACGTAGAGTCTATAGCACCCGATCATCACGTGATGCTTGGACACGGCGAACTTTCACAACGGTGCATACATGGGGAGAACACAGTTTTATCTTGATCTTTAAGTGAGGAATCATCTTATAATGCTACCGTCGCGATCTAAGCATAATAAGATACATAAAAGGATAAACATCACATGCATATAACTTTATGTGACATGGTATATCCAATCTTCGCGCAATGATCTCCATCTTGTGCGTGCGGGCATGATCTCCATCACTCCACCATGATTGCCTCCACCACGAATAGCAACTACAACTATTGCTAACTACTTAGCGATAAGTAAAGCTATTACATGGCGTATAAGAAGTTGACACACAGGTCATACACAATTATAAAGACAACCATATGGCTCCTGCCGGTTGTGTACTCATCGACATGCAAGTCGTGAAACATTACAAAACATGATCATTGAATACAACATACACATCACATCTTGGGCCATACCATATCACAGAAAACACTCCCTGCAAAAACAAGTTAGACGCCTCTACTTTGTTGTTGCATGTTTTACGTGGCTTATGGGAGTAGCAAGCTAAGAACGATTCTTATCTACAAAATCCAAAACGGTGATATTATGGTTGCCAAACTCCGGTGTAAATCCCATGACAACTATAGTGAGAAACTCGCATCCACCAGCCGCATGTGTGGAACAAGCCACACGTCAAGTGCGGGCGGTCTCATGACGATGTCGCGTAAGGTTGGCCTGGACCGCTTCAATCTCACTATCCCGCGTCATAAGAAGAACACAAACAAGAGGCTTGCAACACAAAACATCAACGCCCGCAACAACCATGTTGCGTTCTACTCGTGAAACACATCTACGCATAGATCTAGCTCTGATACCACTGAAGGGTTTCGCAGCATAGTAAATCAAAATTTTCTACGGATACGAACGGGGAAAGCCAAGATCTAATCTAGGAGATGCAAACAACTAGGGGGATTAGATGAGATCTTCATACCCTTGAAGATTCGCACAACGGAACGTTCGATGGAACGTGGGTGATGTAGTCGTACTCGCTTCTCCTCCTCGCGATCCGATCCGATCTAACACCGCAAGTGGCGATGCCTCCGAGAGATGCACATGTGCGGCACCTCGACGTCTCCTCCTTCCTCGGTCCAGCAAGTATGGTGGAGAGACGGATTGGATCTACAACGCGACGGCGCGGTGCAAGTGGTGGAGAGTTTACGCGGCGGCCGCCTACGTGCAGTCGGGAGGGAGAGAGAGAGGAGGGCAGCAGGGCGGCTAGGGTTGTGGAGGAGGTGTGGGGGGAGGGTGAGCCCTAGCCCTCTATATATATAGGGGTGGGCGCCAGCCCTAGCCCCTCCCCCAAGCCCTAGGCCATCGGCCAAAGAGGGAGGAGTGGGGGGCAAGTTCCCCCCTTCTAGAAGCTTTCCTAGGGTTTTCCCTAGGTCTGGCCGGCTGGGCCCTATGGGGCCTTGTGCCCCTGGCCCAATGCGGCCAAGGCACTCCCTCATAGTCCCATGCCCCCTCCCGGCAGGTGGGGCCACGTTGGTCCCCCTCCGGAAGGTTCTAGAAGCTTCCGGTACAATATCGATTAACCCGAAACAATTCCGAACTCCAAAAACTGCATTGCCTTCTATGAATCTTATTCTCCGGACCATTCCGGAACCTCTCGTGATGTCCCGGATCCCATCCGAGACTCCGAACAAAAACTCATAAACCAATTATCCAATCTGTCCTAGCGTCGAGACACGTTAAGTGTGTGACCCTTCAGGTTCGAGAATATGCAGACATGATCTTCTATCAATAATCAACAGCGGGGTTTGGAAACCCATATTGACTCCCACACATTCATCGATGATCATATCGGATGAACCACGATGCCAGGATTCAATCAATCCCATATATATATTCCCTTCATCTCGCGATATTTTACTTGCCCGAGATTTGATCGTCGGTACCGTCATACCTAGTTCAATCTCGTTCACATCAAGTACTTTACTCGTTCCATAATCCGATATCACTTTGTGATTAACTCCTTAACCACATGCTTGCAAGCGGTGTTGATATCGATTACCGAGTGGGCCCAAAGTATATCTCTCCGACTTGGGAGGGACAAATCCCATCTCGATACATACAACCCAACAGGTACTTTCCTATCACCTGAGAGACACCTTTATGATCACCCTCTCATAGGATGACGTTTGATGACCTCAAAGCTTTCTTCCGATACCAGGGAGTTGTATTATCTCATGGTCTAAGGAATACAATATTTGACATAAGAAAAGCTTCGCAAAGATGAACACGATGACACGATCTAATTGCTCCGATTAGTTTGGGTCTGTTCACCACATCATTCTCCCAATGATATGATCTCATTATTAATCGACAACTCATGACCATCATTAATCAATGAACTAGTCCATAGAGGCATACTAGGGACATGGTGTTGTTCACAAACCACACAATATTAAAGTTTCCGCTTAATACAATTCTAGCATGGAATATAAACTTTATCATAAACAAGAATTATAATAATAACATCTTTATTATTGCCTCTAGGGCATAATTCCAACACTCCACCCCTCCTTGAACCCTAGCCGCCTACCTCCTGCCCTCCAGATCTCTCTCTCTCTCTCCCGACTACGCGTAGGCGAAGCCCTGCCGCAGAAACTCTCCACCTTTGCACCACGCCGTCGTGTTGTAGATCTAATCTATCTCTCCACCCCACTTGCTGGACCAAGGAAGGAGGAGACGTCGCGGTGCCGTACGTGTGCATCTCTCGGAGGCGTCACCACTTGCGGCGTTGGATCGGATCGGATCGCGAGAAGGAGAAGGCTAGTACGACTACATCAACCACGTTCTGTTGAACGTTCCGCTGTGCGATTTCTTCAAGGGTATGAACATCTCATCTATCCCTCTCGTTGATTGCATCTCGTAGATTAGATCTTGGCTTTCCCGTTCGCATCCGTAGATTTTTTTTGATTTACTATGCTGCGAAACCCTTCAGACCTCCCTAGGATGCGTATGCTTAATGACTGCATCGCGAATCTTGCTCTCCGCGAGATTGCGCGGGTAGGTACTAGATATACATGGAACAATATGCAGCTTGCCCCGATTCATAGTGTCCTAGACCTTGTTTTTGTGTCTGTGGACTGGGAGTTGGATTTCCCCCTTTGCTCTCTACGGGCGGTCACCCGGATTGGCTCTGATCACACTCCCATCCTCCTCTCCACTGGAGGGGGCAGCACACTTCGGCTGAACCTCTTCCACTTCAAATCCTTCTGGCTACAGAAACAGGGATTCGTGGAGGCAATTCGCGCCAGATGGCTGTCGGCTGCGGCCTCACCCCCCCCCCCCCCCCGGGTCTACTCCGCGGTTGATATCTGACACCACTGTGCCAAGGTATCCCGTCAGTTCATGAGGGTGTGGGGGGCAACTTGGGAGCAGCTCCCAGAGCCCAGAAGGGCGCCATCCTGTGGGATATCCAGGCCTTGGACTGGGAGGCCGATTTACATGGGCTCTCGGCGGGAGCCTAGTCCCATAGACACTCCCTGGAGATCTCCATTATAGAGATCTACAGGGGGAGGCGTTCTGGCGACAGTGGAGTCGTCAGAACTGGACTGTCTAGGGGGAGTCGAACACGGCCTACTTCCATGCCATGACAATGGGAGGAGGAGGAAGTGCTCGATACCCTACCTCTGGGAGGGGGAGTCTCTGCTGGAATCCCTGCAGGCGCTTCCCTCCCATATTTATGACTTCTACAAGGCTCTGTTCTTGATGTCTCCCCCTCGGGCCTCTCGCTGGCTATGGACTTCTGGGCAGAGGGGGCGCTTGTCACCCTAGCTGAGAACGCGGATCATACCCTCCCGTTTCTCGTGGAGGAGGTGACAGCGGACCTGAAATCCATGAAGACTGGGTCGGCTCTAGGACCTGACGGGCTTCCTATGAGCTTATCCCAGACCTTTTGGGACCAGTTGCAACCGGTGGTCTTGCAGATGTTTCAGGAGTTCTATACGGGGACCTTGGTGATGTCTCGCCTGAACTTTGGTGTGATTACCCTGATACCTAAGGTTGTGGGAGCCACGGATATTCTTCAATTCCACCCGATCACTGTGATTAGCGTCATACAGCGGCTATTTGCAAAGGTCTATGCTCTCCGTCTAGCCCTGTCCTGGAGAGGCTCACACATCCTCTCCAGTTCTCTTTCCTTAAGGGAAGCCTAATTCATGATGATGTTCTTGCCCTTCATGAGATTATTCATGAGGTCAAGACTTGCCATCAGAAAGGTGTATTCCTCAAACTGGACTTCCAGAAAGCCTACGACCGCTTGGATTGGGCTTTCTAGAGGCTAGTTTTGGAGAGAAGGAGGTTTGATGACCGCATGATCTGCTGGATCATGCAATTTGTGATGAGTGGTAGGACGGCGATCAACATCAACGGGGAGATTGGTCCATATTTTAGGCCCTCCTGCGGGGTTAGACAAGGGGACCCAATCTCCCCCCTCCTATTTAACTCTGCAGTGGATGCCCTGGCAGAGATTTTGGATAGAGCGAAAGTCGCTGGCCACATCACTGGTGTGGTTGGGAATCTGATACATCCAAAATGTATCTACTTTCCCAAACAATTTTGCTATTGTTTCTCCTCTAAACTTGTGTGATTTGGATACAACTAACACGGACTGACGCTGTTTTCAGCAGAATTACCTTGGTGTCTAGTTTTTGTCCAGAAAATCAACTATCAGGAAAAATCCCGGAAAATATGCCAAAAATACTATTTCACCAGAAGATACACGGAGCCAAAGTACGAGACGGAGTGGAGGCCTGATGGGCCCACACCCCTGCCAGGCGCGGTCCAGGCCTGGCCGCGCCTGGGGGGGTGCGGCCACCTCAGGCACTCCCTCGGCCTCCCTCTTCGCCTATAAGATTCCTCTTGACCTAAAAACCGAGGGGGGGTTCGATGTTTTCCAGAAAGAGCTCCGCTGCGCCGCCACCACCAGAAACCGTGATTCGGATCCAGAAACTCCGTTCTGGCACCCTGCCAAGACGGGGAATTTGGAGAGGATCATCGCCATCGTCATCACCAACGCATATCCATCAACCATCCTTGTTTCCCTCATCTATGAGTGAGTAATCCCACCGCAGTAGGCCATGGGGATGGTAGGGATTGGATGAGTTCTATCATGTAATCGAATAAGATTGTTAGGGCATAGTGCCTAGTATCTCTATTAGTGCTATTTGACTTTGTTGCAACTTGTTGTGCTTAATGCTTGTCACTAGGGCCCGAGTGCCATGATCTCAGATTTGAACTTATTATTGACTCGTTATAATAGTATTGTTTATGATCTTATCTGTAAGTTGTGTACACATATCATTGTCCGGATCCAAAGGCCCCAAGGTGACAGAAATTGGGACAACCGGAGGGGATGGTTGTGATGTGAGGATCACATGTGTTCATGGAGTGTTAATGTTTTGCTGTGGTGCTCTATTAAAAGTAGCACCTTAATTTCCAGTAGTTCCCTTGAGGCCCCGCTGCAACGAACTGGCTGGACAGAAGATGTTGTGCAAGTTCTCATTGCGAGCACGCATGACTATATATGGAGCACATGCCTAGGATTGTTTAGTACATGGATGATTATTATTATTTATTTGAAATGCCCTAGATCTTGAAGTTACATGTTTAGACTCATACATGCAACGCCGTCCATCCATCCCTATTCCTACCGCACTCGAATCCTACTGTTACTGCTACTGTTACTATTGTTCTTGTTTTACTGCTGTTGTTGCTTTGATTTTGCTACTACAAACTGTTGCTACTAATAAACTTCTATGAGCAAGAACTATTTCTAGGTGCATCTGAATTGACAACTCAGTTGTTAAGGTTTGCTAGTATTCTTTGGCTCCCCTTGTGTCGAATCAATAAATTGGGTAATACTATCCGCGAAGACTGTTGTGATCCCCTATACTTGTGGGTCATCAAGACTATTTTCTAGCGCCGTTGCTGGGGAGCATAGATTTATTTGTAAGTTCACTTGGATCTATTATTGTTCACTGCTATTCCTTTCATCATGGGGAAGTCTCGTGATGAAAAGTTTCCTATTTTACCATCCACTACAAGAAGAGGTACAGTCCTAAACACCTCTGCTGCTCTTGATTCACCGTCTGTTATAATTAAGCTTGTTACACCACCACCACATACACATGCTACACACACTGCTACTACTGTTGAATCTGAAACTGCTTTTGATACACATGATGTTACTTCTACTGTGCTTGATGTGAGTGGTTCATTAGGTCCTTTCCTAGATGCTACTATAGCTAGTCTAGGAAATACTAAAACTCCTAGTGAAGACACTGTTACACCTGTTAGATCACCTGAGTCTAGAGAGAGATACGATATTAATGATGGTTACATTGAGTTTACTGATGAATTTATTGAAGAGTGCCAAAACACACATGGTACTAGTGCTATTAAGAGCCTCCTAGAAATACGCACCATTATTCCTAAATTGTCCTCTGATCCTAAGTTTTCCACCTCTCTCATAGATATTAAAGATGAAGATTATGATTTTTCTCTTGATTTATCATATCTTGACACTGTTGAGAAAGAACCTTTTTGTGGGACTGAAAGTGAGAATGTTGTGGCTGATATGAATGAGCTTTCTACTATGAGTGCTTTATTCTCTGATGATTTTAATATGCGCAAGTACTTTGTTACTAAGATCTTCCCTTTTTCACTAAAAGGAGAAGCTAGGGCTTGGTTTAATATATTGCCTCCTGGTTCCATTGATAGCCCTGATTGTTTGATTGCTTCTTTCTTCTAGAAATATTTTCCTCCTAGTGCTAGACATGCTGCTTTGCAGAGACTTTTTTATTTTAAACAGGGAGAAGGAGAGAAATTGCCTGAGTCATGGACAAGGTTCTGTGCCTTGATTCATGCACATCCTGGATGTCCATTGCCTAAGAATGAGCTTCTTGATATTTATTATAATGGACTAACTGATGATTCTAGGACATACCTAGATAGCTTTGCTGATTGTGTTTTCAGGAAAAGAACTCCTACAGATGCTCAAGAATTAATGACTAAAATAAGCAAGAATTATGATGATTGGACTTCAACTGAGATAAATACACCTGATCCTATTACTCATGAACCAGATGTGCCTGAACCAATTCCAATACCAACACTAAATAAGAGGGGAGTTAAAGAGGGGAGTTATTGCATTAAATGATGAAGTGATGAAGGAAGCTAAGAAATGTCTAAAGGAGAAAGGTATTAGATCTGAAGATGTGAAAAATCTACCTCCTATAGAAGAATTATGTAAGCCAATTACCCACTAATCTACTATTGAGGTACACTCTCTCCAACACTTTGATGAAGGTGATATTCCTTATGGTAAGACTCCTGATCAATGTTTAGAGGAACTTGACATTTTTATTGTTAAACAATGTAAGTTTAATAAACAAGTTCAGAATCCTTTATTGGAAAACTCCAGAGCTATTAAAGAGTTGAAAGATATTGTGGAAAGAAATTCTAATGATATTAAAATGCTTTGTAAACACTTTCAAATGGTTCAAACTCAAATCTATTGACTTGCTAAGGTACAAAAAGATATTGTAGTTAATGCCTCAGGAGATAAACATGCTTATGGAATTAGAACTAGGTGTGGTATAGCTACTCAAGATCCTTTATATCCTAAAGGACACCCTAAAGAATTGAGAAGGACTCTCAGCAAGGTGAAATTAGTGGTAGTCCTTGCAAGATAAAGAAAAATAAACATAAAACAGCTGAGGAACCCCTTGAACCTGCTATAGATCCTAATAATATATCTGTCTCTAATGCTGAAAAGAGAGTGGTAATGAAAAAATGATGCTCCTGATAAGAAGGAAGTTGAGGAAGAACCTGAGAAGCACACTAAGAACACTAGGTACACTAATGAAGATTTTATTGCTAATAAACATGGTAAAGAGAGAGAACCTTGGGTGCAGAAACCTATGCCTTTTCCAAATAAGAAACACAAGTCAAAGGAGGAAGAACATTACAACAAGTTTTATGAATGGATGAAACCTTTATTTTTGCAAATTCCTTTGACCGATGCTATTAAGTTGCCTCCTTATTCAAAGTATATGAAGGATATTGTCTCTAATAAAAGGAAGATTCCTAATGAGGAAATTTCTACTTTGCTTGCTAATTATTCCTTCAATGGTAAGGTTCCAAAGAAACTTGGTGATCTAGGTATACCAACTATTCCTTGCTCTATTAAGAATAATTATGTTAGAACTGCTTTATGTGATTTGGGAGTTGGAGTTAGTGTTATGCCTTTTTCTCTCTACAAGAGACTCTGGCAAGAAAAGTTGATACCAACTGTTATATCTTTGCAGATGGATGATAAGTCAACTACTATTCCTGTCGGTATATGTGAGGATGTTCATGTTCAAGTGGCTCATAATTGCTTGGTTTTAACTGATTTTGTTGTGCTTGAAATGCCTGAAGATGATAATATGTCTATTATTCTTGGGAGACCTTTTCTTAATACTGCAGGTGCTGTCATCAATTGTAATCAAGGAAAAGTAACTTTTAATATTAATGACAAAGAGCACACTGTATATTTCCCCAAGAAGGTTGCTAAAAGCTATTGTCTGAACTCCATTGAAAATATTGAGAGCATCAAGGTTGGAGAAATATATTGTCCCATTCCACAAGAAAATTTTGAAACTATTATGATTGGGACCATTGCTATCAAGATTGAGGTAACATAATCACTTGGTGGAATACAAAGTTTTGTTTCATATAAGATTGTTTTGGTAACAAGACTTGATCAACCTTGTTAGCAAAAGGATTTTAATGAACAAAATAATATTTTCACTATGGTTATACTTGCTCCCTTTTACTTTTCTCCTTCCTAGTCTTTGCTTTTTCTCTAGTTAGCTTTGGTTTTGCTAGTTGTTTGCTTGTTAGAGTGTCTTAGAGTTGCTTTAGTTTGGTTTTTGTTTGCTTTTTTGCTTCTTCTAAAATATATTTTCTGCGAGAAAATCAATTTTCATACCCTGAAAATTGGCCAAAAATAAAGTTTTCCGAAAAATTCCATAAAATTCAAAATAAATTTTTCCTTAAAAAAGGGGCAAAGGGACACCTGGAGTGACCCGGGGGGACACCCCAAGCCAGCACACTCCCTCGTGGCGTGGCCAGCCCCAGGGGCACGCCTGGCATGGGTGTGGCCCACTTGTGGCCCTCCAAGGTGGCTCCTCCCAGCCATCTTCTTTCTCTCTCCCGAAAAACACCAGAAAACTTTCTCAAGATCGATTTCTTGCTGTTCTTGCTCCCGATTTTCGATCTCCTTGCTCAACCCATCTATGTTGCTGATTTTTGGAGGGATTGCTCCTTGGTATGTGCCTCCTCCACTTGTCCAATTAGATTTGTGATTGGTAGATTGTATTTTGAGTATTTTGCTGCTATATGTGACAGGTTGTGTGAGCTTTCATGCTTGTTCTATGCTTAGAAATTTCATTTTTGATGCATGTGTATCCCTCTAGCAAGTTCCTATAGTAGTTGCTCATCATTTATCAACTTGGAAATCACTTGGTTTAATGTTTGTCTAAAAAATTCAGAAAGGAAGATGAGTGCATACCCACTGAATCAATATGATTTGATGGTACCTGAGCCAATGAAAGTTCATCGTGAGGAAGGAGTCTTCCCTTCCATATATCCATGCCCTGAATTTATGAGAGCCGCGGGGATCTTCCAAGATTTCCAAACTATGATTACTAATGCAGGGTTGGAACACTTTATTGAAGGGGAACCACTTCAATATGTTAAGCTAACCATGGCTTTGGTGCAGGACTTCTGGTTAACTTGGTCCTTGTCTAATCCCATGGTCCATTATAAAATCTACAATATAGCTGTCGACCTGCCGCTTGCTGATTTCTATGCAGCTATTAGAGTGCCATATTGGGGATCTTGTGAGAAGATCAAGGAGAGGCCTAAGTCACTTATGGATTTATATGCTGAAATTTGCGAAGGTTTCGACTTCTCGGAGGAAAGTGGTAAACTTCGGAACATTCAGTTCCCATCCATTATATATTTTTCCTATTACATTACCAAGTGTGTTCTTGCTAGAAAGATTGCTAGAAAGTTATCTTCATTTGATCTAGCTTTTATCGCAACTGCGTTGAATAGGGATAGATCTTATAACCTGGGTGCTTTGATAGCTTACCATCTTACCACTAACCGCGAGAAGGGCGGAATTTGTGGAGGTCTTATCGCCTCTAGGTTGCTAGCTTTCCATGGTTTAGAGCATCACCATTCAGATTATCGGTTCCCCATAGAGAGGCTTGATCTTGACTCCATGGTTCAGCATAATTTTGTTTCTTTAGGAGCTACTGTGAGAAGTTTACCATATGAATTATATTTTGCCAAGCGTGGTTGGAGAGGGGTAGGACTGAGAAAGTAGTTTATTTGCCTGCACCTGTTTTGTTTAATTTTGATAACAGGCAAGGATGGTCGCTCACGGAGGAGTTTGACACATACGTGGCGGAGCTCTCCCATCAAGAGGAGAATGTTGGAGTGGATGCCAAAAATGATTCGTTTCAGCCCTCCAACTTGGGAGAGTCTTCATACCAGCAGCCTTCTTATGATTGGGGTGCGTCTTCTTCTTCATCGCAAGCGCCTGACTATGATCATTCCTATGATGACCCACCAGCTTGGGGTTACTACCCGTGCTATTGAGCCCAAATTAGGCCAAAATCCTAAGCTTGGGGGAGGTACACCGACATCACACTCATATATATATATATATATATATATATCATGTTTTGTCGGTTCTTTGTATATCCATTGTTTCACTTTCTTTTTGGTTTTTGCTTTCTCAAAACACAAAAATACCAAAAATATTTTCGTTGTTTCTCTTGGTTTGTTTCTTTGCTTTTTAGTTTTGGTTTTCCTTAAAAAATCCAAAAAGATTTTGCTTTGTTTGCTTTCGTTTGGTTTGCTTTTTCTTTGTTTGGTTTTGCTTTGTTTGCTTGTTTTAAAAAAAATCGAAAACACCAAAAAAAATTGTTGTTCTTCTTTGGTTTTGTGAGTTCTTTGCCGGGTTCAGCCATCCTTAGTGGATTTTGGTTTCATGTTATTATTCAAGTCACACAAGTGAAGGGCAATAATGAAGATTAAGACAACTTGAGGTGTGGTAAGAGGCTGGTAACGAACTCTATTTGTTTTCATTTTTGTACATATACTCATCATTGTGAGCATGCCTAGTCTATTCATGTAAGGTGTATGTTATTTATGGATGCTTAGTAGTTCTTTCTTGCTTGTGATTAGCTCCAGCTTGCTAATAGTTTGTAGCATGTCATATGAATGTTTACTTGCATTGTTCTATTCATAACTTGGTATGATATTGTGGTATCCTTGTCTGAATGTTTCATGTGAATCGACTTGGCATCTCACACATGCATATGACTAAACAATAGTCAATAATCCTCGACGATTTACTTTGCCTCAGAGTACTTGTATCACTTTCATACCATAATTAGTCTTGTTGTGTTGCAAGCATGATTATGACAGTTATTGCTCTCTCGTTTGTCACTCCCTCTCTATTGCTAGCCTTCACTTGCACTGAGTATGAGCTCTACTCGTGTTTCCAACCCCCCAAAACCAATATTGCCAACAGTGTCCACCATACCTACCTATTAGCATAATTTGCTATTTCAGTGCATATTCATTGTGCCTCATTTTCTTCCAAATAAAATGTTTGACTATTTTAAGAAAGTTAGTTAGTAAAGCTCTCACGAACTTGATGGCACACTTTATTTCTTGCACTTAATAATCCTAAACCATTGTGACATGTCCAAGAAAGTTATATGCTTGCAAATTATATGTTGGAGTTAGCAGAACCGTGTTGTCACGGGGAACGCTTTTAACACCTTATGGATACTTATCCAATTGATATCATGCTCTTTTGTCTGCGAATGTCGTCGGTGTGAAATAAAAGGGGAGCTTATAAGTCCATGGAGTTATATACATTGTGTTAGATAAACGCCTGGGCCGCTAGCCTAAGCCATGCCTAATCATGGTGGGAACTTGCAGCATCACCATAATGAGCCATCTGTTAAGCATCCTCAATAAAAATCTCTGCAAATAGTAAATAAAAAGATCGCTGAGATGCTCATTGTCTGCTTGCCTTATCATTTTGGTTATGGGACAGCTCCTGTACCATGTGCAAGGGGTACCCCGCTGACGGCTCTTATGATATGCATGTATTTACGATGACAAGAACTTACAGGTAACTAAAGTTGAGTATCATGCGGAGTGGCCCTCATACTCAAGGGACATGGGATTTCCAGTTTATGGTCTGTCAAGCATATAACTCATATTGGACCTCACTTTCACCTTAACCATATAAATATGCCTATGATAGGGGCAATGAGAGCTCAAAGCTAATGATTATCTGTAACACCCTCAGAATCGGACCTATGCAAGTTTGAGCAAAATTCGCCAAACCCGCATAGAAACGATTCAAAGGTGCCCACCAGGCACTTTCGTGGGTGGAAAAGCGGTAATAACATTACACAACAGTCCTCGATGGGACCCACAGAACAGATATATACAACAGCGACTCAAGGAGTCAAGAATACAGAGATAATATACAAAGATCCAAAACACCTTGAAAATGACAGAACGTCCGACTACGGACAAGATGCAAATGGGGCTAAGAGCCCTGAAGAATAACCAATGGCGTCCATAACCTGGAGCCAAGCGGAAGGGTAACCCTTCTAACGACGTCGATCTCAAAACCTTAAACAAAAAAAGGGTGCCGACAAAGGGCAAAGGAAAAAGAAGGCGTCGATCTGAGGCGATTGCAGCGAGGCTAGATTCGGCGGTCCTCGCCTACAGGTATGGTGGGTGAGCGGCAAAGATGCACTAAACAACCTATAGAGACTCGATACAACTGGCGGCAATCAGAGAGGGATAAGAATGACCTAACCGGATCCAACCTGAAGCTATCACCAAACAAACCCATCCTGGTGTTTCCCCCTCGAGACCAAACGAGGAAGTCAACCGAGGAACTCACACCATTGGCAGTTTTATTTATTCGGTTATCGTTGCAGCAATTACTAGTCAGGTATAGGTAATCATCCTGATAAAGTAGGCAGTGGGCACTTTTAGTTAACCATTCCGTGATAGTGGCAACACTTACTAGTCAGATACAGATAGTATGAGATAAACCCAAAACCCGGCAGATGTTGGTTCTTTTAAACAGCCATTCCGTTGTAGTTGCGATACTTACTAGTCAGGTACAATGGTCGCAAGCGACACTCCAAAACAAGCAATTGTGGGCAGTATTAATTAGCCATTCTGTTATAGTGAAGCTGATTACTAGTCATTATAAAGTCAAATTTATAGCAAATAAACTTTAGTTATGCTTGTCTATGATCGAGATACTGTGCTCCAAGTCGTCCATATCCGCGGACACGGCTTTCAGAAAGTTTTACCGGGGTGCACCAATAGCAACACACGCTCGATCAACCTCGGAAAACCAAATCAAATCCCAACGAGGCTTTCACGATGAACAATCACAGATTCGAAATATTTGGGGCCACCCTTGAGTACACCATAGCAAGTAAGCAAGCTTGAGACGGACTCAAGGTTTGTGGGGCGGTAACGACAATGCAGATCCCCAAACGGGATCGATACCACGTAAACGGGTCACAATTCCTACAAGATGCAGTGCTCCTCGCACAATTTAAATACAGAAAGTAGCATGGCATAAGTACAGGATAGTAAATAAAACCTCAAACTAGTTTGTGGCCCCAAGAAATAAGAATGAATCAAGCTCGCTCGGGGGGTCCCATATACCTCCGGATGTGGATAGCGATAAATCAAGGAACAGGTATCAAGTACTCGGGGTCTTACGGGACACAAGTGGGCGTTCGGAAACCAAATATTATCTATCACCCACCGATGCCTCTGCTTATTTCAATTTTAGTTGTTAAACAGAAATTAAAGTGACGATAAGTAAAACTAGAATCATCTCCAACAACAACATGCGGCAATACATCAACAACTGTGGCACTTGACGACACGCGATAGCACTTGAGCAAGCGACTACGACGCGCAAGTCCAACTATCTACCAAACAACAGGTAATAGGATGTGTCCAAGGCAATATAGGGCTGCAAGGGAATGTCACGGATACGGAAACTAGAGCATCGCAACACAGATAGCAATAGATCAACAGGAGGGAATAAATACTATAAAATTAAGATAGGTAGAAGGGGGAGATCCTCGCCTGGAAACATTGTCGAAGGTTCAACCGAAGAACGGGGCGAAGCTCACATCAACTCATCGGCCTTATCCGCGAAGAAGCAAAACGCTAGAATAAACACCGGATGCAATATTTAAGATCGGCAAAAGATCGGGCATGATGCATGTATGATGCATGACATGGCAAAGGTGCGGTGGATTAGGTCATATTAAGCGGAACCGGGGTCCCGACATTAATTAGGTGGTTCAAGTTATTTGTCTACCCCGCAAATTATATGTTGTTTAGCAATGCAACAGATGGAACCGGTTCGCTACACATGTTTAAATGAGGCCAATATAAGGCTAGATTTGCCCGCATATGGGCCCCATATTTAATTATCAGGTGAATCGGCATAAGGCCCCCAAACCAATGATGTGCATGCGAGATGACAATTAAATATGCAACAAGCCGATATCATTTATAAAATAGGGTATCGAGGAAAAGGGTCACACATTTTAGGGTCTCGACGATCTTGGGGTTCCGGGGTTCGGCGGGACCGTTCTCGGACAGCGGGGGTAGGTCTTGGCGCATCCGGGGTCTTCGGGTCATGTTGTCGGTCATGGCGTTCAGGGGGAAGTTCTCGGACTCCGGGGTAGACCTTGTCGTGCCTTAGTGTAGATCTTGGGGAGGTTCCGGGTTCCACGGGTTCGGCTCGACAACCGGACTCCGAGAGCGGTTCTTGGTGAACTTGGCGTGTCGAGGTGTGGTCTTAGGGTTCGTGTCGGTGCACTCAGTGTTCCGGGTTGGCGATCATGGCATTCCGTGTCGAAGATCTTGTTCGGCCTCTTGTCATTGGCGTTGTGGTACTTGTTCCGTTCCATGGCGATCTTGGCGGCTCGGAGGGGGTTGAGGGATCGGTACGGTCTTCGGCTTCCGCGAGGGAGATCTTGGGGTCCGTGAAGGAGTTCATGTGTCGGTCTTGTCGATGGCGAGGCGCTAAGAAGTAGAACTCGGGGCGTCACGGTCCTCTTTGTACAACAACTCCATTAGCATCACCGCAACCATATCCGCCACCGATTTGCATACATCCTCGTATCATTCCCCAAAACAGGTACTAGACGCGTGTCTCCAAGAACACAAACACGGCCAACATCGAAACCCAGGGGCCTTGGCGCTGCGAGCAGAGGATGGCCGACGGAGGCGCGGAACCGGTGAGGGGCGATGGCGTCGAGCAGCCGACGCAGCGAGGCTGGTGGAGGCGGGACGGCGGCGGCAATGGGCGGGCGGAGCAGCGGGGTCGTCGGCGATACGCGGAAAGGCGGAGCAGGTCGGCGGGCGGAGGGCGGGAGGCGTCGCCCGGCGGAGGGAGGCCGGAGGCCCGGAGGAGACAGGCTCAGCGAGCTGCCACGCAGCCCAGGCTGAAACTGGGGCTCATGGCAGTGGAGGCGGGCCGGCTGGGCGGAAGGCGGCGTGCCAGTCCTGCGAGACAGCAGTGTGTGGCGAAGGCGTGTGTTGGAAAGAGGTCATGGCGGAGGCGGGGAAAGGTGCAGCGGCGAGTGTGAGGCAGGCTGGGTGTGGCCAGCGGCGAGAGGCGGCGGCCCTGGCAGGCGAGGAGGAAGCTTCTTGGCCTTGGGCAACAGCTGCTGGCCGGGGCAGCGGCCGAAGGAGGAGGAGGAGGGAGGAGGTGGCAGGGGGCGCTTGCGGGGAGGCGGGGCCCACACGGAGGAAGGAGGAGGAGAGGAAGAGGAAGGTGCGGGACGCGGGGATGCGCTGAGGAAGAAAGGGGGCGGGGATCGAGGTGGTCGCGTGGGGCCCACGGGGCAGGGAGCCAGGGGGGCGCGTCCAGGCAGGGGTTGGTGGGAAAGTGGCCAGGCGTGTGTGCTGTGTGTTGGTGAGGGAGAGAGGGTGTTGGACAAGTGGCAGGATAGGATTGGAGGGGAAGAGGGAGAGGGTGAGGTGGCACATGTTGATTGGCCAGGGTGAGGTGGCTGTCTGGTTGGGTAGATAGGGATGGATGAGTTTAGGATTTAGAGGGGCCGGTCTATTTGGGCCAATTTAATTTCTGGGGCGGTCGTTCGGGTCAATCGGCCCGTTCGACTGCCCCGCTAAAATAATTAATGTTTTTATTTATTTCAAACAAGATTTTGCAAACCGATATCGGGCAAAACAAAATATCCCGGCGACCCGGATTTGGTGTTTGAATTAAGACGGGTGTATTAGAAAATGAAACGGGCTTTGCGAAAAATAGTTTTAGGCAAACAACACATGATGATGACGATGCAATGCACAAATTCAACGCGATTTTCTAGTAGTGGTTTTTGCGGGATGCCACATTATCTTACTTTCAGCATTTGTAAGCCTTTCAAACTTTTCAAAACCTTTTCACTTCCTTGTTGAGTCACCACTTATTCTATGATCACCTTCTTGAGAGCATAGTTGTCATTCTTGTGTTTGTTCCAAAAATTGGTTAATTATGTCATTACTTTGATGCGTGTATCTCTGATATATTTATTTCTAGTCTTCACTTGAACTTCAGAGGTGCCTTGGCATTTATATCGTTCTCTACAAACAAAGGCAAGCGAGATACCACTCTATCATACCTTCTCATGAGAATTGCAATGTTGCTTATGTTTATGTTTCATGCTACTTATTATTATTGAGTTGGGAATCTCTTTATATCTTGCATTGACTATTGAGTAGACTTAGTTGCATACTCTTTATTATGAATGGTTTAAGCATCTACTCTTGTGCTGGGAATATATACATCATATAAAGCAAATGTGTTCATGAAAGTTCTTTTATCGCACTCAGTTCTCAACTGAATTGCTTGAGGACAAGCAATAAGCTAAGCTTGGGGGAGTTGATACGTCCAAAACGTATCTACTTTCCCGAACACTTTTGCTATTGTTTCTCCTCTAAACTTGTGTGATTTGGATACAACTAACACGACCGACGTTGTTTTCAGCAGAATTACCTGGTGTCTAGTTTTTGTGTAGAAAATCAACTACCAGGAAAAATCCCGAAAAATATGCCAAAAATCCCATTTCACTAGAAGATACACGGAACCAGAGTACGAGACGGAGTGGAGGCCTGAGGGGCCCACACCCCTGCGGTAGCGGGCTGGCCAGCGCGCTGGGAGGTGCGGCCACCTCAGGCACCCCCTCGGCCTCCCTCTTCGTCTATAAGACGTCTCTTGACCTAAAAACCGAGGGGGGTTTGATGTTTTTCCAGAAAGAGTTTCGCTGCGCCGCCACCACCAGAAACCGCGATTCGGATCTAGAAACTCTGTTCTGGCACCCTGCCGGGACGGAGAATTTGGAGAGGATCATCGTCATCGTCATCACCAACGCATCTCCATCAACCATCCATGTTTGCCTCATCTATAAGTGAGTAATCCCCCGCAGTAGGCCATGGGGATGGTAGGGATTGGATGAGTTCTATCATGTAATTGAATAAGATTGTTAGGGCATAGTGCCTAGTATCTCTATTAGTGCTATTTGACTTTGTTGCAACTTGTTGTTCTTAATTCTTGTCACTAGGGTCCGAGTTCCATGATATCATATCTGAACTTATTATTGAATCATTATGATAGTATTGTTTGTGATCTTATCTGCAAGTCGTGTACACATATCATTGTCCGGATCCAAAGGCCCCGAAGTGACATAAATTGGGACAACCAGAGGGGATGGCTGTGATGTGAGGATCATATGTGTTCACGGAGTGTTAATGCTTTGCTCCGGTGCTCTATTAAGAGGAGCACCTTAATTGCTAGTAGTTCCCTTGAGGCCTCGCTGCAACAGGTTGGCTGGACAGAAGATGTTGTGTAAGTTCTCATTGCGAGCACGCATGACTATATATGGAGCACATGCCTAGGATTGTTTAGTACTTGGATGCTTATTATTATTTATTTGCAATGCCCTAGATCTTGAAGTTACATGTTTAGACTCATCCATACAACACCTGTCCATCCATCCCTATGCCTACCGCACCCGAATCCTACTATTACTGGTACTGTTACTATTGCTCTTGTTTTACTGCTGTTGTTGCTTTGCTTTTGCTATTACAAACTGTTGCTACTGATAAAATTCTGTGAGCAAGAACTATTTCCAGGTGCATCTGAATTGACAACTCAGTTGTTAAGGCTTACAAGTATTCTTTGGCTCCCCTTGTGTCGAATCAATAAATTGGGTAATACTACCCGCGAAGACTGTTGCGATCCCCTATACTTGTGGGTCATCAGCATCTTATCCTGGGAGGGGGTATCTGCCATCTCCAGTATGCGGATGATACCATGATCATGGTGCAGGGCTTGGACCTCGACATTATTAATATGAAGTTCCTGCTGCTATGCTTCGAGTCCATGTCAGGTATAAATATCAACTTCGACAAGAGCGAAGTCATGGTCCTCGGATTCGCTAACGAGGATAGGCAGAGGATTTCTGACAATCTTAACTGCAAGTTGGCTGAGTTCCCCATTACCTACCTGGGGATGCCCATTCAGGAAACTAGGGTCTTGATCAAGGACCTTGCCCCCTGGTCATGAGGGTGTGCTCCAGAGCTGAACCCTAGCGAGCAAGGCTCACAACTAAGGGGAGCAAGGCAGTCCTGATCAACGCCTGTCTCTCGAGCCTGCCCATGTACCAGATGGGGTTGTACCTACTACCAGAAGGGACCCATGCTGACTTCTCTAAGGAGTTGTCTAGGTTCTTTTGGGCGGCGAGAGATGGCCACCAGAGGTACCATATGGTAAAGTGGGCAGATGTTTGCACCCCCAAAAGCCTTGGGGGCATAGGTATCCTTGACTCGCACCGCTTTAACGTGGCCTTGATGCTGAAATGGGTTTGGCGCGTCCTTAGGGACGACGAAGGTCTATGGCTCCAGCTTATCAAGGACAAATACCTCCGAGGCAAACCCCTTTTGTCATGCGATAGTAGGGAGGGCTCTTAGTTCTGGAGATCCATCCAAGACATTAAGCACTTCATCGGGTTGGGCATCTCGTTCGCTGCGAGGAATGGACAGGGGGTACGGTTTTGGCTAGATCCCTGGATCTTCCACATCCCCTTGGGGGTCCGATTCCCCGCCATCTCGGGCTCCCCGGCGTCCCTCGTTGCCGAGAACCTCCTTGAGGACCGTTGGAACCTCACGTTCCGCCGGTCCCTTAATGCGGTTGAAACTGAGGAGTTCAATCTGCTGTTGGAGGCCCTCCCTGCCTCTCTTTCCGAGGGCCCGGACTCAGTCTCTTGGTAGCTACTGCTGCCAGGGGAGTTCTCGGTGAGCTCAGCTTACATGTCCCTTTTCCAGGGACCGGAGCTGCGATGGACGGCGCCCCTTTGGAAAGCCCCCCTCCTCCTTAGTATTCACATCTTCGTTTGGCAGTTGCTCCGCGACCGCTTACCCTCGGGTGTTGAGGTGGCCAAGCGAAATTGCCCCGGCAATGGCCGCTGCCCCCTATGTGGTACACCGGAGACCTGCGCCCATATTATGTTCTCTTGCACGGCGGCGTAGTTTTTGTGGAGTTTTGTTAGGGAGGCACTGGGTCTTGCATGGCAGGCGTAGGAACTTGGGGAGTTCCTGCAGACCCAGGCAAACATGACCGGAGGAGGTCGCCGCCTCTTCTGGATCATGTTTGCGACCATCTCCTGGACGTTGTGGAATATATGCAACAAGATGGTGATTGAGAGGATATTTCTCTCCAGGCGTCTGACTCTATTTTTGCTATGCTTGTCTTTCTGCAGCAGTGGTCCCCCTTGGTGCGGCAGCGTGACCGACCTTCCTTCGATGTCTCCGTGTGGGCTTTGAGGATGGCGGCGCTTCCCTTCTCGGCTCCGGCTTCGTCGACCCCTACGGCATCCTGAGGGGTTCCTTCGTCCCCTTCGTCACGCCTTTTTTGTTTTTCCCTTGGGCTTTGTTGTGTTGTGGCCCCAGTTGTTGACCGACTTTTTCCCTTTTTTTCTTTGGCCTCGGCTATGGTTGTGTGTCTGAACTTGTATTTGGATGTTGCTTTATTTATAAAACACGGCGAAAGCATGTTTCGAGAGAGAGATGCTCTAAACTTTGCAATCCATCAAACTGGACTGGCTAGGAGATGGGCCCATATCAGGCGTGTAGCGTTCTATTTCGAGGCCCAACGAGTGAACATTGTGATTTGTGACTCCTGGGTTTTTTTTGTTTTGTTTTGGAGATCCCCATCGGCACAGTTGGGGATGAAGTGCTCCCCGGAAAAATCTCCAGTGCTCCCGTTAAAAGCAAACTCCGGTGAACCGTAAGCTGCAATGGCCGGTAAAATCTTCCTTTTTGCTCAACGAGCAACTGGCAATGTTGGTGCTTACAACTATACAGGCGCACCTCCAACTTCCATGCCCGCCCATCTGTTCGTATGCCCCTTCCGATCTTCTGATCATCTGTATTTGCTTTACTACGGTCAGATGATCAGAAGGTCAGATGTCCGGTGCT
This sequence comes from Avena longiglumis, assembly GCA_030063025.1. NCBI lineage: Eukaryota > Viridiplantae > Streptophyta > Magnoliopsida > Poales > Poaceae > Avena > Avena longiglumis. Next base: position 69,600,584 of record CP125976.1, on the reverse strand, counting down.
CGCTAGACACCGGACCAACCGACGACGGTCTTCCAGATACGCATAACCGCAGGTGCCGGCGAAGGGTGTCTGGACTCTTTTGGAGTTCGGTAGGATCATCGGATCGACGTACGTAACAACCGACGATGGATGGTGTGCGCATCACCAGGCGAAGGGCGTACGTACGTGTGGACCATGGACTCTGGAAAAGAGGTTAAACCTGAGCAACGACGCAACTGTGAACGAGACCTGTGTTTACACAACTTCCACCGCGTCTTGACTACTTTATCCCCAATTTATCGCCGTGTGTTTAATTTTTACCACGGCAGAAAAAGCCAGGAGCATTGAACCATTGCACAATGGTAAGAAGCACATCATATATCCGAACCACAATATATTTTGCTACTACTAGTAGTATTAGATTAGATAGATATAAAATCTGCTTGTTTTGGCCTCTTTGAACATGGACAGGGCGACGCAGGCAACAGCGGCAATGAGCAAGATAGCAGGGCAGCAGCCCTCAGCGCCGGCCGCGGCGAAGACGACGATGACGCCCTTGCCTTCATTATCCAAGTAAAATCCGATGCTTAATCAATTATCTACTCTTGTAAGTTGTAACATGATCAAGTACTCCTTGTTCGCCGGGGCTAGAACTAGCTAGGCGAAATTAATCTAATGATTTGTTAATTCTGGACGGTACTGAAGGTGAAGGAGGAGGTGGAGAGATGCCTGGGGGCAGGCATGAGCAAGGAGGAGATGTTCCGGGAGCTTCGCGAGAAGGGGTCTCACCCGGCGGCCGCGTTTGCCGGTAAGATGTACGTTTCCACATTAGTTTCATCTTCAGCATGTCAAGAAACCTACTAGGTTACAGATTCATGTCAGGCATACTTATGAATCTGATTGGTACATGTTCAGTTTACAAGGAGCTTCGTCAGCAGAACATTGATTTCTTCAAGGAGTACTACGTCAAGATGGATTTGAGGAAGCAGGCCGAGCGGTTCAAACTTCTTGTGCATCGGTACCGGACGGTTCGTGGCGCGGGTGCCTGGCCAAGAGCGCCAGGAACAGAGACCCAGCAAACCGCCATGGCCGTCCCAGACGACGTGGGATTGCCGGACAACCGGACCGTGCCGGCTTTGCTGAACGTCGACCGTAGAAAGTCTGCCGCCGACGCATCGGTGCAGACGAGACATTTTCAGACTGGACAACTGCTTCACCATAGAGAGCAGCCGGTTCCCAACGGCGGGATCCAAGGGGTACCAATGCCCTCGGCAGCTCCTACTACTTCCGATGGTACCATGGCGGCACCCTACCCTTGGGCGTGTACCGATAACACTGGGATGATGGGGTGGCACGGCGAGCAAGTTTTACCTCTGCAACAATGGTGGCCTGGTGCAGGTGGATGCGTCGTCGTTCCACCACAGCCACAGGGCTCCAATTGGCAACCGCCATCATCTTCTATCGAGAGGCTACCGGAGAACGGTAGGCACCACGGCAGTGCTGCTCCACCGTGGCAAACGCCATCTTCTGTCGAGAGGCTACCGGAGAACGGTAGCCACCACGGCAGTGCTGCTCCACCGTGGCGGCCTCCACGGCACAGCCAAGCTGAACCATCCTGGCAACCACATTCACCGTTGGACAGCCTACGGGTGTACCGGAATTTTGAAGCACATGTTGCCTCACAGCACGGTGGGCAAGTTCATCAACCGCTGCATCAATGGCCACAGGAACCAACTCTACGGGAGTACTGGGATAGTTTTGCTAGTAATTCGGAGTAACGTCCTCGTTGACGTAAAACGTGCTTGACTGGTTTGTGCAGTAGAAATCCCGGTTGGAGAGATAACATCAGATGGAAATCAATTATTTTTTGTGTTTTATGTACGTTGAGAATAAATACTTGAATGTTGATTTATGTGTACTAAACTAAGTTAATAATAATTACATGAAGTGTCAATGTTGATTATCCTTGTGAAATTTGTCCTGGATGCTATGTACTTGACAATAATGATTCGTACTCTCGACTCGTTAGGGACGTCGACGAAGTTGTTCGGTTGTTTTTTCCTAAAATAATGGTGTTGGCTCTTTTGCCGATTGTTAGTTAACCACCCTAATGGTTGGGGTGCGTGTACATAGCCATGCCACTGCGGCTCAAAGCTCTATGGTTTGATATCTATATCGTTTTTTCTCCAGCTGACTTGAGAAGAATACAAGTCTGCATATGTGAAGAAGAAAGAGTTATGCTAATAATTCGGAGTAACGTCCTTGTTGACGTAAAATGTGCTTGACAGGTTTGTGTAGTAGAGATCCCTGGTGGAGAGATAACATCAGATGGAAATCAATTATTTGTGTTTTATGTACGTTGAGAATAATACTTGAATGTTGATTTATGTGTACTAAACTAAGTTAATAATTAATGAAGTGTGAAATGTTGATTATACAGTGAGATTTGTCCCGAACTTCTTTTGCCGATTGTTGGTTAACTACCCTAATCGGCACCGATTGTTACCATAGACATTTGGGTGCGTGCACATAGTCTTGCCACTATGGCTCAAAGGTCTATGGTTTGACATCTATATCGTTTTTCTCCAACAGACTTGAGAAGAAAACAATACTGTATATGTGGAGAAGAAAGGATTTGAAAACCTAAATGATTTGCTCTTTTCTTTTAGAGTTCGTTTTGTAATCGCTTAAGATAGCTCTTGTATCTCTACCGTCTACCATGTACGATCCATCATTTACTACTCTCTCCGACCCATATTAGTTGACTTCAATTTGGATGTATCAAGACATGTTTTTGTGATAGATACATTCAAGTTGGAGTCAACTAATATGGGTCGGAGGGAGTATATAATATAACATTGTATTGATTGTCGAAAAAAAGTTCATAAAAAAATACATTACAATGTAACTAGTACTACTAGATGACACGGAAGAAGTATTTCTGGCAACAACAACAACAACAACAACAAACAGCAAAGAAAGGACACGGAAAAAAGTACGGCGTGCAATGTGGTTGAACCCAGGAGCACACTATCCCCAGATCACAGGTGGGTACTACTCTACACGCGTGTCCCGACCTGCAGCTTCACCTGCACGGACCCACCTCCACCGTTTTGGAACCCCGATCTTGGGGGCGGAACAGCCGAACACCGATACATGGTAACCGGTGTGGATTACGAATCCGACGACACAGAACCAGGAGACCTGCTGCAGCAGACACTCTCGAGCGATGGAGGAGGGGTCCTTCGCGCGGAGCAGGAAGCTGGAGAGCAAGGATCCCACAACTACCGATCCCATAAGGATCGAACGCCTGATGGAAATTTTGAATCGCTTGTACTTCGCCATGTATCTGTCGACTTCCACGGGATCCTCCACGGGCTCCCACTGCCCCCGGGGTTCGACCGCCATACTGCTTCTGAATTCTGTTCCGATGCGTCGGTCGATAAAGGATTTCTTTCTCTGAGAAGGGCTGGTCTAGATAGTACGTAGGATTTTATCAGGAGATCGCTCTTTTAAAGATGGGAAGTGGAAGCAGAGTCGGATTCTTTTTTTTTTTTTTTGACTATATAAGCAGAGTCGGATTCATTGTAGTCCCACTACAAACATACAACGATTCGGTCGAGCCGGCAACCAAACTTTTCTCGTAACATAGCCCAACCCGGTGGACTGTGAACTCTACTTTCCTTTCCCTTTACCTACACATCTGTTTCTCAAAAAAAAAAAAGCTACCCATTTGATCGCGTCCAGTGTACAAAGGTGCTCCAGACAGCAACTCCGGAGCACAAGACCGCAGGTCCTAGCGAAACACGGCAGTATGGAATCGTGAAGGAACAACAGCAGTGCCCTAGAAAAAAAAAAGCTTCCCTTCACTATTCCTTCCGCCCACACACATTCAAACACAAGACGATACACATTCGCTTGCATCTTCTGTAAAATATTCGAAGAGAAACAGAAAAAGAAACAAACGACATGGCTAACAACCTAGGAGTCCGCAACTACCACCAGCCATCATCACACAATGAACAGCCCAGCAGAGATCACACAATAAATAAACATCACTGACACTCCTCGTTACCAGACTCTTCCTTGGTCAGCTTGATCATGTCGTCAATCCTCACTATAGTAATGGCTGCTTCAGTGGCGAACTGCAAGGAAGATGCATAAAAATGTGGAATGAAACTCAAAGTCATGAAACACCGTGACGACAAGAAAGGTAACTGAGTGTACCAACCTGGATAATTTTTAATTTGCTCATTGCTGGCTCAATCACACCGTACTCAAGGTTGTTGCGGATGACACCTTTTGTCAGGTCAAGACCCATGCTGCAGCAAACATAAGAAAATTCACTGACTGAGCAGAAGATGCCCGGTTGCAGAACAGAATAGCAAGGGGTGAAATATATATCTAGAAGCAGTCAGCGTTACCAAATTATGCATTTGGGCACACTTACAAAGAATCGAGTAAGATTCAAACCATACACATTCTAGCACTGACAGGGGAGAAATTAAGGGAATGGGATGATCTCTATAGGATCTGTAGTTCTGTAGAGCTTACGGAAGAAGAAGACAGTTTGACTTGGATGATCAATGAATTGGGGGTGTTTAGTGTCAAATCTTTTTTTCAAGCTATGCAAAGTAGTAACAAAATTCCATATAGATTTCTCTGGAAAGCCAAACTACCTCTCCGCATAAAAACTTTCATTTGGTTAGTATTACAAAAAAGTATACTAACTAGAGATGTGTTATTGCACAGAGGTGGTGTTTGTGAAAAATAGGATTTCAGGTGGGATGGGACTTCCCATCAAACCCGCGTCCCATCCCGTGTCCCTAATCCCGCTAATCTATGCACGTGTGTCCCGTGCGGGCTGAAACGGACCAGCCCATCGGTCCCGCGGGCGGCCCACCTGTCCCGACGTGCCCTTCTCCTCTACCTTCCCCGACTCAGAAGCCACCATCCCCACCTCCGTTCCTCTCTGGGCTCAGCGCCGTCGCATCCACCTTCTCCGCCCTCCCTTCGCCTCAGCCCATCACGTCCCCCTTCTCCGCCCCTCCCTTGGAATCGCGCCGCCGCGTTCCCTACTCCACCCCTCCCTTGGTCACACGCCTCCTGGAATCGGGGACGGCTCGTCTCCGCAGGGACAAGATGCTGCCGGCGACGACTCTTTTCCGCGGGGACAAGATGCTGCCGGCGATGCTTGCCTGCATCCTCTCCTCCTAAGACACTGTCGTCTTCCTCCCCCTCTTCATCTACTCCACCTACCTTCAGCAATTAAGGTGAGATCCGGGTGTGATGTTCTTGATCCGGGCATGCTCGTGCGTAATTTAGACCACAACGTAGTACCAGTTGAATCGTTGGTTGCTTTGCTACTATGTAGAATCGTTGGTTGCTTTGCTACTAAGTAGAATCGTTGGTTCTCCCTCGTATAGTCATTTAGAGGGAAAAAGCTCGGACGAAACCTGCCGCCGTGGGCACGTGCATAGAAAGTGTTCGACGAAATGCTAGTGTAGGTAGGGTGATTCCATGATGCCTTGTTTAGCTACTTTATACGGTAATTTCTGTTTAACAGTGGAGCTAATTGTGTTCACTTGTAGCATGTCTTTGGCAGATGGTTCAAATTCTTGCCATCTGTGCCTGCTTACTCAGTTTGTTTTCCTAGCTTAGTTTAGGAGTTGGACCCCATCTTATAGGAGAGATTTTGTTTAGCAACTCAACGTGGGTAACTAGATTTTCTATATCTTCCTTCTTTTTTTCCAACTGTGTGCCTTCAACGGGTCTAAATAATAAGTTGGACATGTTATGTGCAGGGTTCAAATTCTAATGATTTCATACCTAGGCTACAAGAAATATAGAACACTCCAACTTTTTCATCGTAAATGCCGTCTGACTGTCCGAGTAACCAGGTTGCTTAGTTAAATCTAATTAAAAGATCTGAAGTGAATTCAAACTAACTGCACTATTGTTGATAAGGTCAACTTCCTATTACTGTTACTACATGTTCCAGCAAGGTATAAGATTTTGTTAATCGATATAACTTCAACAAATCCTATACCGTTGCTACATGGTCTATCAAGGTAGGAATATATAATTTTTTTTCATCTGCTACTGATATACAATGAATGATGATGGGTGTATCATACTAGTTTCAGTTGATTTTTGTGTTGTTCTTGCAAGTACTCTCAGTTTTACTAATGTGTGTTGTCGTTCCATCCAAGCTGAAATTACTGTTGGATAGAAGAAATAAAGAAAGTAATACCTATACATTTGAGAATCACTGGGACCAGTTTGATATGGTTGTGATATGCAATTCAGGAGCTTCTTCTATCCTCTTACAGGTCTGTCACAATTTGCAAATTATGTGTTTGCTTGTATGTACGAGAGATGATTTTTTTAAGAAATAAATCCACATCATCTTCTCTACCTGCACTCATCTTGTATGAGCTTATGATGTTTATGTTCTACATTTGCTGTCTCCATCCAGCTGTTACAGAACATGCCTAGCTACTACTACGTAGCTGCTCATTTTGATTTTCAGTAGTAATCGTTTGATGCAACAATGATTGGTGACAACTATTACCACATTTAATTTTGTTGGAAGTGGAATTTATTAGCTAACCACATTGCTTGGGTAATATATTTTGCTGTCTAGCCCTATCACCATAATATACAATTAACCATCATCTTTTCCCTTTCCTGAAATATTATCACCAACTGATCAAGGTCGAAACTGAAACTTGCTATCACATAGCAGGTGATCATACAGTGTGTGTTTCTTCTGCAATCAATAAATGGTTTCATCAAAATGGGAACTCGCTATTCATTTCAGTTTAGAAGGGACATATGTAGATGGACTATATTAGCATTTCTGTTTACCTTTATTTTTCCTCTTCTCTTTTTTCTCTGCCAGTCGTTCCCTTTATATGTTCATATTCAAACGTCTCTAATGTTTATTATTTTTGTTCCCAGGTTTCTGAAAATTACCAATCAAGTAGTTGCTGATGGTGCCAGTTTTCTGGACAACCATTTTGTGGAAAAGCTAGAGAAGTTCGGCTTTTTTGGAGTTTACTCATGAACTACTAGTACTCGTTTGTGGGAGTTGGTTCAGACTTCAAGTTCACAGTAGAGCATTTTTGTAGAACTACTCAATTAAATCAATATGTTTGGTCCCAAGAGAATACACTCATGTTTTGTAGTAAAAGGTGGATTCAGCACATGATCAACTCCATCGTGAGTACTTTTATTAGGGACTTCCCTGCTTATCAATCCCTACAGTATGAGTTAGAGATGTGATGAACGTACCAGTGACTGTACTCTACTGAAACTTAACTTCCAGTGCTATGTTATGTTTGTGGTTTTGGAGATTGCCTGGGATCGTTTCTCATAAGAAATTGCTTTGTTTAGTGGTGGTGTGCTGTATCTGGTTGTGTGCTGCAATCTTTTGTTTAGTACATGCGCTTAGGCAGCTAGCTTGTTTAGGCGGGATTTGGTGGGACAAGTGGGACATCCCGAAAAATCCTCCTTGCCTTTTTTGTTACTGGGATAAGAGGGATGTGATTAGTTGGATACGTGGATGATTAGACAGGTGGGAGACGGACGTCCCAGTCCCATCCCACCTGAAATCCTAGTGAAAAAACTTGTCTATTCTGTGGTAAAGATGAATCGATAGACCATATCTTCTTTCATTGTCCCCTAGCCCGCTACATATGGAACATAATCAGTGCAGCAATTGGTTTCAATTGTCATTTCGTTGATGCTAATCATTGTTTTAATATTTGGCTAAAGGGTTTTGTAACAGACTAGTTTGCTGTAACTAGCTGCTCTCCTTCTGTAAACTGTCTAGTTCCAGGGTCGGTTTCACCTGGTGGTGTTGCACTTTGGTCGAGACTATGTAATAACTTGGTTTCTCTTAATAGAAATCGTGGAGAAATCCCTTTCATAAAAAAAAGCACTCTACAATAGAAAGATCAGCGCGGAGCTTGCTGTGTAGTGCAAGAAACCGAGGAGGTTGCATAATTCTTTTTTCTAAAGAGTAAATGTGTATCCAATAATATATCTACAGATGTTTTCAGTGCTATAGAAGCATTATGCATTCAAAGCAGTTTTCAAACGCTTATGACAAAAACAAATGCTACACCCGTGAAAATGCAACATAGCAGGATCATACTTTGTTCAGATAAGTAATAAAGATAATATATTTTGTAATTACCTTGAATAGTGTTGCTTATCAGGCTTTGTTTGAGCGGTATGGTGATATGCCCTAAGCTTTGCTACAAGCTCAGTTGCATCTTTTGCGGCATTAACAGAGAGAACCTGTCATCACATAAAATATAATTGATAAATGACATACTTCCATTAATATATTATTATTTGGTTCAGTATGCAAGTAAATGATACATAAAATATAATTGATAAAACCTTGGGTATGATTAGCATAGATTCCGCGAATTCAGCAATTGCCAGTTGTTCCCTAGATCCAAGAGTTGTAGCAAGATTCTCCAAGTACACAGACAACGCAGCTTCCACTGCCCCGCCACCAGCAACTACCTGCATGACCCATTAAAGAATAAGTTTCTACAGACAAGTATATTAATGCCTTACAGAACTACATCCACTCTCACTTGAGAAGAGTTAACGCTGGCCCCACTCTGGAATTCTGGGTAACAGATGCAGAGATTAAAGCAGTACATGGGTCATTTACATGATGAGTTTAAATGTTCTTATTCTCCTTCCAAGCATATACACAGTTATAGATAACTGAGGTTGCAGCTATTAAGAACAGCCTCAAACAATAAATCGTAAAAACAGGCACCAGCATGGTTAGGAGACAAGCATGATTAAGAATCAAAAATCAGTTTAACATGCGGTCAAACCAAGCAGAAAGAACAGTGCTAAAACAAGGCAGGGGGCAAAGTTGAATATTTTCTCATATTCAGCATATACTATAATCATGAAGAAATCTGTGTTTGTGTAATCAGCTACAGAGAACTAAAAGGTAAAGGAACAGCAGCAAAAGGTTCTACCATATTGGATTCCAGGGTTCTCTTCACAATGCACAATGCGTCATGCAAAGATCGTTCAATTTCATCTAGCATGAAGTCATTAGCTCCTCTAAGTATAATGGAGACCTGCATAACAGAAATGCAAGTTTGAAGTCCTTATATTGATTCTTTAAAATCTAATGTTGTGTGATTCATTGTAAAACTAGCTCAAAATTGCCAGGGAAAAGTACTAACCGCACTTGTGTTTTTTGTGCCTTTCACCAGGATTATTTCATCGTCAGAAATTCTTTCCTCCACAACCTCGTCAGCATGTCCAAGGAATGATGAATCAAATGTTTCTTCACCCTCCATGTCAGCAAAAGTAGTCACCTGCAGTTTCCTACTACTTTTAGGATATTGACAAACAGTTCACACACAAGAATAGCATAGTATATTCAGAAAAATAAAATCGTCAAATGAACGTATTCAATTATTGCAAAGGCAACGAGAGCTAAGGAAATGTGTTGCCCGTTGCCTCGGAGCCTTCGCACAAAATTCAACCAACTTAAGTAGAATTCAAAAAAAAAGTTCACGGAAAACCAAGTCAACAAAAGTCATGAACGGGATTAAAATGAGTATGCATTATAAAATACTGCTTGATCATAACAATCTGATTGACAATATTATGAAGAAAAAGTCCATACCATTGTAGCACCAGTTGCCTTGGCAACATGGCGCAAATCCTCCTTACGCACACGCCTTACTGCAATTGCTCCAGCCTCAACAAAGTACTGAAAGGATGTTTCATAACACAATCACAAAGCAGATTTAGTTAAAGCCATCAGGAAGAGATATATATGTTCATCACAATAACTCAGTAATTCAGTAAATCTTTGCAGAATCAGTTCAGTTATGAAACAAAAAATTCTGAGGCCACAAAAACCAGATCGAGCATTGTTCGAGCCAGATGTTAGATGCCAGTGAGAGTCAACCAAAAAGTCAAAAGTGTGTAATACATTATGAAACGTTAAGTGTCATACGGCAAATTGTGTACACTACCCACCAAAACTACCAGCAGCTAAGTAGAGTGCCATTCAGTATTAGCGCGTACCAGTTCAACAAAATATATAAATAGTCTGCACTTTAGTGCTGCTAAACTATATCAAAATCACATTCAAAAGGAAAAAATCTCTTCTGCTTGATTTATTAAAACATACCTTCAATGACATATCATCAATTCCCTTGGTGGTAAATACAACATTAGCACCGGCCTTGAGGACTTTCTCAATTCGCTCTTTTGTTATGTCAGATTCTCTGCCAAGAAATGATAATTATAAGATACACTAATTGAACCATAGAATAGAAAAAAATTGGTTGTAAATGACAAAAAGGCATAGCATAATAAATGAGAAATAAACAGGAGACCAATTTGTTCAAGGGACAACAAAAAGGAGTTTTAATGAATTGCAAAAACAAAAATCGATATACCTCTGACGGATCTTCTCCAGTTCCCTTGGATCAGATACAAGGACTTGAACACCCATTTGCATTTTTGTCTTTTGAAGGTTAAAATCAAGGCAAGCAATTCTAGCAGGGGTCACTTTAGTAGGCATTCCTTGAGCTGCACGGCCTGAGTTCAGTGCATAACCATTCAGCAGGTAACTTTCCTTAGAACTTTTACCATGAGCTTTCAAAATGTTAATACTCTGCAGAATACAAAAAGCAATCGTTACAAGCAAGAGTAAAGTGGTAGAAAAACAATCTCCATAACCTTGTGCACAAGAAATTAATATCATGACTAGATGGAATAGTTTACCAGCAAAATATTAAAACAGACGGAAGACTGCTATAGACTAGTACATTTAATTCAAGATGTCTAATACATAACTCAGCAGGAAAAACAAATAGTGCATAGAGCAAAGCAAATCACAAATGGGAATAAATAGATCTACATTCAGAAAGAAGGTCCAGTGGGTAAAAAAAAGGATTAATAAAGGAGTAAAATATTACAATGCCACAAAACATAGTGCACCACTCACAATATAGCAGTTACGACAAGTAAAATTAATTTAATGTAGTACTGTAACCAAATGCACTTTATTTACCTTAATTGGATACTTCAATTCTCCCTTAGAGTTAGTAGTCTTCACAGCTTGAACTGCTTCTACAACCTAAGAAACCATTGCCAGGTAAATTAAATAGCAGATTGTTTTAAACAAGGCCAACAGAGAACCAAATCCCAAACATTCGGTTCCAAAGATAAGCATCTCGTCAGATAAACAACATTACATCCAAGCATTATCAAAAGAATAGAATGAGAAAATAGCAACCTTGAAATAAATCATGGACTACTTTATTATTTCAGATTTTTAAAATGGCACTGAAATCAAATATGCATCATATCATCAAATATGTGAGTTTTACTGTGCACATAAATGTAAGAAATAAGGCATGATTAAAAAACCTAAAGTTACACATGAGCGTAGTAACTTACCAGATTTGCAAAGAAATCACTGTCAGCATGGATCAGTTTAGAAGACATGCTAGTTTTTGCACAGTTTATGAGGGAATTTTTTCCAAGTTTGTCAACCTGAAAGTGCGTACAAATATTGATGTCAGCATGAGAATAAGCAAATGGATCAGCGGTCACTGCTATTTTTCCACAGAAGTATTGTTTTACCTTGACAGAGAGCTTTTCTTCAACATACTTGCAAGCTTCACGCATAGCAAGCTGGTACAATATGAAGGTCACAAAATAAATAATGTGAGAGATTATGTGTTTCCTCCAAAATGTTCATTTAGAATAGAAGTGCTGCTGCAGCTAACATTTAAAATTATAATCTTACCCTGTAGCCACTAATAATAGAGGTAGGATGGATTTTGTTTCTCACAAGATCATTGGCTCTCTGATAAAATGAAAGGAAACATCATGTGAATGCACAATGATAGGAAATTCACAGGAAAGAAAAAAAATCTGTTAAAGCTTAATTGATTACCCTGAGCAACTCTGCAGCTATGATGACAACAGATGTTGTTCCATCTCCAACCTCTCGGTCTTGAAGCTCGGCCAACTCCACAAGAACCTAAAAATAAATGGACCCATGAAAAGCTAAGCACAAGGAGTGATCAAAACAAAGAGGGCCATTTTGGGCAGCTAGGCATCACCTTCGCTGCTGGATGCTCGACTTCCAACATCCTCAAAATTGTTGCTCCGTCATTTGTGATTGTAACATCACCAATATCATCCACAAGCATCTATAAGTTGCAGATACCAAATTAGTTCATCCGAACAATGGTTTCTTCAAAATTGCTGGGGACTCCAGATTCCATCTAACTTCACAACTACTGATTACGCCACTGAAGCACATTACAGGTTATGGTATTGATCACGGTTGAAGTGCATCTCACAATGAGACTGGTAACTCTGTTCGCGGGTGATGTCGTGTCCCGAAGGTGTAGAAATAATATCCCTCAAGGTGCAAAACACCGTTTTAAGTTGTGGATCATACAATTTACGAACATATAATTTCGGATCGCTTCTCCCCTTTCTGCCCCAGACACACACACACGGGCAGTAGCAAGGTATGCCCGACCATGTAGATCATAGTGGAAGCGACATACCTTATCGAGCCCGACGGGACCGAGCGACGACTTGACAATGTTGGACACCGCCTGGCACGCCATCACTGCAACCAGAGAAGCACGAACGCAAATTAAACACGCGCGCGCTCGGATGTCTACTTGGGCCACTAGATCTTACGGAACCCCACGCAACCCTGCGGAATCTGGCATGGCAAGTGTTAGGGTGAGGGTGTTACCGTTCTGAGTGCGCACGTCCTGGCCGGACTGGCGCTCGCCCATGATGTCGACAGTCTGGGCGGGGATCGCCATGGCGACGGCGACGGCGGCGGCGGCGAGGGCTGGAGCGTTCGAGACGGAGCTCGGCGCCTGCGAATGTGGTTTTGCTGCTTCAGTTTGCGGGAGCAGCGGCGGGGTTAGGGAACGGTGAGGTAGTGGGCTCGTGGGTCGTGACGCGGACGTTGTAGCTCTTTGACCGCCCATGGGCTTAACTACCAGATCAACGAATGGGCCCACGAACACTTAACCCAGCCCAAACACCAGCACGTGAGCGCGAGCTCGCTCCCCTCCCTGCGGCCGTCTCCGAAGTCCGAACTCTCCACCACCCAAACCAAATCCTCGCCAATGGCGCCACTTCTCTCCCAAACCCACGGGGCCGCACAAATCTTCTCGCCGATTCCGCGGGGCAGCCGCCGCCTCGCACCCCCGCCTCACGCCGTCGGCTTCCTCCGCGCCCTCTTCCCGCCCCGCCCGCCACCGGCCAAAGCCGACCTCCTCCGCCTCATCGCCGACCAGCGCCGCGGCGTCGACACCCAGTCCGACCCCTCCCGCCTCGCCGACATCGTCTCCTGCATAGAAGCCCTCGCCGCCTCCGCCCCAGACGCCGACACCGTATCGGACGCCGACAAGCTCTCTGGCACCTGGCGCCTCCTCTGGACGACCGAGCAGGAGCAGCTCTTCATCGTGCGCAACGCCCCCACCTTCCGCACCGCCGCCGGAGACGTTCTACAGGTCATCGACGTTCCAGGTGGGAGCCTCAACAACGTCATCACCTTCCCGCCGTCCGGTGCATTCGTCGTGAACGGCACTATCGAGATCGAGCCACCGCAGCGAGTGAATTTTAGGCAGGAGTTTTTTGGCTCTCCTATTTTTCAAATTTTAGGCAGGAGTTATTTGATCCTCTTTTTAACATATGGACAGAACGCTTGCATCGACGTTTTTGTAGATTTACACGTGCTATGCTGAAGGGGGGCAATTGGGAGGTTCCTTTTCCGCCGTTTGGCAAAGGATGGTGAGTGCATCAAATGTTTATGAGCTTGTTAGAATTTTCTATTGCAAAGCACATAGAAGATAGAGTAAAGATATATGCACAGAAACTTGAGCGCTTCAGTTTAGTCACTGTCAATAGCATTATCTCTATCACTGTTCACTGGATCAGATGACTCTGTTGGAATCCGGGAATGTTTAGTCCCAGCAATGCTTATCTGTTCTCAAAAAAAAAATGCTTATCTGCTTGGCATGGTATTGTCTTCATACAATGCATTGGAGCTTGACAAGACTAACTATCTCGAGAACTTGAGAATTGCAACATTGTTGGCATAGTCCAAGTTTGCTACATTCTCTAGTTTTTCCCCCTTTCAAATAGAACTCAACTTATTCATCTAAAGGAGCTGGGTATCTACATAAAAAGGTCTGGATTCAAGGTGATTATTTTCAGAATGGAAGTTAGCTGTAAGATCAAAGGTTTTTCATGGCTAACTTAAAAAAAAAAAGGTTTTCATGGCATTTATTATTTCCTTGTCTATATATCATTAGGACTTTCTACTGCCAAGTATAGTCGGTGTGGGTACTTAGTTCCTATCAACCAGACTGGGCAATTTTAATACAATACTAATGGAGAATAAAATTCTAATTACTTATGTAATAATAACTTGGCCTTGATCCTTCCTTCTATATAGCACTGGTAATCATGTCAAACAGAATATGTCAAACCTGGAAAATTGGATCTTTTTGTTGTGTCTCCAGCATTATTACAATGTATCGCCTCTCTTTTGCTTTCCTGCAATAACATACTATGTATTACCATTTTCAGGTTTGACACGGTTTATTTGGACGATGAAATCCGTGTAGCAAAGGACATAAGAGGGGACTATTTAGTTGTTGAGCGTGCTCCATATTCTTGGACTGGATAGTTGGTAAAACCGAAAGCTAATCAGTGCTTATCTACGTACTGTATACTATGGGCCTAGAGACATAAGAAGATGTACAGGACCTTATGCTTTTCCAGCAAAGTATTTACCATCTTACTAACTAGGCCATCCTTTAACTATGCAACTAGCTGAATTCCTGGTACAACTATGAGGCTAAATACTACAATAGGTATGTACATGTTTGAGAATAGAGTTGTACTTTCTTATGGTTGGAAATAGAGTTATAAATGTTATACAACCTCAGCAGTTGTAAGATATATATGTTTAATATGTGTTGTTCTAAATTGTCCCCACTGAAATAAGCAGTGTGGATCTCTTCCTTTTTATGTAAATTCCTTGCCTTTGGGAGTGAATGTGGATTTGGCCACGTTTTAGTAATATAAAATATGTTATGTTCATAAGGTTTTTCTTTCAATGTAACAGCCACATCGTACAATTTACTGCTTGGTTGGTTAAAATCCAACTAGGAGTTCAGAACACCAAAAAACGAAACGCACTAGAGCCAATGGTGGAGATTAGAGGTGGAAAAATATATGGAGTTCGCTTCATGTACTGACAATATTCTTCTTCTATCTATTGGTTTAAGGTCAATAATATTTGACAAATTTGTTCTTATTTTTCCTATGTAAAAGAACAACACTCTCCAAGAACACGATTTACTTTTTTGGCATATGCAATTATTGTCCATCAGGTTGTGAAAGACTTCAATTACATATGAAATGCTTCAAAAAGGAGCATTCACTTGTTGAGCTTGGTCTAGTATTGCAACGGTCGCAGGGTCCTAGAATATTATTGGAAAAAACTAGTTATTTTGTTAGTATAATTGTGCATCTTAGATTTAGCTGTTAAAGAACTGGCTAAGTCATATCTTAACGAAATTGTACAATTTGTACATTTGATGCATGTTCTCATGTGAATCAGGTGATCAAATGGATACCATCATCTTCGTTGAAAAAATGTATGTTGCTTTTCAGTCTTGCTTTTTCTATATTAAGACAGTTTTTTTTCTATGTACTAGTATTATTCAAGTTGTGGAGTCAATGATCTTCAAATCCAGCTTTTCCTTTCGGAAATGTAGCAAATCTACAGTTGCAAGCTTAATATTGAGCAAAATTAAGGTTCTTGGTATGTAAACATTTACACATGGACCATGATAACTAATGCTACAAATGTGTCTCGAATCATGTTATGTTGTTTGTTATCTGCAAATTAACCAAGATCAGATCAGATGCTTACAGAGTTCTTTACTATTGATAGAATCCATGCCATTTTTTATTTTATGATTGTTTGGGCATATCCTATTGGGAAAAAATCGATGTACATCGTTTCTGCAACTCATCGGAAGTTATTTTGAAGTCAGTGAAAAGGCCACTTTATTTGATGGACCGATTATACATCACTATGCGCAGATAATAATCTTGGTCAAAAGTTGAGCAGCAGAATCAATTACATTCAAAGTAATGATACTAGCGTTGGGCTGAACAGCAAACTTTGTTCTCACAAATGCTTGTTTCAGAGTCCATCTGAATGTCTAATACTAGTTGTTCTCTTGTTCCAAGTCGCAGCCTCACAGAAGACATGATATATAGTGGTGGAGCATTTTCTAACGGGCGAACGAGAGTAATTAGAGGTCGACGCTTTGGGCAATCGGTAACTATCTGAATCACACAGTCGATGACCAGCATTCTGAACTTTCTTAGTACTCAGACTTTTTTTCGGCCACCGTTGTCCACTCTCCTTTATCTTCGATATATGGAGTGGTAACTTGATCTTATACTAATTGACTCTGAATTAAATTCTCTTGCAAAGACTTACAACCGATATTGCAGAGGTGAACACTCCCACAAAAAAGGGACAAGATTTTTTTAGCGAGAGGGTGACCCCTACCTAGATTTTATTGAAAAGAGAGCTAACGCGAGACCACTTGGCTCTGGTACATAAGAATGGACTGAAAGTGAGATGCAATATTTCTATTTTATATTTCGCAAACCGGTCTTAAACGCAAGACCACTTGGCTCTGGTACCATCTAGAATTATGTGCACCTAACTAGCTCACCTAAAAGCCGAAGTTGATGGGGGAAAGAAGGGGTCACTCCCCATCATGTGTGGCTCCATCAGTCCTAAGTTTTGATTGAACAAGGACTACATTGTTTCAAGATGTACCAACCGGGGTCTAGAACTTAAGACTTTAAACGCCAGTTCACGGGCTCTGATACTATGTAGAATTGTGTGAATCAAACCAGTTCACCAAAAGCTAAGCCGATGGGGGAAAAGAGGACAATGCATTTATACTTCAACATAAACAATTGTGTTACACTAGGGTTGTGTGGACGGGGGCCATGGCCCCCTCCATGTTGAATTTCTTTTGAAATACCCCTTGTAGTATGTAAATTTGACAGTCAAATTTGCCAAAATTTACTCATATGTCCCCCTCCAAGCTTTATAATATTCACTTGGCCTCCCTTGTGTAATGTTTCTCGCTCTGTCTATATTGCCACTTAATATTGGTTCATGGAAAAAATATTAAAAAATAATCAACTAATCATCAATTTCATGACTTTATTACTGATATTCAGTGAAAGGGATCATCTTATAATGCTACCCTCGCAATCTAAGCAATACAAGATGCATAAAAAGGATTAACATCGCATGCAATTTATAATATGTGATATGATATGGTCTTTATTCTTGTGTCTTTGATCTCCATATCCAAAGCACGGACAAGGTCTCCATCATCACCAGCATTGTGTCAAGGTCTGTGGCGCCGCTTCATGGTTGTCCATCACCTACAACAACTATTACAACTACTTGGAATAAAGCAATTACATGATGAATAGACATGCATGACTTAAGGAATTTAAAGATAACCATAAGGCTCATGTCGGTTGCCAACTTATAATAAGGATCATTGCATACATCAAATATATTCACAATCACATCATGGCCATATCACTTCACATCACATGCCCTGCAAAAACAAGTTAGACGCCTCTAATTTTCTTTGCATGTTTTACATGGTTTGGGGCTTTCGAATAAGAATCGTTCTTACATACGAACATGAATCACAACGCTGATACAAGTATTGTCAAGTGCCTGTTGTAAATTGAATCTTAACTATGGTGGGAGGAACAGACATCCGCAAAGCCACTTGTGCAGTGCAAGTTGCACGTTGAGCGTGGATCAAGTCTCATGTGCGATGACATATAAGGTTAGCCCGGGCCGTTTTATCCCACCATCCCGCAAGATGCAAAGTACAAAAATAAGCAACAACAGGAGCATCAACACCCACAAAACAATTATTTTCTACTCGTGCAACAGATCTACGCATAGACAAGACTCTAATACCACTGTAGGGTTCATAGCAAGGAAAACAAAAATATTCTAGCGCATGAACACACAAAACCAAGATCTAATCTACGAGATCGGTGCAATGGGATTTTTTTTGACTCTGGACTGTGAGGCAAAAGCCCCACAGCAAAATTTTATTATAATAAAAGTAAAAACAGTTGTACACCTACTATACAGGAAAACCACTCACCTCACTCACCTATTACAGAAATACACACTTTATGAAGGTAGATTAGTTATCCAGACCTTCAAGCTCTCTCTATCAGTGCAATGAGATTGTAGAGAACTAACCTCGTAGATCCAAAGCGTTTAACGAAATTGGATTCTCGTGGTTGATGTAGTCGATCACTATCCTCGTATGGCTCATATAGGCCTAAATATGGACCAAAAAGTGCTAAATATGTTTGTTCTATATTGCGCCAGTTTGACCTTGAACTAAAGACCTATTGGCATGATACAATGTAGAATTGTGTGCATCGAAATAGATCATCCAAAACTCAAGCTGATTGGCAAGACCACTTGGCTTTGGTACCATGTAGAATTATGTGCACCTAACTAGTTCACCCAAAAGTCAAAGTTGATGGGGGAAAGAAGGGGTCACTCCCCATCATGTGTGGCTCCATCAGTCCTAAGTTTTGATTGAACAAGGACTACATTGTTTCAAGTGTCAAACGATAAGAATAGAGATTGTGAGAACCGTGCTTGAGTCCACACGGGCTGCGTGTTAATATGGGGGCACAAGGCCGAGTTGTACAAGATGAGGTGTCCGGTCACAATACGACTCGGTACATAAAATAATAAAACCAACAATTACATCCAACATCAAGCTGTACCAACCAGGATCTAGAACTTGAGACTTTAAACGGCAGTTCACGGGCTCTGGTACTATGTAGAATTGTGTGAAACAAACCATTTCACCAAAAGCTAAGCTGATGGGAAAAGAGGGCAATGCATTTGTTGAACATACTTCAACATAGACAATTGCGTTACACTAGGGTTGTGTGGAGTGGGGCCATGGCCCCCTCTACGTTGGATTTCTTTTGAAACGCCCCTTGTAGTATGTAAATTTGATCGTCAAAATTGCCGGAATCTACTCATATGTCCCCCTCCAAGCTTTATAATATTCACTTGGCCTCCCTTGTGTAATATTTCTGGCTCCGTCTATATTGCCACTTAATCGTGGTTCATGGAAAAAAATATTAAATAATCATCATTTTCACGGCTTTTGACTTTATTAGTTTATTATGTTGCATATACTAAGTCTGATTAAACTAGGTAATGGTCAAAGTTGGGATATTACATATCACAGTGGGTAAGGGAAACTAAATTTTATACGGAGAAAAGATTCGTTAACAAGACAATACAACACAGTTGCTACATAGCAAGTTAACGATAGTGCTAGCGCGTGCACTACTCTGTTTCGATTTGGCTCCCGAGCCTTAAAAGTATTAAAAAATTAAAAATGCTAGTACTAGTATTTTGAAGTTTCAAACAACTCTCGGTAATCCATGCAACAAGAGAAGACCATCACGTACGGCGTCGATGGTTGACGGGTTGTGCTTATCCGATCGATGGCGGCAGGAGTGTAGCTAGCTCGAGCCACTGCTGTCAATCGTCGCTCTTTGTTACTGTACACAGCTGTCGTCGCTGCAGGGTCTGTGCCAGTCTTGATTGGCCGGCGAAGAACGAGACGGGGCAGAGCTGTGTGCAGGCGCCGGCAGCCACCTGAGCCGTGAGATAGAGATCACCGAGAAAGCGAACAAAAGAACTGAACGAGCATAGCAGTTAGCGCGCGCCGCAGGGAGCCCAGCGCCCAGCGGCAACGCACGCCGTGCAGCAGCAGTCACGACTCACCAGGACGTATATATCGACAGTGGCCTGTGGGGTGCAGCCAGAGGATCCGGCCGGCACCGAGATCTGTACTGGTTAGCTAGCTAGGCCAGAGGCAACGCAGCTATATATCGAGGATGGGCGTGGCTGTGGCTGTGGCTGTGGCTGTGGCTGGGGTATCGTACCTGCCAAGAAAGGCAAGTCCAGTCCAAACAGCGCGCAGCTGCGGGGCGGGGCGGGGCGGGCCATCGCTGAGTCAGCGAGGTCCCCCTCTTCCTCTGTGTTGATCATGGTGGGAACTGGCCACCGGAGCGGTCCTGGTACTTGCGCAGGAACGTACACCCACCCGCTTGCGCTTTCCCAGACCCATCTCCGAGCCGTCCGTGTCCATCCACTTCGGGGCCGGGCACTCGGCCCGGCTGTGCTGCTGCATTTCCACGTATTTTTTTTGTCAAATCTGTTCAAACGTGTAAAGTTCAACCATTTCCACTTCGGGTCGGTTTTCTGTTTTGTGTCGCCGATCTGTACAACTTCGACGTCATTTTAAACGGCGCCGACCCTAGGGGTCAGATTTCGAATTAGTTTCGAGAAAGGGTCAAACTTGGTTGCACTTTTGAGACTTGGGCAGATTTGGCAAAAAATACCATTTCCAGACCACGCCCTGTAATTCACGAAACCGCTAATACACTCTACTACTACCTTCGGTTAATATGTTCTTCACTTTGTCTAGATTCTTGTCATCTTGTGTATCCAGTTAAACATTTAGATTAGATGTATTTTTTTTTCAGGTGAAGATTAGATGTATTTGTATCCAGATAAATTTATGAATACTAATATAGACCAGACGGACTACCTTATTATACTAATATAGGTGTCCACACACTCTCTCTCTCTCAGAATTTTCATGTTCAAGTGCTTGTGTATGCCCGGACGTACGGGTCACGAGAATAGGAGGCGTCTGTGAGAGCGACTCCTGTTAGGAATATGCAACATGTATTTCTCTAGGGGCCAAAGGTCATAATATATAGTACAGGTACAGGATAAATATGCAGAAAGCCTCCTAACATATGGAAAAATTATAATATACAAAACATCTAACATCCCCTCAAACTCATAGTGGATCCACAACACTGAGTTTGGAGAGTAAGAAATCATGTTGTGCTCTGGTCTGTGTCTTCGTAAAGAAATCCGCCAACTGTAAATCTAAATGCACATACTTTGAAATGCACTCGAAAGCACGTGTATAGAAAGCATCAACACCAATATGCTTGGTAAGCTCATGCTTGACCGGATCACGTGCAACACTAATAGCACATATACTGTCAGATAAAACCAGAGTGGATGTGATAAGAGAGACCCCAAAATCGGCAAGTAACCACCGTAACTAGATCACCTCAGCAGTCAACAAGGCCATAGCACGCAACTCGGCCTCAACACTCGAACGAGAAACCGTTGTCTGTTTCTTTGTCTTCCAAGCAATGAGCGAACCACCAAGAAACACAAAGTAAGCAGAAAGTGAACGGCGATCTGAAGGATCACTCGCCCACGTGGCGTCCGAATAGCACTGGAGATGGAGGGAGCTGGAACGAGGAAAGAAAAGGCGATGAGTGATCGTACCACGAAGATAACAAAGAACACAGATAAGATGACTATAGTGAACAATGGTAGGAGCAGAAACAAACTGACTCAGAATATGAACAGGATAAGAGATGTCAGGACGAGTGACATCAAGATAAACAAGACTCCCAACAAGATGACGATAACGCGTCGGATCAGGAAGAGGTTCACCATCAGTAAGTTGAAGCTTAACATTAAGCTCCATAGGGGTATCAATAGTGTGCTCATCCCCAAGAGCAGCACGAGCAAGAAGATCCTGAATATACTTTTCCTGGGAGATGTAAAAGCCATCGGAAGTGGAGGAAACCTTAATCCCAAGAAAGTATCGAAGAGGACCAAGATCAGTCATAAGAAACTGATCACGAAGACGAGCCTTAGAAAATGCAATATACTCAGAATCATCACCAGTAATGATCATATCATCAACATAGAGAAGAAGAAGAGTGCGTCCACGAGGAGAAGTGTGAACAAACAGTGCTGGATCATGAGCACTACGAGAGAAACCAACAGCAGTTACTACAGAAGCAAAGCGCTCAAACCAGGCACGAGGAGCCTGTTTGAGGCCATAAAGAGAACGTCGAAGAAGACAAACCATCCCCTCGAATGTAATACCCAGGAGGAGGCATATAAACTTCCTCACTCAACTCACCATTGAGAAAGGCGTCAATATCAAGTCGGGACACGCACCGTGACGAATGTAAGCAACAACAAAGAAGAGTACGCATAGTGGTCATATGAGCCACAGAGCAAAGGTCTCATCATAGTCACGACCATGCTCCCCGCGAAAACCACGAGCCACAAGACGCGCTTTATAGCGCCAAGAGATCCATCGAGCGGGTCTTAATCTTATAGACCCACTTACACGTGATAGGACGAACACCGGAGGGGGAGAAACAAGATCCCAGTGCCAAGCAAGGCCGAGAATCTCCTCAACCATGGCGGTGCCATTATTCAGATGATGCTCGAGATCCCAATAAGAAGTCGGCTCGGAGGCAACGGAAAGACCATACTTACTAGGAGAGTCACGGTTGGGGGCACGAGGCTGACGAACAGGACGAGTAGAGGGAAGCTCATTAGAGGAAGATGACTCAAGAGACGACGATGAAGAAGAAGGAATAGCATAGGAAGACTCCGGAGAACAAGGAGAACTAGGAGAACTAGACGGAGCAGAGGAGGACGGTGTCGAAGAAGAGACATCAGGGGGAGTAGATCCTGAAGAAGACATAATAGGAGTAGAAGGAGGTGTGTCAGAAAAGAGAAGAAAAGAGATATCTTCCACCGGGTAGATACCAGTGGTGGGACGAGGATAGAAAGGACGCGTCTCATCAAAAGTAACATCACGAGAGATACGCATCTGACGACCAACGGGATCCCAACAACGATAGCCCTTATGCTCATCACTGTATCCAAGGAAGACACACTCAACAGATCGAGCGGTCTTTGAATGCGCTCATGAGAGCAAGGAAAACATAGCAAACACAACCAAACAAGCGAAGCATGGAGTAGTCTGAGATCTGTCGATAGGGCGCCAAGAGGGATACCACCTGCAGAGCGTAAGGCTGAATATTGATGAGGTAAGCCGACGTGGCTGCCTCATTTCAGAAATGCGGCGGAAGAGAAGAAGCAATCATCATGGCACGAGTGGTCTCAAGAATATGGTGATGCTTACGCTCAGCAACGCCATTCTGGGCATGTGCGCCAGGATAGGAGAACTGAGCAAGGGTGCCCTGCTCATCAAGAACACCTCGCAACATCTGGTAGATATACTCACCAGCAGAATCAGCACGAAACACACGAATGGGGTTAGAGTATTGAGTATGGACCATGGCCGCAAAACGCCGATATATGGAGAGCACTTCACTGCGAGAGCGCATAAAATACAACCAAGTGTACCGAGAAAAATCATCGATGAATAAAATATAGTAGCGATGGCCCCTTTTCGAAGCGAAAGGAGCCGAACCCCAAACATCGGAATGAACTAAATCAAAAGGTCGCTGAGATACATACGCTCTAGTAGGGTAGGGAAGATGAATCTGTTTGCCCAACCTACAGCCTTGACAATGTAAAGACCCATCTCCTGAGACAGACCCCAGAAGACCACGATGAACTAATGACGATAGGTGAGAGTCACAAAGGTGACCAAGACGATGATGTCACTGCTGAATGGAGCTGGTAGCAGAGGCGACGAACGGAGAAGAACTGGTAGATGAAGTGGCAGCGGAAGGAACACGAAGCCAGTCTAACTCCCAAAGCCCTGAAGAATCATGGATGCGAGGGCTCCAACTGTGGCCTGGTGACGGTCCCGGTCTGAACAACACAAGAATCAGCATCAAGAATGACGCGGCAACCCGAGTCAGTAAGCTGGATAACAGAGAACAGATTCATCTTAAGACGAGAAACATGAGAAATATCAGGAACAGAAAAAGAAGAAGTAGAAAGGGTGCCCCGACTAGAGACAGGAAGAGAGGTACCATCGGCCGTGAGAACACGGACATAAGAGGGGAGAAAACGAAGAGCGGACAGAAAAGAAGACTCAGAGTTCATATGAAAAGAAGCTCCAGAATCCAGATACCACGGAGACGTACCTGACTGTGTAGAAGGTGGTGGTCGACATTCTTAGGAAGAATCAACATCTAGACCTAGCGATCGTCGAAGAAGAGCCTGTAGCAACAAGCAGACCGCGAAGACTCCTGATAATGTCCTGATCAGAGAGAGCAACTGCTGAAGATCCGGAAGGAGCCGACTTCCCACGAGCCTGGTGCTGCTGACGTAAACTAGGATCCCGTGTATAACAGGTGGCCCAAGTGTGGCCATCCTTGTTGCAGTAAGAGCAGTGACGAAGAGAACCACGGCGACCCTGACCACGAGCCTGCTGGTGCTAAAACTGACCCTGAGACTGCTGGTGCTGAAGCGGACCCTGACCTGGAGGAGTGGGTAGTATCGGCGGCGGCACAAAGGACCGCGGCTGAGCAGGCGGCAGAGGAGGACCACGAGTAGCAAGCACAGACTGTACCGCAAGAAGACCAGCAGCACGAAGACGAGTCTCCTCACCAAGCTCGACAACACCTCGTAGAGCGGAACACGACCACGAGCATTCAACTAAGCACGGCGGGCTCAAACTTCGGCGAGCCGAGATGTAAACTCATAGATGCGATGGAACTCCAACCGAGCGCATGATCCGCAAAGACGGTCATGTGCCACAAACAGCGACAGAGAGAATCAAGGCGACGCCGATGGCAAGACTGAGTATAGAACTCATCAATAGTGGAATCACCTATTTGAAGAGCATGCTCCGCGAACCACGACAGTAAAGAGCATCCCCAGACCGAGAAGGCCGACGAAGATGTGACCACCGAGCGGCAATAGTGAGACTCATGAACTCAAAGATCATATCAGGTAACATTGGAGGTAAGGACAGCAGCACCACGAGCATCCTCATCGACCCACTGAGTGTAGGCAGTCAGGTCGTGGCGATAGGCCTCGAGATCAGAAGAGTACTGCTTAAACTTCAGGTCATAAGCAGCAACAACACTATCATTGGCACTCTGAGCAGCGTCCTTGACCTCCTGAGAAGCATCAGCGCCGAGAACAATCGGCATCGGCGGAAGAGGAGCCACAGGAGCAGGGGGCATGGCGGACAGGAGACCTCGCCGGAGAGCACACCCCAAAGACGAAGACCGTGCATGTTGACGCGCATGAAGGCAGCGAAATCAGGATAATTCGCGCCATCGAAAATCACCGGGCAGCGAGGAATCGCAACATAGCACGATGTAGAAGACATCTCTCATTTTTTTTAGATTTGGCCAACCCGAGCAGCAGGCAGATGGCGGCCGAATTCCGGCCAGTCTGGGCAAGAGGCGGCGTCTAAGGGCCTGGGGAGGCCAATTGAGGCCACCGGGGATCGATTACCGGCGGTGACGGCCGGAGGCGGCGGAAGCTGGACGGTTGGGGAGAAGCCCGATGTAGAAGCTCGACAGCTGGGCGTCGACGTCTGACAGCAGGAGGCGGGAGGCGGGCGGACGCAGACGAGCTGGGGGTCTCGCGCGCGTCTAACGCGGACGCGGACAGGCTACAGGAGGCGGACACGGGCGAGCGGCGGTAGATCCTGGGAGGCTCGCGCGCGAGGCTCGGGAGACGAGGCCAGCCAGATCCGATCGGGATCGGGATCGGGATACGAGTCCAGCCAGATCGCCCAGATCCGATCGGGACCAGCAGGTGGAGACAGCCCAGATCCAATCGACAGACGATCAAGCAGATGACGGCGGCCGTCAGATGACGGGTAGGAGGCGGCCGGAGACAGCGGCAACCGACGGTGGCGACGTCGGAAAAACGACGACGACAGGGACGGTTGTGGCTGTGACGATGTTGCAGAAAAACGGTCTAACCTAGCTCTAATACCATGTCAGGAATATACAACATGTATTTTTCTGGGGCCACAATATATAGTACAGATACAGGACAAATATGCAGGAAGCCCCCTAACATATGAGAAAACTATAATATATAGATATATACGTCTAACAACTCCAAAACCCATCTACGTTTGCGTTCCCTGGCCGGTGACTCCAGCAGTCCGTTCAGTCAGTCCCTTCAGTCTCCAGTGGTCTTAACACCTTGGAGGGAGATGTAGCAGACTACGGCCAGATGGTGCGAGAGTTTTTATTTTTTGTTCAGTCTATTTTTAGTGTCTTCTAAATGATGAAAAGATAGGTATATTCCCAAGGTAGAATAAGTTCTTCTCGCTCTATCGTGGCTTCAGTTGTGTGTCTAGCGCTGATGGAAGAATGTGGAGTCGTGTGTTCGACATATCTCCTAGGAACCAGTCGGTTTTCGTGTTCATTGGTGTGGTTTCAGATCTGTCTATTCTAATCTACGATTGTCATCATTAACGATGATTGTTGCTCTGGTGCACATGTTCTTTAAGATCTAAGCATGACGACTTCTCGTAAGTCTATTATAACAAGCTCTAGTACCTGAAGCTTTGTCTGACTTCAGTAATAGAGGGACGAGGACAACTATTATATATGTATAATACATTGGCAAAGTTCTTCCCCTTAAAATATTGGATGTACAACCGTACACCCAAATATTCATCTAGATCTGTCTGTCTTGGTGGATCGGCGATTGACTCACACTAGCATTTGTAGTCGTTTAAATTCTATTTATATTTTTTACTATTTTTATTGTTCTTTGTACCACCTTTGATGATTATTAATACTTCTAAAAAGAAAAATACTCTTTGCACCGCACGTCCTTGCTTGTCGAGTAGTGCATGCCCTACGTCCGTACGTACTTAACTCAACAGAGTTGTTTGCATGTCATGTCTGCCCGGCCGATCGACCACGCACACGGCACACATGAATATGCACCGTGCACGTCGTCGTCACGTGTAGGCCGTGCTAGGCGCTATGCTATACGCCTACGCCAACTTAAACCCCGCACAAGCGACATGGTCATGGAGTTAAGCACGGGACATGATGTGGATCGGAGTTCTACCATTGGCATATTTATTTTTTTGAAAGATGCAATTTTTTTACTTGACTTGGCTTTTGGCATGTGTAGTTTAGTAAAACTCGGGCTGCTTAATGACACGCTCTCGGTCCTTTTCTCCTCTATTATACGCAAAGGTACAAGCCGTGATTTAGACTGCAAGTCATGATTATAAAGAATTGGTACACAAGAATCAGAACTAATTAATTTTTATTAGACGCGGTGGATGTTGGAATATTAGGCATAATTTCCACGATTAATTCCAGAATATAAATCATGACAACAGTAGCTACAATCACGTGAACCTCTAACATACTAGATGTATTGATCAACATGAACAGTAGCAGAATATACGCACTAACAGCCATACTAAAGCAACAGATCTGACGACGGTATATGTACTGATCGGTTGCCGATGAAGTCGTTGTTGGTGCAGCGTTTGTAGTAGACTGTCGAAGAAGTCGGCGTTGAAGACGACGAGCACGAGCTCCGACTTGACGACCGGGAAGACGCGCCATGATGACGAACTTGAGCAGTTGCGCGGAGCGCTTCCCAAAAACCTTATTCGCCCTCTCGCGTACAGGATCACAAGGGCGAGTGGTTCCGGAGACTTGCTCTCCCGCCCGCCGGTGCACACCGGCAAGCGGGATGGAGTAGACTACGGTGACGGCGCAAGTAGAGATGATGGCAAAACCCTAGATTGGTTTTCGATGGTATTGTGGTGGTATCCGTGCAGGACTTTATATAGAGCGGCCCAGGAAACCCTAACGGAGGCGAACGTGTGCCACGTTACGCACGTTCGGGTCGATTACAATAGCCCACGACCCGAAAGCGACCCAAATAAGCTAACTGTTTGACACGTCTGTCAAAACCTCACAGCAGCAAAATAAAACTCGGCTCGGCGAGATTTCCGCGACCCGTCGCGTCGTGACGAGACGAGCGGGCGAGCAACATCGTCGGAGGAGGAGCGCGCGCGTGTATCTCTCTTATTGCCACTCACTTACAAAGTGGTGCAACACTCCACCTTATAAGGTGGTGCAACTCTCCTCCAACTTCTCATGTGGGACTAAACTTGAGCTCCCACTCCACTTCCATGTGAGCTGCCACAGCCCAAACAAATATGGGCTGCCATAAATCTGGGCTTTGAGATTTAGGAAAAATCTGAAATACACATGAGCCTAAATGGATTGACCCATTATTTCTAACAATCCCCCACCAGATCTCAAATGCCCATTTGAAGATTTTCCAATAATTGCTACTTGTTTATATATCAGTGTTTCACTAGAGACTGTTAAGTTGAACTTCCGCCTAAGATCTTGAACTACATCTATCAACAACTTGAACAATGGACGAACCTTGAATTGCAAGTTTGGTGTCAATAGATTTCACTTAAAAACATAACTAGTACTCTGGCTGCCAGTAGCCTACCCCGCGGGTTGGAGCATATGTGTCATACTCCCTGATCTCTTCATGAGTTTACTAGAGATCACCCAAGTCTCATAGACCGCGACGTTTACAGTCGAGCTCATATAGGTGTGTTCTTTCAAAATGCCCTGTAGGACGGCATCTTTGCTAATTAAAGCCAACAGAAACACATTAAGGCATGTTGCCAACCCGCCTTACAGATTATGAGAGTTATGCATCTTCACATAGAGAGGGTTACAAAATACTCTCCTCCGTCAAACCACTAGCTTGTTCTTCCCAGAACCTAATTCACGGGATCTCCGATCACATAGGTTGGGTTACCACTAAGATGTGACATCCATGGGTCTCAACCCCATCTCCCTCGATGCACTTTCTATCACATTTCGTGATAGTCCCTTTGTAAAGGGATCTTCTAGGTTTTTGTCTGTTTGAATATATGTAACAGTTATTACCCCAGAGTTTCTCAATTTCCTGACAGACTTTAAACGTCTCTTCACGTGTCTTGATGACTTCGCGTTATCCTTAGAATTGTTTACTTTGACAATAACAGTTTGGTTGTCACAATTCAAAAGGATTGCCGTCACAGGTTTCTCAACCACAAGCAAGTCCATCAAGAGCTCACGCGACCATTCTGACTCAACAGTGGTTGTGTATAAAGCAGTAAGCTCTGCTTCCATAATTGACCTCGTCAATATGGTCTGTCTACGGGATCTCCATGACACCGCACCACCTCCAAGGGTAAACACATACCCGCTCGTGGCGTAGAGTTCATCAACGTCAGAGATCCAATTCGAATCACTATATCCTTCAAGCACAGCAGGGTTCCCTGAATAGTGAATCACATATCTCATTGTACCACATAGATAACGCATGACCCTTTCAAGTGCATGCCAATGATCAATACCCTGGTTAGACATGAACCTACTCAACTTGCTCACAGCAAAAGAGATATCGGGTCTTGTAGCGCTTGCTAAGTACATCAGAGAACCAACAACTTGTGAATATTTCAGCTGATCTGTTGGTTCCTTCTTATTATTTCGTAATGTCAAACTGGGATCATAAGGTGTTGGAGAAGTCTTGCCATCATTAAAGCCAAAACGGCTCAAGATATTCTCAAGATAATGAGATTGCGTTAAAGTAATCCCATTCTCGTTCTTAATAAGCTTGATGTTTAGAATCACATCATCCTCTCCCAAATCTTTCATATCAAAACTCTTTGACAGGAAAGACTTGATTTCATTTATCACTTTCATGTTTGTACCAAAGATCAGAATGTCATCCACGTACAAACATAATATAACGCTATCGCCCCCACCATGGCGATAGTAAACACACCTATCAGCCTCATTAATGACAAAGCCAGCAGAAACTAGAGTTCTGTCAAACTTCTCATGCCATTGCTTAGGTGCTTGTTTCAGGCCATATAAAGATTTTAATAACTTACACACCTTTTACCACAAACCCATCCGGCTGATCCATATAGATCTCCTCTTCCAACTCTCCATTAAGGAAAGCTGTCTTCAGGTCCATTTGATGAACGAGAAGACCATAAGAGGGAGCTAGGGATAGTAGTACTCGAATGGTCGTCAGTCTAGCGACACGTGAATAGGTGTCAAAGTAATCTTCGCCTTCTTTCTGTGTGTAGCCCTTAGCTACAAGACGCGCCTTGTACTTCTCAATAGTACCATCAGTACTTAGTTTCTTCTTGAACACCCACTTATATCCCACAGATTTACAACCATAGGGTCATTCTGATAATTTCCAAGTTCCATTAGAAAGAATCGAGTCCATCTCATTTTGGACAACTTATTTCCAATCATCTGCATCAGGAGATGCATATACCTCGGTAATGGATCTGGGAGTATCATCCACAAGGTACACGATGAAATCATTACCAAAGGATTTTGCAACCCTCTGTCTCTTACTCCCCATGAGAGGTTCATCGTCATCCTTCTCAAGTAATTCCTCATGTGGTTGTTCATAATTCTCAATAGATGCACTAGATTCAGGAAGTATTTCAGAAGAAATCCTACCAATGCTATGGATATCTTTCATAGGAAAAATATTCTCAAAGAATGTTGCATCACGAGATTCCATTATAGTATCAACATGCATATCAGGTACCTCAGATTTAACCACTAGAAATCTATAGCCTACACTCTGTGGAGCATATCCTAGAAAGATACAATCCACTGTCTTGGGTCCGAGCTTGCGTTTCTTGGGGATCGGTATGTTTACCTTCGCCAAACACCCCCAAGTGCGCAGATACGAAAGTGATGGTTTTCTCCCAACCCACTCCTCATAAGGGGTATTTTCTTTATTCTTGTTAGGAACTCTATTCGGGACATGACATGAAGTCAACAAGGCCTCCCCCCACCATGCCTTTGATAAACCAGCGGTGGCTAACATGGAATTCACCAAGTTAGTCAGCATGCAGTTTTTCCTCTCGGCAACCCTGTTTGATTGGGGCGAGTAGGGAGGCATCCTCTCATGAATAATTCCGTGTTCCTCACAGAATTTGTCAAATATTTTGGGAAAATACTCACCACCATGATCTGACCTAAGACGCTTGATCTTTCTCTCTAGTTGATTTTCAACTTCGGCCTTATAGATTTTAAAGTAGTCTAAACCCTCATCTTTAGTTTGCAACAAGTAAACATAGAAGAATTTAGTAGCATCATCTATCAATGTCATGAAATATCTCTTTTCACCTTTTGTCAACACACCATTCATCTCGCATAGATCAGAATGTATGAGTTCTAGAGGTGCCAAGTTTCTCTCATCGGCAGCCTTGTGAGTCTTTCGAGGTTGCTTTGATTGCACACAACTATGGCACTTAGAACCTTTGGCAATAGTGAAATTCGGAATTAAACTCATACTGGACATCCGAGACATCAAACCAAAATTAATGTGACATAAACGAGAATGACAAACATTGGTATCATCATTAACACCACCACAAATATGATTCACGGATTTATTACAAAACTCTGAAAGTGAAAACCGAAAAAAGCCTTCGAACTCATAACCTTTACCAATAAATTGTCCATGTTTCTAAACAACGACTTTATTAGACTCTAAGACAACCTTAAACCCATCTCTGCATAGAAGGGAGCCACTAACGATATTCTTGTTCATAGTAGGGACATGTTGCACGTTCCTGAGCTGCACGATCTTTCCGGAAGTAAATTTCAGATCCACCGTGCCAACACCACGAACAGAAGCATGCGATCCATTCCCCATTAGGACGGATAAATCCTGAGCGACCTGATAAGAAGTGAACATAGAGATGTCAGCAAACACATGAACATTAGCACCCGTATCAAGCCACCAACACGGTGATTGAAATACTGAAAGAACAGTAAATAGATTACCATACCCATCAGTATTGCTAGCGGTCACGACGTTGTGATTATTTTTTCCTCTGCGATGCTGCGTTCTGGACAGTCCTTGGAAAAGTGGTCGGGCTCTCCACAAGTGTAACAAGACAGATCACTCTTGTCCCTATCCGTCTTCTTCTTCTTGAAGGTTGTAGTCTTTACAGGCTTGTTAAAGGAGGGTTTGAAGTTCCCTTTGTTCTTGCCTACTAATTTGCCTTTCTGCACAAAGTTGGCAGTAGCATGACTCTCTCCTTTCTCAGTAGTGTCCTTAGCCCGAGCCTTCTCCTCAACATCAAGGGACGCTATCAGATTTTCAACTGATATCTCCTGTGTCTTGTGTTTGAGAGTTGTGGCAAAGTTCCTCCATGAAGGGGGCAACTTAGCAATAATGCATCCCGCCACAAACTTGTCGGGTAAGATACACTTAAGGAGTTCAAGCTCTTTGGCAATGCACTGTATCTCATGAGCTTGTTGAACCACAAGAAGGTCCTTTGTCATCTTAAAATCATGAAAGCTCTCCATGATATACAGTTCACTGCCAGCATCTGTAGCACCAAACTTTGCATCTAGTGCGTCCCAGAGCTCCTTCCCGTCTTTTATGTGCATAAACACATCACACAGACGGTCAGCAAGAATGATCAGAATACATCACACAAAGATAGTATTGGAATCCTCGAAATTCTTCTGATCCTCGTCAGATATAGTTCCTTCAGGTTTGCCTTTACTGATATGGAACACTTTCATCGTGGTCAGCCAAAGTTCAGCCTTGTACTGCCACCTCTTAAAGTGCACACCGGCAAACTTATCCGGCCTTAGTGCATCGGTAAAACCAACCATTGTTAATTCAGGAAATTTCTACAATAAGGTTTTTGGATTGTTGGAATATTAGGCATAATTTCCACAATTAATTCCAGAATATAAATCATGACAACAGCAGCTACAATCACATAAACCTCTAACATACTAGATGTATTGATCAACATGAACAATAGCAGAATATATGCACTAAGAGCCATTCTAAAGCAACAGATCTGACGACGGTATACGATCGATCGGTTCTTGATAAGTCATTGGTGCAGCGTTTGATGGATCGAAGAAGTCGGCGTTGAAGACAACGAGCACGAGCTCCGACTTGACGACCGGGAAGACGCGCCGTGATGACGAACTTGAGCAGTCGCGCGGAGCGCTTACCAAAAACCTTATTCGCCCTCTCATGTACTGGATCACAAGGGCGAGTGGTTTTGGAGATCTGCTCTCCCGTCCGCTGGTGCACGGCGGCAAGCGGGATGGAGTAGACTACGGTGACGGCACAAGTAGAGAGGATGGCAAAACCGCAGATTGGTTTTCAGTGGTATTGTGGCGGTAGCCGCGCGGGACTTTATATAGAGCGGCTCAGGAAACCCTAACGAAGGCGAACGTGGGCCGAGTCCATGTTAAGCACATTCGGTCGATTCTGACCCCATGATCCGGAGAAACCGAGCTAACTGTTTGACACGTCTGTAAAAACCTCATAGTTTTCCTGAGCAGCAAAATAAAGCTCGGCTCGGCGAGATTCCCGCAACCCGCGGCGCACACGCGCGTCGTGGCGAGACGAGTGGGCAAGCGGCATCGTCGTCGGAGGAGCGCGCACGTGTATCTCTCTTATTGCCACTCACTTACAAAGTGGTGCAACACTCCACCTTATAAGGTGGTGCAACTCTCCTCCAACTTCCCACGTGGGACTAAACTTGAGCTCCCACTCCACTTTCATGTGCGCCACCACAAACATGGGCCGAAACAAATATGAGCTGCCACAAATCTGGGCTTTAAGATTTAGGGAAAATCTGAAATACACATGGGCCTAAATGGATTGGCCCATTATTTCTAACAGTGGAGGATATCTCCATAACACGCCCCCGCAGTCTGAACTCGAAGGCTCACCGATGTGAAGACTGGCTCAAAAATCAGTGAATAATGCAGACGGCAACCCTTCGTAAATATGTCAGCAAACTGTGAATTGGAGGGAACATGAAGGATCCGTAGAGCACCAAGAGTCACCTTTTCATGAACAAAGTGAATGTCAAGTTCAATATGCTTCGTACTGCGATGCTACATTGGGTTAGCTGAGAGATATACAACATTGACGTTATCATAGTAAACAACAACAGCACTGTCAATAGGTCACCGAAGCTCTTGAAGAAGACTGTGAAGCCAACTTGTTTCGGCGATGGCAGTGGCAACAACACGATATTCGGCTTCTGCACTGGATCTAGAAACCGTAGGCTGGCGGCGAGATGACCAAGACACCAAATTGTCGCCCAAGAACACACAATATCCCGAGGTAGACCGGCGAGTATCTGGACATCCTTCCCAATCGACATCTGAATAGGCAATGAGAGAATGAGAGGTGGTCGAGTGGATAGTGAGACCATGATCAAGAGTTCCTTTGAGATAGTGAAAGATTCATTTGATAAGGAGAAGATGAGGCTTGCGGGGATCGTGCATATGGAGGCAGACTTGTTGCACGACATAGAAAATTTCAGGTTGAGTGTGGGTTATGTTTTGGGGAGCAGCAGCTAAGCTGCGGTAAAAAGAGAGGTCAGCCACGGGTGGTCCAGCGAAAGCAGGAAGTTTGCCTTTGGTGTCGATATGTGTGGAGGAAGATTTGTAGTCACTCATACCTTCTCGGGAAAGAACTTCGAGGATAGACTAGGTGTAATTCTTTTTTCTTCATGCTTGACATAACCCTGCCTTATAGAGTTGTCTTTGAAAGAGCCAAAAATAGTAGACAAGCAATATACAATATTGCCTACTCGTGAAGAATGGGACTTTGCTATAGAGGTTATACTGAGGCTTAAGTTGTTCTATGACATAAGTACTTTGTTCTCTGGGACTGATTATGTCACTGTCAATGTGTACTTTCCTAAAATATGTGAAATCAAGATGAAAATTTGGCAGTGGGGAACCTCTTCTGACTTGGTTATCCAAGAAATGTCCAATTCTATGACTAGAAAATTTGATAAGTATTGGAAAGATATCCAAGGGCTAATGGGCGTAGCTACATTACTTGACCCTAGATATAAGAAGCAAATGTTGATTGCATGATTTGCAATGCTTCATGGCATTGAGACAACCTCATATGGCTGCATAGAAAAAGTTGACGAAGTAGTTGCTAATCTTCATCAATTGAACGATGAGTATGAAGTGGAAGGATATGGATATCAAGCAGCCGCAGAATGTTCCTTATCTTCAATGCCTGATCCTTCCATCATGGCATTCTTCCATGATATTGTAGCTCAACAAAGGCCTGCAACAGCTAAATTCAAGGTGAGATGGACCATTAGTTGTCAGACGACTTAGTGCCATATACTGATAAGTTTATCGTGTTGGATTGGTGGAAAGTGGCTAGCACAAGATACCCAACACTAAGAAAGGTTGCAACAGATGTATTTGCTATTCCAGTCACAACGGTTGCTTCGGAATATGCATTTAGTACTAGTGGCAGGATAGTCAATGAACATAGGAGCTGACTCACTTCTCACATGCTTGAGGTATTGATGTGCTATCAAGATTGGCTTAGAAATAAGTACAAAGGTGAGGAAATAATGCATTTTCTTGACATTTATTTCTTATGTCTTCTCTTACCTATGCTTGTGAGCTTACATTCTTGTATGTGAAAAATTATTTCCTTTGTAGATGCTCATATTGATGAAGGCAAATTTTGGACTTGACGAGGGTTCGACTCATCAATGCATGATAACCCACAAGTATAGGGGATCGCAACAGTCTTCGAGGGTAGTATTACCCAATTTATTGATTCGACACAAGGAGAGCCAAAGAATACTTGCAAGCCTTAACAATTGAGTTGTCAATTCAGCTGCACCTGGAAATAGTTCTTGCTCACAGTAGTTTATCAGTAGCAATAGTTTTGTAGTATCAATAGCAAAGCAACAGCAGCAGTAAAACAGGAGCAATAGTAACAGTAGTAGCAATCAGTAGGATATGAGTGCGGTAGGCATAGGGATGAATGGACGAGTGTTGCATGGACAAGTCTAAACATGTAATTTCAAGATCTAGGGCAATTGCAGATAAATAAGATAAACCATCCAAGTACTAAACAATCATAGGCATGTGCTCCATATATAGTCATACGTGCTCGCAATGAGAACTTGCACAACATCTTTTGTCCTGCCAGCCCGTTGCAGCGTGGCCTCAAGGGAATCTACTAGCAATGAAGGTACTCCTTTTAATAGAGCATTGGAGCAAAGAATTAACACTCCATGAACACATGTGATACTCACATCACAGCCATCCCCTCAGGTTGTCCCAATTTCTGTCACTTCGGGGCCTTTGGTTCCGGACAATGATATGTGTACACAACTTGCATATAATCACAAACAATACTATCATCATGAATCAATAATAAGTTCAGATCTGCGATCATGGCACTTGGGCCCTAGTGACAAGAATTAAGCACAACAAGTTGCAACAAAGTCAAATAGCACTAATAGAGATACTAGGCACCATGCCCTAACAATCTTATTCGATTACATGATAGAACTCATCCAATCCCTACCATCCCCATAGCCTACAGCGGGGGATTACTCACTCATGGATGGGGGAAACATGGATGGTTGATGGAGAGGCGTCGGTGATGATGATGGCGATGATCCTCTCCAAATTCCTCGTCCTGGCAGGGTGCCAGAACAGAGGTTCTGGTTCCGAATCGCGGTTTCTGGTGGTGGTGGCGCAGCGGAAATCTTTCTAGAAAAACGTCGAAACCCCTGAGTTTTTAGGTCAGAAGGAAACTTATAGGAAGAGGAGGCCGAGGGGTGCACTGGCGGCCACACCCCTCGAGGCGCGACAAGCCTAGCCCGTGTAGGGGTGTGGGCCTCATCCCCCACTCGTCTCAGATTCGGCTCCATGAATCTTCTAGTGAAATAGGATTTTTTGTATATTTTCCGGGATTTTTCCTGATAGTTGATTTTTTGCACAAAAACTAGACATCAAGGAAATTCTGCTGAAAACAGCGTCAGTCCGTGTTAGTTGTATCCAAATCACACAAGTTTAGAGGAGAAACAATAGCAAAAGTGTTCGGGAAAGTAGATACGTTTTGGACGTATCAACTCCCCGCAAGCTTAGCTTATTGATTGTCCTCAAGCAATTGAGTTGAACACTGAGTGCAATAAAAGAACTTTCACGAACACATTTGCTTCATATGATGTATAATTCTCAGCACAGGAGTAGATACTTAGACAATTCATAATAAGGAGTATGCAACTAAGCCTACTTAATAGTCACTGCAAGCTATGAAGAGATTCCAACTCAATAATAATAAGTAACATGAAACATAAACATAAGCAACATTGCAATTCTCATAAGATGGTATGATAGAGTGGTATCTTGCTTGCCTTTGATGGTGGAGTAAAACATGAATGCCAAGGCACCTCTGAAGTTCAAGTCAAGACTAGAAGTAAAGATATTAGAGATACAAGCATCAAAGTCATGACATAATTAACCAAGTTTTGAGGCAAGCACATCACACTAAGAATGA
This sequence comes from Avena longiglumis, assembly GCA_030063025.1. Taxonomy (NCBI): domain Eukaryota; kingdom Viridiplantae; phylum Streptophyta; class Magnoliopsida; order Poales; family Poaceae; genus Avena; species Avena longiglumis. The sequence goes on along the minus strand of CP125976.1, from coordinate 69,563,218 downwards.
CAACTATGCTCTCAAGAAGGTTCTCATAGAATAAGTGGTGACTCAACAAGGAAGTGAAAAGGTTTTGAAAAGTTTGAAAGGCTTCCAAATGCTGAAAGTAAGGTACTCATTAGCTTTGAGCTCTCATTGCCCCTATCATAGGCATATTTAAACGGTTAAGGTGAAAGTGAGTTCCAATATGAGTTATATGCTTGACAAACTATAAACTGGAAATCTCATGTCCCTTGAGTACGTGGGCCGCTCCTAATGCTACTCAACTTTAGTTACTTGCAAGTTCTTGTCATAGTAAATACATGTGTATCATAGAGAACCGCCAACGGGGAACACCTTGCACATGATACAGGAACTATCCCATAATCAAAATGACAAGGCAAGGAGACAATGAGCATCTCAGCAATCTTGTTATTTACCATGGGAAAATGGTGCTTTTTTCTCTCTTTCCTCTTTTCAATATGTGTCTCTTTTTTTATAAGAAGAAAGCTTCATAGATTTCTCATTATGGTTATGCTGCAAGTTTCCACCATGATTAGGCATGGCTTAGGCTAGCGGCACAGGCATTTCTCTAACACATATACATAACTCCATGGACTTACAAGCTCCCCTTTTATTTCACACCGACGACATTCGTAAACAAAAGAGCATGATATCAACTGGGTATATATTTACAAGTGTTGAAAGCGTTCCCCGTGACAGCACGATTCTGCTAACTCCCAGCTTATAATTTGCAAGCATATAACTTTCATGGACAGGTCACAATGGTTCAGGTTTATTAGGTGCAAGAAATAAAGTGTGATCAAGTTCGTGATAGCTTTACTAACTAACTTTCTCAAAATAGTCAAACATTTTATTTGGAAGAAAACGAGGCATAATGAATATGCACGGAATAGCAAATGATGCTAGTAGGTAGGTATGGTGGACACTTTTGACAATATTGGTTTTGAGAGTTGGAAACACGAGTAGAGCTCATACTCAGTGCAGGTGAAGGATATCAATAGAGAGGGAGCAACAAACAAGAGAGCAATAACTGTCATAATCATGCTTGCAACAAAACAGGACTAATTATGGCATGAAAATGATACAAGAACTCTGAGGCAAAATAAATCATCGAGGCTTACTGACTATTGTTCAGTCATATGCATGCGCGAGCATGTGCCAAGTCGATTCAAATGAAACATCCAAAGGAGGATACCACAATATCATACCAAGTTATGAATAGAATAATGCAAGCAAACATTCATATGACATGCTACAAACTATTAGCAAGCTGGAGCTAATCATAAGAAAGCAAGAACTACTAAGCATCCATAAATAACATACACCTTACATGAACAGGCTAAGCATGCCCACAATGATGAGTATATGTACAAAAATGAAAACAAATAGAGTTTGTTACCAGCCTCTTACCACACGTCAAGTTGTCTTAATATTCATTATTGCCCTTCACTTGTGTGGCTTTAATAATAACATGAAACCAAAGTCCACCGAGGTCTGCTAAACCCTGCAAAGAACTTCACAAAACCAAAGAACAAGAACAAATATTTTTGGTGTTTTCGATTTTTCAAAGCAAGCGCAAAAAGCAAAAACAAACAAAGGAAAATCTTTTTGGATTTTTTCTAAGGCAAACCAACGCTAAAAAGAAAATAAACAAACCAAGAGAAACATCAAAAATATTTTTGGTATTTTTGTGTTTTCAGAAAGCATAAACAAAAACGAAAAAGAAAGCGAAACATGGATATACAAAGAATCGACGAAACATGATATATAGATGAGTGTGATGTCGGTGTACCTCCCCCCAAGCTTAGGCTTTTGGCCTAAGTAGGGATCAATCCCAGCCTGGCCAAGAAGGTGCGCCTTCGTAATGCGACGAAGAGGCCTATTTTCTAAAAAAAATTTAGACAAACATCAAACCAAGTGATTTCCAAGTTGGTAAATGATGAGGAACTACTATAGGAACTTGCTGGAGGGCTAAACATGCATCAAAAAGAAATCTCTAAGCATATAACAAGCAAACAAGCTCACACAACCTGACACCTATAGCAGCAAAATACTTAAGATACAATCTACCAATCAAAAATATAATTGGACAAGCGGAGGAGGCACATACCAAGGAACAATCCCTCCAAAAATCAGCAGCAAAGATGGACTGAGCAAGGAGATCGAAAATCAGGAGCAAGAACAGCATGAACTCGATATTGAGAAATTTTTCCGGTGTTTTTTGGGAGAGAGAAAGAAGTGTCTAGGAGGAGGCATCTTGGAGGGCCACAAGTGAGCCCCAACCAGCGCGCAAGGGCCTGGCCGTGCCACCTGTGTCTGGCTGGCAAGGGTCCCCCAGGACACTCAGTGTCCTCCGCCTTTTTTCGAGGAAAAATTTAATATGAATTTTCTGGAATTTTTCGGGAAACTTTATTTTTGGCCAATTTTCAGGTTATGAAAATTGATTTTCTCGCAGAAACAGATTTTTTAGAAGAAGCAAAAAAGCAAACCAAAACCAAAACTACAAAAGTTCTAAGACACTCTAACAAGCAAACAACTAGCAAAACTAAAGCTAACAAGAGAAAGAGCAAAGGCTAGGAAGGAGAAAAATAAAAGTGAGCAAGTATAACCACTGTGAAAGCATTGTTTTGTTTATTAAAATCCCTTTGTTAACAAGGTTGATCAAGTCTTGTTACCAAAACAATCTTATATGAAGAAAAACTTTGCATTCTACAAGGTGACTATGTTACCTCAAACTTGATAGCAATGGTCCCAATCATAATAGTTCCAAAACTTCCTTGTGGAGTGGGACAATATATTTCTCAAACTTTGATGCTCTCAATATTTTCAATGGAATTCAGGCAATAGCTCTTATCAATCTTCTTGGGGAAATAGACAGTATGCTCTTTGTCATTAATATTAAAAGTTATTTTTCCTTAATTACAATTGATGATAGCACCTGCAGTATTAAGAAAAGGTCTCCCAAGAATAATAGAAATATTATCGTCTTTAGGAATCTCAAGCACAACAAAATCAGTTAAAACCAAGCAATTATGAGCTAATTGAACAGGAACATCCTCACATATACCAACTAGAATAGTAGTAGACTTATCAACCATTTGCAAAGATATATCAGTTGGTATCAACTTTTCTAGCTGGAGTCTCTTGTAGAGAGAAAAAGGCATAACACTAACTCTAGCTCCCAAATCTCATAAAGCAGTTCTAACATAATTATTTTGAATATAGCAAGGAATAGTTGGTATACCTGGATCACCAAGTTTCTTTGGAACCTTACCATTGAATGAATAATTACCAAGCAAAGTAGAAATTTCCTCATTAGGAATCTTCCTTTTATTGGAGACAATTTCCTTCATATACTTTGAATAAGGAGGCAACTTAATAGCATCAGTCAAAGGAATTTGCAAAAATAAAGGTTTCATCCACTCACAAAACTTGTTGTAGTGTTCTTCCTCCTTTGACTTGTGTTTCTTATTGGGAAAAGGCATAGGTTTCTGCACCCAAGGTTCTCTCTCACTACCATGTTTTTTAGCTATAAAATCTTCCTTAGTGTACCTACTGTTCTTAGTGTGGTTCTCAGGTTCTTCCTCAACTTCCTCCTGATATCAATACCACTCTCAGTTTCAGCATCAGAGACAGATATACTATTAGGATCTATAACAGGTTCAGGTGGTTCCTCAACTATTTTGTGTTTCTTTTTATTTCTCTTATGATTACTACCACTACTTTCAGCTTGTTGAGAATCCTGCTCAATTATTTTAGGGTGTCCTTCAGGATATAAAGGATCTTGAGTGGCTATACCACTCCTAGTTCTAATTCCATAAGCATATTTATCTCCCGAGGCATTAACTAGCATATCTTTCTGTACCTTAGCAAGTTTTGAGTTTGAACCATTTGGAAGTGTTTACAAAGCATTTTGACATCATTAGCAGTTCTGTCCATAATATCTTTCAACTCATTAATAACTCTAGAGTTTTCCAATAAATGATTCTGAACTTGTTTATTAAAATTACCTTGTTTAACTATAAATGTGTCAAGTTCATCTAAGCATTGATCAGGAGGCTTACCATAAGGAATATCACCTTCATCAAAGTGGAGAGAGCGTACCTCAATAGTAGATGAGTGGGGAATTGGCTTACATAATTATTCTATAGGAGGTAGATTCTTCACATCTTCAGCTCTGATACCTTTCTCCTTTAAACATTTCTTAGATTCTTTCATCACTTCATCATTTAATGCAATAATTCCCCTCTTCTTTGGTGTTGGTGTTGGAACTGGTTCAGGCACAATTGGTTCAGGAGTAATAGGCTCAGGTGTATATAGCTCAGTTGAAGTCCAATCATCATAATTCTTGCTTATTTTAGCCATTAATTATTCAACATCTGTAGGAGTTCTTTTCCTGAAAACACAATCAGCAAAACTATCTAGGTATGTCCTAGAATCATCAGTTAGTCCATTATAATAAATATCAAGAAGCTCATTTTTAGGCAATGGACATCCAGGATGTGCATGAATCAAGGCATAGAACCTTGTCCATGACTCAGTCAATTTCTCTTCTTCTCCCTGTTTAAAATCAAAAAGTCTCGGCAAAACAGCATGTCTAGCACTAGGAGGAAAATATTTCTGGAAGAAAGAAGGAATCAAATAATCAGGGCTATCAATGGATCTAGGAGGTAATATATTAAACCAAGCCTTAGCTTCTGCTTTTAGTGAAAAAGGGAAGATGTTAGTAACAAATTACTTGCGCATCTTAAAATCATCAGAGAATAAAGCACTCATAGTGGAAAGCTCATTCATATGTGCCACAACACTCTCACTCTCAGTCCCACAAAAAGGTTCTTTCTCAACAATGTCTAAATAGGATAAATCAAGAGAGAAGTCATAATCTTCATCTTTAATATCTATGGGAGAAGTGGCAAACTTAGGATCAGAAGACAGTTTAGGAATAATGGTACGTGAGGCTCCTAATAGCACTAGCACCATGTGTGTTTTGGTACTCTTCAATAAATTCATCAGTCATTTCAATGTAACCATCACTAATATCATATCTCTCTCTATACCCAGGTGAGCTAACAGGTGTAACAGTGTCTACACTAGGAGTTTCAGTGTTTTCTAAAATAGTTCTAGCAATAGTAGCATCTAGGAAAGTACCTAATGTACCACTCCCATTAATCATAGTAGAAGTAACGTCATGAGTATCAGAAGCAATTTCAGATTCAACAGTAGTAGTAGTGTGTGTAGCATGTGTATGTGGTGGTGGTGTAACAAGCTTACTTATAACAGACGGTGAATCAAGAGCATCAGAGGTGTTTAGGATTGTACCTCTTCTTGTAGTGGATGTTAAAATAAGAAAATTTTCATCACGAGACTTCCCCATGATGAAAGGAGTAGCAGTGAACAATAATAGATCCAAGTGAACTTACAAACAAAGCTGTGGTCCCCGGTGACGGCGCTAGAAAATAGTCTTGATGACCCACAAGTATAGGGGATCGCAACATTATTCGAGGGTAGTATTACCCAATTTATTGATTCGACACAAGGGGAGCCAAAGAATAATTGCAAGCCTTAACAACTGAGTTGTCAATTCAGCTGCACCTAGAAATAGTTCTTGCTCACAATAGTTTATGAGTAGCAACAGTTTTATAGTAGCAATAGCAAAGCAACAACAACAACAGTAAAATAGGAGCAATAGTAACAGTAGTAGCAAACATTAGGATATGAGTGCGGTAGGCATAGCGATGGATGGACGGGCGTTGCATGTACAAGTCTAAACATGTAACTTCAAGATCTAGGGCAATTGCAGATAAATAATATAAGGCATCCAAGTACTAAACAATCATAGGCATGTGCTCCATATATAGTCATACATGCTCGCAATGAGAACTTACACAACATCTTTTGTCCTGCCAGCCCATTGCAGCGAGGCCTCAAGGGAATCTATTGGCAATTAAGGTACTCCTTTTAATAGAGAACCAGAGCAAAGCATTAACACTCCATGAACACATGTGATCCTCACATCACAACCATCCCCTCAGGTTGTCCCAATTTCTGTCACTTCGGGGCCTTTGGTTTCACACAATGATATGTGTACACAACTTGTAGATAAGATCACAAACAATACTATCATCATGAATCAATAATAAGTTCAGATCTAAGATCATGTCACTCGGGCCCTAGTGACAATCATTAAGCACAACAAGTTGCAACAAAGTGAAATAACACTAATAGAGATACTAGGCACCATGCCCTAACAATCTTATTCGATTACATGATAGAACTCATCCAATCCCTACCATCCCCATAGTCTACAACGGGGGATTACTCACCCATGGATGGTTGATGGAGAGGCGTCGGTGATGATGATGGCGATGATCCTCTCCAAATTCCCCGTCCTGGCAAGGTGCCAGAATGGAGTTTCTAGTTCTGAATCGCGGTTTCTGGTGGTGGCGGTGCAGCGGAACTCTTTCTGGAAAAACGTCGAATCCCCCTTGAGTTTTTAGGTCAGAAGGCAACTTATAGGAGGAGAGGGAGGGCGAGGGGGTGCATGAGGCGTCCACACCTCTCCAGGCGCGGCCAGGCCTGGCCCACGTGGTAGGGTGTGTGGGCCCCTCAGGCCCCCACTCTGTCTCGTATTCTGGCTCCGTGGATCTTCTGGTGAAATAGGATTTTTGGCATATTTTTCGAGATTTTCCTGATAGTTGATTTTCTGCATAAAAACTAGACACCAAGGTAATTCTGCTGAAAACAGCGTCACTCCATGTTAGTTGTATCCAAATCACACAAGTTTACAGGAGAAACAATAGCAAAAGTGTTCGGGAAAGTAGATACGTTTTGGACGTATCAATGCCCATTGTTATGGACTTGGGTTTTGGAGAAGGAGGAGACGCTGGAGATCACGAAACGGATAACAAACAAGAAATACGGGGACACGGTGTTTACCCAGTTTTAGGCCCTCGGGGGAAAACCCTACTCCTGCTTGTCTGCTCTTTGTTAATGGCGATGCTGGAAGTTACAGGGTGCACGGATTGGATCTGGCAAGGTATATGCTAGGTTATCAGGTAGTCCTCCTCATCGTATCCTCCTGGACTATATAGATAGGCCGGGTCTCGGGGATAGGCTGAGTCGGTTACAAGTTTAGGGTTTCTCCCTTCAAGTTTATATTCGAAGAAGACGTATCCGCCAAGGAGTCAAATTTTTACTGGGCTTGGTGAAGGGTTTCGCAGCATAGTAAATCAAAATTTTCTAAGGATGGAAACGGGAAAGCCAAGATCTAATCAAGGAGATGCAAACAACGAGGGGGGATAGATGAGATCTTCATACCCTTGAAGATTCGCACAGCGGAACGTTCAATGGAACGTGGTTGATGTAGTCGTACTAGCTTCTACTCCTCGAGATTCGATCTGATCCAACACCGCAAGTGGCGATGCCTCCGAGAGATGCACACGTACGACACCTCAGTCCAGCAAGTGGGGTGGAGAGATAGATTGGATCTACAACACGACGGTGTGGTGCAAAGGTGGAGAGTTTCTGCGGCAGGGCTTCGCCTACGCGCAGTCAGGAGAGAGAGAGATCTGGAGGGCAGCAGGTAGGCGGCTAGGGTTGAGGTGTGGGGAGGGTCCTCCCCTGCCCTCTTTATATAGAGGGCTGGCCGGCTTCCCCCTTGCCCCTCCTCCAAGCCTAGGGCCGGCGGCCACATGGGAGGAGTGGGGGGCAAGTTCCCCCCCCTTTCTAGAAGCTCTCCCTAGGGTTTCCCCTAGGGCTTGGTCGGCTGGGCCTATGGGGCCTTGTGACCCTGGCCCAATGCGGCCAGGGAACTCCCTAGTAGGCCCACACCCCCTCCCGACAAGTGGGGCCACGTTGGTCCCACTCCGGAAGGTTCTAGAAGCTTCCGGTACAATATCGAACAATCCGAAACAATTCCGAAATCCAAAAACTGCTTTCCCTTATATGAATCTTATTCCGACCATTCGAACCTCTCGTGATGTCACGGATCTCATCCGATACTCCGAACAAAAACTCATAAACCAATTATCCATTCTATCCTAGCGTCGAGACACGTTATGTGTGACCCTACGGTTCGAGAATATGCGCACATGATCTTCTATCAATAATCAACATCGTGCGAAACCCATATTGACTCCCACACATTCATCGATGATCATATCGGATGAACCACGATGCCAGGATTCAATTAATCCCATATATATATTCCCTTCGTCACGCAATATTTTACTTGCCCGAGATTCGATCATCGGTATCAGCATACCTAGTTCAATCTCGTTCATAGCAAGTACTTTACTTGTTCCGTAATCCGATATCACTTTGTGATTAACTCCTTAACCACGTTCTTGCAAGAGGTGTTGATATCGATTACTGAGTGGGCCCGAAGTATATCTCTCCGACTTGGGAGGGACAAATCCCATCTTGATACATACAACCCAACAAGTACTTTCCGATCACCTGAGAGACACCTTTATGATCACCCTCTCATAGGATGACATTTGATGACCTCAGAGCTTTCTTCCGATACCAGGGAGTTGCATTATCTCATGGTCTAAGGAATACAATATTTGACATAAGAAAAATCTTCGCAAAGATGAACACGATGACACGATCTAATTGCTCTGCTTGATTTGGGTCTGTCCATCATATCATTCTCCCAATTACATGATCTCATTATTAATTGACAACTCATGTCTATGGTTAGGAAACATTAACCATCATTAATCAATGAGCTAGTCCATAGAGGCATACTAGGGACACGGTGTTGTTCATAAACCACACAACTATCAAAGTTTCCGCTTAATACAATTCTAGCATGGAATATAAACTTTATCATGAACAAGAATTATAATAATAACATCTTTATTATTGCCTCTAGGGCATAATTCCAACACTTGGGCCACCTGAAATCCTCCTAGTCTTTTACGATTGAGGTATGCATTCTTCATGGGCTTTCGCTGGGATGGACCGGGTAGGCTAACATCAGGCATCCATAGGGCATACCCATGTCAGGACTTGTCTTCATGATAAACAAGAAGAGGATAATGTAAGTATGATTGTGCATTTGTGCTTAATTCTATAATATTTCTGTGACTATAATGAAAAAAGAGTAACTTATGTTTGCCAATATATATTGTTATTGGATTCATGTTTGGCCTCCATGTGATCATATTACTTGCTGCAAATGGAGTTGGAGATCGGAGATTGCTAGATGGAGTATTGGATATGGAACTTGTCGTCACCTATGTGTTGTTATTCTGGACTATTTGTTGTTGTAATATTGTTGTGAACTACTTGTAATATGTCTGTGGACCATTTGTTGTGACCTATGATTTTTGAACCTGTGAGCTATATTGCTGTAGTTTTGTGAACCTGTGAGCTATATTGTTGATTTGTTGTGAACATGTGAGGACTGAGGTGTGAGCTATATTATATGTTATATATTTGAACCTATGAGTATATGCTGAATATTTGTTGCTGATTTTTTGCTGTCAATTTTTTTGCTGAATATTTCCTGCCGAACCTATACCATGTTTGCTATATTTGTTGTCACTTAGTAGCTGAACAACATTGTGTCATTTATTCGCGGGTACCCGTTGATACGTCGTAAACGTATCTATAATTTTTGATGCTCCATGCTTATTTTCTATCAACTTTGTTATGTTTTGTAACTTTGAGGTATTTTTATACATTTTCTGGAACTAACCTATTAACAAGATGCCGCAGTGCTAGTTGCCTATTTTCTACTATTTTTGGTTTCAGAAAAGCTAGTAAGGAAATATTCTCGGAATTGGACGAGACGAAAGACAAAGTCAATATTTTAACAGAAGGAATACAGAGTCTGGAGGGGAGACGAAGTGGGGCCACGAGGCTGCCAGACCCTAGGGCGGCGCAGCCTGGGGGGGTGCAGCCACCAGGTGTGGGTCCCTCGGGCGCCCCTGCCTTGCCTCTTCGCCTATAAAATCACCCCGATGCAGAAACCCTAAGTACCAGATCAAATCCCAGGGAACAGTCCATAGCCACCGCCACCATCGTCCCTAGATTGGGGGGGATCTGAAGGTCTTCCTGGCACCCTGCCGGAGGGGATAGATCATCCTAGAGGCTTTGTTCGTCACCATGCCAGTCTCCGGAGTGATGCGTGAGTAGTTCACGCTTGGACTATGGGTCCATACAGTAGCTAGATGGTTGTTTCTACTCCTTTATGCTATCATGGTTAGATCTTGTGAGCTCCGTTCATGATCAAGATCATCTATTTTTAATCATACATGTTGTGTTTGCAGGGATCCGATGGATATTGAGATGATATGTCAGATTCATTATTGATTCTATCATGTTTATGTTATTTGTGATCTTGCATGCTCTCCGTTGTTAGTAGCTATCTTGGCCAAGTAGATGCGTGCAAATCTAAGAGGGAGTATTTATGCTCGATAGTAGGTTCATGCCTCTAGTAATCTAGGGAAGTGACAAAAATCTCTAAGATTGTAGATGTGTTGTTGCTACTAGGGAGAAAACAACAATCCTTTATTCATGGAACAATTGTATTGTTTACTTTACACACATTGCTTAATGCAATTATCTGTTGCTTGCAACTTAATACTGGAAGGGGTTCGGATGATAACCTGAAGGTGGATTATTAGTCATAGATGCAATTGGATTATGGTCTATGTATTATGTTGTAATGCCCAATCAAATCTCGTAGTAGTCAAGATGTCTAGTATATGCATTGTTATGCTTTCTCAATTTGTCAATTGCCCCGCTGTAATTTGTTCACCCAACATGCTATCTATCTTAAGGAGAACACCTCTAGTGAACTATAGACCCCGCTCCAACCTTTATCATTCATACATCATCTACTGTTAATGTTTACTTTCTGCAAAGCAATCACTATCTTCCACACTATACGTTTAATCCTTTGTTTTCAGCAAACCAGTGAGATTGACAACCTTACTATAAGTTGGGTCAAAGTTTTGAGTTTTGTGTTATGCAGGTTCCAAGTTGTTAGCAACACCTTGGAGTTGTTTCGTTACTCCTACTGGTTCGATAACCTTGGTTTCATTAATGAGGGAAAACTTGCTGCTGTGCTCATCACACCTTGCTCTTGGGGTTTCCCAACGAGGCTCTATAGTCAACTAAGCCGCATCAAGACTTTCTGGCGCCGTTGCCGGGGAGTTAAGGACAGCTTCAATCTCTTCCTCCTCATCAGTCTCCTTTCAGGGAGAAAGAAGATTCTCGCAAGGGGAGTCTCTCACAACCAATCTCTTTACTTTGATTTTGTTTTACTTAGTTTCTTTTGCTTTTTTTTCTTGCTTCTCTTTATCAAAAATACAAAAAAATATTTTTGCTTGCTTTGCCTTTTCTTATGAAAAACACAAAAAAAATTAGTTCTTCCTTTAGTTGTTACCTTGTTCTTAGCTCACTATGTTGATCCCTAAGTTCACTCTGAAAGACCTTTCAGTAGGTAGTGGCTCTATAATTGGGAAAGATAATATTGAAGAATTTTTTAATCATGTTAGTAAGCATGAGGACATTGAGGATAGATCCTTAGCAGAACTTTCTCCAAACTATGAAATTGCCGCAGCTTCTTTAGTTCACATGTTGGAGGCTAGGTTTGTTAACCTTAACCACATGATCCAAGTAATGTTTCTTAAGCTTAAAGATATTGAGGATACTGAAAAGAGAGATTTTATTCAAGAAACTTTGCTTAAAGAATTCAATGATGTTGCTAAAGAGGCTAGAAAGGTATTTGATCGTTTTAATATGCTAGGCTCATGTGTGAATGTTATGGCTACACTAGAAAAGTTGGACAAAACCAAACCCAAAAGTGGAGAGGAAATTAAAATACCAATACCTTTTAAACTGGTAGGAATGCATGAATCCTTAGAAAAGAATTTTGATTGGATTGTTTCTGAAAACCCTTTTGATGAAAATAGTGAACCCAAGAGTGTTGAGAGAGGAACTTCTAGAACTTATTTGGATGAGATACCATTCCTTGTTGAAGAAATTTCCGGTATTGATCTTAATGCTTCCTCATTCGAAAATACTTGATTCTTGCTTCCTATGCCTAACTTAAAGGCGTTAAAGAAAAGTACTAATTGGGAGATAACCCAAATTTCAGTAGGTTTTTCTTTTATTGAGTCTTGGAATTTATTACTTCTGTAATAACCTCTCCTTATCCTTTTTGTGTGGTTTTTGTGCCAAGAATAACCTCTAATGAGAGAGAAGTAAGATTTGGGGAAGTTGTTATCCCGAAATAGATTTTTGTGCTTCACTGTAAAAATTCGTGAAAAAATCCTGTATGTCGGATTGAGCTGTAATTTTCTGATCTTATGCCCCAGGTTATATATAACTTTTGTTAGTTCAACACTTTTCAATTTAAGCAATAGAAGGTCTTCGAAAAAATCGTTTTCCACCTGCTGGTCTGATCTGACAGATTTCTGCCATTATTTGCATTTGCCTCTTATCGGTTTCTTTTTGGTTTCTCTTTGATCACTTGAGATTTTAAAATAAATTGCTACAGTACCTTGTGTTTTTGTGAAAGTTTTACTTGTGTTGAAACTAAACCCACAGGCCTATTATCTTGAATACACTAATGTTGCTAATGAAGATTGTGTGAAGTTTTGTATGAAGGAAAATTTTCAAGTGTAGGGGAAGAATGATGTGATAAGATGAAGAATGGACAAAATCTCAAGATTAGGGATGCCACCCCGTGTCACCCCAAGAAATATTCAAGAGGTACAAGCATCAAAGCTTGGGTATGCCCAAGGCACCCCCTTCTTCATCAATAAAAATCTCAGGTTTTCTTTCAAAACACTTCATTTTTATTGTTTCATGCATTGTTGTGTTGTTCTTGGAGCGTCTTAGTTTTCATTTTTAGTTTTATTTTGTTTGGTTTGCTTGAATAAATTATTTGGACCCTAGCTTTCATGTTTTGTTTCAAATAAGTTGATTGGTGTTAGAGAAGGAGTAGAAAGTTTCATGCTTATAGTGGTACAAAAGGGAGCTTGCTTTGAGTGTGGTTTAGACTTTATCATGTCATATTAGATGTTGCTTTGACCTTATGCTTAGTGGTTATTGCTGTAGCATGACTTGTTCCAAACAATTGAGATTGCTTAATGTGCCTTGAAAGAATCATGCGTTGTTTTAGCATACAAAAGCATAATATTGTTGTATTCTCCTTTCATGCTTTGTTTGGGTTGACTTGGCACATGCTTACACCATGTTAAGACTATGAACCAGTCACCTTTGCCTTTATGATCATTGAGTTTTTGAATTGTGATACCACTTTATGCTTTAATTGATAGTGTTTTGTCACTCTGCATGATTATGTCCATTATTGCTCTCTTAGTTGGTCGCTCCCAGTCTTTTGCTCGCCTCCACTTGTACTTAGTAAGCTCTATTCATGCATACAACTCCCAAGAAACCAAGTTATTCCAAAGAGTCCACTATAAATTCCTATGGATGGTGTGTTACACCATTCCAAGTATATTCATGTTTTTATCTATCTTCCAAATTAAACTTTTGTTATGCGAAATTAGTGATTAAAGATCTCACAAACTTGATGTCATGGGGAACGCTTGCACTTATAAGTTGGGAATTAGTAGAACCATGCTTTCATGGGGAACGCTTTCAACACTTGTAAATATTGTCCAGTTGATATCATGATCTTTTGTTTATGGATGTCGGCGGTGTGAAATAAAAGGGGATCTTATAAGTTCATGGAGTATTGTATATGTGTTAGAGAAACGCATGGGCGGCCAGCCTAAGCCATGCCTAATCATGGTGGAAACTTGTAGCATCACCATAGTGAGCAGTCTATGAAGCATCTTCATAAAAAGATATAGAAAAAAAGATAAAAAGAGAAAAAGGAAAAAAAAGCACCATGCTCATGGTAAATAAAAAGATCGCTCAGATGCTCATTGTCTGTTGCCTTGTCATTTTGATATGGGATAGCTCCTGTGTAATGGGGCAAGGGGTACCCCGTTGGCGGTTCTCTATGATACACATATACTTACAATGAGAAGAACTTGTTTGTGATTAAAGTTGAGTAGCATGAGGAATGGCCCTCGTACTCAAGGGACATGAGATTGCCAACTTATGATTTGTTAAGCATATACTCCATATTTGTTTCACTTTAACCTTAATCACTTCAACATGCTTATGATAGGGGAAATGAGAGCTCAAAGCTAATAAGTACCATAATTTTTGGAAGCTCTTTATGAAACTTGAAATCCCTGCTTCCCTTTATGAAGGGCCTTTCTCTTTACTTTTATGTTGAGTCTGCATATTTTATCTTTATGCACCAATTAAGAGAGCATAGTTGTCATTCTTAGTTTTATGTGCATTGTCCCAAAACTTATTGATTGATTCATAATGTTGATATTGCTTGTTCTTAAACTATTTGTATCTAGTCACCCTTATGAACTTTGAAGGTGTCCTATGCATTTATGTTTTGCTATACCATGAAGGACAAGCTGAATACCACTCTTGCTATGTTTTCTATATGTGAAACAAACAAACGTCTTTCAATGCATTGTTATTCATGATCTTTGTTTGTACTGTTTCATGTTACAACATAGTTGATATGTCTTATTGTTAGAACTACATCTTTCATGCTCATGTTTAGAGTAACTTGATCCCAGCTATCAATGCTTTACAAATATTTTCATCAAGATTGTGATGGTGCATGTCACCTAAATTATTCTTTTTATCACTTACCTACTCGAAGACGAGCAGGAGTGAAGCTTGGGGATGCTTGATACGTCGAAAATGTACCTATATTTTTTTATGCACCATGCTTGTTTTGTATCAACTTTGTTATGTTTTGTCTACACTTTGAGGTATTTTTATAAATTTTCTAGAACTAACCTATTAACAAGATGTCGTAGTGCCAGTTGTCCGTTTTCTGCTGTTTTTGGTTTCAGAAAATCTAGTAAGGAATTGGATGGGACAAAAGCCAAAGTCAATATTTTACCAGAAGGAACACGTAGTCCGGAGGGGAGACGAAGTGGGGCCACGAGGCGGTCACACCCTAGGGTGGCGCGGCTTCGCCTCGCCTCTTTGCCTATAAAGCACCCCGATATAAAAATCGTAAGTACCTGATGAAATCTCCACGAAACAGTTCGTAGTCGCCACTACCATTGTCCCTAGATCAGGGGGGTCTGAAGCTCTTCCCGGCACCCTGCTAGAGGGGAGAGATCATCCCAGAGGCCTTCTTCATCACCATGCCAGCCTCCAGAATGATATGTGAGTAGTTCACCCTTGGACTATGGGTCCATACAGTAGTTAGATGGTTGTTTCTCCTCCTTTGTGCTATCATGTTTAGATCTTGTGAGATATGTTCATGATCAAGATCATCTATTTGTAATCATACATGTTGTGTTTGTGGGGATCCGATGGATATTGAGATGCTATGTCAGATTCATTATTGATTCTATCATGTTTATGTTGTTTGTGATCTTGCATGCTCTCCGTTGTTAGTAGCTATCTTGGCCAAGTAGATGCTTGCAACTCCAAGAGGGAGTATTTATGCTCGATAGTAGGTTCATACCTCTAGTAATCTGGGGAAGTGTCACATCCCAAAATTTCCCAAATTTTGTAATGTGAAAAATAAATAAACAAAATAAATAATTGTCGAAATTTAGGGTGAAAAGGAACTTTTTGGAAACTTAAAATCCCATCTTGAACAAGCTTTGGTTAATGTTTGAATCTAACTAAATTCAAATCAAGTGAAATGCATTCTTCATAATTGCATCTGGAAATTTAAACACTTGAGAAATAAACCAAAACCCTAAAACCCTAATGGAATAAAATCATTTCCAAGTTATCTCTAAGCCTATGGATTTGATCCATATAAAATTGGTCAAACAAACAATTCAAAATGATCAAGAATGATAAATAGAAATATTAAAAAACCATATGAATTGGTTTCACTTAAATTGGAGCCATAAATAAAATCTTATGAATTTAATAAGATAAAGGAATTGAATTTCCAAAGCCAATAAAGCACCTATCTAGAAATCCATACCAAATGGTGAGCAAATAATCCTAAAGATATTTAAAAAGATAAACAAATATTAAATAAGATTTTACAAATTGAAATAACTAAGTTTGGATCTATAAATAAAAATATATGGATTTTATAAGGTAAAGAAAGAAATATTAAATGAGGAATATTTAAAGACCAAATTAAATCTTGGCCTAATCCATAAGCAAATGGAATAAATATAATCCAAATCCAAATAAAATAAAAGGATAAAGAAATTTTCCAAATAAAAATAAAATGGCATTAACCAAATTCTATTTGAATAAAGACAAATCTCTAACAAGAATGATTATTTAAATCATGAGAAAATAGTATTTGGAAATTACCCAAGTGGTTAAAAGTTATTGAATTAACTCAAATTAAATAAAAAAATCATCTAAAATAAAGTTTTATGGAATTAAACCCATATTTAATTTCATTGGAATAAATGCAAATATCCAATCTAAATGATTAATAAATCATATTAAAAATATTCCAAATAATTCAAAGTGAATTATTTGACACCCTAATAAATGAATAAAACTTACTGAAAAGGGTTTTGTAAAAATTGAAATCAAATAAGGACTAAAAATATATTTGATATTAATTGAATTTAAAGCAAGGGCTTTGTTTTAAATAAATAAAAGACCCTAAAAAGAATAAATGAATTATTCTAAATTTAACTTCAGAATATATTAATAATCAGTATTTGAATGCACACAAAGTTTGGTTGAAAGTTTGAAATCAAATTGTTGTTTGAATTGATTAAACAAAATCAAAACAGAATAAAAGAGTTGGAAAAAGAAAAATAAATAGGAGAAGAAAAAAATAAAACAGAGCCAGCCCAACCCAGCTAGCCCACCAAGCCCAACATCAGCTCACTCCCTCTCTCCCCTCGAAAAACTCTTCGCACCAGAGGAACGACCCACTCACTCGCTGACTGCCTGGACCCACCACACCTCTCTCTCTTTGTCAGCGAGACCCACCACTCCCTTCGTTCTCACCCGCTGCTGACCTCGCCCTCTGCTATTTCTGCCGGCGTTGATTGCAAATGAATTGGCATAAACGCGTGAGTTAATTCCTCCCCTGACCCGGCCTTCTTAACCGTCTCCTCCCCCTCTCCATTTCCCCTCAGACCCCCTTTCCCCTCTGCCACCAGACTGCCTCGAATCGACCTTGCACTGCCACGGCCTCCGACAAACTCCGACGTCGATTCTGGCCATCCCCCACCGCGCCTCGCCTCCTCGACCACACTAGCATGCTCCCCATACCCTGATGCTCCTCTCTGCACCCTCGGCTTGCCCGCGCTTGACCCACAGCTTTGGCAACGATGACAGCTGAGCATCGCCGCCGTCTGCCTCGACTCCGGCGAGTCCTCCTGGTAAGAACAGACCCCCTCTTACCCTCCTTTTGATGCACACATGTCTGTGACTCGCGTACGAAGCTAACCGCATCCTCTGTTTGCTCTCTCGTGCTCCATAGCGTTGCCCTCGACGACGACTGACCGCACCCGACGCAGATGTGAACTCCGGCGAGCAATTGCGTTCTTCCTCGTGCGCCCCTTGCCTCCTCGCGAACACGTTGAGCATTAGCACGCCACGACGACCTCAGTGAGCCTTTACTCTACCCCTTTTGCGTCCTGTATCGCCGGCTCCACCGTAGCCAGAGCGCGCGCCGCCACTCGCCACCGCCAGCGCCGCCAACCTTTGGTCGAACGCGTGTGAGCCGTTAGATACTCATCCTATGGCGTAGACAGAACAACTTAAACGAAAGGGTATGAGAGCATATGTGTCGTGCGATTCGCATTAGATCCAACACACCAGAGAGGTCGATCCAACCGAACCGGTATCAGCCAGTAGCAAGCAGCCACGTGGCCAGACTGTTTTAAATAAAAACAGAATGATCCATTAGATGTTCAATTTTGTAAAATCTATAACTTTTGATCCACATGTCCAAATTTTGCAAATTTTATATCAATGGAATCAGCAAGACAAGTACTTTCCAACTATGCACTTTGTTTAGTAAATTTATTCTGGTAAAATGGTTGTTTTTGCAGAAACTTGTGTAGGCATATTTTGAAAATAAAATTCTTGCCAAAATTATTTTGATGATAAAATATTTGGCAAATGGTTTTTTTAACCTACTGACCATAGAAACCAACTTGTGGATTCAAAAACATATTTTGTGAAGCAAAAGAGTAAAACTTTGAATTAGAACATTTCTAGTCAAATAAAATAATGTTTATGTGTTAAAAATGCTTTTGGAAGAAAACCTTTGGGAAAATGTTTTGATTTAAATTCTCTGACACCAAACACCAATTTTTAGAATAAAAAATGTATTTGGTGAACCCTATAAAGATTATTACTTTGCTAAAGGCATTTTCAAACCACATAAAAAATTGATTTGGTTTAAAAATGCTTTATAAGTAAAATCTTTTGCAAATGAATTTGCCGCTTATATAAAATGACCAATAGGTGTTTTAGAATGTTTATAACATGCTAGAAACCACTTTTCCAAATAAAACAATCTTTAGCATGCTTGCTTGCATTGCTTTGATTCTAATATTTTATGTGATGTTTGCTTGAATGGTAGAATGAATTCTTGCTTGCTTGATTGAATTGTAGTGATTTGAAGAGTGTGAATATTTCAAGGTCAAGGAGTGAACCTATATTCTCTACCAAAAAGGCAAGTGATGCTTCATACTTTGTCCCATTATTTTCACTATGCATTAGTGATATTTCTAAGTAGGACTTGCATGGAATTTTTGCTAGTATAAACTATGCCATGGGAAATCCTAGTAGATGAAACCTTAGTAGAAATTTCCTAAGTTAAGATTCCTACTACTATAATGCTTAGCTTAGCTAGTAGAAAACAAGGGTGGATCATATTCATGCTATGGAATATTTCTAAGTCAAGGACTTGTGTTTTGTTTAATAAAACAACTAAGTGAATGAATCACCTGGGTGGAATGGAAGGAATGGTTTGTGTTGAGTGGTTACACAAGGCCCATTACTATGGTTTACCTTGTGTATATCACTTGTGGATGTCCACCCAGGAAGAAAGAGATTTGAGATGTCAAATGTTGAGAAGCTTCAAGTGCAGCCACTTGGCATTATGGGCTCTGCCTGGATCATATAGGTTGCAATAACTTAGCCAAATGGACAGTTGGTGGTAGGGGATGATAGGATGGAACACGTCCATTCTGGTCTAAGGGAAGGCTTCTGAAAGATCTTTTCTTGGTGAAACCAAGTCTTGTAGGGAAAGTGCACCACCTCTGTAGAGTGTAAAATCTAAGTACTTAGCCATGTCCCTGGCAAAGGACAATTTGAGCATCAAGACATGGAAGCTATCAAGAATCTCCTCATCCAAATTTCTAAGTTAAAACTTTGTGGTTGAACAAGGGATGAAGGATCACCAATTTCTATTGGGAGATGCCTTGGGTGATTTTGTCAAACAAAAACTTAGTGTTTTCAAATGATAAGGAAAAATCTATTTTGAGCAAAGCAAGCCTAAGATCCACCTAGCCAAGTGCATATAGATGATAGACTCCACTATATTACCATAGTATCACTTGCCAATACAATTCAAATGTATTGACCCTTGTGGCTATAACTTATTATGTTGCAGGTTTGTTTGATGTTAGTGAAGTTTATTGATTAGGATTGCAAGTCTACAACCAACATGGCTGCCTGTGGCACTTTGAAGATGAAGGACCCCATGCTATTGTTATATTCTGCTGCATTGTAATGAAATAGCCAAATGAGCTATGTAAGATGTAATAAATTATTTTATTCCTGGTTATAAAGTTGTATTATGACCTTTGTTTCTTGATATTACATCTTAACTTTGGATGCTAGCTATTGATCCAGGGACTAGCATTGTAAACACAGGGATCTCCACCTTATTAAAGGTTGGGACTCTTACAGATGGTATCAGAGCACTGTGTTGCCTGTAGGATTGTAACCCTAGGATTGGACAAAACCCCTTAGAAAAATAGGAGTTGAATTTGTTCCAAAACTTATTTACAAACAATATTGTATACTCTTTCCTCAACCATTTTGGTTTTGATTCTACATCTCTTCCTTTTTCAAACTTGATGGATAAAGCCTCCTCCATGACCAAAGTCTTCAACTATATTTTCACCAAGGACTTCAACTTTGGATATCACTAAGGACTACAAGTGAGACAAGAAATGTTATTCAAGAATTGAAGACTAAGGAAACACAACTAGGAAGGAACCATCATCACCTTTGAAGTTTTGTGACCAAGACACAAGAATTTTCCAAGGATACAATGATCTTGTTCATGAAGAAACAACAAAGAATAATGGAAGGATCTCAAGTGAACCATATAGTTGGACCACCATATTTAGATTAAATCAAACACACCAACTTATGTGGTGTAACAAAAGTATTTTATTGCCTAAAGATGTGCTTGAACTTGTTGTTTTAGTGGAGTGTTTGTTTGTGATTGCTTGCACATTGCCTGTGTGAATTGTGATGTGTGTGATTAGAATTCTTCCTTAGAAATCTTTTGCCTATTCTAATCCCAATCCAACCCAAACAGATGACTACTCCAAGGAACTCCAACATCAAGAATGGTGACAACAACAACCAAGAGGTCAACATGAGAGAACAACTACTAGTAAACCAAACCCATTTGAATCAGATGACAACTCAGTTTTTAGCCAACAACAATGAGTTAGACCCAACCATGCAAAAGTTTTTGGGAATTCAATCCCAATTGTTGCAAGGGATGACCAGTCAAATGATCAACATGGGAAACAAACCTTCCCAAGGAGTCTATGATAACAAGGATGTCAAGGATGATATGCTAGAAGGAACCCAAGATTGCAATATTTGTGGAGACATGGATCACACTTCCAAAGAGCATGAAGATCAATGCCCCAATTGTGAAGAGAAACATCCAACTAATCAATGCCTCACATCTCAAGCTACTTGTTTCCTATGTGAAGGAAATAATCATGTCCCTATCCAATGCCCCATCTATTCCATTGTTCAACAAAGGAAACAAGGTGGAGCGCAACAACAGATTGCATACTTCCATGAGAGAACAACTTCTACCAAGAAGGGTGAAGACAAAGGAAAATCTCAGATTGCACCTCCATGCAATATGACTCAATTTGATGGACCAAATAGGAGACATATGTATTATCCAAGGAAAAGATCAAGGAGACTAGGAAACTTTCCCACCTTTGAGATAAGATATGAAGAGCATGAACTAGAAGCACTCCTAGCTTTGGAGAAACCCAAGAAGAAGAAGGACAAAAGTCAAGTGAAGTGTTGCCATTGCAAAGAGATGGGACACTATGCCAATGAATGTCCAGAGAAGAAGAAGAAATATAAGGAGATTAACCAAGTGTGGTGCAACAACTGCAAAGAGCTAGGCCATTATGTGTCAACCTGTCCACAGAAGATACGTGAAGAACTCAATCTTGTCACATGTTACAATTGTGGTAATCAAGGACATTATGCAAGCAATTTTCCAGAAAAGATGAAGCACACGATAAAGCCTATGAAGGATCTCAGCCTTGTCACATGTTTCAAGTGTGGAAACAAAGGACACTATGCAGATGTTTGCCCAGAGAGGTTTCAACAAGATCCCAAGCAAGCCAAGAAGTAATCTAGTTGGAAATTTTTTAAGGGTGGTAGTACCCTAGTTGCTTTGAGCCAACTTGTAACCCCTATCTTTCCCAAATCTCGGGACGAGATTTATTTTAAGGGTGGTAGCCTGTCACATCCCAAAATTTCCCAAATTTTGTAATGTGAAAAATAAATAAACAAAATAAATAATTGTTGAAATTTAGGGTGAAAAGGAACTTTTTGGAAACTTAAAATCCCATCTTGAAAAAGCTTTGGTTAATGTTTGAATCTAACTAAATTCAAATCAAGTGAAATGCATTCTTCATAATTGCATCTGGAAATTTAAACACTTGAGAAATAAACCAAAACCCTAAAACCCTAATGGAATAAAATCATTTCCAAGTTATCTCTAAGCCTATGGATTTGATCCATATAAAATTGGTCAAACAAACAATTCAAAATGATCAAGAATGATAAATAGAAATATTAAAAAACCATATGAATTGGTTTCACTTAAATTGGAGCCATAAATAAAATCTTATGAATTTAATAAGATAAAGGAATTGAATTTCCAAAGCCAATAAAGCACCTATCTAGAAATCCATACCAAATGGTGATCAAATAATCCTAAAGAGATTTAAAAAGATAAACAAATATTAAATAAGATTTTACAAATTGAAATCACAAAGTTTGGATCTATAAATAAAAAGATATGGATTTTATAAGGTAAAGAAAGAAATATTAAATGAGGAATATTTAAAGACCAAATTAAATTTGGCCTAATCCATAAGCAAATGGAATAAATATAATCCAAATAAAATAAAAGGATAAAGAAATTTTCCAAATAAAAATAAAATGGCATTAACCAAATTCTATTTGAATAAAGACAAATCTCTAACAAGAATGATTATTTAAATCATGAGAAAATAGTATTTGGAAATTACCCAAGTGGTTAAAATTTATTGAATTAACTCAAATTAAATAAAAGAATCATCTAAAATAAAGTTTTATGGAATTAAACCCATATTTAATTTCATTGGAATAAAGGCAAATATCCAATCTAAATGATTAATAAATCATATTAAAAATATTCCAAATAATTCAAAGTGAATTATTTGACACCCTAATAAATGAATAAAACTTACTGAAAAGGGTTTTGTAAAAATTGAAATCAAATAAGGACTAAAAATATATTTTGATATTAATTGAATTTAAAGCAAGGGCTTTGTTTTAAATAAATAAAAGACCCTAAAAAGAATAAATGAATTGTTCTAAATTTAACTTCAGAATATATTAATAATCAGTATTTGAATGCACACAAAGTTTGGTTGAAAGTTTGAAATCAAATTGTTGTTTGAATTGATTAAACAAAATCAAAACAGAATAAAAGAATTGGAAAAAGAAAAATAAACAGGAGAAGAAAAAATAAACCGAGCCCAACCCAAATTAGCCCACCAAGCCCAACATCACCCTCCTCTCTCCCATGAAAACGCTTCGCACCAGAGGAACGACCCACTCACTCGCTGACTGCCTGGACCCACCACACCTCTCTCTTTCTCGTTGTCAAGCAGACCCCACCGCCAGCTTCCCTTCGTTATCACCCGCCGCTGACCTCTCCCTCTACTGTTTCTGCCGACGTTGATTGCAAATGAATTGGCCTAAACGCGCGAGTTAATTCCTCCCCTGACCTGGCCTTCTTAACTGTCTCCTCCCCCTCTCCATTTCCCCTCAGACCCCCTTTCCCCTCCACCACCAGGCTGCCTCGAATCGACCTTGCACTGCCGCGGCCTCCGACGAACTCCGACGTTGATTACAGCCATCCCCCACGGCTCCTCGCCTCCTCGACCACACTAGCATGCTCCCCATCCCCTGACGCTCCTCTCTGCACCCTCGGCTTGCCCGTGCTTGACCCACAACTTTAGCAACAACGACGGCTGAGCATCGCCTCCGTCTGCCTCGACTCCGGCGAGTCCTCCTGGTAAGAACAGACCCCCTCTTGCCCTCCTTTTGATGCACACATGTCTGTGACTCGCGTACGAAGCTAACCGCATCCTCTGTTTGCTCTCTCGTGCTCCATAGCGTTGCCCTCGACGACGACTGACCGCACCCGACGCAGACGTGAACTCCGTTTGAAAATAAAATTCTTGCTAAAATTATTTTGGTGATAAAATCTTTGGCAAATGGTTTGTTTTGAACCTACTGACCATAGAAATCAACTTGTGGATTCAAAAACATATTTTGTGAAGCAAAAGAGTAAAACTTTGATTTAGAACATTTCTAGTCAAATAAAATAATGTTTATGTGTTAAAAATGCTTTTGGAAGAAAACCTTTGGGAAAATGTTTTGATTTAAACTCTCTGACCCCAAACACCAAGTTTTATAATTTAAAATGTATTTGGTGAACCCTATAAAGATTATTACTTTGCTAAAGGCATTTTCAAACCACATAAAATATTGATTTGGTTTAAAAATGGTTTATAAGTAAAATCTTTTGCAAATGATTTTTCCACTTATATAAAATGACCAATAGGTGTTTTAGAATGTTTATAACATGCTAGAAACCACTTTTCCAAATAAAACAATCTTTAGCATGCTTGCATGCATTGCTTTGATTCTAATATTTTATGTGATGTTTGCTTGAATGGTAGAATGAATTCTTGCTTGCTTGATTGAATTGTAGTGATTTGAAGAGTGTGAATATTTCAAGGTCAAGGAGTGAACCTATATTCTCTACCAAAAAGGCAAGTGATGCTTCATACTTTGTCCCATTATTTTCACTATACATTAGTGATATTTCTAAGTAGGACTTGCATGGAATTTTTGCTAGTATAAACTATGCCATGGGAAATCCTAGTAGATGAAACCTTAGTAGAAATTTCCTAATTTAAGATTCCTACTACTATCATGCTTAGCTTAGCTAGTTGAAAACAAGGGTGGATTATAATCATGCTATGGAATATTTCTAAGTCAAGGACTTGTGTTTTGTTTAATAAAACAACTAAGTGAATGAATCACCTGGGTGGAATGGAAGTAATGGTTTGTGTTGAGTTGTTACACAAGGCCCATTTCTATGGTTTACCTTGTGTATCTCACTTGTGGATGGCCACGCAGGAACAAAGAGATTTGAGATGTCAAATGTTGAGAAGCTTCAAGTGCAACCACTTGGCATTATGGGCTATGCCTGGATCATATAGGTTGCAATAACTTAGCCAAATGGACAGTTGGTGGTAGGGGATGATAGGTTGGAACGCGTCCATTCTGGTCTAAGGGAAGGCTTCTGAAAGATCTTGTCTTGCTGAAACCAAGTCTTGTGGGGAAAGTGCACCACCTCCACAGAGTGTAAAATCTAAGTACTTAGCCATGTCTCTGGAAAAGGACAATTTGAGCATCAAGACATGGCAGATATCAAGAATCTCCTCATCCAAATTTCTAAGTTAAAACTTTGTGGTTGAACAAGGGATGAAGGATCACCAATTTCTATTGGGAGATGCCTTGGGTATTTTTGTTAAACAAAAACTTAGTGTTTTCAAATGATAACGAAAAATCTATTTTGAGCAAAGCAAGCCTAAGCTCCACCTAGCCAAGTGCATATAGATGATAGA
The DNA here is from genome assembly GCA_030063025.1 of Avena longiglumis. Classification (NCBI taxonomy): domain Eukaryota; kingdom Viridiplantae; phylum Streptophyta; class Magnoliopsida; order Poales; family Poaceae; genus Avena; species Avena longiglumis. The sequence goes on along the minus strand of CP125976.1, from coordinate 69,537,998 downwards.
CTCCACTATATTACCATAGTATCACTTGCCAATACAATTCAAATGTATTGACCCTTGTGGCTGTAACTTATTATGTTGCAGGTTTGTTTGATGTTAGTGAAGTTTAGTGATTAGGATTGCAAGTCTACAACCAACATGACTGCCTGTGGCACTTTGAAGATGAAGGACCCCATGCTATTGTTATATTCTGCTACATTGTAATGAAATAGCCAAATGAGCTATGTAAGATGTAATAAATTATTTTATTCCTAGTTATAAAGTTGTATTATGACCTTTGTTTCTTGATATTACATCTTAACTGTGGATGCTAGCTATTGATCCAGGGACTAGCATTGTAAACACAGGGATCTCTACTGTATTAAAGGTTGGGACTCTTACAGGAAGTGATAGAAATCTATAAGATTGTAGATTTGTTGTTGCTACTAGGGGGAAAACAACAATCCTTTGTTCATGGAGCAATTGTATTGTTTACTTTACACACATTGTTTAATGCAATTATCTGTTGCTTGTAACTTAATACTGGAAGGGATTCGGATGATAACCTGAAGGTGGATTATTAGTCATAGATGTAGTTGGATTACATTCTATGTATTATGTTCTAATCCCCAATCAAATCTCGTAGGAGTCAAGATGTCTAGTATATGCATTGTTATGCTTTCTCAATCTGTCAATTGCCCCGCTGTAATTTGTTCACCCAACATGCTATCTATCTTAAACTGTGGACCCCGGTCCAATCTTTATCATTGACACATCATCTACTGTTACTGTTTACATTCTGCAACACAATCACTATCTTCCACACTATATGTTTAATCCTTTGTTTTCAGCAAACCAGTGAGATTGACAACCTCACTATAAGTTGGGGCAAAGTTTTCAGTTTGTGTTGTGCAGGTTCCAAGTTGTTAGCAACACCTTGGAGTTGTTTCCTTACTCCTACTGGTTCGCTAACCTTGGTTTCATAATTGAGGGAAACTTAATGTTGTGCTCATCACACCTTGCTCTTGGGGTTTCCCAATGAGGCTCTATAGTCAACCGAGCCGCATCACCCGTCGGGTCCCAAATACCCGACGGGTGGCGGGTCTAGTGGGGTTTTGTACCCGACAACATTGTCGGAAGCGGTTATGGGGTGGGTAAATGGGGCGGGTGCAGGTATAGGGTGCCAGACCCGTACCCGAAATCGGCAGGTGACATTCGGAGCTCCATCTATTTCATAAAATGGCACTGATGAAGAACAACTTTCTTCCATTGAGGTTGTGCACTTTGCACTCTCCAAGAACAACGAGATAAAGCCATGTTCCTAAAGAACATCGACCTCTATCCAAATACTTCAAGATGAAGCATGTCTGGCCTTGAAGCGGAATTGGATGCTGAGAGAGAAGGTAGCGACAAACTTCCCTCAACCATAGTGGAGTTACAGAAAGCCAAAGAAGCTGTCGAGGCAGACAAACTATAGTACCTTCAAGACATGCATGACATAAGGAACAAGCAAGAAGAGTTGCATGATAAACAAGACCATTCAACTCACTTGATTCATCAAGTGTTCTCTTAGATGGCTCAGCAGCAGAAGCAGTAGCAACAACAACAACAACAACAACAACAACAGCTTCAACTGTTTCAAGGTAAGTGAACTAGTGGTTGAAACTTGAGTTTTTGCTCAGGGAAACTGTGCTGAGAAAGTAAAGTTTACTGGTGTGGAAAAACTTGTGTGGTAGGGAAACTTGTGCAGTGGGGGTTGAAACTTGTCATTTTGTAGGCAGGGTAAGTTAACGTGTGGAAACTTGTGAGGCTTTTGGCTTTGGGAGCTACTGTCGAAATTTATGTGCAAACTTGTCCTAAAATTTCTTCTCAAATTATGTCATTTGATGCATCTAGATTGAAATGGGCCAAAAACGATTAGGGCTAATAGAATTTTACCCGCAAGCATTACGCATACAAATGGCCCCTAACACCAGCTGGCATCCATGATGAAAACGAATTTGTCTCGTTAGTGTTGGATATATGCCCAAGAGGCAATAATAAAGTGGTTATTATTATATATTTATGTTTATGATAAATGTTTACATGCCATGCTATAATTGTATTAACAAGAAACATTAATACTTGTGTGTTTTGTAAACATAAAAGAGTCCCTAGTAAGCCTCTTGTTAAACTAGCGTGTTATTAATAGATGATCATGGTTTCCTGATGATGAACATTGGATGTTATTAATAACAAGATCATATCATTAGGATAATGATGTGATGGACACACACCCATAGTAAGCGTAGCATAAGATCAATTCATTAACTTTGTTTTGCTACAAGCTTTCAAATACATAGCAACCTAATCCTTTGACCATGATATCGTGTTAATCACCATCACTGGATGAGTGTTTTGATGACATCAAACGCTAATTCGTAAGTAGGTGGTTATAAATGTAGTATTGGATTCTGAAAGTATGTGTTGAAGCACATGGATCAAGAATGGGATTTGTCCATCCAAATGATGGATAGATATACTCTGGGCCCTCTTGGTGGAATGTCATCCAATTGGCTTGCAAGCATGTGACTAGGTCACAAGCGATGTCATATCACAGTACGAGTAAAGAGTACTTATCGGTAACAAGGTTGAACTAGGTATGGAGATATCGATGATCGAACCTCGGATAATTAGAGTATCACGTGACAAAGGGAATCAATATCGTATGTTAATGGTTCTTTCGATCATGAATTCATCGTTGAATATGTGGGATCCATTATGGATCTCTAGGTCCCGCTATTGGTTATTGACCGGAGAGTTGTCTCGATCATGTCTGCATAGTTCACGAACAGTAGGGTGACACACTTAAGGTTCGATGTTGTTTAAAGTAGATATGGAATATGATTTGGAGATCGAATGTTGTTCGGAGTCTCGGATGGGATCTAGGACATCACGAGGAGGTCCGGAATGGTCTGGATAATAAGATTCATATAATGGAAGTCATCTTCCGGGGTTTGGAAAAAATTTCGGTATTTTGACTAGAGCTTCTAGAAGGTTCTAGGGGGCCACCAGTGGGCCCAACATACCAGGAGGGGCCACATGGGCTGAGGGGAATGCTATGGGCCCCATGGTATAGCTGCATCAGGCCCAAGGGGCCCAACCGGCCAACCCCTAGGGTTTTGGTTTGAATCCCTAAAAAATAGGGGGAAGACTTGAGGGGCAAGTTCCCCCTCCCTCTTGCGCCGACCCTAGGAGGTGGAGGGAAAAGGGGGGAGCCCTAGTGTGGCATCCCGCAAAACCACTACTAGAAAATCGCGTTGAATTTGTGCATTGCATCGTCATCATCATGTGTTGTTTGTCTAAAACTATTTTTGTAAAGCCCGTTTTGTTTTCTAAAACGCCCCACCTTTATTCAAATATCAAAACCGGGTCGCCGGAATATTTTACTTTGTCTGCTATTAGTTTGCAAAAGGCTTGTTGGAATTAAATAAAACATTTAATTGTTTTTAGTGGGGGCAGTCGAATGGGCCGAATCGACCCGAACGACCACCCCGCAGGAAATTAAAACTGTCCACCTAATTCCTACAGCTACCAATCTACCTACCCACACCCAGCCTCCACCTCACCCCGGCCAACCCCGTCGCGCCACGTCACCTCTCCCCTTCCCCTAGCCTATCAAAATTTGCCACCTAGCCACCCCTCTCCCTCTCCCTCTAAACCCACCCACACATATTCGCAGAACACACACACACACAAGACCCCCTCCCCACCACTCAAACCACACCCTCCCTGGCCGCTGGGCCCGCGCCCCATCTCTCCCTGCGGTCAACCGCCAGGCCCACCCCTCCCTGCACGCGGGCCCCGCCCCCAGCACGCCACCCACGCCCCGCTCCCCTCCCCAGTTCCGCCTCCCCCCCGATCGAACCGCCCCCGCCTCCCTTCTACCTCGCTGCCTCTCAAAGCCCCTCTTCCTCCCCTCTGCAACCCGACCGCGCCAGGCGTCCCCCTCGCCGCTCCACCGTCCTTGCTCGCCCCGCCTTCCTCTCACGCCGGCCGCCCGCCAGGCTTTCGCTCCGGCCGTCACCACTGCCTAAAATGCCAGCCTGCGCCGTCATGGAGCCCGCCCTCAGCGAGCTGCTCGGCGCCCTCTCTCACAGCGCGCCACCCGCCCGCCGCGACCACCTCCCTCGCCCCTCGCGCTCGCCTGCGAACCTCCATGCTGCTCCCGAGCAGCGCCGACGCGACCCGCGCCGTCACCTCGCGAGCCCGCCTCCGTCTGCGCCCCGCCATCGCGCTGGCCGCCATTCCCTACCCCGCCCAGCGTTCCGCCTCTCGGCCCGAAGCCGCCGCCAGCTCTCCGTCCGCTGCCCCAGTCGCCCGCCCGTCACCCGGCCGGCCTCCAAGCTCCGCCTCCCGCAAGCTCGCCCGAGCTCTACCTCCGCAGGCGCCGCTCTCAGTGACCACCTGTTGCCTTCCGGTCAGCCCCGTGCTACCGATGTTGTATGTGTGGTGATGGTTTCTGCAATGGGAAGGTGCCTTGTGTTGATACTGTTGCGGCTCGGTACGCCAAGGTCGCCAAGATCCTCGAGGCGGAGACCCCCGTACCGGTACCGACGTAAGAGATGGAACCGAAGACCCCGATCTCAAGGGTCCGAAGCGCCAAGGTCGCCGAGACCTCCGTACCCGACGACCGCCGACACGGAACCCCAAGACCTTCTCCCGGACCGCCAAGATCGTCTTCCGAACGCCATGACCGTCGACATGATCCGAAGACCGCGAACGCGACAAGATCTACCCCGTTTGTCCGAGAACGATGCCGCCGAGTCCGCACCGTCGAACCCTGGACCCCGCGACCAACCCCGAACCCCGGAACCCCCAAGATCGTCGAGACCCCTAATGTGTGACCCTTATCCGAGAACCCTATTTTATAATATAATACAACTGTTGCATCTTAAATTGTCATGCTCGCATCACATCATTGGTTTGGGGGCCTTATGACGTTTCACCTCTAATTAAATATGGGGCCCATATGCGGGCAAATCTAGTCTCATATCGGCCTCATTTAAATTTGTGTAGCGAACCGGTATCTTATCTTGCCTTGTTATAACAACATTTAATTGCGGGGTAGCTAAACAACATGCACCACCTATTTAATTGTCGGAACCCCGGTTCCGCTTAATATGACCTAATTGCACCGCATCTTTGCCATGTCATACATCATGCATGCATCATGCCGATCTTCTGCCGTGTATTGAATATTGCGTCCGGTGTTTCTTCTAGTGTTTTGCTTCTTCGCGGATAAGGCCCTTGAGTTGATGCGAGTGTCGACCCGATCTTCGGTTGAACCTTCGGCAATGTTTTCCAGGCGAGCATCTCCCCCTTTCTACCTATCTTACTTTTATAGTATTTATTCCCTCCTGTTGATCTATTGCTATCTGTGTTGCGTTGCTCTAGTTTTCGTACCCGTGATATCCCTTGCAGCCTTATATTGCCTTGGACACATCCTATTACCTGTTGTTTGGTAGATAGTGGGACTTGCGCGTCGTAGTCGCTTGCTCAAGTGTTGTTGCGTGTTGTCAAGTGCCACAGTTGTTGATGAATGGCCGCATGTTGATGTTGGAGATGATCATAGTTTTACTTACCGTCCACTTTAATTCCTGTTTAACAACTAAAATTGAAGTAAGCAGAGGCATCGGTGGGTGATAGATAACATTTGGTTTCCGAGCACTTGTGTCCCGTGAGGACCCCGAGTACTTGATACCCGTTCCTTGATTTATCGCTATCCACATCCGGGAGGTATATGGGACCCCCCGAGCGAGCTTGATTCATCTTATTTCTTGGGGCCACAAACTAGTTTGAGGTTTTATTTACTATCCTGTACTTATGCCATGCTACTTATGTATTTAAATTGTGCGAGAGCACACTTTGTCTTGTTAGGTAAGCGTAATGTTTTCGCGGTATCGACAAGCCCAGCCACACTTTCGGTTCCCAATCATTTACAGACCATTGTCGCAAACCTTGAGTCCGTCTCAAGCTTGCTTACTTCGCTATGGTCTACTCAATGGGTGGCCCCTGAAATATTCCTGAATCTGTGATTGTTCAATGTGAAAGCCTCGTTGGGTTTTGATTTGGTTTTTCGAGGTTGATCGGCGTGTGTTGCTATTGGTGCACCCGGCCGGGTAAAACTTTTCGAAAGCCGTGTCCATGGATATGGACGACTTGGAGCACAAGATTCTACCATAGACAAGCATAACTAAAGTTTATTGCTATAAATTTGACTTTATAATGACTAGTAATCAGCTTCACTATAATGGAATGGCTAATTAATACTACCCACAACTGCTTGTTTGGAGTGTCGCTTGCGACCTTTGTACCTGACTAGTAATTATTGCAACTACAACGAATGGTGAATAAAAGTACCAACAACTGCTGGGTTTTGGGTTTATCTCATGCTATCAGATTCGACTAGTAATTGATGCAACTACAACGGAATGAATAACTAAAAAGGGCCCATCGCTTCTTTAATCAGACAATTATCTATACCTAACTAGTAATTGCCGCAACGATAACTGAATAATTAAAACTGCCAACTGTGTGAGTTCCTCGTTGACTTCCTCGTTTGGTCTCGAGGGGGAAACGCCAGGATGGGTTTGTTTGATGATGGTATCAGGTTGGATCCGAATAGGTCTTTCTTACCCTCTCTGTTAGTCGCCAGTTGTATCGAGTCTCTATAGGTTGTTTAGTGCATCTTTCGCCGCTTGATCCACCATACCTATGTAGGCGAGGACCGCCAATTCTAGCCTCGCCGTGTCACGGCATCGATCGACGGTCCTCTTTTCCTTTGCCCTTTGTCGGCACCCTTTGTTTTAAGCAGGTTTTGAGATCGACGTCGTTAGCGTGGTTACCCTTCCGCTTGGCCTCGGGGGTTATGGACGCCATTGGTTATTCTTCGTGGCTCTTAGCCCCATTTGCATCTTGTCCGTGGCGGACGCTATATCGTTCTCAAGGTGATTTGGATCTTTGTATATTATATCCGTATTCTTGACTCATTGAGTCGCAATATATATATCTGCTCGTGGGTCCCATCGAGGACTGTTGTGTAATGTTATTACTTGCTTTCCACCCGCACGAAAGTGCTGGTGAGCACCTTTGAATCGCTTCTATGCGGGTTTGGCGAATCGCTGAAACTTGCATAGGTCCGATTCGAGGGTGTTACAGAGTGGTATCGAGCTCAGGTTGCGATACCCAAGTCCAAATGTAGGATAACCTAGCTAACGGCCGAAGTAGAGTGTGAAAACTATTTTGCAAAACCGGTTGGATAGTTCTGATTAGGTCTGATTTTATTCCTTACCCCTCTGCTATTCTCCTCTTACCTCTACGCGTTTTGAATCCGCTCTCGTCTTTTTCTTCGAGTCCAGGATTTCTCGTGGTTGGGTTCCGTCGTACCTTCAGGGTTTCGCTTCCTTCTTTGATAACGGTGTTCTACCATCCGGTGTTCGTGATGCTTGAGGAATCCGTCTGCTGTGGCACCATTCTTTGTTCCTTGTTTGTGCCTTCCGGTGTTTTCCGACGCGACGACATCCTCTACGCCAGATCCGATGCAGAGTCTGCATCACTCCCTTGTTCCGAACCTCGTTTGTCGAGATCTTCAGTCTGATTCCGAGAATGGTTGCATGCTTTTCCACGGATTGTGCGGAGTAATAGTTTGGGTGCGTGATGGATTGGCCCCCATGCCGACTACCCCTTCTATTCGCTTTTGTACATTGAAGTGGATGAGAATGCATCGGTTCCCTCTTTCCATCGGAGTTAGAGGTGGCTTTAATTGTGGATGCCTCTATCTTTGACCTTTTGATCCCGGAGTGTTCTCTCGACGATCACGGACAACGACCTCTTGTTAGTGGTGTCGCGAGGATCTACACGAAGCGAGAAGATGCAGATCGCCGACCTTCCTTCCGGTACCATGAGGCGGATCTCGAGGGCGAGATCCCTTGTTAGTGGTGTCGGATTGTGGCATCCCGCAAAACCACTACTAGAAAATCGCGTTGAATTTGTGCATTGCATCGTCATCATCATGTGTTGTTTGTCTAAAACTATTTTTGTAAAGCCCGTTTTGTTTTCTAAAACGCCCCACCTTTATTCAAATATCAAAACCGGGTCGCCGGAATATTTTACTTTGTCTGCTATTAGTTTGCAAAAGGCTTGTTGGAATTAAATAAAACATTTAATTGTTTTTAGTGGGGTAACGAGCTTAATCGGGCCGAACGACCACCCCCAGAAATTAAACGGTCCACCTAATTCCTACAACTACCAATCTACCTACCCACACCCACCTCCACCTCACCCGCCAACCCCGTGCGCCACGCCACCTCTCCCTTCCCTCGCCTATCAAAATTTGCCACCTAGCCACCCCTCTCCCTCTCCCTCTAAACCCACCCCCACACATGCACATTACACACGCACAGTGGCACCCTCCCCACCACTCAAACCACACCCTCCCTGGCCGCTGGGCCCGCGCCCCATCTCTCCCTGCGGTCAACCGCCAGCCCCTCGCACGCTTCCCGCCCAAAGACGCCACCCACGCCCCGCTCCCCTCCCCAGTTCCGCCTCCCCCCCGATCGAACCGCCCCCGCCTCCCTTCTACCTCGCGCTCGTCTCTCAGCAGCCCCCTCTTCCTCCCCTCTGCAACCCGACCGCGCCAGGCGTCCCCCTCGCCGCTCCACCGTCCTTGCTCGCCTGCCCCGCCTTCCCCTCCTCCGCCCACCGCCGCCTCTGGCTTCCCTCGCTCCCGTCACCACCCGCCTCTCACAGCCCGCCGCCGCTGTGGAGCCCCGCCCTCAGAGCCTGCTCGGCGCCATCTCTCTCCGCGCCGCCGCGCCGCGACCACCTCCCCGTCCACCTCGCCCCTCGCTGGCGCCGCACCTCCGCCGTTCCCAGGCCGCGCCGTCGACCAGCGCCTCAGACCTGCGAGCCCGCCTCGCGTCTGCGCCCGCCATCAAGGCTCGGCTGCCGTCCCCACCCGCCCCATCCGCCGCGCGTTCCTCTCCCCGCCTCAGCTGCTGCCGCCGCCCAGCGCCTCCCCGCCCGCTGGCCCTGTGTCGCCCGTCGCCGCTGAAGCTCTCCTGAAGCTCGCCCCCAGAAGCTCGGCCCGAGCTCTACCTCCAGCGCCGCTCTGACCACCTGTTGCCTTCCGGCGAGCCTGGTGCTACGATGTTGTATGTGGTGATGGTTTTCGCAATGGGAAGGTGCCTTGTGTTGATATCACAGCAGCTCGTACGCCAAGGTCGCCAAGATCCTCGGCGGAGACCCCGCACGGTACCGACGTAAGAGATGGAACCGAAGACCCCGATCTCAAGGGTCCGAAGCGCCAAGGTCGCCGAGACCTCCGTACCCGACGGCCGCCGACACGGAACCCCAAGACCTTCTCCCGGACCGCCAAGATCGTCTTCCGAACGCCATGACCGTCGACATGACCCGAAGACCGCGAACGCGACAAGATCTACCCCGTTTGTCCGAGAACGATGCCGCCAAGTCCGCACCGTCGAACCCTGGACCCCGAGACCAACCCCGAACCACGGAACCCCCAAGATCGTCGAGACCCCTAATGTGTGACCCTTATCCGAGAACCCTATTTTATAATATAATACAACTGTTGCATCTTAAATTGTCATGCTCGCATCACATCATTGGTTTGGGGGCCTTATGCCGTTTCACCTCTAATTAAATATGGGGCCCATATGCGGGCAAATCTAGTCTCATATCGGCCTCATTTAAATTTGTGTAGCGAACCGGTATCTTATCTTGCCTTGTTATAACAACATTTAATTGCGGGGTAGCTAAACAACATGCACCACCTATTTAATTGTCGGAACCCCGGTTCCGCTTAATATGACCTAATTGCACCGCATCTTTGCCATGTCATACATCATGCATGCATCATGCCGATCTTCTACCGTGTATTGAATATTGCGTCCGGTGTTTCTTCTAGTGTTTTGCTTCTTCACGGATAAGGCCGTTGAGTTGATGCGAGTGTCGACCCGATCTTCGGTTGAACCTTCGGCAATGTTTTCCAGGCGAGCATCTCCCCCTTTCTACCTATCTTACTTTTATAGTATTTATTCCCTCTTGTTGATCTATTGCTATCTGTGTTGCGATGCTCTAGATTTCGTACCCGTGATATCCCTTGCAGCCTTATATTGCCTTGGACACATCCTATTACATTGTTTGGTAGATAGTGGGACTTGCGCGTCGTAGTCGCTTGCTCAAGTGTTGTTGCGTGTTGTCAAGTGCCACAGTTGTTGATGAATGGCCGCATGTTGATGTTGGAGATGATCATAGTTTTACTTATCGTCACTTTAATTTCTGTTTAACAACTAAAATTGAATAAGCAGAGGCATCGGTGGGTGATAGATAATATTTGGTTTCCGAACGCCCACTTGTGTCCGTGGGACCCCGAGTACTTGATACACTGCTCCTTGATTTATCGCGCTATCCACATCCGGAGGTATATGGGACCCCCCACGAGCGAGCTTGATTCATCTTATTTCTTGGGGCCACAAACTAGTTTGAGGTTTTATTTACTATCCTGTACTTATGCCATGCTACTTATGTATTTAAATTGTGCGAGCACACCTTTGTCTGTTAGGTAAGCGTCTGATTTGCGGTATCGACAAGCCCAGCCACACTTTGGTTCCCGATCGTTTCTGACCATTGTCGCAAACCTTGAGTCCGTCTCAAGCTTGCTTACTTCTTTGGGTCTACTCAATGGGGTGGCCCCTGAAATATTCCTAAATCTGTGATTGTTCAATCGTGAAAGCCTCGTTGGGTTTGATTTGGTTTTCGAGGTTGATCGAGCGTGTGTTGCTATTGGTGCACCCGGCGGGTAAAACTTTCCGGCCGTGTCCACGGATATGGACGACTTGGAGCACAAGATTCGAGCATAGACAAGCATAACTAAAGTTTATTGCTATAAATTTGACTTTATAATGACTAGTAATCAGCTTCACTATAATGGAATGGCTAATTAATACTACCCACAACCGCTTGTTTGGAGTGTCGCGACCTTTGTACGACTAGTAAGTATTGCAACTACAACGGAATGGCTGAATAAAAGTACCAACAACCTTTGGGTTTTGGGTTTATCTCATGCTATCAGATGTCGACTAGTAATTGATGCAACTACAACGGAATGAATAACTAAAAGGGCCCATCGCTTCTTTAATCGTGACAATTATCTATACCGACTAGTAATTGCCGCAACGATAATCAATAATTAAAATCGCCAATCGTGTGAGTTCCTCGGTTGACTTCCTCGCTTGGTCTCGAGGGGAAACGCCAGATGGGTTTGTTTGATGATAGTATCGTGGATCCGAATAGGTCTTTCGCCAGCTTGTATCGAGTCTCTATAGGTTGTTTAGTGCATGCTGCCGCTTGATCCACCATACCTATGTAGGCGAGGACCGCGAATTCTAGCCTCGCGCTGTACTGCATCGATCTTGACGGTCCTCTTTTTCCTTTGCCCTTTTGGCACCCCTTTGTTTTAAGCAGGTTTTGAGATCGACGTCGTTAGCGTGGTTACCCTTCCGGCTGGGCAGGGTTATGGACGCCATTGGTTATTCTTCAGGGCTCTTAGCCCCATTTGCATCTTGTCCGTAGCCGGACGCTATATCGTTCTCAAGGTGATTTGGATCTTTGTATATTATATCTGTATTCTTGACTCATTGAGTCGCTGTTATATATATCTGTTCTGTGGGTCCCATCGAGGACTGTTGTGTAATGTTATTACTTCGTTTTCCACCCGCACGAAAGTGCCTGGTGGGCACCTTTGAATCGTTTCTATGCGGGTTTGGCGGGAATCGCTGAAACTTGCATAGGTCCGATTCTGAGGGTGTTACACCTAGTCACACCCTCCCTCTATAAATAGAGGGGAGGAGTGGCCGGCCCCCTTGCCCCTCCACCCAAGCCTAGTCACCACCTCTCCTCCCTCCTCCTTCTTCCTGCTCCAGCTTAGGCAAAGCCCTACAGGAATTCTCCTCCACCACCACCACCACGTTGTCGTGCCGATGGGATTCCGAGGGGATATACTACCTCCCCTGCCCGCTGGAATGGGGAGATGAAGGTCTTCATCGAGTCCGTACGTGTGACCGAGTGCGGAAGCGCTGTCGGATCGCAGCACCGGAAGGATCATCGTCATCAACCACAAAATTAGATCTCATTAAGGCTTTGGATATTTGAGGGTTAGTTCTCATCTATCTCGTTGCACCTATCTCGTAGATTAGATCTTGGCTTTGCTATAGATTGGATCTTGGTTTTGTTCGTCCTTGCGGTAGAATTTTTTGTTTCTATGCTATGAACCCTACAGTTAGTACATGACGGAAAATATCCATCACAGATAAACGCCCACATGGCCCGCTTTCATTGATCAATGACCTAGAAAAAAACAGGAACGTCAAGCCAATGATGACGTCATCACACAGAGTTTGTCATGGTTAGGAGATACGTGTCCTGTTCTGATTAGACCATGTGTCAAGCAGTAGGTGCCCCACGTGGCGTCGTTCAATTCGTCCACGTGTTAGCAGGTCGAAGACAGGTGGCAATGAAAACAAATTCATCACGGACTTGATGACGTCAGGAACAACCTTCTTGACGTCAGGAACATGATGTATGACGTTATGGAAGCTTCGAGAACGGAAACAAGCCACGACGAAAACAAAATGTTAGGACGATGATGATGTCACTGGCGGCCGACACAACATCACTGACGGCCAATACGATGTCAGCTGACGTCTCTAACGGCCGCCCGCTGGCGCCGTCTGCCTCGTGGTGTTGACCATGACAAAAAAAAGACACGACCAGGTGGGCCTGGGCTGGGCCGGTCATGTTGATTGCGACGAAACTGAAGAAACGCCATGGACGGTCGTGACGTTTTTAGACAAAAAACATTGCGGATCAGATTATGACGTGAGGTTCACGTCCTTTTTTTCATCGCAAAATTCGTCATGAATGGTGATCTGTGAAATTTTGCCACTGATCCACGACGATATCAGATCGTCATGGACCGTCCAGATTCTTGTAGTGTGACAACCTGGGAAGTGCGTGGCTGTCTCTGCCATGACCTTGGTAGGATATGTGCACGGCAAAGCGCATGACCACGACAAAGAAAGCCACGCGACAAAGATAAGTGCACGAAAAAGAAGAGGGACAAGTCAAAGAGAAGGCACATGGCAAAGCAGTAGGCCACGATAACGCTAGGCATCATGGCAAAGAAAGGCAGCACAACAAACAGGCAGTGTGGGACCCCCCTCAGACACACGACGAAGGTTGGATACACGACAAAGGCTGGGCTAGGCCCACTGTCACGGCTCCGTCTCGCTTAGGGCGTCGTCAAGTCCCTTTTCTCTATCGTGCACTGTTGCCTAGCGCACGACAAAGGCTCTGTCGTGCATATTAACAGAAGCACACGAAAAATATGGCTTTGTCGTCGCTTTGTCATGCAAACTTTGCCGTGCCTTTTCGAGGCTTTGCCTTGTCCCGTGCGTGACATGGAAAATAATGTAATTCCGATAGTGATATGTGATGGTGGCTCGGATCAATGTAGAGCTTCATTGGGAGACCCCAAGAGGATGGTGTGATGAGCACAACAACAAGTTTTCCCTCAGTAAGAAACCAAGGTTGTCGAACTAGTAGGAGGAAGGAAACGACTGAAAGGTGTTGCTAGCAACTTGGAAACCTGCACAACACAAACTCAAGACTTTGCCCCAATGAACAGTGTGTAGGGTTCGCAGCATAGAAAACAAAAATTTTCCTATGATGTGAACTATATACCAAGATCTATCTACTAGATACAAACAACGGGCGGATGTATATCCGTAGAGAACATACCCTTGAAGACCGACAAAGCTTAACGAGTTCAACTCGTGGTTGATGTAGACGATCTCTTGCCGATCTCAAGATCGAGAGGAAGTCCTAGCGCCGCAAATCGCCAGCCGCATCCGTGATCGCACACACGCTCGAGGCACCGAGCAACCTCCGCCTCGCTCCAGCCGATGCAGCGGAAGCACAACTCTTTCTTGCCGAATAGCCACCGGAACATGTATCTCGCTAGTCGAGACCATGGGGATAAATTCTAGAGGGGAGAGAGATCCTTCACGAGGAGGTGTGAGAGACAAGTGAGGAGGAGGTCTCCTTTATAGGAGGAGGGGAACCCCAAGGGGTGGCTGCGCATGGGGCTGCCCTTGCCCTCCCTCTTCATGTGGGTGGACACTCCACTCACAAATCTCCTTTAAATTCCCTCAACCCAAAAGTCCACTCAAATTCCCATCAAATTTCCACCAAATTTAATGCAAACTCTCATTAAATAAAACTCTTTTATTTTATTCAGAATTTTGTCAATTACTTTAATGACAAACATTCACAATAACCTTGCTAGAATTCTATTTCACATGCATAACCACTTTATGCAACTTCACCAAAACTGTTTCGTATCTAGTGAAATAAATTCCTGCGCTTGTTCATTCTTTCTGCATGAAACATTTGCTACAATTGGATGTCGGTGTCTCTTAAGTGTGTCACCCTACGGTTCGTGAATAATGCGGACATGATCGAGACCCTCTCGATCAATAATCGTAGCGGATCCGGAGACCCATCGACTCCACACATTCAACGATGACTTTCTTGTGATCGTTGAACCTTTTATTCTAGTATCTTAATCCCTTTGTTTCACGATATATTACATGTTCGAGATTCGATCATCGATATCTCCATACCTAGTTTGATCTCGTTCTGACATGCACTCTTTTCTCGTTCGTGATATAACATTCTAGTGATCAAATCACTTGCTTGCAAGCTAATCAATGTGATATCACCGAGATGGCCCAGAGTATATCTATCCGTCATCGGATGAACAAATTCCACTCGATCCATGAGCCTCAACATAACACTTTATTAGTTCAATCCATCTTTATAATCACCGTTACGGTGTGATGTTTGATGTTATCAAGAAACTCTTCCTGTTAGTGATTGACATGATCTCATGGTCTAAGGATTAGGATCACTTCGTAAGTTGTTATAGCAATATAAACTCAATGACTTTGATCGTAATGCTATACTGATGAATGTTCATCACACCATTACACTAATGTTGTGATCCCGTTATTAACAACATCCAATGTCCATGATCGTGAAACCTTGATCATCTTGTTAATCAACGAGCTAGTTTATGAGAGAGGCATAACTAGGAACTTTCGCTTGTTTATTAAACACACATGTATTAACGCTCGTATCAATACAATTATAGCATGCAAAATAAACATCTATCATATACTTGGAATACACATAATAAACACTTTATTATTGCCTCTCGTCATATTCCTTCAGCCTCCCACTTGCACTAGAGACAATAATCTAGTTACATAGTGATAAATCTAACACCCATTGAGTTCGTGTTGATCATGTTTTGCTCTAGGAGAGTTTTAGTCAACGGATCTGCTACATTGAGATCCGTATGTACTTTACAAATCTTTATATCTCCATCCTTGACATGCTCGCGAATGGAGTGAAACCGTCGCTTAATATGCTTGGAATGCTTGTGAGACCTTGGCTCTTTGGCATTGGCAATGGCACCATTGTTGTCACAATAGATCACCATTGGGTCCAACGCGTTTGCCACCACTCCTAGTTCGGATATGAACTCCTTCATCCAAACTGCTTCCTGAGCCGCTTCTGAAGCAGCAACATATTCGCCTCCGTTGTTGATCCCGCTACCACAAGGTTGTTTGGAGATCCTCCAACTAACCGCCTCCGCCATTCATGAGAAATACGTATCCGGATTGAGACTTAGAGTCATCCGGATCGGTGTCAAAGCTAGCGACATAACACTTAGCGACGAGCTCTTCTTCACCTCCTCAGATACAAGAAACATATCCTTAGTTCTTCGTAAGTACTTAAGGATATTCTTGACCGCTATCCAGTTGTTCAACTCGATCCGATTGGTACCTACTAGTCAAACTAATAGCATGTGCCACATCCGGTCTTGTACATAGCATGGCGACATTATAGAGCCTATGGTCAAGCATAGGGACTTTGTCCATTATCTCTCTTTCTTCCTTGCCGGCGGACTTTGAGTCTTACTCAATGTCTTGCCTTGCAACATAGGTAAGAACCCTTCTTACTTCCGTCCATTTTAAACTTCTTTAAAATCTTATCAAGGTATGTACTTTATGATAGCCCTATTAGGCGCCTAGATCTATCTCTATAGATCTTTATGCCTAATATGTATGACGCTCACCTAGGTCCTTCATTGAAAATTTGTCGCTTAGATAACTTTTAACACTGTTTAAAAGATCTATATCATTTACGATCAATAATATGTCATCCACATATAATATCGTAAATGCCACATTGCTCCCACTCACTTTCTTGTAAATACAAGCTTCTCCATAAGTTTGGACAAATCCAAACTCTTTGATCACCTCATCAAAGCGGAGATTCCAACTTCGTGATGCTTGCTTCAATCCATAGATGGATCGCAAGCTTGCACACCTTGTTAGCATCCTTAGGATCGACAAAACCCTTTGGTTGTATCATATACAACTCTTCTTCAATATTACCATTGAGAAACGCGTTTTGACATCCATCCGCCATATCTCATAATCGAAATATGCAAAGAATTGCTAACATAATCCTAATCGACTTTAGCATCGCCACGGAGAGAAAGTCTCATCGTAGTCAACTCCTTGAATTTGTCGAAACCCCTTTGCGACAAGTCGAGCTTTCTAGACGGTCACATTACCATCATCATCAGTTTTCCTTTGAAAATCCATTTGTTCTCCACGGCCTTTCGGTCGTGAGGTAATTCCACCAAGTTCCAAACTTGATTTTCATACATGGATTCCATCACGGATTTCATGGCTTATAACCATTTGTTGGAACTGGCTCATCATCGCTTCTTCATACGTCAGGGTCATCATTTTCATCAACCATGAAATTCATGACAGGATTTCGCATACTCGGAGTCGCACGCGTCTGCTTGACCTGCGAGGTTCGGTAGTACTCTTCGGAGTTTCATGATCATTATCATTAGTTCCTCTTCAACAGTGGAGCCAACTCCGAACAACTTCCTCCGGCTACTCGCCATACTTTGAAGAGAAGGTTTCACAACCTCTTCGAGTTCTACCTTCCGACTACTCACACCTTTCATGAGAAACTCTTTCTCTAGAAAGGATCCATTCTTGGCAACAAAAACCTTGCCCTCGGATTCGTGATGGAAGGAATACCCAATAGTTTCTTTAGGGTATCCTATGAAGACGATTTTCCGCTTTGGGTTCGAATTTATCCGTTGAAGTTTCTTCACATAAACATCGCATCCCCAAACTTTAAGAATGATGCTTAGGTTTGTTTCAAACCACAATTCATACGGTGTCTTTTCAACGGATTTAGATGTTGCCCGATTTAAAGTGAATGCAGCAGCTTTAGTGCATAACCCCAAAATGACAACGGCAAGTCCGCTGTGAGACATCATAGATCGAACCATATCTAATAAAGTACGACACGACGTTCTACACACCATTTCGCTATGGTGTTCCTACAGTGTGAGTTGTGAAACAATTCCACACTCTTTCATGTGAGTGCTAAACTCAGAATTTAGATACTCACCTCCACGGTCTGACCGTAGAAATTTGATCTTTCTATTACGATGATTTTCCACTTCATTCTGAAATTCCTTGAAATTTTCAAAGGTTTCAGACTTGTGTTTCATCAAGTAGATATAACCGTATCTACTCAAATCATCCGTGAAAGTAACAAAATAATGATATCCACCTCGCGCCGACACACTCATTGGACCACATACATCAGAATGTATGATTTAATAAATCTGCCGCCTGCTCCATTGAACCGGAAAACGGCGTTCTAGTCATCTTGCCCATAAGGCATGGCTCACATGTATCAAATGATTCATAATCAAGTGATTCCAAAAGTCCATCCGAATGGAGATTCTTCATGCGTTTAACGCCAATATGACCTAGACGTCCGTGCCACATATATGCAGATATATCATCATTAAGTTTAATCCTTTTAGCATCAACATTATGAATATGTGTAACATTATCATCGAAATCTAATAGAAATAAACCATTCATCATCGGTGCATGACCATAAAAGATTTCATTCATATAAATGGAACAACCATTGTTCTCGGATTTAAATGAATAACCACTTCGCATCAAACACGATCCAGATACAATGTTCATGCTCAGTGCAGGCACCGGATAACATTTATTCAAGTTTATAACTAATCCCGACGGCAAGTGGAGAGGCAGAGTTCCGACGGCGATCACATCAACGCTTGATCCATTGCCGACACGCATCTTGACCTCACCCCTTGCTAGCGGTCGCTTGTTCCGCAACCCCGATTCGAGTTACAAATATTAGCAACCGAACCGTATCAATACCCGGTGCTAATGCGAGCATTAGTCAAGTACACATCAATAACATGTATATCATATATACCTTTGTTTGCCTTGCCGCCTTCTTGTCCGCCAGATACTTGGGGCGCTTATGCCCAAAGAGCTACCCCTTACAATAGTAGCACTTAGAATCAGACTTAGGTCCAACTCGGGGTTTCTTTTCAGGCGAGGCAACAGTCTTGCCGCCCTTACTTCCCTTCCGTTTTCCCTTCTTGTCTTTCTTGAAACTAGTGTTCCTATTGATCATCAACACTTGATGTTCCTTTTTGATCTCCACTTCATAGCTTTTAAGCATTGACAGAAGCTCGGGGAGAGACTTCTTCATGCCTTGCATATTATAGTTCATCACGAAGCTCTTATAGCTAGGTGGCAGAGACCGCAGAACACGATGGATGCCTAAGTCAATGGGAATCGATATTCCCAAGGACACAAGCTTATCGCAGAATCCGACATCTTGAGTACATGCTCACTAACGGAGTCAGGCTCTTCCATCATGCAGCTAAAGAACTTTTCTCGTTGCCAGAAGTTTCTAAAGAAGCATGTGTGTCGAAAATCATTTTCAACTCACCCATTGTATCAAATGCATTGCCGCTTTCAAACGCTTAAGTTCGGATCTAGCCCATACAATATGCCGCAATGAACTAAGTTGTGGTCCTCCTGACGAGTCTGATAGACATTCTTCTCCTTGTCAGGGGCATCATCTAAAGGTGGGGGGCCTAACGGCGCTTCTAGCACATATTGATTTTGTGAAGCAGAGGAGAATCCTCAAATTCATGGCCCATTCGAAAGTTGCTACCGTCGTTGCTAGTTTCTCTTTCTCCATGAACACATTGAAATTAAAAGGTGTGGTGCCATCTACAACAGAATTTGTAAAGTTTAGACTAAGTGTATGATAGATTGAGTTCAAATAATCCATATTATGAATGAACTCCCACTCAAAAACGACATCCCTCGTGCCTTTTGGTGATTACATGAACCAAATCCACTACACCAAGTCCGATCATCACGTGAGCTCGGTATAGCTTCAAAGGCGAGCATCAAATGGGCATCATGTCAACTATATGACTCATGCTTAACCTTTCGTCCGTGTTCCGAGGCCATGTCTGACATGCTAGGCTCGCCAAGTTAGAACCTTAGTATTCAAGGTGTAACTGCTTTTACACCAAATATGGTCGTGGATCCAAGAACACCCGATCATCACGTGATGTCTTGGAGCGATTTAAAACATAATCGGCATACTAAAGGAAGAACACATTCTTATCTTGATATTTAAATGAGGGATCATCTTATTATGCTAACAAAGCGCTAAACAAGCAATATAAGATGCTATCAAACATCATATGTTTATTAGTGAAATGATATGGTTCCCGCAGATGATCTCTATCATGTGCATCGTGGTATGATCACTATCATACCTATATGTAAATCCAAGGTCTATTGATTTTATGACGCTATGTGTGTTGTAAGAGTATCATCTCATACTTCTACTTACAACACTACCATATCATAACACTAGCCCAAAGAACAATCTAAACTAGACGCCTAATTTATCCATTGCAAGTTTTACGTGGCTTAGGGCTTTCGAGATAGAACCGCTCTTACCTACGAACATGAACCACAACGAGGATAATCAAATTGTTGACAACTCCTTGCAAAATAGATATTGACTATAGTAGGAGAGACAGACACCGCTAGCCACTTATGCAAACTAGTTGCATGTCAAGCGTGGAAACAGTCTCATGTGCGAGGACATGTAAAGTTTTTCCGGCCGCTTCATCCCACTATGCCACCAATATCCAAAATTACAACAAAGGAGCAACAACATGATCATCATCGCCCACATACTCATATGTGTACTACCCGTAAAGTATCTACGCATAGATCCGCTCGATACCACTTTGGGTTCGCAGATAGAAAACAAAAAATTTCCTACGATGTGAACTATATACCAAGATCTATCTACTAGATACAAACAACAAGGATGTATATCCGTAGAGAACATACCCTTGAAGACCGACAAAGCTTAACGAGTTCAACTCGTGGTTGATGTAGACGATCTCTTGCCGATCTCAAGATCGAGAGGAAGTCCTAGCGCCAAGAATCAAGAGCATCCGTGCTCGCACACACGCTCGAGGCACCGAGCAACCTTCGCCTCGCCCAAATGATGCAAAGGAAGCACAACTCTTCTTGCCGAATAGCCACGGAACATGTATCTCGCTAGTCCGAGACCATGGGGATAAATTCTAGAGGGGAGAGAGATCCTTCACGAGGAGGTGTGAGAGACAAGTGAGGAGGGGGGCCTTTATAGGAGGAGGGGGGAACCCCAAGGGGTGGCCGCATGGGGCTGCCCCTTCAGAGGTCCCAATCTTTAATAAGATAGAGCCCCTGTGTTTACAATGCTAGTCCTCGGATCAATAGCTAGCATCCACAGTTAAGATGTAATATCAAGAAACAAAGGTCATAATATAACTTTATAACCAGGAATAACATAAGTTTATTACATCAAACATAGCTCATTTGGCTATTACATTACATTGCAGCGGAATAACTATAAGTATGGGTCCTTCATCTTCAAAGTGCCACAGGCAGATGTTGGTTGTAGACTTTGTAATCCTAATCAATCAATCCTCACTAAAAACAATCAAACCTGCAACATAACAAGTTACAACCACAAGTGTCAATACATTTGAATTGTATTGGCAAGTGATACTATGGTAGTATAGTGGAGTCTATCATCTATATGCATTTGGCTAAGTGGAGTTTGAGGGTTGCATTGCTCAAATAGATTTTTCCTTAACAATTGAAAATACTAAGATTTTGCTTTGACAAAATCATTTTTCTCAATCAAAGATTGAAGATCCTTTACAAGGCATCTCTCAATCAAAGATTGAAGATTTCAGACAACCCTTGTTCAATCCACAAGATTTTAACTTAGAAATTTGAATGATGAGATTCTTGATTGCTTCCATGTCTTGATGCTCAAATTGTCCTTTACTAGGGACATGGCTAAGTACTTAGATTTTACACTCTGCAGAGGTGGGGCACTTTCCCCACAAGACTTGGTTTCCCAAGACAAGATCTTTCAGAAGCCTTCCCTTAGACCAAAATGGACGCGTTCCAACCTATCAAACACTACCACCCTCTGTCCATATGGCTAAGTTCTTGCAACCAATATGATCATGGCAGAGCCCATATTGCCAAGTGGTTGCACTTGAAGCTTCTCAACATTTGACATCTCAAATCTCTTTGTTCCTGGGTGGCATACCACAAGTGAGATACACAAGCCAAGTCCATGGCCTCGTGAACCACTCAACCAAAAACCACCAAGCAATTACCATTCCACCCAGGTGATTCATTAACTTAGTTGTTTTATTACACAAAACATAAGTCCTCAGACTTAGAATATTTTTCCATAGTGTGAATATATATTCCACCCATGTTTTCTATTAGCTAGGCTAAGCTTGATAGTAATAGGAATCTTAACTTAGGAAAATCCTACTAAGGATTCATCTACTAGGTTTTCCTATAGCAAGGTTTATACTTAGCAAAATCCATGCAAGTTTTACTTAGCAAAATCACTAATGCATAGTGAAAGTAATGGGACAAAAAGTATGAAGCATCACTTGCCTTTTTGGTAGGGAATGGTGGTTCACTCCTTGATCTTGCTAGTATCACACTTCTCTAACTTTACTACAAGTCAATCAAGCAAACACAAAATTAACTAACATTCCAAACCAATAATCACTCAAACAAATTCATACACACAAGACAATGGAAACTAATTCATGCTTGGGAGCATGCACAAGATAGTTTTATTTTTGCAAAGAGGGTCTCTATTGGATTTCTAAACTTTGTATGATCCAAATTGGTCATTTACCAAACTGGCAAAGTCATTAGCAAGGCGTTTTGTCCAAAAACCATTTTTAAATCCATTCATCATTTTATGTGGTGGAAATTAGTTTTATCAAATCTAAAACCTTTAAGTCTTCACCCAAAGTTTCTAACTCTCAAGACTTGGTGTTTTGGGGTCAGTAGCTTTGAATCAAAATATTTTCCCAAAGTTTTTGTTCCAAAATCATTTCCATAACAAATCCATTATTTTTATTTGGCTAGAAATGGACCAAATCTAATATTCCATCCTAAACTTTTCCAAATCTATTTTCAAAACCATGGGTTGTTTACTAAGGTCAGTAAGGTCACAACAAACCATTTTGCAAAAGTTTTAACCCTAAAATCAATTTTAAACAATTTTTATACTCTAAACAAGCTCACAAATGAATCTGCAAAAACAAGTAAATTAACAGATACTATTTATTAAAACAAGGGCATGTTTGGCTAGGTCTTGTTCTCCTGATTTCAACGATATAAAGTTTGCAAAATTTGGACGTGTGGTTTGAAAGTTACACCAATTACAAATTTGCATTCTAATCAGATCAAAATTCTGTTTTAAAACGAATCCAGTCCACGTGGCAGTTTTTGATTGGGTGATACCGATTCGTGTGGATCGCGTGATACAGACCACAGGATTAAAAGGAGCATGTGCGGCTCGGATGGTCGCAGCATCTTTCGAGGATCTAATCCTAGCCACCAAACACATCCCACGACTACAACGCTTGCCGTGAACTGGGCGGTGGCGGCGGTGGCAAGTGGCGGCGGGCCGGAGCCGGTGATACAAGAAGCGAGAGGGGACGTGGTGTGGCTCACCGAGATCTCCGTGGCATGGGGATGCTCAACCTGCTCGCATTGGTCGAGGATAGGGGGCGCCCTAGGACAAACGGGAGGTGCTGTTAGGTTCGTATGAGCTTGGAGATCATCATCGTGTCCACGGGGATGAGAGGGGAGGTCGGGTACTACCTGGGGACGTCGTCGGAGAAGAGGGCAGACAGTGGTGCTGCAGGTCGTCGTCGTTGCCGACGCTGGGAGGCACGCGCGAGTAATCTGAAGCTACAGAGAGGTTCGCTGGAGAATGCTGATCACAGTTGCGTGCTCGAGGAGGCAGGAGGGGGCGTGTGCTGGTCGGAATCGGCGAGGAGGGTCGTCGGAGACAGAGTGGCTCGGGAAGAAATTAGAGCGGCCTGGGGGCGTGCTTGGGGGAGGAAACAGAGGGGAACGTGAGAGGAGAGGAAGACGATTTATCGTGCGTGATCACTGCAGGTTTTACTCGCGTCATTAAGGTGAATTAAGCCTGATGAATCAAAGCCTGCAACGGCGACGAGAGGAGGAAGAACCGGTCGCGGGGTGGGGAAGGAGAACAGTGGAAACTGGCCTACCGGTCAGTGGGAAAAGAAAGGAGGGTAGGGTCCACTGGTCATACTCTGTGTGGGTCGAATCAAAGGTGCGAACGCTTTCTTTCGGGGTGAGGAAAGGTCATTGGCTTAGTTGGGCCGGCTGGGCTGGGTCGACTTGTTCTTATTTTTTTCTGTCTGATTGATTTATCTTTTTCCATTTCTATTTACTGATTTGAATTTCAAACAAACAATCCAATCAACCATATAAATTCAAACAAACACCACACTTCACAACTTTTGAACTTGGTTCTGTTCAGTAACATAATCCAAAATTCAAAATAAAATAATATTTTTGTTCATTTTTAGGATCTATTTAATAATTAAATAAAATAGCCCTTTAGTTATTTAATCAAATAGGGTTTGATATTTAATAAAATCCTCATTTGAAATCCAAAAATTTCCAAAACCAATTCAGTAGGTTTTATTTGAAAATAAATGATATTTGGAAATCTTGTTTAAAACAAAATAACATTTTTATTTTAGGTTCCATTAATAATTAAATAAAATGGGCCTTATTCATTTACTTCAAATAAGATTTGTTTTATTATAATATTTATTTTGAAATCTAAAATAAAACCAAAACACTTCAGTAGGTTTTATTTGAGAATATAAAATATTTGAAAAACTTATTTAAAATAAATAAATAAGTTTGATGTTCCATTTAAAATGGTAAAACCTTTTATTTAGATAAAATTGGATATTAAATCCTTATTAATTTATTTAAATAAACCTTTGCTATTTTTATTCAAAACAAAATGTTTTAATTCCAAAGCTTGGCCAAGGTTTAATTTGGCTTTATAGAATAATCTTTATTCATAAATCTATCTTTTCCTTTGAAAACCAAATCCTTTTATTTAAAGAATCCAAAATAGTAATTCCAAAACATTTTAATTTCCTTTAATAAATGTTTATCTTTATGAATCCCTTTAGGATTTATTTGATTCCAATTGGTTTGAAGTTCCAATTAAATTCAAAAAGTTTCTTCTGGCCCTGAAAATCAACAAAGTTTTATTTTTATTCATTTATTTTTCACATTACAAGATTT
Organism: Avena longiglumis; assembly: GCA_030063025.1. Lineage (NCBI taxonomy): Eukaryota > Viridiplantae > Streptophyta > Magnoliopsida > Poales > Poaceae > Avena > Avena longiglumis. The sequence continues at coordinate 69,513,246 of CP125976.1, read as the reverse complement.
GGAAAATCTTGGCATGTGACAGGCTACCACCCTTAAAATAAATCTCGTCCCGAGATTTGGGGAGGCTAGGGGTTACAAGTAGGCTCAAGGCATCTAGGGTACTACCACCCTTAAAAATTTTCAAACAAAAATTACACATTGTCCTTCTTGGGATCCTGGGGAAAAACTTCTCTAAGCAAACTTTTGCATAGTGTCCTTGGTTTCCATGCTTGACTCATGGGCCATGGTTGAGATCCTTCATAGACTTGTTTAACTTGTTCTTCATCTTTTCTGGACAATTGTTTGCATAGTGGCCTAGTTCCTTGCATTTGAAACATGTTATAAGTTTGAGGTCTTGAGGTGGCTTCTCTGGACAGTATGATGCATAATGTCCTAACTCCTTGCAGTGTTTGCACATCACTTGGCTAATATCTTTCCTCATCTTGGGTTTCACTAGCCTTTGTTTGTCTTCTTGGCTCTTCTCCTTTTCTGGGCATTCATTGGCATAGTGTCCCATCTCTTTGCATTTGAAACACTGCACTTGTGTAATATCCTTCTTGCTAGTGTTGGGGCATTTCTTCTTCTTCTTTTTGGGTCTCTCCAAAGCTAGGAGTTCTTCTAGCTCATGTTCTTCATGAGTGGGAGATCTTTCTCTCTTCTTGGGGCATTGATCTTCATGCTCCTTGGATGCATGATCCTTGTCTCTAAAAATATTGCTAGCTTGGGTTCCTTCTAGATTAGCATCTTTGTCATCCTTGTTGTCATTAGCTCTTTGGGAAAAGTTTTATCTCATGTTGATCATTTGAGTAACCAATCCTTGCATCAATTGTGATTGAAGTTTCAAAATCCTTTGTATGGCTGGGTCTAGTCCATTGTTGTTGGCTAAAAGTTGAGTTGTCTCTTGGCTCAACTGGTTTTGGGTTGCTATAAGTTCTCTCATGTTGTCTTCTTGGTTGTTGTTGTTGTTGTCATCAACCTTGATGTTGGAGTCTCTTGGAGTGGTCATCTATTTGGGTTGGTTAGAGATTAGAATAGGCAAAATATTTCTAATCACAAACATCACAATTCACTCAAGCAATGTGCAAGCAATCACAAACAAACATTTCACTCAATCCACAAAGTTCAAACACATTTTTAGGCAATAAAATATTTTTGTTACACCACATAAGTTGGTGTGTTTAACTTAACTAAAATATGGTGGTCCATCTATATGGTTTACTTGTGATTTTTCCTTCCTTCTTGATTCTTCTTGTATGAGATCATGGTTTCCTTGAGAAAAACTCTTGGTTGCAATGCTTCAAATGATGTAGGCTCCTTCTAACTTTTGCATTCCCTCATTCTCTAAATCTTGAGCAAGATTTCCTTGTTTCACTTTTAGTCCTTAGTGGTATCCAAGTTGGAAGTCCTTGGTGAACATGCTGAAGATGTTGAAGTCATTAGAGTTGAAGAAGTTGAAGTCTTTAGAGTTGAAGAAGTTGAAGAAGTCCTTTGCACATGGTGTAGTCTTTGGTCATGGGGTAGGATTTTCCGTCAAGTTGAAATAGAAGAGAAGTAGAGTTGAAACCAAAATGGTTGAGGAAAGAGTTTACAAGATTTTGTAAATAAGTTTTTGGAACAAGTATAACTCCTATTTTTCTAAGGGTTTTTGTCCAATCCTAGGTTTACAAATCCTACAGGCAAGACAATGCTCTGATACCATCTGTAGAGGTCCTAATCTTTAATAAGATAGAGCCCCTGTGTTTACAATGCTAGTCCCTGGATCAATAGCTAGCATCCACAATTAAGATGTAATATCAAGAAACAAAGGTCATAATATAACTTTATAACCAGGAATAACATAAGTTTATTACATCAAACATAGCTCATTTGGCTATTACATTACATTGCAGCGGAATAATTATAAGTATGGGTCCTTCATCTTCAAAGTGCCACAGGCAGATGTTGGTTGTAAACTTTGTAATCCTAATCAATCAATCCTCACTAAAAACAACCAAACCTGCAACATAACAAGTTACAGCCACAAGGGTTAATACATTTGAATTGTATTGGCAAGTGATACTATGGTAGTATAGTGGAGTCTATCATATATATGCATTTGGCTAAGTGGAGTTTGAGGCTTGCATTGCTCAAATAGATTTTTCCTTAACAATTGAAAATACTATGTTTTTGCTTTGACAAAATTATTTTTCTCAATCAAAGATTGAAGATCCTTTACAAGGCATCTCTCAAACAAATATTGAAGATTTCAGACAACCCTTGTTCAATCCATAAGATTTTAACTTAGAAATTTGAATGATGAGATTCTTGATTGCTTCCATGTCTTGATGCTCAAATTGTCCTTTACCAGGGACATGGCTAAGTACTTAGATTTTACACTCTGCAGAGGTCGTGCACTTTCCCCACAAGACTTGGTTTCCCAAGACAAGATCTTTCAGAAGCCTTCCCTTAGACCAAAATGGACGTGTTCCAACCTATCAAACACTACCACCCTCTGTCCATATGGCTAAGTTCTTGCAACCTATATGATCATGGCAGAGCGCATATTGCCAAGTGGTTGCACTTGAAGCTTCTCAACATTTGACATCTCAAATCTCTTTGTTCCTGGGTGGCATACCACAAGTGAGATACACAAGCCAAGTCCATGGCCTCGTGAACCACTCAACCAAAAACCACCAAGCAATTACCATTCCACCCAGGTGATTCATTAACTTAGTTGTTTTATTACACAAAACATAAGTCCTCAGACTTAGAATATTTTTCCATAGTGTGAATATATATCCCACCCATGTTTTCTATTATCTAGGCTAAGCTTGATAGTAATAGGAATCTTAACTTAGGAAAATCCTAGTATGGATTCATCTACTAGGTTTTCCTATAGCAAGGTTTATACTTAGCAAAATCCATGCAAGTTTTACTTAGCAAAATCACTAATGCATAGTGAAAGTAATGGGACAAAAAGTATGAAGCATCACTTTCCTTTTTGGTAGGGAATGGTGGTTCGCTCCTTGATCTTGCTAGTATCACACTTCTCTAACTTTACTACAAGTCAATCAAGCAAACACAAAATCAACTAACATTCCAAACCAATAATCACTCAAACAAATTCATACACACAAGACAATGGAAACTAATTCATGCTTGGGAGCATGCACAAGATAGTTTTATTTTTGCAAAGAGGGTCTCTATTGGATTTCTAAACTTTGTATGATCCAAATTGGTCATTTACCAAAGTGGCAAAGTCATTAGCAAGGGGTTTTGTCCAAAAACCATTTTTAAATCCATTCATCATTTTATGTGGTGGAAATTAGTTTTATCAAATCTAAAACCTTTAAGTCTTCACCCAAAGTTTCTAACTCTCAATACTTGGTGTTTTGGGTTCAGTAGCTTTGAATCAAAATATTTTCCCAAAGTTTTTGTTCCAAAATCATTTCCATAACAAATCCATTATTTTTATTTGGCTAGAAATGGACCAAATCTAATATTCCATCCTAAACTTTTCCAAATCTATTTTCAAAACCATGGGTTGGTTCCTAAGGTCAGTAAGGTCACAACAAACCATTTTGCAAAAGTTTTCACCCTAAAGTCAATTTTAAACAATTTTTATACTCTAAACAAGCTCACAAATGAATCTGCAAAAACAATTAAATTAACAGATACTATTTATTAAACCAAGGGCGTGGTTGGCTAGGGCTTGTTCTCCTGATTTCAACGATATAAAGTTTGCAAATTTTGGACGTGTGGTTTGAAAGTTACACCAATTACAAATTTGCATTCTAATCAGATCAAAATTCTGTTTTAAAACGAATCCAGTCCACGTGGCAGTTTTTGATTGGGTGATACCGATTCGTGTGGATCGCGTGATACAGACCACAGGATTAAAAGGAGGATGTGTGGCTTAGATGGTCGCACTTTCGAGGATCTAATCCAGCTACCAAAACACATCCTACGGCCACTCAGCTGCTTGCTGTGAACCCGGCACGGGTGGCAGTGGCGTGGCAACAAGTGGCGGAGCCGGTGATACAAGAAGCGAGAGGGGACGTGGTGTGGCTCACCGAGATCGCCGTGTCATGGGGATGCTCAACCTGCTCGCATTGGTCGAAGGGGCGCACGGGGCTGTCCTTGATTGCTCGCCGGAGACGAGCTGGGCTTCGGGCGGTTCAGGAGGTCGTCGAGGGCGAGGATAGGGGGCGCCCTAGGACAAACGGGAGGTGCTGTTAGGTTCGTATGAGCTTGGAGATCATCATCGTGTCCACGGGGATGAGAGGGGAGGTCGGGTACTACCTGGGGACGTCGTCGGAGAAGAGGGCAGACGGCGGTGCTGCAGGTCGTCGTCGTTGCCGACGCTGGGAGGCACGCGCGAGTAATCTGAGTCTACAAAGAGGTGCGCTGGAGAATGCTGATCACAGTTGCGTGCTCGAGGAGGCAGGAGGGGGCGTGTGCTGGTCGGAATCGGCGAGGAGGGTCGTCGGAGACAGAGCGGCCCGGGGAGAAATTAGAGCGGCCTGGGGGCGTGCTTGGGGGAGGAAACAGAGGGGAACGTGAGAGGAGAGGAAGACGATTTATCGTGTGTGATCACTGCAGGTTTTACTCGCGTCATTAAGGTGAATTAAGCCAGAGGAATCAAAGCTTGCAACGGCGACGAGAGGAGGAAGAACCGATCGCGGGGTGGGGAAGGAGAACAGTGGAAAGTGGCCTACCGGCTGGGAAAAGAAAGGAGGGTAGGGTCCACCGGTCATACTGTGGGTCGAATCAAGTGCGAACGTTTTCTTTCAGGGTGAGGGAAAGTTGGCTGCTGGGCTTAGTTGGGCCGGCTGGGCTGGGTCGACTTGTTCTTATTTTTTTCTGTCTGATTGATTTATCTTTTTCCATTTCTATTTACTGATTTGAATTTCAAACAAACAATCCAATCAACCATATAAATTCAAACAAACACCACACTTCACAACTTTTGAACTTGGTTCTGTTCAGTAACATAATCCAAAATTCAAAATAAAATAATATTTTTGTTCATTTTTAGGATCTATTTAATAATTAAATAAAATAGCCCTTTAGTTATTTAATCAAATAGGGTTTGATTTATTTAATAAAATCCTCATTTGAAATCCAAAAATTTCCAAAACCAATTCAGTAGGTTTTATTTGAAAATAAATGATATTTGGAAATCTTGTTTAAAACCAAATAACATTTTTATTTTAGGTTCCATTAATAATTAAATAAAATGGGCCTTATTCATTTACTTCAAATAAGATTTGTTTTATTAGAATATTTATTTTGAAATCTAAAATAAAACCAAAACACTTCAGTAGGTTTTATTTGAGAATATAAAATATTTGAAAAACTTATTTAACATAAATAAATAAGTTTGATGTTCCATTTAAAATGGTAAAACCTTTTATTTAGATAAAATTGGATATTAAATCCTTATTAATTTATTTAAATAAACCTTTGCTATTTTTATTCAAAACAAAATGTTTTAATTCCAAAGCTTGGCCAAGGTTTTATTTGGCTTTATAGAATAATCTTTATTCATAAATCTATCTTTTCCTTTGAAAACCAAATCCTTTTATTTAAAGAATCCAAAATAGTAATTCCAAAACATTTTAATTTCCTTTAATAAATGTTTATCTTTATGAATCCCTTTAGGATTTATTTGATTCCAATTGGTTTGAAGTTCCAATTAAATCCAAAAAGTTTCTTCTGGCCCTGAAAATCAACAAAGTTTTATTTTTATTCATTTATTTTTCACATTACAAGATTTGGAAAATCTTGGGATGTGACACTTGCCCTCCCCTCTTCATGTGGGTGGACACTCCACTCACAAATCTCCTTTAAATTCCCTCCACTCAAAAGTCCACTCAAATTCCCATTAATTTTCCACCAAATTTAATGCAAACTCTCATTAAATAAAACTCTTTTATTTTATTCAGAATTTTGTCAATTACTTTAATGACAAACATTCACAAATAACCCCTTGCTAGAATTCTATTTCACATGCATAACCACTTTATGCAATTTCACCCGAACACCTGCTTTGATCTAGTGAAATAAATTCCTACGCTTGTTCATTCTTTTCATGAAACATTTTCTCCAATTGGATGTCGTTGTCTCTTAAGTGTGTCACCCTACGGTTCGTGAATAATGCGGACATGATCGAGACCCCTCTCAGATCAATAATCAGAAGCGGGATCTGGAGACCCATACTGACTCCCACACATTCAACGATGACTTTCTTGTGATCGTCGGAACCTTTTATGCTAGTATCTTAATCCCTTTGTTTCACGATATATTACATGTTCGAGATTCGATCATCGGTATCTCCATACCTAGTTTGATCTCGTTAGACATGCACTCTTTTCTGCTCCTCGTGATATAACATTCTAGTGATCAAATCACTTGCTTGCAAGCTAATCAATGTGATATCACCGAGAGGGCCAGGTATATCTATCCGCCATCGGGACGAACAAATTCCACTCTCGATCCATGAGCCTCAACATAACACTTTATTAGTTCTGAATCCATCTTTATAATCACCCCATTACGGTGTGACGTTTGATGTTATCAAGAAACTCTTCCTGTTAGTGATTGACATGATCTCATGGTCTAAGGATTAGGATCACTTAAGTTGTTATAGCAATATAAACTCAATGACTTTGATCGTAATGCTATACTTGATGAATGTTCACCACACCATTACACTAATGTTGTGATCCCGCTATTAACAACATCCAATGTCCATGATCAGGAAACCTTGATCATCTTGTTAATCAACGAGCTAGTTTATGAGAGAGGCATAACTAGGAACTTTCCATTTGTTTATTAAACACACATGTATTAACGCTTCCATATCAATACAATTATAGCATGCAAAATAAACATCTATCATATACTTGGAATACATAATAAACACTTTATTATTGCCTCTCGGCATATTCCTTCAGTCTCCTACTTGCACTAGAGACAATAATCTAGTTACATAGTGATAAATCTAACCCATTGAGTTACGTGTTGATCATGTTTTGCTCTAGGAGAGTTTTAGTCAACGGATCTGCTACATTGAGATCCGTATGTACTTTACAAATCTTTATATCTCCATCTTTGACATGCTCATGGATGGAGTGAAACCGCGCTTAATATGCTTGGAATGCTTGTGAGACCTTGGCTCTTTGGCATTGGCAATGGCACCATTGTTGTCACAATAGATCACCATTGGGTCCAACGTGTTTGCCACCACCCTAGTTCGGATATGAATTCCTTCATCCAAACTGCTTCTCAGCCGCTCAAGCAACAACATATTCGCCTCCGTTGTTGATCCGCTACCACAGGTTGTTTGGAGCTCCTCCAACTAACGCTCCGCCATTCATGAGAAATACGATCCGGATTGAGACTTAGAGTCATCCGGATCGGTGTAAAAAGCTAGCGACATAACACTTAGCGACGAGCTCTTCTTCACCTCCAGATACAAGAAACATATCCTTAGTTCTTCGTAAGTACTTAAGGATATTCTTGACCGCTATCCAAATGTTCAACTGGATCCGATTGGTACCTACTAGTCAAACTAATAGCATGTGCCACATCCGGTCTTGTACATAGCATGGCGTACATTATAGAGCCTATGGCTGAAGCATAGGGGACTTTGTCCATTATCTCTCTTTCTTCCGCCGAAGCCGGACTTTGAGTCTTACTCAATGTCTTTCCTTGCAACATAGGTCAGAACCCATTCTTACTTCCGTCCATTTTAAACTTCTTTAAAATCTTATCAAGGTATGTACTTTGCGATAGCCCTATTAGGCGCCTAGATCTATCTCTATAGATCTTTATGCCTAATATGTATGACGCTTCACCTAGGTCCTTCATTGAAAATTTGCTGTTTAGATAACTTTCAACACTGTTTAAAAGATCTATATCATTTCCGATCAATAATATGTCATCCACATATAATATCAGAAATGCCACATTGCTCCCACTCACTTTCTTGTAAATACAAGCTTCTCCATAAGTTTGGACAAATCCAAACTCTTTGATCACCTCATCAAAGCGGAGATTCCAACTTCGTGATGCTTGCTTCAATCCATAAATGGATCGCTGAAGCTTGCACACCTTGTTAGCATCCTTAGGATCGACAAACCCTTTGGTTGTATCATATACAACTCTTCTTCAATATTACCATTGAGAAACGGTTTTGACATCCATCCCATATCTCATAATCGAAATATGCAATTGCTAACATAATCCTAATCGACTTTAGCATCGCTACGGAGAGAAAGTCTCATCGTAGTCAACTCCTTGAATTTGTCGAAACCCCTTTGCGACAAGTCGAGCTTTATAGACGGTCACATTACCATCAGATCAGTTTTCCTTTGAAAATCCATTTGTTCTCCACGGCCTTTCCGTGAGGTAATTCCACCAAGTTCCAAACTTGATTTTCATACATGGATTCCATCTCGATTTCATGGCTTCTAACCATATGTTGGAATCGCTCATCATCGCTTCTTCATACGTCCGTAGGTCATCATTTTCATCAACCATGAAATTCATGATGATTTCCGACAGCGGAGTCGACGGTCTGCTTGACTGCGAGGTTCTGAGTACTCTCTTCGAGTTTCATGATCATTATCATTAGTTCCCGCTTCACAGGTGGAGCCAACTCCGGAACAACTTCCGGCCAAGGCTACTCGCCATACTTTGAAGAGAAGGTTCCACAACCTCTTCGAGTTCTACCTTCCGACTACTGACACCTTTCACGAGAAACTCTTTCTCTAGAAAGGATCCATTCTTGGCAACAAAAACCTTGCCCTCGGATCTGTGATAGAAGGAATACCCAATAGTTTCTTTAGGGTATCCTATGAAGACGCATTTTTCCGCTTTGGGTTCGAGTTTATCCGGTTGAAGTTTCTTCACATAAACATCGCATCCCCAAACTTTAAGAAATGACAGCTTTTTCTCAACTTCATAAAATCTCAACATGTATCTCTTTTCAAAATAAAGCATGGCTAAGCATGTAAGAACTACATTGTTTTCACTAAGGAATATATAGGGAATCCTATTAGGATTTAGCATAGCATAAGTATAAAATTCTTTTCATGCATGTTTCAAAATCCACTAAGTATAATGAAAATAGTAGGACTTTAGATGATAGTGTAACTTGCCTTTTTGGTAGGGAATGGTGGTTAACTCCTTGATCTTGCTAGTCTCACACTTTGCCAACTTTACTACAATCAATCAAGCAAACACCATATCAACTAGCATTCCAAACCAATAATCAATCAAACATTTTCACACACATAAAACAATGGGATCTAGGTCATGCATGTAAGCATGCAAGAGATGGTTCTATTTGCAAAGGTGGTCTCCACTAGGCCTCTAAACTTTGTAAGGTTAAAGGTAGTCATTTTCCAAAGTGGCAAAGTCATTTGCAAAAGGATTTTGTCCAAAAACCATTTTTAAATCATTTCATTATTTTATGTGGTGGAAAATATTTTTATAAAAGCAACAACTCTAAGTGGTTCACCAAATAAGTTGTTGTTTCTCAAAACTTGGTGTTTTGTGTCAGTAGGTTTGATCCAAACCATTTTCTCAAAGTTTTCTTTCCAAAAACATTTTCATAGTAAAACCATTATTTTATTTGGCTAGAAATGGGCTAAATTGGTTAATCCATCCTAAACTTCACCAAATTCATTTCCAAAACCATGGGTTGGTTCCTAGGGTCAGTAGGTTCACAACAAACCAATTTTGTCAAGGTTTCAAACTCAAAAACATTTTTGAATCATTTTTCTAATCTAAACAAGCATACAAAAGTTTCTGCAAAAAAAAACAATCTAACAGTTACTATTTACTAAACCAATGGCATGGTTGGCTAGGGCTTGTTCCACTGATTCCAGTGATATCAAATTTGTGAATTTTGGACGTGTGGATCAAAAGTTACAGGGTTTTCAAAATCATACCTAAAACAGATTTCAAACTTCTGTTTTAAATAAGAACAGGCCACGCGTCACAATGCTACTGGCTGGTACCGGTTCGGCCGGATCGGCTCTGTGGCGCGTTGGATCTAAATAGATCGCACGGTACAGGACGCGTACCGTTTTGAAGTTAAGTGATCTAATCGTGAGCGTCAGATCTCGATCCTACGGTGCTGGTCTGCTTGACCATATGCGAGCGGCGCCGGCGGTGGCTAGCGGCGGCGCACGGCCAGGCGGTGGCGGTGCTGGCAAAACAGGAAGCGAGGTAGGATGGGAAGGTGCTCACCGAGGTCGCAGATGGCTGGGGAAGCTCAACGTGTTGGTTGCAGACGGAGGCGCCTTGGAGTGCTTAATCTCTCACGGAGTGGAGTAGCCTCGGCCACGTTCAGTCGTCGTCGAGGACGGCGCTAGGGATCACAAGGAGTCAAACGAAACGTATGGTCAGACTTGCAAGGATACGGTGAAGGTGTGTGCGTGAACGAGAGGGCTCGGGGCGGTCTGGACTTACCAGGAGACGTCGCCGGAGAAGTTGCAGATGCGGTGGCGCTCAGAACTTTGTCGAAGACGGCATTCTGGGGCGCCCGCGGTTGAATGGAGGGTATGGGGAGATGTGCCAGGGAGTGGGGAGTATGCTAGTGTGCTCAGGTAGGCAAGGGGTGATGAAGCTCGGCCGGAATCGACAAGGAAGGTCGTCGGAGACAGAGGTGGTCGTGGAAGAATTGGGGCGGCCTGGGGGCGTGTTGAGATGGGGCGACAGAGGGGAAAGGAGGAGGAGACGCAGGCGATTTATCGTGCGTGGTCACAACGAGGTTTAAGGCACGACATTAAGGTGAATTGAATGAGGCTATCAATGGCAGCAACGGCAGGCCGAGGAAGAAGATGTGGTGGCTGCGTGGGTCCCTGCTGTCAGCGAGAAATGAGAGGGAGAAGAGGGGCCACCGGTCATTGGTTCTGCGGGTCAGTTAACAGGTGAAAAACGATTCACCGAGGGAGAGGGGAACTGGGCTGTTTCTGGGCTTCTTGGGCTTGGCAACTGGGCTGGTCCAGATTCTATATTTTTTTCTTTCAAATGCCTTTTCCTTTTTCTATTTCTAATTTCTGTTTTGAAATTCAAGCAAACAAGCAATAATCAAATCAATTCAAACAACCACCACACTTTGTAACTTTGAAATTGGTTCTGTTCAGTAACATAAACCAAAATTCCAAAATGAAATAATATTTTAAATCTTTTTAGGTTCCATTTATTAATTTAATAAAATGGACCATGGTTTATTAATCAAATAGGGTTTGATTTATTTAATAAAAACTCTATTTGAAATCTAAATATTTTCAAAACCAAAACAGTAGGTTTTATTTGAAAATATAAAATATTTGGAAAACTTATTTAAATTGAATAAATAGGTTTTGATGTTTTGGAAATAGTAAAACCTTTATTAATAAAACTTGGATATTAAATCCCTATTATTTTATTAAATAAACCTTTACCATTTTTTATCAAAACAAAATGTTTTATTTCAAAAGCTTGGACAAGGTTTAATTTGACTTATATAATAATCCTTATTTATAAATCTTCTATTTCTTTTGAAAACCAAATCCTTTTATTTAAAAGATCCAAAATGGTAATTCCAAAATATTTTATTTTCCTTTATCAAATGTTTACCTTTCTAAATCTCTTTTAGGATTTTATTTGATCCAAATTGGTTTGAAGATTTCCAATTGGATTCAGAAAGTTTCTTCTCACTCTGAAAATCAAACAAGGTTTTATTTTATTCATTTATTTTTCTCATTACAAGATTTGGAAAATCTTGGGATGTGACAGGCTACCACCCTTAAAATAAATCTCGTCCCGAGATTTGGGAAGGCTAGGGTTACAATCAGGTTCAAAACAACTAGGGTACTACCACCCTTAAAATAAATTTCAAACAAAATTACATATTGTCCTTCTTGGGATCTTGGGAAAACTTCTCTAAGCAAACATTTGCATGTGTCCTTAGTTTCCATACTTGACTCATGGGCCAAGGTTGAGTTTCTCCATAGGCTTGTTCAACTTGTTCTTCATATTTTCTGGACAGTTGCTTGCATAATGTCCTGGGTTCTTGCAGTTGAAACAGTGGATGTCCTTGAGTTCTTTACGTGGATCTTGTGGACAAGTTGCTACATAATGGCCTAGGTCTTTGCAGTTGTTGCACACCACTTGGCCAATCTCTTTATTCTTCGGGTTCTTTGGGCATTCACGGGAATAGTGTCCCATTTCCTTACATTTATAACATTGCACATAGCTTTTGTCTATCTTTTGCTTCTTGGGTTTCTTTGATCCTTTGAATTGGGTTGTCTTGTTTGGAGGTAAGGTAGACTTGGATCCTTGCACTCCACCTTGTTTCCTTTGTTCCACAATGGAATAGATGGGGCATTGGATAGGAACATGGTTGTTTCCTTCACATAGGTAACAAGTAGCTTGAGAAGTGGGGCATTGTCCAACAGGATGTTTCTCTTCACAATTGGGGCATTGATCTCCATTCTCCTTGGAAGTATGATCCTTGTCTCCACAAATGATGTAAGCTGGGGCTCCATATAGAATAATGTTTCTGTCATCCTTGTTGTCACAAACTCTTTTGGAATAGTTTTCTTCCATTTTGATCATTTGATCAGTCACCTTAAGCATCAATTGGCCTTGAGTTTCCAAAAATCCTTGTAGCTTTGGATCTTCTCCACTAGTGTTGGCTATGAATTGAGCTGTCACTTGGTTCAACTGGTTCTGGGTTGCTATGAGCTCTTTCATGCTGTCCTCTTGGTTGGTGTTGGTGTCATCAACCTTGATATTGGAGTCTCTTGGAGTAGTCATCTGTTTGGGTTGAAGGGAGATTAGAATAGGCAAGATATTTCTAAGGAAATATTTCTAATCACACACATCACAATTCACACAAACAATGTGCATGCAATCATAAGTCAAACATTTCACTCAAACAACAAAGTTCAAGCACATACTTAGGCAACAAAAATATTTTTGTTACCCCATATGTTGGTGTGTTTGACTTAACTATAATATGGTGGTCCATCTATATGGTTCACTTGTGATATTTCCATCATTGTTGGTTGCTTCTTATTACTTGGGATCATGGTTTCCTTGAGATAAACTCTTGGTTGCAATAACTTCTAGTGATGTGGGCTCCTTCTAACTTTTGCATTCCCTCAGTCTCTAAATCTTAAGCAAGACTTCCTTGTTTCACTTGTAGTCCTTAGTGGTATCCAAGTTAGAAGTCCTTGGTGAACATGCTGAAGATCTTGAAGTCATTAGAGTTGAATAAGTTGAAGTCATTAGAGTTGAAGAAGTTGAAGAAGTCCTTTGCACATGGTGTAGTCTTTGGTCATGGGTAGGTTTTTCCATCAAGTTGAAGTAGAAGAGATGTAGAGTTGAAACCAAAATGGTTGAGAAAAGAGTTTACAAGTGTTTTTTTAAATAAGTTTTTCGATCAAAATATAATCTCCTATTTTCTAAGGGTTTTTGTCCAATCCTAGGTTTACAAATCCTACAGGCAACACAATGCTCTGATACCATCTGTAGTGGGAGTGTCCCAACCTTTAAACAATATAAGGTGGAGTCCCCTGTGTTTACAATGCTAGTCCCTGGATCAATAGCTAGCATCCACAATTAAGATGTAATATCAAGAAACAAAGGTCATAATACAACTTTATAACCAAGAATAACATAGTTTTATTACATCATACATAGCTCATTTGGCTTTTACATTACATTGCAGCGGAATATCTATAGTCATGGGGTCCTTCATCTTCAAAGTACCACAGGCAGATGTTGGTTGTAGACTTTGTAATCCTAATCAATCAATCTTCACTAAAATCAATCAACCTGCAACATTACAAGTTACAGCCACAAGGGTCAATACTTTGGAATAGTATTGGCAAGTTTCACTTCTATGTTGAATATAAGTGGATCCTATCATTACATGCATATTTGTCTAAGTGGAGTTTTAGGCTCATTTGCATAAAGAAAAGTTTATCCTATCTTTTAAAAATGGTTTTGGTCCTTTGTCAAATCTCCTTTTCAAAATTTCTTGAACTCCTTGGTAGAAACTCAAGTGTTCAAGTCTTTGTCAAAATTCCTTGAGCTACTTGGTAACCCCAAGTGCATCAAGTTTTATCAAAATCTCATGAGTTCCTTGGTAACCTCAAGTGTTCATGTTTTCATGAAAATCTCTTGAGTTCCTTGGTACCCCCAAGTACATCAAGTCTTTAAAAGTTTTCTTTTAGAAATTAGAATGTCGAGATCTCCCATAGCTTCAAACTTTAGTTGCTCAGTATTGTCCATAACCGGGGACACGGCTAAGTACTTAGATTTTATTATCTTCTGCAGAAGTAGTACACTTTACCCACATGTCACAATCCCATCCATTTGCCACCAGTGGCCACTGTATTAGTGCTCACCAAGATGGAGTACTGGCAGATTGAGAATGTGACGAAGTCTTTCCAAAGGGTCCTCCCATACACCATTGCTAGCTTGCCTTCAGCACCCATGTAGGATTCCAGGTCCCCATGTCCAGTTAACTGAAGACAGTGCATGGGTCTTCCCAATGTAGTTGACTAAGCCAGAGCCATAATAGAATGTGGTTGCACACGAAAGCCACAATTGGAGAAACATGTTCAATCTCTAAGTTTCCTGAGTGGTTTACTTTGGAGCACAACACAAAGAGATTGCCATTGACATGGTTCCTTTTGTTGCCACTTCTCCAATACTCAAAGTATCCTTGGCCACCCAGGTGGTTCATTGAGTCCTTGTTTTATTATATAAAACACAAGTCTTTTTCTCAACTTCATAAAATCTCAACATGTATCTCTTTTCAAAATAAAGCATGGCTAAGCATGTAACAACTACATTGTTTTCACTAAGGAATATATAGGGAATCCTATTAGGATTTAGCATAGCATAATTATAAAATTCTTTTCATGCATGTTTCAAAATCCACTAAGTATAATGAAAATAGTAGGACTTTAGATGATAGTGTAACTTGCCTTTTTGGTAGGGAATGGTGGTTCACTCCTTAATCTTTCTAGTCTCACACTTTGCTAACTTTACTACAATCAATCAAGCAAACACCATATCAACTAGCATTCCAAACCAATAATCAATCAAACATTTTCACACACATAAAACAATGGGATCTAGGTCATGCATGTAAGCATGCAAGAGATGGTTCTATTTGCAAAGGTGGTCTCCACTAGGCCTCTAAACTTTGTAAGGTTAAAGGTAGTCATTTTCCAAAGTGGCAAAGTCATTTGCAAAAGGATTTTGTCCAAAAACCATTTTTAAATCATTTCATTATTTTATGTGGTGGAAAATATTTTTATAAAAGCAACAACTCTAAGTGGTTCACCAAATAAGTTGTTGTTTCTCAAAACTTGGTGTTTTGTGTCAGTAGGTTTGATCCAAACCATTTTCTCAAAGTTTTCTTTCCAAAAACATTTTCATAGTAAAACCATTATTTTATTTGGCTAGAAATGGGCTAAATTGGTTAATCCATCCTAAACTTCACCAAATTCATTTCCAAAACCATGGGTTGGTTCCTAGGGTCAGTAGGTTCACAACAAACCAATTTTGTCAAGGTTTCAAACTCAAAAACATTTTTGAATCATTTTTCTAATCTAAACAAGCATACAAAAGTTTATGCAAAAACAAACAATCTAACAGTTATTATTTACTAAACCAATGGCATGGTTGGCTAGGGCTTGTTCCACTGATTCCAGTGATATCAAATTTGTGAATTTTGAACGTGTGGATCAAAAGTTATAGGGTTTTCAAAATCATACCTAAAACAGATTTCAAACTTCTGTTTTAAATAAGAACAGGCCACGCATCACAACCCTACTGGCTGGTACCGGTTCGGCCGGATTGGCTCTGTCGCGCGTTGGATCTTGTAGGGGTCCCAATCTTTAATAAGATAGAGCCCCCTGTGTTTACAATGCTAGTCCCTGGATCAATAGCTAGCATCCACAGTATAGATGTAATATCAAGAAACAAAGGTCATAATTTGACTTTATAACCAGGAATAACATAATTTTATTACATCAATACATAGCTCCTTTGGCTATTACATTACATTGCAGCGGAATAATTAAAATCATGGGGTCCTTCATCTTAAAATTGCCACAGGCAGATGTTGGTTGTAGACTTTGTAATCCTAATCAAACAATCTTCACTAAAATAAATCAACCTGCAACATTACAAGTTACAGCCACAAGGGTCAATACATTTGAATTGTATTGGCAAGTTTCACTACTATGTATAACATGAGTGGATCCTATCAAAACATGCATATTTGGATAAGTGGAGTTTAAGGCTTATTTGCATAAAGCAATATTTATCCTATCTTTTCAAAATGGTTTTGGTCCTTTATCAAATCTCCTTTTCCAAGTTCCTTGATCTCCTTGGTAGAAACTCAAGTGTTCAAGTCCTTGTCAAAAATCCCTTGAGCTACTTGGTAACCCCAAGTGCAACAAGATTTATCAAAATCTCATGAGTTCCTTGGTAACCCCAAGTACATCAGGTGTTAATCAAAATCTCTTGAGCACCTTGGTAACCCCAAGTGCATCAAGCTTATCAAAATCTCTTTGAATTCCTTGGTACCCCAAGTGCCTCAAGTTTTTATTTTAGAAGTTGGAATGTCGAGATCTCCCATGGTTCAAACTTTAGTTGCTCAGTATTGTCCATAACCGGGGACACAACTAAGTACTTAGATTTTATTAACTTCTGCAGAAGGAGTACACTTTACCCACATGTCACAATCCCATCCTTTTGCCACCAGTGGCCCTCTTGGATTAGTGCTCACCAAGATGGAGTCTTGCAGATTGAGAATGTGACGAAGTCTTTCAAAGGGTCCTCCCATACACCATTGCTAGCTTGCCTTCAGCACCCATGAAGCATTCAGATCCCCATGTCCGATTAATCAAGAGGTATGGATCTTCCCAATGTAGTTGACTAAGCCAGAGCCATAATAGCATGTGGTTGCACACGAAAGCCACAATTGAAGAAACATGTTCAATCTCTAAGTTTCCTAGGTGGTTTTCATTTGGAGCACAACACAAAGTGATTGCCATAGACATGGTTCCTTTTGTTGCCACCTTCTCCAAAACCTAAAGTATCCTCCACCTAGGTGGTTCATTGAGTCCTTGTTTTATTATGTAAAACACTAGTCCTTTTCTCAACCTTTGTAAAATCTCAACATGTATCTCTTTTCAAAATATAGCATGGCTAAGCATGTAACAACTACAATATTTTCACTAAGGAGTGTATAGGGAATCCTATTAGGATTTAGCATAGCATAAGTATAGAAATATCTTTTCATGCATGTTTTTCAAAATCCACTAAGTATAATGAAAATAGTAGGATTTTAGATGATAGTGTCACTTTCCTTTTTGGAAGGGAATGATGGTTCACTCCTTGATCTTGCTAATCTCTCACTTTTCTAATTTCACTACAATCAATCAAGCAAACACCAAATCAACTAGCATTCCAAATAATCAATCAAACATCATTTCACACACACAAAACTATGGAATCTAAAATCTAAGTTATGCATGTAAGCATGTAAGAGATGGTTCTAATTGCAATGGTGGTTTCCACTAGGCTTCTAAACTTTGTAGGTTCCAAATTGGTCATTCACCAAAATGGCAAATTCAATTGCAAAAGGGTTTTATCTCAAAACCATTTTAAAATCCATTCATCATTTTATGTGGTGAAAAATGTTTTTATCAAAACAAATTTTTAAGTTTTTCACCAAATGAGTTGCTATTGCAAAACTTGGTGTTTTTGGGTCAGTAGGTTTGGTCCAAACCATTTTCTCAAAGTTTTATTTCCATAAACATTTTCATAATAAACTCAATAATTTTATTTGACTAGAAATTGGCTAAGTCAAATAATCCAACCTAAATTTTACCAAAATCATTTTTAATACCAAGGGTTGGTTCCTAGGGTCAATGAGTTTACAGAAAACCATTTTGCATAGGTTTTAACCCTATAAACATTTTTAAACAATTTTTCTAATCTAAACAAGCACACAAATGAATCTGCAAAAACAAGTAAATTAACAGATACTATTTACCAAACCAAGGGCATCGTTGGCTAGGTCTTGCTCTCCTAAATCCAACGACATAAAATTTGTAATTTTTGGACGTGTGGATCCAAAGTTACAAGGGTTTGAATTTCACAACTAAATCAGATTTCAAATCTGTTTTAAACAGAACAGGGGACACGCGGCGCCTTGCTATTCGCGGGTACCGGTTCGGCCGGATCAGCAACGAGGTGCGTTGGATCTAATCAGATCGGGTGGTCCAGAGAGCGTACCTCTTCGCGACTAAGTGAACTAATCGTGAGCGCCAGATCTTGATCCTATGGTGCAGGTCTGTTTGACCATATCTGCGGCGGCAGCGGTGGCTAGCGGTCGCGCACGGCGGTGGTGCTACGATGGTTCTAGGAAGCGAGGAAGACATAGGGGGTGCTCACTGTGTTCGCGAGGACGAGGTGGTGCTCAAGGTACTCTCGAGGAAGCAAGGGGCACACGGAGACGGAGGTAATCGCTCGCCGGAGTCGTCGTCGGCGTCAGATGGTACTGCTCGCGGTCGGTGTCGATGCTACAGATCACAAGAAGAACAACCGAGGGTATGGTTAGACGCAGGAGATCACGGGGATGCTGTGAGCGTGAACGAAAAGAAGAGGGGCGGCCGTAATCTACCTGTGGGACTGGCCGGAGTTGAAGCGGACGGCGGCGTCGTTTAGAGCTTGTTGTAGTCGACACTCTAGGGTGCCCGCTGTCGAACTAAAGGTACTGGGAGGTGTGTCTGGGAGTGGGGAAGATACCAGGGTGCTCAGGGAGGCACGGGGCGGTGTCGAGTCGCCGGAATCGGCACCGGACCTCGTCGGAGCAGAGTGTGCTCGGGAGTAAATTGGGGAGGTCTGAGGCGTGCCAGCGCGGTGTGTCAGAGGGGAAATATAGAGGAGACATGGGCGTTTAATCCTGCGTGATCAAAGATGGTAACGGTGGTCGAGTTAAAGCGAATTAAGGCATGAAATCATTGCACGAGCGGTGTCGAGGAGGAGAAGGGGTCACATGGTGAGGAGGAAGAACAGAGGAAAGTGGGCCTACCGGTCAGTGGGAAAAGAAAGGAGGGGATGGTCCACTGGTCATACTCTGTACGGGTTAGAAACGAGGTGCGAATCGTTTTCTTTCGGAGAGGGAAATCTGGGCTGTTTCTGGGCCTGTTGGGCTGCTGGGTTGGGTCGACCTTTTCTTATTTTTTTCTGTTTCTGAATCTTTTTCCTTTTTCTAATTCTATTTCCTGTTTTGAATTTCCAAATAAACAAACATCAACCAAATTGTCACATCCCAAGATTTTCCAAATCTTGTAATGTGAAAATAAATGAATAAAATAAAACTTTGTTTAAATTTCAGGGCTAGAAGAAACTTTTTGAACTCAATGGGAATCTCAAACCCATTGAATTAAAATAAACCTAAGGAGATTTAAAAAGATAAACATTTAATAAAAGGAAAAATAAAAACATTTGGAAATATTACTTTGAAACAATTAAAAGAAAGGATTGTTTTCAAATGAAATAGAAGTTTATAAATAAAGAATGTTTTAAAAAGCCAAATTAAAAAATTGGACAAGCTTTGGAAATTAAAACATTTTTAAAACAATATAATAAAGGTTTATTTAAAAATAATAAAGGATTGTTCAAATAAAATAATAAGGATTTAACATCCCACCTTATTTGAAGAATAGAGGTGTCACCAATTTAAATTGAAACATCAAA
The DNA here is from genome assembly GCA_030063025.1 of Avena longiglumis. Taxonomy (NCBI): domain Eukaryota; kingdom Viridiplantae; phylum Streptophyta; class Magnoliopsida; order Poales; family Poaceae; genus Avena; species Avena longiglumis. The sequence goes on along the minus strand of CP125976.1, from coordinate 69,493,491 downwards.
ACTTATTAAAATTACTTAAAATAAGTTTTCTTAATTATTTGAAATTCACAAATAAAATCTAATGAAATATTTTGGCTTTATTTTAAGATTCAAAATAAATATCTCAATAAAATAAAACTTATTTGAAACAATAATGAAAGTCTATTATATTTAATAATTAAATGGACCCTATAACAAAATGTTATTTTAACAAGTATTTCAAGTATCTTATATTCTCAAATAAAACCTACTGATTTGGTTTTGAAAATATTTGGATTTCAAATGGGAATTTTATTAATTAAACCAAACCCTATTTTATTAATAAACCATAGTCCATTTTATTTAAATAATAAATGGAACCTAAAAAGATTTAAAATATTATTTTATTTTTGAGTGTTGGATTATGTTGATAAACAGAACCAAAAAAAAACACAATGCAAAGGTTAATGATTGTTTAAGTTGTTGAATTATTTGAATGCTTGAATAATTGTTTGAAATAACAAATCAGGAAATAGAAATAGAAAAAGAAAAAGGATTAGACAGAAAAAAAAATAGAACAAAACGAGCAGCCCAACCATCTGGCCCAGCTCCATCCCATCTAGCCCACATCCTCACCCGAACCGTTTTCTTCACATGAGAAGAACCCATGAACCAATCACCGGTGGACCTCCCTCACATTTTCTATTCCCACTGACCGCTGGACCCCACCGTCACTGTCCTCCTTCCCCACCCGCTCGACCAGTTCTTCCCCACCTCGTCGCCGTTTCCTGCTGAAATTTCGCGGCATCAATTCGCTTTAACACGACCATCTTAACTTGCAGCGACCACGCTCCCTTAAAAGCCTCCCTCTCCTCTCTCATTTCCCCTAGACGACGCCTCCACTTTGCCCCTAGGCTGCCTCCATTTCTCTCTATACCGCCGCCGCTCCGACGAGCTCCCGTCTCCGATTCCGACCAAACCTCGCCGCCCCTTGCCTCCTCGACCATGCTCTCGTGATCCACACCTCCTGGCGATCATCCCCGTAGCACCAGCTTGCCCCCGAGCGACCCAGAGCGTCGACAACCACCGTCACCACCGTCTGCCTCTTTCTCCGACAAGCCCCACAGGTAGAATCTGGTCACCCCTCTCCTCCCCGAGAACACGATGATGATCTCCAAGCTCAGACGAACCTAACGGCACTTTCTGTTTGTATTAGGGCGCCCCCAATCTTCGCCTTCGTCAAATGAGCGCCTTGATGCCTCTTCTCCGGCGACGTTCCCCGGTAAGCCTCGACCACCCCGTGCCCTCTGGATCATGCACACATCTTTGCCATGGTCCTACGCAGCTAACCCAACCCTCCGTTTGTCTTCTCGTGGACCACAGCGTCATCCTCGACCTCGACCGCGCGCATCCGTCGCCAGAACCAACTCCGGCGAAGAATTCTGCCCGTCCCCGTGCGTCCCTCCACCAACTGGTAGCACGTTGAGCATCAGCGTTGCATTGCGAACCTGGTGAGCATCCTTCCCCTCTTTTTCGCGTCTGTTTAGCTAAGCGCCGCTTAACTAACCGCTCACTTCGCCGTTGTTATCATCGCGGTTCATGATCTAGATAGGAGCCGTCCGATATCAATCGAGTGGATGAGATAGAATGACTTAACGCGAAGGGTACTCAATCTGGGCACTCGATCTAACTAGATCTAACGTTCCTGAGCCGATCCGCGAACCGGTATCGACCAGTAAGAACACGCCGCGTGTCACCTTTTTGATTTAAAAACATATTTGAAATCTGATTTAGATAGGATTTTCAAACCCTTATAACTTTTGATCCACACGACCAAATTTGACAAATTTTATATCAATAAAATCAGGAGAGCAAGCCCTAGCCAAGCATGGCCTTAGTTTGACAAATAGTATCTGATTGCTTGTTTGAAATTACAGAAACATTTATGTACTTGTTTAGAGTATAAAAAATGTTTAAAATTGATTTTAGGATTAAATCTTTTGCAAAATGGATTTGTGTGACCTTACTGACCCTAGGAACCAACCCATAGTGTTAAAAATGGTTTTTGTGAAATTTAAAATGGATTTAACTTAGCCATTTTCTAGCCAAATAAAAATTATTAATTTTATTATGGAAATGTTTTTGCAAAGAAATCTTTGGGAAAATGTTATGGACCAAACTTACTGACCCAAAACACCAAGCCTTGCCAAGGGCAACTTACTTGGTGAAAAACATAAAGTTTTGCTTGGAAAAGAATAATTTTCACCACATAAAATGTTGAATGGATTTTAAGATAGACTTTGAACAAAACCCTCTAACTAATGACTTTGCCATTTTGGTAAATGACCAATGTGGACCTTACAAAGTCTATAAACCTCGTAGAGACCAACCTTGCAATAGAACCCTCTTCTTGCAAGACTTAGGATCCATTACTTTGTGTATGTGAAATATTGATTGAATGTTGGTTTGGAATGCTACTTGATACTATGCTTGTTTGATTGTAGTGAAATTAGCAAAGTGAGAGACTAGCAAGATCAAGGAGTGACTATCATTCCCTAACAATAAGGCAAGTTACACTATCATACAAAAGACCTAATAATTTCATTATACTTAGTGGATTTTGTAAACATGCATGAAAGTGTTTTATACTTATGCTATGCTAATCCTAATAGGATTCCCTATACACTCCTTAGTAAAAATATTGAAGTTGTACATGCTTAGCCATGCTATGTTTTGAAAAGAGATACATGTTGAAATTTTACAAAGGTTGAGAAAAGACTTGTGTTTTATATAATAAAACAAGGACAAAATGAACCACCTAGGTGGTGGACACTTTGTGTTTGGAGAAGGTGGCAACAAAAGGGAACCATGTCTATGACAATCACTTTGTGTTGTGCTCCAAATGAAAACCACCTAGGAAACTTAGAGATTGAACATGTTTCTCCAATTGTGGCTTTCATGTACAACCTGTAGGGTTCGCAGCATAGAAAACAAAAATTTTCCTACGATGGGAACAACTATGTACCAAGATCTATCTACTAGATACAAACAACGGGCGGATGTATATCCGTCGAGAACATACCCTTGAAGACCGACAAAGCTTAACGAGTCCAAACTCGTGGTTGATGTAGACGATCTCTTGCCGATCTCAAGATCGAGAGGAAGTCCTAGCGCCGCAAAACAGCAGCGCATCCGTGCTCGCACACACGTTCGAGGCACCGAGCAACCTCCGCCTCCTCGCTCCAGCGATGCAGCGGAAGCACAACTCTTTCTTGCCGAATAGCCACCGGGAACATGTATCTCGCTAGTCCGAGACCATGGGGGATAAATTCTAGAGGGGAGAGAGATCCTTCACGAGGAGGTGTGTTGTGAGAGGAGAGGGGGCCTTTTATAGGGAGAGGGGGCACCCAAGGGCATGGCCCAGCCATGGGCTGCCCACCTCTTCCACATTCATGTGGGTGGAGCTCCCACTCAAAATGAAAAGCCTCCACTCCCATTAAAAAGCCTCCACTCAAAATCCACTCACATGCATTAAATTTCCACCAAATTTAATGCAAGCTCTCATTAAATAAAACTCTTTTATTTATTTATTCAGAATTTTGTTAATTACTTTAATTAACAAACATTCACATAAAACCTTGCTAGTATTCCATTTCACATGCAGAACCTTGACAATTTCAACCAAAGCTTGATTTGGTGTCTAGTGAAATAAATTCCTCGCTTTCCTTTTCTTTTCGGCATGAAACTTTTGCTCCAAATGGATGTCGGTGTCTCTTAAGTGTGTCACCCTACGGTTCGCGAATAATGCGGACATGATCGAGACCCCTCGGATCAATAATCGAGCGAGATCTGAGACCCATCGACTCCCACATTCAACGATGACTTTCTTGTGATCGTGAACCTTTATGCTAGTATCTTAATCCCTTTGTTTCGCGATATATTACATGTCCGAGATTCGATCATCGGTATCTCCATACCTAGTTTGATCTCAATTCTTGACATGCACTCTTTTCGTTCGTGATATAACATTCTAGTGATCAAATCACTTGCTTGCAAGCTAATCAATGTGATATCACCGAGAGGGCCCAGAGTATATCTATCCGTCATCGGGATGAACAAATTCCACTCTTGATCCATGAGCCTCAACATAACACTTTATTAGTTCTGAATCCATCTTTATAATCACCACATTACGGTGTGACGTTTGATGTTATCAAGAAACTCTTAGGTGTTAGTGATTGACATGATCTCATGGTCTAAGGATTAGGATCACTTAGTAAGTTGTTATAGCAATATAAACTCAATGACTTTGATCGTAATGCTATACTTGTATGAATGTTCATCACACCATTACACTAATGTTGTGACCCGTTATTAACAACATCCAATGTCCATGATCGAAACCTTGATCATCTTGTTAATCAACAAGCTAGTTTATGAGAGAGGCATAACTAGGAACTTTCTGTTTGTTTATTAAACACACATGTATTAACGTTTCCGTATTAATACAATTATAGCATGCAAAATAAACATTTATCATAAACAAGGAATATGATAATAACCACTTTATTATTGCCTCTCGGGCATATTCCTTGATCTCCCACTTGCACTAGAGACAATAATCTAGTTTGAAAACTTCTGTATTGAACACCTATGGCTTACGGTGTTCCATATCGCATTGCAAGTGGTTAACATAATCTACGGATCGGCTTCGGTCCGTGTGTATTTGCATGTCTTTGCGTCTCCGCATCACTCATTCTCAATGAGATGGCATTGTATAAATTTGGTCCTTTGGTGAGACCTTTAGTTCCTTGGGGTTAAAACATCGATACTATTGTCATACAATATATCTTTAGTTTTAGCCGTGCTATAACCACACCTTAGTTTGATAACAAACTACTTGACACAAATTCCCTCCTTTCTGCTACTATAGCAGTCATATAACCTTTTGTTGTAGTATTCGTCACAATGTCTTAACTTTGGAACTCTTCCAAATCCATCATGGAATCTCCTTTCCATTACATTGTGCCACCCATAGTTTAAATCGAGATAAACTTAATTTGTATCTTGTGACAAAACTAGTATCAATGTAACGCTTTACAATGAACTATTTGTAATTGTTTGTCACCTCTACACAAATATATTCTTAGTTCTTCCAAAAGATCATAAGAATATCCTCATTATCGTCCAATGATCATTTTATGATTTATTCTGGTATATGCTCATAACACTTAGAGCATAGGACATATCTGGATGTGTACATATCATGGTATGATTGATCAAAACATTCTCGTGATTGCACTCATCAAGTGTCAAAGCACTTGAATCTTGTTTCACTTATCAAGTGTCGATACACTTGAATCTTGATTCAATTCCTTTCCATGCAACAAGAAACTGTTTCTTGTCGTTTCTATATTGAACTCCTTCAATATCTCATATATGTACGTTTGGCATCCACTATAGACATTCATGCTAAATATTCGGGTTTTGCCTAAGTCTTTCATCGAAATGAAATTCTTAACCTTTGTCAATAAAAGATACATCATTTCTAATCAACAAGATGTCCTTCACATAATGTATTAGAAGTATGTCTCAGCGCTCCCACTTAATTTCTTGCAAATGCAAGCATCTTCATCGTCTCCTGATGAAAAACTCCTTTTCATCATGGTGAAGATTCCAACTCCGCGATGCTTACTTCAACCATTGAAGTTTGCATGCCCTTTTAACATCCTTTGAATTTAACAAAACCCTTTGGACCGTGTCATGTACACGTCCTAGGTAACCATTCTATTAGAAGAACTTTGTTTTGTTTATTCATCTACCATATACCAAATTATATGTAGTGGTTGCTACTTTAATCCGTTCAGACTAAATATCGCTATGAAAGATCAAATCTTGTCATAGTCAACTCTTTGAATATTGTCATAAAATACTTTACGACATGTCGAATATTTCATAGATGTGAGACATCCATACATTTCTTTATAGATCCAAATACGACCGATAGGTTTTACACCTTTAGGAGGGTCTTCCAAGTTCAAAACTTGATTTCGTGTATGGAACTATCACGGATTTTATGGCTTCAAGCCATTTGGGAGCAGGGCCCATCATCGCTTCTTTGCATATAGTCGGTTAATCATTGTCAAACAATGATGATTTACTCTCAAATCTTAGTATTTGATTGTTTATCCGACCGACTTGGTTCAATAAGAACTTAGATCTCCGTGACCACAACCTTTGAGGCACATAAGCTATGAGCATTATGGCAGCCTTCGGAACGATTTCCGGCGCTGCGCAACTCAGCTCATATAGCTAAGGTTCGTTAACCTTATCAAAGTTCTATTGTCCTCCCACTTAACTTTTATGAAAAATTCCTTCTTCAAGAAACTTCACATTTCAAGCGACAAACCCTTTTGTCCTCGGTGTTAAGGAGGAATAACCAATTGTTATTCAAAATAACCTACAAAGACATGCTCATCCGACTTTGATTGTAAACATCTTACTTATGTTTAGCATACCAAAATTTAAGAAAGGACAACTTGGGTTTTACCCCAAACCATAACTCATATGGTGTCATTTCAACGGATCAAGATGGAGCTCTTTTCAGTGTAAAAGCGGTAGTCTCTAAAGCTTTAATCTTTTAAAACATAATGGCAGTTTTATAAATAACACCTTTGATCCAACCATGTCAAACAAGGTTTCATTACAAATCTCAAACACTCCATACTCCTATGGTGTTTCGGGAGATGTAAATCTAGGTGTTTTGCTAAACTTGCAACTCAAATAAATCTCTTTATGATAAAATCATAATTCATTTATTTTCTTGTTACACTTGTAACTCAAATAAATCCCTTTATGATCAAATCATAATTTATTTTTCTTGTTACAATGATTTTCCACTTCATCTTGAAAGTCTTTGAAACATTTTCAAATATTTCATACTTCTTTCTCATTAAGTGAACATTCACTCAAAATTCCGGAGAAAGCATATGAAGTTGAAACCCATCGCTTATGACTACACATAATGGACTACATACATCGATATGTATAAATTCCAATAATTTAGTCGTTCGTTCTTCTTTGGCCTTTGAACGAAGTTTTAATTATCACGTGGAAAGTCTCACAAGCGTCACTTGATCAAATCAAAGACTCCAAAAATCCATGAATATGGAGATTCTTCATGTTTTCTTTCCAATATAATTTAAACAGTGATGTCACTTCATAAGTGATCTTTCAATCATTTGTCTTGCGACATTTTAGCATTAGGTTTTATGGATGTGATTTGTTCAACTAGATTTGTAAATCATCCATCTTATATGGAATACGGTAATTATTTGAACAACCTTTGTTCTTATAATACCTGATTCAAATAACAATTATTAAAACAAATCTTGAAGTCAAGCTTTGATGTCAACGAGAAATACAAACAACGGTTTGTTTGTTTTCGATGAACATCATCACATATTCTCTTGCTAGTTACTTAGGCCATTGTGGTTCATGAATTGCGTCATTCCGTATGAAATTTCATACCAACCAATTCGGTATCCAATACCCAAGAACCACATTGTTTAACAAGCAAAGAATACAACCATAACATGTATATCATATATATACCTAAATTGGATATTTCCAATCTTTTCTTTTCTGCCAAATATATTTTATAGATTCTCTTTCAGCATTTCCTTTTCCTTTTAAAAGAATCTATCAACATCAAAAGTGGCGCCATATACATGACACATAGTCCAAAGCGTGTATATTCAAATAATAATACCTTTGGACTTGCACTTTGAAGTAGATCACCATCATTAAAATGATCGGTATTCTTTCAAAATCCATTCTTTAGTAATCTTTTAGTGTAGTAAACATTTTACATACATATTCTATTCACCCTTATCATGACGACTTTCATGATCAAGCTACTTTAGCTTATAAAGGAGAATCGTGAGTATAACATTACTTTCCAAAACCCTTTTGGATGATTAGGATGTCTAGCATCTCCAACCTTCGCAAATTCTCATCCAATATGAGAACATATATTATACTCTATCATATTTCAACCAAAACATTGTTTCAGATATCGTTATATCTGCCACACATGATGGTTTCCGAAATAATTCTTTCAGCTCCTAGATAAACTTGATGTTTAAATCAAGAATCATGGAGGCAAACATGATACTTAAGATACTAACATCGAATTGTTACTCTCGATTTAATACCAATTATTAAATCTCACGGAGTAAATAAAGTTTCTGAAAGTTTGCAATAGGACTTTAAACTTTAGATTGACACTCAACACAATACGATACCAGTTAAGAAAGTATATATCCAATTCTATAGTTCTATTATCTCAATTACAACTATGCATATGGTGGTGAGCGAATGCCAATGACTACAACAAATTATGCAAATTCACTTTGATTTAATTTATGATAAATTGAGTTCTACTAATCCAAATTAGAAATGAACTCCCACTAAAAACGACATCCCTCGTGTCTTTTGATGATTACATGAACCAAATCCACTACACCAAGTCCGATCATCACGTGAGTCGGTATAGCTTCAAAGGCGAGCATCCATATGGTCATCATATCAAAACATATGACTCATGCTTAACCTTTCGGTCCGTGTTCGAGGCCATGTCTCAGACATGCTAGGCTCAAGTAAGAACCTTAGTATTCGCGTGTGTAAGTCTTACACCGAGATATGCTCGTGGATTCAAGTACACCCGATCATCACGTGATGTCTTGAAGCGACGAAACATTGTCGGTGCATACTTAAGGAAGAACACATTCTTATCTTGATATCTAAATGAGGGATCATCTTATTATGCTAATAAAACGCCAAATAAGCAATATAAGATGCTATCAAACATCACATGTTTATTAGTGGAATGATATGGTTCCCGCATATGATCTCTATCATGTGCACCGTGGTATGATCACTATCATACCTCTATGTGTAAGTCCAAGGTCTATGGAGATTACACGTTATGTGTGTTGTAAGAGTATCATCTCATACTTCTACTTACAATACTACCATATCATAACACTAGCCCAGCAACAATCTAAACTAGACGCCTCTAATTTATCCATTGCAAATTTTACGTGGCTTAGGGCTTTCGAAGATAGAACCGTTCTTACCTACGAACATGAACCACAACGAGGATAACCAAATTGTTGACAACTCGTTGCAAATTAGATATTGACTATAGTAGGAGAGACAGACACCCGCTAGCCACTTATGCAAAACTAGTTGCATGTCAAGCGTGGAACAGGTCTCATGTGCGAGGACATGTAAAGTTTGTCCGGCCGCTTCATCCCACTATGCCACCAATATCCAAAGTACAACTAAGAAGCAATAAAATGATCATCATTGCCCACATACTCATATGTGTACTACCGTGCAAAGCATCTACGCATAGATCCGGCTCGATACCCTTTGTAGGGTTCGACATAGAAAACAAAAATTTTCCTCGATGGGAACAACTATGTACCAAGATCTATCTACTAGATACAAACAAGGCGGATGTATATCCGTAGAGAACATACCCTTGAAGACCGACAAAGCTTAACGAGTCCAAACTCGTGGTTGATGTAGACGATCTCTTGCCGATCTCAAGATCGAGAGGAAGTCCTAAGCAAAACAGCAGCCGCATGCTCGCGCACACACGTTCGAGGCACCGAGCAACCTCCGCCTCCTCGCTCCAGCGATGCAGGAAGCACAACTCTTTCTCGCCGAATAGCCACGGAACATGTATCTCGCTAGTCCGAGACCATGGGATAAATTCTAGAGGGAGAGAGATCCTTCACGAGGAGGTGTGTTGTGAGAGGAGGAGAGGGGCCTTTTATAGGGGAGAGGGGCACCCAAGGGGCATGGCGCCCAGCCATGGGGCTGCCCCACCTCTTCCACATTCATGTGGGTGGAGCTCCCACTCAAAATGAAAAGCCTCCACTCCCATTAAAAAGCCTCCACTCAAAATCCACTCACATGCATTAAATTTCCACCAAATTTAATGCAAGCTCTCATTAAATAAAACTCTTTTATTTATTTATTCAGAATTTTGTTAATTACTTTAATTAACAAACATTCACATAAAACCCTTGCTAGTATTCCATTTCACATGCGAACCAGTTTCAGCAATTTCAACCAAATGTTTTGTCTAGTGAAATAAATTCCTCGCTTTCCTTTTCTTTTCGGCATGAAACTTTTGCTCCAAATGGATGTGTGTCTCTTAAGTGTGTCACCCTACGGTTCGCGAATAATGCGGACATGATCGAGACCCTCTCGGATCAATAATCGAAGCGGGATCGGAGACCCATCTTGACTCCCCACATTCAACGATGACTTTCTTGTGATCGTCGGAACCTTTTACGCTAGTATCTTAATCCCTTTGTTTAGCGATATATTACATGTCCGAGATTCGATCATCGGTATCTCCATACCTAGTTTGATCTCGTTCTGACATGCACTCTTTTCTCGTTCGTGATATAACATTCTAGTGATCAAATCACTTGCTTGCAAGCTAATCAATGTGATATCACCGAGAGGGCCCAGAGTATATCTATCCGTCATCGGGATGAACAAATTCCTCTCGATCCATGAGCCTCAACATAACACTTTATTAGTTCGAATCCATCTTTATAATCACCCATTACGGTGTGACGTTTGATGTTATCAAGAAACTCTTCCGGTGTTAGTGATTGACATGATCTCATGGTCTAAGGATTAGGATCACTTCGTAAGTTGTTATAGCAATATAAACTCAATGACTTTGATCGTAATGCTATACTTCGGATGAATGTTCATCACACCATTACACTAATGTTGTGACCCCGTTATTAACAACATCCAATGTCCATGATCAGGAAACCTTGATCATCTTGTTAATCAACAAGCTAGTTTATGAGAGAGGCATAACTAGGAACTTTCTGTTTGTTTATTAAACACACATGTATTAACGTTTCCGTATTAATACAATTATAGCATGCAAAATAAACATTTATCATAAACAAGGAATATGATAATAACCACTTTATTATTGCCTCTCGGGCATATTCCCTTCACAACCACATGCTATTATGGCTCTGGCTTAGTCAACTACATTAGGGAGGTCCATACATTGTCTTTAGTTACCGGACATGGGGATCTGGAATGCTTCATGGGGGCTGAAGACAAGCTAGCAATGATGTATGGAAGGACCTTTTGGAAAGACTTCGTCACATTCTCGATCAAGATTACTCCATCTTGGTGAGCACTAATCCAAGAGGCCCACCGTGGCAACAAGATGGGATTGTGTCATGTGGGTAAAGTGTACTCATACAAGTAAATAAAATCTAAGTACTTAGCCGTGTCCCCGGTTATGGACAATACTGAGCAACTAAAGTTTGAATTATGGGAGATCTCGACATTCCAACTTCTAATATAAAAACTTGATGCACTTGGGGGTACCAAGGAATTCAAAGAGATTTGATAAAGCTTGTTGCACTTGGGGTTACCAAGGTGCACAAGAGCATGATGTACTTGGGGTTACCAAGGAACTCATGAGGTTTTGATAAAACTTGCTGCACTTGGGGTTACCAAGGTGCTCAAAGGATTTTGACAAGGACTTGAACACTTGAGTTTCTACCAAGGAGTTCAAGGAACTTGGAAAAAGAGATTAAACAAAGGACTTAAAACCATTTTTGAAAAGATAGGATAAAATATTGCTTCATGCAAATAAGCCTTAAACTCTACTTAGCGGATATGCATATAATGATAGGATCCACTCTTATTATACATAAAGTGAAGCTTGCCAATACAATTCAAAATGTATTGACCCTTGTGGCTGTAACTTGTAATGTTGCAGTTGATTGTTTTAAAATGAAGATTGTTTGATTGACTAGGATTACAAAGTCTACAACCAACATACACTGTGGCACTTTGAAGATGAAGGACCCATACTTATAGTTATTCCGCTGCAATGTAATGTAATAGCCAAATGAGCTATGTATGATGTAATAAAATTATGTTATTCCTGGTTATAAATTTATATTATGACCTTTGTATCTTGATATTACATCTTTATTGTGGATGCTAGCTATTGATCCAGGGACTAGCATTGTAAAACACAGGAGGACTCTACCTTATCAGGTTGGGACCCCTACATAAATCAACCAAACAACAACAATCTTTGTAATTTTTGAAATTAGTTCTGTTTAGTAACATGAACCAAAATCCAAATTTAAAATAATAATTTTAATAATAAGGTCCCTTATTAATTAAATAAATGGACCATTGTTAATAAATCAAAATAGGATTGATTTATTTCAAAGCTCTATCTAAATCCAAATATTTTCCAAAACCAAAACAGTAGATTTTATTTGAGAATATAAAATACTTGGAAAAACTTAATTTTAAACAAATAACCAAGTCTTTGATGGTTTATTAATAATAAAACCTTTATTAATAAAACTTGGTTATTAAATCCTTTATTGTCTTATTTTTGAATAAACTTTTATTTATTTTAATCAAACAAAACCTTTTTGTTTCCAAGTTTTAGCTAAGTTCTAACTTGGCTTTATAAAATGATCTTTATTTAAAACCTTTCTTTTAAATTTGAAAACCAAAACCTTTTTATAAAAGATTTCAAAGTAGTAACAAAATACTTTTATTTTTCCCTTTATTTAATATTTATCTTTTTCATTCCTTTAGGATTTATTTGATCCCAAGTGGTTTAAAAGTTTCCAATTGGATTCAAAAGTTTCTTCTCGCCCTGAAAATCAAACAGAGTTTTATTTTATTCATTTATTTTTACATTACAAGATTTGGAAAATCTTGGGATGTGACAGATCTAAATAGATCGCACGGTACAGGACGCGTACCCTTTCGAAGTTAAGTGATCTAATCGTGAGCGTCAGATCTCGATCCTCTGGTGCTGATGCCTTGACCATATCTGCGAGCAGCGGTGGCTAGCGGCGGCGCTTGACGGTGGCGGTGCTGGCAAAACAGGAAGCGAGGGAGGATGGGAAGGTGCTCACCGAGGTCGCAGAAGGCTGGGGAAGCTCAACGTGTTGGTTGTAGACGGAGGGGCGCACTGGAGTGGGCTTAATCTCTCGCCGGAGTGGAGCTGTGCCTCGGCCACGTTCAGTCGTCGTCGAGGACGGCGCTAGGGATCACAAGGAGTCAAACGAAACGTATGGTCAGACTCGCAAGGACACGGTGAAGGTGTGTGCGTGAACAAGAGGGCTCGGGGCGGTCTGGACTTACCAGGAGACGTCGCCGGAGAAGTTGCAGACGCGGCGGCGCTCACAACTTTGTCGAAGACAGCATTCTGGGGCGCCCGCGGTTGAACGGAGGGTACGGGGAGATGCGCCAGGGAGTGGGGAGTCTGCTAGTGTGCTCAGGTAGGCAAGGGGTGATGAAGCTCGGCCGGAATCGACAAGGAAGGTCGTCGGAGATAGAGGTGCTCGTGGAAGAATTGGGGCGGCCTGGGGGCGTGTTGAGATGGGGCGACAGAGGGGAAAGGAGGAGGAGACGCAGGCGATTTATCGTGCGTGGTCGCAGCGAGGTTTAAGGCACGTCATTAAGGTGAATTGAACGCGTCTTTTAATGGCAGCAATGGCAGGCGTCGTTAGCGCGAGGAGGAATAAGATGTGCTGACTGCGTGGGTCCCTGCTGTCAGCGAGAAATGAGAGGGAGAAGAGGGGCCACCGGTCATTGGTTCTCATTGGTTAACGGTTGAAAACAATTCGCGAGAGGAGAGGGATTTACTGGGCTTCTTGGGCTTGGCAACTGGGCTGGTCCAGATTCTATATTTTTTCTTTCAAATGCCTTTTCCTTTTTCTATTTCTAATTTCTGTTTTGAAATTCAAGCAAACAAGCAATAATCAAATCAATTCAAACAACCACCACACTTTGTAACTTTGAAATTGGTTCTGTTCAGTAACATAAACCAAAATTCCAAAATGAAATAATATTTTAAATCTTTGTAGGTTCCATTTATTAATTAAATAAAATGGACCATGGTTTATTAATCAAATAGGGTTTGATTTATTTAATAAAAACTCTATTTGAAATCTAAATATTTTCAAAACCAAAACAGTAGGTTTTATTTGAAAATATAAAATATTTGGAAAACTTATTTAAATTGAATAAATAGGTTTTGATGTTTTGGAAATAGTAAAACCTTTATTAATAAAACTTGGATATTAAATCCCTATTATTTTATTAAATAAACCTTTACCAATTTTTATCAAAACAAAATGTTTTATTTCAAAAGCTTGGAAAAGGTTTAATTTGACTTATATAATAATCCTTATTTATAAATCTTCTATTTCTTTTGAAAACCAAATCCTTTTATTTAAAAGATCCAAAATGGTAATTCCAAAATATTTTATTTTCCTTTATCAAATGTTTACCTTTTTAAATCTCTTTTAGGATTTTATTTGATCCAAATTGGTTTGAAGATTTCCAATTGGATTCAAAAAGTTTCTTCTCACTCTTAAAATCAAACAAGGTTTTATTTTATTCATTTATTTTTCTAATTACAAGATTTGGAAAATTTTGGGATGTGACAAGATGTCTGTAACTTCCCTTAGATTAAATAGAGGCATGAACCCACTATCGAGCATAAATACTCCCTCTTGGAGTCACTAGCGTCTACTTGGCCAAGATAGGTACTAGAAACAGAGAGCATGCATGATCACAAACAACATAGACATGATAGAATCAATAAGACAAAACCATTAATCAATCTGGCAAACACAACATGCATGATTACAAATAGATGATCTTTATCATGAACGGAGCTCACAAAATCTAAACATGGTAGCACAAAGGAGGAGATACAACCATCTAGCTACTACATGGACTTGTAGTCCAAGGTGTAACTACTCATGCTTCATACCAGAGGCTGGGATGGTGAAGAAGAAGACCTTCGGGATGATCTCCCCTCTGGTAGGGTGCCAGGAAGAGCTTCAGATCACCCCGATCTAGGGATGATGGTGGCGGCGGCTACGAACTGTTTCGTGGAAGATTGATCGGGTCCTTAGGGTTTTGGTATCGGGGGCTTCTTATAAGCGAAGAGGCGAGGCAGGGGGCCGCCAGGGCGGCTGCATCCCTAGGCGCGAGCTAGTGTTAGCCGTGCGGCCAGCGGGTGTGGCCCCCTGGTGGCTCCCCTTTGTCTCATATTCTGTCTCCGTGTTCCCCACGGTAAAGTATTGACTTTGGCTTTTGTCCCGTCCAATTCTGAGAATATTAATTTTCTGCCTTTTCTGGAACCAAAAAATAGAAGAAAACAGGCAACTTTCACTGTGGCATCTTGTTAATAGGTTAGTACCAGAAAGCATATAAAAACACCTCAAAGTGTAGACAAAGAAAAGCAAAGTAGATACTAAACAAGCATGGAACATAAAAAATTATAGATACGTTTTCGACGTATCAAGCATCCCCAAGCTTAACTCCTGCTCGTGCTCGAGCAGGTAAGTGATAAAAAGAATATTTTTTTAGGTGACATGCACCATCAAAATCAATATCAAACCACTTGCAAGCATTGAAAGCTGGGATCAAAGAACTCTAAACATGATCATGAACGATGGAGTTCTAACAGTAAGACAAAGTAACTATGCATGCAACATGAAAGGTTACAAACAAAGATTCATGAATAATAATGCATTGAAAAATGTTTGTTTGTTTCACATATAGAAAACATAGTATATTGGCATTCAGCTTGTCTCTCATGGAGTAGCAAATAGATGCATAGGACACCTTCAAAGTTCATAAAATTGACTAGATACAAATAGTTCAAGAACAAGCAATATCAACAATATGGATCAATCAATAAGTTTCGGGACAATGCACATAGAACTAAGAATGGCAACTATGCTCTCTTAATTGGTGCCTAAGGATAGAAGGTGAAGACTCAATATAATGGTGGAAGAAAGGCCCATCATAAAGGTAAGCAGGGATTTCAAGTCTCAAAAAGAGCTTCCAAAAATTATGGTACTTGTTAGCTTTCAGCTCTCATTGCCCCTATCATAAGCATCTTGAAGTGATTAAGGTTAAAGTGAACAAACTATGGAGTATATGCTTGACAAAGTATAAGTTGGCAAACTCATGTCCCTTGAATACGAGGGCCGCTCCTCATGCCACTCAAGTTTAGTTACCGGTAAGTTCTTGTCATAGTAAGTACATGTGTATCATAGAGAACCGCCAACGGGGTACCCCTTTCACATGATACAGGAGTTAACCCATAATCAAAATGACAAGGCAAGCAGACAATGAGCATCTTAGCAATCTTCTTATTTACCATGGGAAAATGGTGCTTTTTCTCTCTTTCCTCTTTTCTCATCTTTTTTTTTCTTTTTCTCAATCTCTTTTTCTATCTCTTTTTTTATAAGAAAAATGCTTCATAGATTGCTCACTATGGTGATGCTGCAAGTTTCTACCGTGATTAGGCATGGCATAGGCTAGCGGCCTAGGCGTTTCTCTAACACACATACATAACTCCATGGACTTACAAGCTCCCGTTTCATTTCACACCGACAACATCCATAAACAAAAGAGCATGATATCAACTTTGTACAATGTACAAGTGCAATGTTGTAAGCATTCCCCATGACAGCATGGTTCTGCTAATTCCAACGTATAAGTGCAAACATATACAACATATATGACACAATGGTTTAAGTTTATTAGGGGCAAGAAAAATAAAGTGTGCCATGAAGTTTGTGAGAGCTTTAATCACTAAGTTTTCACATAACAAAGAGACTTTTTAATTGGAAGGTAGATGGAAACAAGAATATACTTGGAATGGTGTAACACACCATGCATAGGAATTTACAATGGACACTTTGGAATAACTTTGTTTCTTGGGAGTTGGATGCATGATTAGAGCTTACTCATACAAGTGGAGGCTAGCAAAAGACTGGGAGCGACCAACTAAGAGAGCAATAATGGACATAATCATGTAGAACGATAAAACATTACTAATCAAAGCATAAAGTGGTACTACAAGTCAAGGAATAAATGATCATAAAGGCTATTGTGACTTGTTCATAGTCATAACATGGTGTGAGCATGTGCCAAGTCAACCCAAACAAAGCATCAAAGGAGAATATCACAATACTATGCTTTTGTATGCTAAAACAACACATGATTCCTTCAAGGCACATTAAGCAATCCTAATTGTTTGGAACAAGTCATGCTACAACAATAATCACTAAGCATAAGGTCAAAACAACATCTAGCATGACATGCTAAAGTCTAAGTCACAGTCAAAGCAAGCTCCTCTTGTACTATTCAAGCAAGAACTTTCTACTCCTCTCCAACACCAAACAACTTATTTGAAACAACACAGCGAGAACTGGGGTCCAAACTACTTTATTCAAGCAAACTAAGCAAACAAAAACCAAAAAACCAAAACTAAGACGCTCCAAGAACAACACAACAGTGCATGAAACAATGAAAACGAAGTGTCTAGAAAGACCTGAGATTTTTATTGACGAAGAAGGGCATGCCTTGGGCATCCCCAAGCTTTGACGCTTGTACTTCTTGAATATTTCTTTGGTGACACGGGGTGGAATCCCCAAGCTTGAGCTTTTTTCCATTCTTCATCTCATTACATCATTCTTTCTCTACACCTGCAAATTTTCCTTCATACAAAACTTCACACAATCTTCATTAGCAACATTAGTGTATTCAAATGATAATAGACCTTGGGGTTTAGTTTAAAAACAGCAAAACTTTCACTAAAAACACAAGCTACTGAATCAATTCCCTCAAAAAGCTCAATTTCCCAAATAGAACTAAAAAAGGAATCAATAAGAAGCAAATGCAAATAATGGCAGAAATCTGTCAAAACAGACCACTAGGAAGAATCCGATTTTTTCGAAGACCTTCTATTGCTCAAATAAAAAAGTGTTGAACTAAGAAACGTTAGTTAACAACCTGGGGGATTTATTCATAAAATTACAGCTCATATCGACTTACAGAGAGTTTACACGAATTTTTACAGTGGATCACAAAAATCTGTTTCGGGATAGCAACTCCCCAAAGCTTACTTCCCTCTCATTAGAGGTTAATCTTGGCACAAAAATCAAATAAAAGGATAAGGAACGGTTATTGCAGAGGTAATAACTTCCAAGACTCAAGAAAACTTTTGGGTTATCTCCCAATAAGTATTTTTCTTTAACGCCTTTAAGTTAGGACAAGAAGCAAGAATCAAGTATTTTCAAATGAAGAAGCATTAACATCAAACCTTGCTTTCAAAGGAGGATCAAAAAACAACTTATCTCTACTCATAGGGAAGTGTTCAATACCTTTATTGAATGGAAATTGATATTTAATGGTGCCTTCTTTCATATCAATGATGGCACCAATAGTTCTAAGAAAAGGTCTTCCCAAAGTAATAGGACAAGAAGCATTGTATTCAACATCCAAAACATAGAAATCAACAGGGACATAGGAATTATTAACCATAATAAGAACATCATTAACACTTCCCATGAGTTTCTTTTTAGCATTATCATTAAGTGGGACATCCAAATAACAATCTTCCATAGATGGCAAATCAAGCATTTCATAAATCTTTCTAGGCACAATAGAGACACTAGAACCAAGGTCACATGAAGCTTTGAGATCAAAGTCATTCACTTGCATATTAATGATGGGTTCCCAACTATCTTCTACTTTCCTACGAATATAGGCTTTGTGTTTCAATTTTTCTTCCTTAATTTTAATGAGAGCATTTGTAATGTGTTTGGTGAAAGCTACATTCATATCACTAGCATTAGGACTTCTAGCAAACTTTTGTAGGAACATAATCACTTCAGAAATATTGCAACCATCAAGATCAAAATCAAACTTAGCATCACTAGTAGTAGACTCATTGGGTTTATGCATTGTGGTAGGAGGAATAAGTACTTCTTATGGTTTAGTGGCATCCATATTGGTGGTAGTAAGAGTGCACACACTATTGTTTCCAGCAATTTCAGCTTCTCTTTCCCACTTAGCATGTAGTTGGGCTAACAGTCTAACATTTTCATCAATAGTAACTTGTATGGCATGAGTAGCAGCAAAGGTGCTTCCAAAGTTTCATGTTTAGCAACCATTTTATTAATCAAAGAGGATTGTGCTTCAGACAAATAAGAAATATTTTTCTCAACATTCAAAAGATTTTCCTCCGGAGTCTTGTTGAAGGTGGTTTGTTTACTAATAAAGTCTTTAAGCATGACTTCAAGTTCAGAGGGAGCACTTCTAGTATTGTTGTAGAACTTTCTATAGGTATTGCCATTATTAGGAGGATAAGGGCTATAATTGTTGTTACTACCAAAATTATTCCTATAGGCATCGTTGTTGAAATTGTTGTTTCTAATGAAGTTCACATCAACTTGTTCTTCTTGAGCAACCAAAGAGGCTAAGGGAACATTATTTGGATCTAAAGGAGCTTTCCCATTAACAAGCATAGCCATAAAAACATCAATCTTATCACTCAAAGAGGAGGTTTCTTCAACAGAACTTACCTTCTTACCATGTGGAGGTCTCTCAGTGTTCCATTCAGAGTAATTAACCATCATATTATCAAGGAGTTTTGTTGCAGCACCCAAAGTGGTGCCCATAAAGGTACCTCCAGCAACTGAATCCAACAGGTTTCTTGAAGAAAAGGTCAAACCTGCATAAAAAGTCTGGATAATCATCCAAGCAGTGAGTCCATGAGTGGGACAATTCTTAACCAAAGATTTCATTCTTTCCCAAGCTTGAGCAACATGTTCATTATCAAGTTGTTTAAATTTCATTATTTCACTTCTCATAGATATTATCTTAGAAGTAGGATAGAATTTTCCAATAAAAGCATCTTTGCACTTAATCCAAGAATCAATACTATTTCTAGGCAAGGATAGCAACCATTCTTTAGCTTTTCCTCTCAAGAAGAAAGGAAATAACTTGATCTTAATAATATCTCCATCTACATCCTTATATTTTTGCATCTCACAAAGTTCAACAAAGTTATTGAGGTGGGCAGCAGCATCATCAGAACTAGCACGAGAAAATTGCTCTATCATCACAAGATTCAACATAGCAGGCTTATGCATAAAAGGTAGTATCGGGAGCAGGTGGAGCAATAGGTGTACTTAGGAAATCATTGTTGTTTGTGCTAGTTAAGTCACACAACTTGGTGTTCTCAGCAGAATTCATTTTGGCAAAAGTGGAGCAAGCCAACAGCAGCAGCAACTAGAGTAGGAAACTAATTTTTTTGTGTTTTTTATAAGAGAAAGCAAACCAAACAAAAATATTTTTTTGGCGTTTTTGATAAAAAGAGGCAAACAAAACCCAGCCAAAGAAACTAAGCAAAACAAAAACAAAGTAAAGAGAAAGGTTGTGAAGGACTCCCCTTGTGAAGACGTCCTTAGCCTCCCCGGCAACGACGCCAGAATTTTTTTGATGGTGGCGCAGATCAATGTAGAGCTTCGTTGGGAGACCCCAAGAGGAAGGTGTGATTAGCACAACATCAAGTTTTCCCTCAGTAAGTAACCAAGGTTATCAAACTAGTAGGAGGAAGGAAACGACTCAAAGGTGTTGCTAGCAACTTGGAAACCTGCACAACACAAACTCAAGACTTTGCCCCAACAAATAGTGAGGTTGTCAATCTCACTGGTTTGCTAAAAACAAAGGATTAACTATATGGTGTGGAAGTTAATAACGGTTTGCAGAAAGTAAACAGTAACAGTGGAAGATGTATCAATGGTAAATATTGTACCAGGGTCCATATTTCACTAGAGGTGCTCTCCTTAAGATAAACAAACATGGCATGCTGGGTAAACAAATTACAGCAGGGCAATTGACATGACTGAGCAATGCATAACAATGCAACACTAGACATTCCTGATCCTATGAGATTTGATTGGACAATACAACAAGATACATAGACCGCTATCCAACTACATCTATGACTAGTAATCCACCTTCAGGTTATCATTCGAACCCCCTCTAGTATTAAGTTGCAAGCAACGGATAACTGCTTTAAGCAAAGTGTGTAAGGTAAACAATCCACTTGTTCCATGAACAAGAGACCGTTGTTTTCCCCCTAGTAGAAACAACACATCTACAACCTTAGAGATTTCTGTCACTTCCCTTAGATTAAATAGAGGCATGAACCCATTATCGAGCATAAATACTCCCTCTTGGAGTCACTAGCATCTACTTGGCCAAGATAGCTACTAGAAACGGAGAGCATGCAAGATCACAAACAACACAGACATGATAGAATCAATAAGACAAAACCATTAATCAGTCTCACATAGTAATCTCAATATCCATCGGATCCCCGCAAACACAACATGCATGATTACAAATAGATGATCCTGATCATGAACGGAACTCACAAGATCTAAACATGGTAGCACAAAGGAGGATATACAACCATCTAGCTACTACATGGACCCGTAGTCCAAGGTGGAACTACTCACGCTTCATACCGGAGGCTGTCATGGTGAAGAATAAGGCCTCCGGGATGATCTCCCCTCCGGCAGGGTGTCGGGAAGAGCTTCAGATCCCCCCAATCTAGGGATGATGGTAGTGCCGGCTACTGACTGTTTCGTGGAAGATTGATCGATTTCTTAGGGTTTTGTTATCGGGGGCTTCTTATAAGCGAAGAGGCGAGGAAGGGGGCAGCCAGGGCGGCCGCACCCCCTAGGCGCATGCTAGGGTTCACCGCATGACCATGGGGTGTGGCCCCCTGGTGGCTCCCCTCCGTCTCGTATTCTGGCTCCATGTTCCCCATGGTAAAATATTGACTTTGGCTTTTGTCCTGTCCAATTCCGAGAATATTGATTTTCTGCCTTTTTTGAAACCAAAAACAGAAGAAAAGAGGCAACTGGCTCTATGGCATCTTGTTAATAGGTTAGTACCAAAAAGCATATAAAAACACCTCAAAGTGTAGACAAAAGCAAAGCAGATACTAAACAAGCATGGAACATCAAAAATTATAGATATGTTTTCGACGTATCAATATGCGCTAGCTTTTGGGCTTCTCTGGGCTTTGCACAATGGAAACATATTAGACACTAAGGACGTTTCCAATGATGCTTCATCGGCAATAGAAAAATTATACAACAGAAACATATTAGAAGGGCCACGAGGGTCCCACACCCCCTGGTCTCGGGGGCCGTGCCAGGTCGCGCCTCGGGTGGTATGGCCACCTCGAGCACCCCTCAGTCTCCCCCTTCGCCTACATAAGCCCTCTGACATAAAAACAGATGGCAGTTCGACGTTTTTCGAAATAGAGTTTTGCTATGCCGCTACTGTTGGAGATATGCTCAAGAGGCAATAATAAAGTGGTTATTATCATATCTTCATACTTATGATAAATGTTTACATACCATGCTATAATTTTATTAACCAGAAACATTAATACTTGTGTGATTTGTAAACATAAGAGTCCCTAGTAAAGCCTCTTGTTAAACTAGCTTGTTGGTTAATATATGATCATGGTTTCCTGATCATGAACATAGAGATGTTATTAACAACAGGGTCATATCACTAGGATAATGATGTGATGGACATACTCCTATAGATAAGCGTAGCATAAAGATCAAGTCATTTAATATAGTTCATTTTCTATATGCTTTCTGATACATAGTAACCTAATTCCTTCGACCATGAGATCATGTTAATCACCATCACCGGAAGGATGCTTTGATGACATCAAACACCACCGAATCGGGTGGCTATAAAGGTGGCATTGAGTGTTCGGAAAGTATGTGTTGAGGCACATGGATCAAGAGTGGAATTTGTCCATCCATATGACAGATAGATATACTCTGGGCCCTCTCGGTGGAATGTCATCCAATTAGATTGCAAGCATGTGACTGGCTCACAAGGGATCACATACCACGGGAACGAGAAAAGAGTACTTATCGGTAACGAGGTTGAACTAGGTATGCAGAGATACCGATGATCAAAACCTCGGATAAGTAAACTATCGTGAGACAAAGGGAATTTGGTATCATATGTAAGTGGTTCATTCGATCGCAAAGTAATCATAGAAATATGTGGGAGCCATATGAATTTCCAGATTCCTCTATTGGTTATTGATCGGAGAAGTGTCTCGATCATGTCCGCATAATTCACGAACCATAGGGAGACACACTTAAGATTCGATGTTGTTGAGTAGTTATGGAATGATGGGTAAGAGACCGAATGTTGTTCGGAGTCTCGGATGGGATCCGGGATATCACGAGGAGATCCAGAATGGTCCGGAGAATAAGATTCATATAAGGAAAGTCCTGTTTCGGAGTTGGGGAATGATTCCGGTGTTTTCATCGGGAATGTTCTAGAAGGTTCTGGAATGTCTGGCACTTCGGAGGGGAAGGGTACATGAATGTGTTATATCAAGTTGGTATGATTGCATTATGTACTTTGTTTCATC
The DNA here is from genome assembly GCA_030063025.1 of Avena longiglumis. Classification (NCBI taxonomy): domain Eukaryota; kingdom Viridiplantae; phylum Streptophyta; class Magnoliopsida; order Poales; family Poaceae; genus Avena; species Avena longiglumis. Next base: position 69,470,129 of record CP125976.1, on the reverse strand, counting down.
GCTGTACCAAATAGAGGGTTTATTCAAATCCTAGTTTGAAAAGTCAAACGGCTAGTTTGAAAGTCAAACGGCTAGTTTTGGGAAAGAGGAGAAGGAGGTTTAAAACCGACTTGGGGGAGGAGTTCCTCCTCCCACCTTGGGTCCGAGTTGGGAAGGACTCCCTCCCAGCGCGCCTCCCTCCACCTATAAGAGGAGGCGGGGCTCCTCCTAGACACAAGTTGCCTCCTCTAAACCTAAACCTAGCCACGCCTAGGGATTTCTCCCAAGCCGCCGAGTTAGAGCTTCTAATTGCCCTAGCCTGGTTTAGTCCCTTCTAATTGGTGTGTCTAAACCCTAGATCACCAAGGCTCTCTCATAGTCCACCATACTCGCTCCGGCAAGGCGAAGCCTGCGAGATCTCCTCTACTTCCGGTACCACGCCGTCTTCTTGGAATCGCGAGGAGTGCTACAACCTCCGCGCCCTCTTTGGAACAAGGGAGAGGAAGGTCTTCATCGAGTCGAGCGTGTGACCCGGCTGAGGCGCTGCGGAGCATAGCCGGAAGGATCGTCTGGCGATCTTGAGATCGGTGTCGACTACATCACCCGAGAATCTGCTCGTTAACCGCTTTGGAATCTTGAGGGTGAGTTCCTCTATCGACTCGTTGCTACAATCTAGTAGATAGATCTTGGCTTGTTTGTTTGTATGCGGTAGAAATTTTTGTTTTCCATGCTATGAACCCCTACGGTGGTATCGAGCCGTGTCTATATGTAGATCTGTTGCCTGAGTAGAACACAATGGTCATTGTGGGCGTTGATGCTTTTGTTGTCGATTGCTTCTTGTGTACTTTGCATCTTGCGGGATGGTGGGATGAAGCGGCCCGGGCTAACCTTACATGACATCGTTCATGAGACTTGGTCCACGCTTGACATGCAACTTGTATTGCATAAGTGGCTTTCTTGGTGTGCCTTCTCCCAACATAGTTAAGATTCAATTTACAACGGGTGATTGACAATACTAGTATCAATGTTGTGGTTCTTGTTCGTAAGTTAGAACGACACTTAATGAAATCCCCAAACCATGTAAAACATGCAAAGAAAGTAGAGGCGTCTAACTTTGTTTTGCAGGGGTGTGCTGTGATGTGATATGGCCATGATTGTGATTATATTTGATGTATGCAATGTTCCTTATTGTAAGTTGGCAACCGGCAGGAGCCATATGGTTGTCTTTAAATTCTGTTAAGACCCGCGTGTCTATTCAAAGTAGTTGTAATATTTGAAGCTGGTGGACAAAAACCATGGAGCGGCGTCATTGACCTTGATGCAATGCCGGTGATGATGGAGATCATGTTCGTGCTTGAAGATGGAGATCAGAAGCACAAGAAGAAAGGCCATATCATATCACATATTATGAATTGCATGTGATGTTAATCCTTTTATGCATCTTGTATTGCTTACTTTACGATGGTAGCATTATAAGATGATCCCCCAAGCACACAATTTCAAGTTTAGAGTGTTCATCCTTAGTAAGCACCGTTGCTAAAGCTCGTTGTTTCGAAGCACCACGTGATGATCAGGTGTGTTAGATTCTGCGAGTGTATACAACGTGAGTAAGCCAGATTTGCTCATGCGGAAGCTAAGGTTTGATCTTGACGAGCCTAGCATGTACAGACATGGTCTCGGAACACGAATCACCAAAAGGTAAAGCATGAGTCATATAGTAGATATGATGAACATGTTGATTGTTCGCCATTGAAGCTACATCAACTCTCGTGATGATCGGTTTTGATGTGGTGGATTTGGTTCGTGTGATCACTAAAACAATGTGAGGGATATTGTTTTGAGTGGGAGTTCAACGGCAATATGATTAAAAGTTGAACACTATTTATCATAAATTAAATCAAAGTGAATTTGCATAATTGTTGTAGTCATTGGCATCCGTTTACCACCTTGCGCTTAGTTTTAATTGAGATGATAGAACTATAGAATTCTGGTTAGTTACTTTACGAACTGGTATCGTATTGTTTTGAAGTGTTAATCTAAAGTTTAAAAGTCCTATTGCAAACTTTCAGTAAGTTTCGGTTACTCCATGAAAGTTTAATATTTGGTATTAAAACAAGAGTGACAATTCCAAGAGTTAGTGTATGAGTATCATGTTTGTATCCATGATTCTTGATATTCAAAGGATTGTCTTAATATCAAGGTTATCTAGGATCTGAAAGAGTTGTTTCAGAAACCATGATGTGTGGAAGATATTGTGATATCTGAAACGAAGTTTTGGTTACAACATGATAGAGTATAATATGGCAAAGTCATGTTTTCATATTTGATGAGAATTTGCAAAAGGTTGGAGACACTAGTTGTCCTAATCCACCAAAAGTTTTTGGAGAGCAACATTATACTCGCGATTCATCTTTATAAGCTAAAAGTAGCTTGATCATGAATAATTCCATGATAAGGGTGAATATTTGATGTAGGTAAATTATTTACCACACCAAGAGATTACTAAAGAATGGAATTTGAAAGCACACCAAACATTTGATGATGGTGATCTACTTCAAAGTGCAAGTCCAAAGACATTGGTATTTAATTATACACGCTTTGGACTATGTGTCATATGTATGACTCCACTATTGATGTTGATAGATTCTTTCAAACAGAAAGGAAATACTGAAAGAGAATCTCATAAATATATGGCAGAAAAGAAAAGACTAGAATTGTTCAGTTTAAGTATATAGATGATATACATGTTATGGCTATATTCTTCGCTTATTAAACAATGTGGTTCTTAAGTATTTGATACTAAATTTGTTGGTGTGAATCGTCATACGAAACAACATAATTCATTAACTACAATGGCCTAAGTAACTAGCAAAAGAATATGTGATTATTTTCATCGAGAACAAATAAAGGGTTATTGTGTTGCTCGTTAAACATCAAAGCTTGCCTTCAAGATTTGTTTTATCAGGTATTATGAGAACAAAAGGGCTGTTCAAATAATTGCCATAATCCATAAAAGATGGATGATTCACAAATCTTGTTGGAGAAATCACATCCATAAAACTAGTGCTAAAAATGTCGAAAGACAAATTGATTGAAAGATCACTTAGGAAGTGACATTGCCGTTTAAATTATATTGGAAAGAAAACATGAAGAAACTCCATGTGGATGGAATTTTGGAGTCTTTTGATTTTTGATCAAATGACGCTTGTGATACTTTCCTAGAGATAATTAAAACTTCGTTCATAGGCCAAAAGGGAACGAATGACTAGCTTATTGGAACTTGTACATATTGTTGTACGAAATCCATTATGTGTAGTCAAGAGCGATGGATTTCAACTTCATATGCTTTCTCCGAAAATTTGAGTGAATATATGAATATTTACTTAATAAGGATGAAGTGTGAAATATTTGAAAAGTTCAAATATTTTCAAGACGAAGTGCAAAATCATTGTAACAAGAATATAAATAGTTTATGATAAGATCATAAAGGAAGATATTTGAGTTACAAGTTTAGCATAATACCTAAGATTTAAGGAATTGTTCCGTGGATTTGCATTTTCCCGAAACACCATAAGAGTATGGAGCGTTCGAGATATGTAGTTAAACCTTGTTTGACATGGTAAGACTGAAGGTGTAATTCATAAAACTGCCATTATATTTTAAAGATTAAAAGCTTTAGAGATTACCGTTTTTCCACTGAAAAGAGCTCCATCATAATCCGTTGAAATGACACCATATAAAGTTATGGTGTGGGATAAAACCCAAGTTGTCCTTTCTTAAACATTGGTATGCTATGCATAAGAAAGATGTTTGCAACCAAAGTCGGATGAACCTGTCTTTGTATGATATTTCGAAAAACTGTTAAGTATTCCTCCACAAACACCGGAGACAAAAGTGTTTGTCGCTTAGAACGTCAAGTTTCTTTGAGAAGGAATTTTTCGTGAAAAGATAAGTGGGAGGACAATAAAACTTTAATAAGGTTAAAGGAAGCTATATGTGCAAAGTTGCGCAGCGCCGAAAAGTGTTCCGGAGGCAGCAACAATGCTCATGGCTCACGTGACTCAAAGGTTGTGGTTACGAAGGTCAAAGTTTCTATTGAAACAAGTAGGTCGGGTAAAAAATCAAATACCAAGATTTAAGAGTTAAATCATTATTTGAAAATAATGATCTAACTACATACAAAGAAGCGATGATGGGCCCTGATTCCGTCAAATGACTTGAAGCCATAAAATCCGTGATAGTTCCATATACGAGAGATCAAGCTTTGAACTTGAAAGACCCTCTGAAAAGGTACAAGACCTTACAGTCGTATTTGGATATATAAAAGAAATAAGACATGGATGTTTCACATCTATGAAATGGTCGACATGTTGGGAAAGTATTCACAACAATGTTCAAAGGTTGTATATGACAAGATTTGATCTTTCATAGCGATATTTAGTCTAGACGGATTAATGTAGCAACCCCTACATATAATTTTGTTATATGGTAGTTGAATAAACAAAACAAGTTCTTCTAATAGAATTGTTACCTAGGACGTGTGCTTGACACGGTCCATAGGGTTTTGTTAATTCAAAGGATGCTAAATGCATATGCAAACTTCAATGGTTGAAGTAAGCATCACGGAGTTGGAATCTTCACAATGATGAAATTGTTAAAAGAGTTTAAATTCATCAGAGACAATGAAGATGCTTGCGTTTGCAAGAAATTAAGTGGGAGCGCTAAGACATATTTCTAATACATTATGTGGAAGACATATTGTTGATTGGAAATGATGTATCTTTTATTAACACATATTAAGAATTTCATCTCGATGAAAGGCTTAGGCAAAACCCAAATATTTGGCATCAATAGACGCTAATTTGGTTGTGCCAAAAGTACATAGATGATATATTGAATGAATTCAATATAGAAACTACAAGAAAGGTTCTTGTTGCACAGAAAGGATTGAATGAGTTCAATATTGATGATATATTCAAGTGTACTGACACAGGGTAAGTGAAACAAAGATTCAAGTATAGATCGATACTTGATGTATGAAATCACAAAGAGTATTTATATCAATCATACTGTGATATGTACAAATCCAGATATGTCCTATACTCTAAATGTTATGAGCATAAACCAGAATGATTCATAAGTTGATCATTGGACAATAGTAAGGATATTCTTATGATCTTTTGGTCGAACTAAGAGTATATTATTTGTAGAAGTGACAAATAGATGGTTAGTTCATTGTAAATGAATTACATTGATACTAGTTTTGTCATAAAGTACAAATTAAGTTTATCTCAATCTAAACTAAGGGTGACATAATATGATGGAAAGTAAGTTCCATAATGGATTTGGATGAGTTCCAAAGTTAAGACATTGTGACAGATACTACAACAAAAGGCTAAGTATATGACTGCTATAATAGCAGCTAAAGAGGGCATTTGTGTCAAATAGTTTGTTATCAAACTAGGTGTGGTTCACAACGGGATAATACTATGAAGATATATTGTACGACAATATTGTCAACATGTTTTAACCCCAAAGAACTAAAGGTCACACCAAACGACCAAATTTATACAAAGCCATCTCATTAGAGAATGAGTGATGCGTAGAGACGCAAAGATATGCAATTACACACGGACCTGGAAGTGTTAGATCCAAGATCGATTGACCATCGGCAATCGTGTACATACAACACCGAAAAGCCATAGGTGTTGAATACACAAAGGTTTGAAACTAGATTATTGACTCTAGTGCAAGTGGGAGACTGTTGGAGATATGCCCAAGAGGCAATAATAAAGTGGTTATTATCATATCTTCATACTTATGATAAATGTTTACATACCATGCTATAATTGTATTAACCAGAAACATTAATACTTGTGTGATTTGTAAACATAAGAGTCCCTAGTAAAGTCTCTTGTTAAACTAGCTTGTTGGTTAATATATGATCATGGTTTCCTGATCATGAACATAGAGATTTTATTAACAACAGGGTCATATCATTAGGAGAATCATGTGATGGACATACTCCTATAGATAAGCGTAGCATAAAGATCAAGTCATTTAATATAGTTCATTTGCTATATGCTTTCTGATACATAGTAACCTAATTCCTTCGACCATGAGATCATGTTAATCACCATCACCGGAAGGATGCTTTGATGACATCAAACACCACACCATAACTGGGTGGCTATAAAGGTGGCATTGAGTGTTCGGAAAGTATGTGTTGAGGCACATGGATCAAGAGTGGAATTTGTCCATCCATATGACGGATAGATATACACTGGGCCCTCTCGGTGGAATGCCATCCAATTAGCTTGCAAGCATGTGAATGGCTCACAAGGGATCACATACCAGGAGCGAAAAGAGTACTTATCGATGCGAGGTTGAACTAGGTATGCGGAGATACCGCGATCAAAACCTCGGATAAGTAAACTATCGTGAGACAAAGGGAAATTGGTATCGTATGTAAGTGGTTCATTCGATCGCAGTAATCGTAGAAATATCTGGAGCCATATGAATTTCAGATTCCTCTATTGGTTATTGATCGAGAATTGTCTCGATCATGTCCGCATAATTCACGAACCGTAGGGAGACACACTTAAGGATTCGATGTTGTTGAGTAGTTATGGAATGATGAGTAAGAGACCGAATGTTGTTCGGAGTCTCAGATGGGATCCGGGATATCACGAGGAGATCCGGAATGGTCCGGAGAATAAGATTCATATAAGGAAAGTCCTGTTTCGGAGTTGGGGAATGATTCCGGTGTTTTCATCGTGAATGTTCTAGAAGGTTCCGGAATGTCCGGCACTCCGGAGGGGAAGGGTACATGAATGTGTTATATCAATTTGGTATGATTGCATTATGTACTTGGTGTCATCTCTGTACCAAATAGAGGGTTTATTCAAATCCTAGTTTGAAAAGTCAAACGGCTAGTTTGAAAGTCAAACGACTAGTTTTGGGAAAGAGGAGAAGGAGGTTTAAAACCGACTTGGGGGAGGAGTTACTCCTCCCACCGCCGGCCCACTTTGGGTCCGAGTTGGGGAGGGACTCCCCTCCCCAGGCGCGCCTCCCTCCACCTATAAGAGGAGGGGCAGGGCTCCCCTCCTAGACACAAGTTGCCTCCCTCTAAACCTAAACCCTAGCCACAGCCTAGGGATTTCTCCCAAGCCGCCGAGTTAGAGCTTCTAATTGCCCTAGCCGCTGGTTTAGTCCCTTCTAATTGGTGTGTCTAAACCCTAGATCGCCAAGTCGCTCTCATAGTCCACCATACTCGCTCCGGCTTAAGGCGAAGCCCTGCGAGATCTCCCCTCTACTTCCGGTACCACGCCGTCGTGCTGCCGGAATCGCGAGGAGAGTGCTACAACCTCCACGCCTCTTGGAACAAGGGAGAGGAAGGTCTTCATCAGTACCGAACGTGTGACCCGGCTGGAAGCGCTGCGGAGCATAATGCCGAAGGATCGTCTACGCGATCTTGAGATCGGAAGTGTACGACTACATCACCCACGAGAATCTGCTCTCGTTAACCGCTTTGGAATCTTCGAGGGTGAGTTCCTCTATCGACTCGTTGCTACAATCTAGTAGATAGATCTTGTCTTGTTTGTTTGTATGCGGTAGAAAATTTTTGTTTTCCATGCTACGAACCCCTACAGCTACCACCAAAAAACCGCGATTCGAAAATAGAAACTCCATTCTGGCACCCTGCCGGGACGAGGAATTGGAGGAGATCATCGCCATCATCATCACCGACGCCTCTCCATCAACCATCCATGTTTCTCCCATCCATGAGTGAGTAATCCCCCGCCGTAGGCTATGGGGATGGTAAGGATCTGATGAGATTGATCTTGTAATCGAATAAGATTGTTAGGGCATGGTGCCTAGTATCTTTATTAGTGCTTTTTGACATTGTTGCACCTTGTTATGATTAATGCTTGTCACTAGGGCCCAAGTGCCATGATCTCAGATCTGAACATGTTATTGGTTCATGATAATAGTATTGTTTGTGATCTGATCTGCAAGTTGTTTACACATATTATTGTCCGGAACCAAAGGCCCCGAAGTGACAGAAATTGGGATAACCGGAGGGGATGGCTACAATATGAGGATCACTTGTGTTCATGGAGTGTTAATGCTTTGCTCTGGTAATCTATTAAAAGGAGTACCTTAATTGCCAGTAGATTCCCTTGAGGCCCCGCTGCAACGGGCTGGCAGGACAAAAGATGTTGTGGAAGTTATCATTGCGAGCACGTATGACTATATATGGAACACATGCCTATGATTATTTATTACTTGGATTCTTTATCTTATTTATCTGCAAATGCCCTAGATCTTGATATTACATGAATAGTCTTGTCCATGCAACGCCCGTCCATCCATCCCTATGCCTACCGCACTCAAATCCTGCTGTTTCTACTATTGTTACTACTGCCTTTGTTTTACTGGTACTGTTGCTTTGCTATTGCTACTACAAAATTGTTGCTACTGATAAACTATTGTGAGCAAGACTATTTCCAGGTGCAGCTGAATTGACAACTCAGTTGTTAAGGCTTATAAGTATTCTTTGACTCCCCTTGTGCCGAATCAATAAATTGGGTTATACTACCCTCGAAGACTGTTGCGATCCCCTATACTTGTGGGTCATTAAGACTATTTTCTGGCGCCGTTTCCGGGGAGCATAACTTTATTTGTAAGTTCACTTGGGATTATTATTGTTTGATGGTATCCTTTTCATCATGTAAAAAACTCGTGATGGGAAGTTTCCTATATTACCATCCACTACAAGAAGAGGTACAGTTCTAAACACCTCTGCTCCTCTTGATTCACCATCTGTTATAAGTAAGCTTGTTACACCACCACATACACCTGCTACACACACTGCTACTGCTGCTGAATCTAAAATTTCTTCTGATGCTCATGATGTTACTTCTACTGTGCTTGATGAGAGTGGTTCATTAGGTCCTTTCCTAGATGCTACAATTGCTAGAACTATATTGGAAAACATTGAAACATCTAGTGAAGACACTATTACACCTGTTAGCTCACCTGAGTCTAGAGAGAGTTATGATATTAATTATTGTTACATTGAAATGACTGATGAATTTATTGAAGAATATCAAAACACATGTGGTGCTAGTGCTATTAAGAGTCTCCTTGAGAAGCGTGCTATTATACCTAAACTTTTTCCTGATGCTAAGTTTGCCACATCTTCCATAGACATTAAAGATAAAGATTATGATTTCTCTCTTGATTTATCCTATATAAACATTGTTGAAAAATAAGCTTTTTGTGGGACTGAGAATGAAAGGGCTCTGGCACATATGACTGAGCTTTCTACTATGAGTGCCTTATTTTCTGATGATGTTAAGATGCAGGCCTACTTGTTGCTAATTTTTTCCCTTTTTTTACTAAAAGGGGAAGCTAAAGCTTGGTTTAATAATTTACCTTATGGATCCATTGATAGCCCTGATTGCTTGATTGCTACTTTCTTTCAGAAATATTTCCCTCCTAGTGCTAGACATGCTGTTTTTTTAGAAACTTTTTGATTTTAAACAGGGAGAAGAGGAGAAATTCCCTGAGTCATGGACAAGGTTCTGTGGCTTGATTCATGCACATCCTGGATGTCCATTACCTAAAAATGAGCTTCTTGATATATATTATAATGGACTAACTGATGAATCTAGGATATACATGGATAGTTTTGCTGATTGTGTTTTCAGGAAAAGAACTCCTGCAGAAGCTAAGGAATTAATGACTAAAATAAGCAATAATTATGATGATTGGACTACAATTGAGCCAATTACACCTGAGCCAACTACACCTGAACCAATTGTGCATGAACCAACCTCAACACCAACACCAAAGAAGAGAGGAGTGATTGAATTAAATGATGAAGTGATGAAAGAAGCTAAGAAATGTCTTAAGGAGAAGGGTATTAAATCTGAAGATGTGAAGAATTTACCTCCTATAGAAGAATTATGTAAGACAATCTCCCACTCATCTACTATTGAGGTACAATCTCTCCAACATTTTGATGAAGGTGATATTCCTTATGGTAAAACTCCTGATTAATGCTTAGAGGAACTTGATATCTTTATTGTTAAGCAATGTAAAATTAATAAACAAGTTCAAAATCATTTATTGGAAAACTCTAGAGCTATTAATGAGTTGAAAGATATTGTGGAAAGAACTTATAATGATGTTAAAATTCTTGTTAAACACTTCCAAATGGTTCAAACTCAAATTGATCAACTTGCTAAAGTACAAAAGGATATGCTAGTTAATGCTTCTGGAGATAAACATGCTTATGAAATTAGAACTAGGAGTGGTGCTACCACTCAGGATCCTCTATATCCTGAGGGACATCCTAAAAGAATTGAGAAAGATTCTCAACAAGCTGAAAATAGTGGTACTTCTTCTAAGATAAAGAAAAAGAAACATAATACAATTGTAGAATCTCCTGAACCTGCTATAGATCCTAATAGTATATTTGTCTCTGATGCTGAAACTGAAAGTGGTAATGATAACAATGATGCTCCTGATAAGGAAGAAGTTGAAGAAGAACCTGAAAAGCACACTAAGAACACTAAGTACACTAAGGAAGATTTTATTGCTAATAAATATGGTATTGAAAGAGAACCTTGGGAGCAAAAACCAATGCCTTTTCTTAATAACAAACACAAGTCAAAGGAAGAAGAACACTATAACAAGTTTTGTGAGTGGATGAAACCTTTATTTTTGCAATCCCTTTGACTGATGCTATTAAGTTGCCTCCTTATTTAAATAATATGAAGGATATTGTCTCTAATAAAAGGAAGATTCCTAATGAGGAAATTTCCACTTTGCTTGCTAATTATTCCTTCTATGGTAAGGTTCCAAAGAAACTTGGGGATCCAGGGATCCCAACTATTCCTTGCTCTATTAAAAATAATTATGTTAGAACTGCTTTGTGTGATTTAGGAGCAAGAGTTAGTGTTATGCCTTTTTCTCTCTACAAGAGACTACAACTAGAAAAATTGATACCAACTGATATATCTTTGCAAATGGCTGATAAGTCAACTACTATTCTTGTTGGTATATGTGAGGATGTTCCTATTCAAGTGGCTCATAATTGCTTGATATTAAATGATTTTGTTGTGCTTGAGATGCCTGAAGATGATAATATGTCTAATATTCTTGGGAGACCCTTTCTTAATACTACAGGTGCTGTCATCAATTGTAATCAAGGAAAAGTAACTTTTAATATTAATGACAAAGAGCATACTATATATTTCCCCAAGAAGATTGATAAGAGTTATGGCCTAATTTCAATTGAAAATATTGAGGGCATCAAAGTTGGAGAAATATATTGTCCCATTCCATAAGAAAGTTTTGAAACTATTATGATTGGGACTATTGCTATCAAGATTGAGGTAACATAATCATTTGGTGAAATGCAAAGTTTTGTTTCATATAAGATTGTTTTGGTAACAAGACTTGATCAACCTTGTTAACAAAGGGATTTTAATGGAAAAAACAATGCTTTCACAATGATTATCCTTGCTCACTTTTATTTTTCTCCATTACAATCTTTGTCTTTCCTCTTGTTAGTTTTAGTTTTGTTAGTTGCTTGCTTGTTAGAGTGTCTTAGAACTTCTGTAGTTTTAGTTTTGGTTTGCTTTTGCTTCTTCTCAAAAATCTTTTTCTGCGAGAAAATCAATTTTCGTAACCTGAAAATTAGCCAAAAATAAAGTTTCCCGAAAAATTCCAGAAAATTCATATTAAATTTTTTCTCGAAAAAAGGGGCAGAGTGGCACCTGGAGTGACCCAGGGGGACCCACTGGGCAGGCACACCCCCTGGTGGCGCGGCCTGCCCTAGGGCGCCCCTGGCCTAGGTGTGGGCCACCCCTGGCCCTCCACTTAGCCTCCTTCCAGCCACTTCTTTCTCTCTCCTAAAAAAAGATCGAAAAACTTTGCATAGCTCGATTTCCTGCTGTTCTTGCTCCCGATTTTCGATCTCCTTGATCAACCCATCTTTGCTGCTGATTTTTGGAGGGATTGCTTCCGGTATGTGCCTCCTCCGCTTGTACAATTAGATTTTTTATTGATGGATTGTATCTTGAGTATTTTGTTACTGTAGGTGGTAGGTTGTGTGAGATTGCATGCTTGTTCTATTCTTAGAGATTTCATTTTGATGCATGTTTAGCCCTCTTGCAAGTTCCTATAGTAGTTCCCCATCACTTATTAGCTTGGAAATCACTTGGTTTGATGTTTGTCTAAAAATTTCAGAAAAAATATGAGTAATTACCAGCTAAACCAACATGAATTAAGGGTGCCTCAGATTATGAAAGTCCACCATGAGGAGGAAGTTTTCTCTTCTATATATCCATGCCCCAAATTCATAAGAGCTGCAGGGATATTTCAAGAGTTCCAGACTCTAATTTCTAATGCAGGGTTGGAGCATTTTGTTGGAGAGGAACCCTACCAATATGTTAAACTAACTATGTCTGTAGTGCAGGACTTTCGATTTAGTCGGTTGATATGTCGTAAACGTATCTATAATTTTTTATGTTCCATGCTTGTTTAGTATCCACTTTGTTATGTTTTGTCTACACTTTGAGGTATTTTTATACACTTTCTGTAACTAACCTGTTGACAAGATGCCATAGTGCCAGTTGCCTGTTTTCTGCTATTTTTGGTTTTAGAAAGCTAAAAATGAATATTCTCGGAATTGGACGGGACAAAATCCAAAGTTCATATTTTTCCGGAAGCGATACAGAAAATCAAAGACGAGATGGAGGAGGAAACCAGGGTGGCCACACCCTAGGTGGGAATGGGCCCACCCTAGGCCACGCCCACAGGGGGTGTGGGCCCCCTGGACCTCCACCGACCTTGCCTCCTTCGCCTATAAGAAGCCTCCGACCCAAAAACCCTAAATAATCTGGCGGAAATCCACGAAAACCTCTGTAGCACCACCGCCACTGAAGGGAAGATTCGGGGGACAGAAAGTCTATATGGTGGTCCATCTATATGGTTCACTTGTGATCTTTCCATCCTTCTTTTTGGTTGTTTCATCTTGCATGACATCATGGTTTCCTTGAGAAAATTCTTGGTCACAAAACTTCAAGTGAAGTGAACTCTTTCTAATTTTGCATTTCCTTAGTCTCCACATCTTGAGCAAGATTTCCTTGTCTCACTTGTAGTCCTTAGTGATATCCAAGTTGGAAGTCCTTGGTGAATATGCTGAAGATGTTGAAGTCATTAGAGTTGAAGAAGTTGAAGTCATTAGAGTTGATGGAGTCCTTTGCACATGGTGAAGTCTTTGGTCATGGGGTAGGTTTTTCCATCAAGTTGAAATAGAAGAGATGTAGAGTTGAAACCAAAATGGTTGAGGAAAGAATTTACAAGATTGTTTGTAAATAAGTTTTGGAACAAATACAACTCCTATTTTTCTAAGGGTTTTTGTCCAATCCTAGGTTTACAAATCCTACAGGCAACACAAAGCTCTGATACCATCTGTAGAGGGAGTGTCCCAACCTTTGAACAATATAAGGTGGAGTCCCCTATGTTTACAATGCTAGTCCCTGGATCAATAGCTAGCATCCACAGTTAAGATGTAATATCAAGAAACAAAGGTCATAGTATAACTTTATAACCAGGAATAACATAATTTTATTACATCATACATAGCTCATTTGTCTATTACATTACATTGCAGCAGAAATCTATAAGCATGGGGTCCTTCATCTTCAAAGTGCCACAGGCAGACATGTTGGTTGTAGACTTTGTAATCCTAATAAATCAATCCTCACTAAAAACAATCAACCCTGCAACATAACAAGTTACAGCCACAAGGGTTAATACATTTGAATTGTATTGGCAAGTGATACTATGGTAATATAGTGGAGTCTATCATCTATATGCATTTGGCTAAGTGGAGTTGAGGCTTGCATTTCTCAAAATAGATTTTTCCTTAACTTTGAAAATACTAAGTTTTTGCTTTGATAAAACATTTTTCTCAATCAAAGTTTGAAGATCCTTTAACCCTTGTTCAAACCACAAGATTTTAACTTAGAAATTTGAATGATGAGATTCTTGATTGCTTCCATGTCTTGATGCTCAAATTGTTCTTTACCAGGGACATGGCTAAGTACTTAGATTCTACACTCTGCAGAGGTGGTGCACTTTCCCCACAAGACTTGGTTTCCCAAGACAAGATCTTTCAGAAGCCTTCCCTTAGACCAAAATGGACGCGCTCCAACCTATCAAACACTACCACCCACTGTCCATATGGCTAAGTTCTTGCAACCTATATGATCATGGCAGAGCCCATATTGCCAAGTGGTTGCACTTGAAGCTTCTCAACATTTGACATCTCAAATCTCTTTGTTCCTGGGTGGCCATCCACAAGTGAGATACACAAGGTAAACCATAGACATGGGCCTTGTGAACCACTCAACCAAAATCCACCAAGCAATTACCATTCCACCCAGGTGATTCATTAACTTAGTTGTTTTATTACACAAAAACACAAGTCCTGAGACTTAGAATATTTTTCCATAGTGTGAATATATATTCCACCCATGTTTTCTATTAGCTAGGCTAAGCTTGATAGTAATAGGAATCTTAACTTAGGAAGATTTCCACTAAGGTTTCATCTACTAGTTTTCCTATAGCAAGATTTATACTTAGCAAAATTCCATGCAAGTTTTACTTAGCAAAATCACTAATGCATAGCGAAAGTAATGGGACAAAAAGTATGAAGCATCACTTGCCTTTTTGGTAGAGGATATAAGTTCACTCCTTGTCCTTGCAACAATCACACTCTTCAAGTCACTACAAATTAATCAAGCAAGGCACAAGTTCAATCTACCAATCAAGCAAAACATCACATAAAATGACAAAGTCAAAGTAATGCATGCAAGCATGCCAAGCTTTGTTTTGTTTGAAAAGTGGTTCCTAATGGGTCATAAACATTGGAAAACACCTAATGGTCATTTTTGTAAAGTGGCAAAGTCATTTGCAAAAGGTTTCACCTCAAAAACCATTTTTAAAAACAAAGTATCATTTTATGTGGTGTAAAATATTTTTACTAAGACATTAATCTATAGGGTTCACCAAATATGTTTTCATACCACAAAACTTGATGTTTGGGGTCAGAGAGTTTAAAACAAAACATTTTCCAAAGGTTTTCTTCCAAAACCATTTTTTATAAATAAACCACATTTCCATTTGACTAGAAATGGTTTTAAATCAAAGAATCATTTTTTTGCATTACCAAATACATTTTTGAAACTACAAAGTGTTTCCTATGGTCAGTAGGTTCAAATCACAACATTTGCCAAAGATTTTATCCTCAAATTCATTTTTAAACAATTTTAACATCCTTAGCAAGCATACAAAAGTTTCTGCAAAAACAACCATTTTTTCCAGAAGCTTTTCACTAAACAAAAGACATGGTTGGCTAGGGCTTGTTCCATTGATTCCAATGATATAAAGTTTGCAAAATTTGGACGTGTGGTTTAAAAGTTACAAGGGTTTCAAAATGGCATCTAAATCTGTTTTCAAATTCTATTTTAAACAGAACCTGGCCACACGTCGCAATATGACTGGTTGGTACCGGTTCGGCCGGATCGGCTCTGCGGCGCGTTAGATCTAAACAGATCATGTGGTCCAGAAAGCGTACCCCTTCGCTGCTTAAGTGATCTATCGCAAGCGTCGGATCAAGATCCTACGGCTATTATCGCATTGACCAAACTCTGGCGGCGCAGCGACGGTCGCTGGCGGCGGCGGCGCTGGTGAAATAGGAAGCGTGGGAGGAGGGGAAGGTGCTCACCACGTTCGCAAAGGCCTAAGCAAGCTCGACGTGGTCTCCTTGGGTCAAGGGGCTCTCTGTCGTGGCGGTAATCGCTCGCCGGAGTTGCTCCTGGCGTCAGGCGGCTCTGGTTGTGGTTGGAGGCGGTCCTGTGGTTCTCCTCAAGACAAAACGAAGACACGGTTAGACGCGCAGGTTCAAGACAAAGCTGTGTGCGTGAACGAGAGGTGAAGGGGCGGTCTGGTTTACCGAGACGTCGCGCTTGGGCGTATGGCGGCAGCTCGGGAAGACGTTGCCGACGCTGTGGACGCCTTGCGGCTGCAGAAAGGTCCGCTGGGGAATGCTGGTCTCAACTGCGTGCTTGAGGAGGAAAGAGGTGGCGTGTGCTGGCCGGAATCCTCGCCGGAGCATTGTCGGACAGTGGTGGTGGTTGAGCAGAATTTAGCAGCCTGGGGGCGTGTCGAGGTGGGGCGACAGAGGGGAACCAGAGAGGGGAGAGGGGCGCTTAAATGTGCACGGTCACGGGGCTGATTCAACGCGTGATTAAGACGTATTACACCGGATTTATTCCGTCTGCAACTGCCAACGAGGAGGAAGGCGTGGTCTGCGGGTGGGGAAGAAGGGGGACGTGGCGGTGGGGTCCTCTGGCAGCGAGAGAAGGAAGAGAAAACGAGGTCCACCAGTCTTGTATTAGTGGGTGTGAGTTCGACTGAGAAAACGTTTCGCTGCGAGTTGGGCCTTGCTGGGCTGCTGGTTGGGTTGAGTCCTTTGCATATTTTTTTCTGTCTAAAACCTTTTTCTTTTTCCAATACTATTTTCTGTTTTGGAAATTCAAACAAAACAAACATTCAAACAATTCAAACACTTCCAAACTTGTAATGAGTTTTTGGTTCTGTTTATCAACATAAACCAAATCCCAAAATAAAATAATATTTTTATTCTTTTTAGGACCATTCATTAATTAAATAAAATGGACCTTTAATTATTAATTCAAAATAGGTTTTGATTTATTTAATAAAATCTCCATTTGAAATCCAAATATTTTCAAACCAAATCAGTAGGTTTTATTTGAAAGTATAAGATATTTGGAAAACTTGTTTAAAACAAAATAACATTTTTACTTTAGGGTCCATTAATAAACTAATAAAATGGGCCTTAGTTATTTAATCAAATAGGATTTGTTTTATTAAAATATTTATTTTGAAATCTAAGATAAAACCAAAACACTTTAGTAGGTTTTATTTGAGAATATAAAATACTTGGAAAACTTATTTTTAAAATAATTAAATAAGTTTTTGTGTTTATTTAAAATGGGAAAAGCATTTACTTAAATAAAATTGGTTATTAAATCCTTATTATTTTATTTATATAAACCTTTACTATTTTTAATCAAAGCAAAACCTTCTGTTTCAAAATCTTGGCCAAGGTTTGATTTGGCTTTATAAATAATCTTTATTTATAAATCCACCTTTTCTTTTGAAAAACCAAATACTTTTATTAAAAGATCCAAAATAGTAATTTTAAATATTTTGTAGTTTATTGTTTATTTAACTTTTTAAATCCCTTTAGGATTTTATTTGATCCAAATAGGTTTTGAAAGTTTCCAAATGGATTCAAAAGTTTCTTCTCACCCTGAAAATCAACAAAGTTTTATTTTATTTATTTTTCACATTACAAGATTTGGAAAATCTTGGGATGTGACAATGTCTTTATGAAATTGTGGTGTTTGTTGGAACCATCTAGCGCTCAAGGTGACAGTGTGGGGTTATCTAGATTGGGGAAGGCGGACTTTGAGGTGTGTTGTTATAGCCCTACCATGGATTAGAGTGTCCAACCGAGGAGTAGTTAAGAGTAGTATCATGAAGAGAGGATATTTATATGAGAGAGTGTTCACTAGGTAAAGTATGATCCCTAGGCTTTGTTTCTAAACATTGAAACACCGTTTTCTACTAGATCTGTTGCATGTTTGATTGCTTCCATCCTTGTTCCGTTTGCCGGGGAGGTTTTGGGATTTTACCTTTCCTCCACACCATCAGCTCTTTTTTGGCACCGTTACCCCACGTCAACAACAAGTCAGAAGATATTTTCTGGCACCGTTACCACTTGTATTTCACTATCTCTTCGCCGAACTAGTGCACCTATACACCTGACCAGTGTATTGGGTGTGTTGGGGACACAACAGACTTCTTGTATCTTGATTGCAGGGTTGCTTGAGAGGGAATACCTTTGAATACTTCCTCCCTGAGTTCGATAAACCTTGGGTAATCCACTTAAGGGAAACTTGCTACTGTTCTACAAACCTCTGCACTTGGTGGCCCAACAACTGTCTACAAGAATAGAAGTGCATAGACATCAAGCTCTTTTCTGGCGCCTTTGCCAGGGAGGTAAGGTAAAAGGTACTCACATCCTCCGGTCTGAGTGCTCGAAGTTATTTCCTTTAGATTCTGCAATTGTGTCTTTTTGTTTCTTGTTTTCACTAGTTAGGATTAATGGAAAACAACAACAAAATTAGAGATCTTTATAGTGTTTATCTTGAGCTAGGACATGAAGTGTTTGAAGAGAAAATTTAAAAACCTATGGATCTTTATTTGCATGCTAATAGCAATGTTATTAGTATGAATTATTTGGACACCATTATTGCTAATGCTATGGAAAGGTCTAATCTTGGGGAAGCTAGTTTTCATGAAAATGATCTTTTTTGTTTCCAAGCTTTGGAAGATAGCTATTCTATTGCTTATGATGATACCAAACCTCCAATATATGATGATTACAATGATGAATATGATATTTTCAGTCCACCTACTATTGAGGAGGAAATTAATTGTGATTATAATAAGCCTCCTATATTTGATGATTATGTTGATGAGAATAATAATGATAGCTATTTTGTTGAATTTGCCCCCACTACAATTAATAATAATGACTATTCTTATGTGGAGAGTAATAATCATTTTATGCATGTAGCTCATGATAAGAATGTTTTATGTGATAGTTATATTGTTAATTTTATTGATGTTGCTACTGAAAGTTATTCTGAGAGAGGGAAACATGGTTTTATGTATCTCAACAATATTAAGTTTCCCCTCTTTATGTTGAAAATTTGGAAGCTGCACTTGATTTGCTTTCCTATGCTTGTTTCTTTCTGCTTTCATGACTTGTTTCTTTACAAGATTCCTATGCATAGGAAGTGGGTTAGACTTAAATGTGTTTTGAATTTACTTCTTGATGCTCTCTTTTACTTCAATTCATATTTCTTATGTGAGCATCTTCTCAAACTATCAATCCTAACTTAAAGGCGTTAAAGAAAAGCACTTGTTGGGAGATAA
Organism: Avena longiglumis; assembly: GCA_030063025.1. Taxonomy (NCBI): domain Eukaryota; kingdom Viridiplantae; phylum Streptophyta; class Magnoliopsida; order Poales; family Poaceae; genus Avena; species Avena longiglumis. The sequence continues at coordinate 69,451,034 of CP125976.1, read as the reverse complement.
CCCAAGAGTTTTCTTGAGTCTTGGAAGTTATTACTTCAGTAATGACCTCTCCTTATCCTTTTGTTTGCTTTTTGTGCCAAGAATGACCTCTAATGAGAGGGAAGTAAGATTTGGGGAGTTGTTGTCCCGAAACAGATTTCTGTCCTCCACCATAAAAATTCGTGAGGAGTCTCTGTAACTCGGATTGAGCTGAAAATTTACTAATAACTCGTTAGTTCAACACTTTTTGATTTGAGCAATAGAAGATTTTCGAAAAAAAATCAGTTTCTACCTGCTGGTCTGTTTTGACAGATTTCTGCCATTATTTGTATTTGCTTCTTATTGATTCCTTTTGAGTTCTCTTTTGGGGAATTGAGCTTTTTGAAGGAGTTGATACAGTAGCTTGTGTTTTTAGTGAAAAGTTTTGCTGTTCCAGAGCTTTTCCTAAGGGTCTAATATCTTTAGAATACACTAATGTTGCTAATGAAGATTGTGTGAAGTTTTGTATGAAGGAAAAATTTCAGGTGTAGAGAGAGAATGATGTAATGAGATGAAGAATGGACAAAAGCTCAAGCTTGGGGATGCCACCCCGGTGTCACCCCAAGAAATATCCAAGAGGTACAAGCTTCAAAGCTTTGGGATGCCCAAGGCATCCCCTTCTTCATCAATAAAAATCTCAGGTCTTTCTAGACACTTCGTTTTTATTGTTTCATGCATTGTTTGTTGGAGATATGCCCTAGAGGCAATAATAAATATATTTATTATTATATCTTTGTGTTTATGATAAATGTTTACATTCATGCTATAATAGTATTAACAAGGAAACATTAATACTTGTGTGATTTGTAAACTCAATTTGAAGTCCCTAGTAAAGCCTCTATACATCACTAGCCTGTTGGTTGATAAATGATTGTGGTTTCCCTATCATGAACATTGAGATGTTATCAACAACAAGATCATATCATTAGGAGAATGATATGGTGGACATACTCCTATAGATAAGCGTAGCATAAAGATCAAGTCATTTTAATAGTTCAATTGCTATATGCTTTCTGATACATAGTAACCTAATTCCTTCGACCATGAGATCATGCATATCACCTTTACGGATGGATGCTTTGATGACATCAAACACCACACCGTGGCGGGTGGCTATAAAGGTGGCATTGAGTGTTGGAAAGTATTGGTTGAAACACATGGATCAAGAGTGGATTTGTCCATCCATATGATGGATAGATATACTCTGGGCCCTCTCGTGGAATGTCATCCAATTAGCTTGCAAGCATGTGGGCTCACAAGGGATCACATATCACGGGAAGAAAAGAGTACTTATCGGTAACGAGGTTGAACTAGGTATGCAGAGAATCTCGATCATAACCTCGGATAAGTAAACTATCGTGAGACAAAGGGAAATTGGTATCGTATGTAAGTGGTTCATTCGATCAAAGTAATCATAGAAATATGTGGGAGCCATATGAATTTCCAGATTCCTCTATTGGTTATTGTTAGAAAGTGTCTCGATCATGTCCGCATAATTCACGAACCGTAGGGAGACACACTTAAGGATTCGACGTTGTTTGAGTAGTTATGGTATGATGAGAAAGAGACCGAATGTTGTTGAGTCTCGGATGGGATCCGGATATCACGAGGAGATCCGGAATGGTCCGGAGAATAAGATTCATATAAGGAAAATTCCGTTTGAGTTGGGGAATGATTCCGTGTTTTCATCGAATGTTCTAGAAGGTTCGGAATGTCCCACTCCGGAGGGGAAAGGGTACATGAATGTGTCATTGCAAGTTGGAATGATTGCATCATGTACTAAGTGTCATCACTGTTCCAAATAAAGGATTAATCGAATCCTAGTTTGAAAAGTCAAATAGCTAAATTGAAAAGTCAAACGGCTAAATTTGGAAAGTGGAAAAGAGGAGGAGGTGAAATGAGTTGGGAGGAGTCCTCCTCCCCAAGCACCACCAAGCCGAGTTGGGAGGGACTCCTCCTCCCTTGGCCGCCCCCTCCACCTATATAAGGAGGGCAGGATCCCTCCTAGCACACAAGTACCTCTCCTCCAAACCCTAGCTTGTCGCCTACCACCATAGCCGCGCCTAGGGTTTTGCCTTAGCCGACTTGGGGTGCCCCAAACCCCTAGCCGGCTCTATCCTTTCCTCCTTGGTGTGTCTAAAACCTAGATCACCGAGGAGCTCTCTCATACTCCACCATACTCGCTTCCGCTTAAGCCTGCGAGATCTCCCTCTACTTCCGGTACCACAGTTGTCTTGCCGAATCGCGAGGAGAGTGCTACAACCTCCATTTTCTTTGGAACAATGGATAGGAAGGTCTTCGTCGAGTACCGAACGTGACCGATCATGGGCCAGCGGAGCAGGCCTTGAAGGATCGTCTACGCGATCTTGAGATCAGGAAGAGTACGACTACATCGCCCACGAGAATCCGCTCTCGTTAAACACTTTGGAATCTTCGAGGGTAAGTTATTCCATCGACTCCTTGCTACAATCTAGTAGATAGATCTTGGCTTGTTTGTTTGTATGCGATAGAAAATTTTTGTTTTCCATGCTACGAAACCCTACATTGTTGTGTTTTTCTTGGAGCATCTTAGTTTTATTTTTTGGTTTTTGCTTGCTTAGTTTGCTTGAGTAAGTTGTTTGGTTACACCACACTTCTTTTGGAGAGAGACACACTATGTTTCCATTACCTAGAACACTCTAGTTTTCATTCTTATTGTTCTGTGAGTGTTCACTTTTGCTAGCACTGCGTTCAGCCTTAGTTTTCTTGTGCTTTCAGCTTAGAACTTTTTAGTTCTTCTTTGTGGATTTGTGAGATAAGCTCACTGATCTTTATTGATTATTATCTTTGTGATTTGTTTCAAATAAGTTGTTTGGTGTTGGAAAAGAGTAGGAAGCTTCATGCTTAAGTGGTACAAAAGGGAGCTTGTTCTGACTGTGGCTTAGACTTTATCATGTCATGCTAGATCTTGTTTTGACCTTATGCTTACTGATTATTGCTGTAGCATGACTTGTTCCAAACAATTAGGATTGCTTAATGTGCCTTGAAGGAATTATGCGTTGTTTTAGCATACAAAAGCATCGTATTGTGGTATTCTCCTTTGATGCTTTATTTGGGTTGACTTGGCACATGCTCACACCATGTTATGACTATGAACAAATCACCATAGCCTCTATGATCATTTATTCCTTGACTTGTAGTACCACTATATGCTTTGATTAGTAATGTTTTGTCGCACTGCATGATTTCGGCCACTATTGCTCTTTTATTTGGTTGCTCCCAGTCTTTTGCTAGCCTCCACTTGTATGAGTAAGATCTACTCATGCTTCCAACTCCCAAGCAACCAAGTTTTTCCAAAGTGTCCACTATAAATTCCTATGCATGGTGTGTTACACCATTCCAAGTATATTCTTGTTTTCATCTATCTTCCAATTAAAAAAGTATATTGTTATGTGAAAACTTAGTTATTAAATGTAAGATCCCTCCCTTTATAAAGGTAAGGATCCCTGTGATTGCAATGCTAGTCCATGGAGCAATGCTAGCATCCACAGTTTAAGATGAAGTACACAGAAACAAAGGTCATTATTACATATCATTCCAGAGACAAACATAGTATTTTACAAACTCCATGGCCACAGGCCTAATACAAGAGTTCAATATATAATAAGATAAATAAGTCTTCTTCTTCATGTGCCACAGGCAAGCATGTTGAGTGTAGACTCATAACCCCTAATCATCATCAGAATAACCTCCAACATCACAAGTTACAGCCACAGTGGGTCAATACATTGGAATAGTATTGGCAAGTGATACCTTACTAGAATATTAGTAGTCTAGATACTATATGCATTTTGGCTAAGTGTATCTTAGGCTTGCTTTGCTCAAAATAGATTTTACCTATCAGTTGAAAACACTAAGTTTTTCTTTGACAAAACTTTCCCAAGGATCCACCAATAGAAATTGGTGAACCTTCACCCTTGTTCAACCACAAGTTTTAACTTAGAAATTGGGATGAGGAGATTTTTGATAGCTTCCATGTCTTAATGCTCAAGTTGTCCAATACCAGGGACATGGCTAAGTACTTAGATTCTTCCATCTGAAGAGGTTGTGCACTTTCCCCACAAGACTTGATTTTCACCAACACAGGACCTTTCAGAAGCCTTCCCTTAGACCAAATGGACGCGTTCCAACGTATCATCCCACTACCACCAACTGTCCAAATGGCTAATTTATTGCAACCTACATGATCCAGGCAGAGCCCATATTGCCATGTGGCTGCACTAGAAGCTTCTTAACATTTGGCCTCTCAAATCCCTTTGTTCCTGGGTGGCTTTCCACAAGTGAGATACACAAGGTAAACCATAGACATGGGCCTTGTGTAACCACTCAACACAAACCATTCTTATTCCACCCAGGTGTTTCATTCACTTAGTTGTTTTATTAAGAAAAAATACAAGTCCAAAGACTTAGAAATATTTTCTCATAGCATGAATATATAACCACCCTTGGTTGCTACTAGCTAGGCTAAGCATGGCATTGATAAGCATCTTAACTTAGAAATTTCTAGCAATTCTACAACTACTAGGATTTCCCAAGCATAGCATATAGATCAAAAATATTCATGCAAGTCTAGCAAAATATTTCTAGTGCATAGTTGAAAAACATAGGAATAAAATCATGAAGCACCACTTGCCTTGGTAGTTTGGGGGGTAACAACAATCCTCGCAGTCACAATCACTATTTGCACCAAAATCTACACATGAAATAATGGCACCAAATCACATACAATATATATACAAACAAAAATATATGAATGCATGCACAATGCCATGTGATGATTTCCTACACCAAACAAGACAAGTGCACAGTACTGAATCTTTAACAAGTTCAAAACTTGCCAATTAAACTTTATTTGAACAACAAAAAATATTTCAAATAATTACTATACACAAATTATGCCTACAAATGTTTCTATAAAAACAATCATTTTAACATAGGCAAAACATTAAATACATTGCATAAATGGAAAGGATCTTATCTCCTGATTCCAACGATATAAAATTTGTCAAATTTGGACGTGGAAATCAAAAGTTATGAATTTTACAAGTTTAAACATCTAATAGATCTAAATTCTGATTTTAAATCAAACCTACAGACACGCGGCGTGTTCTGATTGGTTGATACCGATTCGTGCGTATCTATCAAAGAGGTCCGTTAGATCTAACTTAAATCACACGGCCAGATCTGTTCCATACCCCTTCGTTAAGTGATCTATCCTACACGTTGGATCTAGATCCAACGGTGGCCGGTCAAACGACCAAAGCCTGGAGGCGCTAGCGGCGGCGAGTGGCGGTGGCGGCTCTGTTAGTGACGTTTCCGATGATCTAGATCACGCGGAAGAGGGAGGGGTGTCTTACCAAGTTCGTCGTGCGCTGCTGATGCTCGAGGTGGGTTTGGTTGGCGAAGGTGTAAGGGTCCCAACTTTTAATAAGGTAGAGTCCCCTGTGTTTACAATGCTAGTCCCTGGATCAATAGCTAGCATCCATATTTAAGATGTAATATCAAGAAACAAAGGTCATAATACAACTTTATAACCAGGAATAAAATAATCTATTACATCTTACATAGCTCATTTGGCTATTACATTACATTGCAGCAGAATATCTATAAGCATGGGGTCCTTCATCTTCAAAGTACCACAGGCAAACATGTTGGTTGTAGACTTTGTAATCCTAATCACCAAACTTTACTAACATCAATCAAACCTGCAACATACAAGTTACAGCCACAAGGGTCAATACATTTGAATTGTATTGGCAAGTGATACTATGGTAGTATAATGGATTCTATCATCTATATGCTTTTGGCTAAGTGGAGTTGAGGCTTGCATTGCTCAAAAATATATTTTTCCTTATCATTTGAAAATATTAAGTTCTTGCTTTGACAAAATAATCTTTCCCAAGGCATCTCCCAATCAAAGATTGAAGATCCTTTAACCCTTGTTCAACCACAAGTTTTTAACTTAGAAATTTGGATGATGAGATTCTTGATTGCTTCCATGTCTTGATGCTCAAATTGTCCTTTACCAGGGACATGGCTAAGTACTTAGATTTTACACTCTGCAGAGGTGGTGCACTTTCCCCACAAGACTTGGTTTCCCAAGACAAGATCTTTCAGAAGCCTTTCCTTAGACCAAAATGGACGCGCTCCAACCTATCAAACCCTACCACCAACTGTCCATATGGCTAAGTTCTTGCAACCTATATGATCCAGGCAGAGCCCATAATGCCAAGTGGTTGCACTTGAAGCTTCTCAACATTTGACATCTCAAATCTCTTTGTTCCTGGGTGGCCATCCACAAGTAAGATACACAAGGTAAACCATAAACATGGGCCTTGTGAACCACTCAACCAAAATCCACCAAGCAATTACCATTCTACCCAGGAGATTCATTAACTTAGTTGTTTTATTAAACAAAATACAAATCCTCAGACTTAGCAATTTTTCCATAGTGTGAATATATATTCCACCCTTGTTTTCTACTAGCTAAGATAAGCATGATAGTAGTAGGAGTCTTAACTTAGGAAATTTTACTAAGGTTTCATCTACTAGGATTTCTCATAGCAAGGTTTATACTTAGCAAAAATTCCATGCAAGTTTTACTTAGAAAAATCACTAATGCATAGTGAAAGTAATGGGGAAAAAGTATGAAGCATCACTTGAATTTTTGGTAGAGTATGAGTTCACTCCTTGTCCTTGCTACAATCACACTCTTCAAGTCACTACAATTCAATCAAGCAAGGAACAAGTTCAATCTACCATTCAAGCAAACATCACATAAAATAATAAAATATAACAATGCATGCAAGCATGCCAAGGATTGTTTTACTTGGAAAAGTGGTTCCTAATGGGTCATAAACATTTGAAAGCACCTAATGGTCATTTTGTAAAGTGGCAAAGTCATTTGCAAAAGGTTTCACTTCCTAAACCATTTTCAAAAACAAGGTATCATTTTATGTGGTGTAGAAATGTTTTTACTAAGGCATTAATCTATAGGGTTCACAAAATATGTTTTCAAACCATAAAACTTTGTGTTTAGGGTCAGAGAGTTTAAAACAAAACATTTCCCAAAGGTTTTCTCCAAAACCATTTTTAATAAATAAACTATATTTTTATTTGACTAGAAATGGTTTTAAATCAAAGAATCATTCTTTTGTTTCACCAAATACATTTTTGAAACCACAAAGTGTTTCCTATGGTCAGTAGGTTCAAATCACTCCATTTTCAAAAGATTTTATCCCCAAAATCATTTTTGAACAATTTTTACAATCTAAACAAGCATACAAATGTTTCTGCAAAAACAAACAATTTAACAGAAACTTTTTACTAAACCAATGGCATGGTTGGCTAGGGCTTGTTCCACTGAGTCCATTGATATAAATTTTGCAAAAATTGGACGTGTGGAACTAAAGTTATGGATTTTACAAAATCACAAATCTAATAGACTCAAATCTGTTTTTATAACAAACTCTGGGACACGCGTCAGATTCCTATTCATCGAAAACGTTTCGCGTGGATCGACTAACACAGACCGTTGGATCAAGTCATATCGCATGGATCAGATTGCTTACCCCTTCGCTTTAAGTGGTTCTATCCTATCCACTAGATCGAGATCGGACGGCTGCTGCGAGCTTGACCTAAAACGAGCGGCGCTGCGGCGGTGGCTGGCGACGAAGCGGCCATATGGTTGCGGTGCCGGCGATACAGGAAGATAGAGTGGCTGGGGTGATGCTCACCGCGTTCGCAGAAGCCTGGGGAAGCTCAAGGTGTTCTCGAGGAGTCAAGGGGCGCTCTGGTCCGACGTGGATTGCTCGTCGGAGTGGGGAACGGCGTCGGGCTCGTCTGGTGGTCGTCGAGGGCGATGCTGTGGTTCGCCCCGAGGGAAAACGAGGACACGATTAGATGTGCAAGATCAAGGCGAAGCTGTGTGCGTGAAGGAGAAGGAGAGGCGCGGTCGGAAACTACCTGTGGAGCTCGTCGGAGTTGGAGCGGACGGCGGCGTCGTTCAGTCGAAGACGAAGTCGACGCTGCAGAGCACGCGCGAGCGAGGGAAAAGCACTGGCAGGTGCAGGAGATGATGGCGAGCAAGCTAGTGTGCTCTAGAAGCAGTGGGGCTGGCGGTGGTGGCCGGAATTTAAACGGGAGCTCGCCGGAGACTGTGGTGGTTCGGGGAGGATTCCGAGCAGCCTGGTGGCCGAGAGAGCCGGGCGAGAGAGGGGAAATGGAGAGGGTGAGTGGGCGCTTAAGTGAGCGAGGTTACCGTGCGGAATAAACGCTGCAATTAAGTGAATTTACTCGGGGATTGATTGACAGAGAACGGCAGCGAGGTCTGGGGAAGAACAGGTCGCGGGTGGGGAAGATGACCGTGTGGCTGTGGGGTCCACTGGCAGCGAGAGAGAAGGAAAGGGAGCGGGGTCCACCTGTCTGCGACTTAGTGGGTTCAATCGCGAGTGTGAATCGTTTTCTGCGGGAGAGGGCAGTGGGCTGGTTCGGCTTAGTGGGCTAGGATAGTTGAATTTGGGCTGAAATGGCTGTATCCTTTGCATATTTTTTTGTCCGATTCTTTTCTTTTTCTGCTTGAATTTCCTGATTGAATTTCAAACAAACAAATCAAACATTCAAAACAATCCAACTTCCACCACACTTTGCAATTGAATTTGGTTCTGTTTAACAACATAAACCAAAGTCCAAAGACCAAAAATAATATTTTTATTTTAGGGTCCATTTGTAATTAAATAAAATGAACCTTAGTTAATAAATCAAATGGGTTTTAATTTATTTAAAATCTCCATTTGAAATCTAAATATTTTTCAAAACCAATCAGTAGGTTTTATTTGAAAATAGAAGATACTTGGAAAACTTGTTTAAAATTAAATAACAATTTTGATGTTTAATTAAAATAGTAAAACTTTTTTATTTTTAATAAACTTGGATATTAAATCCTTATTATTTTATTTAAATAAACTTTTACTCTTTTAATCAAAGCAAAACATTTTATTTCAAAAGCTTGGCCAAGGTTTAATTTGGCTATATAAATAATCCTTATTTAAAAATCTACCCTTTCCTTTGAAAACAAAATCCTTTTATTAAAGATCCAAAAATAGTAATTTTAAATATTTTTAACTTTATTGTTTATTTAACTATTTAAATCCCTTTAGGATTTTATTTGATCCAAATAGGTTTGAAGGTTTCCAATTGGGATCAAAAAGTTTCTTCTCACCCTGAAAATCAACAAAGTTTTATTTTATTCAATTATTTTTCACATTACAAGATTTGGAAAATCTTGGGATGTGACAGGATACCACCCTTAAAATAAATCTCGTCCCGAGATTTGGGAAGGCTAGGGTTACAAGTAGGCTCAAGACAACTAGGGTACTACCACCCTTAAAAATTTTCCATCTAAATTACATAATGGCTTGCTTGGAATCTTGATGTAACTTTCTGTTGCCTGCCAAAACCCACCGGCGAGCAGCGACTGACAACACGGAGAGCCGGGAGGCTCCCAGATCGCCAGGGCCTCGTCGGGCGACCCGCAAAAGCTCCGGACACGCCCCGCTTGGTTCGAGATGCCACGACCTATACCGGTCGAAGGTGAAGGATTGTTCATTGATTTCGCATGATAAACAAGTATCAGAAATTGGAGCCGTAATCGGCTCCTGTGTTTCTCAGAATCGGCTCCTAAAGCCGATTGCCCCATGGTTCTGCGTTAAATTTATGATAACATGGGGTTTTGCTTGATCACTACAAGTTAAATCGATCTACGATAGTCTAATGTTTTCACCACGAATCGAACGCCCTACGCGTGATTGAGCCCTGCACGCATAAAAGATGAAGAATATTAACCCTAGAGGAGGCCTAATAACCAACGTAAAGCCAATTACGAACATCCTCTCTAGAACGAATAAGCCACGCCCTTATGCATTCTCGATCGCTCAACCCGCTTGCAAGGCCGATTACGTAGATATTAAACTAAACCTTGGCGAACAAGGCACAACTATAACAGATCGAATCGACTAAATAAAGATCATAGGTGCTACCCTTGCACTTTGGGAAAAGGTGCAAGGGTAGCGAGATAGCGGAGGTAGCATAACTTCGACGATAGTAAAGAAAAGCACCGATGCTAGCCTCAAACAATCTATGATAATGGTATTACTCGCCATCAACAACGCTTCAAGACGTAAAACCAGTAATGAATAGATATCGCCTAGATCGCAAGATGCGATCTAGGCAAGATGGCACTTACCGAAAGAAACCCTAGAAACAAGGGGTATGGCGCGCCGAGATTGTGTTTGTTGTGAACGTGGTTGTCCTCCTTTTTCGATAACCTTAGGTACATATTTATAGTCCGAGACTCTCTACTTTTGGAATAACTCTACAATTCTATCTCTACCTAAACATAAACGGAACCTAAACAAACACGAATCCTATTATGATACAAGATACACGGGCAATTTAGCCCAAATCCACGACTAGGCCGATCCAACAACACGTTGAATATATGTATCTTTCAAGCCCATCTTGATCACGCCCATCTCCGCCTTTGGCCAAAATACGGTGATAACACATGCCCCCTGGTTTTGGCAATGATAATTCCAAAACCACTGCATGTTTTTTTTCTTCTTCCTTTTTTATCGGTCCGCGATCGGCTGCACGCGTAACGTAACCGCCACGCTACCCCTTCATCATGATGCCTGTCTTCTCAACTCTGCGCAGGCATGATTTGACGATTTTGGCGGTAACTGGGAACCGCTATGGCATTGAACCGTCTCTCCACTATTCCCTTATTTAAATTCGCTTTGAGCTTCACAATCCCCATCTTCCTCCGGTTGCGGAAAACCCTCTTCCTTCGCCGAAAAAACCTCTTCTCGCCATGGCCTCCTCTCGCTTCCTTCGGTGTGTCCTCCCACGCCCAACTCGATTAGCGACCGAGAGCCGACGCCAGAGGACCCACCACGGCAGAGCAAGACTTTCGCCCCACGATGGTGGGACGAAGGATCGATTTCGCCCTGGTCGAGGATGACGCGTCCCCGATCGACGGCGAAGAGAGCCTCGCCTCGCCGACGGGAATCGGAGGCGAGAGCGACGACGCCCGGTCGGGACGGCGTCGACTCTTCCGACGAGGAGGAGGAATCGAGGAGGACACCTCCGACGAGTATCCGACGAAGCGCTTCCGCTACCGGGTCCAAATAAGACACTTAAGATGACGACGAGATTTAAGAGGTCCTCTGGTTTCTTCAAAGAAGCAGCCGAGGACGATGCCAAGCAGCAGCCGAAGACATAAGAGGACGGCGGCAAGGCGGCGACGCATTTACCTAGGCTTAGATTAGGAATCGATAGTAATAGCCGTAAAGTAGTAGGCCCCTTTGTAATCGATCGTCTGTAAGCAATGATCTTTTGAATGAATGAAAATCTTTCCCAAATATTGTTCCTCTTTGCTTCAATTTTGCCGATAACGAAATAGGTCGATGCTTCAAGTCGATGACATCAGATCGCTTTCAACATACCGCACGCATACAACAAACAAGTCAAATCGCAGAGCCGATGACTACCCATCGGCTTCTCCAAAAACGTTGATGTGGTCAACCTTCGGTCGCATCCTTAGACACATTACCACGGCCACTCCTTGGTTTCAAATGATGACCTGCGACCCTCCTCAACACGGGCGACCCAAATCTCCAATTGCCCATCGAAAAACGTGCCCCGCACCAACGACTAGTGATAAGCAAAGATGAAGATGACTAAGCTGAGATCGCCAAGGTGGACCTGTTTGTAACATGTGTGAACCTCTAGAGTCGATGGCGTGCATCGGCTATATATTTTCTTTTTTTATTCGCCGATTTTCAGATCGCCCCCATATTTTACTATCCATCATCTCACGTGCCTTTACTTAGCCGATTTCATGTATCGCCCCTCGAGTCTTATCGTCCAACATCCCACATGCTTGGGAAATATTTCTTGAGATGTTGCCCGTTGATCGCCATCGAACTTTACGCCATCCAACCGCTCAAGCATGTATGCTTTCATCTTAAAACTTGGTCAACCTCAGACGGACCGTGCCAATTTGGAGACCATTTACTATATGTCGCATCCTTAGTCCCCAAGGGCAACACGACTTCCCATACCGGATCACCAACGTGGAACTCCTTTGGCTTCACTTTCTTGTTGTATGCACGAGCTACTTTGGCCTTGTTCTCTTTGATTTTCTCGAGTGACCATAGCCCGAGCTCGGTTAAATCCTCTACATCACTCATCGTACGCGTATTCTTCATCGCCGATCGTCTCGAAAAGTGACGCGTCTTGATCCAGCCGTAATTTCCCAGGGTAGGACGGCTTCTTGTCCATATACTAGATGATATGGTGAGGTTTTTATTGCTCCATGGCATGACATACGATAAGCCCATAACGCCTCTGACAAAACCTCGTACAACGCCTTGGGTGCTCATCGACTTTTCTCTTGATCACTTGATGAGGCTCTCGTTGACGCTTCAGCTTGCCCATTTGCTTGAGCATAGTATGGAGATGATCTAATCAGCTTAATCCCCATGTCCTCGCAGAACTTTCTAAACTCCTGAGAAATAAAGACCGAACCTCCATCGGTCGTGATAGTTTGGGGAATCCAACCTATGGATGACATGTTCTTTACAAAATTGATAACATCCTTCGAGTTTATCGACTTCATCGGACAGCCTCCACCCATTTAGTGAAGTAGTCGATAGCGTAATCCACATGTGGCCTTTACTTGATGGAGGATTGATTTTGCCGATCATGTCCATGCCCCAACCTCGGAATGGCCAAGGCTTGATGATGGGGTTCATTGCTGACGCGGGTACCATCTGGATTTTTCCAAATTTCTGACATGCTTGACACCCTTTGTAGTAGTTGAAACAGTCCTCAAGCATGGTGGGCCAATAAAACCCTGATCGCCTGATCAACCATTTCATCTTATGAGCCGATTGGTGAGTTCCACAGGCGCCTTCGTGTACCTCGTGTAGGAGCTGATTGGCCTCGGCTGACCCCAGGCATTTGAGCAATAGCCCTTCCAGAGTCCTCAGAAACCTGTCATCCCCAATAAGCACGTACTTCATGGCTTTGTACCTTATCCGCTTAGGTGCCCCGAGCCGAATCTTTCAAGTAATTGAAGATATCGGCTCTCCGATCGTCCGCCTGTGAACTGCACCAACGCCGGCTCCTTCTACCACGCCCCTTGTGTCCTGAAGCCATCTGCAAGATCGTCGCCTCGGTATTCTGCGATCGTGGGATCCAAGTGAAGTTTATACGGAATTGCGTCATCACTCACGGCAGCCATAATGGGAAGAGGGACTCGCTCGCACTTGTAGTCCTCCGTGAGCGGGAAATCACCAACTTGGAGTCTCCAAAATTTTCCGCCCGGCTTCGAGGAGTAACTCCATCCCTTGCATATCGCCTCGTGCTGGCTACATTGTTGGTGCGAGAGGTAGATAATCTGATGGAGAAGGAAAATGTTGCCCCGGGCGATTTAGTAAAATGCCGATGCCGCAGCCATCGTCACAAACTGATCCGTCGAAAAACATAGCCCACGCCTTATGGACAAGGCGGCTATGTTTGTGTTGATCCTTTCAGCGATAAGATCGCCGCCGTCCCCTTAATCGCTTTCGCAGTTGATACCGGATGTCAATTCGATAATGCAAACATCCATTTGCCCGATCAACCTTTTAACATAGGAGCCGACAAAGATGTGCTTTATGACGCCCGATTTGCATATGATGATGATCTCTGCTGATAGCAAAATGTGGCGCAACTTGGTGCAGGTGAAAAACAGGCAGAGGCACAACTTATCGATATCAGGGTACCTCGTCTCTGCGTCCAGCATCCTCCTGCTTATGTAAAAGACGACCCGCTCCAGTCCATCGTAAACTTGCACCACTACCGAGGCGATGGACGTGTCAGCCACTGACAAGTAAATGTAGAATGGCCTGTCAGGCTGAGGTGGAATTAACACTGGCGGCTTTGTCAAATATTCTTTGATCTCGTCAAAGGCTCGTTGTTGTTCTGCCCCCCAGCGGAATTCCTCGTCGGATTTGATTTTTACTAGTCCCATGAACGGCTCAATCCTTCCTGACAGATTGGAGATGAATCGTCTGACGAAGTTGATCTTGCCGATAAGGGACTGTAGTTCTTTCTTCGTGGTGGGTGGCTTCATTGTCCGTACTGCCTCCTGACTTTTCAGGCCGATCTCAATTCCGCGTTCATGGACCAAAAAACCCAAGAACTGACCGGCCGTCACCCCGAAAGCACACTTCTTTGGATTCATCCGTAGGCCGAACTTTCTTGTTCGGTCCAGGACGCTTTGCAGATCGTCCAAGTGTCTGTGCGCTGAAGCAGACTTGACCACCACGTCATCGATGTAGATTTCAACCAGTTTGCCGATCAGATCATGGAAAATATAATTCATGGCCCTTTGGTACGTGGCGCCGGCATTTTTCAGTCCAAATGTCATGACTACATATTCAAATAACCCCACGGACCCTGGGACTCTGAATGCGGTCTTGTGTATGTCTTCTGGAGCCATGAAGATCTGGTTGTACTGGCATTGCCGTCCATGAAGCTCAAAATCTTATGACCAGCTGCTGCATTGATTAATGTTTCTGCCACCGGCATCGGATACTCATCCTTTGGGGTAGCTCTGTTGAGATCTCGAAAATCTATAGCAACACGCCATTGGCCACCCTTCTTCTCTACAGGTACGATACTAGAAATCCACTCAAAGATACCGCATGGTCCGATCAACTTGGTCAACATTTTCTCGACCTCTTTCTTGACTTCTTCCGCATTTCGCCTTCATTTGTCGTGATCGCTGCCGAAACGGCGAAATCCTTTTTGAGCGGAGTCGATGCTCGATGATGCTCTGTCCAACCCGAGCATCTATGTGTAGTCCCAAAGCGGCTGGATATTGTTTCAAGAGGCTATCATCGGGCCCCGCAGACTCGGCTCTAACTTTCTGGATAAATGTTGGTCGTGGCTTATCCCGGGACCAATGTCGATCTCTTCTAGCTCATCACGGATGTAAACCCGCACCCTAGCTTTCCGTCACCGTCAAATCGACGCTAAACACGTGGCACACGGGGTGAGGACAACAAAATAATTTGGGCCGATCGCTTGAATCGGCCCTTTTGCTTGCATCAAGGGACGGTTTACACCTCATTATTTTACGTGGCGTAGCATGTCTCGCCATTTACTACATGAGCCGCTTGTCGATGATCGCTGCTTTTATTTTTGTGGCCGATCGCAGGATCGGCCGTACTACCTGATGATCGTGGGCTTTTCTACTCTGAAGGCCGGATAAGACCAGCCTCACCCCGCTTTTTGTAGCTTCAATACGCCAGCCGCCTAGATTGATTCCAGAGATCGGCTCTTAGTCTTCGCTTCCCGGATGTTCATGCCAGCTATGGAGATCTCGATAGAATCGTCCGTGGATGACCTCCACGCCTCCATCCCACCGGATCGCATCGATGCATTGTGGACGGATGCAGCAATTAGCGTGAATCCAATCCCTTCCTAGCAAGACGGTGTAAGTGCTCTTGCCGCCCACGACGAAGAATGACGTGGTACGGTTTTCCGCCCACGCCAAGTCCATGTTCGCGACGCCTTATGCCTCAAGACCGTTGAAGTCGCCAACGTGATGTTGGTTTTGATCGATCTGCGATGGAGCGTCCCAAACGTCGTAGCATGGAGTATGGCATGATGTTGATCGCCGCCGGTGTCCACCAACATCTTGCCGACAGTTGCCCATTGATGTAACCTCAGGCTGTGGCTTTCAGATGTTTGTAACCCTTCTCACGTGGCTTCAAAGATAATCGTGGGCCTGATCAAACCGTACACGGTAGCTCATCGGTTCTTGGCGCAGAATTACGGGAGTACGAACACCATGTTTGTGCCACCGATGTCTTTGCATCGGCTTTTACCGGTTTGGGGCGCCACTCTTTCCTGGTCGGGCGGTCTTCCGTTTCCATAGTCTGCCTCACTTTGACGGCCAGATCAGGCCGTGCTTTATTCAAGGCGTGGAGATACTGCGCTTCAGCTTCCTCTAAGTTACGCAGCCGTGCACTTTCGCTCGGTGTGTCTGAGTCCGTCGGGCACCACCTTGGACGGTGATACCTGTCTTCGCCCTTGTCATTCTTTGGCTTCGAGGTCTTCGCCGAGCGGACTCCCGTGACGGCTCCGGGTGGAAGAGGCCCTAGACGCTTGAATACCGACATCGGCCTCGTGTCTTCCTTTTTGCGACCGCATTCAGGCGGTTGTCGATTGTAGGCAATCGGCTCATTCCTGCGCCCCCAGAATACTGAAAAAGGACAATCCCAATGCATGTCCGCCTTCCTTCCTTTCGACGGCCCCTAGCAAGGTGCTCATATCCTTCGTCGTCTCGCGCCAAATGACGCTGGTCATCTTGGCGCTCATACTTGTTAAGGAGATGCGAATGTGGCTTCGATATCGCACTCTTCACTTGTTCCTCTGTTAAGTACCTTTGTCATTGTTGGGCCGGTCGCATGGACTAGCCTCTTTTCTTTCCTTGCCCGAGAGCGACCACCGTCCTCCTTGTACGTGTCATGGTGGTACCCCGACCCTACCATATCAACGCCGAACGAGAAATCCAGCTTGCGCCTCGCGGAGCGACTGAGTTCTACCATGTTGACGCCGGGAAATGGGTTTGTATCTACTTTCATGGCGAACTGCCCAAGGATCAGACGGCCTTGCTCGATCGCCATTTGGATTTGGCGCAGCTCTTTGCACTCATTGGTGGTATGGGTGAAGGAGTGATGCCACTTGCAGTATGGCCTCCTGCTCATTTCGAGCCGTAGGGATTTTGTGGCCTTCGGTAACCTCACCGCTTCTCCTTCAAGAAGAAATCAAATATCTGCTCAGCTTTGCTCACATCAAGTCGAACCCTTTCGGCCCCTTGCGTTTCACCCATTTGCAGGCCACAGGATCTGCCCCGAGCCCATTCAGACGGCCACCTCCTGGTCCTGTAGGATCTTCTTCTTCGCATCGACCGTGCTTATCGGATGTTTGAATTTGTCTTGGTACAACTGTGGTGGCGCCGCTCATACATCGCCGCCGGGCCATGTGCGCCAATGAGTTGTACTCTACCGAACGCCAGATCCTTGATGGGTGCCGAGAGACCCAACCGCCAGCTCGACCGCTTCCTTCGCTTAAACGAGCCGAGTAACATCGGTTCTTGACAGTCTGGCGCTGGATGTACTCGCCATTTTTCTCGCTTCGCCGCACTGCGCAGTCTGCAATGCCAGCCTCGAGCTCTCGAATGGTACCGGATGTGGAACCGCTCTTCCAGCTTGCTTCGGTATGAATTGAATCGTGGTAGTGAGGTGTACCACCCAAAGGCTGGTCCGCCGAGATTGCGCAAAGAATCTTACGCGCATCCGATCCGATGTCAAATCATGCCTAGTTGTGCGGTATCGGCTTATGTGCTCGATCGAGCTTGACCCTTCCGACCATTGAACCTTGAGAACTCGTGGAGCTTATACTTGGGTGGCGGAATCGATCAAACTTCGTTGGGTACGGCTTTGAATAGCCGATTGTCCTTCTCTTCGCACGGTCAACTGGTCCCTCAGATGGTACCGATTTGCTCCACCGTTTGAGTAGGGGCTAGATTCTCATGACTTGCTCCAGGGCATACTTGGCTAGCCACGCCTGTTTGTCAGGTCCATCCCAGCCATATCGCTGCTCGAACACCGCTCAAGATCCCCGCCCAAGAGCTCCCGCCGCCAGAAACCCCTGCGGTTGCAATCTGTTGGTGCGTGTCGCTATTGCACCGCACGAGGCGCATATATATCCGTGGGATCTCCTTAGGTGGCTCAAACAGGAATTGGCATCGCTGGTCGCCTCCACCTTGTAGACGACGTGAAGCCGCTGCTCCAAGGCGGTCTGGAGCTGCAAGTGCGAACGGAGTCAGGCCTGGTTTGAGCGGTCTTTCTCCCTGGTGAGTCCCTAAAGTAGGCCCGACGGTGAGTACTGATGTTTCATGATCTCCTGAACTACGCGCATCGACCCGCTCAGCGTTCACGGGCTCTCGAATGGCGGTGAGAATGAGCCACCATGTAGTTGACTTCGTCAGGGCTCGTGCGCTCCTCAAGGAATGAGCAGATCCACCTCATTAAGAGCGCTCGGGAGAACCCTTTCCATCCGATGCCATGCGTACGGGTCCTCTCAAAAGAGTCGATGAGGTCTTCCTCGAAGAGGGCCTTGATCTCGTACGGCCTTGTGCTCGTCGAGCGATCGTTGTAAGTGATCGGTCCGTTTCTCCATCGCAGCGTCGGGTGTTGATGTAGACGTTGTTGAAGGTCCCACCGGCGTGCGAATGTGTTGCCTACCAAAACCCACCGCGAGCAGCGATCGACAACACGGAGAGCCGGAGGCTCCCAGATCGCCGTGGGCCCTGGTCCTCGGCGACGGCCCAAAAGCTCCGACACGCCCCGGCTTGGTTCGGATGCCACCTGACCTATACCTGGTCGGAAGGTGAAGGATTGCTCGATTGATTTCCTGCATGATAAACAAGTATCGTAAAATTCGAGCCGTAATCGGCTCCTGGTTTCTCAGAATCGGCTCCTAAAGCCGATTGCCCCATGGTTCTCGTTAAATTTATGATAACATGGGGTTTTGCTTGATCACTACAAGTTAAATCGATCTACGATAGTCTAATGTTTTCACCACGAATCGAACGCCCCACGCGTGATTGAGCCTGGTACGCATAAAAGATGGAGAATATTAACCCTAGAGGAGGCCTAATAACCAACGTAAAGCCACCACGGAACATCCTCTCTAGAACGAATAAGCCACGTCCTTATGCATTATTGGATCGTTCAACCCGCTTGCAAGGCCTGATTACGTAGATATTAAACTAAACCTTGGCGAACAAGGCACAACTATAACAGATCGAATCGACTAAATAAAGATCAAGCAGGTGCTACCCTTGCACTTTGGGAAAAGGTGCAAGGGTAGCGAGATAGCCGGAGGTAGCATAACCGACGATAGTAAAGAAAAGCACCGATGCTAGCCTCAAACAATCTATGATAATGGTATTACTCGCCATCAACAACGCTTCAAGACGAGTAAAACCGGTAATGAATAGATATCGCCTAGATCGCAAGATGCGATCTAGGCGATGGCACTTACCCGAAAGAAACCCTAGAAACAAGGGGTGGCGCGCCGAGATTGTGTTTGTTGTGAACGTGGTTGTCCTCCTTTTTCGATAACCTTAGGTACATATTAATAGTCCGGAGACTCTCTACTTTTGGAATAACTCTACAATTCTATCTCTACCTAAACATAAACGGAACCTAAACAAACACGAATCCTATTATGATACAAGATACACGGGCAATTTAGCCCAAATCCACGTACTAGGCCGATCCAACAACACGTTGAATATATGTATCTTTCAAGCCCATCTTGATCACGGCCCATCTCCGTCTTTGGCCAAAATACGGTGATAACACTTTCCTAGATAGAAGTTTGCATAGTGGCCTAGCTCCTTGCATTTGAAACATGTGATAAGGCTGAGGTCTTGAGGTGGCTTCTCTAGACAATATGATGCATAATGTCCTAACTCCTTGCAGTGTTTGCACATCACTTGGCTAAAATCCTTCCTTATCTTGGGTTTCACTAGCTTTTGTTTGTCTTCTTGGTTCTTCTTCTTTTCTGGGCATTCACTGGCATAGTGTCCCATCTCTTTGTAATTGTAACATTGCAACTGGCTTATGTCCTTCTTCTTCTTTTTGGGTCTCTCCAAAGTTAGGAGTTCTTCTAGTTCATGTTCTTCATATCTCACCTCAAAGGTGGGAAATTTTTCTCTCTTCTTGAGGCAGTTACTAGAGATATGACTTTCTTCTTCTCCACTAGGGCATTGATCTTTATTCTCCTTGGATGTATGATCCTTGTATCCACAAATATTGCAAGCTTTGGTTCTTTCTAAAATAACATCTTTGTCATCCTTGTTGTCATTAGCTCTTTGGGAAAAGTTTTCTCCCATGTTGATCATTTGAGTAACCAATCCTTGCAACAATTGGGATTGAAGCTTCAAAATCCTTTGTATGGCTGGGTCTAGTCCATTGTTGTTGGCTAAAAGCTGAGTTGTCTCTTGGCTCAACTGGTTTTGGGTTGCTATAAGTTCTCTCATGTTGTCCTCTTGGTTGTTGTTGGTGTCATCAACCTTGATGTTGGAGTCTCTTGGAGAAGTCATCTGTTTGGGTTGGATTGGGATTAGAATAGGCAAATATTTCTAAGGGAATAATTCTAATCACACACACATCACAAGTTACACAAGCAATGTGCAAGCAATCACAACAAACATTCCACTCAAACAAAAGTTTCAAGCATATTTGTAGGCAACCAAAAATATTTTTGTTACACCACATAAGTTGGTGGGTTTGACTTTAACTAAATATGGTGGTCCATCTATATGGTTCACTTGAGATCTTTCCATCCTTCTTGGTTGATTCCTTCTTGCATGAGATTATGGTTTCCTTGGAAAAATTCTTGGTCACAAAAACTTCAAAGGTGATGTAGGCTCCTTCTAACTTGTGTTTCCTTAGTCTCCAAATCTTGAGCAAGATTTCCTTGTCTCACTTGTCCTTAGTGATAACCATGGTTGAAGTCCTTGGTGAATATGCTGAAGATGTTGAAGTCATTAGAGTTGAAGAAGTTGAAGTCATTAGAGTTGAAGAAGTTAAAGTCATTAGAGTTGAAGAATTCCTTTGCACATGGTGAAGTGTTTGGCCATGGGGTAGGTTTTTCCATCAAGTTGAAATGGAAGAGATGTAGAGTCAAAATCAAAATGGTTGAGGAAAGAGTTTACAAGATTGTTTGTAAATAAGTTTTGGAACAAATACAACTCCTATCTTTCTAAGGGGTTTTGTCAAATCCTAGGTTTACAAATCCTACAGGCAAAACAATGCTCTGATACCATTTGTAAGGGTCCCAACCTTTAATAAGGTAGAGTCCCCTATGTTTACAATGCTAGTCCCTGGATCAATAGCTAGCATCCATAGTTAAGATGTAATATCAAGAAACAAAGGTCATAATACAACTTTATAACCAGGAATAAAATAATCTATTACATCTTTCATAGCTAATTTGGCTATTACATTACATTGCAGCAGAATATCTATAAGCATGGGGTCCTTCATCTTCAAAGTGCCACAGGCAAACATGTTGGTTGTAGACTTTGTAATCCTAATCACCAAACTTTACTAACATCAATCAAACCTGCAACATACAAGTTACAGCCATAAGGGTCAATACATTTGAATTTCATTGGCAAGTGATACTATGGTAGTATAATGGAGTCTATCATCTATATTCTTTTGGCTAACTGGAGTTGAGGCTTGCATTGCTCAAAAATATATTTTTCCTTATCATTTGAAAATACTAAGTTCTTGCTTTGACAAAATAATCTTTCCCAAGGCATATCCCAATCAAAGATTGAAGATCCTTTAACCCTTGTTCAACCACAAGTTTTTAACTTAGAAATTTGGATGATGAGATTCTTGATTGCTTCCATGTCTTGATGCTCAAATTGTCCTTTACCAGGGACATGGCTAAGTACTTAGATTTTACACTCTGCAGAGGTGGTGCACTTTCCCCACAAGACTTGGTTTCCCAAGACAAGATCTTTCAGAAGCCTTCCCGTAGACCAAAATGTACGCGCTCCAACCTATCAAACCCTACCACCAACTGTCCATATGGCTAAGTTCTTGCAACCTATATGATCCAGGCAGAGCCCATAGTGCCAAGTGGTTGCACTTGAAGCTTCTCAACATTTGACATCTCAAATCTCTTTGTTCCTGGGTGGCCATCCACAAGTGAGATACACAAGGTAAACCATAAACATGGGCCTTGTGAACCACTCAACCAAAATCCACCAAGCAATTACCATTCCACCCAGGAGATTCATTAACTTAGTTGTTTTATTAAACAAAATACAAGTCCTTAGACTTAGAAATTTTTCCATAGTGTGAATATATATTCCACCCTTGTTTTCTACTAGCTAAGCTAAGCATGATAGTAGTAGGAGTCTTAACTTAGGAAATTTTACTAAGGTTTCATCTACTAGGATTTCCCATAGCAAGGTTTATACTTAGCAAAAATTACATGCAAGTTTTACTTAGAAAAATCACTAATGCATAGTGAAAGTAATGGGGCAAAACTATGAAGCATCACTTTCCTTTTTGGTAGAGTATAAGTTCACTCCTTTTCCTTGCTACAATCACACTCTTCAAGTCACTACAATTCAATCAAGCAAGGCACAAGTTCAATCTACCATTCAAGCAAACATCACATAAAATAATAAAACATAACAATGCATGCAATCATGCCAAGGATTGTTTTATTTGGAAAAGTGGTTCCTAATGGGTCATAAACATTTGAAATCACCTAATGGTCATTTTGTAAAGTGGCAAAGTCATTTTCAAAAGGTTTCACTTCCTAAACCATTTTCAAAAACAAGGTATCATTTTATGTGGTGTAGAAATGTTTTTACTAAGGCATTAATCTATAGGGTTCACAAAATATGTTTTCAAACCATAAAACTTTGTGTTTAGGGTCAGATAGTTTAAAACAAAACATTTCCCAAAGGTTTTCCTCCAAAACCATTTTTAATAAATAAACTATATTTTTATTTGACTAGAAATGGTTTTAAATCAAAGAATCATTCTTTTGTTTCACCAAATACATTTATGAAACCACAAAGTTTTTAATATGGCAGTAGGTTCAAATCACTCCATTTGCAAAAGATTTTATCCCCAAAATCATTTTTGAACAATTTTTACAATCTAAACAAGCATACAAATGTTCCTGCAAAAACAAACAATTTAACAGAAACTTTTTACTAAACCAATGGCATGGTTGGCTAGGGATTGTTCCACTGATTCCATTTATATGAAGTTTGCAAAAAATGGACGTGTGGAACTAAAGTTATGGATTTTACAAAATCACAAATCTAATAGACTCAAATCTGTTTTTTATAACAAACTCTGGGACACGCGTCAGATTCCTATTCGTCGAAAACGTTTCGCGTGGATCGACTAACACAGACCGTTGGATCAAGTCTCGCACGGATCAGATTGCTTACCCCTTCGCTTTAAGTGGTTCTATCCTATCCACTAGATCGAGATCGGATGGCTGCTGCGAGCTTGACCTAAAACGAGCGGCGCTGCGGCGGTGGCTGGCGGCGAAGCGGCCAGATGGTGGCGGTGCCAGCGATACAGGAAGCTAGAGTGGCTGGGGAGATGCTCACCGCGTTCGCAGAAGCCTGGGGAATCTCAAGGTGTTCTCGAGGAGTCAAGGGGCGCTCTGGTCCGACGTGGATTGCTCGCCGGAGTGGGGAACGGCGTCGGGCTCGTCTGGTGGTCGTCGAGGGCGGTGCTGTGGTTCGCCCCGAGGGAAAACGAGGACACGATTAGATGTGCAAGATCAAGGCGAAGCTGCGTGCGTGAAGGAGAAGGAGAGGCGCGGTCGGAAACTACCTGTGGAGCTCATCGGAGTTGGAGCGGACGCGCTGCTCGTTAAGTCGACGCCGCAGAGCACGCCATGAAGCGAGGGAAAAGCACCGGCAGGTGCAGAGATGATGGCGAGCAAGCTAGTGTGCTCGAAGCGGTAATGGCGGTGGTGGCTGGAATTTAAACGGGAGCTCGCCGGAGACTGTGGTGGTTCGGGGAGGGTTCCGAGCAGCCTGGTGGCCGAGAGAGCCGGGCGAGAGAGGGGAAATGGAGAGGGGGAGTGGGCGCTTAAGTGAGCGAGGTTACCGTGCGGAATCAACGCTGCAATTAAGTGAATTTACTCGGGGATTGATTGACAGAGATCGGCAGCGAGGTCTGGGGAAGAACAGTCATGGTGGGAAGATGACCGTGTGGTGTGGGGTCCACGCAGCGAGAGAGAAGGAAAGGGAGCGGCTCCACCTGCGACTTAGTGGGTTCAATCGCGAGTGTGAATCGCTTTCATGGGAGAGGCAAAATGGGCTGGGCTTAGTGGGCTAGGATAGTTGGGCTGGGCCGGCTGGGCTGTATCCTTTGCATATTTTTTTTGTCTGATTCTTTTCTCTTTTTCTGTTTGAATTTCCTGATTGAATTTTAAACAAACAAATCAAACATTCAAAACAATCCAACTTCCACCACACTTTGCAATTGAATTTGTTTCTGTTTAACAACATAAACCAAAGTCCAAAGACCAAAAATACTATTTTTATTTTAGGGTCCATTTATAATTAAATAAAATGAACCTTAGTTAATAAATCAAATGAGTTTTAATTTATTTAAAATCTCCATTTGAAATCTAAATATTTTTCAAAACCAATCAGTAGGTTTTATTTGAAAATAGAAGATACTTGGAAAACTTGTGTAAAATAAAATAACAATTTTTATGTTTAATTAAAATAGTAAAACCTTTTTATTTTTAATAAACTTGGATATTAAATCCTTATTATTTTATTTAAATAAACTTTTACTCTTTTAATCAAAGCAAAACATTTTATTTCAAAAGCTTGGCCAAGGTTTAATTTGGCTATATAAATAATCCTTATTTATAAATATACCCTTTCCTTTGAAAACAAAATCCTTTTATTAAAGATCCAAAAATAGTAATTTTAAATATTTTTAACTTTATTGTTTATTTAACTATTTAAATCCCTTTAGGATTTTATTTGATCCAAATAGGTTTGAAGGTTTCCAATTGGGATCAAAAAGTTTCTTCTCACCCTGAAAATCAACAAAGTTTTATTTTATTCAATTATTTTTCACATTACAAGATTTGGAAAATCTTGGGATGTGACAGAAGGGGCGCTCGCGGTTGAAAGGTATTGCTCGTCGGAGTCGTTGCTGTCGTCGAGCGTGTGCGGCTAGAGATGGTGGCGACGCTACGGCTCATGCTAAGGCACAAGAGAGGTGGCGTTAGATGCGTGCAGACAAGGCGAGCGTGTGAGTATGAATGAGAGAGGGAGGCGCAGTCGGTACAAATCAGGAGAGATCGTCGGAGTTTGCGGCTGCGTCGAGCACTTGCGGTCGTCGTCGTTGGCGAGGCTCCAGATAGTCCTAGCACGCACCAATGGGGTTAGAGGATGCGCAAGGTCGCTGCGATCACGCTGGCAAGATTAGAAGGCAAGGGGCGACGAGAGCTCACCGGAATCGTACGCCGGAGTGCGTCTGTGCAGCGGCAGAGGGAGTTCGAATACGCGCAGCCTGGGGGCAACTGGGTGTGGGTGTTTTGGGGGAAAGGACTGTGGCGAGGTGGTGATTTTATAGCCAGAGAAGGGGCGACGATTACGCGTTGTATCAATGCAATTGATCGAGGCAGTGAAGAGGAAGAAACGGCCGGAGGCGACGTGTTCCTGCGCGAGATTTTGGGGAAGGTGACGATGACGTGCAGAGGGGCCACCAGTCAGCGATGGTGTGGATTGGTTCAGTGCGGGTGAGAGAAGAAACAGAGGGAAAGTGGCCCGGGTGGGCTTTTGGGCTGGATCTGGTTCTGGGCTAGATTAGTAGCACCGGCCCTTTTCTAATTCTTTTCTCCTTTTCTATTTTATGTTTGATTTTCCAGGAATCAAATTCAAATGTTTTCAAATGTGTTTGATTTCAAACTTGTTCTGGATTTTTTGTAAAGTGTAAAAAAAGTATTCATTTGGTTGCAGAACAAAGTTTCACACTTTAAAAGATTTGACACTTTGGAATTTCAAAATAAACAATGTTTTTACCCATTGCTTAAAAAGACAAAGAAGTGGTTTAATTTTGTTTCTCTGTTTTGAAAATCCTTGTCCAAGCTTTGGATTTTATCAATTAAACTCATGAGAAGACAACAATGGTTTAAAAAAATAATCTCTCATTGGAGAGTAGCATTGGATCAATGCTTTGTTTACATAAAATAATGAGCATCAGATGCTCCTGTTTTTGAAATGGTTTTGAAAAGGAACCCTAAATGATCATGGATGCATGGATGATATGTATGCGTTTTGAAACATGATTTTAGGGATGTCACATTAAAGCTCTCACAAACTTGATGGCACACTTTATTTTTCTTGCCCCTAATAAACTTGAAGTATTGTGTCGTCTATGTTGTATATGCTTGCACTTATACGTTGGAATTAGCAGAACCGTGCTGTCATGGGGAGCGCTTTCAACATTGCACTTGTACGTTGTACATAGTTGATATCATGCTCTTTTGTCTATGAATGTCACCGGTGTGAAATAAAGAGGGAACTTGTAAGTCCACGGAGTTTGTATTTTGTGTTATATAAACGCCTGGGCCTCTAGCCTAAGCCATGCCTAATCATGGTGGAAACTTGCAGCATCACTATAGTGAGCTATCTATGAAGCATCCTCAATAAAAATCTATGCATATAGTAAATAAAAAGATCGCTGAGATGCTCATTGTCTGCTTGCCTTGTCATATTTATTATGGGATAGCTCATGTACCATGTGCAAGGGGTACCCTGTTGGCGGTTCTCTATGATACGCATGTACTTACAATGAAAAGAACTTACAGGTGACTGAAGTTGAGTAGCATGAGGTGTGGCCCTCGTATTCAAGGGACTTGAGGTTGCCAACTTATACTTCGTCAAGCATATACTCCATAGTTTGTGCACTTTAACCTTAACCACTTCAAGATGCTTATGATAGGGGCAATGAGGGCTGAAAGCTAACAAGTACCATAATTTTTGGAATCTCTTTTTGAAACTTGAAATCACTGCTTCCCTTTACAAAGAGTCTTTCTTCCACTATTATTGAGTCTCCACCTTCTACCTATAGGCACCATTAAGAAAGCATAGTTGCCATTCTGTGTGCAATGTACCAAAGCTTATTGATTGATGCATATTGTGATATTACTTGTTCTTATGCTATTTGTTTCTAGTCACCCTTGTGAACTTTGAAGGTGTCCTATGCATCTATTTTCTACTCTATGAGGGACAAGCTGATTGCCACTATGCCATGTTTTTTGTATGTGAAACAAACAAACGTTTTTCAGTGCATGTTATTCATGATCTTTGTTTATAGCCTTTCATGTTGCATGCATAGTTACTTTGTCCCACTGTTAGAACTCCATATTTCATGCACATGTTTAGAGTTCTTTGATCCCAGCTTTCAATGCTTGCAAATAGTTTGATCTTGATTTTGATGGTGCATGTCAACTCAAAAATTGTTCTTTTTATCACTTACCTACTCGAGGACGAGCAGGAGTTAAGCTTGGGGATGCTTGATACGTCGTAAACGTATCTATAATATTTTATGTTACATGCTTGTTTAGTATCCACTTTGCTATGTTTTGTCTACACTTTGAGGTATTTTTATACACTTTCTGGAACTAACCTATTGACAAGATGCCACAGTGCGAGTTGCCTGTTTTCTACTGTTTTTTTGTTTCAGAAAGCTAAAAAATGAATATTCTCGGAATTGGACGGGACAAAAGCCAAAGTTCATATTTTCTCGGAAGCGATACAGAAAATTGAAGACGAGATGGAGGAGGAAACCAGGGTGGCCACACCCTAGGTGGGCGCGGCCCCACCCTAGGCCGCACCCATAGGGGGTGTGAGCCCCTGGACCTCCACCGACCTTGTCTCCTTCGCCTATAAGAAGCCTCCGACCCAAAAACCCTAAATAATCTGGCAGAAATCCACGAAAACCTCCGTAGCGCCGCCGCCACCGAAGGGAAGATTCGGGGGACAGAAAGTCTCTGTTTCGACACCCTGCCGGGATGGGGAAGTGCCCCCAAAGCCATCTCCATCGATCTCCACCACCATCTCCATCACCGTTGCTGATTCCCATGATGAGGAGGGAGTAGTTCTCCTTCGAGGCTAAGGGCTCTACTGGTATCTATGTGTTCATCTCTGTCTCTATGCATGATCTTGTTGTGGTCATGAGCTTTGTAATCAAGTAGATCTACCTTGCTACTCAAGTGCTTTAATATATATCTGCTCTCCCCATGTGTGTGAAAATGACAGCGTGCACGCCATGGTGGCACTTAGGCTTGAGTCTACATAAATAATATTTGTGCTTTAATAGATCTATGATTTTCCCCACGTGTGTGAAAGTGACAGCGGGCATACCGTGTGTGGAACTTTGGCTAGATTGAATATTTGTTATGAGTTATATTTGGAGTTGGTTGTCTTTATGAAATTATGGTGTTTGTTGGAACCATCTAGCGCTCAAGGTGACAGTCTGGGGTTATCTAGATTGGGGAAGGCGGACTTTGAGGTGTGCTTTTATAGCCCTACCATGGATTAGTGTGTCCAACCAGAGAGTAGTTAAGAGTAGTATCATGAAGAGAGGATATTTATATGAGAGAGTGTTCAGTAGTGAAAGTATGATCCCTAGGCCTTGTTTCTAAACATTGAAACACCGTTTGCTACTAGATCTGTTGCATGTTTGCTTGCTTCCATATTTGTTCCGTTTGCCGAGGAGGTTTTGGGCTTTTACCTTTCCTCCACACCATCAGCTCTTTTCTGGTACCGTTACCCCACGTCAACAACAAGTCAGAAGATATTTTTTGGCACCGTTACCACTTGTATTTTACTATCTCTTCGCCGAACTAGTGCACCTATACACCTGACAAGTCTATTGGGTGTGTTGGGGACACAAGAGACTTCTTGTGTCTTGATTGCAGGGTTGCTTGAGAGGGAATACCTTTGACCACTTCCTCCCTGAGTTTGATAAACCTTGGGTAATCCACTTAAGGGAAACTTGTTGATGTTCTACAAACCTCTACAATTGGAGGCCCAACAACTATCTACAAGAATAGAAGTGCGTAGACATCATTGGTCCTTGCCTAACCCTATGGTTCACTACAAAATTTACAATATAGCTGTCAACCTCCCTTTTGATGATTTTTGTGTAGCTATCAGAGTGCCACAGTGGAGTTCATGTGAGAAGATTAGGGAGAGGCCCACGCCACTCATGGACTTATATGTAGAGATTTGCCAAGGTTGCATCTTCTCAAAGGAGATTGGTAAAATTCGGAATATTCATCTCCCATCCATTAGATATTTTTCCTATTTCATTGCCAAGTGTGTTCTTGCTAGGAAGACTGCTAGTAAATTATCTGCATTTGATCTAGATTTTATCCCAGCCGCCTTGAAACGAGATAGGACTTATAACTTGGGTGCTTTGATAGCTTTAGTCTTGCTGCTAACTGATGATGTGTAACTTAGATCACTATAGAGCTTCGTTGGGAGACCCCAAGAGGAAGTTATGATGAGCACAGCAACAATTTTTTCCTCAGTAAGAAACCGAGGTTATCGAACCAGTAGGAGGAAGGAAACGACTCAAAGGTGTTGCTAGCAACTTGGAAACCTGCACAACACAAACTCAAGACTTTGCCCCAACGAACAGTGAGGTTGTAAATCTCACCGGTTTGTTGAAAACAAAGGATTAAGTATATGGTGTGGAAGGTAATGGTAGATTGCACAAAGTAAACAGTAACAATGGAAGATGTATCAATGGTAAAGATTGGACTTAGGTTCATAGTTCACTAGAGATGCTCTCCTTAAGATAAACAACATAACATGTTGGGTAAACAAATTACAGCAGGGCAATTGATAGGACAGAGCAAGGCATAACAATGCAATACTAGACATTCATGATCCTATGAGATTTGATTGGGAATTACAAAAATATACATTGACCGCCATCCAACTACATCTATGACTAGTAATCCACCTTCAGGTTATCATCCGAACCCCCTCCAGTATTAAGTTGCAAGCAACTGATAACTGCTTTAAGCAAGGTGTGTAAAGTAAACAATACAATTGTTCCATGAACAAGAGATTGTTGTTTTATCCCTAGTAGCAACAGTACATCTATAACCTTAGAGATTTCTGTCACTTCCCCAGATTCAATAGAGGCATGAACCCACTATCGAGCATAAATACTCCCTCTTGGAGTCACTAGCATCTACTTGGCCAAGATAGCTACTAGAAACAGAGAGCATGCAAGATCTCAAACAAAACAGACATGATAGAATCAATAAGATCAATAACCAATCTGACATAGTAATCTCAATATCCATCGGATCCCCGCAAGCACAACATGCATGATTACAAATAGATGATCTTGATCATGAACGAAGCTCACAAGATCTAAACATGGTAGCACAAAGGAGGAGAAACAACCATCTAGCTACTACATGGACCCGCAGTCCAAGGTGGAACTACTCACGCTTCATACCGGAGGCTGGCATGGTGATGAAGAAGGCTTCTGGGATGATCTCTCCCCTCAAGCAGGGTGCCGGGAAGAGCTTTAGATCCCCCGATCTAGGGACGATGGAGGCTACGGCTACGAACTGTTTCGTGGAAGATTGATCGGGTACTTAGGGTTTAGGTATCAGGGGACTCTTATAGGCAAAGAGGGAGGCCGAGGGGGTGCCCGAGGCGGATGCACCCCCCAGGTGCGGGCTAGGCCTGGACGCGCTGCCAGGAGTGTGGGACCCTCGAGGCCCTCCTCCGTCTCGTCTTCTGGCTCCGTGTTCCCCACGGTAAAATATTGACTTTGCTTTTGTCCCGTCCAATTCCGAGCATATTCATTTTCTGACTTTTCTGGAACCAAAAACAACAGAAAACAGACAACTAGCACTGTGGCATCTTGTTAATAGGTTAGTCCCAAAAAACATATAAAAATACCTCAAAGTGTAGAGAAAGCAAGGGCAAAGTAGATACTAAACAAGCATGGAACATAAAAAATTATAGATACATTTACGACATATCAAGCATCCCCAAGCTTAACTCCTGCTCGTCCTTGAGTAGGTAAGTGATAAAAATAATAATTTTTGAGGTGACATGCACCATCAAAATCAAGATCAAACCATTTGCAAGCATTGAAAGCTGGGATCAAAGTACTCTAAACATGAGCATCAAAGATGAAGTTCTAACAATAAGACAAAGTAACTAAGCATGCAACATGAAAGGATACAAAGAAAGATCATGAATAACAATTCATTGAAACACGTTTGTTTGTTTCACATATAGAAAACATAGTATAGTGGCATCCAGCTTGTCCCTCACGGAGTATCAACAAATGCATAGTACACCTTCAAAGTTCATAAGGGTGACTAGATACAAGTAATTCAAGAACAAGCAATATCAACAATATGAATCAATCAATAATTTTTGGGACAATTCACACGGAACTAAGAATGACAACTATGCTCTCTTAATTGGTGCCTAAGGATAGAAGGTGGAGACTCAATATAATAGTGGAAGAAAGGCCCTTCATAAAGGGAAGCAGGGATTTCAAGTCTCATAAAGAGCTTCCAAAAATTATGGTACTTGTTAGCTTTCAGCTCTCGTTGACCCTATCATAAGCATCTTGAAGTGATTTAGGTTAAAGTGAAAAAACTATGGAGTATATGCTTGACAAAGTATAAGTTGGCAATCTCATGTCCCTTGAGTACGAGGGCCGCTCCTGATGACCCACAAGTATAGGGGATCGCAACAGTCTTCGCGGGTAGTATTACCCAATTTATTGATTCGACACAAGGGGTGTAGGGTTCGCAGCATAGAAAACAAAAAATTTCCTACGATGGGAACTATGTACCAAGATCTATCTACTAGATACAAACAACGGGCGGATATACATCCATACAGAACATACCCTTGAAGACCGACAAAGCTTAACAAGTCCAAACTCGTGGTTGATGTAGATGATCTCTTGCCGATCTCAAGATCGAGAGGAAGTCCTAGCACCGCAAAACAGCAGCGCATCTGTGCTCGCACACACGTACAAGACACCGAGCAACCTCCGACTCCTTGCTCCAGCAATGCAGCAGAAGCACAACCCTTTCTTGCCGAATAGCTACCGGGAACATGTATCTCGCTAGTCCGAGACCATGGGGAATAAATTCTAGAGGGGGAGAGAGATCCTTCACGAGGAGGTGTGCTTTGAGAGGATAAGAGGGGGGACATTTATAGGGAGAGGGGGGACACCCCAAGGGGCATGGCGCCAGCCATGGTGGCTGCCCCCACCTCTTCCACATTCATGTGGGTGGAGCTCCCACTCAAAATGAAAAGCCTCCACTCCCATAAAAGAGCCTCCACTAAAAAATCCACTCACATGCATTAAATTTCCACCAAATTTAATGCAAGCTCTCATTTAAATAAAACTCTTTTATTTAGTTATTCAGAATTTTTTAATTACTTTAATTAACAAACATTCACATAAAACCCCTTGCCGGTATTCAATTTCACATGTAGAACCAGTTTCAGCAATTTCAACCGAAACAGTTTAGGTGTCTACTGAAATAAATTACTGCGCTTGTTATTCTTTCCGGCATGAAACTTTTGCTCCAATTGGATGTCAGTGTCCCTTAAGTGTGCCACCCTACAGTTCGCGAATAATGTGGACATGATCGAGACCCTTCTCCGGTCAATAATCAGAAGCGGGACCTGGAGATCCATACTGACTCCCACACATTCAATGATGACTTTCATGTGATCGTCAGAACCTTTTACGCTAGTATCTTAATCCCTTTGTTTCACGATATATTACATGTCCGAGATTCGATCATCGGTATCTCCATACCTAGTTTGATCTCGTTACCGACATGCACTCTTTTGTTGTTCCCGTGATATAACATTCTAGTGATCAAATCACTTGCTTGCAAGCTAATCAATGTGATATCATCGAGAGGGCCCAGAGCATATCTATCCGTCATCGGGATGAAAAAATTCCACTCTTGATCCATGGGCCTCAACATAACACTTTAGTAGTTCTAAAGCCATCTTTTATAATCACCCAGTTACGGTGTGACGTTTGATGTCATCAAGAAACTCTTCTGGTGTTAGTGATTGACATGATCTCATGGTCTAAGGATTAGGATCACTTTGTAAGTTGTTATAGCAATATAAACTCAATGACTTTGATCGTAATGCTATACTTCAGATGAATGTTCATCACATCATTACACTAATGTTGTGACCTCGTTATTAACAACATCCAATGTCCATGATCACGAAACCTTGATCATCTTGTTAATCAACGAGCCAGTTTTATGAGAGAGGCATAACTAGGAACTTTCTGTTTGTTTATTAAACACACATGTATTAACATTTCTGTATTAATACAATTATAGCATGCAAAATAAACATTTATCATAAACAAGGAATACGATAATAACCACTTTATTATTGCCTCTTGGGCATATTCCCTTCAGTCTCCCACTTGCACTAGAGACAATAATCTAGTTTAGAAAACTTTTCGTATTGAACACCTATGGCTTTCTGGTGTTCCATATACGCAACTGCAAGTGGTTAACATAATCTACGGATCTGACACTTTTAGCTCCGTGTGTATTTGCATGTCTTTGCATCTTCACGCATCACTCATTCTCCAATGAGATGGCATTGTATAAATTTGGTCTTTTGGTGAGACCTTTAGTTCCTTGGGGTTAAATCACGTCGATACTATTGTCATACAATATATCTTTAGTGTTATCCCATTGCGAACCACACCTTAGTTTGATAACAAACTACTTGACACAAATTCCCTCCTTTGCTGCTACTATAGCAGTCATATACTTAGTCTTTTGTTGTAGTATCCGTCACAATGTCTTAACTTTGGAATACATCCAAATCCATCATGGAAACTCCTTTCCATTTCATTGTGCCACTCATAGTTAAATTGAGATAAACTTAATTTGTATCTTGTGAAAAAACTAGTATCAATGTAACGCTTTACAATGAACTATTTGTAATTGTTTATCACCTCTACACAAATATATTCTTAGTTCTTCTAAAAGATCATAAGAATATCCTCACTATAGTCCAATGATCATTTTATGATTCATTCTGGTATATGCTCATAACACTTAGAGCATAGGATATCTGTATGTGTACATACCATGGTATGATTGATCAAAACATTTTTGTGATTTCACTCATCAAGTGTCAAAGCACTTGAATCTTGTTTCACTTATCAAGTGTCGATACACTTGAATCTTGATTCAATTCTTTTCCATGTGACAAGAACCTTTTCTTGTCATTTCTATATTGAACTCCTTCAATATATCATATATGTACGTTTGGCACAACCATATTAGCGTCACAGCCTATCCACTATAGACATTCATGCTAAATATTCGGGTTTTGCCTAAGTCTTTCATCGAAATGAAATTCTTAACCTTTGTCAATAAAAGATACATCATTTCCAATCAACAATATGTCCTCCACATAATGTATTAGAAATATGTCTCAGCGCTCCCACTTAATTTCTTGCAAATGCAAGCATCTTCATCGTCTCCTGATGAAAACTCCTTTTCATCACGGTGAAGATTCCAACTCAGTGATGCTTACTTCACCCATTGAAGTTTGCATGCCCTTTTAGAATACTTTGAATTAACAAAACCCTTTGGACCGTGTCATGTACACGTCCTAGGTAACCATTCTATTAGAAGAACTTTGTTTTGTTTATTCATCTGCCATATACCAAATAATATGTAGTGGTTGCTACTTTAATCTGTCCAGACTAAATATCGTTATGAAAGATCAAATCTTTTCATAGTCAAATCCTTGAACATTGTCATAAAATACTTTACGACATGTCGACTATTTCATAGATGTGAAACATCCATGTCTGTTTCTTTATAGATCCAAATATGACCGATAGGGTTTTTACACCTTTCTGGAGGGTCTTCCAAGTTCAAAACTTGATTTCTCGTGTATGGAACTATCACGGATTTTATGGCTTCAAGCCATTTGACAGAGTCAGGGCCCATCATCGCTTCTTTGTATGTAGTCGGTTCATCATTGTCAAACAATAATGATTTACTCTCAAATCTCAACATTTGATTGTTTATCCGACCTACTTGGTTCAATAGGAACTTTAGACCTCCGTCACCGCAAACTTTGAGGCACGTGATCCATGAGCATTCTGGCTGCCTCTGGAACATTTTCCGGCGCTGCGCAACTCAGCACATATAGCTAAGGTTCGTTAACCTTATTAAAGTTCTATTGTCCTCCCACTTAACTTTTGCGAAAAATTCCTTTTTCAAGAAACTTCACATTTCAAGCGACAAACCCTTTTGTCCTTGGTGTTATGGAGGAATAACCAATTGTTATTCTAAATAACCTACAAAGACATGTTCATCCGACTTTGGTTGTAAACATCTTACTTATGCTTAGCATACCAAAATTTAAGAAATGACAATTTGGGTTTTACCCCAAACCACAACTTCCATGGTGTCATTTCAACGGATCAAGATGGAGCTCTTTTCGGTGTAAAAGCGGTAGTCTATAAAGCTTTAATCTTTTAAAACATAATGGCAGTTTTATAAATAACACCTTTGATCCAACCATGTTAAACAAGGTTTCATTACAAATCTCAAACACTCCATACTCCTATGGTGTTTCGGGAGATGTAAATCTAGGTGTTTTGCTAAACTTGCAACTCAAATATATCCCTTTTATGATAAAATCATAAATCATTTATTTTCTTGGTACACTTGCAACTCAAATAAATCCCTTATGATAAAATCATAAACCATTTATTTTCTTGTTACAATGCTTTTCACTTCATCTTGAAAGTCTTTGAACGTTTTCAAATATTTCATACTTCTTTCTCATTAAGTGAACATTCACTCAAATTTCCGGAGAAAGCATATGAAGTTGAAATCCATCGCTTACGACTATACATAATGGACTACATACATCGATATGTATAAATTCCAATAACTTAGTTGATCGTTCTTCTTTGGCCTTTGAACGAAGTTTTAATTATCCCGAGGAAAGTCTCACAAGCATCACTTGATCAAATCAAAGACTCCAAAAATCCATGAATATGGAGATTCTTCATGTTTTCTTTCCAATATAATTTAAACGGCGTTGTCACTTTTTAAGTGATCTTCCAATCATTTGTCTTGCGACATTTTAGCATTAGGTTTTAGGGATGTGATTTCTCCAACTATATTTGTAAATCATCCATCTTATATGGCATACAGTAATTATTTGAACAACCTTTGTTCTCATAATACCTGATTTAAATAACTATTATTAAAACAAATCTTGAAGTCAAGCTTTGATGTCAACGAGAAATACAAACAACGGTTTGTTTGTTTTTGATGAACATCATCACATATTCTTTTGCTAGTTACTTAGGCCACTGTGGTTCATGAATTGCGTCATTCCGTATGAAATTTTATACCAACCAATTCGGTATCCAACACCCAAGAACCACATTGTCTAACAAGCAAAGAATACAACCATAACATGTATATCATCCATATACCTAAATTGGATATTTCCAATATTTTATTTTCTGCCAAATATATTTTATAGATTCTCTTTCAGCATTTCCTTTTCCTTTTAAAAGAATCTATCAACATCAACAGTGGCGCCATATACATGACACATAGTCCAAAGCATGTATATTCAAATAATAATACCTTTGGACTTGCACTTTGAAGTAGATCACCATCATCAAATGATCGGTATTCTTTCAAAATCCATTCTTTAGTAATCTTTTTAGTGTAGTAAACACTTTACATACATCTTCTTTTCATCCTTATCATGATGACTTTCATGATCAAGCTAATGTAGCTTATAAAGGAGAATCGTGAGTATAACGTTACTTTCCAAAACCCTTTTGGATGATTGGGATGTCTAGCATCTCCAACCTTTGTAAATTCTCATCCAATATGAGAACATACATTATACTCTATCATATTGCAACCAAAAAAAATGTTTCAGATATCGTTATATCTGTCACATATGATGGTTTCTGAAACAATTCTTTCAGCTCCTAGATAAACTTGATATTAAAACAATCAAGAATCATGGAGGCAAACATGATACTTAAGATACTAACACTGGAATTGTTACTCTCGATTTAATACCAATTATTAAATTTCACGGAGTAAACAGAGTTTGCTGAAAGTTTGCAATAGGACTTTAAACTTTAGATTGACACTCAACACAATACGATACCAGTTCGTAAAGTATATATCCATAATTCTATAGTTCTATTATGTCAATTACAACTATGCATAAGGTGGTGAACGAATGCCAATGACTACAACAAATTATGCAAATTCACTTTGATTTAATTTATGATAAATTGAGTTCTTCTAATCCAAATTAGAAATGAACTCCCACTCAAAAACGACATCCCTCGTGTCCTTTTGGTGATTACATGAACCAAATCCACTACACCAAGTCCGATCATCATGTGAGTCGGTGTAGCTTCAAAGGCGAGCATCCATATGGTCATCATATCAAAACATATGACTCATGCTTAACCTTTCGGTCCATGTCCCGAGGCCATGTCTATACATGCTAGGCTCGCCAAGTAAGAACCTTAGGGTGTGTTCGGTTCTGGAATTCCTCTAATATGCGGAATAAGGTCGCCCTCGGATCTCGGGCCGGCGGCAGTGCGAACGTGCTAATTAATGTGAACTAATCCAGCTAAGATGATTAGTTACTGATCATCAGCGGATTTTTTTGTGATGATGATCAATGAGATGATTAGCCGTTGTCTTCTAATTTGAGTATATTTTGCAAAGATTTTGAAAAAAAGATTTCTATGATTTGGTACTTTTAGCAAAGTTGTTTAAGACAAAATAAATATTTGCTACCGTTAATTAATTGTTAAATTTAATTATTAGAATTTTAAGCATCATTATAGCTATCTGCTCCCGGTCCAATTCTTCCAAAACACAATATGGGACCATTCCATTCCTCGTTCTTTTTCGAACCGAACACATGGGGTGAACAGTCCCCATGTTCGCGAGCGGACTCACTCTCGCTTCCTCTCTCGTCTAAGAACGAACACACACCTTAGTATTCAAGGCGTAACTTCTTACACCCGAGATATGCTCATGGATTCAAGTACACCCGATCATCACGTGATGTCTTGAAGCGACAAAACATTGTCGATGCATACTTAAGGAAGAACACATTTTATCTTGATATCTAAATGAGGGATCATCTTATTATCCTAATAAAACGCCAAACAAGCAAAATAAGATGCAATCAAACATCTCATGTTTGTAAGTGAAATGATATGGTTCCCGCATATGATCTCCATCATGTGAACTGTGGTATGATCTCTATCATGCCTCTATGTGTAAGGCCAAGGTCTATGGAACCTACACGTTATGTGTGTTGTAAGAGTATCATCTTATACTTCTACTTACAACATCGCCATATCATAACACTAGCCCTGCAACAATCTAAACTAGACTCCTCTAATTTATCCATTGCAAGTTTTACGTGGCTTAGGGCTTTCAAAGATAGAACCGTTCTTACCTACGAACATGAACCACAACGATGATAACCAAATTGTTTACAACTCGTTGCAAATTAGATATTGACTATAGTAGGAGAGACAGACACCCGCTAGCCACTTATGCAAAACTAGTTGCATGTCAAGCCTAGAACAGGTCTCATGTGCGAGGACATGTAAAGTTTGTCCGGGCCGCTTCATCCCACTATTCCAACAATATCCAAAGTACAACTAAGAAGCAATAAAATGATCATCATCGCCCACATAATCATATGTGACTACCCGTGCAAAGCATCTACGCATAGATCCGGCTCTGATACTACTGGTGGGTTTGCAGCATAGAAAACAAAAAAATTCCTATGATGGGAACAACTATGTACCAAGATCTATCTACTAGATACAAGCAACGCGCGGATATACATCTGTAGAGAAAATACCCTTGAAGACCGAAAAAGGTTAACGAGTCCAAACTCGTGGTTGATGTAGATGATCTCTTGCCGATCTCAAGATCGAGAGGAAGTCCTAGCACCGCAAAATAGCAGCGCATCCGTTCTCGCACACATGTACAAGACACCGAGCAACCTCAAGCCTATAGTGGGGGATTACTCACTCATGGATGAGGGAAACATCGGTGGTTGATGGAGATGCGTTGGTGATGACGATGGCGATGATCCTCTCAAAATTCCCCGTCCCAGCAGGGTGCCAGAACGGAGTTTCTAGATACGAATCTTGGTTTCTGGTGGTTGCGGCGGAGCGGAACTCTTTTTTGGAAAACTATCGACCCCCCCTCGGTTTTTAGGTCCAAAGGCAACTTATAGGTGCAGAGGGAGGCCGAGGGGGTACATGGGGTGGCTGCACCCGCTCTAGGCGCGGCTAGTGGTGGGCCCACGCCTGGGGTGGGTGTGGGCCCCCAGGACTCCTTTCCGTCTCTTCTTCTGGCTCCGTGGATCTTCTGGTGAAATATAATTTTTGGCATATTTTCTGGAATTTTTCGTAATAGTTCATTTTCTGCACAAAAACAAGACACCAAGGTAATTCTGCTGAAAACAACGTCAGTCCGTGTTAGTTGTATCCAAATCACACAAGTTTAGAGTAGAAACAATAACAAAGTGTTGGAGGAAGTAGATACGTTTTGGACGTATCAGCTCCTCATGCTACTCAACTTTAGTTATCGGTGAGTTCTTGTCATAGTAAGTACATGTGTATCATAGAGAACCATCAACGGGGTAACCCTTGCACATGATACAGGAGCTATCCTATATCAAAATGACAAGGCAAGCAGACAATGAGCATCTCAACAATCTTCTTATTTACCATGGGAAAATGGTGCTTTTTTCTCTCTTTCCTCTTTTCTCATTTTTTCTTCTTTTTCTCAATTCCTTTTTTCTCTCTCTTTTTTTATAAGAAGAAATCTTTATAGATTTCTCACTATGGTGATACTGCAAGTTTCCACCATGATTAGGCATGGCTTAGGCTAGCGGCCCAGACGTTTCTCTAACACACATACATAACTACATGGAATTACAAGCTCCCCTTTCATTTCACACAAACGACATCCACAAACAAAAGAGCATGACATCAACTGGGTAACATGTATCAGGTGCAATGAAGAAAGCGTTCCCCATGACAACATGGTTCTACTAATTCCAACGTATAAGTGCAAGCATATAGAACAGAGATGACACAATGGTTGAAGTTTATTTAGGGGCAAGAAAAATAAAGTGTGCCATCAAGTTTGTGAGAGCTTTAATCACTAACTTTACCATAACAAAGTGAATTTTTAATTGGAAGGTAGATGAGACAAGAATATACTTTAAATGGTGTAACACACCATGCATAGGAATTTATAGTGGACACTTTGGAACAACTTGGTTTCTTGAGAGTTGGATGCATAAGTAGAGCTTACTCATACAAGTGGAGTATAGCAAAAGGCTGGGAGCGACCAACTAAGAGAGCAATAATGTAGAGGTCCCAACCTGGTAAGGTAGAGTCCTCCTGTGTTTTACAATGCTAGTCCCTGGATCAATAGCTAGCATCCACAGTTAAGATGTATTATCAAGATACAACGGTCATATTATAACTTTATAACCAGGAATAACATAATACTATTACATCATACATAGCTCATTTGGCTATTTCATTACATTGCAGCGGAATAACTATAGTCATGGGTCCTTCATCTTCAAAGTGCCACAGGCAGATGTTGGTTGTAGACTTTGTAGTCCTAGTCAATCAAACAATCTTCATTTTAAAACAATCATCCTGCAACATTACAAGTTACAGCCACAAGGGTCAATACATTTTGAATTGTATTGGCAAGTTTCACTTTTATGTATAGTATGAGTGGTTCTTATCATCATATGCATATTTGGCTAAGTAGAGTTTAAGGCTTATTTGCATAAAGCATCATTTTATCCTATCTTTTCAAAAAGGGTTTTAAGTCCTTTGTTAAATATCTTTTCCAAGTTCCTTGAACTCCTTGGTAGAAACTCAAGTGTTCAAGTCCTTGTCAAAATCCCTTGAGCTACTTGGTAACCCCAAGTGCATCAAGCTCTTGAGCACCTTGGTAACTCCCAAGTGCAACAAGCTTTAACAAATCTCTTTGAATTCCTTGGTACACACAAGGGCTTCAAGTTTTTATATTAGAAGTTAGAATGTCGAGATCTCCCATAGTTCAAACTTTAGTTGCTCAAGATTGTCCATAACCTGGGACACGGCTAAGTACTTAGATTTTATTAACTTCGCAGAAGGAGTACACTTTACCCACATGACACAATCCCATCTTGTTGCCACCAGGGCTCACGGATTAGTGCTCACCAAGATGGAGTACCGCAGACCGAGAGTGTGACAAGTCTTTCCAAGAGGTGCTCCCATACATCATTGCTAGCTTGTCTTCAGCCCCCATGAAGCATTCCATCCCCATGTCCGTAACTAAAGACAATGTATGGGTCTTCCTAATGTAGTTGACTAAGCCAGAGCCATAATAGCATGTGGTTGTACACGAAAGCCACAATTGGAGAAACAAGTTCAATCTCTAAGTTTCCTAGGTGGTTTTCTTTGGAGCACAACACAAAGTGATTTCCATAGACATGGTTTCTTTTGTTGCCACCTTCTCCAAAACTTAAAGTACCCACCACCTAGGTGGTTCATTGAGTCCTTGTTTTATTATGTAAAACACAAGTTCTTTTCTCAATCTTTTGTAAAACCTCAACATGTATCTCTTGTCAAAATAA
Source organism: Avena longiglumis (assembly GCA_030063025.1). Classification (NCBI taxonomy): domain Eukaryota; kingdom Viridiplantae; phylum Streptophyta; class Magnoliopsida; order Poales; family Poaceae; genus Avena; species Avena longiglumis. The sequence goes on along the minus strand of CP125976.1, from coordinate 69,409,504 downwards.
AGCATGGCTAAGCATGTACAACTTCATTATTTTTACTAAGGAGTGTATAGGGAATCCTATTAGGATTTAGCATAGCATAAGTATAAAGAAATCTTTTCATGCATGTTTTCATAATTCACTAAGTATAACGAAAATAGTAGGGCATTTGTATGATAGTGTAACTTGCCTTTTTGATAGGGAATAGGGGTTCACTCCTTGATCTTGCTAGTCTCACACTTTGCTAATTTCACTACAAGTCAATCAAGCAAGACACAAAATCAACTAACATTCCAAATCAAGGTTAAACAAACAATTTCCACATTCACAAAGCAATGGAATCTAAGTCATGCAAAAGAGGGTTCTATTGCAAGGTTGATCTCTACTAGGTTTATAAACTTTGTAAGGTCCAAATTGGTCATTTACCAAAATGGCAAAGTCATTTGCAAATGGGTTTTATCTCAAGACCATTTTAAAATTCATTCATCATTTTATGTGGTAAAAATTATTCTTATCAAAGCAAAACTTTATGTTTTTCACCAAGTGAGTTGCCCTTGGCAAGGCTTGGTATTTTGGGTCAGTAAGTTTGGTTCAAAACATTTTCCCAAAGTTTTCCTTGCAAAAACATTTCCATAATAAAATCAAATGAGTTTATTTGGCTAGAAAATGGCTAAGTTAAATAATTCAACCTACATTTTACCAAAATCATTTTTAACACCAAGGGTTGGTTCCTAGGGTCAGTATGGTCACATAAAACCATTTTGCAAAGGTTTTAATCCTAAAATCATTTTTAAACAATTTTTATACTCTAAACAAGCTCACAAAAAGGATCTGCAATTTCAAACAAGCTAACAGATACTATTTTCGAAACTAAGGCCACAGTTGGCTAGGTCATGTTCTCCTGAATCCATTGATATAAAATTTGTAAATTTTGGACGTGTGGTTTGAAAGTTACAAAGGTTTGAAGTTTGCAAATAAATCTGATTCAAAAATCTGTTTTAACTCAAACACTGGACACGCGTCATTGCTTCATTGGTCGACCGTTCGCCGATCGTGGCTGTGGGCGTTGGATCTAGTTAGATCGAAAGCGCGCAGAGCGTACCCATTCGCGTTTAAGTGATTCTATCTAATGCGTACGATCCAGATCGAACGGTTGTGGGGTGCTCGACCACAGACGAGCGGCGCTGCGGCGGCTGCTGGCGGCGGAGCGATCGGTCGATGACGGTGCCGGCGATACAGGAAGCGGGAGAGGAAAAAGGGAGGCTCACCGAGTTCGCAGACGCTTGGGGAAGCTCAACGTGATGATGGGGATGCAGGGGGCGCTCGGACGGGTTGGCAATCTCTCGCCGGAGTTCGTGGCGGCGTCGGGAGCTTCTGCCTGCTGTCCACCAGAGGGCAAGAAACCGATGTGGTTAGATGCGTAAGGACACAATAATGTGCGTGAATGAGAAGGCGGGTGGTCGATATTACCCGTGGCTTCACGGAGATGAAGGAGACGATAGCGACGGTGGTCGTTGGCTCGGCGAGGTTGCTGTGGTACCCGGTCAAGTTTGATGCACTAGCAGATGCCGAGAGTGGGAAGTTGCGAGCTTGGTCGGGAGGAGAGGCGGTGAGGGCTGCTGAATTAGCTTGAGAAGTCGTCGAGCGGTATAGAGAGAATTGAGGCAGCCTAGGGGCAGTGGAGGCGACGTGGGAAATGACAGGAGAGGGAGGCTTTAAGGAGCGTGGTCATGCGAGTTAAGATGGCCGTGTTAAAGCGAATTGATGCCGCTAAATTTCAGCAGAAACGACGAGGGAGGAGGAACTGCGCTGGGGGGAAGGAGAACAGTGGAAAGGGGTCCAGTCATGGGAATAAAAGAGAGGAGGAGGTCCACCAGCCTCTTAGCGGGTTCCTTTCATGCAGTGTAAAACGGTTCGGGCAAGGACACAAGTGGTCGGAGTTGGGCAATGTTGGGCATTGGGCCGTTTTCTCTTATTTTTTTCTGTTTACTTTGTTTTATTCTTTTCTATTTCTATTTTCTGATTTGAAATTCAATTCATAATTCAAACAACAAGATAAACATTCAAATAATTCAAACAATCATCACACTTGTATCAAAATTTTGGTTCTGTTTATCAACATAATCCAAAATCCAAAATAAAATAATATTTTTAAATCTTTTTAGGTTCCATTTATTAATTAAATAAAATGGTCCATGGTTTATTAATAAAACAAGTTTTGGTTTAATAAAATCTTCATTTGAAATCCAAATGCTTTCAAAACCCAATCAGTAGGTTTTATTTGGAAATAAAGAATATTTGGAAAACTTTTTAAAACAAAATAATCATTTTTATTTTAGGCTCATTATTAATTTAAATAATATAGACCTGCATTATTAATTCAAATAGGATTTATTTTATTGAGTTATTTATTTGAAACCTATAATAAAGCTAAAACATTTTAGTAGGTTTTATTTGTGAATTATCAACTATTTGGAATACTTATTTTAAACCATTTAACAAGTTTTGATGTTTCAATTATATTGGTAAAATCTTTTATTTAAGAAAATCTAAATATAAATTCCTTATTATTTTATTTAAATAAACCTTTGCCAATTTCCTTTAATTAAATTGTTTTAACTCTCAAAGCTTGACCTAGTTTTAATTTGGTTTTATAAAATATCCTTTATTTAAAAACTTCTATTTTATTTGAAAATAAATCTTTTCACCCAAGAGTTTCAAAATAGTATTTCCAAGTGTTGTTTATTTTTCCTTTTATTAAATGTTTATATTTTTAGATCCTTTTTAGGTTTTATTTAATTCAAATGGGTTTGAAGTTCCAATTGAATTCAAAAAGTTTCTTCTGGCTCTGAAATTTAAACAAAGTTTTATTTTATTCATTTATTTTCACATTACAAGATTTGGAAAATCTTGGGATGTGACAGGCTACCACCCTTAAAATAAATCTCGTCCCGAGATTTGGGAAGGCTAGGGTTACAAGCACGTTCAAACAACTAGGGTACTACCACCCTTAAAAAGTTTCAAACAAAAATTACATATTGTCCTTCTTGGGATCCTGGGAAAATTTCTCATAGCAAACATTTGCATGGTTTCCTTGGTTTCCATACTTGACTCATGGGCCAAGATTGAGCTTCTCCATAGGCTTGTTCAACTTGTTCTTCATCCTTTCCGGACAGTTGCTTGCATAGTGTCCTGGGTTCTTGCAGTTGAAGCAATGAATGTCATTGAGTTCTTTACGTGGCTCTTGCGGGCAAGTTGCTACATAATGACCTAGTTCGTTACAGTTGTTGCACCATACTTGGTCAATCCCTTTATTCTTCTTGTTCTCTGGGCATCCACTGGAGTAGTGTCCCATTTCTTTACATTTACGACATTGTGCAAGGCTCATGTCTTGCTTGGGCTTCTTGATTTTCTTGGATCCTTTGAATTGGGTTGTCTTGTTTGGAGGTATGAGTGGTCCTTTTCCTTTGGTAAACTTGGGTCCTTCTTGTTTCCTTTGTTCTACCATGGCATAGATGGGACATAGGCCAGGAGTATGATCACTTCCTTCACAAAGGTAGCAAGTAGCTTGAGAGGTGGGGCATTGTCCAACAGGATGGTCTTCTTCACAATTGGGGCATTGTCCTTCATGCTCCGTGGAAGTATGATCCTTATCTCCACAAATAATGCAAGCTGGGGCTCCATCTAGAATAACATTCTTGTCATCCTTGTTATCATACACTCCCCTAGGATAGCTTTCTTCCATGCTAATCATTTGATTAGTCACCTTAAGCATCAGTTGGGATTGTTCCTCCAAAAACCTTTGTAGTGTTGGATCTTTATCACTATTGTTGGCTAGGAACTGAGCTGTCAGTTGGTTCAATTGATGTTGGGTTGCTATGAGCTCTTTCATGCTGTCAGCTTGGTTGGTTTTGGTGTCATCAACCTTGATGTTGGAGTCCTTTGGAGTAGTCATCTGTTTGGGTTGAAGGGTAGTTAGAATAGGCCAGATATTTCTAATCACACACATCACAATTCACACAAGCAATGTGCATGCAATCACAATCAACTGTTCACTCAAACATGGTTCATGCACATACTTAGGCAACAAAATATTTTTGTTATATCACATAAGTTGGTGTGTTTTTGACTTAGCTAAATTATGGTGGTCTATCTATATAGTTCACTTGTGATCTTTCCTTCCTTCATGATTCTTCTTATTTGAGATCATGGTTTCTTTGAGAAAACTCTTGGTCACAACACTTCAAAGTTGTTGATGGCTCCTTCTTATTTTGTATTCCCTCAGTCTCTAAATCTTGGGTAAGACTTTCCTTGTTTCACTTGTGGTCCTTAGTGATATCCAAGTTGGAAGTCCTTGGTGAAGAAGCTGAAGATGTTGAAGTCATTAGAGTTGAAGAAGTTGAAGAAGTCCTTTGCACATGGTGTAGTCTTTGTCCATGGGGTAGGTTTTCCATCAAGTTTGAAATAGAAGAGATGTAGGGTTGAAACAAAAATGGTTGAGGAAAGAGCTTACAAGTGTGTTTGTAAAATAAGTTTTTGGAACAAAATATAACTCCTATTTTTCTAAGGGTTTTGTCCAATCCTAGGGTTTACAAATCCTACAGGCAACACAATGCTCTGATACCATCTGTAGAGGTCCCAACCTGGTAAGGTAGAGTCCTCCTGTGTTTTACAATGCTAGTCCCTGGATCAATAGCTAGCATCCACAGTTAAGATGCATTATCAAGATACAACGGTCATATTATAACTTTATAACCAGGAATAACATAATACTATCACATCATACATAGCTCATTTGGCTATTTCATTACATTGCAGCGGAATAACTATAGTCATGGGTCCTTCATCTTCAAAGTGCCACAGGCAGATGTTGGTTGGAGACTTTGTAGTCCTAGTCAATCAAACAATCTTCATTTTAAAACAATCATCCTGCAACATTACAAGTTACAGCCACAAGGGTCAATACATTTTGAATTGTATTGGCAAGTTTCACTTTTATGTATAGTATGAGTGGTTCTTATCATCATATGCATATTTGGCTAAGTAGAGTTTAAGGCTTATTTGCATAAAGCATCATTTTATCCTATCTTTTCAAAAAGGGTTATAAGTCCTTTGTTAAATATCTTTTCCAAGTTCCTTGAACTCCTTGGTAGAAACTCAAGTGTTCAAGTCCTTGTCAAAATCCCTTGAGCTACTTGGTAACCCCAAGTGCATCAAGCTCTTGAGCACCTTGGTAACTCCCCAAGTGCAACAAGCTTTAACAAATCTCTTTGAATTCCTTGGTAGACACACAAGGGCTTCAAGTTTTTATATTAGAAGTTAGAATGTCGAGATCTCCCATAGTTCAAACTTTAGTTGCTCAGTATTGTCCATAACCGGGGACACGGCTAAGTACTTAGATTTTATTAACTGCAGAAGGAGTACACTTTACCCACATGACACAATCCCATCTTGTTGCCACCAGTGGCCTACTGGATTAGTGCTCACCAAGATGGAGTACTGGCAGACTGAGAGTGTGACGAAGTCTTTCCAAGAGGTGCTCCCATACATCATTGCTAGCTTGTCTTCAGCCCCCATGAAGCATTCCAGATCCCCATGTCCGGTAACTAAAGACAATGTATGGGTCTTCCTAATGTAGTTGACTAAGCCAGAGCCATAATAGCATGTGGTTGTACACGAAAGCCACAATTGGAGAAACAAGTTCAATCTCTAAGTTTCCTAGGTGGTTTTCTTTTGGAGCACAACACAAAGTGATTTCCATAGACATGGTTTCTTTTGTTGCCACCTTCTCCAAAACTTAAAGTACCCACCACCTAGGTGGTTCATTGAGTCCTTGTTTTATTATGTAAAACACAAGTTCTTTTCTCAATCTTTTGTAAAACCTCAACATGTATCTCTTGTCAAAATAAAGCATGGCTAAGCATGTACAACTTCATTATTTTTACTAAGGAGTGTATAGGGAATCCTATTAGGATTTAGCATAGCATAAGTATAAAGAAATCTTTTCATGCATGTTTTCATAATTCACTAAGTATAACGAAAATAGTAGGGCATTTGTATGATAGTGTAACTTGCCTTTTTGATAGGGAATAGGGTTCACTCTTGATCTTGATAGTCTCACACTTTGCTAATTTCACTACAAGTCAATCAAGCAAGACACAAAATCAACTAACATTCCAAATCAAGGTTAAACAAACAATTTCCACATTCACAAAGCAATGGAATCTAAGTCATGCAAAAGAGGGTTCTATTGCAAGGTTGATCTCTACTAGGTTTATAAACTTTGTAAGGTCCAAATTGGTCATTTACCAAAATGGCAAAGTCATTTGCAAATGGGTTTTATCTCAAGACCATTTTAAAATTCATTCATCATTTTATGTGGTAAAAATTATTCTTATCAAAGCAAAACTTTATGTTTTTCACCAAGTGAGTTGCCCTTGGCAAGGCTTGGTATTTTGGGTCAGTAAGTTTGGTTCAAAACATTTTCCCAAAGTTTTCCTTGCAAAAACATTTCCATAATAAAATCAAATGAGTTTATTTGGCTAGAAAATGGCTAAGTTAAATAATTCAACCTACATTTTACCAAAATCATTTTTAACACCAAGGGTTGGTTCCTAGGGTCAGTATGGTCACATAAATCCATTTTGCAAAGGTTTTAATCCTAAAATCAATTTTAAACAATTTTTATACTCTAAACAAGCTCACAAAAAGGATCTGCAATTTCAAACAAGCTAACAGATACTATTTTCGAAACTAAGGCCACAGTTGGCTAGGTCTTGTTCTCCTGAATCCATTGATATAAAATTTGTAAATTTTGGACGTGTGGTTTGAAAGTTACAAAGGTTTGAAGTTTGCAAATAAATCTGATTCAAAAATCTGTTTTAACTCAAACACTGGACACGCGTCGCCGTTTCATTGGTCGCACCGTTCGCTTTGGATCGTGGCTGTGGGCGTTGGATCTAGTTAGATCGAGCGAGAGCGCGTATCATTCGCTTAAGTGATTCTATCTAATGCGCGATCCAGATCGAACGGTTGTGGGTGCTCGACCACGACGGCCATGGCTGCTTGGCGGCGGAAGCGATCGGTCGATGACGGTGCACGATACAGAAGCGGGAGAGAAAAGGAGGCTCACCAAGTTCGCAGACGCTTGGGGAAGCTCAACGTGATGATGGGGGCAGGGCGCTTCGGACGGGTTGGCAATCTCACGAGTTCGTGGGCGTCGGAGCTTCGTCATTCCCACGGAGGGCAAGAAACCGATGTGGTTAGATGCGTAAGGACACAGCGAATGTGCGGCGTGAATGAGAAGGCGCGGTGGTCGATACTACCGTGGAAGCCACGAGATGAAGCGATATAGCGACGGTGGTCGTTGTCGGCGAGGTTACAGGTACCATGGTCAAGTTTGATGCACTAGCAGATGCGCCTGAGAGTGGGGAAGTTGCGAGCTTGGTCGGGGAGGAGAGGGGCGGTGAGGGGCTGCCGGAATTAGCTTGGGAAGTCGTCGGAGCGGCGGCGGTATAGAGAGAATTGGAGGCACTAGGGGCAGTGGAGGCGACGTCTGGGGAAATGACAGAGGAGAGGAGGCTTTTAAGGAGCGTGGTCGCGAGTTAAGATGGCCGTGTTAAAGCGAATTGATGCCGCGAAATTTCAGCAGGAAACGGCGACGAGGAGGGGAGGAACTGGTTGCGCGGGTGGGGAAGGAGAACAGTGGAAAGGGGTCCAGCGGTCAGTGGGAATAAAAGAGAGGAGGAGGTCCACCTGCCAATCTCTTAGCGGGTTCCTTTCGCGGTGCAAAAAACGGTTCGGGGCAAGGACACAAGTGGCTGGAGTTGGGATGTTGGGCCAGATTGTTGGGCTGGTCGTTTTCTCTTATTTTTTTCTGTTTACTTTGTTTTATTCTTTTCTATTTCTATTTTCTGATTTGAAATTCAATTCATAATTCAAACAACAAGATAAACATTCAAATAATTCAAACAATCATCACACTTGTATCAAAATTTTTGGTTCTGTTTATCAACCTATAATAAAGCTAAAACATTTTAGTAGGTTTTATTTGTGAATTATCAACTATTTGGAATACTTATTTTAAACCATTTAACAAGTTTTGATGTTTCAATTATATTGGTAAAATCTTTTATTTAAGAAAATATGAATATAAATTCCTTATTATTTTATTTAAATAAACCTTTGCCAATTTCCTTTAATTAAATTGTTTTAATTCTCAAAGCTTGACCTAGTTTTAATTTGGTTTTATAAAATATCCTTTATTTAAAAACTTCTATTTTATTTGAAAATAAATCTTTTCACCCAAGAGTTTCAAAATAGTATTTCCAAGTTTTGTTTATTTTTCCTTTTATTAAATGTTTATATTTTTAGATCCTTTTTAGGTTTTATTTAATTCAAATGGGTTTGAAGTTCCAATTGAATTCAAAAAGTTTCTTCTGGCTCTGAAATTTAAACAAAGTTTTATTTTATTCATTTATTTTCACATTACAAGATTTGGAAAATCTTGGGATGTGACAAATAATGACCATAATCATGTAGAGCGACAAAACATTACTAATCAAAGCATAAAGTGGTACCACAAGTCAAAAACTAAATGTGTAGGGGTTCGTAGCATAGAAAACAAAAAAATTCTATCGCGTGAACACACACAAGCCAAGATCTATCTACTAGATTGTAGCAACGAGTCAATAGTGTACTAACCCTCAAAGATCCAAAGCGGTTATCGAGAGCAGATTCTCGTGGGTGATGTAGTCGTTCACTTGCCGATCTCAAGATCACGTAGACGATCCTTCCAGCGCCACGTTCCGGCAGCTCTCCCGCAGTCGGTCACACGTATGGTACTCGATGAAGACCTTCCTCTCCCTTTTTCCACCAGGCAGCGGAGGTTGTAGCTCTCTCCTCGTGATTCCGGCAGCACGATGGTGTGGTGTCGGAAGTAGAGGGGAGATCCCGCAGGGCTCCGCCTAAGCCGGAGCGGGTTATGGTTGGAGTATTAGGGTTTCCCCGACAATCTAGGGTTTAGAAGCCGGAGAGGAGGAGATGGTTGGCGGCAGCGACGCAAGGAGGTGGCGACACAAGGCGGCGGCACGGCGGCGGTGTGGGGAGGGGCTGGTTATGGTGTGTGTCTTGGGGGGCACCCCTCCCCTCTATTTATGAGAGGGAGGGTAAGCTTGGGTGAGGGGAGTTTGAATCCTTCCCCAACTCCCTCTCCTTCTAGGCTTGTAGTGGAGGGAGAGAAGGATTCTCTTCTTCCTCCACTAGGAAACATTGTCCTAGTTTGACTTTTCAAACTTGCCTTTTGACTTCCAGTTTGGAGTTTAATTTCTTTCTTTCAAACGCCCAACCAAGTGACCTAGGACATGATGCAATCATTCCACTTAGTCATGACATATTCATGCACCCTTCCCCTTCCGGTCCGGTGAACCTTCTAGATCCTTCTAGATCATTTCGGTGAAAACATCGGAATCATTCCCGAACTCCGGAATTGGACTTTCCTTATATGAATCTTATTCTCCGGAACATTCTGGATCTCCTCATGATATCCCGGATCCCATCCAAGACTCCGAACAACATTCGGTCTCCCTACTTACATTCCATATCTACTAAACAACATTGAATCCTTAAGTGTGTCTCCTACGGTTCATGAATTATGCAGACATGACCGAGACTCTTCTCCGATCAATAACCAATAGAGGAATCTGGAAATTCATATGGTTCCCACATATTTCTATGATTACTTTGCGATTGAACGAACCAATTACATACGATACCAATTTCCCTTTGTCTTGCGATATTTTACTTATCCGAGGTCTGATCGTCGTTATCTCTGCATACCTAGTTCAACATCATTACTGATAAGTACTCTTTTCTCGTTCCCGTGATATGTGATCCCTTATGAGCCAGTCACATGCTTGCAAGCTAATTGGATGAAATTCCACCAAGAGGGACCATAGTAAATCTATCCGTCATATGGATGGACAAATCCCACTCTTGATCCATGTGCCTCAACACATACTTTCCAAACACTCAATGCCACCTTTATAACCACCCAGTTATGGTGTGGTGTTTGATGTCATCAAAGTATCCATACGGTGATGGTGATTAGCATGATCTCATGGTCGAAGGAATTAGGTTCTATGTATCAAAAATCTTATAGCAAACGAACTAATGAAATGACTTGATCTTTATGCTACGCTTAACTATAGGAGTATGTCCATCACATCATTCTCCTAATGACATGACCTTGTTGTTAATAACATCTCACTGTTCATGATCAGGAAACCATGATCATATATTAACCAACAAGCTAGTTTAACAAGAGGCTTAACTAGGGAATCTTACATGTTTACAAATCACACAAGTATTAATGTTTCCGGTTAATACAATTATAGCATGGCATGTAAACATTTATCATAACCATGAAGATATGATAATAACCACTTTATTATTTCCTATTGGGCATATCTCCAACAAAATGATCATAGAGGCTATGGTGACTGGTTCATAGTCATAACATGGTGTGAGCATGTGCCAAGTCAACCCAAACAAAGCATCAAAGGAGAATACCACATACTATGCTTTTGTATGCTGAAACAACGCATGATTCTTTCAAGGCACATTAAGCAATCGTAATTGTTTAGAGCAAGTCATGATACAACAATAATCACTAAGCATCAGGTAAAAACAACATCTAGCTTGACATGATAAAGTCTAAGTCACAGTCAAAGCAAGCTCCTCGTGAAATACTAAGCAAGAACTTCCTACTTCTTTCCAACACCAATCAACTTATTTGAAACAACACGACGAGAACGGGGGTACAACTACTTTATTCTTGCAAACTAAACAAACCAAAAAAACAAAAACTAAAACTAAGACGCTCCAAGAACAACACAACAGTGCATGAAATAATAAAAACGAAGTGTCTAGAAAGACGTGAGATTTTTATTGATGAAGAAGGGGATGCCTTGGGCAACCCCAAGCTTTGATGTTTGTACTTTTTGAATATTTCTTGGGGTGACACGGGGTGGCAACCCCAAGCTTTAGATTTTTTCCATTCTTCATCTTATTACATCATTCTTTCCTTACACCTGCAAATTTTCCTTCGTACAAAACTTCACACAATCTTCATTAGCAACATTAGTGCGTTCAAAAGATAATACACCTTTGGGTTTAGTTTTAAAACATTAAAACTTTCACTAAAGACACAAGATACTGTAGCAATTCCCTCAAAAAGTTCAATTTCCCAAAAAGAACCCAAAAAGGAATCAATGAGAAGCAAATGCAAATAATGGATAAGGAGAGGTTAGCTAACAACCTGGGATATTTATTCAGAAAATAACAGCTCAATCCGACATGTAGAGATTTTACACGAATTTTTACAGTGGAGCATAAAAATCTGTTCCGGGACAGCAACTCCCCAAATCTTACTCCCCTCTCATTAGAGGTTATTCTTGGCACAAAAAATCAAATAAAAAGGATAAGGAGAGGTTATTACAGAATTAATAACTTCTAATACTCAATAAAACTATTGGGTTATCTCCCAATAATTACTTTTCTTTAACGCCTTTAAGTTAGGCATGATAGTTTGAGAATATGCTCACATAAGAAATATGAATTGAAGTAAAAGAGAACATCAAGAAGTAAATTCAAAACACATTTAAGTCTAACCCACTTCCTATGCATAGTAATCTTGTAAGAAAATAAATCAAAGAAGCACATAGTAACAATAATGGGTCGATAAAACAAGAGCAACTTTAAAACTTTTAGCACATAGAGTGGTGTTTCAGTACCATAAAAACTTCTACAACCATATTTTCCCCTCTCATAATAATTTTCAGTAGCCTCATGAATAAACTCAACAATATAACTATCACATAAATCATGCTTTTCATGATCTATAAACACATAACTTCTAGCAGGCTCAAAAATAGTGGGATTAAAATCTTTAAACCCATGTTTAACAAATTTATCACAAGATGACTGATCATTCTCAAGAGGACCATCATCTAGAGCTTTATCATAAACATTTTATCAGCAAAACTCTTTATTACCATGCTTTTCGAAATTAGGCGCAAATAAAGGATTATCATAAGATTTATCAAAATAGAAAGGATTATCATAGATAACAGGAGCACAATTATTATCACAGGCTTTACCCAAAGTAGATATTTCAAAAGGATCCACATGAACATAACATTCATCTCCCTTTGGTAAGCAAGGGGGACAATCAAATAATGTAAGGTATAAAGAGTTACTATCATTAGAAGGTAGGCATGGGTAGATCCATTCTTCCTCCTTTTGTTCATCACTCTCCTCCTCTTTTTCATCTAATGAGCTTCCCGTTTCAGCAATTTCTTCTTCCATAAGCTCCTGCAAGTTATTAGTCTATTCCATTTGTGGAAAGCATCTATTAAAATGTTCAAGAATATATCCATTTTCTTCCTTGTAATTATCAAAGAAAAATTTAATTATATCATAAACCTCGTATTCATAAGGTGAATCATCAGTATTTTCAAGCTAACTAGCAAGTTCAAATGCACTCTTCCAAGCAATAAATTCTTCAATTTGTTCTACATCATAAAATTCATAATTTCCTTTAACATAAGAAGATATGGTAACATTATCATTATACTCACATTAAAAGGGAGGTGTTTATACCTCCTACAGCAACAAGATTTATCTAAGCAATAAGTAACATTATAAGTAGAGCACACGTTTCTAGCAATGGTATTCAATTTATCAATTTGTTCCCATAAGTGTTTACCTTTTTGTGACAAGCGGTTTTCCTTATAATAATACTTTTGTTCTTCCATAAACCCACCTTGCCAATAAGAACTAGTTTCAAAGAAACCAACCATTGATAGAAAGCATGACAAAGCAAGGCAATAACAGACCAACAACTAGAGTAGGAACTAATTTTTTGTGTTTTTGATAAAGGAAAGCAAACCAAATGAAACTATTTTTTTTAGAATTTTTGATAAAAAGAGGCAAACAAAACAAGGAAAAATAAACTAATAAAAACAAAAACAAAGTAAAGAGAAAGGTTGTGAAGGAATCCCCTTGTGAAGTCGTCCTTAGCCTCCATGGCAACGGTGCCAGAAATAGCTTGATGATGTGTAGCTCATATCACTGTAGAGCTTCATTGGGACACCCCAAGAGGAAGGGATGATGAGCAAAGAAGCAAGTTTTCCCTTAGTAAGAAACCGAGGTTATCGAACCAGTAGGAGGAAGGAAACAACTCAAAGGTTTTTCTAGCAACTTGGGAAACTACACAACACAAACTCAAGACTTTGCCCCAACGAACAGTGAGGTTGTCAATCTCACCGGTTTGCTGAAAACAAAGGATTAACTATATGGTGTGGAAGGTAATGGTAGCTTTCACAAAGTAAACAGTTACAGTGGAAGATGTATCAATGGTAAAGATTGTACCGGGGTCCATAGTTCACTAGAGGTGTTCTCCTTAAGATAAACAACATAACATGCTAGGTAAACAAATTACAGCAGGGCAATTGACAGGACAGAGCAAGGCATAACAATGCAATACTAGACATTCATGATACTATGAGATTTGATTGGAAATTACAACAATATACATAGACCGCCATCCAACTGCATCTATGACTAGTAATCCACCTTCAGGTTATCATCCGAACCCCCTCCAGTATTAAGTTGCAAGCAACGGATAACTGCTTTAAGCAAGGTGTGTAAAGTAAACAATACAATTGTTCCATGAACAAGAGATTGTTGTTTTCTCCCTAGTAGCAACAGTACATCTATAACCTTAGAGATTTCTGTCACTTCCCCAGATTCAATAGAGGCATGAACCCACTATCGAGCATAAATAGTCCCTCTTGGAGTCACTAGCATCTACTTGGCCAAGATATCTACTAGAAACGAAGAGCATGCAAGATCTCAAACAACACATACATGATAGAATCAATAAGATAGAATCAATAACCAATCTGACATAGTAATCTCAATATCCATCGGATCCCCGCAAACACAACATGCATGATTACAAATAGATGATCTTGATCATGAACAAAGCTCACAAGATCTAAACAAAGGAGGAGAAACAACCATCTAGCTACTACATGGACCCATAGTCCAAGGTGGAACTACGCACGCTTCATACCAGAGGATGGCATGGTGATGAAGAAGGCCTCCAGGATGATATCTCCCCTCCGGCAGGGTGCCGGGAAGAGCTTCAGATCCCCTCGATCTAAGGACGATGGTGGCGGCGGCTACGGACTATTTCCTGGAAGATTGATCGGGTACTTAGGGTTTAGGTATCGGGGGCTTCTTATAGGCGAAGAGGGAGGCCGGGGGGGTTCCCAAGGCGGATGCACCCCCTAGGCGTGGGCCAGGCCTGGCCACGCGGCCAGGGGTGTGCCCCCCTCGAGACCCTCCCCCGTCTCGTCTTCTGGATATGTGTTCCCCACGATAAAATATTGACCTTGGCTTTTGTCCCGTCCAATTTCGAGAATATTCATTTTTTGACTTTTTTGGAACCAAAAACAACAGAAAACAGGCAACTGGCACTGTGGCATCTTGTAATAGGTTAGTCCTAGAAAACATATAAAAATACCTCAAAGTGTAGACAAAGCAAAGCAAATTAGATACTAAACAAGCATGGAACATGAAAATTTATAGATACCTTTACGACGTATCACTAACCGCGAGAAAGGTGGAATTTGTGGAGGTCTTATTGCCTCTCGTTTGCTAGCTTTGCATGGTTTAGCGCCTCATCATTCAGACTTGCAGTTTCTCATAGAGAGACTTGATCTCAATTCCATGATACAGCATAAATTTGTTTCTTCTTGGTCTAACATGAGCGAGTTATTTTATGAAATATCCTTCCTCAAGAGTGGTTGGAGAGGGGGTAAGTCTAAGAAAGTAGTCCCTTTGCCTGCACCTGCTTTGTTTATCTTTGATAACATGAGAGGATGGTCACTCACGGAGGAAGAACTTGACACATACATGACAGAACTCTCCCAGCAAGAGGAGAATGTTGGAGAGGATGCCGATGTAGGGTTCGCAGCATAGAAAACAAAAATTTTCCTACGATGTGAACTATATACCAAGATCTATCTACTAGATACAAACAATGGGCGGATGTATATCCGTAGAGAACATACCCTTGAATACCGACAAAGCTTAACGAGTTCAACTCGTGGTTGATGTAGACGATCTCTTGCCGATCTCAAGATCGAGAGGAAGTCCTAGCGCCGCAAATCAAGAAGACATCCGTGCTCGCACACATTCGAGGCACCGAGCAACCTCCGCCTCGCCTCCAAAGGTGCAGCGGAAGCACAACTCTTTCTTGCCGAATATCCACGGAACATGTATCTCGCTAGTCCGAGACCATGGGGATAAATTCTAGAGGGGGAGAGATCCTTCACGAGGAGGTGTGAGAGACAAGTGAGGAGGGGCTCCTTTTATAGGAGGAGGGGAACCCCAAGGGGTGGCATGGCGCATGTGACCCCTTGCTCCCCTCTTCATGTGGGTGGACACTCCACCACAAATCTCCTTTAAATTCCTCCACTCAAAAGTCCACTCAAATTCCCATTAAATTTCCACCAAATTTAATGCAAACTCTCATTAAATAAAACTCTTTATTTAATTCAGAATTTTGTCAATTACTTTAATGACAAACATTCACAATAACCCTTGCTAGAATTCTATTTCACATGCATAACCACTTTATGCAATTTCACCAAAACCTGCTTTCGTATCTAGTGAAATAAATTCGCGCTTGTTCATTCTTTCGCATGAAACATTTGCTCCAATTGGATGTCGGTGTCTCTTAAGTGTGTCACCCTACGGTTCGTGAATAATGCGGACATGATCGAGACCCTCTCGGATCAATAATCGAGCGGGATCTGGAGACCCATCTTGACTCCCACATTCAACGATGACTTTCTTGTGATCGTGGAACCTTTTACGCTAGTATCCTAATCCCTTTGTTTCACGATATATTACATGTCCGAGATTCAATCATCGGTATCTCCATACCTAGTTTGATCTCGTTCGACATGCACTCTTTTCTCGTTCTGTGATATAACATTCTAGTGATCAAATCACTTGCTTGCAAGCTAATCAATGTGATATCACCGAGGGCCCAGAGTATATCTATCCGTCATCGGGATGAACAAATTCACTCTCGATCCATGAGCCTCAACATAACACTTTATTAGTTCTGAATCCATCTTTATAATCACCCCGTTACGGTGTGACGCTTGATGTTATCAAGAAACTCTTAGGTGTTAGTGATTGACATGATCTCATGGTCTAAGGATTAGGATCACTTCGTAAGTTGTTATAGCAATATAAACTCAATGACTTTGATCGTAATGCTATACTTGGATGAATGTTCATCACACCATTATACTAATGTTGTGATCCGTTATTAACAACATCCAATGTCCATGATCGAAACCTTGATCATCTTGTTAATCAACGAGCTAGTTTATGAGAGAGGCATAACTAGGAACTTTCTGTTTGTTTATTAAACACACATGTATTAACGTTTCCGTATCAATACAATTATAGCATGCAAAATAAACATCTATCATATACTTGGAATACACATAATAAACACTTTATTATTGCCTCTTAGGGCATATTCCCTTCAGTCTCCCACTTGCACTAGAGACAATAATCTAGTTACATAGTGATAAATCTAACACCCATTGAGTTCTGGTGTTGATCATGTTTTTCTCTAGGGAGAGTTTTAGTCAACGGATCTGCTACATTGAGATCCGTATGTACTTTACAAATCTTTATATCTCCATCCTTGACATGCTCGTGGATGGAGTGAAACCGGCGCTTAATATGCTTGGAATACTTGTGAGACCTTGGCTCTTTGGCATTGGCAATGGCACCATTGTTGTCACAATAGATCACCATTGGGTCCAACGCGTTTTCCACCACTCCTATTTCGGATATGAACTCCTTCATCCAAACTGCTTCCTGAGCCGCTTCTGAAGCAACAACATATTCGGCCTCCGTTGTTGATCCCGCTACCACAGGTTGTTTGGAGCTCCTCCAACTAACCGCTCCGCCATTCATGAGAAATACGTATCCGGATTGAGACTTAGAGTCATTCGGATCGGTGTCAAATCTAGCATCGACATAACACTTAGCGACGAGCTCTTCTTCACCTCCGTATACAAGAAACATATCCTTAGTTCTTCGTAAGTACTTAAGGATATTCTTGACCGCTATCCAAAGGTTCAACCTGGATCCGATTGGTACCTACTAGTCAAACTAATAGCATGTGCCACATCCGGTCTTGTACATAGCATGGCGTACATTATAGAGCCTATGGCTGAAGCATAGGGGACTTTGTCCATTATCTCTCTTTCTTACGCCGAAGCCGGACTTTGAGTCTTACTCAATGTCTTGCCTTGCAACATAGGTAAGAACCCCTTCTTACTTCCGTCCATTTTAAACTTCTTTAAAATCTTATCAAGGTATGTACTTTGCGATAGTCCTATTAGGCGCCTAGATCTATCTCTATAGATCTTTATGCCTAATATGTATGACGCTTCACCTAGGTACTTCATTGAAAATTTGCTGTTTAGATAACTTTAAACACCGTTTAAAAGATCTATATCATTTCCGATCAATAATATGTCATCCACATATAATATCAGAAATGCCACATTGCTCCCACTCACTTTCTTGTAAATACAAGCTTCTCCATAAGTTTGGACAAATCCAAACTCTTTGATCACCTCATCAAAGCGGAGATTCCAACTTCGTGATGCTTGCTTCAATCCATAGATGGATCGCTGAAGCTTGCACACCTTATTAGCATCCTTAGGATCGACAAAACCCTTTGGTTGTATCATATACAACTCTTCTTCAATATTACCATTGAGAAACGCGGTTTTGACATCCATCTGCCATATCTCATAATCGAAATATGCAACAATTGCTAACATAATCCTAATCGACTTTAGCATCGCTACGGAGAGAAAGTCTCATCGTAGTCAACTCCTTGAATTTGTCGAAACCCCTTTGCGACAAGTCGAGCTTTATAGACGGTCACATTACCATCATCAGTTTTCCTTTTGAAAATCCACTTGTTCTCCACGGCCTTTCGGTGTGAGGTAATTCCACCAAGTTCCAAACTTGATTTTCATACATGGATTCCATCTCGGATTTCATGGCTTCTAACCATTTGTTGGAATCCGGGCTCATCATCGCTTCTTCATACGTCGCAGGTCATCATTTCGTCAACCATGAAATTCATGACAGATTTCCGTACTGAGTCGGGGCTGCAGCGTCTGCTTTGACTGCGAGGTTCTAGTACTCTCTCTTCGGAGTTTCATGATCATTATCATTAGTTCCCTCTTCAGAGGGTGGATCCAACTCCTAACAACTTCCTGACTGCGCTCGCCATACTTTGAAGAGAAGGTTCCACAACCTCTTCGAAGTTATACCTTCCGACTACTCACACCTTTCGCGAAACTCTTTCTCTAGAAAGGATCCATTCTTGGCAACAAAAACATTGCCCTCGGATCTGTGATAGAAGGAATACCCAATAGTTTCTTTAGGGTATCCTATGAAGACGCATTTTTCCGCTTTGGGTTCGAGTTTATCCGGTTGAAGTTTCTTCACATAAACATCGCATCCCCAAACTTTAAGAAATGACAACTTAGGTTTGTTTCCAAACCACAATTCATATGGTGTCTTTTCAACGGATTTAGATGGTGCCCGATTTAAAGTGAATGCAGCAGTTTCTAGTGCATAACCCCAAAATGACAACGGCAAGTCCGTCAGAGACATCATAGATCGAACCATATCTAATTGTCACATCCCAAGATTTTGCAAATCTTGTAATGTGAAAATAAATGAATAAAATAAAACTTTAGTTGATTTTCAGAACCAGAAGAAACTTTTTGAATTTAAATGGAACTTCAAACCAATTGGAATCAAATAAATCCTAAAGGGATTTTTAAAGATAAACTTTTATTAAAGGAAAATAAAGATAATTAAAATACTATTATAGATCTTTTAAATAAAAGGATTTGGTTCTCAATTGAAATAAAAGTTTTATAGATAAAGATTATTTTATAGAGTTCAATTAAACCTTGGCCAAGCTTTGGGAATTAAAACATTTTATTTTAAATAAAATAGCAAAAGTTTGTTTAAAAATAATAAAGGATTGCTTAATAAAATAATAAGGAATTAATATCCAAATTTTGTTCAAATAAAAGGTTTTACCATTTTAATTAAAACATCAAAACTTATTAAATTGTTTTAAATAGATTTTCCAAGTATTTTATATTCTCTAATAAAACCTACTAAAGTGTTTTGGCTTTATTTTAGATTTCAAAATAAATATCTCAATAAAACAAATCCTATTTGATTTAATAATGAAAGTCTATTATATTTAATTAATAATGGACTCTAAAATGTTATTGGTTTTAAAACAAGTTTCCAAGTATTCTATATTTCCCAAATAAAACCTACTGGTTTGGTTTTGAAAATATTTAGGTTTCAAATAAAGACTTTAGTAATAAAAATCAAACTCTATTTGATTTAACAACTAAGGCCCACTTTATTTAATTATTAATGGATCCTAAAAATAAAAGGTTATTTTGTTTTAAACAAGTTTTCCAAATATTCTTTATTTCCAAATAAAATCTACTGATTGGTTTTGAAAATATTTGGATATCAAAGGAAGATTTTATTAAATAAACCAAACCCTATTTTATTAATAAACCATGGTCCATTTTATTTAATTAATAAATGGAACCTAAAAAGATTTAAAATATTATTTTATTTTGAAAGTTGGTTATACTACTAAACAGAACCAAAAACTCATTACAATAGTTTGAATTGTTTGAATGGTTTGAATGTTTGAAATGTTGATTGAAAATCAAATCAAAATAGAAATAGAAAAGGAAAATGTTTCTGTAAAAAAAAAAGAGCTTCAACTACCCAAGCCCAAACAGCCCACCTAGCCCAATCCCCACCCCACCGCAGCGAAACGTTTCTCACCGTAGAAAGAACCCTCGGAGCAACCGACAAGTGGACCCTTTCCCCTTCTTTCCTTTTTCACGATGTGTGCCCCAGTCCTCCTGCTCATCGTCCCAAACCGCGACTGCCTCCTCGCCATCGCTGAGTAAACTCCCTTGAATTCGCGTTGATGAATGGATTAAACCCGCCATTGACCATGCTATGTTAAACGCCATGCTTCACTCTTCCTTTCCCCCAAATCGGAACCACCTGGGAGCCACCAGACTGCACGAATCATCCCTAAACCGTCTATGTCTCCGACGACGCTCCGGCCGTGTCTTGCCACTCCTTGCCTCCCCAAGCACGCAGGCACATTCCCCACTTCCTGTAGCATCTCCCTGCACCTTCCATTCGACCACGGGCACCTCAGAACCTCGACTCCAACACACCACTGAACGCCACCGTCTACTGTTGTTCTCCGACGACGTCTCCCCGGTAAAACCTGACTCCCCTCTCATCCCCGTGGACACGATGATGATCTCCAAGCTCTTACGAACCTAACCGCACCTTCCGTTTGTCCTAGGGCGCCCTCTATCCTCACCTTCGACAACATCTGAACAAGACCGACGCCGCCCTGACTCCGGCGAGAGATTGCCGACCCATCTGTGCGCCCCCTTGCCAACCAGTACCACCTCGAGCATCCCCACACTTCGGAGAACCTGGTGAGTCACTTCCTTTCCTCCCTCGCTTCCTCTATCACCAGCCCCGCCGTAGCCAGAGCCAGCGCCGCCGCTAGCACCGCCCACCTCTGGTCAATCGCACGGTAGTCGTGCGATCTGGATCCAACGGGTACGATAGTTTCACTTAACGCCGAAGAGGTACGCTACCTACGCCACACGATCCAGCTTGATCCAATGCCTCTCGGTGCTTGATCCAACCGAAGCGGTATCAGCGAATAGGGATAGGACACGTGTCTGTTGATTTGTTTTAAAACTGAATTTGAAATCAGATTGATATGCAATTTTCAAACCTCTGTAACTTTTGATCCACACGTCCAAAAATTACAAATTTTATATCAATGGATTCAGGAGAACAAGCCCTAGCCAACTGTGGAATTAGTTTAGCGAATAGTATCTGTTTGTTTGCTCATTTTTGCAGATTCATTTGTATGCTTGTTTAGAGTATAAAAATTGTTTAAAATTGAATTTAAGGATTAAACCTTTGCAAATTGGATTGTTGTGACCTTACTGACCCTAGGAACCAACCCTTGGTATTACAAATGATTTTTGTAAGATTTAGGTTGGATTACTTGATTTAGTCATTTTCTAGCCAAATAAAAAGAATGGTTTTTGTTATAAAAATGTTTATGGGAAAGAAAACTTTAAGGAAATAGTTTGGACCAAACCTACTGACCCAAAAACACCAAGCTTTGCAATAGCAACTCATTTGGTGAACAACTTAAGAGTTTTGCCTTAATAAAAACGTTTTTCACCACATGAAATGATGAATGGATTTAAAAATAGTTTTTGGACAAAACCCTCTTGCTAATGACTTTGCCACTTTGGTAAATGACCAATTTGGATCTTACAAAGTTTAGAAACCCCATAGAGGCCCTTTGCAAAATAAAACTATCTTGTGCATGCTCCCATGCATGAATTGGTTTCCATTGTCTTGTGTGTGTGAAATTGTTTGAGTGATTATTGGTTTGGAATGTAAATTGAATTAGTGTTTGCTTGTTTGACTTGTAGTGAAGTGTGAGACTAACAAGATCAAGGAGTGAACTACCATTCCCTACCAAAAAGGCAAGTGATGCTTCATACTTTCTATCCCAATACTTTCATTATGCATTAGTGATTTTGCTAAGTAAACTTGCATGGATTTTGCTAAGTATAGATCTTGCTATAGGAAAACCTAATAGATGAATCCTTAGTAGGATTTTCCTAAGCTAAGATTCCTACTACTACCAAGCTTAGCCTAGCTAATAGAAAACATGGGTGGAATATATATACACACTATGGAAAAATATTCTAAGTCTGAAGACTTAGGTTTTGTTTAATAAAACAACTAAGTCAATGAACCTCCTGGGTGGAATGGAAGGATTGGGATATGTTGAGTGGTTCACAAGGCCATGGACTTGGATTGTGTATCTCACTTGTGGATGGCCACCCAGGAAACAAAGGGATTTGAGATGTCAAATGTTGAGAAGCTTCAAGTGCAACCACTTGGCAATATGGGCTCTGCCATGATCATATAGGTTGCAAGAACTTAGCCAAATGGACAGTGGGTGGTAGTGTTTGATAGGTTGGAGCGCGTCCATCTTGGTCTAAGGGAAGGCTTCTGAAAGATTTTGTCTTGGGAAACCAAGTCTTGTGGGTAAAGTGCACCACCTCTGCAGAGTGTAAAATCTAAGTACTTAGCCATGTCCCTGGTAAAGGACAATTTGAGCATCAAGACATGGAAGCAATCAAGAATCTCATCATTCAAATTTCTAGAGTTAAAACTTGTGGATTGAACAAGGGTTGTTTGAATTCTTCAATCATTGATGGAGAGATGGCTTGGTACAAGGATCTTGAAATCTTGATTGAGGGAAATGATTTTGTCAAGCAAAAACTTAGTATTTTCAAAATGATAAGAAAAATCTATTTTGAGCAATGCAAGCCTCAACTCCACTTAGCCAAATGCATATAGATGATAGATTCCACTATACTACCATAGTATCACTTGCCAATACAATTCAAATGTATTGACCCTTTGTGGTTGTAACTTGTATGTTGCAGGTTTGATTGTTTTTAGTGAAGATTGATTGATTAGGATTACAAAGTCTACAACCAACATCTGCCTGTGGCACTTTGAAGATGAAGGACCCATGTTTATAGTTATTCCGCTGCAATGTAATGTAATAGCCAAATGAGCTATGTTTGATGTAATAAACTTATGTTATTCCTGGTTATAAAGTTATATTATGACCTTTGTTTCTTGATATTACATCTTAACTGTGGATGCTAGCTATTGATCCAGGGACTAGCATTGTAAAACACAGAGGGATCTATCTTATCCAAGATTGGGACCCCTACAGATGGTATCAGAGCATTGCGTTGCCTGTAGGATTCGTAAACCTAGGATTGGACAAAAACCCTTAGAAAAATAGGAGTTATATTTTGATCCAAAACTTATTTACAAAAACACTTGTAACCTCTTTCCTTAACCATTTTGGTTTCAACTCTACATCTCTTCTATTTCAAACTTGATGGAAAAACCTACCCCATGGCCAAACACTTCACCATATGCAAAGGACTACTTCAACTTCTTCAACTCTAATGACTTCAACATCTTCAACTCTAATGACTTCAACATCTTCAGCATGTTCTCCAAAGACTTCCAACTTGGAAACCACTAAGGACTACAAGTGAAACAAGGAAATCTTACTCAAGAGTTAGAGACTAAGGGAATGCAAAAGTTAGAAGGAGCCTACATCATTTGAAGCATTGTGACCAAAAGTTTTTCCAAGGAAACCATGATCTCATACAAGAAGAATCATAAATGAAGGAAAGATCACAAGTGAACCATGTAGATGGACCACCATATTTTAGTTAAGTCAAACACACCAACTTATGTGGTGCAACAAAAATATTTTTGGTTGCCTAAAGATATGCTTGAACTTTGATGTTTGAGTGGAATGTTTATTTGTGATTGCTTGCACATTGCTTGTGTGAATTGTGATGTGTGTGATTAGGATTATTTCCTTAGAAATATTTTGCCTATTCTAATCTCAATTCAACCCAAACAGATGACTTATCCAAGAGACTCCAACATCAAGGTTGATGACAACAACAACAACCAAGAGGACAACATGAGAGAGCTTATAGCAACCCAAAACCAGTTGAGCCAAGAGACAACTCAGCTTTTAGCCAACAACAATGGACTAGACCCAGCCATACAAAGGATTTTGAAGCTTCAATACCAATTGTTGCAAGGATTGGTTACTCAAATGATCAACATGGGAGAAAACTTTTCCCAAAGAGCCAATGACAACAAGAATGACAAAGATGTTATTCTAGAAGGAACCCAAGCTAGCAATACTTATGGAGACAAGAATCATGCATCCAAGGAACATGAAGACCAATGCCCCAAGAAGAGAGAAAGATCTCCCACCTATGAAGAACATGAACTAGAAGAACTCCTAGCTTTGGAGAGACCCAAAAAGAAGAAGAAAGACATAAGCCAGTTGCAATGTTACAATTGCAAAGAGGTGGGACACTATGCCAGTGAATGCCCAGAAAAGAAGAAGAGACAAGAAGTCACACAAAGGCTAGTGAAACCCAAGATGAGGAAGGATATTAGCCAAATGTTGTGCAAACACTGCAAAGAGTTAGGGCATTATGCAAACTACTGTCCAGAAAAGATGAAGCATAAGATAAACAAGCCTATGAGGGATATCAGCCTTGTCACATGTTTCAAATGCAAGGAACTAGGCCACTATGCAAACAATTGTCCAGAAAGGATGGAGAACAAGTTAAACAAGTCTATGAAGGATCTCAACCTTGGCCCATGAGTCAAGTATGGAAACCAAGGACACCATGCAAATGTTTGCTTAGAGAAATTTTCCCAGGATCCCAAGAAGGACAATATGTAATCTTGTTTGAAAATTTTTAAGGGTGGTAGTACCCTAGTTGTTTTGAACTTGCTTGTAACCCCAGCCTTCCCAAATCTCGGGACGAGATTTATTTTAAGGGTGGTAGCCTGTCACATCCCAAGATTTTCCAAATCTTGTAATGTGAAAATAAATGAATAAAATAAAACTTTAGTTGATTTTCAAAACCAGAAGAAACTTTTTGAATTTAAATGGAACTTCAAACCAATTGGAATCAAATAAATCCTAAAGGGATTTTTAAAGATAAACTTTTATTAAAGGAAAATAAAGATAATTAAAATACTATTCTAGATCTTTTAAATAAAAGGATTTGGTTCTCAATTGAAATAAAAGTTTTATAGATAAAGATTATTTTATAGAGTTCAATTAAACCTTGGCCAAGCTTTGGGAATTAAAACATTTTATTTTAAATAAAATAGCAAAAGTTTGTTTAAAAATAATAAAGGATTGCTTAATAAAATAATAAGGAATTAATATCCAAATTTTGTTCAAATAAAAGGTTTTACCATTTTAATTAAAACATCAAAACTTATTAAATTGTTTTAAATAGGTTTTTCAAGTATTTTATATTCTCTAATAAAACCTACTAAAGTGTTTTGGCTTTATTTTAGATTTCAAAATAAATATCTCAATAAAACAAATCCTATTTGATTTAATAATGAAAGTCTATTATATTTAATTAATAATGGACTCTAAAATGTTATTGGTTTTAAAACAAGTTTCCAAGTATTCTATATTTCCCAAATAAAACCTACTGGTTTGGTTTTGAAAATATTTAGGTTTCAAATAAAGACTTTAGTAATAAAAATCAAACTCTATTTGATTTAACAACTAAGGCCCACTTTATTTAATTATTAATGGATCCTAAAAATAAAAGGTTATTTTGTTTTAAACAAGTTTTCCAAATATTCTTTATTTCCAAATAAAATGTACTGATTGGTTTTGAAAATATTTGGATATCAAAGGAAGATTTTATTAAATAAACCAAACACTATTTTATTAATAAACCATGGTCCATTTTATTTAATTAATAAATGGAACCTAAAAAGATTTAAAATATTATTTTATTTTGAAAGTTGGTTATACTACTAAACAGAACCAAAAACTCATTACAATAGTTTGAATTGTTTGAATGGTTTGAATGTTTGAAATGTTGATTGAAAATCAAATCAGCAAATAGAAATAGAAAAGGAAAATGTTTCGCAAAAAAAAAACAAGAAATTTCAACTACCCAGCCCAAACAGCCCACCTAGCCCAATCCCCACCCCACCGCAGCGAAATGTTTCTCACCGTAGAAAGAACCCTCGGAGCAACCGACAAGTGGACCCTTTCCCCTTCTTTCCTTTTTTGACAGTGTGCCCATCCTCCTGCTCATCGTCCCCAAACCGCTGCGACTGCTCCTCATTCTCGCCGAGTAAACTCCCTTGAATTCGCGTTGATGAATGGATTAAACCCGCCATTGACCATGCTATGTTAAACGCCATGCTTCACTCTTCCTTTCCCCCAAACCGGAACCACCTGGGAGCCACCAGATCGCATTTAATCATCCCTAACTGTCTCGTCTCCGACGACGCTCCATGAGAATTCCGGCCGTGTCTTGCCACTCCTTGCCTCCCCAAGAATGCAGGCACATTCCCCACTTCCTGTAGCATCTCCCTGCACCTTCCATTCGACCACGGGCACCTCAGAACCTCGACTCCAACACACCACCGACGCCACCTCTCTGCTGTTCTTGACGTCTCCCAGTAAAACTGACTCCCTCTCATCCCGTGGACATGATGATGATCTCAAGCTCTGAACCTAACCGCACCTTCCGCTTGTCCAAGGGTGCCCTCTATCCTCACCTTCGACAACATCCGAACAAGACCGACGCCTCGACTCCGCGAAGATTGCCGACCCATCAGGCGCTTGCCAACCAAGACCACCTCGAGCATCCCCACACTTCGGAGAACCTGGTGAGTCACTTCCTTTCCTCCCTCGCTTCCTCTATCACCAGCCCCGCCGTAGCCAGAGCCAGCGCCGCCACCTGCCGCCGCTAACACCGCCCACCTCTGGTCAATCGCACAGTAGCCGTGCGATCTAGATCCAACGGGTACGATAGTTTCACTTAACGCCGAAGAGGTACGCTACCTACGCCACACGATCCAGCTTGATCCAATGCCTCTCGGTGCTTGATCCAACCGAAGCGGTATCACCGAATAGGGATAGGACATGTGTCTGTTGATTTGTTTTAAAACTGAATTTGAAATCAGATTGATATGCAATTTTCAAACCTCTGTAACTTTTGATCCACACGTCCAAAAATTACAAATTTTATATCAATGGATTCAGGAGAACAAGACCTAGCCAACTGTGGAATTAGTTTAGCGAATAGTATCTGTTTGTTTGCTCATTTTTGCATATTCATTTGTATGCTTGTTTAGAGTATAAAAATTGTTTAAAATTTAAGGATTAAACCTTTGCAAATTGTATTGTTGTGACCTTACTGACCCTAGGAACCAACCCTTGGTATTACAAATGATTTTTGTAAGATTTAGGTTGGATTACTTGATTTAGTCATTTTCTAGCCAAATAAAAAGAATGGTTTTTGTTATAAAAATGTTTATGGGAAAGAAAACTTTAAGGAAATAGTTTGGACCAAACCTACTGACCCAAAAACACCAAGCTTTGCAATAGCAACTCATTTGGTGAACAACTTAAGAGTTTTGCCTTAATAAAAACGTTTTTCACCACATGAAATGATGAATGGATTTAAAAATAGTTTTTGGACAAAACCCTCTTGCTAATGACTTTGCCACTTTGGTAAATGACCAATTTGGATCTTACAAAGTTTAGAAACCCCATAGAGGCCCTTTGCAAAATAAAACTATCTTGTGCATGCTCCCATGCATGAATTGGTTTCCATTGTCTTGTGTGTGAAATTGTTTGAGTGATTATTGGTTTGGAATGTAAATTGAATTAGTGTTTGCTTGTTTGACTTGTAGTGAAGTGTGAGACTAACAAGATCAAGGAGTGAACTACCATTCCCTACCAAAAAGGCAAGTGATGCTTCATACTTTCTATCCCAATACTTTCATTATGCATTAGTGATTTTGCTAAGTAAACTTGCATGGATTTTGCTAAGTATAGATCTTGCTATAGGAAAACCTAATAGATGAATCCTTAGTAGGATTTTCCTAAGCTAAGATTCCTACTACTACCAAGCTTAGCCTAGCTAATAGAAAACATGGGTGGAATATATATACACACTATGGAAAAATATTCTAAGTCCAAGACTTAGGTTTTGTTTAATAAAACAACTAAGTCAATGAACCTCCGGTGGAATGGAAGGATTGGGATATGTTGAGTGGTTCACAAGGCCATGGACTTGGATTGTGTATCTCACTTGTGGATGGCCACCCAGAAACAAAGGGATTTGAGATGTCAAATGTTGAGAAGCTTCAAGTGCAACCACTTGGCAATATGGGCTCTGCCATGATCATATAGGTTGCAAGAACTTAGCCAAATGGACAGTGGGTGGTAGTGTTTGATAGGTTGGAGCGCGTCCATCTTGGTCTAAGGGAAGGCTTCTGAAAGATTTTGTCTTGGGAAACCAAGTCTTGTGGGTAAAGTGCACCACCTCTGCAGAGTGTAAAATCTAAGTACTTAGCCATGTCCCTGGTAAAGGACAATTTGAGCATCAAGACATGGAAGCAATCAAGAATCTCATCATTCAAATTTCTAGAGTTAAAACTTGTGGATTGAACAAGGGTTGTTTGAATTCTTCAATCATTGATGGAGAGATGGCTTGGTACAAGGATCTTGAAATCTTGATTGAGGGAAATGATTTTGTCAAGCAAAAACTTAGTATTTTCAAAATGATAAGAAAAATCTATTTTGAGCAATGCAAGCCTCAACTCCACTTAGCCAAATGCATATAGATGATAGATTCCACTATACTACCATAGTATCACTTGCCAATACAATTCAAATGTATTGACCCTTTGTGGCTGTAACTTGTATGTTGCAGGTTTGATTGTTTTTAGTGAAGATTGATTGATTAGGATTACAAAGTCTACCACCAACATCTGCCTGTGGCACTTTGAAGATGAAGGACCCATGTTTATAGTTATTCCGCTGCAATGTAATGTAATAGCCAAATGAGCTATGTTTGATGTAATAAACTTATGTTATTCCTGGTTATAAAGTTATATTATGACCTTTGTTTCTTGATATTACATCTTAACTGTGGATGCTAGCTATTGATCCAGGGACTAGCATTGTAAAACACAGAGGGCTCTATCTTATCCAAGATTGGGACCCCTACACTAATAAAGTACGATTACGACGTTCCGACACACAATTTCGCTATGGTGTTCCGGCAGGTGTGAGTTGTGCAACAATTCCACACTCTTTCATGTGAGTGCTAAACTCGTAACTTAGATACTCACCTCCACGGTCGGACCGTAGAAATTTGATCTTTCTATTACGATGATTTTCCACTTCATTCTGAAATTCCTTGAACTTTTCAAAGGTTTCAGACTTGTGTTTCATCAAGTATATATAACCGTATCTACTCAAATCATCCGTGAAAGTAACAAAATAACGATATCCACCTCGCGCCGACACACTCATTGGACCACATACATCAGAATGTATGATTTCCAATAAATCTGTTGCCCGTTCCATTGAACCGGAAAACGGCGTTCTAGTCATCTTGCCCATAAGGCATGGCTCACATGTATCAAACGATTCATAATCAAGTGATTCCAAAAGTCCATCCGAATGGAGCTTCTTCATGCGTTTAACGCCAATATGACCTAGACGGCAGTGCCACATATCTGCGAATATATCATCTTTAAGTTTAATCCTTTTAGCATCAACATTATGAATATGTGTAACATTATCATCGAGATCTAATATAAACAAACCATTCATCATCGGTGCATGACCATAAAAGATTTCATTCATATAAATGGAACAACCATTGTTCTCGGATTTAAATGAATAACCACTTCGCATCAAACACGATCCAGATACAATGTTCATGCTCAGTGCACCACCGATAACATTTATTCAAGTTTATAACTAATCCCGACAAGTGGAGGCAGCGTTAACGGCGATCACATCAACGCTTGATCCATTGCCGACACACATCTTGACCTCACCCCTTGCTAGCGGTCGCTTGTTCCACAGCCCCTGATTCGAGTTACAAATATTAGCAACTGAACCAGTATCAAATACCCAGGTGCTACTGCGAGCACTAGTCAAGTATACATCAATAACATGTATATCATATATACCTTTGTTTGCCTTGCCTGCCTTCTTGTCTGCCAAATACTTGGGGAAGTTGCGCTTCGATGGCTGATCCCTTACAAGAGCACTCGAATCGGACTTAGGTCCAACTCGGGTTTCTTTTCAGCGCAATGCAAGCTTGCCTTACTTCCTTCCGCTTTCCTTCTTGTCTTTCTTGAAACCAGTGTTCCTATTGATCATCAACACTTGATGTTCCTTTTTGATCTCCACTTCTGCAGTTTTAAGCATTGACAGAAGCTCGGGGAGAGACTTATTCGTGCCTTGCATATTATAGTTCATCACGAAGCTCTTATAGCTAGGTGGCAGAGACTGCAGAACACAATGGATGCCTAAGTTAATGGGAGTCGATATTCCCAAGGACACAAGCTTATCGGCCTAACTCGACATCTTGAGTACAGCTCACTAACGGAGTGTGCTCTTCCATCATGCAGCTAAAGAACTTTTCAAGCTGCTAGCTTTCTACAAGAAGATGTGTGTCGAAAATCATTTTCAACTCACCCATTGTATCAAATGCATTGCGTTCAAACGCTTTCAAGTTCCGCTCTAGCCCATACAATATGCCGCAATGAACTAAGTTGTGGTCCTCCGACGAGTCGATAGACATTCTTCTCCTCGTCAGGCATCATCTAAAGGTGGGGCCTAACGCGCTTCTAGCACATATTGCTTTTGTGCAAAGAGAGGAGAATCCTCAAATTCATGGCCCATTCGGTAAAGTTGCTACCGTCGTTGCTAGTTTCTCTTTCTCCATGAACACATTGAAATTAAAAGGTGGTGGTGCCATCTACAACAGAATTTGTAAAGTTTAGACTAAGTGTATGATAGATTGAGTTCAAATAATCCATATTATGAATGAACTCCCACTCAACGACATCCCTCATGCCTTTTGGTGACTACATGAAGCAAATCCACTACACCAAGTCCGATCATCACGTGAGTCGGTATAGCTTCAAAGCGATCATCAAATGGGCATCATATCAACTATATGACTCATGCTTAACCTTTCGGTCCGTGTTCCGAGGCCATGTCTGTACATGCTAGGCTCGCCAAGTTAGAACCTTAGTATTTGTGTGTAACTGTTTTACACCCGAAATATGGTCGTGGATCCAAGAACACCCGATCATCACATGATGTCTTGGAGCGACGAAAACATAATCGGTGCATACTAAAGGAAGAACACATTCTTATCTTGATATTTAAATGAGGGATCATCTTATTATGCTAACAAAGCGCTAAACAAGCAATATAAGATGCTATCAAACATCATATGTTTGTTAGTGAAATGATATGGTTCCCGCAGATGATCTCTATCATGTGCATCGTGGTATGATCACTATCATACCTATATGTGTAAATCCAAGGTCTATGGATTTTACACGCTATGTGTGTTGTAAGAGTATCATCTCATACTTCTACTTACAACACTACCATATCATAACACTAGCCCAACAACAATCTAAACTAGACGCCTCTAATTTATCCATTGCAAGTTTTATGTGGCTTAGGGCTTTCGAGATAGAACCGTTCTTACCTACGAACATGAACCACAACGAGGATAATCAAATTGTTGACAACTCGCTTGCAAAATAGATATTGACTATAGTAGGAGAGACAGACACCCGCTAGCCACTTATGCAAACTAGTTGCATGTCAAGCGTGGAACAGGTCTCATGTGCGAGGACATGTAAAGTTTGTCCGGACCGCTTCATCCCACTATGTCACCAATATCCAAAATTACAACAAAGGAGCAACAACATGATCATCATCGCCCATATACTCATATGTGTACTATCCGTGTAAAGTATCTACGCATAGATCCGGCTCTGATACCACTGTAGGGTTCGCAGCATAGAAAACAAAAATTTTCCTACGATGTGAACTATATACCAAGATCTATCTACTAGATACAAACAACGGGCGGATGTATATCCGTAGAGAACATACCCTTGAAGACCGACAAAGCTTGACGAGTTCAACTCGTGGTTGATGTAGACGATCTCTTGCCAATCTCAAGATCGAGAGGAAGTCCTAGCCGCAAATCAGCAGCGCATCCGTGCTCGCACACACGTTCGAGCAACCTCCGCCTCCTCGCCCAGCGATGCAGCGGAATCACAACTCTTTCTTGCGAATAGCCACCGAACATGTATATCGCTAGTCCGAGACCATGGGGATAAATTCTAGAGGAGAGAGAGATCCTTCACGAGGAGGTGTGAGAGACAAGTGAGGAGGGGCTCCTTTATAGGAGGAGGGGGAACCCAAAGGGGTGGCGGCGCATGGGGCCCCTTGCCCTCCCCTCTTCATGTGGGTGGACACTCCACTCACAAATCTCCTTTAAATTCCCTCCACTCAAAAGTCCACTCAAATTCGAAATTAAATTTCCACCAAATTTAATGCAAACTCTCATTAAATAAAACTCTTTTATTTTATTCAGAATTTTGTCAATTACTTTAATGACAAACATTCAAATAACCCTTGCTAGAATTCTATTTCACATGCATAACCACTTTATGCAATTTCACCCAAAACTGCTTTGGTATCTAGTGAAATAAATTCTCGCTTGTTCATTCTTTCGGCATGAAACATTTGCTCCAATTGGATGTCGGTGTCTCTTAAGTGTGTCACCCTACGGTTCGTGAATAATGCGTACATGATCGAGACACCTCTCGGATCAATAATCGGCGGGATCTGGATACCCATCGACTCCACACATTCAACGATGACTTTCTTGTGATCGCTTAACCTTTACGCTAGTATCCTAATCCCTTTGTTTCACGATATATTACATGTCCGAGATTCGATCATCGGTATCTCCATACCTAGTTTGATCTTGTTACCGACATGCACTCTTTTCGTTCTGTGATATAACATTCTAGTGATCAAATCACTTTCTTGCAAGCTAATCAATGTGATATCACCGAGAGGGCCCAGAGTATATCTATCCGTCATCGGGATGAACAAATTCCACTCTCGATCCATGAGCCTCAACATAACACTTTATTAGTTCTGAATCCATCTTTATAATCACCCTGTTACGGTGTGACGTTTTATGTTATCAAGAAACTCTTCCGGTGTTAGTGATTGACATGATCTCATGGTCTAAGGATTAGGATCACTTCATAAGTTGTTATAGCAATATAAACTCAATGGCTTTTATCGTAATGCTATACTTCGGATGAATGTTCATCACACCATTACACTAATGTTGTGATCCCGTTATTAACAACATCCAATGTCCATGATCAGGAAACCTTGATCATCTTGTTAATCAACGAGCTAGTTTATGAGAGAGGCATAACTAGGAACTTTCTGTTTGTTTATTAAACACACATTTATTAACGTTTCCGTATCAATACAATTATAGCATGCAAAATAAACATCTATCATATACTTGGAATACACATAATAAACACTTTATTATTGCCTCTCAGGGCATATTCCCTTCAACCGAAGACAATTAGGTTCAGCCCTCCAACATGGGGGAGTCTTCATACCAGCAACCCTATTATGATTGGGGCGCTTCTTCCATTCATCGCAAGGGCCTGATTATGATCATTCCTACGATGATCCACCTGCTTGGGGTTACTACCCACATTTTGATTGATCTCCACTTAGGACAAAAGCCTAAGCTTGGGGGGAGGTATACCGACATCACACTCATCTACATATCATGTTCCGTCGGAACTTTGTATATCCGTGTTTAGCTTTCTTTTTAGTTTTTGTTTGTTCTTTCCAAAACACAAAAAGACCAAAAATATTTTCGTTGTTTCTCTTTATTTGTTTCTTTGACTTTTGTCTTTGATTTGCTATAAAAAAATCCAAAAATATTTTCCTTTGTTTGCTTTTGCCTTCAGTGCTTGCTTAAAAATTGAAAACCCAAAAATATTTGTTGTTCTTCTTTGGTTTTGTTAAGTTTGTTACATGGTTCAGCGGTCCTCGGTGACTCCTTTGGAGTTTGGTTTCATGTTATTATTCAAGCCACACAAGTGAAAGGCAATAATGATGAATTATGACAACTCGTGGTGTGGTAAGAGGCTGGTAATGAACTCTATTTGTCTTCATTTTTGTACATATACTCATCATTGTGGGCATGCTTAGTTTGTTCATGTAAGGTGTATGTTATTTAATGGATGCTTAGTAGTTCTTGCTCTCTTATGATTAGCTCCAACTTGCTAATAGTCTGTAGCATGTCACATGAATGTTTACTTGCATTTTTCTATTCATATCTTGGTATTACATTGTGGTATCCTCCTCTGAATGCTTCGTTTGAATCGACTTGGCACATGCTCACGCATGCATATGATTAAACAAAAAGTCAGTTAAGCCTCAATGGTTTATTTTGCCTCAGAGTTCTTGTATCACTTTTATGCCATAATTAATTTTGTTTTGTTGCAAGCATTATTATGACAACTACTTCTCTCTCATTTGTCACTCTGTTTCTATTGCTAGCCTTCACTTGCACTGAGTATGAGCTCTACTCGTGTTTCCAACTCCCCAAAACCAAAATTTTCAAAAGTGTCCACCATATCAACCTACTAGCATCATTGCTATTCCGTGCATATTTATTATGCCTTGTTTTCTTCCAAATAAAATGTTTGCTTGTTATGAGAAAATTAGTTAGTAAAGCTCTCACAAACTTGATGGCACACTTTATTTTCTTGCACTTAATAAATCTGAACCATTGTGACTGTCTATGAAAGTTCTATGCTTGAAAATTATATGCTGGGAGTTAGCATAACTGTGTTGTCAAGAGGAACACTTTCAACACCTGTAAATATTATCCAATTGATAGCATGCTCTTTTGTTTATGGATGTCGGCGGTGTGAAATAAAAGGGGAGCTTGTAAGTCCATGGAGTTATGTATATGTGTTAGAGAAACGTCTTGGCCGCTAGCCTAAGTCATGCCTAATCATGGTGGAAACTTGCAGCATAACCATAGTGAGCAATCTATGAAGCATCCTCAAAAAAAATTATATAGAAAAAAAGAAGAGAAAAAAATATATGCATCATTCTCATGGTAAATAAAGGATCGCTGAGATGCTCACTGTCTGTTGCCTTGTCATTTTGATATGGGATAGCTCCTGTGTCATGGGGCAAGGGGTACCCCATTGGCGGTTATCTATGGTACACATGTATTTACGATGATAAGAACTTACCGGTAACTAAAGTTGTGTAGCATGAGGAACGACCCTCGTACTCAAGGGACATGAGATTTCCAGTTTATGGTTTGTCAAGCATATAACTCATATTGGACCTCACTTTAAACTTAACCATCTAAAGATGCCTACGATAGGGGCAATGAGAGCTCAAAGCTAATGAGTACCATACTTTCAGCATTTGGAAGCCTTTCAAACTTTTCAAAACCTTTTCACTTCTTTGTTGAGTCACCACTTATTCTATGAGCACTTTCTTGAGAGCATAGTTGTCATTCTTAGTGTAATGTGCTTGTCTAAAAACTTGGTTAATTATGACATAACTTTGATGCTTGTATCTTTGATATCTTTACTTCTAGTCTTCACTTGAACTTCAGAGGTGCCTTGGCATTTATATTTTGCTTCACAATCAAAGGCAAGCGAGATACCACTTTATCATACCTTCTTATGAGCATTACAATGTTGCATATGCTTATGTTTTATGCTGCTTACTATTATTGTGTTGGAATCTCTTCATAGCTTGCATGACTATTGAGTAAACTTAGTTGCATACTCCTTATTACGAATTGCCTAAGTATTGATCATATTCTGAGAATATTTACATTACATGAAACAAATGTGTTCGTGAAAGTTTCTTTTATCCCACTAAGTTTTCAACTGAATTGCTTGAGGACAAGCAATAAGCTAAGCTTGGCGGGAGTTGATACGTCCAAAACGTATCTACTTTCCCGAACACTTTTGCTATTGTTTCTCCTCTAATTTGTGTGATTTGGATACAACTAACATGAATTGGCATTGTTTTCAGCAGAATTGCTTTGGTGTCTAGTTTTTGTGTAGGAAATCAACTTTCAGGAAAAATCACGGAATATATCGCAAAACTCCTATTTTACCAGAAGACTAACGGAGGCACAAGACAGGACGGAGAAGAGCCACGAGGGGCCCACACCCCCTGGCCGCGCGGGCCAGCCCAGGCCGCGCCTGTGGTTGGTGTGGCCACCTCGGGCACCCCCTCGGTCTCCCCCTTCGCCTACATAAGCCCTCTGACATAAAAACAGAGGAGGGTTCGGCGTTTTTCCAGATAGAATTCCGCTGCGCCGCCACCACCAAAAGCCGCGATTCGGAACTAGAAACTCCGTTCTGGCACCCTACCGGGATGAGGAATTGGAGGAGATCATCGCCATCATCATCACCGACGCCTCTCCATCAACCATCCATGTTTCCCACATCCATGAGTGAGTAATCCCCCGATGTAGGCTATGGGGATGGTAGGGATTGGATGAGATCTATCATGTAATCAAATAAGATTGTTAGGGCATGGTGCCTAGTATCTTTGTTAGTGCTTTTTGACATTGTTGCAACTTGTTATGCTTAATGCTTGTCACTAGGGCCCGAGTTCCATGATCTCATATCTGAACCTGTTATTGATTCATGATGATAGTATTGTTTGTGATCTTATCTGCAAGTTATTTACACATATTATTGTCCGAAACCAAAGGCCTCGAAGTGACAGAAATTGGGATAATCGGAGGGGATGACTATGATATGAGGATCACGTGTGTTCATGGAGTGTTAATGCTTTGCCTCGGTACTCTATTAAAAGGAGTACCTTTATTGCCAGTAGATTTCCTTGAGGCCCCGCTGCAATGGGCTGGCAGGAAAAAAGATGGTGTGCAAGTTCTCATTGCAAGCACGTATGACTATATATGGAACACATGCCTATGATTATTTAGTACTTGATGCTTTATCTTATTTACCTGCAAATGCCCTAAATCTTGATATTACATGAATAGTCTTGTCCATGCAGCGCCCGTCCATCCATCCATATGCCTACCGCACTCAAATCCTGTTGTTTGCTACTATTGTTACTCGCCTTTGTTTTATCACATTACTTTGCTATTGCTACTACAAAACTGTTACTCTTGATAAACTATTGTGAGCAAGACTATTTTCAGGTGCAATTGAATTGACAACTCAGTTGTTAAGGCTTATAAGTATTCTTTGACCTTGGGTAATTAATAAATTGGATTATACTACCTCAAGACTGCGATTCTCTATACTCGTGGGTCATCAGCAGGCGCAAATTATTTCAACCATGGGTAGTCTTTATTCCGTTGCCATTGAGGGTATTCTTAGTATCGCACTGTACTAGTGGGCGAAACATGTGGGAGTTGGACCTATCCCACGGGACTAGTGGAAAATGGCAGTGTCGACGATATGGTGCGGCGTGGCATCGACCGTGTCGTCGTATGTGGTTCTAGGCGCTGTGGTGCCACAATATCGGTGATAGACGCGTCTTGATGGACGACCATAGGGCGGTGGCGATGTTTGGCGCCATGGAGGCGTAGACTATAGGGGTAGCAAGGATTATGCTAATCCCGGCCCTGAGAATGGATCAACGTTACGTTTGTGGATGTGTTCTCCCGAGTCATCAGAGGGTGACTCGGTGATGCCTCTGAATCTATCTAATAAGTCGTTGCCTCTGAATCTATCTAGTGAGTCGTTGTTGTGAGTTTATGGCACAATGACATGATTTTCCCTATTGTTGATTTGTTGGTGTGGTGTGGTAGCTCGAGTTGTTTGAGGTATGTTCTTGCCAGAACTTTATTGAATAAAATAATAATAAATGGTGTATGTATCTCTTTGGTATAGATGTCAGGGTCTCAATCTTCTTTTTAAAGAAACAAAATACTAAATCTAGAAGTCTATGCAGTCTTGCTATCTGTGTACTCTTTACGATGATGATGTGACTAGTTCAGTCTCTATTTTATTTGTCATGTTTTACCTGTTTTTTCGTCTATGTTAATAGTCTCAATATTATCTAGTTCATATGTATCTAGTTAAAGAGTTAAACACATGTGTGGTCTATCAAGTTGCCATGCATGAGCGTATTGGTCACCAACTGGGAAATTGCAAACTATCAGTCATGAAGTTGTGTGGATGTGCCTCGTTAGTCATTTTGTCATGTTTGTCGTTAAGTCACTGGTCGTGGTTACATGTTATTTTCAAATATGTTATTTCCTCTAATTACTAGGTCACCTTTTCCACTATCCTATCATTGGGCCGTCAAAATAGATGTAGGGTCCACCTGTCAACCTCTTCTCCCCCGATTCTCTCCTAGATATTCTACCAAATATCTCCTGTGCGTGAAAGCATCAAGGAAGCCACCCATCAATCATCGTGGCCAGCAGGGTTGAGCAAGTCGCATGCGAGCCATCCACGCAGTAGCAAGGCCATCCTCCCCGCCAGTACAGTCTAGTTCGAAGCA
Source organism: Avena longiglumis (assembly GCA_030063025.1). NCBI lineage: Eukaryota > Viridiplantae > Streptophyta > Magnoliopsida > Poales > Poaceae > Avena > Avena longiglumis. Next base: position 69,371,196 of record CP125976.1, on the reverse strand, counting down.
CTTTGTTGCCATCATGACACGGTAGAGGTCGGCGAAATCAAGGATGACCAGGAGCTCTACATGCGCATGTATCCACTCAGGATGCACCGACAATATGTACCGCTTCTGACTTCTAAGCATAGTAAAGTTATTGAGCTTCTTCAGAAACAATCATTTCAGAATCATGTAGATCAACGTGGAGCTTCTATCTATGGAGAGAACAAAGACGGATTAATTACCTCTCGATTTGTTCATGCCTCCCTAGCAATTAGAAGATACGAAATTTTGAGAGGATATTTTAAAAACAGATGGCCACATTAGTAACTTAACGATGGACGTGACAGAATGACTAATCCAGCACAACCACACAATTTCGTGACCGATAGTTTGCATTTTCCCAGTTAGTAACCAATGCGCTCATAGGTGGTAATTTGATAGACCACTCAGGTGTTTAACTCCTAGTTAAATATCTAGACTAGATACATTCCTATCTGGACAAAGTTAAGGAGACTGGAGTGAGTACTATTTTATGTATTAAACCATATGAAAAATGGCCCATATTTTCAATCCAGAATCTATCACTAGTACCCGTATGGTTCGATGGACATGCATGTTTCCAACTAATTTTAATTTATGTTGGTGTTTCTAATTAATAAATACTTTTGGAGTGATTAATCATTACTTGGGCATGGCGAGCAGGAGCTAGCACTAGACTTGCTTTGCTTCTATGGAACTCCAGTTGAGACTTTCGTGAAAGCCTCAGCTTAGAACCGACTTATCTGGGGAAAAGGCCACCTAAAACGCGTACGTGCACGGTTCAGCTATACAACACAGACTGACTAGCTGGGAGCAACTAGAGTACGTCTACTGATTGTACCTTTCACATGATCAGTCGGCAGCAGTTTCTTGCCGCTCTTTGGCTCCTAAAACTGCAGGCATTATGTAGAGTAACATCCAACCCATCCAGCGTTCGTTTCTTTTCAACTGGAGCTCCGCGTCTTTCATGGTAAACTAGAGCCTGGAGCAGAGTAACAAACTCTACAAGCGTGTTTGGTAGCCTGTATCTTGAAATAGTCTTTCACCCCGCTTTATAATAAAGCACACATGTGAGACCGCTGCTAGGCCAGACAGCACATCGCCCAAAGGAACAAACACCACATGATACGAGACGCAGGGGCGAACCCAAGCCCTACACGAAACACAAGTAGAAATAAAAGAAAAAAGAAAGCCGAGACCGGCGGTGTGCCAAAAACGGAAACAACTCGCGACCGGAGCGCCCCCCAGAGAAGTACCACCACATATCTCGCAGTCCAAAGCGCCTACGAACCAAGACAGCACCTCCAAAAAGGGGAGTGACGACGACACTGCTGTCTGGCCGAAGGCCTAGGGTTTCCCCCGGTACGCAGCGGAGGGTGGGGAAGGGGCCCCCGACACCCTTCAAGAAGGAAGGTGATACCCGCGGGCGTCGCCGTGCCAGTGTCAACAGACAAGGATTTCTCCCGACCCCACCAGACCCACCCGCCTGAGCACTTTGTAGAGCGCCACCCATCATGCCACCCACGAACACGCGCCACTCTGGTCTTGAAGTCGCCGCCACACAGGAACCACGGAGCTGGCCTAGGCCGAGAGAGCGGATACTTCAGCGATGGCCGGCATGCCAACAGTACGTAGGAGGGAGCGACCTCCACCACCAGTAGGTGGTAGACGACCGGATGCAGGAGCAAGACAAACCAAGCCCTCAGGCCCGGCCGAGCACGTGGAGGCTCGTGAAGTCCCGCCGCTGCACTGCAGCAAGGGTACCACCGAACACGCCAGCCTCCACCCCATCCCTACTCCTCCTTCCACCAGGGTATCCACCACCATGGAAAATCCCGGCCGCCAAGCAGCAGCACCGACGCCACCGAACTCCCCCGGGCTTGCTGAACCGCCACCGGTCAGGGAATCTCACGTCACCTCCCGGAGCCTCCTCCACCGAAAGGACGTCGAAACCGTCCACCTTCCGAGGACGCCGCCCCGACGTCCACGAGCTCGAGTCCTTACCTCCGCCAGCCTCACACTCTAGAATCCGCCGGGATGGTAGGGCGATCGGGCGCTAACTCCAAAGGTTGTAAGTCCGCACAGCCACCGAAGTGTGGGGTACTACCCACCACCACCCGAGGTGGATGCTGTCCGGACTCGGATGCAGGGCCGATCAACCGGGATCAGGCCAGATCAGCCCGCAGACCCCATGGGCCCACAGGCCTAGATCAGGCCCAGTTCATCCCGTAGGCCCCACGGGCCCATAGGCCCAGATCTGGCCAAGATCAGCCCCGCTGCTGTGCCTTGGTCGCCGCCAACCCAGCCCCGAAGCACGTCCTCCCAGCACCATCCCCACCGAACCTGTTGGAATTATGCCCTAGAGGCAATAATAAAGATGTTATTGTTATAATTCTTGTTCATGATAAAGTTTATATTCCATGCTAGAATTGTATTAAGCGAAAACTTTGATACTTGTGTGGTTTATGAACAACACCGTGTCCCTAGTACGCCTCTATGGACTAGCTCATTGATTAATGATGGTTAAGGTTTCCTAACCATAGACATGAGTTGTCGATTAATAATGAGATCATGTCATTGGGAGAATGATATGATGGACAGACACAAATCAAGCAGAGCAATTAGATCGTGTCTTCGTGTTCATCTTTGCGAAGCTTTTTCTTATGTCAAATATTGTATTCCTTATACCATGAGATGATGCAACTCCCTGGTATCGGAAGAAAGCTTTGAGGTCATCAAACGTCATCCTATGTGAGGATGATCATAAAGGTGTCTCTCAGGTGATCGAAAAGTACTTGTTGGTTTGTATGTACCGAGATGGGATTTGTCCCTCCCAAGTCGGAGAGATATAGTTCGGGCCCACTCGGTAATCGATATCAACACCGTTGCAAGCACGTGGTTAAGGAGTTGATCACAAAGTGATATCGGATTACGGAACGAGTAAAGTACTTGCCGTGAACGAGATTGAACTAGGTATGCCGATACCAACGATCGAATCTCGGGCAAGTAAAATATCGCGTGGCGAAGGGAATATATATGGGATTGATTGAATCCTGGCATCGTGGTTCATCCGATATGATCATCGATGAATATGTGGGAGTCAATATGGGTTTCCATATCCCGCTGTTGATTATTGATAGAAGATCATGTCTGCATATTCTCGAACTCGTAGGGTCACACACTTAACGCGTCTCGACGCTAGGATAGAATGGATAATTGGTTTATGAGTTTTTGTTCGGACTCTCGAATAAGATCTAGGACATCACGAGAGGTTCCGGAATGGTCATGAGAATAAGATTCATATAAAGGAAAGCAGTTTTTAGATTTCGGAATCGTTTCAGAATGTTCGGTATTATACCGGAAGGTTCTAGAAGATTCCGGAGTGGGACCAATGTGGCCCCACTTGTAAGAGGCGTGCGTGGGACTACGAGGGAGTTCCCTGGCCGCATTGAGCCAGGGGCACAAGGCCCCATAGGCCTAGCCGGCCAAAACCCTAGGGGAAACCCTAGGAAACCTTCTAGAAGGGGGGAAGACTTGCCCCCACTCCACCCTTGGGGCCGCCGCCCTATGGCTTGGAGGAGGGGGCAAGGGGGTATGTCAGCCCCCTATATAAGGTGGGCAAGGGGCGCACCCTCCCCTCACCCCAAACCCTAGCCGCCAGCTGCTGCCCTACCTCTCTCTCTCCAGACTGCGTGTAGGCGAAGCCCTGCTGCAGAAACTTTCCACCATAGCACCACGCCGTCGTGTTGTAGGTCCAATCTATCTCTCCACCCCACTTGCTGGACCGAGTAAGGAGGAGACATCGCGGCACCGTACGTGTGCATCTCTCGGAGGCGCCACCACTTGCGGCGTTGGATCGGATCGGATCGCGAGGAGGAGAAGGCGAGTACGACTACACCAACCACGCTCGCTGAACGCTTCATTGCGGCGATTTCTTCAAGGGTATGAAGATCTCATCTATCACTCTCGTTGATTGCATCTCCTAGATTAGGTCTTGGCCTTCCCGTTCGCATCCGTAGAATTTTTTTGATTTACTATGTTGCAAAACCCTTCAGTGGTATCAGAGCTAGATCTATGCGTAGATGTGTTTCACGAGTAGAACACAACATGCTTGTTGTGGGCGTTGATGTTTTCTATTGAAAACCTCTTGTTGTGTATTTCTTATGGCGCGGCATAGTGATATCGAAGCGGTCTAGGCCAACTTTACGCGACCTCGTTCGCGAGACCGGCTCCGCACTTGACGTGTGGCTTGTTCCACATGCCGGTGGATGCCGCTCTCACTATAGTAGTCATCGGATTTACACCGGATGTTGGCAACCATAATATCACCGTTGTGGCTTTCCGTATGTAAGAATCGTTCTTAGCTTGTTACTCCCATAAGCCACGTAAAACATGCAACAACAAAGTAGAGGCGTCTAACTTGTTTTTGCAGGGAGTGTTTTGTGATATGGTATGGCCCAAGACCCGATGTGTATGTTGTATGCAATGATAATGTTTTGTAATATTTCACGACTTGCATGTCGATGAGTTCACAACCGGCAGGAGCCGTATGGTTGTATTTATAATTGTGTATGACCTGCGTGTCAACTTCTTATACGCCATGTAATAGCTTTACTTTATCGCTAAGTAGTTAGCAATAGTTGTAGTTGCTATTCGTGGTGGAGTCAATCATGGTGGAGTGATGGAGATCATGCTGGAGCGCACAAGATGGAGATCATTGCGCAGAGATTGGCTATACCATGTCTCATAAAATTATATGCATGTGATGTTTATCCTTTTATGTATCTTATTATGCTTAGATCGCGACGGTAGCATTACAAGATGATTCCTCACTTAAAGATCAAGATAAAATTGTGTTCTCCCCATGTATGCACCGTTGCGAAAGTTCGTCGTGTTCAAGCACCTCGTGATGATCGGGTGCTATAAACTCTATGTTCACATACAACGGGTGCAAGCCAGTTTTGCACACGCGGAAATACTTGGGTTTAACTTGACAAGCCTAGCATGTACAGACATGGCCTCGGAACACACGAACCGAAAGGTTAAACATGAGTCATATGAATGATATGATCAACACTTTGTTGTCCACCATTGAAACCACATATCTTCTCGTGAAGATCAGATTACGTGTGGTGAATTTGGGTCGTGTTCACTAAACAACTTGAGGGATATTGAATTTAGTGGGAGTTCATCTAGTAATTTGATTAAGTTGAACTAGTTATCATGAACATAGTCTAAATTGTATTTGCAAATTTTGTAGATCAAATGGCTAAGCCCAACTTCAACTTCAAAGTTTTTGCTGAGAAAGAAAAGCTAAGAATAATGGGTCTAACTTCACCAACTGGTTTCGCAATCTGAGAATCATTCTCGCTGGCGGACAAAAGGACTATGTACTTGAGAAAGCGCTAGGTGACGCCCCTGCTATTGATGCGCCGGCTGATGAAAAAGTTGTTTATCAGTCACGCAAAGATGATTATGGAGTGATTTAAGAGTACCATGTTGTTTGCTATGGAACCGGACCTTCAAAATCGTTTTGAGGAGTTCGCCGGGCCCTTTGAGATTCTTGAGGAACTGAAAACCATGTTTCATACTTAGGCCCGTTCTGAGAGATATGAGATCTCTGAGAAGTTCTTTAACTGCAAGATGGAGGAAGGGAGTTCCGTTAGTGAGCACGCTATTAAGATGTCAGGCTACACTCAACGTCTTGAGCAACTGGACTGCAAGATTCTAGAAGAGCTCAAGATTGACAGAGTTCTGCAATCACTCCCTCCTAGCTACAAAGTTTTTGTAGTTACTCACAATCAAATTGGTTCCACTGATACGATCACTGAGCTCTTCGCTAAGTTGAAAGCTGCGGAGGTGGATATCAAGAAAGATAATCATGTGTTGATGGTCAACAAGACCCCTAGCTTTAAGAAAGGTAATGGTGAAAAGAAATCCTTCAAGAAAGGCAGCGGCAAGCGCGTTACCCCTGCTGAGAAGAAGCTCAAGTCTGGACCTAAGCTGGACACTGAGTGCTTCTATTGCAAGGACAAGGGTCACTGGAAGGGCAACTGTTCCAAGTAATTAGCGGACAAGAAGGTTGGCACCATTAAAGGTATATTTGATATACATGTTATTGATGTTTACCTTACTAGCGCTCGTTGTAGTGCCTGGGTATATGATACAGGTTCAGTTGCTAATATTTGTAACTCGAAACAGGAGCTAGGGAATAGACGGCGGCTAGCAAGGGATGAGCTGACGGTGCGCGTTGGCAATGGATCAAAAGTTGGTGTGATGGCCGTCGGCACGCTCTCCTTAGTTTTACCTTCGGGATTAGTTTTAAACCTTAATAAGTGTTATTATGTGCCTGCGTTGAGCATGAACATTATATCTGGATCGTGTTTATTGCAAGACGGTTTGAAAGTACAAAGGAAGTCGCCTAGAGGGGGGTGAATAGGCTTTTAAAAAAAATTACGGTTTAGGCTCAAGTAAATGCGGAATAAAACTAACGTTTAATTTATTGAGCACAAAACCTAGCCACTAAGTTCACCTAGGTGCACCAACAACCTATGCTAAGCAATACAATCAACAAGGTGATATCAAGGTATAAGTACTTCAAGCACGATGGCTATCACAATGTAAAGTGCATAAGTAAAGGGTTCGGTTGAGAGATAACCGATGGACGCGGAGACAAAGATTTGTTTCCCGAAGTTCACTTCCAAAGAAGCTACGTCTCCGTTGGAGAGGTGCGATGGCGCAATGCTCTCCGAACGCCACAAATGGCTCACCTCGAGGTGTGGTGGCTCGATGCTCACCCAACGCCACACAAGGCCTCACCCCGGATGCGTAAGCACGCAACTCACCGACGCCACAAAAGGCTCACCCTATTCTCCCAAGTGTGCACCACAAAAGGCGGGCACTTGCTCCACTATGGGACGCTTGAGGGCGGTCACCGAACCCGTACAAGATTGGGGCTAACTCCACAACTCAATTGAGGCTCCCAACAACAAAGCCACAAAAGGCCAACAATGCCACAACAGCCAACAATGCCACAAAGGCCAACAATGCCAAAAAGGCTACAAGACCACAAAAGGTCAACAAGACCACAAAAGGTCAACAATCCAACCATTACACTGCCTAGGGTTCCAAGGAACCCAAGAGAAACAAGCTCACAAGGTTGAACTCACCAATCTCCGAGGACAACTCAAACCTATGCACCAAATGCAAGGGCAGTCCTTCTCTCCCAAATTCCAACAAAGCTACAAAAGCTATTGGGGAATAAGGAGGAAGAACACAAGAGGAGAACACAAAACTCTCCAAGATCTAGATCCCAATTATTCCTTCACAAAGAAGGGATTTGACTTGGGGATTGTAGATCTAGATCTCCTCTCTCAAATCCTCAAAAGATGCAAGAATCATAGAAGGGAAGGAGAGGAAAGCTTCTTCAAGGTTGACAATGGAGGAGAGAGAGAAAGCCAAGAACCAAGAAGAAAACCTAGTGCCCACGAAGGAAAGAGGAGCCCTTTAAAGGGCTCCCAGATCTGCCGTGGGCATTCGCGACACCGCCGGAACTTCCGGTGGAGGCCGGAAGTTCGTGGCACCCACCAATGGACGAAATCGCAGAGCGAGAAATGAAAACGAATCATGGCTGGAACTTCCGGTCAGCGGAAGTTCCGCCACTGCTCCAACGGTCATCGACCGCTGACGCCTTTCAGAAGCGCAACCGAAGTTCGGTCAAACAATGCAGGAAGTTCCGGTGAACTTCGAGCAGTTCGACAAAGTTCCGCAAATAGAACGCTTCAAAGCGTATGTTACCGAGCCTTCACCGAACTTGGGGCGGAACAAGGGCGGAACTTATGAGTCGCAGCGAAGTCTAACCGAAGTTCGGCCTTGATGAAGTTCCGCTCAAGAACTTTTGCCAGGACAAATTCCGATGCAAGTTCCGGCCAAGTTCTGGCAAATATCACACTTCAAAACAGAAGGTTACTAAACCGCCACCGGAACTTGGGCGGAACTAGCGTCGGAACAAACTGTAGAACAGCCCACAGAAATAAGTTTGAGTGGAACTTCCGGTGGAAAGCCGGAACTACCGGTCAGGGAAATTCCAGAAACCAGAAAACCAGAAACGCAATAACTTTTGCATCCGAACTCCAAACGGGATGAAACCAATTTTGTTGGAAAGATAACGACGAATAGAATATTGGGTATCACCTTGGGAGAAAATATCATAAATATATATGTGAAGTATCCCCCAAGGTGTGGAGCCGGAAAACTCGCAAGATCAAAAACCGCAATAAGATATGCAAGTGAAATCCTTAGATGATGAACTAGAGCTTGTTATGATGATGACCACAAGCTCTAGATCCTCTCATGGACAAGAACCAAATAACAACCAAGAAATATGATGCTATGAATGCAAAGGTTTGAGCTCCTAACAATGCAAACGAGACACCCGCTTGAGAGCCCCTCTTGATAGTACGGCTATCTATCCTAAACCCGGTCTCCCAAATAACAACACGAGACCGCAAAAGAGAAGCCCTATCAACATACCTTTGCCTTGAGTCCCACTTGAACTTGATGTAGACCGTTGTTCTTCTATAGTGGGAACACCTTTCTTGTTTGCTCTTGCTCGCTCTTGCTTGATGAAGACTTGCAAAATGCTCCCCCATACTCCATGGGGAAACCTCTTCTTTGAACTTGTCTTCATCATTCCATGAGCACAAGGATGGCAAGCTTCAAGCATGAGATCTTCTAGAGATGGCGATCTTGAGCTCGCCTTCTTCATCCTTACTTGAGGTTGATCCATCTTGATGCAACTCTTTGCACATTCCTTGATCGACCTTCAAGCTCCTTCTTTCTTCATGATTCCAATGGGCACAAAGCCCTTGGACATTTCTTCATCTTCCAACCTTGAGACCAACACATGGCCCAAGCGATGCCAATGGACAAACCTACAAGTGAAACTCAATTTACACATTAGTCCATAGAGATTGTCATTAATTACCAAAACCACACATGGGGGCATACATGCCCTTTCACGGTTATTCATTTAAATCGGAGAATAATGGTTGTTCTTTTTATATGAATAACATATTTTATGGTCATGCACCTGTTGTGAATGGTTTATTTCTTCTGAATCTCGAAAGCAATGAAACGCACATCCATAACATTGAGGCTAAGAGATGCAAAGTAGATAGTGATAATCCAACTTATTTGTGGCACTGCCGTCTAGGTCATATTGGTGTAAAACGCATGAAGAAACTCCATTCTGATAGACTTTTGGAGTCTCTTGATTTTGAATCATTTGACACGTGCGAGTCGTGCCTCATGGGCAAGATGATCAAAACCCCGTTCTCCGGAATAATGGAGCGAGTAACGGACTTATTGGAAATCATACATACCGATGTATGCGGACCAATGAGTGTTTTGACGCGCGGTGGATATCGCTATTTTCTCACTTTTACTGATGACTTAAGTAGATATGGGTATATCTATTTAATAAAACATAAATCTGAAACGTTTGAAAAGTTCAAAGAATTTCAGAACGAAGTGGAAAACCATCGTAACAGGAAAATTAAATTTCTACGATCCGATCGTGGAGGTGAATATTGGAGTTATGATTTTCTCACTCATCTTAAAGCAAGCGGAATCGTTTCGCAACTCATGCCACCCGAAACACCACAGCGCAACGGTGTGTCTGAACGCCGGAATCGAACTCTATTAGATATGGTGCGATCGATGATGTCTCTTATAGATTTGCCGTTATCATTTTGGGGTTATGCATTAGAAACCGCTGCATTCACTTTAAATATGGCACCATCTAAATCCGTTGAGACGACACCATATGAACTGTGGTTTGGTGCTAAACCTAAGTTGTCATTTCTTAAAGTTTGGGGATGCGAAGCTTACATCAAGAAGTTGATGTCGGACAAGCTCGAACCCAAAGCGGATAAATGCGTCTTCATAGGATACCCTAAGGAAACGATTGGGTATACCTTCTACCACAGATCCGAAGGCAAAGTGTTTGTCACAAAGAACGGATCCTTTCTTGAGAAGGAGTTTCTCTCGAAAGAAGTGAGTGGGAGGAAGGTAGAGCTAGACGAGGTTATTGAACCTTCTCTCGAGTTGGAGAGTAGCGCAGCACCTGAAATTGTTCCAGTGCCGTCTGCACCAACAAGAGAGAAAGCTAATGACGAGTATCATGAAACTTCAAACGATGCTACTACTGAACATCGTAGGTCGACAAGATCGCGTGCCACTCTTGAATGGTATGGCAACCCTGTCTTAACTGTCTTGTTGGTAGACAACAGTGAACCTGCGAACTATGAGGAAGCGATGATGAGCCCAGACTCTAAGAAATGGCTAGAGGCCATGAAATCCGAATTGGGATCCATGAGCGAAAACCAAGTATGGACTTTGGTGGACCCTCCTAGCGACCGTAAGGCCGTTGAGTGCAAATGGATTTTCAAGAAGAAAACGGACACGGATGGTAATGTTACTATCTAATAAGCACTGCTTATCGCAAAAGGGTTTCGGCAAGTTCAAGGTGTTGACTACGATGAGACTTTCTCTCCCGTAACGATGTTTAAGTCCATTCAGATTTTATTAGCAATTGCTGCGTTTCATGATTATGAAATATGGCAGATGGATGTCAAGACTGCGTTCCTCAATGGCAACATTGATGAAGAGTTGTATATGATGCAGCCCAAAGGTTTTGTCGATCCTAAGGATGTTGATAAGGTGTGCAAACTTCAGCATTCTATTTATGGACTAAAGCAAGCATCCCGGAGTTGGAACCTTCGTTTTGATCAAGTGATCAAGAGCTTTGGATTTGTTCCAAATTGCTATGAAGCTTGTATCTACAAGAAAGTGAGTGGGAGCTCAGTGACATTTTTAGTACTATATGTGGATGACATATTGATTATTGGAAATGAAATTGGTATGCTTAACGAAGTGAAGAGTTATTTGAATAAATGTTTTTAAATGAAAGACCTAGGAGAAGCTGCTTATATATTAGGCATCAAAATCTATAGAGATAGACAAAGACGCCTAATAGCTTTAAGCCAAAGTACATACCTAGACAAAGTTCTGAAAAGGTTAAGAATGGATAAGGCAAAAAAAGGTTCAGTGCCCATGTTGTCAGGTAAGATATTGAGCAAGGCTCAAAGGTCCGCCACTAAACGATAGAGAATCTATGAGCAAAGTGCCTTATGCCTCGGCCATAGGTTCTATCATGTATGCCATGTTGTGTACTAGACCGGATGTGTCCAATGCTCTTAATTTGACGAGCATGTACCAAAGTGATCCAGGAGTGGAACACTGGACAGCCATAAAGAACATCCTAAAGTATTTAAATATGACTAAAGAAATGTTCTTGGTCTATGGAGGTGTTGAGCAGCTCGTCGTAAAAGGTTACGTCGACGCTAGTTTCAACACCGACCCGGATGATTCTAAATCTCGATGTGATACGCTTATATTTTGAATGGAGGCGGAGTCGAGAAGCTGCAAGCAAAGCGTGATCACGGGATCTACAATTGAATCGAATACATGGTCATGCAAGCGCCAAGTGAAGGACTTTGGATCAGAACTTCATCATCGAAGCTTGGTGTGGTTCCAAGTGCCTTGGACCCACCGAGATATTGTGACAACACCGGCACCATAGCACCGCTAAGGAACCAAGATATCATCCAAAGACCAAGCACATCAACCGCCGATTTCATATAATTCAAGATTATATAATGATGGAGATCCAAGATTAGCAAAGTACATACGGATCTGAATGTCGCATATCCGTTGACTAAACCTCTTCCACGTGCAAAACATGATCAGCACCTTAATGCCATGGGTGTTAGATTGTTGCCAGATGTAAACTAGATTATTGACTCTAGTGCAAGTGGGAGACTGTTGGAATTATGCCCTAGAGGCAATAATAAAGATGTTATTGCTATAATTCTTTTTCATGATAAAGTTTATATTCCATGCTATAATTGTATTAAGCAGAAACTTTGATACTTGTGTGATTTATGAACAACACCATGTCCCTAGTACGCCTCTATGGACTAGCAAATTGATTAATGATGGTTAAGGTTTCCTAACCATAGACATGAGTTGTCGATTAATAATGAGATCATGTCATTGGGAGAATGATATGATGGACAGACACAAATCAAGCAGAGCAATTAGATCGTGTCTTCGTGTTCATCTTTGCGAAGCTTTTTCTTATGTCAAATATTGTATTCCTTAGACCATGAGATGATGCAACTCCCTGGTATCGGAAGAAAGCTTTGAGGTCATCAAACGTCATCCTATGTGAGGATGATCATAAAGGTGTCTCTCAGGTGATCGGAAAGTACTTGTTGGGTTGTATGTATCGAGATGGGATTTGTCCCTCCCAAGTCGGAGAGATATACTTCGGGCCCACTCGGTAATCGATATCAACACCGCTTGCAAGCACGTGGTTAAGGAGATGATCACAAAGTGATCTCGGATTACGGAACGAGTAAAGTACTTGCCGTGAACGAGATTGAACTAGGTATGCCGATACCAACGATCGAATCTCGGGCAAGTAAAATATCGCGTGACGAAGGGAATATATATATGGGATTGATTGAATCCTGGCATTGTGGTTCATCCAATATGATCATCGATTAATGTGTGGGAGTCAATATGGGTTTCTAGATCCCGCTATTGATTATTGATAGAAGATCATGTCTGCATATTCTCGAACCCGTAGGGTCACACACTTAACGTGTCTCGACGCTAGGATAGAATGGATAATTGGTTTATGAGTTTTTGTTTGGAGTCTCGGATGAGATCCAGGACATCACGAGAGGTTCCGGAATGGTCCGTAGAATAAGATTCATATAAAGGAAAGCAGTTTTTGGATTTCTAATCGCTTTAAATGTTCTATTGTACCGAAGGTTCTAGAAGCTTCGGAGTGGGACCAACATGGCCCCACTTGTCGGTGCGTGGGCTCACGAGGAGTGCTGGCAAGATTGGGCCAGGGTCACAAGGCCCCATAGACCCAGCCGGCCAAAACCCTAGGGGAAACCCTAGGAAACCTTCTAGAAGGGGGGAAGAATTGCCCCCCACTCCACCCTTGGGGCCGCCGCCCTAGGTCTTGGAGGAGGGGGCAAGCGGGCCGGCCAGCCCCCTGTATAAGGTAGGCAGGGGGCGCACCCTCCTCTCACCCCAAACCCTAGCCGCCACCGCCGCCTCTACCTCTCTCTCCGATCGTGTGGCGAAGCCTGCACAGAAACTCTCCACCATAGCACCACGCCGTCGTGTTGTAGATCCAATCTATATCTCCACCCCACTTGCTGGACCGAGGAAGGAGGATACGTCGCGGCACCGTATGTGTGCATCTCTCGGAGGCGCCGCCACTTACGGCGTTGGATCGGATCGCGAGGAGGAGAAGGCGAGTACGACTACACCAACCATGTTATGTTGAACGCTTCCGCTGTGCGATTTCTTCAAGGGTATGAAGATCTCATCTATCCCTCTCGTTGATTGCATCTCCTAGATTAGATCTTGGCCTTCCCGTTCGCATCCGTAGAATTTTTTTGATTTACTATGCTGCGAAACCCTTCAGAACCGTCTCCATTGTGCTCTGCCGCCGCCGGCAGGGACATCGCCGTGGCAGGACCTCCCCGAGCCAGCAAGGGCAAAGGGGAAGAGCACCCTCGCGGTATCCAGAGGCAGAAAGTGCCGAAGCCGCCCCCTCTCCACCGTCGGCCGAGCCCCCCTCTGGGATGCCGCTGGCCCGCCCGCCGCCAAAGACGGGTCAGGCCGCCGCCACCACAAGGGCCAGCGGCCACCAAGACACCAAGCCCCACGAGAGCCCGCCGCCGCCAGAGCACCGCCACCACCATCGCGAGCTGCCGCCAGGCCGGGAGCACCCGCCGCCGCTAGAGCACCGCCGCCATGCCGGGAGCCCCCGATCTCCGCTCCTAACACGCGCGGCAGGGAGAATCCGCCGGCGCCGGCGCCGCACGAGCTTTGCCCGACGGCCCACGCCAGCGGCGGTGGAGGGGAGGGGAAGGAAGGGAAGCTGGGCTAGGGTTTCCGAGGCGAGCTCCCGTCGCCCTCAGGGGGACGAGAGGAGCTGTTTTTCGGTCGCTCTATAGTACTCCCAAGTCCTTGGTAGCCTGTATAGGTCAGATAGTCTCTATAAAGATAAAATCGATCTGTTTGGTTGCATGCATTCGAATTTGAACTGCGCCAGCACGAGTCTCAAAAGCGACAGCTAGGTCCAACAACAACGCTCAAATTGACCATTTTCGTGGATCCAGCCCGAGCACGGATATTAAAGCACCCATTGATGCAATTCTTGCACGCACTTATCTCATGGTTTTTATCTTTCCTCTTTTAAACCCTACCGTCGATGTGCCTCTTGCACAAATATGCTCCAAATCAACTCAAGCCCTACATGAAACAAAGGCACATCAACGGTAGGGTTCCATTCCGACCATCGACACCGAGGTTCGTGCTCCGTATCATCTCAGATTCATAGTCAAAGTTGAAGCTTTTTGGAGAAATTTCTTCAGATTTGTCGCACAGAATCAATCTTTCGAAGGGTCTTTTGAGGTACAGCTTAATCTTGTTGTTCCGTACAACTCTCATATTGTAAGTTTTGTTTTGATGTAGGGTTAGAGATCCCTCTGAAGATGTACATGTTCTCTATAACTTGTAGCTGAGGAGGAAGAGGAAGGACTTCTCTCTCCACCCTCAAGCATGCTCTAACATATCCACTTGTAATCAACACAATTATGATTGGATTCAAAACAAGTTCCACATGAAAAATGTGAGCATCAACGACGGTGTTCCGTTCCAACCATTGGCACCGAGTTTTGTGCTCTGTATCTTCTCAGATTTGTGTTCAAAGTTGTAGTTTTATGGGTGAATTTCGTCAAATTCGTTGCATAGATTCAACCCTTCGAGGTTGTCTTTTGAGGTGTAGCTTGATCATGATGTTCTCCACAACTCTCATGTTCGAAGTTTTTCGTTATGGTGCGGTGTAGGAATTCATCTGTAGCTTACCTAAGGTTGAAAATTAAGTATATGGAAGCCCAGGCCGTGTAGGCGGAAGAGCTACAGCGGCAGACCCTCTCCATGTCCTCCCACGCCGTCGTCCCTCGCTAGGTCCATTGAAGAAGGTGTCACGCCGCCGTCCATTGTTGGAACAGTTGTCGTGCTAGCAGACGAACAACACCAACTTCTAATGACGGTTTAGGTGTACAGATTAATATGGCGCCCAAATCCAAGTAGGAAACCAAACACCATGGGTATAGTAGCTCAATTGATGCACCCTCTATAACTGCAGGCTACCGAACAAGAAATAAAAAGTGGCTCAGCGTTTATACATATGTGGCAGTGCCAGCCACGACACTTCCCAACCAGAGCCGGCTATAGGCCATGGCAATCTTGTGCAAAGGCCAAGGGCCCATGTCAGCGAGGGGCCCATGATTACCAGTTTCTCTATATTTCATATCCTACACATCTCTAGAAAAATGAAAAGTCCATGGCCCAGCCGCCTCAAGCGAGAGAATCAGAAAACGTGAAGTTGAATTTGGAACACAACCGGTGATCGATAGCGACATGCTCGCCTAGGCTATCGATCTCCTCGACGCGAATGTGAATGCTAGGACGCCTCGATCTCTGTGGCATATGCCTCGACGGCTTGAGCTTCCTCTGTTGTGCTGCTAGGGCCTAGCGGCATCACAAACTCGCATCGTCTGTTTTTGATTCTCTGGATCTATCTCCAGCCGCTCCAACCCAACCCCAATTCTCGTTTGATCTCCATCCATCCCAATTCTCGATTGGAAATTCGGCACTTCGACTTTGTGTTCCTGCTCTTTGGTATATTCAATCTTACACAAATCTTTAAGTTTTGGTTCATGTCTTTTAGCCGAACTTGTAGACAACTATATTAGGATTCTTTCTTCAATTCTTCATGCAATGTATTTTAGGTGATACGACGTCGAGATATCAGTCTGGTGCTGCGAAAAGGAATAAATGAAAGCGAGATAATCAACTTATTGAATCACAAAAAGGTGCTTTAAAACGGTATTTTCCAATAGTAAGTAGTGTTGATGTGAATGACGGTAATCAAAGTGAAGAATCTGAACCCGAACAAGACAATAATCATAATTCTTGAGATCTTTTGTGATACCCTAAAATAAATATAAACCATTCATTTCCATACATCTAAAGGCCAAGATCAGATTATACTAGTGCTAAAAAATTGACTAGTATAATGGCTAGTGGTAACAAACCGAGGGTAAAGTCGGTACCGCACGCCCAACAAAACATGTCCCAACAAAGGCATTTGAAAGGTTTTGGTACTGCCTCCCATTCAAATTAAATGAATCAGATTTATCTAGATTCGAATGTATCTAGACATGTTTTAGTATTAGATATATCCAAATCTAGACAAATCGAGTCAACTAATTTGGATAGGACTGAGCAGCTTATTCAACTCAAATAATTTGAAGTCCTTGATTTCTTATTCAATTCAAATAGTCTTAAGCATACATCTAAAGGCTCAGATCATATCATACTAGTGCTAAAAACATGACTAGTATAACAAATCGAGGGTAAAGTCGGTATCGCACGCCCAACAAAACATGTCCCAACAAAGGCATTTAAAAGGTTTTTGGTACTTCCTCCAATTCAAATTAACTTAATCGGATTTATCTAGATTCGAATGTATCTAGACATGTTTTAGTATTTGATATATCCGACTATACAAAAATGAGTCAACTAATCTGGATCGAATGGAGTAGCTTATTCAACTCAAATAATTTGTAGTCCTTGGTTTCTTATTCAACTCAAATAGTCAAGCCTTTTAGGAGCCATGATGCCAACTCTGCATAGGGCCCCACAAGATATAGAGCCGGCCCTATACCCAACTGAGAAAAAAAACATGCATGGTACCAAACACGCACTACAGTGCTAGTGGCATGCATGCACCGACTCGAGTAGATCTATCTAGCCAAATTTACCGTGCACGGCTTTTATATCCTGTGTGGGTTGTTTGAGATGGACGTGTACTGTCTGGTCTCTGGATTAAGGTTGTCGTGTGCGCCCCCCTCCCCTCTCCACTTTTTCTTTCTTTACATGCTCTCTCTCTCTCATATTTAATGCGCCTCGGACCCTCCCTCCTCGCCTCTACATTTCCATCGGTCTCCCCTCCCCTCTCCTGCCCATCTTCTGTCCCTGATATTCCTGATCTGCCTCTCAGTCCCCGGCTGGTGTCCTGCTCTTCATCGATCGCCATGGCCGGCGGCACCGCCACCGTCTGCTCCATGTGCGGCGACGTCGGGTTCCCAGACAAGCTCTTCCGGTGCGCGCGTTGCCGCTACCGCTTCCAGCACTCGTACGTGTTCCTTCCTTCCTTCACCCCAAACCATCCATCCCCTTCTTGTATTGTACTGACACAGGCAGTTGTTTGCATGCAGCTACTGCACCAACTACTACGGCGACGGGGCGCCGGCGTCGGCGGGGGCCGACACGTGCGACTGGTGCCTCGGCGACGTCGCCGGGAACAAGCAAGCGAGGAGGTGCGCGTCCGCGTCCGGGAAGCAGCAGCAGCAGGCCGCCGGCAGCCACGACTCCTCCTCCTCAGGCAGGGCCACCGACAAGGCGCCCGGCGGCGGCGGCGACCAGGAGACCGGCCGGCGTGGACCGACCAAGGTGGGCGGCCGCAGGTACAAGCTGCTCAAGGACGTCCTATGTTAGTTAGTTGTAGGCTCTCTAGCGCGATCTTGCGACGAACCTGAGCAGCAAGACATGGAAGTAACACTAGCAAGCTAGTTAATTATAATCGAGGACGAGGAGTTAGCTTATATTATAGCCAAGGGAGGCAGGCAGGTAGTCCGTTAGTTTGATCGACCGATGTGCATACTATGCGTGTTGTATATATATATATATGTTTAGCGTTTGTTTCTTCTTCGTTGAGTGCGGCGTGTTAATTACTTAGGAGTTGCGTCGTTGCTGCTTTGCTTATATATGTAAGGAACTCCGGCTAGCTTGGGTTGGTTTCCCTTATCTTATGCTGTTTGTGTGGCCAGAATCTATCTATCTAGTACTACTCTCTTGTTCACTTGTGCTTGTAACCTTTTGCTAGTTCATCTAGCATGATTGCATGAATGCTTACTCGTTGTATATATACACATGCATTTTTCTGGATTCCTCTCGTTGTTTTTGCTAGTGCCTGCATGCCATGAACCAGCTAGCCCAGCATGAACCATGTAGTTTAAGAACGCAATCAACGCCATGAACCATGTTGCTAGAAGCTAGCAAGCATGCGTGCATGCACTAGCTGCTGCTCCCGGCCGTACATGCATGCACCAGTGATTTCCAGAGCCCAAGGCTCCTGCTCGTGCGGAGGCATGGAGCTAGCTGCTAGCTTCGTCGCACGCTGCATGCTTCCAAGGCGATCGTGCCGCGCGACCCAGCCGGCCCAGCCATGAGCCAGCAGCATCCTTGCTTGATCAAAGCGTGTAGTAGTAGCAGTCAACGAGTCGTACGTGCTACCAACAGAGAGACCGATCAAAGTGGCCGACAAACCCATGCATGCTCCCCTCCACTCGCAGCTAGGTTAGCCCCCGCCTCTGCACCCACGCATATGCCTGCCTCTGCCTCCGCTAATTACCAGGCAAATCCTTCTGCTCCCACAAAGTAATTTGCACGCAAGCTCCTTCTTATATATATAAACCCCATCTAACCAACTGTTCAATCATCTTTGATGTAAAGTTTGCTGGGATGCCCGTCGACGTCGATCATTCGATATAGTTCGTGTACAAGACTCAGATCTGTTCACACGGTGCTACTATTACGTACGTAGCTATACATGGCCCATATTCTTGGAAAGGTCATCCTTCTAGTTAAAAGCCTGAACTGCTAAAGAAGAACTAAACCCGTGGTTGAATGGTTAGAAGAACAGGTACACCCTAGCCTACTGAGTTCAAACACCGTGTTTAACACTTTGGTGTCTTATAAAAGACGCAATATTCGTTAGTGGAGATGATGTTTCAGTCGACAACAGCGAGACGTCTGTGGTGACTTTGTCAACCTCAACTGCTAGAGCATCAAAGGCGACGTTTCCCAAATGGTGCCCAAAGGGCTATTGGGCTCTTCGGCAAAAAAAAAAAAAAACACGTCCAACCGCGTGATCCAAAGATTCATTCCGTCTCGCGCCTGACCTAAAATCATGACAGGCGTGCTTATGTCTTCCCTGCCCCACAAGGCATTTGCGGGCTTGGCGGACACAAGCTGCGAGCAAAGCCAGTAGGATACCGACAGAACCAGGTACCACATGCCAGTCAAGTAGCCCATTCTCTGCCCTCCACATCGTGCTTCCCCTTGCTCGATGCCTCTCCTACCTTGCCAAATCTCCGCCACCCATTTTGATGCCAGTAATTTCGTGGCAGTTGCATCGACCGCCTCCCATCTCTCGTCTCCCATAGTTTCGGCCCTCTCGCATCTCACATCTCTTCATCTGCTACCACCGTTCATCAACTCTGGCACAGAACGCGTGACGACCTCGCGCACCCACCTTGCACACAAGGTGTTCGTACGTTTGTCTCAACAAGCTTCATTTGTCTAGTTCTTGCCCCTCTCGCTGTCGTTCTGATTGTTATACATGGATAGCAATGACGAGGTGATGATCCATGCATTCATGGAAGAGGAAGACAGTGTCTCCGTGGATGAAGATGAGCACATGACGATCCCCACTTATTTTGTACAATTACAAGTGGACGAGATGAAAAAAGACGGTCCTAAACATGTAGGTTCAGAGGTTGAGAAGGAAAACCAAGCCAATTCAGATGATAGAGGGTCATGCCATGCTATATGTCGACTATTTTCCTACCAAACCAACATATACCCCAAAGATGTTTGGTGGCACTATAGGATGAACAAAGAGTTGTCCATGGATTCTTCATGGTGTGAGAGAGTACGATTATTATTGTGTTGAATAAAGACTGCACTAGTATGCTTCTTTCTCATATGGTTGAGTCCACAACCATTGATTGCATGCACATATTTTGCAGAGCGGTGGTGGGAAGTTTGGGTCTGGCTATTTGAGAGGACCAAATGAAGCAGAGACTGCTAGAATCATGGAACAAAACTTAGCGAGACAACAAAACTTGTCATGAAATAATTGCCCATTTGATTGGCAATGTTTGTAAAAATAGCATCATGGAGCATGTAGTGTGGTACTTGAAGTTATGGTACATTATAACTTGTGGATTTGGCATGTCGGGTTCTCACAATGACATCAACATGTTGCAGAGCTCGCTAGTGTTTGCGAGACTTGTTGAAGGCCATATGCTACACCTTGAAACTATGAGATCAATTGTCACACATAAACCAAAGGGTACTACCTATCCGATGGCATCTCTCTAAGATAGTCGACATTTGTAAAGACAATCACCGAGCCTCTAGGATAGAAGAAGTCTCACTTTGCTTCGCACCAGGAGAGTTGCATGTAGGATGTCGAGCGGGCATTTGGTGTTCTCCAATCTTGATTCTACCTAATTTCAAGATCAGATGCGAGATGTGATGGATGTTTGAGTGATCATGCACAACATGATCATTGAGAGAGGGAGAAAGTATCCGGCGAATGATGATCATCTCCATGAGTGGCATGGTCCTCTCTTGGCATTATTGATCACCATGTGCCAGCGCTGTTTGCTGATTTTCTCGCCATGCATGCAGAAATTTGTGATGTGGATGCTCATGACCAACTGCAAAATGATCTCCTAAAGGACCGTTGGAGGCTGAAAGACGATGCCGCTTGATCTATTTGAACTTCATTTTATTTGAATCATATGAATTATTTTATTTTTATTTTAAATTATCATAAAATTAGTTTTTAATGTGTTGAAACTAGAAGGGAAATCAAGCCAAGGGAGAGGATGGAGGGCCATGTCATGTCATGCTATACGACTATTTTGCCGACGATCTGGCATATACCCCAAAGGATATATGTCGGAGAGAGGATGATGAATACCGTTTTGAAGAAAGATTGCAATGACATGGCCGGTATCCTCATCGATTCGTAAATGCATCCCTACAATGAGGATGTTAGCATGTGGAGCCCCTAGAGTTTTAAAGATGAGTACTTATCGCATGAATGATTCCACAACCATTGATTACATGTACACAGGGGCGGATCTAGGTCTGGTGCTACCGGTGCTGTAGCACCGGCCTAGCAGCTACACTGTAAGGAACATGTATTAGATTCATGACTACAAAAATAAAAATCCTGGATAATCAGCACCACTGAATCAGTATTAGCACCGGTCTTTAGCTGTTTCTGGCTCCGCCCCTGCATGTACAGATTCTGCAAAGTGGTGGTGGAAAAGTTTGGGCCGGACTATTCAGTGATATGAGTGTCAAGATCCCCTTGCCAATGTCGAAGTGGTATTTGCTGATTTTCTTGCTATGTATGCAAAAATCCATGACGTAGATGCTCATGATCAACTACAAAATGATCCACAGATCATCTATGGTGGCTGAAATGAGAGACCGCTTGATCTAGTTAAACTTCATTTTATTCGAATTGTATGAATTATTAATTTTTATTTTAAATTATTGAAAAACAAATTCATTATTGTTTGGGGGACGGGTCGGAGAGTTAATGGACGTGCTACATTAGATGACCACACAGCTGTATACTCGCTCGCCGGCCCACAGTGACAGTACACTACTGACCCTACCGTCCCGTGCATATGTAAACCTGGTCCTTTTTAGGTGTCATGTAGCAAGAAAGAGAAAGACCAGACAGACATGGTGGCCACGTAGCTAGCTAGCTAGCTAGCTAGCCAGCTAGGTTTCTTTCCCCTCGATCGTCTCCTGTCGTGGGCCTTCTTCCTGCACCGAGCTTGCACGTACCAAGTACTCGATCGTAGCAAAGTTATGGAGTAGCTTTCTTGCAACAGCTTTGGCCTGTATACTACTTCTCCTCAGCTTCTACTACTTGATAAGCCTTGCACGGTTGCAAACAGATTTAGCTAGATATTTCCTCCTCTATAGTACTCCCTCAGTTCTAAAATATAAGACGTTTTAGGTTTGTGAACGATCAGATTGCTTTAAGATATGCTCACTCAACTTGTGAGTAATCTACACACCAAGTTTGCATTCATTTTCTTCACAAACCTAAAACATCTTATATTTTGAAACGGAGGGAGTATGTACGTACTACCCATGACGATCGATCTGAAGAGATAAGGTATGCAACAGTGAAAAGGTATTGCATTGAAGAGAATTGAATCGACTGCATGTTCCTAGTTTCTACGAGTAGCTACACTTTCTCGTGGGGTGTCAATGCGTGCATGCATGGAGGTGATGTGTCCTCGACAAGTTAAGTGGCACGCTCACATGCACGCGTGCCCATTCAATGTAGTGGTGCCATTCGGGTGATTTCCTCGCAGCGCTCAGTTGATGTTTCCCTTTTTTTCGGTATGTAGTTGATGTTTTTGCTGTTTTCACTGACTGTACCTGCAGCCATGCACGTAGCTAGCTACCTTAGCTTAGCTAGCTAGGTGCATTATTTGCTTCCAGCTGACTCTCTATTGATTGAATAGTGCGAGCTGTGTTGAGTTCTCAAACTCAGTCGGAGCATCATTACTTGGCCGAGTTTTTCTTTGCGAGTAATTCAGCTAAGCCTGTAATTAACTTGTGTGGAAGATTTGGGAGACATTTTACCCTATACTATCATATGTACTCCACGTCCACTAGATCTTTAGCCAACCATGGACCAGGTCTATCGAGAGATATACATACATGTATGAAAGCCGTTTATTGAAGGAGATCGAGAAAGTACAAGCATGCTGGCTGATAAATTATTAGCTTGCTGATAAGCATGACTGCAAAAGATCGGGACGCTTGATCTTCCTGTGGATAAGAAAGACATCGAGTCATGGTCAATCTGGGTCTGCCCTTTGGGCGCCTCTGAGACGCTGATCACTTTCTGGAAAGCTAGCGTCGTACAGCTATTATCACATCACTGAACGGCCGGCTCTACCAGTCTAGCTACACACCTAGCAAGGTTTTCCATAAGTCGTACTCGTACATCAGTAGTAGGAGTAGAAGGTTTCTGTCTTGTTGCCTGGACTGCCTTGTACGTGACTCCGGTTGGATCATGAACGGACGCAGCAAGGCTGCTAGCTCGTATATATCCGTATTTTGTTTTGCGGCATATACCTTTCTTCGCCGGCGTATGTTTGTATGGCTTGTCGTCTCCTGCATGTTCAGAAATTCAGTACACCCTGATTACGGAAACGAGAGGGACTACGTCCATATTTTATGCGGTTTACCCAAAACTACACAGTTTGACTGGTCAAGTATTCTCTGTTTAGTGTAATCATTTGTTTGGATGACAAACAAGTACGTCTCATCACAATTCACAAGATCATTACTTCCTTCAACCCATAATAAGTGTAGCTAATTTATTAAATCAGCGACACTTATCATGTAACGAAGGGAGTACAAAATTGGGATGACATTACCTACATTCTTTATAACAACTCATACTAAGCTCATATCATGTATAGCTTACACCGGAGAATTATAGTTAGGGGCCACATTTAACCTTTTTAGTAGCTTGAAGGGGTCCGACTTTATTCACACCCACACGAAATTGCCGAGGCGACTCCTAGGCGATCTATACAGCCGCCAAGGGAGCCCGGGGCCCGTCACGCCATCCACCCCGCTGCGCCGGAGGAGGCCGCCCGGCGGTCGGCGGCAATGGGCATCTCCCATCATATTATTCCTTCAGTCTCAGCGGATTTTGTCTCATCTCCATCCCTGAGTCATCTTTCGATTTGGTGCGTGTCAGGGACGCCATCCATGAGTCGTCTTTAGATCTTAGTCTCTTGTGTTTTTTTCCACCACTAGAATCACTTCCTTATATAGTGAGGTAGAGTGGGTGTGGGCTAGCCCGCCCGGCCCAACCCCCAAAACCCTAATACGATAGGCCTCCACCTACTCCCTTGTCTGATTTAGGAATATTCCAACCCCACCAGCTCATTCAGAGTCGGGTTCAACCTAAATGGCTTCCACCGATTCGGACACAGTTCGAGTATCCTTGTATCGAGGCCCCACTTGTTTAGAGTCGCCTATGAAATGATAGCTGGCAGATGCATCTAGCAAGACGTGCTAACCCCTAGACAGTACGAAGTCGTTATGACTTGCCTTCTTCAATGTGTCTATATGGCCAATTACTTTTGCTTCATGATACTTGTGTTGAGATTCAGACGACTCGGTGTCATACCCCATGTAGCAAAGTTGTTTCTTGTTGTCTCGGTGATATGCAATTCCTTTTGACCTAACACTTAGTAGCATCGACTCTTTTAACACTTAACCGAGTAGCGCATGGTCATGCTTTCAAACCATATCACATCAAGAGGGCTCATAGAGTATCTCTTTGTATTGGTGGAGAAAATCATATCTCGGTAATCCATGTCGCATAGCTTGATTCGGAGTCGACTCGACCTCCGCTTTTACAACAACTAGTTATGGTTAGTGTTTGTTCGGAATAGAATTTGCTAGTCCAAAACTTGGATCATGCGACTGCCTCAGGTCTAAGGATTCCATTGTTCAAGCCGATGCGCACGACAATGGCTCGTGTAGACTCGACCTTGGGTCAATCCGACTCTGCTAGCTCTTTGGTTGAGTCCATGGTAGGCGGGTTTGCATCTCCGTGTCTATGACAAGTGAAACTTAGTCATTTTCCAGACCCCCACATTAGTCCGGGTTAAGTGTCTAGCTTAACTTGTGACTAAGACCAAACAATAAAGACTAACTAAGCAAATGGTTCCACAACTGAATCACGCATTCGGTGACACTTTATATTGTTCATTACTAGACATAAATTATGTCCACGTGGATATATGTTTGCCTCCAGGGCAGATAATCACCATATTTGTATCATATGACACATGTTGGTGGGCTGATCTTCACAATTCGACTAATTATGATGAGGGCACAAACAAGAACATGCAAATGTACAGGAGAATGTAAGGTAAATTGGATAAGTAGCAAAGCCTCCTAGAGTCGAATCCAACAACATGCACCTATCATAGCCTTTACATCTCAAATTACAAGCCAAACTCTTGATGAACCCGTTACTAATTTTGGTAGGTCCACCGAACCAATTGAATTTTGTATGAAATACTGCCGATGTTGAGGCGTTTTTCCTTCCATGAGAGGGTCCTTGATTCCACTTTGGGAACTGAAAGGAAAGCTATAAAGTTCTATGTCACATGAAACCCTAGAAAGAAAGGTGAATGAGGTGTATCTAAGGCTTCGTCTAGTGTATACACGTCTTAGGCTTCGTAAACAAAAACCGTGAAGGAAATATGCCCTAGAGGCAATCATAGAGATGATTATATTTCTTATGTATCCATGAGTTATTGTAATGTTCCTTGAATATCCATATCAGGCAACTTGTATTAATTGGCAATTATGTGAATTTTTTGTGAAACTCTTTACTTGTATGGTTATTTAATAGTTGTCCCTACTCGGAGTTCATGTGAGGACATACGTGAATATTAGACTAGCATAT
The DNA here is from genome assembly GCA_030063025.1 of Avena longiglumis. Lineage (NCBI taxonomy): Eukaryota > Viridiplantae > Streptophyta > Magnoliopsida > Poales > Poaceae > Avena > Avena longiglumis. The sequence goes on along the minus strand of CP125976.1, from coordinate 69,345,626 downwards.
CGATTGGTTGATGACTATGTTTCGCAAGTCATAGACATGGAGATATCAAACCAACGATGTGGACACATGTTATGAACATGGGGTTGGACTGACCCAACTTGAGACTGGCAATTAGTTGCAGCTCTCTCTCTACACATCGTGTACGTTTTGTCCTTAGACCTGAGATTGTCGCATGAACTTGAGATGTGGAGCGACATACTTTGGGGCTATCGGACGCTACTCCGTAACTGGGTAGTTATAAAGGTAGCTTTCGGGTTTGTCCTGAAGCATGATGCAAGGCATGGTCAATCAAGCTTAATGCATGGCCGTGCTACATATGGTTAAGAGTTAACCTAGTAAAGGGATTTCGAATTACAGTATCGAGAAAGAGAGGTCAGCTTGGAGCTAGACCAAATATCGTGAGGCAAAGGGAAAGACATGTACTAAACCTTGTGATGGTTCGTCCGATATGATCTTTGTATACGTTTAGGAGTTGACACGTCTTGCTAGAGGCCGCTACCAACTATTGACAGAATAGGTGTATTCGTGTCATGTCTATACGTGTACAAACCTATAGGGTCACACACTTAAGGGGTGGAAGCTTAATGAGGATTGGATCCGAATTAGACCAGGCTTAGGCTACTAATGGGTTGCTAATGTAGAAGCCCACTAGGGATGCCTATATAAGAGAGGATGGGGCGAGCTGATCAGGGTTAGGCGATTCCACCCAGCCGCCACTCCTCACGCCTGTGTCACGCGCGCGGATCTAGCAGTCCAGCGTCTGACGCTTCCACCCCGCACGTGGATACCTGAGGTGTCAGATCTGTGGCACTTGGACGAGCCGTGCAAGGGAAGCTGCTCGCGGGACGAGGACAAGGAGGAGAAGTGGAACATCTGCACTGCCTCGACACGCTTCATCAAGTTTCGTAACTGCGCGTCTAGTGGTAATCCCGTGATCTATGACAACAGTAATCCTGGTTTACGCGGTAGAAAATTTTGATTTGCGCTAGTGTAGCTTACCCGTATCCCTTCAAATCGTTAGCGCTGGGGTTAGGCGGTTGAAACCTCGATGTGAAATAAGTTGGTTGACGCGTCCTATGGACATACCGTCCCCAAGTCCACCAGGTTGTTGTATACTTTTGTTCTAGATCCGGGAGTGAAGATCTTCCCTATGTCTACTCTATTTTTGTTATTACTAATCGCAATTCTTTCATTTTATGCAAGCAAATTTTGTCTTACTAAACATATTGTGCTATGTTTTCTGGATCTACAAACAGATTAAAAGAAACATCGTGTTTAACGACATAACCCACCATTGGGCATCTTTAGCCCTTGCGGATACAATATTCTGTCTCGGTGGACAGCATGGACTTCTATTCTGATTTTGAGATGTAAATTGAGCAAGAGGTTGCTATCATATTGTTTGAAAAAACTGTTGCTGTGGCTAACTAAGAGTTATATTGGGTGACTTGTCAGGTGGACTCAGACATTGGGAGGTTGTAGGTGGGTGAATGCAGGTAGAAGCGGACTGGCAGCAGATGGTTAAAGTGACAAGTGACAAACAACTGAATTGTCAAACTGACACCCCATTGTCCTTTTCCCAAACTGGATTAGTATGTACAGGTACGGTGCTTGTGCACATCGTTCCCGCTTAAGGCTGGAGCAACTCACGCACAGTGATGACACAGCCAACAAACTTCGCCTGACTTTGCCGCCGATCAAGAGGACCTGTGAAATGCGCTCTAGCTAGCAAGCTAGACCGAGCACACATATTTCTTTCAGAAGCTTAGATTTGGTGAGGTCAGATCAATAGGTTCCCATGATACACGATAGATGAAGATGGCGAGCGAATGTCACGGATGAGCCGGCAGCATATAACATTGATCGTGTAGGTTTGCGATACTGTACTAAACCTACCGGCCGGAGTATCTGCGGATGATTTGCTTTAGTGTTCCACCCAAAAGAGACCAAATACGACAGAATTTTCTCGTGAAAGGAGTTAGCATAAAACTATCATAATTATAGCGGAATTTTTACTTTGGTACTCCCTCCGATCTATATTACCTATAGCAGAAGTGGATGTATATACACATGTTTTAGTGCTAAATAAATTCCATCTAATGACAATTAATATGGATCGGAGGAAGTAACACATTTCGTTTTGAGGACTGAAATCTACCACATTTTTTCGAGGTTGTCTCAAAAATCATCGATTCGTCTCTAAACACGAATCGACACTAGTTCGTATCGTTTGGGCCCACACGTCAGGCTAAAATGATAGCTAAGATGGACACATGTTGAGTTGGACGTGGGTCCCACTTATCATATTCATCTTCCTCCCTCTCTTCTCTTTCCTTTTCTCTCACCGAGCAGTCCTCCCGTCTCCGGCGAGCAAGTCCATCTTCGACAAGCAGGTCCGTCTCCGGGGAGCAAGTCCATCTCCGACAAGCAGGTCTGTCTTCGGCAAGCAGGTCAGTCGTCTTGGGGACGGGTCAGGAGCCGCCTCCCGTCGCCGGTGGTGTACCGCGCGCGACGTGGTCATGGGAACATTTTTTCCTTTTTATGTAATTTTGATTTCTAGATTTTAGATGTTTTTATTTTAGGATATTTTCATCTCTTTTGCCACGTCATCCTGGCGTGTGGGCCTGGTTGGTTAGAAATTGTGTAAATTCACGTTTAGAGACGAATCGGTGTTTTTTAGAAGATCTCGAAAAAATGTGATAGATTTCAGTCATCAAAACGAAAAGTAGTACTACCAAAATAGAAATTTTGCTACAACTGCGGTTGTTTTATGCTAACCACTCTGACGAGAGCATACAAAACCGACGCATGATCTCAAAATTAAACCTTCCTTTAATACAAGAGCAAGGTAGCAACATTTACTTTGGGAAGGTGCAGCACCCGCCACAAGACGAAAAATACATTGTCCAACTCAAGTTGAATGCACGGTCGACAGAACAACCAAGCTCTAGCCGCGCCCACACGCTGCGTACGTGCACCGGTTGAGGTGTAGTGTAGCCAGCAGGGGATTCTACTCCCGGGAACCCAACGCGCACGGCACGGTAACCTGCCGTAGCTGTGACGAGTTCTCCTGCCGTGCGGGCGCGGCCCAGCCGGTGCGTGCAACGCGCGTACGTGCCGGCCAGCTCAGACGACATGGGCGCCCTGCAGGGGCGTCCACACGCCGGAGCCACGGCCCGCGTCGCCGTCCTCGGCAGGCCTGCCTGGCGCCATGGGCCGGAACGGCCCTCCGCCGTGGCCGGCGTCTGCATGAGGTCGAGCGTCACGTGCCCCGCCGCAGGAGGGGCAGCTCCGTGGTTTCCGCTGCCCACCACCAAGTGCACCTGCTGGTGCCAGCCGCCCGGCATCATGTCTGCCGCCGCGGCCGCGGGCCGGGCAGCGCCCGAGCGGTCGGGGAAGAAGTGACACGCCAGGAGGGCCGCGCGGTTCTCGGCGATGAGCTCGTCCAGCGCGGCGCTGCTGGAGCGGGCGGAGAACACGTCGCCGGGGGTCGTGGAGATCAGCCAGGGGGCGGCTCTGGGCGATGACAGAAGAGAGAGAGCACCAGCCGGGGACGTCGCCAGCGCGCCGTACGGCGCGAAACCGTGAACCAACGACGTTACTCCTGAAACAAGTAAAACTACCGCCGAATTAGTTGCATGCCAAATTGCCAATAGACAGACTCCTACACTTGATAGCAAATGCAGATCAGGATATGATACTCATGTCCAGTGGGAGCCAGTGGTAGTGCGTGAACTGCAATTGAGCACAATTCTTCAGCATGTTATGTTCTCAAAAATCGTAGTGAAACACACATCCATACGTGTAAAGGCGGGGTTTAAGATTTGGACAATATAATGTTTCTCAAACCTGAAACGATCGATGATACACTCTTCTCACTGAGTTATGTGCATGTAATGGATTGCAGACTGTAGGACTATCAGGTTTTGTCTGAAACCTTACAGTTCCGTTCTGCTAATCTGGAAACACGTTTTAAACCAAGAGTGCTAGCACGATTTCTGCTCGTTTCATGTCTGCATTTCCATGCTATTATATGACCAGAAGAAGCACACAGCTACTGAAGAAGTTTTGGGCTGGCATGAGGCTCTTCATCACCTATTCTGCTATGCTACAGTATCACCGGGACTTATACACCTATCCAATTTCCTGATTGTGCCTCCCGGTTGGGATCTTCCTGGTCGTCTCTTTGGTAACAAATATAAGAGAATATTCATTCTTAATGCAAGCTAGGTGTTGGCAATTCTGTTGATTTAATTTCAAAGAAAGAAACTACTACATACAGGGAAAATCGATATAACTTGTTAGTTCCAAGCAACTTCGAAGTCCACACGCAGCAGTGCTTTACAAAATGTAACAAATAGATAACACACTGTTTGTGTGAACATGATGCAAGTATGGCTGTATGCTAATGCCGTGTTCAGGTCCCATATTCGAGGCACTGGCCAAGAAAAATGCCATATACTCCATATATATGTCTGAACTCAATCCGAAGATCTGTGGAAGGTGGAAGTATCGTATGTACGCATGAAGCTAGCACAGATTGGGGCGTGGGTGAAAATCTGAAGAACCGTGCCGTCTCAAAGAAAAGGCGAACCGTCTCTAGGTCTTAACTCTGAAGACCAGTTTAAGTACCGAAGTACTCATACCATAAAATACGCAAGCTTAGTAAAGCATGTATGGTGGACACGGTGTTTTGGCTCATCAGTTCGCTGCCATATGTTCGCTTTATTTGAAACTTAATTCAAGAGCATTTGAAATGTCCAAAAAAATGAAAACAAATACCCACATGTACATCTCCATATTCTAGGTGCACACATAGTCATTTCACCAAAAGTCATGTGGACTATGTAAAAATACAAAATTCGATGCTAAAATAAGGGTTCATAAAAAACATATAGATTTTTCACGAAACTTTATGTGAACACATAGAATGTGGGGATACACATGCGAATATTATTATTTTTGCAGATTTTTGAACAATTTGAAATATATTTTATCCTAAGGGGAGGATATGCATCTGAGATAAAAAAAAGTGAGATTGCCCCAACTTTTATCAGTCCAAACTAGTTCATTGATATGGTATTTAATCCTCATCGGCAACTAAACCCTACTATAGTGCTGTTGGATCCTATTCTAGCACAGTAAAAACAGTATCTTGTGAAACTTGCTTGCATTTCAACTTTAGAGTGGTACCAGCGATCGACATGTACGTATGGGTAACAGTATACAGCCATGCATGTACCTTGAGGATCTGGTGGTCTTTGTACGTACTCTCTCTTGGCCGTAAGTATCTCCAAGACACAGTACGCACAGACACAGTGTACACTGTATCACTACCCGTATATACATAGCATTTGTTCAATAACTACGTAGAGCCAGTAGTACGTTACTGAACGACAATAGTGCGTGGCCCGGTCGCCTGCATCGCATCCAGTGTCGTGAGGCCAACAAGCACTGAGACGCTCCTGTACGTGAGGTGGAGCTGCCAACCTAGCCAGCACGGGCGGCCTGTCCGAGCAGGCAGGGCACATAAATGCACACACTAAATTGAGTGCTCGCCTTCACTCGTCTCACGCACGCGCCCCGAGAACTTTTTTTTTACTATGTCCCTACGCGCACCTGCAGACCCTCTCCTTGTTTCCCGGCGTCAAACCACCCAGCCCCATCTCAAAAAAACCCAGCCAGCCTTAACGACATTATTAGTTCTCGTCCTAATTAGGCAACTTTCACCGTCACATCGATGGGCAGACTGTACTTGAACAGGACTAATAAAACGGAACTGCGGAGAGAGTGGTGTGTGTGTGGCTTGGCTTACCGTGCGCGTGCGCGGAGCCCCTTGCCATGGCGTCGCTGGCGTTGCTCTTCCGCCGCCGCTCGTTGTGGCCGGCTAGGCGGCGCCGGCAGCTCCTCTTGGTCTCGTCGAACTCCGACATCGCGTGGAACCTACACGCGCATACACATACACGTCAGACACCGGCGCATGAAACTCTGCACGTAGAAGCTAGCATAGCACAGGAGAGGTTACGGACCGGCTGCATTGCTGGCAGAAGCGCTGCTCGGCGCCGTGGACGACGACCCGGGTCGCCTTGGAGTGCGCCTCGCACACCTTGTGCCGCCGGTGGTACTCTTTCGCCCCCGCCAGCACCATGTGGCAGCCCTGCACCTGGCACCTCGGCACGGACGGCGTCGCCGCCGCCGCCTTCTCCTTCCTCTTACCCTCCGTCGAACCACGCCCGCCACCGCCAGTCCCGTCCACCTGAGCCACCTGGCGGCCGCCGGCCAGGAAGCACGGGCGCTTCCCCAGCTCGAGGCTCGTGAGCTCCTGCTGCCGCTGCAGGCTGCTAGCTCCCCCAGCCGGCGGCGCCGGGAGGAAGTGGTGCGGGTAAGCGGAGGTGGCGGGAGCCCACTGCATCCCGAGATCCCAATTAGCCGCTGCTGTCGCCCTCGGCCCAGCGCCGCTGTCTCCTTCCATGTCTTTGCTAGCAAGAGTAGTGGGAGTGGCGGCGGCGTGGCTGCTGCTGCAAGTACTACAGCGGTATGTTATCCTACTGGCGCTGGCACGCACATATAAAAGCTACCGCTCGCAACTCGCAAGCGAGCTCCCCGGGGAGGAGCAGCGCACTGCTGACTGGTGCGGACGGCAGGGCAGCGCCGTACGTACTGTCGAGTGGGATCTGCCGTCAGAGGCAGCTGGCTGGTACTGTACGATCGTGCCCTCTGCGGTGGCTCGTGACACGCGGGCCCGGAGCCACATGCGTGGACGGGCCGGGCGCCATTGAGGGGTTCAATCCGGCGCGGGACCCGGCCCTGCCGCGGCTGCGCCATGACATGACTGCCACTGCATCGAAAGCCGCGCCGCGCGACAACGCGCACTGCTCCGCCTTCATGGAGGCATCATCCCAACACACCCTGCGTGCTGCGTCGTGGTGGTCTTATTATACACGCTGCAACGTAGGACCACGTTATCCTCGGCCACGCTCTAGGCCCGCCCGTCGGTGACAAGGGTGCCAGCTCGATGCTGGTAATTACGAGAGTGGCCACACTCCCACCACTTGCGCGAATATGCCATATCCGGAACTGGACGCCACCACAGATTTTCTACCCTACCTTACCGATTCCACAACGTGCCACACCGCTGGCCGGTGGGACCAATCACATCACGCCCCACCTGTCATCAACCGCACGCAACTCAGCGCGCTGTACCCGAGCAGTAAAGCAAAAAAAAGAAAAAAGGCAGACCTGCGCAGCAGAGCGGTGGTGGTGGACAGGCATGCAGGGCGATGGACCCCGGTACGTGGCGTGGTCCGGCTCGTCAGCGTCGGCACGCTCGGCCGCGGCCCGATTGGCTGGGGAACGGGGGGTATGTCTGAGCTTTGGGGGAAAAGATAGAGCCGTGTTGGGTGTTGGGGGTGCGACGCGCGGTACGGGTACGCCTAGTTTGTCCATTTTCCTCCCTGCGGCTCTGAGATGCTGTACGTCCATGCCTGAGCGGCCTCGTGTATTTGTACGACCCATTTGTGCTGCCACTGGCATTGCATGTACTGTACTGCATGATGCATCCCACTCGGCGTGTTTTATTTCGGTTGGATCTTTCCGGCGTCCTGGCCTTAATTTGTTTTGCATGGTCGTTAGCGTCACGTCTATTCAAGGTTGATGATGCCACTTCCTCCCTTCAAAAATATAAGATATTTTAGTTTTATAAATTGAATGTATTTAGATATTTTTTAATGTATAGGTTTAGTCAGAATCTCTACGACCTCTAAACAAAAGGCGTCTAAATACATTCGATTTATAAAGCTAAAACATATTATATTTTTAAACGGAGGGAGTACCTATCATCGACCCTATATTGCCTCTCGCGGGTGTCTGCCGGTTGATGGTGTGAGCTTGATCAGCCATGGCGTGTTTGGCAGTCTCATCTCTCGGGCACATCCATGGTGGTCACTGTGTGCATATATATAAGCAAAAAGTCATATTGTGCAGTTTATTTGATAGCCAATGGCAGTGAGGAACTCAAGCTGAAATACGACAGACTGGAACGCCTATAACAGGTGCGCAACAAAGAAAAGCTCCACGAGGTCGCACAATACTATATCATTGGGTTCCTCTACCACCACGACCCCTAGTTGTGTAATCCTTATGACCCAACCTTATCTTCAACCCAATTTCTATTTTCAACCTCACATACAAGTTGACAAGCTACATATGGATTTCTATGTGTCCACCAAAACAAAAAAATTACAACACGAGAGTTGTGAAGAACAGCAAGATCAAGCTACTCCTGAAAGGAAATTTTGAATGGTTGATTCTGTGCTACAAATCTGAAGAAATTCATCAAAAAAACTCCAACTTTAATCACAAATCTGAGAAGATATAGTTCAGAATCTCGAAAGTGATGTTCAAAATGGAACCCTATAGTCAATGCACATCTTTTTCATGTACAACTTAATTCGATTTAGAGTTTATTTGTGTAATTACAAGGGGTCAATGATGAGCATGTTTAGAAAGGAGAGAGGAGCTTAGAGCTGCATTAGGATGACCACCATTGTTGTGGTTATGGACATGTTTCGTGGGCCTGGCTACGACATGCTTTAAGGTTTATGTTGATGTGAGCTAAAAAGCATATGGGTAATAGAAAAAGGTGCACATGATATTCACTGCATTATTTCAGACGAGACCGTCTAGACGTGACAAGGCAACAGAAAAAGGTGCACGTGATATTCTACATGTGTTTATGTGCCATGGTGTGGTTTGGTTCATCATGCCAAGTGCATAAAAGGGGGTTAGCAATATTCTGCAGTGGGAAACCATGTTCCCGTTGATAATGAGACGTCTGTGATAACTTTGTTAATTTTTAGACCAGACAAATCAGTCTTTTAGACTCGGAGGTGCTCATAACGGCAAGGTGTGCGTGGGGGTGTCACAGGGGGCTAAATTGCGGAAAGTCCTTGGCTCCCGAGCTCCAATGATCCCTGCTTATTAAAAAAATTAATCAAAAACCACACTCATAGGTTTAAAAATATCTTTAAACAAAATTCTAAAAGTTGCTAACGATGTATCTGTAGGGTTTACAGCATAGAAAACAAAAAATTTCCTACGATGGGAACAACTAAGTACAAAGATCTATCTACTAGATACAAGCAACAGGTGGATATACATCCATAGAATACATACCCTCGAAGACCGTATAGCGTTAACGAGGTTGTACTCGTGGATGATATAGTCGAACGCTTGTCGATCTCAAGATCGTGATGAAGTCCATCTGGTCCAGCACCATCAAGTGCAGCACCGCAAAGCAGTGGTGCATCCGTGATCGCACACACATCCGGGCACCCCGACAACCTCCGCGCCCTCGCTCGGTGACAGCAGAAGCAACAAATCCTTCCATAAAAAGCCACCGGGAACATGTATCTCGCTGATCCGAGACCATGGGGAAATTCTAAAGGGGGAAGAGAGATCCTTCGCGAGGAGAGGGGGGCACCCCAAGGGGCATGGTGCCAGCCATGGTGGCTGCCCCCACCTCTTCCACATTCATGTGGGTGGAGCTCCCACTCAAAATGAAAAGCCTCCACTCCCATAAAAGAGCCTCCACTCAAAAATCCACTCACATGCATTAAATTTCCACCAAATTTAATGCAATCTCTCATTTAAATAAAACTCTTTTATTTATTTATTCAGAATTTTGTTAATTACTTTAATTAACAAAAATTCACATAAAACCCCTTATAACATTTCAATTTCATATGTAGAACCAGTTTCAGCAATTTCAACCAAAACAGTTTCGGTGTCTAGTGAAATAAATTCCTGCGCTTTCCTTTTTTCTTTCTCTGGCATATTATTTGCTCCAAATGGTGTCGGTATCCCTTAAGTGTGTCACCCTACGGTTCGTGAATAATGTAGAAATGATCGAGACCCCTCTCCGATCAATAATCAGCAGCTGGAACTGGAGATCCGTACTGACTCCCACATATTCAGCGATGACTTCTGTGATCATGTGAACCTTATACGCATGTAACTCAATCTCTTTGTCTCGCGATATATTACATGTACGAGATTCGATCATTGGTATCTCCATAACTAGTTTGATCTTGTTACCGACATGTACTCTTTTCTCGTTCCCGTGATATAACATTCTAGTGATCAAATCACTTGCTTGCAAGCTAACTAATGTGATATCACCGAGAGGGCCCAGAGTATATCTATCCGTCATCGGGATGGACAAATTTCACTCTTGATCCATGAGCCTCAACATAACACCTTCGTAGCACTAAACCCATCTTTATATTCACCATGTTACGGTGTGACGTTTGATGTTATCAAGATACTCTTCCGGTGTTAGTGATTGACATGATCTCATGATCTAAGGACTAAGATTACTTCGTATGATGTTATAGCAATATAAACACAATGACCTTGATCGTAATGCTATACTTTGTATGAATGTTTATCACACGATTACACTAATGTTGTGACCTCGTTATTAACAACATTCAATGTCCATGATCAGGAAACCTTTGATCATCTTGTTAATCAACGATCTAGTTTATAAGAGAGGCATAAATAGGAACTTCCTTTTTGTTTATTAAACACACATGTATTAACGTTTCCGTATTAATACAGTTATATCATGCAAAATAAACATTTATCATAAATAATGAATACGATAATAACCACTTTATTATTGCCTCTCGGGCATATTCCCTTCAGTATCTCACAAACATGCAAAATCTCAATTCGAAGTGTTATGTATTCCGATCTACACAAAAATGACAAAGTGTGACTTTTTTATTTGAAATCACTATACTATAGATCTACCATTTTGTTATTTCTGTGCAGCTCAAAATACACATTATTTGAATTGATATTTTGTATGTTTGTGTTATAAATCACGGGCTGCATCATGATTTATTTTTAGGTTTTTTTGCACTAAAACTATGATTTTTATTTATTTTTAAAAAGAGATCGCTAATGTGCACCAAATCACTACCCGTTATATTGCAAATACTATATTAATATTGATCCAATTGTAATTAGAAACAATAAAATTGAGCGAGCTATGACTCACCACAGCGACTAGGGATCCTCAGCCATCAGATTCCATCAACGAACATGCTAGATTGTTTGGTTGTCCAACTTTTAGGTTGGTCAACGTTTTCAGGCCGCTACTCCGAAAACGGACCTAGACGTCATGTTGTCAATCGGCTGTATTGGGCCAACTGACTGGTACTGCAGGCTTGTTTATGCCTTTCTTTTCTATATTCTTTGGCTCTTTCTCTCTATATCGTGACGAGCAACTAAGGGCAGGGACGCCTCGCCTCCTTTCCCGCAGACCGTGCACCTCCATGGCCTCCACGCCGACAAAGAACGCTTGCAAGAATGTTGCACAACCGCAACCTCTCGTTGATTTAGGGGCCCTCTTCTTCCACCTCATCTCTCTCCAAATACTAAAGAGATTGACGCAATGAGATATGAGACCAACAGAATAAGCGTGCGACATACACTCCCTCTTGCAAAACCCTGACGATAAAGTGCAGGTATGCTGTTTTGCGGTTGGCGACGCCTCACAGATAGGAAGCAACTGAATACCTTCCGACCTTCGTGTGCACGCTAGCGTCGGCAAGATGGTACCAGCGAGGAGATGTGGCGATACTTCTGCTCTGCTATGTTCAGATTTAGATGACTAGGCGAGCACGTCATACTGGAGTGTCCTAGATGCTACGTTGTCTGGATCTGCTTCGTCTTCTATTTAATTTTCCTTGCAAGAAAAAAATAGATAATCTTGATTTTTTTTAGCCTCAGTTATACTCATGTTGTAGCAATTAAGAATTTGGAAGCTTCCGGTGGTTGCAATTTGTAAATAAGTGACTAGCGGACAGTTCTGCTAACCTGGTGTCCCAGTTATCTATGATTTGTAGATACAAAACATGTCCAGATTGGTTGAATACGAGTGGCTAGAACACATGTTTCTGCTGGTTCCATTTTAGTGTGTCGTAAACATAATCATTATTGCTAAGTCTGAAATTGACGGAGAGGAAGTCGTGTATATATATTGTTTGTATTTTTTGTTTGGTTTACATGATAAAGTTCAGTGTGCAAGAAATAATAGTAACAATGAAAATTGCAGTAGCTATTCACTAATATAAGTCTCAACTTTAGTTAATCATTTAGACATTCGACTACATATGGAAATACATATATGATATATCATTGTCTTTGCAGCTATGGGAGTAAACATGGAAATAAAAATCAAGTGTAATTTGAAGGAAACCTGCGGCACTTCCCAACTTCACATTGCACTTCCATGAGATATGAACCCTCCCATGTTTCTTCTCATGACCGATCATTTATGTTTTCTCTGTTTTGAGTGTTTGCTCCCTCCTAGATATCGTGGGTAGACCAAAGGCATATACATTGCTTTCATTGCTTTTTTAGCTGCTAGGAACATGGTGAGAGGCAGCAACACACACCATAGGTTCATTTATGGTTTTAATGCTTTGACAACGATCAATTAGTTAATCTCAATATTCATTTAGCATGTATGGTATTTGCCTTTAATAATTGTCCTTGTTTGTGCAGTGAAAAGGAATGGCGTCTTGTGAGCCATATGATTTTGTAGCCAAGCTCTAATGAGGCATTTGCATGCATGATCTCTATTTCACGAGACGATTCTTTTATGTACCAACTCACTGTTGTTTTCATTTTTTTGTCTATTTTGCCTTTGCTTGTAATATTATTGTGCACGTTTCATTATACAAAATTTTCCTCTTTATAAATATGAGATAATTTTTTAGGAAACATGAAAGTTATGATAGATTATTTGTTGTACATGAAAAAGAATATAGACCGGATCAGTCTAAATTGTACATATTCTGGTCCAATGAACGTGCTGTACCAAATTACCTTTCCAATAGCATAAGTTAACAAGTGAAGTGTTTGTATCCAATGATGTCAACTCTGTGAGTAAATTCACAATACTAATTAGGACAAAACTACAATAACTTTTCATGTCTATATTTATTAAGGTTTTCTTGGTTTGTATATTTAACTTTTGGATATATGCATTTCACAACTTTGTTTCTCACGAAAATCATTTCAATACATATGGTATAGTATTTCATGTATTGTAATGTATCAATTGATATCTTAAGAATGAGGTTCCCGATGATGATCTTAGAGCATGTCTAGCAGACCCCTTACTTTTCTGCCCCGTAAAACGCGAGTGTATTTCGCCCTGTATAAAAAAAGTGCTCCTAGATAGACCGTCCGCCTAGCGACCCGTATTTCACCCGTAAATTGTGAATTTAAAACCCCGAAACTTGTTCATATTCATAGTTCATAGATAGTCGATCATACATACGGATCAACATATATACATACTGAATTGCGCGATCCTAAATGGATCGCGACTTCTAGTCGGAGAGGTCGAGCCTCCTCGACGGTGTCCGGCGAGCGGGATCGCTTCGATCCGCTCGCCGGTGAGGCGGCATCAAGGCGGCGGCGTCCATGCCGACCGCGCTTGAAATCTGACGGGTGGGCGGGATTTTCGCGAGCTAATCGGGGAGGCGGCAAGACGGAGCTAGGGTTGCGAGTGAGGGGTTAACCCCTCACTCGCACCTTCGCTCGGTATAAGTAGGGGGCGGCGGTGCGGATTTTTTGGGCCCCGTATTCCGCCGAAACGGGCCGGCCCGAATACGGGGCCTGCTAGACGGCCGAAACCGCGCCTGCCCCGTATCCCGCCGGAATTTTACGGGGTGGGCAGGTTATAAGGGGCCTGTTAGACATGCTCTTAGGCAGGTTTGTCTTTATGGGATTACAATTTATTTGATTTGGCCTAACAGAAATATGTTATAGCTAATATATGGAACAAGCGAGGTTGGCAGTATACATCTCTGTTTGGGTACTTTTTTGCTTAACCGATACTTCGAGTGGCTCACAATAAATAGAGACCGTTGCAACTGCATCATAAATTGTCTACGATAGAAGGTTATGTTTTACTTATATTATGGTGAATGATAAGGCTAAAAATGTCACTGCTATTATTAGTTTCCGTAATTTTCCGTTAAGCCAATCATCAACAGCAAGCGTGATTGCTCTAACTTCTGAATGAAAATTTACTCGTCATTTTTATGGTTTCAGTATGCTATTTTCTCCTTTGAATTTGTTTATAACTTATATATACATCTTTTTTTACTTTATGAATCACAAGCAATTTATAACTTATTTATACGTCTTTTTTACAAATGACCAACGTTTTATAACTTATATTTATATCTATACAAGCCAGTGCCGTGTCCTTGAAGGAGAAAATAAGATTTTATGATTTTGTTACACTTCATGGAAGATGTCCATGGTTAATTTGTTGTCCCATTTCTAGCTAACATTCCTAAGAGTTATGTCTAAACTGTTTTATTGTGTTGTAACTGATAAATGTTTCTCACCGGTCTTTGTTTTTATCATCTAGGACTGCAAAATGATGTATTTCATGCAGTGAGCATAAGTTTATAAAAATGAAGAATTCTCTGGGCTTTTCATAATTTGGATATTTCGAGTTCATAAATTTTAATTTGTCTACTAAAATAAATCCGTTGAAGGTGGTCTTCATAATTTGTATTTACTTGGGATGTTATAATTTTTCCATGTATGAACATTTCAGAATTTGTAAGTAAACATGCAAATTACCATGTATATCTACATTATTTGAACCATGGAGTTTTATTAGATGTCAATAGAGTCCAAAATGTATTAAATGTTTCACTTATTTATTATCTTAAGCTGGATGGGCGCAGCAACGTGCGACTTTATGGTCTAGTATGAGAGTATGGTGAACACTGTCTTATTTGAGATGTTACAAATTCTACTTGTAGACCGAAAATCCACCTTGCATCATATGTTTAGATGCTAAGATAGCATATATTTTTTAAATTCACATTTTTAAAATAACAAAGAAATGCAAAATAATGGCGTCTATGCCTAGATATTTTATGTTCGCACACAAAGTTTCATCTCAAAATAAAATATCTGTGCGTTATGTAAAAGAGAGAATTTTGGACACTCCAATATGACTATTCATACACATGCCACAAAAAATGTTCTTTTATTCCAAAAATTTACGCGCGAACAAAGAATATCTAGATGTACAAACAAAAGTTTCAGCATTTTGAAATGATTTTTAATGCATTATTATAGTGCTTCTCCTTGATTTGCCTGACTTGGGGCGGCCCCTTGCTCCGTGTCGGTTTCAGGGCAGCAACGTTTGAAGACATGGGGTGTAGATCCGCATGCTCCATCGATGTCCAACATCTCGGTCCATCACTCTATGTTTTTTAGTAGAAGAGGCCCCGAAGGACCTAGAGACTACATTCATTCCGAAGTGGGAGTATATTTACAAAAGGACACCAGAAAGAAAATAAGTTACACCCGAGCCCTTGACTTTTACATATTGCACCTAAGAAAACGCCATAAACACGATCAACTCCATTTCCTTTCTAACGATTTTTGACCTCCAACCGCGGTCGCCATCGACTGCATCGGGCACATCACAACTTGGGGAAGCAACAACATGCATCGCCACACCGACATCAATGAGGATCCTCCACTTAAGGAGTAAGAGGGAGCTCGAGCTATCACGCAGTTCAAGCACAGCAGGGCAATCTCATGGCCGGAGATAGCGTTGGACTGAGGCCTTTTCTTGGGAATTTTTGCCGAGGTTGCAGTATCCTATGGCCTTAGATACCACCTCCAAGCATCAGCAGGAACAAGACCCACCCTCTCCAGCGAGGCCGATTGAGAGGAGCAACAACAGAGCATGACCATCATGCTAGAAGAAGTGGCGCTCATTGACAAGGGGCTCAGCTCAAGGTCGATCTCCAGCATCTACCCACCGTGGAGCACACTAGAGGGCCCTATCGCTGACCACGCGGCACTACGTTGATGTGCCGCCATGAAAAACTCTACCACCCTAAGAAACTAGTCGTGTCCCTGATGCTCTTCCTATCCTATTCGCCTCCACGACTGGTTAGCGGGAGAAAGAGCAGAAAGGCCACTGTCCAGAGCGAAGGATAGCCAAGCTTGAACTTATATACGGAGATCCCTGAGGCAGAAACTATCACCAAAAGCTCCTTCTAGCGGAGCACGCCGGAGAAGAAAAGCCAGCGCAGACTACGCGAGATCTGGTTAAGATCGATCGCGCCAGATCTGTTTTCGCTCTCCATTAAAAGAATCATGAACATTTCAAAATCAGAAGATCTTTAAAATAAATATGTAAAAATGCACATTTACAAAACTAAACATACTTTTTAAAAGAGCATATTTCAAATAGGCTGCTAGGCGTCCCGGATTTCCGTTTTCATCCCCATCACCAACCACGCTGTCTCTTTAGATTCAAAATCCGCTTTTTTACATTTGTCCCGCTTGCTACATTTTGCATTGTAGCGTAAAACGTTCTCATTACAAATAAAAAGACAGATCTCGTCGAGACTTCACCGAGACCTCACGAGACTATGTAGCATAATATTTGTGCTAATGTATAAAACCGACTCCGCCTTAGACTCACGGAGAATTTCACGAGATCTCGCCGGAGACCTCGTAGCAAGAAGTTTTGCGCTATTGTAGCAAACTCGAAAATGATGTAGCAAAATAATTATACTAATGTAGCAAAAGCCGACTTCACGAGACATCACGAGCAAAAACTTGTAAGAAAAATGCCATGTAGCAGTCATTACCGCAGTAGCAACACCAAACGCTATATGTAGCCGGGTTCGCCTTGCTATATGTAGCAAACTCGAAAAGATGTAGCAAACTCGAAGCAGATGTAGCAAACTCGTAAAGCAGACGTAGCAAACCTTGCAGCCCGGTAGCAAGTAGCCACGCCGCATGTAGCAAGCGACGCCAACAAGTTGCCTAGGGAGGCTCACCTGGGCTCTTGAGCAGCCCGCCACCTTCGTTAGCATCGTGTAGCAACAGCCGTTGCTATGGTAGCGTCACGGCCTCTTGTAGAAGCGCCGACGACGTAGCAAGCAACGCCAAAGACGCCGCCACCGCCAAGACGTAGCAGCGACGCCAGCGTGTAGCAAGCGTGGTCGCCACATGTAGCAAGAAGCCATGCCACGTAGCAAGCATCGCCAAGGTATGTAAGCACCACCGCCTCTTGTAGCAAGCATCGGACGAGGAGTAGCTCCGACATCCCAAGCAGCCATGGACACCCATGGAGGAGCTCGATTTTGGCCACGGATCATGCTTTTGTGGTCACCAAGTAAAATAGAGGAAGAAAGGGACGGTGAGGTGAGACCCAAGAATCAGAGATGAAGAGGCGCGACACCGGCCATGACAGAGAGGAGGTGCTTGGCCATGGCACGACCGCTTAATCCATGGTGGCTTGGTAGAGGAGGCTAGGAAAACATGGATGGGTAGGCGATCACGGTGAAGGTGGATGGGGGCGTGGAACCTAATTGACCAAGCGAGGCAAAAGAGAAGATTAATTAGGTGGTCTGCAGGTGGAGAGAGGATAAGAAGGAAGGGGATCGTGAGGATCAGAAGGAAGGGGGTCGTGGTGGGACCCGGAAGATGGCGTCGTCCGCGAGCGAGCGACGTGGAAGACCCGGGGGATACGATCCCCGGGGGAGTCCTATCATTTTCCTTTCAAATATGAACATTTTTCATCCTCGAAACATTTTCAAAAATTGAACATCTTTTTTTTTTCAAAATGGATCTTTTTCAGAAATTGATTTTTTTGTAAACACAAAAATCACGAAAAGTAAAGTAAAAATGAAAATTAAAAAGCAGAGAAAAAACAGAAAAAAAAAGAAAAAGAAAAGAAAACAGCGCTTAATGGGCCGGCCCACCACGAGTGGCCGAGCGAGCGTGTGTTATTAACGCACGCAATGGGCAGAGAATAGGAAATCCTTGTTTCTCCCACCCGCCATGGGCGCCCCTTCCTCGAGCTCTCGGGCCTCCACGATCTAGCGCAGCGGCTCGAGCTCTGGCGTTGGTGGCGGCGCCGCGGCCGCAGTTCTGCACTGGAGTCTGTCGTGGGACACGACCAGATAAGGGCGCGGCATGGGGAGGAAGCCTGATCCGGCGAAGCCACACTCCGGTGTGCGCTCCGCCTCGCCGAAGGCGGGGAGGAGGGCGCAGCCTTCCCCACTGTTCCTTGGCGCGGCTCTATTCGTTCTAGGCTTCGTATCACTCTTCACCGGGCATATCGTCACCGACGCCGACTG
This sequence comes from Avena longiglumis, assembly GCA_030063025.1. Classification (NCBI taxonomy): domain Eukaryota; kingdom Viridiplantae; phylum Streptophyta; class Magnoliopsida; order Poales; family Poaceae; genus Avena; species Avena longiglumis. The sequence goes on along the minus strand of CP125976.1, from coordinate 69,327,408 downwards.
GTCGCGGATCCGGAGCCGGTGGCGGTCCAATCAGGTAAATTGGTGGAAGCTTGGAGTCTTTTACTCTATAATTTGACGGAATTGTGTCACTGTCCGCAGAATGTTTTGTTTACGTGGTTTGATGAGTGTGATCCCTCTAGAAAGAATGAGTTTGATCAGTGAAATACTGAAATCTAGGATGGCTACACCTGTCACATTGTAATATTAGAAACTAACTGAAGGAATTCGAGTGAGCTTGTGGTTGCTATATTAATATAGCTGGGTGAAGGCCTGTTTTGAGGAGGAATTCGAGCAAGAAGTTCATTTTATGGGCTTCGTCATTTCGCTAATCAAGTAAATAATTGATGGAGTGTGAAGCTTTTTTTAGTTTCTTTCTTGTTTGTTCACGCCTAATCCTTGGAACCTTCTCTGCTTATGGCATTATCTGCTTGATAGCCATGTCTCTGTTCTCCACTGATATTGCTCTACTCTGCCGACCATGTGCAGGTTAGAAACAATGGACCCATTGATATATGGAAATCAAGATATTCCAACTTATACTACGGATGCAGTGGGAGGAGCCCAAAGTTAAGATGTTAGTCTACTCAATCAATCATGTCATCCCGTTTAAACTAGAACTCTGAAATCTGAAGGTCAAGAAAAGTAACAACGTTGAAGTGTCTCTGTGTTCTTTTCAGCTGCTGTGCCGGAGAATGGTTCTACTGGTTACTTGCTTATTGGTACTAGCGGGGGACTGAACCAACAACGCATAGGGGTATACTTTTCTTTCAACTTGCAATTGATTTGTTTTTATTTTCCATTGTGTTACCATTATGATCTTCAGTTTCCAGATAACAGATGCTGTTGTTGTTGCCTGGATTTTGAATGCAACACTTGTTGTACCAGAGTTAGACCACCACTCATTCTGGAAGGATGACAGGTGACCTGAACACTTGAGATTACATGTCATTATCTATGGTTGATTGTGACTGACAGAGAATTGTCCTCATACTGCGTGTGTTATATGCAGTGACTTCTCCGACATTTTCGATGTGGACTGGTTCATTTCGTACCTATCAAAGGATGTACCTGTTGTTAAAAGTATCCCTTATGAAGTGATGACATCAATGGATAAACTTCCATGGACTATGCGGGCACCTAGAAAATCCATGCCTGAGTTTTACGTTGATGAAGTTTTGCCTATTCTGATGCGAAGGCAGTAAGTAAACCAAACAAGTTTTCCTCTATAAAAACCAAACAAATTCATTGGTGTGGAACTTGTTGCATGTTACTTTGTATTTATGATGTGCTGCTATTTATGCCTTTTATCCTTATCAAGCGTGCCATCACGTACAAACTGAAGAAACTTATTTCTCAGTCTTGCTGCTTATTATTTTGTTTAATTTCAAGACAATCATTGTATTCGGCTTGTTCAATGTAAGCAGTTTGATGGTGATAATGTGAACATCCAATCATCCAATTGCTTACCTGTTGCATGGTCAGCTTGGTTATCATTTGTTGGTTAAGAGAATACATCCTGATTTCCTTTTTCTTAAAAGGTGTATTAATTGGCAACATATATGAATCAATTAGAGATATGTGAGTTATTTGTACTGATGAATATATGAATGCAACTACACTTGCCTATTAACTCAACTATTGAAAATTTTGCAGGCTTTGCAACTAACTAAGTTTGATTATCGGCTGACCAATGAGCTTGATGAAGAATTGCAGAAGTTACGATGTCGAGTTAACTTTCATGCATTAAGATTTACAAAATCCATACAAAATCTGGGTAAAAAGTTGGTGCGGAGGCTGAGAATCATGAGCTCACGATATGTTGCCATTCACTTGAGGTATGCTCCCTAATTGAAATTTATGAACAGTTCCCTGATAGTACGCATATTTTCTAAATATCATTTTCTGGTTATATCATTAGGTTTGAACCTGACATGCTTGCATTTTCCGGCTGCTACTATGGTGGTGGGGAAAAAGAAAGAAAGGAACTTGCTGAAATCAGGAAACGATGGGATACATTACCTGTAAGACTCAGAAACTTAGTGAGACTTCCCTTTTGCACTGTTCCAAACAGATGGGTCCATAACTTGAATATTACTTTTTTTTACCTTTTCATTGTTGGTCATTTTTTAGGTTTTGCATTTCGTTTTTGTTTCTACGCGGATATGTTGAGTAGGATTCCCATAAAAGAACTTGTTGTGTGAGATAATTATTACTTTTGGTGATGATGTTTCTGGTGATTGGATGGTTGTCAGCTGGTATCATGTAGTGTAAGCTTTGATTGGTGACATAATTTTATATTTATTGCTAGCAGGATTTGAGTGCCGAGGATGAGCGCACTAGGGGAAAATGTCCATTGACTCCTCACGAAATTGGTTTAATGCTGCGAGCTCTTGGTTTTGGCAATGAAACTTACCTGTATGTTGCTTCTGGAGAAATATATGGGGGAGAAGAAACTCTACGACCTCTGCGGGAACTCTTTCCAAACTTCTACACCAAGGAGATGCTTGTTGGGGATGATTTGAAACCATTCCTTCCGTTTGCTTCACAGTTGGCTGCTGTTGACTTCATTGTATGTGATGAGAGTGATGTTTTTGTTACAAATAATAATGGAAATATGGCCAAGGTATTAGCTGGACGCAGGTACATCTCTCTCTTATTTCTGGATATGTTTGAGTATTCTAGAAAAGGCCCTTGTAGAATTTTATATTTTATATGGTAATAATGGTATTCATGCCTTATCAAATGTATAGGCGGTACATGGGCCACAAGAGGACTATTCGCCCAAACACAAAAAAGCTGAATGTATTATTCCAGGCACGGAATCAAATGGATTGGGATAGATTTTCACAGAAGGTAAAGAAAATCCAGAGGGGCCTTATGGGGGAGCCTGATGATACCAGACATGGACGAGACGATTTCCATGAAATGCCCTCATCTTGCATCTGCCAGAGAGTACCAGTGAACAGATCGGTAACGGCACAAACTGAAAATTTGACAGCTCAAATGAGCTAGACTACGAGAATTCTGTGAGACTAATTGAGCCTGCGTGGATGCATCGGGGAAAGTACATATTCGCTAAGTTAAAAGAATGATGGAGCTTGCAGTTTGGAACAAGTGAAACATATGCTGAACGGCACAGAGAAAGCCACAGCACGCCGGCTCCTGCTATTCTGGTGTTCCATGGCAATGAGCAATTCAGGTTCCCCAGTCATTTAACCAAACCCTGGAAATTGCCACGGTAAGGTGTTCGGTGTTCCCCAGTCATCACGACCTGTAAGTATGATCTATACACGAATGGCCTGTTTGATACGGTACCCTGTTAACAATGTCCGGTTCAAGATTTTGCGCTTACATGTAATTTGTCCTGTTTTCTTTCTCGGAAGAGCAACTTGCTCCTTTAGGAAGATATACTAACGGTGGCATGTTCTTGTAATTATTGAGCTAAGACAGCCATCTCACTGTGCAATTATTTATCTTATCATTTGGTAATGCGTTCATCAGTAACATCGGAACATGAAACGTAATATCGTGGGACATGAAACTTTTCTTTATTGTCCATAGATGCAACAAGGACTAACCGAACATCCACTGAAGCTCTGCTTCGGCCATTGTAGACCCACCGTGTGTTTGTTTCAACAGCTGGTTTATTTCACTGAAACAAGTGGTTTGCTTTAGATCAGAGGATATTTATGGCTATGGACTTCTCTTCCTTGAGCTCGGTCCCCGAGGCCTCCATCTTGGCGCGTGCAAAGTCGTCAATCTCAAGACCTGAAACGAAGAAACAGACGGTCTCAAGAGGCAATGTTGCTGCCGTGCCATGCTATCAACTGGAAGGACCTGAGAAGCACTCACCCTGCACGATTGACCACTCCCCCTTCTCGCAGGTCACCGGAAACAAATAGAAGTGGCCCTCGGGGACGCCATAGCTTCCGTCGGAGAAGACGCCCATAGAGACCCACGTACGTGCCCCGAGGAGCAAACGCTGATGTTTCACTAAGAGCATCAGTAGAGCCCCTAAACCCTCAAATTCTCAAAGCAGTTTAAGGGTTGAGAAATGGTATTTTTTGGCACTTTTAAGGGTTGAAAAACAGGGGCAAAGACTAAAACCCCCAAACCCTCAAAACTGAGGGTTGAGGGCAGAGACTAGAACCCCCAGACCCTCAAAACTGTCATTTGACATATCATAATTTTCATCATCTCAATAACGGTTTAGAGAAAACAATAATCATTCTAGTTATTATTACAACACCAAATAGTACTTTCAAGCACATAATAATCATTCAAGTTATTACAACAATGTTTTTCCAAATAACAATAATTGTTTGAATCAAATAGGACATAGAAAAGTAAAACAAAGATAGATCGTTGGCCTTGGCGCCGCCCATCCAACTGCCAATGGTGCTCTACTAGATTATCCCGGAGCTGACCATGAGTTTTTGCATCCTCAATCTTAGGACGTGCTTCAAAAAAAGCTTGTACACGACAAGGGTTTCTTTCTGGTTGCACACGGGTACCAAATTGTCATAGAAACAAGGCAGGTTTAACCCTCTCTCATCCTCGAGGATCATGTTATGTAGAATCACGCAATATTTCATGATGTTCTCCAGTGTTTTTTGTCCCAAAAACAAGCTGGACCCGAAACTATGGCAAACCTAGCTTGCAAAATACCGAAAGCTCTCTCAATATCCTTGTGGGCTACCTCTTGTGCCTTGGTGAAAGGAGCCTCTTTTTTTACTTAAGGGCACCCCATTTTCTCCTTGATGGACTTCACAAGAGTTGCCCACTCGAGATAAATGTCATCGGTGAGATAGTATCCCATGGAGTACTCATTGTCCATGATTTTGTAGTTGCAAGTTGGAGCATCCCCAGAAACTAATCTTGCAAACAAAGGAGATCTATTGAGCACATTGATATCATTGAGTATTCCCGGCAAACAAAAAATACATGCCAAATCCATGTGTCCTCCGATGCCACGACCTCAAGCATAATTGTTGCATCCTTGTGTTTACCGCAATACATTCCTTGCCATGACTCTGGGCAATTTTCCATGTTCAATGCATGCAATCAAGACTACCAAGCATCCCCGGCCATCCCCTTTTTGCATTCATCTCCATCAATATCTTTGTATCTTCCTCGTTGGGTGTCCGAAGATACTCATCATCATACAACCGGATGACCAATTTTGCAAACCTACGGACGGACTCCGTGGTTGTATCTTGCCCAATGCGAAGATACTCGTCGGTATAGTCCGCGGGTATGACATAGGCGAGCACACGCATTGCAAACGATATCTTTTGGTACCCACTAAACCCCATGATACCAACGGCGGATCTATGACGCTTGAAGTAATCTGATGCGGCCTCACAATCGGTGACAATCTTCACAAACAAACTACGGCGCATTCGGTACCTTCTCCGAAAGAGGCGAGGTGGGTATGTCGGAGACTTCTTCGCGAAGTAGTCCTGCATCAGTTGCTCGTGTCTGAGAGCGTGGTTCTGGTAAATGGTGACTCGCCCCATCTTCGACCCTCTCCTCTGATCCATCAGCTTCGTGCGGTCTTCAAACTCTTGCACGTCAAGGAGGAGGCCCATCATCTCGACATTGTCGTCTTGAAGCAACTCCTCAATGTCAGAATCGTCTGACGACGACCAATCGGACAATGACATGGAGTCGTCGGTGGTCACCTCCATCTACACAAAACAACAAACAAAAAATTGTGAGTGCTATCAATGAATAAAAGAGGGAAAAATTAAACAAAAAAAAGAAAAAAGAGGCATACCTCAGGGCGGCGCGACTGCCTCTAGCCCGCCTGGCTCGGGGAGGTCGGGGGGTGGGGCGCGACGGCTCGGGGGAGGTCGGCGAGGTGGCGGGTGGCAGGAGGCGGGGCATGGCGTCTCGGGGGAGGTCGGCAAGGCGGCGGGCGGCAGGGGGGCAGTGACATGGATATGCCCTATGGGTACCCGATGTTAGCCTACCTGGTTCGGCTCAATGGAAGTACCACTTGACGATCTACCGAGGTCCACTACGCTCATGACGGTTTGGCTGGTATGAAGCCCATATGGACACGGACTCCCAAGCGCATAAGACAAGGAAAGATCAACACTAGAGTTTGAATACAACTTGTAACCAAATCGTATTGGCACCTGAGACCTAGCCTCTCCATATATAAAGGTTAGGAGGGTCCAATGAGGAGGACAGATTACGAGTGCCACAATAGATCTACAGATCTATAGCTTCCGTCGCATACACATCTCCACGCCTTGTATCTGCGCACCCCTGTAAGTTCTGTCGTAATCAAGAGCAAACAAGTAGGAGTAGGGTTTTACCTCCCGGGCCTGAACCTGGGTAAACCTCATGTCCCCGTGTTGCTTGTTTACTAACCGTTCTGCGATCTCCAGCATCATCATCTTCTCCAAAATCCAAGTCCATAACAATGGGAATTGACGAGTCGAAATCTCGTCAATTAGCGCCGTCTGTGGAAACTGGAGGCGCTGATTGTGCAGTCGCGACGGTTCCATCCACCACAATCTATAATTCATTGGCTACTAGAAGTAGATCTAATTTGCTTCCCTCATCATTAAAATCGGCCAGATCAGATCACATCCGGTCGATACGTCTGCGTCCACGTCCACGCACTCAGCTTCTTCATCAACTGATTCTCTGCAAATCTACTGCGGCGGTACCAATAGGCGATCCAAGCAGACCAAAAGGGAAAAAGATGCATATACATGCCATGTACACATGGCCGGCCGGCCGCGCACGGTTCGGGCAAGGCTGGGAGCGCGAGCCGTATGCAAGGAAAAAAAAAGTTTCAACTTTGAAGATCGTTTTCGTGGAGCAAGTCTCAATGAGACATCGTACGGAGGCAGACATTGCTTAATTCAAGATATGTGAAACAAGAAAGCGTAGAGCAAAACGACATCGGCATGGCACCAAAATAACATCGAGATCGGTAGCTACAGAAGACATCAGTTGGATACACACGAATCAATTATCCAGACAGATCGCGATCAGATATCACAAGATAGGTCGCGAGGATTCATCTAGAAAATTTACCAAGCCTCCATGTGAAGACCAAAGAGTCCTGCGTGCATGAATCTTTTGGCCGTCCGAAGAATATACATACATACTGCTGATGTTTACTTTGACTTCATGGCCCTTGGTCGCCTCGTCGACTCCTGACCGCTCCGTTGACCCCGTCCGTCGTGTCGATCCCGAATAACAAAAATCAGACGACTCTGGTCTGCCGCATCCACTCGGGGGCTCATTCGACTCCAGCAATCCGCTGTGGTCTCGGCTCCAGTGACCCGCTGCGGTCCTGGGCTGCGGCTACGCACTGCCGCCACCGACTCTGTCACGCGATCCTCTGCAGTCTTCGACTGCGATGACCTGTTATGATCTTTGGTTGCGGCATACTAATTCCGCCATCGGCTTCGACTCGCTGCCGCGTCGACTCCGGTACGCCATATCGGCTCTCGGACGCCGCCTCGACCACATCAACTCCATGCTCGGGGGCTACTCCCACTTGTCCACATGACTCGCGACCATCGACCTGTTGCGGTTTTCGACTGCGACGACCTGATGCGATCTTTGATTGTGGCGACCGGTCGCATCGGCTTCAGGAACCGCGAGTCGGGGGCTCCTTCGACTCCGGTCATCCTCTACGATCTTCAGCTCCAACGATTCGGGGGCTCCCTCCGTTTCGGTGACCAGCCGCGGCGTTCGGCTCCAGTAACCCACTGCATTCTTCGGATGTGGTGACCCACTGCATTCTTCGGATGAGACGACCTAGTGTGGTCTTCGATTGCGACAATCTTCGGATCCGGAGATCGGTGCCGCCATCAACCCCAGGAACCCGTCGTTGCTAAGACTGTGGTCCGCCGCGTGACCCTCTACCGCGTCAACTCTCCATGACAACCAACAAAGCTAAGTTTCCCTCTACTTAGAGCTGATTTCTTTTTTAATCGCACTCGATACACTCGGGGGCTGCACCCTCTTCGAGTAACCTAATGTGCCATCGGCTCCATGCACTCGAGCACCTCATATGCGACAGCCCGAGTATTTGATTCTGCCTGATCGTCGAATCCTTGAACTCCAGAGTGCCTCGGCAAGGTACTGAGACTAAGGGTAATCAGGCTAACGAAAAGGCCTAGCAAACAGTGCAAAAGTGTCGACTCGATTGGCACCATAATCTTAATATACAAGCCGACAGGCAAATATTCTTTACAAGATACAAGTACTTCACAACTCTTTATGTTTTCTGCAGCTTACAAGGATGCCGGACTACATCGCGCTATTGTATCGAGTCCTCCAACGGAGTCGAATAACGGCAAGACCTGAGTCGACGCATTCCTCGGGTGACCACATCAATCATCGACAAAAGAAACGATGTCGACTTTATCCGCAACGTCGAGTCCTTCCGGCTAAATGTCGCACGACTCCCCACATCAACTCCGACTGCATCGTCGATTCCTGGCTCCTTATGTGTGATACGCTGACTTGATGCACTTTCGGGTCAGTGGTTTCTCCTCACATGAGTCTCCACTTGAGTCTGCGACTCGACTAGACACTCGGGGGCTACTCCTATCAGGATCACTGGTCGTGCACCCGATGTACTTCCGGGTGAGCGGTACGCCCATGCGGTGACCCAGCATACCACTGCATATGTAGTACACTATAGTCGTTGATATGACATCCACAGAACACCATTCCGTAAATATCACATCCCTCAGAGTGGTACAACAGAAACATTGCGGGTCCATATTACAAAAGTACACACATTCTTATTATTACAATACCGGAAGTTCAAGACTTCCAAAAGTTCCAACTTACAAACCAAAATATAAAGTGTTCAGCGGAATTTAAAAGTAGCAACTCCGTATAGGAGTTGAGCTCAGCAGCTTATTCTATAGAGTTCATGCTGCTCGGCTCCATTGGTCACTACTAACTAGGCGTACTTAGTTGGACTCGTTATCATCGACACCGCAGCGGATTTCGTAATCCACTCCTTCAACTCCTCCGGACATATCAGGTTCCTCGTAGAGCACATCTTCTTGGCATTCGGCTGCATACATTGGCACGTCTTCGGGATCCCCAGAGTCTAAGCAAGGGATCAAAGGAAAGAATGAGTAACAGCGTTACCCAACAAGTTCATTTTATGCAAGGTGGGAAGTTTGATGCTCTAACTACCACCTCGGAGTATAAATCCTTGGTACTATGAAATTTTTGTAAATCTTTCTTCAAAGATTGATTTTATTCTGAAAAACTATGGCAATCAGCCTTCACAGGTTGACCAGAACTTTCATGGAGTTCCTTTCCTGCCGCGTCAGAGCTCCTTCCGAACAGGAGTAACAAGTTACAATTCTTACACTCTGAGGTGCGTTACTTTACCCATGAGAGATCAACTCTTTGTTGCACAATCATGTACTTTCCGTCCACAATTCCATGATGGGGCCCAATAGTTGGTCCAAGCCAATCACTTCCCTTCATGACCACATGCCTCCTTGGTGTACACCATGCCCACATAATGAATTACGACAATGGTTTGTACAAACCGTTAGATGCCGAACTATCGTGGGACGTTGAGGGTTCCCACCCATATGTCGCATATCCTCTACGAATTACCAATTAATATGCATGCTACGAGGATAAGCCACGACTGCACATCCGGCTTCATGCGAGAGGAAGAAGATACAATTGACTTCCGTCCCATTCCAAATCTCATGGCTAACGCGTAATATACGGCGCTAGAATCACTAATGTCAGGGGTTATTAAGTCCCTACTTGATCATCATTGTTGCAATTAGAACTCTAAGTTCTATTGATCCATCATATCACCACTTAGGATGATATCTAAAATTTCTTTATTTGTGAAAATAATATTTTCTTTCTTTTATAGCATATATGATAACACACAATTTGCAAATACTTTGATAAAGACTCCTCAAAGGACATGAGCAAGTGATGACCTTGCCTTGTGATGGCAAGATAGTGAAGTCTGATGCTTGCACTGGACCTTGAGCTTCTATGTCTACAAAAACATCATTATTGCCTGGTAAGGACAATATTTAAAGAAGCAAAATGATTATGCATTAAAGTCATGCATCATTTACCTTGATATGCATTTACCCCATTATTATAAAAAGTTCTTTTTTATAATAAATGATTTATAAATATTACTTTTTAATATTTATAACATATATTGAATTATTTTATTTTATTTCCTTTTTATTTGACTTTTATTGATTTAATAATTCTTTTAGGAATTATCAATTATACATTAAAATTGTTATTAAATATTTATTTAGTATTTTTCAAAAATACTATAATATTAATATATAATGAACGTGATTTTTATTTATTTTTATCATCTTTCAATAATTTTGTAAAATTCCATAAGGAATATATAAATTACAAAATTCTTATAAAATTTTAACTGTCTAAAATTTTATATTATATTTATTTGAATAGTATGGATTATTGTGAATCCAAAAATATTTTATTTATAATTTTTGTACTTTATTTTATTTTCTAGACTTTTATTGAGGTCAGGGGCATTTTGGTCTTTTTATTTTTATTAAAAGAGGCCTAGAAGGATTTCTGGGATGGTTATTCTTATTGGGCCCTAGTAGCCCATTAGTTCTGGACAAAAGGACCACCCTGAAGGGTCTGGCCTAACTCAGCCCACTCCTTACTGCCTCTCTCTCTCCCTCGAGTTCATCTCTCCTCCCTCGACCGGACCGTGGTCGACGATGCCACGGCGATTCCCACCGTAGGCCGTTCCGTCGCCGCATGGTGCAACAGGGGGTTGTCGGTGACGTCCATTCATTCTATCCAATTGGATTAGAGCCTGGGGCTCTCCTGCCATGAATCGATGTCGTCCCGAACCCTAGGGTTTGGGGATTGGCATGGATTCAGGTGCCGCCGTGGTCGTTGTGCGTCGAGGTGATCCTCTGCACTTCCAGGCGTGATCAGGGTCGGTGCCGTGGCGCCCTGCGGGTTGCAGCGCCCCCTCTGGGGTGCTCCCCGTGCCGCCATGGTCGTCGGCCCCTCTGCTTCCTCTTCTATTCTTCAGCGAGGACCTATAGTGAGTTTGATTCCTCTCCCCAGGTGCTCTCTGCTTGATGATTTGATGCTAGATGCTGGCAGTGTCCTCTCTTGCTACTGTCTGATTTAGATTAGGATGATTATCCATTTAGGGTTTCTGCAATGTGATTGATCATGTACTGGATGAATTGAATCATGTTTGGATGGTCTGTACACATGCTAAATTATTATTGGCCTGAGGCTTGTTGCTTGAAATGATCTATGATGTTTCTGGTGGCTTAATAGATGATTTGATGCTTGGATTGCATCTGATTCAAATGATATAGTTGCTTGGGAATCATGCTTGATTAAGTCAGTGACTTGATATATTTTCACTGTCATCTCTGGGTTTATGATCATGATTATGACATGATGAAATCATTGTCCTGGTGCTTGTTGTCTTAGAACTAGTGTATGGTTTAAGATCATCATGATTCCTAGTTATGATCTCAAACAGTGAATTTTAATATAGGAATATCCTAGTTATGATTCATGTGTTAGCAGGAAAATGATTAGTTAAGTTGATTGTTTGAATTTGTGATGATTAAATGTATATCCTGATTCATAATGGATTGTTCTTGTGACACCATCATGGTATGGCACACAAGTTTGATTCCAACCCATGGATTGGGTTGTTTTATGCTTAATGACAAACTTGGCTTTGAGGGATAAACATAGATGTTCTTTTCTGAATTTCCTAAGACCAATGATGTTGGTCTGAGGCTTAGGGATTCAAATCATATCTAATTGGTTCATCTAGATAGTCCTGGTAGTGGTACCAGCTATTCTTTATTGAATCAACGCTTGGAAAAAATGGTAGTGAGCTTGATCAATCTATGGATCCCAAAGATTTGTTTCTAAGGTGCTACCCTTCCTTTAGGGATGTGCCTAGAAATAGATCATAGGTATATGTATGATTGAATTGTAAAATATAGTTTGACAACCAGAGCAAGGATGTTGCTTTGAGCTCTGGTTGTATCCTGGTACTTTGTTGTTTGCCTTTTAGAGTTTCAGAAATCCCTATGATGGATTCACCCCACTTGGGTGCTTTCTGAGGGTTTGTTTTATAAAACAACACATGCTTTTCTCTAAATAAGATGATTATATCATGTGAAGGTTTTTATGAAACTCACCACAAACTCTGATGTTTGTGGAGTAAGTTGGTGATGATGATCTTGATCTGGTTTTGCTGGACTCCTATGCTTGATCTTGAGCTAACCTGCTCCTCCTAGCTCCTGGGCTTGATCTTGCTATCCACCTGATCCATCTCCCTCCTTATGTCACCATCCTGGTGATGTTTGGTTGATCCTTGGTGGTTTGGTTTGGCTGATGTGCTTGGTAAGTTGTTGTCTAGGACGGCTGTTCTTGTGTGTTGTGCAGTGGAGTAATGCATTGGTGCCTCTCCACGGCTGTGCTTGTGGTTTTGTGAGATTGGGCTGTTCTGTGAGGTCGACACCACACCACATGCATGTTGGTGTGTGTCCTGCCTGTGTGCTTGCTATGCACTTATGGATATGTTCAGAATTTTTGAAACTTACTTTTACCTGGCTACTTTTACTTGGCTGGTGGATTTTTCTCTCTTGGCTGTCATTTGTCTTCTGGCTTTAAATTTATGAAAGATGGATTCTTTCAGATTGGTGAAACTTGCCCCTTTTATAAATTTCTCAATGATGAATTTGTCAAGTGCATTTCACTGACATATCTGAGAGAAATAATACTAACACCAACCTTCTTTTGTTTTTATTTAGTCTTTGTCTTGCAGGTACAAATATATGGATGAAGATTTAGTTTAGGTTTAGTTCTAGAATAGTTAGTAAATAGTCCAATGTAATCTTCATAGTTTTGTAATTTTTCTTTTATTATTTTTGTAATCTTTATTTTATTCAATTGTAACAAAGATTATATTATTATTAATAAAGAATATTCTTATTCTTTGTATATTTGCTTTTGTGAATTGTGTGGATGATTTCAATAAGTTATAATTTTATATCTTGATTATATATATTGATGCTAAGAAATAAGTTTCATATTCATTATTGTTTTTCTTTGGATAGAATTTAAGTTGCAATATTTATCTCTTAATTAAATTAAGATTCAAAACTTAGTCCTAACTCACTTGAATTATAATTCAAACACTTAAGTTTAAAATTCAAATTCATTTTAAAAACATATAATTCCTTAAAGATCATATCAAAGTTTATAACAATCATCCTTTAAAACTAAACTTAATCTCAAAGTATGAAAGAAACATTGATCACTTAAGGTTTTTATTTGGCGAAAATTTTACCCACATTTTCACAAATAGATGCATGCAACATTCCATATTCCTAAATCTACCCTTCGTTAGTTCCTAAATGCTGGGATGTTACAACCACGAGATTGTCGACTACAATTGCACAATATAAGACTCGAGTCTCTGTCCGAGTCTACGACTCCGCCAGACACTCGGGGGCTACTTCAAACCAGAGCGCCGGTCGCGCACACAGAAGATCTTCGAGTGGCACGCTTCGATTCCTCACTCGAATCAACGATTCGACTGAGGACTCGGGGGCTAATCCCATAGGGAGCGCTGGTCACGCACTCGAAAAAATAAAGGCATTCAGGGCATCTACAAGGTCATCCGAAGAACTTCCGGATCACCGTATTGCGCAAACGACAACTATAAGTATCTGCTCGAGTCTACGACTCGAACAAACACTCGGGGGCTACTCCCATAGGGAGCGATGGTCGTGCAGCCTATAGTCCATTGTGTTGACTACGTCCATAATGTTGACTCCTTTACAACAACCGAACAAATTCAGCTGACCTGATGAACTTTCTGGTGAAGTGCTTCACACTCGACACAACTTTCGACTCCGACATCCAGATGCAAGGTTCAAGACAACTAAGTCTCCACCCGAATCTACGTTTCGGATGGACACTCGGGGGATACTGACATGGATATGCCCTATGAGTACCCGATGCTAGCCTACCTGGTTCGGCTCAATGGAAGTCCCACTTGACGATCTACCGAGGTCCACTACGCTCATGAAGGTTCAGCTGGTATGAAGCCCATATGGACACGGACTCCCAAGCGCATAAGACAAGGAAAGCTCAAGACTAGAGTTTGAATACAACTTGGTATTGGCACGTGAGACCTACCCTCTCCATATATAAATGCTAGGAGGTTCCAACGAGGAGGACAGATTACGATATAATAGGCGCGACAATAGATTTATAGAGCTATAGCTTCCACCACATACACATCTTCACGCCAGATTGCATCTGCGCACCCCTGTAACCTTTGTTTCCGCTGTAATCAAGAGCACGCAAGTAGGAGTAGGGTTTTCCCTCCGGGGGCCTGAACCTAGGTAAACCTCGTGTCCCCATGTTGCTTGTTTGCTAACCGTTTCGCGATCTCTAGCATTTACATCTTCTCCAAAACCCAAGTACATAACAATGGACATTGACGAGTCGAAACCTCGTCAGGTGGGGCATGGCGGCTCGGGGGAGGTCGGGGGCACAGCGGCTCAGGGGAGGTCGGCGAGGCGGCAGGGGTGCGGGGCGCGACCGATGGGAGAGCTCGGGGAGGCGGCGACGCTGCCTCAGAGCGCCACGGGCGAAGACGGGGAAAGGCGAACAGAGTGCGCACGGGCGAGGCTCGGCTGGGAGGCGGAGGCGGGAGGAAGGAGGCAGCGGGAGGCAGTGAAATTTCCCTCCCGCGGGCGCCTGTTCGAGGAATTGGGGTTGTACAAGTTGGGGGCCTCCAACCCTCACTTGTACAAGTTGGGAGGGGGAGTAGGGGTTGGGAGGGGAGTAGGGGTTGGGCGTGTAAATTTTTTGAGGGTTCGAGGGTTTAGGGGTTCTAGTCTATGAGATTTTTTGTTCGCAATCTGTAAAAAAAGCGGTTATTTTCGAGGGTTTGAGGGTTTAGGGGCTCTACTAGTGATGCTCTAACAAGATCACAGATTCAGGGTGATAAAGCAAGATGGGGTGTACCTTTGGGGTGCCAAGGATCCGATACCTCATGCGATCGTAGGTGGGGGACAACGATGCGGTGACCCAGCATACCACTGCATGATGTAGTACACTATAGTCGTTGACATAACACCAATGAAACACCGTTCACTAGTATTACATCCCTCAGAGTAGTACAACAGAAACATAGCAGGTCCAAGACATGACTATAGGTTACAACTCAACTCTTTACACAAGATCCAGAGAACACTCTAGGTTAAAGAGAGAGAAAGAAACTTCTTACGAAGAAGAATCAATAATAAATAACTCATAGCTACCATACTTATAAAACTAGTAGCTGAACTACTGGCTTGCATTGCTGCTATTGCAATACTCTACAGAAGTAGGTTCTATGGTTAGAAATTCTATTCTTATCTAATCAGTAACTTCGTCTTCACTTGAGTTGATGTATATGTTGGCTTTCTTGACTTCATGGAAGTGCGTTATCTTTTGATGATGATTACTAAAGCATAACTTGATGTAGACGTCGTCTGTACTGGCTTTAGAACCTAGCAAGGGTTAAGAAGATACTTTGAGTACGAGCGTACTCAACAAGTTCACTAGAAAAGGAGTGTTTGATGCACTATAGCTACAACCACAGACCGTAGGTCGTAGGCAATGCAAGTTTTCATAAACATTTCTTCAAAGGTTGCTTTTATTCTGAAAAGCTATGTCCGTCAGCCTTCACGGGTTTACTAGAACCTTCATGGGGTTCCTTTCCCGCCGCGTTCGCGGCTCCTTCCCGGAACGGGGAGTAACAAGTTACAGTTTTTACACTCTGCAGAGGTGCGTCAGTTTACCCATGAGAGATCTTAGCTTTGTTGCACATCCGAATTGCAGGTTCGTTCACACTTCCTTGGTGTGAGGCCCAGACTAAGATCCAAGCCAATCACTGCCTTCTTCGCGACCCCGCATGTCTCTTTGGTGTATGCCAGCCCACCTATTGAATTACGACAATGGCAATACAGAACGTTCAGATGCCGAAACTATCGTGGGACATTGAGGGATCTCACCCATATGCTGCATATCCTCTACGAATTACCATAAATAATATGCATGCTACGAGTGATAACAGCCACGACCCGCACATCCAGCTCCATGCGAGAGGGAAAAGATACAATTGACTTCTCCGTCCCATTCCAAATCTCATGGTTAAAGCGTAATATACGGCGCAAGAATCACTGGCGACATTTGTTGTCAAGTCCTAGATAATATGTTCCTTTACCACCGGAACTCTTATAGTAGGTTATTACCTCATGGTAAATAACCTATAATCACTTTATTATGAAAATAGTGGTTTTTGTCCTTTTTCAAATGCAGGTGATGACAACACTAGATCTGTAAAATACTTTACAGAAAATAATCAAAGAACATGAGAAAGTGTGAACTTGACTTTTGTGATTGCAAGATTATGCACTCATGGTCTTCAAGACAATATAAGATCCAATAGAGGAAATCTGCATCATTGGTCCGGTAAGGACTAATGTTTAAAGAAGCAAGATGCTTTTATGCATAATGTAATGCAAGTTGATAAACGCGAATCCCGAGAATAACGTTGTTCTAGGGTTTGGATTCTGGAAAAGGTTTCCTTGGAATGTGTTGCCCTTTTAGATTAAGTTTTATACATGTGCTTCTTATTAAGGCTTGTGAGTGTGTGTAATACAACATGTATTTATAAAACAATAAAATACATAGTATGGAATGCTATTCAAGGTTGCTTACATTTGAATTGTTTATCTTCAAGTTTTACTTTACAAGTAATGTCACTTATAAAGAATTTAAGTATTAACAATCTTATTATACAAGTAAAGTATAAAATAAGGTGTTTACTATTAATTGTTATATGTTGATTGAGGTGGCAAAACGAATAACTTTTGAAGAAAAATCTTACTCAACTAAGGAGAAGCATTTAAGCTTTTAAGTTAATCTTATGAGGTGTTCTTTCTAGTTATAGTCTTTAAGTTAGAAGGAATTGCCTTAACTGGAATAATGAAATTAGTGGTATTTGAGACTTATCTATCTTGGTTTTTAGCTGGGTTGGTTTGGTATTAAGATGCTTTATAACTTAATTATAACAGACCAAAGTTAACTATAAAGCATATAATAATTTTTTTAGCATTATACATAAAGCTTTGCAAACTATAAGTAACTTTAAGAATGTAGATAGACTTAGGGTGTATTACTTATGATATTTGTATCTTGTTCACTTTATATTGTTTCCTTAGAGTTTCTTAAGAATGGCATTACTTCTATTGGAGTAGTGGTTTCTTTACATTATAATTGTATAAAGGGATTTACCTTCCTATAAAGATGTGGTTAAGGTTTATGGATAAGTAAACAATATTATTTATTACTTATGAACTCACTTATAGTGTTTTGATTTGTTTATAAACTTGTGGTTAATATAAAGAATGGTTTTTATTTTATTACAATTATTCTTGGAGATTTTATATTAGATAAAGATTCTTTTATAAAATAATTTATACTTATGGTTGAAAGATCATTCAATAAAATTGCATTTAAATGGTGTTAAATCATTTTGACTTCATAATGTTAGTATTTAAGATTAATACTATTTATTACATTTAATTTGTTAATTTAAGAAATATTAACAAGTTTTATTTACCTTTATATGAATTATTAATTAAGGAAATAGGTTTAAATTCAAGTTATAAAAGTGTTTATCTTTCTATTTAAATCAAAAGTGGAATATTACATTTTATACATGTAGGTATTATTTTTGTGATCATTTTGGTATATTACATTTATTTTTGTGATTTAAAAATAATGAGATATGATTTTAATAAGGTTTATTACTTTATAAATACTTAATAAATAATTAATATTTAATTAAGAGAAATAATAATGCATGATTATAGTTTTAAACTATAATTCTTATTTTTCCAAGATTTTTAGTATTTTATTTGTATTTTTAATATTTACCATTATTAAAATATTAATTATCCAAGTATTAAAACTTTGTAAAGTATTTGTTAAATAATATTTATTTAAATAGTTATCATAATAATATTTAATAATAGTTTTAAGTTATAGATTTTATTTTTATAAACATTTTCATATATTATATGTATTTTTTTGATTTATAAAACAAAAGATATTAAATTTACAAGTTTTAATCATTTTATGAATTTCTTAATTAAATAACTAAATGTGTTTATTAGTTAATGCTGATGTCAGCATCGACTGAAGGGTTTTTCTTACCAGAACCTAATCTACCCCCAGTCAGTGACTGGTGGGACATATTCCATGTCATTACTATGTTTTTATTTAATGCAAAAACATTATCCTTAATTCTAAAATAAATAAAATAGGAATATGACATCAGCGTGACGTCACGCTGACATCACCCCAAGTTCATCCTCAGATTAAGCTTGGATCCGCGAATCGGCTATGTGCGCGGGGCTGTGCTTGGGCTAGACGGAAAGAGGACGTCGCGGTGAACCGTATAGTGGCGGCGCCGCCCTAAAAATACTACTAGTGATGGTGGCGCAACGACGGCGAGCGGCGGCGGCGTCGGTATCTCGCGAGGAGGTCGATTCAGAGGAAGAGAGAGGAAACATAAGGGTGCTTGAGCACCGGTGGCTCACCAGGAGTATGATGGTGGTGGTGCCGAGGCGAGGCGAGCACGGGGAAGGCCGGAATCGAGGAAGAAAGCGATGGCCGGAGCTCGGGTATGCGATGTCCTTGCCGACGATTGGAAGCTTACCATGACGATTCCTGCTGCGAGGACGCTCACCGCAGCGAGACGAAGCTTCCAGGAGCCACGGCGAGGCTTGTAGGCCGGATACGGCGACGGCTCGGCCCCGGGAGCTCTGGAGTTAGGGTTTGCGCGCTGGAGAAGGGAGGAGAAGGAATGGCGTGTTAGGGTTCGTCCTTGGCGAGACAAGGGGTCTTGTATGCGACGGCAGGCGGCGACTCAAATCCTGGCGCACGCCGGCGCGGCGGAGCTCGACAGCGAGCTGCTTGCTCGATCCATCGGCGAGGAGGAAGATGGGGAAAAGACAACAAAGGGGTATGGGCTGCTGTTGGGCCTCCGTGGCTGTTGAGGAGTGAGCGACTCGTGGTTGCTATTGCACGCGGGCATCAGTTAGAAAATGAGGTACTGGACCGTGGGCCACTTTCTGGACTGGGCTTGTTCCTTTATTTTTTTTCCTGGTTCTATTTATTTTCCAATTTTTATTTTGTTTTTAACTTTGAATATTATACATTTGATTGAAATTTCTTTATGGAACTTATTTTCTGAATAATTGTTGTAACAATGAAGTTATTAAGAATCAATTTGTGATCTTTTATTAAATATTGTTTAGGGTTTCTTTATTTTCATTATATAGATACCTTTTCTATTATTATTTGTGAGGGCTTTTAATATGAATTTTTAATTGGATATAAATTCATCAACTTGTTATATAATATATTACTATTAACTAATGAGTTAAAGTTTGGGTTGAAAATGCTTTACCATAAGTTTTTAGAAGATTTACTATTCACAAGTTTATTTTATTGATGTGAATAAAGATTAATGGTTAATCACATTGTCTTTATGTTTGTGATCTTTAATAACATCACCATTCAAAGTAAAATAATGGAATTGTTTTCTAGGATAACTTATGAGAAACAATTAATAAAGATAGTTCCATAAGCACCTATAATAATGATGGTTGAGAATGTCCAAGGTATGCTGAAATGATTAATGTAGGAAATTATTCCTATCAACCATTATGGAAACAAGATGATAGATCAACCATAGAAAGTGAATATTAGGTTTAGTCTTAGATTTAGGATTTGCGTGTTTAACCAAGATTCCTATATTCCATACTTCATAGTTCTGGATTTCTAATTAAGGAATTCATTTCCTAGATATATTACTTATCTATGTCCATCATCATGTACTAACATGATGAGCTTTGCTTTATAGAAACTTCTTATCCACCCTTTATTATTCCAAATCCATTTGTAAATGCAAAGTGCTTAACACTAAAGATTTCATAATATTCCCATATTTATACTTGGCTATAACAACTATTCTACTATTAATAATCTCTAACCCAACAAGTGGTTACCTTTAACTCCATTCATACCCTTCCTAAATCATCCATCACAAATACTACTCTAGTAGAGGTTTATATCAAGTTCTACTCTCCTCTAGTGTTTAGTATTTCCCCAAGAGGAAAATACTACTTCTTTAATTCAATGTTGCTCTAACATTATTTTAATCATACTTTATTCTCTCTACTTACTCCAATATCTAACATTGCAACCTCACATTATATTAATGTGACTTGTAATGACTAATCTAGGATAATATATCTATACTATGGTTCATTCATGTTTTATCCACCATTGTTACTTATACATGGTATAAGCATTCAATATTGGTGAATAAGGCATGATCATTATGATCCTTTGATCCTTTATGGTTCAGGTTTCCAGTTGACTAAACAAGGCTTCTTCAATACAACACTACAGTTGTATTCTAATTATCTTCTGTTTAGCTCTATTGGATTAAGAAATATATTTTATTGACTATACCTACTTGATCCAATAGGACTCCTCCTGGTAACTATCTTTAGACTTCATTCTTGTAATCTTCTTTGTTACCATATTGATTTGATTTCCTCAAATCACTCTCATCCTATAGATGACATCTAAAACTAGCATCACTATTTACCTTTTCTTACTTCTTTCTTTATAAGCCTTAAGTGAATGCTATAATAAGGACAAGAGTTGATAGGTCAAGAATTGATAGGTTAAGAATTGGTGAATCAATAGTTGATTACTCAATATTGATGAACAACAATTATAAGGATAGGATTCAGTAGAGATGATAAAGATTGATATGGAAAGAAAGATATATGGTGAATGATCTTAACTTTGGTTTCTTTCCTACTCCATCTCACTAGAGAGTTAAAGTTAGGTATTTCCATGATACTCATGGTATAAGTAGATGAGATTAAGATATAGTTGTTACATTCTTATTATTTGTGTTATATTTATAACTTGGTGTTCCTGAGTGATTATAATGAATACTATGATATGATCACCTAAGGATCAGATATAAATCATTAAGTAATGTATTAGGGTTTAGTTTTATTCCATTTGATCTACCCTTAGACCAAATCATGTTTACCCAAAATAAGGTTTTAGAAAAGGTCATATTTAAACTTATCGCAGTCAACTTGATGATCTACTACAATTTCATCAAGTTAAGAGAAGCTTCAATCACTTTGACAAGTTTTTATTTAAAAGCGCGAAAATTATTCAGATTTTCTATGCATGAATGCAATGCACACACCTGTGTTCAGCTTATTTTTAAGCTCTAATGCTGGGATGTTACAAACGAGCTCGACTGCTTCTGCGCCTTGATCACCGCCGCGCCGCGCTCCTGGACGGTGCTCATGAACTCCTCCCTCAGCCTTTGGCCTTTGCCATGTACAACAGGAAAGAAGGTAACCGATTCAGCCCAATCTGTATGTAATGCTGCGCTACAGACGGTGCCGACGGGACGTTGTCAGGTTACCATTTCTCGTCGGCCACGAGCTCCTTCACGGGTCTCTTGCCGAGATCGGTCCTAGCGGTGGCATGGCTGGCGTCGGGGAACTGGGTCGAGGAGTGGTTCCCCCATATGATGGCGTTCCTGACGTCGCCGACAGGAACGCCCAGCTTCTCGGCGACCTGGCCCAGGGCGCGGTTGTGGTCGAGCCGCATGTGGTTGGCCGGGATCGCGGGTGACATGGTTATACCCTACGGGTACACGACCTTAGCATACCTGGTCTAGTCCAAGGAAGGCCCACAAGAATATACGCGGCCCATGAAGATTTTCGGGTGGCCCAAGCCCATGACGTCTTCGGATCCTTGGAGAACAAGACTAGAGTAGATAGAATATTCAAAGGGGTAAACCCTAAAACATGTAACCGACTCGGTCTGTGCCCGGGACCTTCCTACCTCTATATAAAGTCTAGGAGGGCACGACAAGGAGGGCACTTCATACCACCGCATACACACCTCCACGCCAGATTGCATCTGCGCACCCCTGTAACTTTCGGTTTCGCCGTAATCAAGAGCAGACAAGCGGGAGTAGGGTTTTTCCCTCCGGGGGCCTGAACCTGGTTAAACCTCGTGTCCCCGTGTTGCTTGTTTGCTAACCGTTCCGCGATCTCCAGCATCCCCATCTTCTCCAAAACCCAAGCTCATAACAATGGGCATTGACGAGATTAAACCTCATTAGTGGGGGTGAACTCCTTGAGGACATGCGCATTGGTGTTCGTGGGTTAGCACCACTAGAACCTGCAAACGAATCATGCGCGTTGGGTTAAAGTTTGGTTTATACCCTTTTTTAGGGAAAACCTGCCGACTTTATTAACTTAGGGCTGTTTGGTTCAGTGGCTATCCAGTGGATGACAAGGGATATCCAATTTTTTTTGTGGTTATCCAGTATTTGGTTTAGAAAGTGAAGGGGATATGGATAACCACTTTTGGATCAAAATGGTGGTTGAGCATGTCCCACAAAAAGAGCTGGATGAGCTCAGCCACTTGGATAGCTTCTCCGAAGAGTTTTCTTCTGGGTAAGAAGGCTCGTAGATTTTGACTGGCTGTCCCTAACCACTTTTTATCCCACGTAGACAAACAGGAAAAATGTCTACCCCTAACCAAGTGGTTGGGGATATCCTCATCCCCTAAATGACATCCTCTAAACCAAACAACCCCTTATAACAGCTGACTGACCATAAGCCTGAATACAATGTTTTAAGAAACTGAGGACTAACTCCTAACTAACACGTAGATACGGAGTGTACGCAGCGATACCAAGCACACTCATGAGCTACTGAGTTGGGAGATCTACGAACAAACATAATGGAAAAACTAGTAAAACATTTACTGATTTCATCAATCTTCTGCAGAATTGGGGCAACCACAACCCGTTGACTATGCCTCTCCTTCCATCAACGCACCGCTTCTGAACAATCATTCTCCATAATGATCTTACAATGACTCATACAACAACAATAGCATCCAACACGTTAGGCCTCGAAGAGTTTCAGTAGTGAGTGACTATCTGTTGTTACTATTTACTTGCTAAACAAGGTGCCTAAACTCGAAATAGAGCTACATGTTTGTGGAATTACTATGTTACTCATGTGCCTATTTTACATGTAGTATTTTAGTTTTTGATGATTTCGTTCCCATCCGTTCTTTATGCTTATCATCGACTACAAGTGTCTCATCAGCGAGACAAGAGAATGTGCGTCATGCTCACATCGTTTTCTCTTTGTCTATACCCCAATCCATTCGACTCAGCAACCGTTGAGAATCATCAAACATTCTGCCTGACGGCCACACCCTAGGGGCACAAAGAAGAGATTATTATAAATAATACAACTTTACTATTGCCTCTAGGGCATATTTCCATCATTGATGTGAAGTGGGACTCCTATGGTTCAAGTTTCCATCTTTAGGTACTTGGTCGTGTGGATAGGGTCGACTATGGTGGTGATTATCTGATGATTTGTTATTTTTAGTTCTGTTAAGTGGCTTTGCTAATGTCATGCTACGAATGGTCTTTAGATTTGGTGATCTATTCATCTACGGGCTTAAGTAAAATATGATAGCCATTCGTGTTGATTATGATTTAAAATTTACTTGTGGCTTTGTTTTGATTAAACTTTGCTAGATCTAGGGCCCCCATTTTTGCTTATATCTTTGATTGGATCATGGAATGCATAACTGATTGTTGCCTTGACCCTAATTGTTGCCTCTTCTCCAAATGCATGCTATTTCCCCATCATACATGTCCTAAGATTGTTGCCTAGATTTGGTGATGCCTTCAAGGTCTAAAATGTGGATTTTAGGAGTTCTTCCTAATATCCCTATATAGGTTTAAAATATCAAATTTCCTCACCAAAATGGTGAAGGTATTGTTTGTTTTGTATTTTTGTTCTTTAGGTATCAAATCAAGAATAATAAGAAATCAAGATTTACTTTTAGGATCCTCTTTTTTCTTTCGAACTGTAATTTTTTATTTTATTTCTCCATGACTTATTGATACGTCCAATTTGCATCACCATTCTATATCATAATTTGCCTCTATTCATTAATATATGTCTTATTATGAGGTGTTACTTATGTCGTTTCCTCTGTTTTTGCATGTTGGATGATTCTTGGAGGATGGACTGCCGGAGTCAGGATTCTGATGGAAAAAGAGGTGTTTTGGTGCAATTTCGCGAAGATTAGAAAAAATACCAGAAAAATATTGGAAAAATATATTTTCCCAGAAGGGGAGGCGTAGCTGGGCCACAGGGGGCTCACACCCCCAGGCGTGGGTCCCCCTGGGCCGCGCCTAGGGCAGGTGTGGCCCACCTGGCCGGCCTTCGACTCCGCCCTCTCGCTTATATCTTCCTCTCAGAACCCTAATACCAGGGGAGCAACCACATAAAGATTTCCGCCGCCTCTGCGGGGCGGAAAACACCGAGAGAGAAAGAGCTCTCCGGCAGACAGATTTCTGCTGGGGAAATTACTTCCCGGAGAGGGGAGATCGTCGCCATCAACACCACCATCAATCTAGGATTCATCGGGATCATCATCATCATCATCCACACCATCATCTCCACCAGCACCATCATCACCCCTCCGTCCTGCTGTAACAATCGTGTTGAATACTTGCATTAGTTCTTAGGGGGAACTTTTCCGGTATTGATTACTATTGTAGTTGATGCTTGTGAGTGGAACCATTGGATTATTGTTTATGTTCAGATTGTTATCCATTACCATATAATCTTTGATCTTGATCCATATGATGTCTTGTGAGTAGTTCGTCTAGTTCTTGAGGACATGGGAGAAGTCATGTTGTTAGTAGTGGATTTGTGTTGAGTTATTATTCAATGGTTTAGTATTTAAGTTGTGGTGCTATTCTTATAGTGGTGTAATGTGAACGTCGACTACATGATACTTTATCATTTATGGGCCTAGGGGAATGCATTGTGTATTTGGCTACTAATTATGGGGTTGCCAGAGTGACAGAAACCTGAACCCCCGTTAGGACACCATTGCATAAGGGAGTGTAGGATCTCAGAGTTTAAGGATGTGGTTAGATTTATATCTTAATTACTTTCCTGTAATTGCGGATGCTTGCAGGGGGTTTAACCATAAGTATGTATTAGTCCAAGTAAGGTCGATATATTAGCACAGTTTCACCCACACAACACTTACAAACACCAAAGAAGAGTACTTAGCTATTTGAAGCAAAAGCACTTGGAAGAATTCCCATGTGTTCTCAAGAACGTTTGGTCCTTATAAGTATTTCCACCGGCTTGTCCTTTGCTAAGAAAGAATTGGGCCACTTGATGCGTTTGTTCGTTGTCTTTATTACTTGCACTTTGTTTTGTTGCTTTATAGGAAAACCACTAAAAATCCGTTTGCTAAGTATTTGCAGAGAGTTCCTGCTTCATACCACTAGTCAACACCTTCTGCTCCTCGTTGGGATCGACACTCCTATTTATCGAAAGTACTACGATACACCCCTATACTTGTGGGTCATCACTTATAAAATGTTGGAAAATACGGATGTGATAAAGAATTTTCTTCTTGATCTATTTTCTATGTTTCTATAATTTTGATCTCAGATTCAACTTTTGAATTTGAATTCAGATTCCCCTCTAAAACATAGGGATTCAATAAAGGTCATGTCAAAACTTATAGCACTCACGTGATGACCTAATCCTAATTCACCAGAGTAAGAGAAACTTCAACCACTTTGTGTTTTAAACAAACACGTGAAATTTTCCCTCATTTTAGATGCATGAATACAAATGCACAAATCCTATTTCTAGACCTCATTTGATCCTAAAGGGTAGGATGTTACACCTTATCTTCTCGCTCAAATTGGGAAAGCGATCAAGGATGTTCTTAGGCTGCAAAACTTCCAACTGTTTGGGAGTGATTCATTCGTCCAAAACTCTATGGTTGTTTGGCATCCAAAATCCAAACCATCTGCTATTGATTACCTCAGTCTCTCTTGAAAATTTTGTAATAAAAGTAACACTACGGTTTTAGCAATGCATCAACCATGAACGTGATCATTGGAATAATCAAGTGTGATACAACAACACCACACGGTGAGCAGGGTCTTGCACTTTTCTCAGATACACTTAGTTCGTGTTTTCATTATCTTAAAACTCTAGTTTATTCAGTTAATAAGAGTAACATATCTCTTAGTTTGCTTAAAAACTTGAAACACAAATATATCACACAAGGCTAAGAGCTTGTCAATTTCCACATCATGCTGACTTCATACAAAAAATATAACTTGAAGCCTTGTCTAGCAGAATTTTTAAGGGAGATCATGACCATATTGCTTCCCGACGAAAACATAGTTGAGTATGTTTCACCTTTTACCACCAAATTGTCGTGGAGTGTTAACAATCATCCTTATTTTTACTTAATTTATCATATTACCACATTCTTACGCCTTATTCCATGTTATATATATTATTTGTCATTCTCAAAAGTTGACATCATGACCTCACATGTAACTCGTAAGGACCGTATGTATGGTAGTTGATCCATATGCCACCAATGCATTATGTAAGAAAATGGGAATATGGTTACGATAACTCTTCAAAAGCTTACAACATGGATTTATAATTAAAACTAGAAAGAAAATATTGAGTTTTCCTTTTATTAGAGTTATGATCTTAAGTTCAATTTCAGAATTAATAAATAATCCCTTCGTTCTAAATTAACTGACGTGGATTCTTTGAACCTAGACCGATTTTAGGCAACATTTTTCCTAAATCCGTGTCACTTAATTTGGAAGGGAGGGAGTAGTTTTGAAGAATAATTAATATATCATTCTAAAAGTATAAAAAATGGTACTTTATATATCCTCAATATTTAAAATAATTCATATAATCATTTCTTAATGTTTTGGATTGACATGTGGGTGTAGGTAGGGGGGAATTATTTATGGGCTAGTTTGGAGGTTGCTTTCGAATATGCATGCATTTTTCCATTTTGTAAACGTATTCTCGAAAATGCTAACATCATGCATTTACTAGTTTATCACATGATTTAATTTTCTATATCATATGTATGATGATAAACTCAAGAAGAATTATACGTGGTTTCTCTCCCACAAATTTTTGGATCCCAAACTCATAGGACCTACATGCACACATGGACCTGCTAAAATGCCGAAGTTATTCTTCTATGTGTTAACTTAGGTCCAAATGTTAAAATAATTTCGTGATATTTATGGCATGAACACAAGGATTATATTAAATAGCCACCTATACAAGCATGTGGTACCCCTTGCACAAACTGATCCAGTAATAAGTTCAAACTTCCTCCTCGACATGTGAAGAATGCACATAAAATTTCAAATAATTTCGTTGAAGTTTATGGTGTGATAATAATCTAGATACTGATATAGAACTAAGTTAGACCCAGTTCCATGAATTGATTCACTTGTAAGCTAGTAGTTTCTCCTCGATACATGAAGAATACCCATCTAATTTCAAATTATTTTGCAAAAAAAATTATGGCGTGAAAGTGAGGTTCAAATTTAAAATACCAAAGTTCAACAAAAGCATGTGTGTGGAACATAATTTTTCGGTTTGGTTTGTCAATAAGCACAAAATAGCTCCTCAGCACATGGACAATGGCTATAAAATTTTGGTTGGTCGCGAGCAAACTTTTATGTGTGAACACAAGGTTCGTTTCATAGAATGAGTGAAGTTCCATTTCCATGTGACATGAAAACATAAATACTGGACTTGGGATCGTTTATGACCAAATTAAATGCAGATCCTACCATAATATGGTTATATCCATTTGAATGAATCAGATTCTATTCTTTGTATCCAAACAAGGTGTTAGATCATTTTCTAAACTTCGACGAACATGACAATACACCCTTATAATGTAGAGAGACTGAAAAGAATTACATTATTACCCTTGCGGCCGCGATCTAGTAGAACCATGTGGACGATATGCATAGGTGTTAACCACTTCGACAAGATACATTGATTTAATTGATTAGTAGGAACTACAAATTATTGCACTTGTAATAGAAGTTCGAAGTTGCCTTTGGTTGTGATGCAATTTTATGGAAGCCCTTCGGTGCTTAATCCTAGTTAACCTTAGCCTTACTGAAGTTAGATGTACAACATCCAAAAGAATGTTAGCTGTAACAAATGTTGAACTGAAATCCCAGGAAAACCTGTAAAAAATACTGAGTTGTGCAACCAGAAGGGACAGACTCCTTCATGAAAAATCCACAATGGGGCAGCATATAAAGAAGATAGGCTGTTTTGGTCTCACCATCTCCTGTCATCTAATGAAGTCATTGCCACTCATTGCAGCACACTAGTACTTTAATATTGTGGAATTTTCAATTTTCAATTGCTGTACCAGTCACAAGCTTATTTATTTAATTAATTTAGTATGCTTCACCTGCTCTAAAGGGGGGACCATGTTCATTGGATCACTGCTGCCCAGCCTCTCTAAAGTGCGCTCTTTATCATATCTCCTTTTTATTACTCCATCATTTGCATGAATGGAGAACGATACTGAGTATATTACGGCATAATTCAGTTTATATTGTCGAATTACCGAAAAGGCGCAGGAAGTTAGTCGGTCTCTTGCGTAATCACTGTAGCCTTCTATAACAATCAACTAACGAATCACTTCCCATAAAGTTCGACAGTGTTCTTTACGAATCATAACATCAGGGAAATAATAATCTTGAGCTAGTAACATTTATAAGGCTGAATGAATGCACCTAATTCCAATGGATGCAAAACGAGAAGCAAATGGTAGCTAGGATGGCATATAAGTACAACAGTTCGGCCGTTCGAATGCACCGCCAAAGATTTATTTAAGCAGGGGCTTCTTTCTCCTTGCTGGCTTGTGGTCTATCATAACGTGGCTGCTGTGTAAACAATTGGAATAAACACAAAGTTGAGCAAACCAGGGTTGTTGGTCGGCCAAAATCAACCACAAAATACAATTAACGCTTATATCATGAACCTTGTGGTGATCATTTAGCACCGCCCATAATATTGTAATGCATTTTCTGGGCAGGGCATCTAGTCATCAGAGCCATCTCACTTGTATAAAAGGAGAGTAATTAGAAAGAACTCCCCACATCAGCACTGTGATCAGTTCAGACTCTGAACTCTGAAGATTCCTCTTACATTCATAGAGAAAAAGAGCGGGTATACAAGATGGTGAAGCTTGCAACTGGGAGCTTGGGCGACTCGTTCAGCGCCACGTCCATCAGATCCTATGTCGCCGAGTTCATCGCCACCCTCCTCTTCGTCTTCGCCGGCGTCGGGTCCGCCATTTCCTACGGTGAGCTGCCACTGCTAGCTGTTCCAAACATCTGTCAGGGAAATCTGTTCTGGCTCCACTGATGATAACTGAAAACTTGACTTGTGTACACAGGGAAACTGACGGACGGTGGCGCGCTGGACCCGGCTGGCCTGGTGGCGATCGCGATCGCCCATGCGTTCGCCCTCTTCGTCGGTGTGGCCATGGCCGCCAACATCTCCGGCGGCCACCTGAACCCCGCCGTCACGTTCGGGCTCGCCGTCGGCGGCCACATCACCATCCTCACCGGGCTCTTCTACTGGGTCGCCCAGCTGCTCGGCGCCTCCGTGGCATGCCTGCTCCTGCAGTTTGTCACCCACGGCCAGGTTGGCATACACTACTAGCTTTTTTAGTACATGCCACGTGTGCTAAAGAACTTTTGACATGTTACTCTGAACTCTGATGCAGTACCGCACTGTAAAAAGTACTCTCTAACTTTTTTAAATGTGCAGCCTATTCCGACCCACGCCGTCGGCGGGATCAGCGAGATCGAGGGTGTGGTGATGGAGATCGTGATCACCTTCGCGCTCGTGTACACGGTGTACGCCACGGCGGCCGACCCGAAGAAGGGATCCCTCGGCACCATAGCGCCCATCGCCATCGGCTTCATCGTCGGCGCCAACATCCTGGCCGCGGGGCCTTTCAGCGGCGGCTCCATGAACCCGGCACGCTCCTTCGGCCCGGCCGCCGTGGCCGGCGACTTCTCCGGCCACTGGGTGTACTGGGTCGGGCCACTCATCGGGGGCGGCCTCGCCGGGCTTGTCTACGGCGACGTGTTCATCGCCTCATACCAGCCGGTCGGCCAGCAGGAGTACGTCTGAAGAGCCTCGGTCGGTCGGTCGGTCGGTCCGGACCTAGCCTCGTTGCCCGTTGAATTTCATCATCACCACGCCTTCCTGTATGAACTTCGTCTTTGCTTTCGGTTGTAACCCTCCACCATCCATGGCAAACAAATTGTAAGCGGCAACACCGCCCGATCTTACATCAACGGTTCATCATCGTTTCCAAAATGCTTGTACGATGTAGATGTTTTATGCGGTATACCAGCCTCAAAACAGCTTTCGTCCTGCTATATTAATATAAGAGTAGTTAGCATAAAACCATCACTTTTATACAAAAATTTCAAAAAACCGCCAGTTTACGTTCTAATCCATAAAACCACCACTCTACTGTTGATTTTTTGCAATGTGCACTAAAATAAAATTGACAACAAATTGAGATTCTGACCAGGGGGACCCACCTGTCATGGCAAATTTGCTAATGTGGAATAGACCCCACATGTCAGCCATATTAAAAATCATCAAAATATCCAAAAAAGAAATGAAAAGAAAAAATCGGAGTTCATCTCCTTTTTCTTCTCCAAAGCTTCGATCCGCCTCGGCCGCCACCCGCCCCCTCCGCCACCCGTTCAGAGGCCACCCGCCTCCCCTCCGGCCACCCTTCCCCTGTCGGCCCTCCTCCCCTACCAGCTCTCCTTCCTAGCTCTAGCCCTCCCACCTTCCTAGTACCTGACGCCATGGATCCTGGGCTTCTCCGACCACGGCAAGGGCGAGGCGGGACGGAGCGGCGAGCTCCTGCGAGGGACATGGCGGGGCGGGGAAGGGCGAGCAAGATCCGGAGAGGTACAGGGTGGTGCGGGGCGGGCGGGCTCCACCGCCGATGAACTCGCCGCGGAACAAGGCAACGCGGGATCAGGCGGCGGGTTCACGCTGGTTAGTCGCCGCAGATAGGCGACGCGACGGCGAAGCCCGGCTGGGTTAGCTCGCCGCAGATGGCGGCCAGACGGGCGGGCTCTGGCATGGGTTAGATCGCCATGAGACAGGCGGGGCTGGCGGCTCGCGTGGGTTAGCTCGCCAAGCCATGAGGAGGGTTAGCCAAGCCGAGTCTGGGCCATCGGCGCGGGTGCAGGGGCTGGGCCGCCATGCGGCTCCAGCGTGAAGGGGTCGCCGACGACGCTCCAACGAAAGGGCGGCGCCCCGGTAGCATGGGCGTCCAAGGCACACTGCCAGTAGTAATAGGCAATTTTTTCTCATTTTTGCTTTTTCATTTTTGAATTTTAATATGGCTGACATGTGGGGTCTAGTCCACATCATCAAATTTGTCCTGACAGGTGGGCCCCCCTAGTCAGAATTGATGTTAATTTGTTGTCAATTTTATTTTAGTGCATATTGCAAAAAATCCGCAGTAGAGTGTGGTTTTATGCGATTAGAACATAAACTGGTGGTTTTTTTTGGAATTTTGGCACAAAAATGGTGGTTTTATGCTATAAACTCATTAATATACCAACCAAACACATTATACAAGAGTTCGAAGTAAAAAAACACTGGGACAACAACGCAAACATGTCCAAGAGGAAAAGAAATGAAGATAATGTCGAATTGACTAAACGAGGAAGACCTAAAACCGTTGCACCCTCTGACTTTGGACCACCACGCGCCAGGCACACGAAGAGCCTAGTAGCAGGCAACACCTTCAAAAAGGGACGCACCGTCAAGACAACGTTATTGTCCGGACGAGCGCACTGGACCTAGGATTTCCCCTAACAGTTTGAGTAAAGTGGAATGAGGATACTCGTGTCGCCCTCGAGGGAGGAATGGCACCACTCGAGGTGGCACCATGACGGTGTCGAACATGCCAACAAGGATTTCTCCTGATCCCCTCCCACAAAAAAACTGGCACAACGGAGTACCACCACCAATCTCCCCGCCCACCAGTATGTGCCACCACAATTCCGGAGTCACCATTGCCGTCTCTTCGTTAACCATGGTGCGCATCCTACAAGACGAAAGCAAAAATACATCGCTAGATGCGGTGACCCAGCATACCACTGCATGTGTAGTACACTATAGTCGTTGACATGACATCCATAAAACACCATTCCGTAAATATCACATCCATCAGAGTGGTACAACAGAAACATTGCGGGTCCATATTACAAACATACACACATTATTATTATTACAATACCAGAAGTTCAAGACTTCGAAAAGATTCAACTTACAAACCAAAATATAAAGTGTTTCAGCGGAATTTAAAAGTAACAATTCCAACTAAGAGTTGAGCTCAGCAGCTTATTCTATATAGTCCATGCCACTCGGCTCCGTCGGTTACTATTAACTAGAGAAACTAGGTTGACTCGTTGCCATCTACTCCATAGCGGATTTCGTAATCCACTCCTTCAACACCTCCTGACAGGTCAGGCTCCTCGTAGAACACATCTTCTTGGCATTCTGCTGCATACATAGGAGTATCTTCGGGATCTTCAGAGTCTAAGCAAGGGATCAAAGGAAAGGGTGAGTAACAGTGTTACCCAGCAAGTTCATTATATGCAAGGTGAGAAGTTTGATGCTCTATCTACCACCTCGGACTATAAGTCCTTGGCACTATGCAGTTTTTGTAAATCTTTTTTCAAAGATTGATTTTATTATGAAAATCTGTGACCATCTGTCTTCACAGGTTGACCAGAACTTTTATGGAGTTCCTTTCCTGCCGCGTTCGTAGCTCCTTCCCGGAACAGGGAGTAACAAGTTACAATTTTTACACTCTATAGAGGTGCGTTCATTTACCCATGAGAGATCAACTCCTTGTTGCACAACCAGGCATACTTTCCCGTCCACAATTCCATGATGTGGGGCCCAGTAGGTGATCCAAGCCAATCATTGCCCCCTTCGCAACCTCGCATGCCTCCTTGGTGTACACCATGCCCACCCATTGAATTACGACAATGGTTTGTACATACCGTTAGATGCCAGAACTATCATGGGACGATGAGGGTTCCTACCCATATGCTGCATATCCTATACGAATTACCAATTAATATGGACGCTATGAGTGATAACAACCACGACCTGAACATCCGGCTACATGCGAGAGGAAGAAGATACAACTGACTTCTCTGTTCCATTCCAAATCTCATGGTTAACACATGATATACGACGCTAGAATCACTGATGTCATGGGTTATTAAGTCCCTAATTGATCATTGATGACCCACAAGTATAGGGGTTGTATCGTAGTACTTTCGATAAATACGAGTGTCGATCCCAACAAGGAGCAAAAGGTGCTGAACAGTGGTATGGAGCAGGAAACCCCTGCGAATACTTAGCAAACGAATATTTAGTGGTTTTGTGACAAGGCAACAAAACAAAGAGCAAGTAACATAAGTAACGAACAAACGGAGTAAGTGGCCCAATCTTTTCTTAGCAAAGTACAAGCCGGTGGAAATACTTATAAGGACCAAACGTTCTCGAGGACACATGGGAATTCTGTCAAGTGCTTCCGCTTCAAATAGCTGAGTACTCTTCTCTGGTGTTTGTAAGTGTTGTGTGGGTGAACCTGTGCTAACATACCGCCCTTCTTAGGACTAATACATACTTGTGATTAATCCTCCTGCAAACATCCGTAACTACAGGAAAGTAATTAAGGTATAAATCTAACCACAAGCTTAAACTCTGAGATCCTACGCTCCCTTGTGCAAAGGTGTCCTAACGGGGGTTTAGGTTTCTGTCACTCCGGCAACCCCACAATTAGTAGCAAAATACACAATGCATTCCCCTAGGCCCATAAATGGTGAAGTATCATGTAGTCGACGTTCACATGACACCACTAGAAGAATATCACCACAACTTAAATACTAAACCATTGAATAATAACTCATCACAGATTCACTACTAACAACATGACTTCTCCCATGTCCTCAAGAACTAAACGAACTACTCACAAGACATCATATGGATCAAGATCAAAGATGATATGGTAATGGATAACAATCTAAACATAAAAAATAATCCAATGGTTCCACTCACAAGTATCAACTACAATTGTAATCAACACCGGGAAAGTTTCTCCTAAAAACTAAAGCAATATCCAACACAATTGTTACAGTGGGACGGAGTGGTGGTGATGGTGATGGTGGAGATGATGGTGTGGATGATGATGATGATCCTGATGAAGCCTAGCTTGATGACGGTGTTGATGGCAACGGTCTCCCCTCTCCGGTAAGGAATTCCCTTGGCAGAAATCTGTCTACGGAGAGATCTTTCTCTCTTGGTGTTTTCCGCCCCCGAGAGCAGGGGCGGGCCCACTTCAATTCAAAGGTATTCAGATGAATACCCAAATATTTTGAAAAATATACAATTATGTAAATGCTCTATGGAAAATATAATATAAGTAAACTATTCAATGTTGACATTCAGTATGTTATAGCTCAACTGGTTTAGAAATAACTGTTGAATCGTGTGATTCAAGGTTCGACCCTCATTTTTGCCACTTTTGTTGTTTTTCAAAATAATCATTTTGCATGTTTTATTTATAGAAAGCCCATCTGAGTTTGTTCTACTCTTAAGTTTTCATAGTTTGAAATTTGTATGTAGTTACATAGTCAATACTGCTTTGGTAAATTCATATGTTCCTCAAGCAGAAATACCATTGAGAGGATTTCTCAAAATATAGAATACATGTAAACAGTTGTTCATGTCTCATTCTTGTTTAAAATTTATTTTATATAATAATAATTTTTTATTATAATTTTGAATACCGGTACCAAAAATTCTAGGCCCGCCTGTGGCATCCCGCAAAACCACTACTAGAAAATCGCGTTGAATTTGTGCATTGCATCGTCATCGTCATGCATTGTTTGCCTAAAACTAATTTCGAAAACCTATTTTGTTTTCCAAACGCCTCGTCTTCGTTCAACACGCAAACCCGGGTCCCCGGATTATTTTGTTTTGGCCGCTATCGGTTTGCACACGGCCCGTTTAAATCAAATAAAAAGTTTCATTGTTTTAAGTGGGGGCAGTCGAACGGGCCGACTCGACCCGAACGACCACCCCCATTTTCTAAACGGTCCACCTACACCTGCCCTTCTAAATCCTAAGGCTACCAATTAAACTACCCAACCCGCTGGACACATCACCCCAACCAATAGCCCCTCGCCACCTCACCCTCTTTCCTCACCCCCTCCACTCACACGCTGCCACATAAGCCAGCTCTCTCCCCTCTCTCTCTCTCCCCCTCTTCCCCTGGGACCCACCCCACCAAACCGGCCCCCACTCCCCACGCAGAGCACGCACACAACACACACACACGAACCACCTGCACCCCCACCGACCCCCCCACCTGGCCCCACCTCCTCCTCTCTCCTCCCTCAGTAGCCTCTCTCTCCCTAGCCGCTCCGCACAGACGCCCGAGCCCCCTTCTCCTCCGCTTCCATCGCCGGGCGCAAGCCCGCCCGCCACCGCCCATGCAGACCGCCCCACCTCCTATTCCTTCCGCCCGCTAGCCCAGCCCGACCTCAACCTCCCTGGGCTGCCCGACTCCCGCCTGAGCCACTGGCCATGATCCCCTCGGGACCGCCTCCCCTCCTCCCGAGTCCGCTTAGCTGGCCACAGAAGCTCCTTCCCCAGTCTCCGCCTCCGACGCGCCCTCCATCCCCGGCTGTCCCTCCAGAGCCCAAGGCCCCCACGCCCGCACCACCGCCCGCAACCTCCGAGCCAACCTCCGGCCTAGGCTGCCGCCCGCTCAAGGCCACCCCGACCCAGGCCGCCTCGGCCGTCCCGCCTTGCCCTCTCTCGCCTCGCTCGGCCGCTGCCGGAGGCCACCGGCCGCCTCCCCGCCCGCCTCATGCAGCCTGGCGCCTCTTCGCGCCTCTGCAAGCCAGCGTCGACCGCTGGAAGGACCCGCCGCGCTCTCCGCCCTCGGGTGACTCCACCATGTCCCGGACGCGCCCTCCTCGCTGCCAACCTCGTCGACCCCACTTGCCTCTCCATCGGTTGAAGACAACCAGCAACCTCCAAGTTCCACGCCTTGGTATGCGCCAAGTGAGCGAGCCACCAGTGCATCGTCAAGATAGCTTCATCTCCGATCCAAGGCCGACCGTAATAAGTTCGCCGACCCCGTCACCAAGATCTCGTTCACGGAAAACCCTGATGTTTTCAACCCGGCACCATCAAGACCTTCGCCACGGAACGCCGAGACCCCGGACCCGAAGACCGATACCTCCGAACCCGAGCGCCAAGATCGCCGTCCTGAACCCCTGAAGACCGGATCGAAACGCCAAGACCGACCGACACGAGAACGACGAGCACTTCGTGAGCGCCAAGTTCTCCCTCCGGATGCGCCAAGTTCTACCCCGATATCCGAGAACGCTCCGTCAACCTCGAACCCGATCCGTCGGACCGAGACCGACCGAACCCTCGGACCAAGATCGCCGAGACCCTAACGTGAACTCCTTCCGAAACCCTATTTTATAACATAATACAACTTGTGCATGTTGAATTGTTCATGCATGCATCCATATCATGTGGTTTGGGGGCCTTTTGCCGATTCACCTAATAATTAAATATGGGGCCCATATGCGGGCAAATCTAGCCTTATATTGGCCTCATTTAAACTTGTGTAGCGAACCGGTAACTCATCGTGCCATGTTAATACAACATTTAAATTGCGGGGTAGCTAAACAACTTGAACCATCTAAATAATTGTCGGGACCCCGGTTCCACTTAACATGACCTAATTGCATCGCACCTTGCCATGCCATACATCATACATGCATCATGCCGATCTTCTGCCGTGTATTAAATATTGCATCCGGTGCTTCTTCTAGTGTTTTGCTTCTTCGCGGATAAGGCCGTTGAGTTGATGTGAGCTTCGCCCCGATCTCCGGTTGAACCCTTCGACATGTTTTCAGGCGAGCATCTTCCCCTTTCTACCTATCTTACTTTATTAGTATTTATTCCCCTCCTGTTGATCTACTGCTATCTGTGTTGCGATGCTCTAGTTTCGTACCCGTGATATTCCTTGCAGCCATACATAGCCTTGGACACAACCTATTACCTGTTGTTTGGTAGATAGTTGGACCCGCGTGACGTAGTCGCTTGCTCAAGTGTTTTGCTTGTCGTCAAGTACCACAATTGTTGGAGGTTTGCCGCATGTTGACGTTGGAGATGATCATGGTTTACTTATTGTTCACTTTAATTCATGTTTAACAACTAAAATTGAATTAAGCAGAGGCATCGGTGGGTGATAGGTAAGTTTTGGTTTCCGACCGCCCACTTGTGTCCCGTAGGACCCGAGTTCTTGACACCTGTTCCGAGATCGAGCGCTAACCACGGTGGGGAGATATGGGCCCCCATTGATTATTACCTGATTTCAAAGTATTGTCTTTGGGGCCACAACTAGTTTGAGGATTTATTTACTATCTGTACCTATGCCATGCTTTATGCTTTATTTACGATTGCGAGGAGCACACTGCATCGTTAGGATCGGGACACGTTGCTGTGTCGGTCCCGTTGGGGATTTCTTCGCTCACTGCCGTCCACCCAAACCCTAAGTCCGTCTCGACCGCCGACCGGTCGCTATGGTGTCGACTTGGTGGGTGGCCCCATGT
Organism: Avena longiglumis; assembly: GCA_030063025.1. NCBI lineage: Eukaryota > Viridiplantae > Streptophyta > Magnoliopsida > Poales > Poaceae > Avena > Avena longiglumis. The sequence goes on along the minus strand of CP125976.1, from coordinate 69,289,556 downwards.
ACTTGCTTTGGATCTGGGAACGTCGTGACTTAGGCCCGCCGACATACCGATGGGTGTATGTTAACCGATCCGCAAAAGGGTCAAGTGCTGTGGATACTTTGGTGCACCCGCAGGTTAAATCTTTTCGAGAAGCCGTGTCCACGGTTATGGACGACTTGGAGCACAGTGCTTGATCATAGACAACTATAACTAAAGTTTACTGTTATAAATTGACTTGTATTCGATTTGACTAGTAATCAGCTTCACTACAACGGAATGGCTAAATAAAAGTACCAACAACTGCTGGGTTTTGGGGTTGTCACATGCTAATTGTATATGATTAGTAAGTGTTGTAACTAAAACGGAATGGTTAACTAAAAGAGCCCACTGCTTACTTTATCAGGACGATTATCTAAACCTGACTAGTAAAGTGCCGCAACTATAACTGAATAAGTAAAACTGCCAACTGTGTGAGTTCCTCGGTTGACCCCCTCGATGGTCTCGAGGGGGAAACGCCAGGATGGGTTTGATTGATGCTAGTATCAGGTTGGATCCGAATAGGTCTTCCTTACCCCTCTCTGATAGCCGCCAGTTGTATCGAGTCTCTATAGGTTGTTTAGTGCATGCTGCCGCTGCCGCTTCAGTCCACCATACCTATGTAGGCGAGGACCGCCGAATTCTAGCCTCAGTACTGACGCTCTTCTTTTTCCTTTGCCCTTTGTCGGCACCCCTTTTGTTTAATCAGGTTTTGGGATCGCCGCCGTTAGCAGGGTTACCCTTCCGCTTGGCACGGGGTTATGGACGCCATTGGTTATTCTTCGTGGCTCTTAGCCCCATTTGCATCTTGTCCAGAATGGACGCTCTATCGTTTTCAAGGTGATTTGGATCTTTGTATATTCTATCTGTATTCTTGACTCTTTGAGTTCGCTGTTGTATATATATCTGTTCTGTGGGTCCCATCGAGGACTGTTGTGTAATGTTATTACTTTGTATTCCACCCGCATAAGTGCTGGTGGCACCTTCAATCGCTTTATGCGGTTTGGCGAGTTTCGCTAAAACTTGCATAGGGCCGATTCTCGAGGGTGTTACTGAGTGGTATCGAGCTCGATTGCGATATACCCACAAGTCCAAATAGGATAACCTAGCTAACGGCCAAGTAGAGTGTCAAAACTATTTTGCAAAATCGGTTGGATAGTTCGATTAGGTCTGATTTTACTCCTTACCCTCGCTGCTCTCCTCTCACCTCGGCGTTTTGAATCCACCTCTTATATTTTCTGCGAGTCCGAGATTTCGTGGTTGGGTTTCATCTTCGTGGCTTCAATTCCTCTTTTGGTAAACTGTTGCTACATCCGTCTTCATGCTATCGGAGGAATCCGCCTTCCGTGGTACCATTCTTTATTCCTTGTTTGTGCCTTCCGGTGTTTTCTCGACGCGACATCCTCTATGCTGCACCCGATGCGAGTCTGTGATCACCCTTGATCCGAACCTCGCTTGTCGAGATCTTCAGTCTGAATCTTGAGGGTTGGTCGCATAATCTGTCTATTCGTGTACATAGTAATGCTTTGAGTGCGGGATGGAGTCGCGACCATACCACTACTCTTATCATTTGCTTTGTATATTGAATGGTGGATTGATGCAATTTTACTCCTTCCATGGAAGTTAGAGGTGGCCTTACCTTTAACTTCGCCCGTTGTTTTCCGGAGTGTTCTCTTGATGATCGGGATCAACGACCTCTTGTTAGTGGTGTCGCGAAGATCTACACGAAGCGAGAAGACGCAGACCGCCGACCTTCCTTCCCGTACCATGAGGCGGATCTCGAGGGCGAGATCCATTGTTAGTGGTGTCGAATTGTGGCATCCCGCAAAACCACTACTAGAAAATCGCGTTGAATTTGTGCATTGCATCGTCATCGTCATGCATTGTTTGCCTAAAACTAATTTCGAAAACCTATTTTGTTTTCCAAACGCCTCGTCTTCGTTCAACACGCAAACCCGGGTCCCCGGATTATTTTGTTTTGGCCGCTATCGGTTTGCACACGGCCCGTTTAAATCAAATAAAAAGTTTCATTGTTTTAAGTGGCGATGAACGGCCGACTAATTCAACGACCACCCCCATTTTCTAAACGGTCCACCTACACCTGCCCTTCTAAATCCTAAGGCTACCAATTAAACTACCCAACCCGCTGGACACATCACCCCAACCAATAGCCCCTCGCCACCTCACCCTCTTTCCTCACCCCCTCCACTCACACGCTGCCACATAAGCCAGCTCTCTCCCCTCTCTCTCTCTCTCCCCCTCTTCCCCTGGGACCCACCCCACCAAACCGGCCCCCACTCCCCACGCAGAGCACGCACACAACACACACACACCGAACCACCCAGACCCCCACCGACCTGTCCCCACCCCGGGCCCCACCCTCCTCTCTCCTCCCTCAGCGCGCCCTCTCTCCCTAGCCCCCGCAACAGACGCCTGAGCCCCTTCTCCTCACTCGCTCCATCACGGCCAAGCCCGCCCGCCACCGTCCATGCACAGCGCCCACCTTCTTCCTTCGCCCGCCTGCTAGCCCAGCCCGACCCCAAACCTCCTCATGGCTCGGCCGCCCGCCTCCGCCCGAGCCGGCCACATGATCCCTCGCCGGACCGCCTCCCTCCTCCGAGTCCGCTAGCTCACAGGCTCCTTCCCCAGGCCGTCTCCGCCGCTCCGACGCGCCCCTCCATCCCCGGCGTCGTCCTCCCCAGCAGAGCCCGCCGCGTCCCCCACGCCCGCACCACCGCCCCGCAACCTCCGAGCCAACCTCCGGCCTAGGCCGCCTCCGCCGCCGCCCGCTCTGCGCCACCCCGACCCCAGCGCCGCCTCCGGCCCCCCGCCTGCCTCTCCCCCCCTCGCCGGTCGCGCCGCGGAGGCCACCGCTGCCGCCTCGCCTCGCCTCGCCGCCTCTGCGAGCCCGTCCTGGCGCCTCTTCTGCGCCTCGCAAGCCAAGCGTCGACCGCTGGAAGGACCCGCCGCCCTCCGCCCTCGGTGCCTCCACCATGTCCCGGACGCCTCCTCGCTGCCAACCTCGTCGACCCCACCTGCCTCTCCATCGGTTGCAGACAACCAGCAACCTCCAAGTTCCACGCCTTGGTATCGCCAAGTGGCGAGCCACGAGCATCGTCAAGATGAAGCTTCATCTCCGGGTCCAAGGCCAACCCGTAATAAGTTCGCCGACCCGTCACCAAGATCTCGTTCACGGAAAACCCGATGTTTTCAACCCGGCACCATCAAGACCTTCGCCACTAACGCCGAGACCCCGGACCAAGACCGATCACGAACCCGCGCCAAGATCGCCGTCCTGAACCCCTGAAGACCGGATCGAAACGCCAAGACCGACCCGACACGAGAACGCGACGAGCACTTCGCCGTGGAGCGCCAAGTTCTCCCTCCCGGATGCGCCAAGTTCTACCCCCGATATCCGAGAACGCTTCCGTCGAACCCCGAACCCCAGATCCGTCGGACCCTGAGACCGACCCCGAACCCTCGGACCAAGATCGTCGAGACCCTAACGTGTGAACTCCTTCCCGAAACCCTATTTTATAACATAATACAACTTGTGCATGTTGAATTGTTCATGCATGCATCCATATCATGTGGTTTGGGGGCCTTTTGCCGATTCACCTAATAATTAAATATGGGGCCCATATGCGGGCAAATCTAGCCTTATATTGGCCTCATTTAAACTTGTGTAGCGAACCGGTAACTCATCGTGCCATGTTAATACAACATTTAAATTGCGGGGTAGCTAAACAACTTGAACCATCTAAATAATTGTCGGGACCCCGGTTCCACTTAACATGACCTAATTGCATCGCACCTTGCCATGCCATACATCATACATGCATCATGCCGATCTTCTGCCGTGTATTAAATATTGCATCCGGTGCTTCTTCTAGTGTTTTGCTTCTTTGCGGATAAGGCCATTGAGTTGATGTGAGCTTCGACCCGATCTCCGGTTGAACCCTTCGACATGTTTTCAGGCGAGCATCTTCCCCTTTATACCTATCTTACTTTTCTAGTATTTATTCCCCTCCTGTTGATCTACTGCTATCTGTGTTGCGATGCTCTAGTTTCGTACCTGTGATATTCCTTGCAGCCATACATAGCCTTGGACACAACCTATTACCTGTTGTTTGGTAGATAGTTGGACCCGCGTGACGTAGTCGCTTGCTCAAGTGTTTTGCTTGTCGTCAAGTACCACAATTGTTGGAGGTTTGCCGCATGTTGACGTTGGAGATGATCATGGTTTACTTATTGTTCACTTTAATTCCTGTTTAACAACTAAAATTGAATTAAGCAGAGGCATCGGTGGGTGATAGGTAAGTTTTGGTTTCATCGCCCACTTGTGTCCTGTAGGACCCGAGTTCTTGACACTGTTCCGAGATCGAGCGCTAACCACGGTGGGGAGATATGGGCCCCATTGATTATTACCTGATTTCAAAGTATTGTCTTTGGGGCCACAACTAGTTTGAGGATTTATTTACTATCCTGTACCTATGCCATGCTTTATCGCTTTATTTACGATTGTGCGAGGAGCACACTGCATCTTGTTAGGATCGGGACACGTTTTCACGGTGTCGGTCCCCTCGTTGGGGATTTCTTTGTCGCCACTGCCGTCACCCAAACCCTAAGTCCGTCTCGAGACCGCCGACTGCTATGGTGTCGACTTGGTGGGTGGCCCCATGTACTTGCTTTGGATCTGGGAACGTCGTGACTTAGGCCCCGCCGACATACCGATGGGTGTATGTTAAGCGATCGGCAAAAGGGTCAAGTGCCTGTGGATACTTTGGTGCACCCCTGCAGGGTTAAATCTTTTCGAGAAGCCGTGTCCGCGGTTATGGACGACTTGGAGCACAGTGCTTGATCATAGACAATTATAACTAAAGTTTACTGTTATAAATTGACTTGTATTCGATTTGACTAGTAATCAGCTTCACTACAACGGAATGGCTAAATAAAAGTACCAACAACTGCTGGGTTTTGGGGTTGTCACATGCTAATTGTATCTGATTAGTAAGTGTTGTAACTAAAACGGAATGTTTAACTAAAAGAGCCCACTGCTTACTTTATCAGGAAGATTATCTAAACCTGACTAGTAAAGTGCCGCAACTATAACTGAATAAGTAAAACTGCCAACTGTATGAGTTCCTCGGTTGACCCCCTCGATGGTCTCGAGGGGGAAACGCCAGGATGTGTTTGATTGATGCTAGTATTAGGTTGGATCCGAATAGGTCTTCCTTACCCCTCTCTGATAGCCGCCAGTTGTATCGAGTCTCTATAGGTTGTTTAGTGCATGCTGCCGCTGCCGCTTCAGTCCACCATACCTATGTAGGCGAGGACCGCCGAATTCTAGCCTCGCTGTCTTGGCCTCGATCTTGACGCCTCTTTTTCCTTTTTCCCTTTGTCGGCACCCTTTGTTTAAGCAGGTTATGAGATCGACGCGTTAGCGGGGTTACCCTTCGGCCTTTGGGCAGGGTTATGGACGCCATTGGTTATTCTTCAGGGCTATTAGCCCCATTTGCATCTTGTCCGTAGCTGGACGCTCTATCGTTTTCAAGGTGATTTGGATCTTTGTATATTCTATCTGTATTCTTGACTCTTTGAGTCGCTGTTGTATATATATCTGTTCTGTGGGTCCCATCGAGGAGTGTTGTGTAATGTTATTACTTTGTATTCCACCCGCACGCAAGTGCCTGGTGGGCACCTTCGAATCGTTTCTATGCGGGTTTGGCAAGTTTCGCTAAAACTTGCATCGGGCCGATTCTGAGGGTGTTACACCGCCCCTGCCCGAGAGGCGGCAGAAATCTATCTGTGGTCGCCTCCGAGACTTAGGGTTTCAAGGAAGATAGGCAAAGGCGAGTCGGGAGGCGGTGGGCCACACCGCCCTAGGCGCGGGTCAGTGGGCCCGCCTAGGTGTGGGCACCCTGAGGCCCATCTCCGTCCCTCCTGGCTTCCTTTGTCTTCTGATAAAATAATATGTTTCCATATTTTTCTGGTATTTTTCTGATCTTCACGAAATTGCACCGAAACGCCTCCTTTTCCATCAGAATCTAGACTCCGGCAGTCCATCCTCCAGGAATCATCCAACATGCATAAACAGATGAAAAGCCATAAGTAATACCTCATAATAAGACAAATATCAATGAATAGAGGTAAATTATGATATAGAATGGTGATGCAAATTGGGCATATCAACTCCCCCAAACTTATACTTCGCTTTTCCCCAAGCGAAACTGAGCTCAGTAAACATGTCCACAGGTTTATGGAGTGAAGTGTCGATAAAAGAATACGAACGAGAAGCATCACACTTACCATTGCACAACTCATAGAAGAAAGCAACTCACCATTATATAACTTAGCTTGCAACCAAGTACAACAGTCACAATAGAGATGCATAAAGATAAATCATAATTGGAATTGGAAAACTTGTTCTTGGTCAGATAACACCTGGCAAACAGTTTCACAAAGCTTTTTGTAGAAGTTTCAAAATAGGAGCACTCTTTGCTCAAAAAGGTTTTTCACAAGTGAAGGCTTTCAAAGTAATACTCAATAGATAAGAGTTTTGTGCAGACAAGGAAGATGTAGAACATGATTGAATAAACAAAGATGAATGCTTGAAACACAACAACTCAAAAGCTTGCTGGAGATAGAGAGGAAGTAGGTTTACTGACTCAACTGGTAACTAGGAGGAAGGTCCCTTCTTAGAGGGTAGCAGGGATTACAAGTCATAAAGAGCTTCCAAAAGATTATGGTACTTACTAGCTTTGAGCCCTCATTGCCCCTATCATAGGCATCTTGAGATGATTAAGGTTAAAGTGAACAAAGATGGAGTACATGCTTGACGAAATATAAGTTGGCAATCTCATGTCCCCTGAATATAAGGGCCACTCCTCATGCATACTCAACTTTGGGTCCAGGTAAGTTCTTGTCATTGTAAGTATTTGCATATCATTGAGAACCGCCAACAGGGTACCCCTTGCACATGGTACAAGAGCTTTCCCATAACCAAAATGACAAGGCAAGCAAACAATGAGCATCTCAACAATCTTTTTATTTACCGTGTGTATAGCTTTTTATTGAGGATGCTTCATAGATGACTCACTATGGTGATGCTGCAAGTTTCCACCATGATTAAGCATGGCTTAGGCTAGTGGCCTAGGCGTTTCTCTAACACAGAATACAAACTCCATGGACTTACAAGTTCCCTCTTTATTTCACACCGTTGACATCCATAGACAAAAGAGCACGGTATCAACTGTGTACAGAGTACAAGTGCAATGTTGAAAACGTTCCCCGTGACAGCACGGTTCTACTAATTCCAACATATAGATGCAATCATATACAACTTCTATGTTCACAATGGTTCAAGTCTATTAGGGGCAAGTAATAAAGTGTGCCATCAAGTTCGTGAGAGCTTTACTAACTAGTTTTCACATAACAAAATACTTTTTAATTCGAAAGGTAGATGAAGCTTGAGAATTTGCTTGGAATAGCAAAAGCTACTAGGTAGATATGGTGTACACAAGTGGCAAAAGTTTTGGTTTCAAGGATTTTGGAAACATGAGAAGTATGCCTTCTCAAAACAGGTTTTTGGCTAGCAAGGCTGGGTAGCAAGCAAGAGAGTTGAAATAAACAAGCAAACATACTAGTACTAAAGCCATGCAATCTTCCTTGAAGACACAAAATAATCTTAAGTAAAGAATACTAAGCTTATGAGCCAACAAGAAGGAAAACAAATAGTACCAAATACCTGTAAGCTTTTTATTTCTTTCTTTTTCTTTCAAACTAAAGCCATTGACCAGAAATCGGTTTTCCAAAACCAATTTAGATCCACTTGATGATCCCAAAGTGGTGCCAATACTGAACAACAAGATCCATCATATAATAGAGATTGCAAACTAAAAATAAGAAGTGCAAAAATAAAAAGATGAGACTTATCATTAATATTCAATAAGGGCACTCACACCAAGGGATACATAGATAATCAACTAAAGGAGAGATACTTCCACATGCAAACCAAACTATAAGATAACCCCTCTACCACATATATGAATCCACTAAAAAGGTAAAATATGAAAGATAATGGTGGTGATACCGCGACACTCCCCCAAGCTTGGAACAAGCCAAGGGTATGTCAAACCTGATGACGAATTACTCCTTCGGTGGTGGTGTTCTCTTGATAAGCTCCTCAATAAGTTTCCTTAACTCCTCGAACTCAAATGTAGGAGTATGGATTAGCTCCGATTTTTGCTTTATAAGGTTCATGATCATGTCAGTCCGAGAATCCCAGTTCTTGTTATTCTTTCCCCACTCTTCATCCTTAGCATGATCCTTCTCTGCATTGTTAGAACGAGGCATATCCCAAACCGAGGGCAAATTCCCTTTAGGCACATGTTGATATTGATATTCATGTATGTAGAGGTCTCAACCTAATAAGGTAGATTCCTCCTGTGTTTACAATGCTAGTCCCTGGATCAATAGCTAGCATCCACAGTTAAGATGTAATATCAAGAAACATAGGTCATAATATAACTTTATAACCAGGAATAACATAATTTTATTACATCATACATAGCTCATTTGGCTATTACATTACATTGCAGCGGAATAACTATAATCATGGGCCCTTCATCTTCAAAGTGCCACAGGCAGATGTTGGTTGTAGACTTTGTAATCCTAATCAAACAATCTTCACTAAAATCAATCAAACCTGCAACATACAAGTTACAGCCACAAAGGGTCAATACATTTGAATTGTATTGGCAAGTGATACTATGGTAGTAAAGTGGAGTCTATCATCTATATGCATTTAGCTAAGTGGAGTTGAGGCTTGCATTGCTCAAAATAGATTTTTCCTTAACATTTGAAAATTCTAAGTTTTTGCTTTGACAAAATCGTTTTTCTCAACCAAAGATTGGAGATCCTTTACTAGGCATCTCTCAATCAAAGATTGAAGATTTCAAACAACCCTTGTTCAAATCCACAATTTTTAACTTAGAAATTTGAATGATGAGATTCTTGATTGCTTCCATGTCTTGATGCTCAAATTGTCCTTTACCAGGGACATGGCTAAGTACTTAGATTTTACACTCTGCAGAGGTGGTGCACTTTACCCACAAGACTTGGTTTCCCAAGACAAAATCTTTCAGAAGCCTTCCCTTAGACCAAAATGGACGCGCTCCAACCTATCAAACACTACCACCCACTGTCCATATGGCTAAGTTCTTGCAACCTATATGATCATGGCAGAGCCCATATTGCCAAGTGGTTGCACTTGAAGCTTCTCAACATTTGACATCTCAAATCTCTTTGTGCCTGGGTGGCCATACACAAGTGAGATACACAAGCCAAGTCCATGGCCTTGTGTAACCACTCAACATAAACCCATCCTTCCATTCCACCCAGGTGATTTATTTACTTAGTTGTTTTATTACACAAAAACATAAGTCCTCAGACTTAGAGTATTTTTCCATAGTGTGAATATATATTCCACCCATGTTTTCTATTAGCTAGGCTAAGCTTGATAGTAGTAGGAATCTTAACTTAGGAAAATCCTACTAAGGATTCATCTACTAGTTTTCCTATAGTAAGGTTTATACTTAGCAAAATCCATGCAAGTTTTTACTTAGCAAAATCACTAATGCATAGTGAAAGTAATGGGACAAAAGTATGAAGCATCACTTGCCTTTTTGGTAGGGAATGGTGGTTCACTCCTTGATCTTTCTAGTCTCACACTCCTCTACAAGTCAATCAAGCAAACACAAATTCAATTCACATTCCAACCAAAGTCAAACAAACAAAATTTTTTTTACACACAAAGTAATGGAATCTAAGTCATGCATAAGCATGCAAAAGGTTGGTTCTACTGCAAGGATGGTCTCCACTAGGCTTCTAAACTTTGTAAGATCCAAATTGGCCATTTACCAAAGTGGCAAAGTCATTAGTAAGAGGGTTTTGTTCAAAAACCATTTTTAAAATCCATTCATCATTTTATGTGGTGAAAAATGTCTTTATCATAACAAAAACTTTTTAAGTTTTTCACCAAATGAGTTGCTATTGCAAAACTTGGTGTTTTTGGGTCAGTAGGTTTGGTCCAAACTATTTTCTCAAAGTTTTCTTTCCATAAACATTTTCATAATAAAATCAATAATTTCATTTGGCTAGAAATTGGCTAAGTCAAATAATTCAACCTAAATTTTACCAAAATCATTTTTAACACCAAGGGTTGGTTCCTAGGGTTAGTAAGGTCACATCAAACCATTTTGCATAAGTTTTGACCCCAAAATCAATTTTAAACAATTTTTCTACTCTAAACAAGCTCACAAAAGAATCTACAAAAACAAGCAAACTAACAGATACTATTGGCTAAACCAAGGGCATGGTTGGCTAGGTCTTGCTCTCCTGAATCCAATGACATAAAATTTGTAATTTTTGGACGTGTGGTTTGAAAGTTACAAAGGTTTGAAGTTTGCAAATAAATCTGATTCAAAAATCTGTTTTAACTCAAACACTGGCCACGCGTCGCTATCTCACTGGCTGATACCGGTTCGGCCGGATCGGCATCGTGGTGCGTTGGATCAAGTCAAATCGCGCGGTCCAGAGAATGTACCTATTCGCGATTAAGTGATCTAATCCTGCTCGTTCAAACTAGATCGAACAGCTCTCAGTGCTTTGCCAAAAGTCAAGCGGCGACGGTGGCTAGCGGCGAGCGCCATCGATGACGGGCGCGTGACAGGAAGCAAAGGAGGGTGGGAGATGCTCACCGGAATCGCTGACGCTCGCTGATGCTCAACGTGGTACTTGTCCGTCGAGGGGCGCGGTGGCATCGATTGCTCGTCGTAGAGAGCAACGCCGACGGCTCGTCTCGGGTCGGCGACATTGCAGATCACGCGAGGCAAACAAAGGGCACGTTAGATGCGTATGGTCGAGGGATGACGCGTGTGTGAATGAGGAGAGGCGGTATGGTACAACCTGTGGGGCGTCGGGAGAAGAGGGCGACGGGCGGTCTGCAGTCGTCGACGCTGCCGATGCCGGAGGCACGCTGCAAGTAAGCTGCGGCTGCAGAAAGGTTCTGGGGAATGCTGAGCAGCTGCGTGCTCGAGGAGTCGAGGGGCGTGTGTTGGCCGGAATCGGTGAGGAGGTCGTCGGAGCGAGGGAGTGTAGGGCAAAATTCCTCTGGAGGCATGCTTGAGGGAGGTCGAGGAACGAGAGAGGCGTCTTGGCGTTTAAAGGGCGTGGTTATTACGAGAAATCAAAGCCTCCTTCATGTGCAATCAATCGCGAGTAATCTCACCGCAACGGTCGAGGCGTGAGTCTCGTTGAAGACGATGGTCGGGATGTGGGGCCCGCTAGCAGTGAGGAAAGTTTTAGGTGGGCTCTAGTTGTCATTCACTGCGTGGGTTTGTTTTATGTGAAAACGATTCACTTATTTGAGAGAGAGGTGGGCTCGGTTAATGAGTTGGGCTAGGATAGCTGGGCCAGTTTCCATATTTTTTCTTCCCTAGACTTTTTCTTTTCAATCTAATTTACTTTGAATTTTCAAACAAACAAACAATGTCCAAATCAAATCAAATAATCACCAAACCTTGCACTAAGAATTTGGTTCTGTTTAGTAGCATAAACCAACTTCCAAAATAAAATAATATTTTAAATCTTTTTAGGTTCCATTTATTAATTAAGTAAAATGGTCCATGGTTTATTAATAAAATAGGGTTTGATTTATTTAATAAAATCTTCATTTGAACTCCAAATACTTTCAAAACCAATCAGTAGTTTTTATTTGGAAATAAAGAATATTTGGAAAACTTGTTTAAAACAAAATAACCTTTTATTTTAGGGTCCATTAATAATTAAATAAAATGGGCCTTAGTTATTAAATCAAATAGAGTTTGATTTTATTAATAAAATCTTTATTTGAAACCTAAATATTTTCAAAACCAAATCGGTAGGTTTTATTTGGGAAATATAGAATACTTGGAAACTTATTTAAAATAATTTAATAAGTTTTGATGTTTTAATTTTAAAATGGTAAAACCATTTATTTAAATAAAGTTGGATATTAAATCCTTATTAATTTATTTCAATAAAGCCTTTGCTATTTTTATTCAAAACAAAATGTTTCAATTCCAAAGCTTGGCCAAGGCTTAATTTGGCTTTATAAAATAATCTTTATTTATGAAACTTCTATTTCATTTGAAAACAAATCTTTTCATTTAATTGTTTCAAAATAATATTTCCAAATGTTTTTATTTTTTCCTTTTATTAAATGTTTATCTTTTTAAATCCCTTTAGGTTTTATTTAATTCAGATGGGTTTGAAGTTCCAATTGAATTCAAAAAGTTTCTTCTGGCTCTGAAAATCCAACAAAGTCTTATTTCATTCATTTATTTTCACATTACAAGATTTGGAAAATCTTGGGATGTGACAATGTATAAGTGTATGGAAGGGTCTCTTGTTACATGGAGGAGATGATCGTGGAGAGAGAGTATGACATCGAGATTTCCCTCCTGTAGACATCCGTGCTATCCTCTTAAGCTTGGTAGGTCGTGCCACCAAACCAATGCTTGCGACGGTAGCACGGGTGTCCGGTTGCTTGTCCTCCTCCATGTTTCCTTCATAACCTACCAAAATCTGCTCCTCCTTGGGGACTTGAGGTTCTTCTTTCTCGGGCTCCTTGCCTTTGTCGTTGGCGGAGGCCATGGTGCTCTAAACTTGAGAGGATTCCTGACAAAAACAGATTGAAATGAAAACACGACGAAAACACGATGCACGAACCTCGGGGGATCCGGGGGTTATATATTACGAAGTTTCAATGCATAAGGAAGGTTTTGACATGGAAACGAGGCGGAGTCGGAGCTCGGGGGTGGAACACCCCCCTCAGGCGCGGCCAGGCTGGGCCCGTGCCTCGGGTGGGTTTGTCCACCCCGGGCTCTGTTTCCTCTTCAGTTTTGTCTCATAACTTCCCTTATGTATTAAAACATCAAAAATATAAAAAGATTGGGGTTTCACGAATCCTCTGTTTTCACCACTTTTACCTATCCAAAGATGATATCTGCAGATTCCTTCTCTCTTTCTCCTGAGAATTTCCTTATTACAATACCCTTGCACAAACTAAAAGACAACATTAGTGTAAGAAAAAACAATAAACCTTTGGTACACACTTCAACTAAAAACCCATCAAAACAAAAGCTTCTGTAAGAGGCAAATGCAAATGAGGCAGAAATCTGTCAAAACAGACCAACAAGTAAAGATTGATTTTTCCGAAGACCTTCTGTTGCTCAAATCAAAAAGTGCAGAACTGGTGAAAGTTTGGGTAACAACTTGGAGAACAAGCTCAGAAAAATGCAGCTCCATCTGAAGTACTGAGCTTCCTCATGAATATTTACAATGCAACACAAAAATCTGTCCCAGGACATCCACCTTTCACAACTCCTCTACTTCACAAAAGTAGTTGAACTTGACACAAAAACCAAAACAAAAAGGATAAGGAGCGGTTATTAGAGAGTTAATAACTTCCAAGACTCGACAAAACTCTTGGGTTATCTCCCAACAAGTACTTTTCTTTAATGCCTTTAAGTTAGGCTTGAATCTTCCAAAGATGCTCACATAGGATATATATATCTGAAATGAAAGAGAGCATCAAGAAGCAAATAACCAACACACTTGAGCCTAACCCACTCCCTATGCATGTGGGTATCATGAGAAAACGAATTGTTGAAACAAAAGGCCACAAGCATAGGAAGACAAAACAGATGCAACTTTAAAGATTTCAACATAAAATTGGGTAACTTAACATCATTGAGATGCATAAAACCATGTTTCCCTCTCTCATAATAACTTTCAGTAGCACTTTGAATAAATTTGAAAATATAACTGTCACGGGAAACAACTTTATCATTAGAATAAGCATACTTATAGTCATCAAAAGGAGGTCCAAGGTCATAGACTGGATCAATAGAAGCAAGTTGTTCCATCCTGAAATCTCTATTAGGCAAGCTGTTTTCGCAAGGAGCTTTAGCAAATTTGGAAAAGTTAAACTCATAAGAATCTCCATCAAACTTAGTTAAAACTCTCTCCTTCTTACAATATATAATAGCTCCACAAGTGTTCAAGAAAGGTCTACCAAAAATGATAGGACAAGTTTTGCTAGTTGTTGAATTAAGCACTACAAAATCAGCAGGATACTTAATCTTACCACAGAGAACCTCCACATCTCTTAAAATGCCAATGGGGCAAATGGTTTCCTTATTAGCAAGGTGAATAACCACATCAATGTCCTCAAGCTCACAAGGACCAATCTCATGCATAATTTCCCTTTAAAGCTCATAAGGAATAGCACTAGAACTAGCACCAATATCACATAAACCATAGTAGCAATGATCACCAATTTTAACAGAAAGCACAGGAACACTAGCTTTTCTAGCCTTACTAGGATGAGAGATAATATTATAAGCGTCTTCACAGTAGACAATGTGCTCATTCTCTATATTTCTAGTGACAGTGTCTTTCACAATAGCTACCATAGGTTCATCACTCAAATGCTTACCATGCTCCACAGTTTGCATTGTACCTTTATTATTTGCACTAATAATCATAGAATACTCCTTTACCTTAGCTGGGAAAGGCATTTTCTCAACATGAGGTTCAGGCACAATAAGATTAGTAGTACAAACTTGAGTACTTCTAACAACAACATGGCTAACAATATCTTTATAAGGAGCATGGTACTTGTTCCACTTCTTCTTGGGAATTTCTATGTAAGAGGCAAAGGCCATTAAAACAGTTGGCAATACTTTGGGAATCAAGACCAAACTCATTGCTAATATCACGGAAGTCGTCAGTTCCCATAAAATATTTGCATTCATAATCATAGTTTATACCTGACTTTCTTCCTTTGTCATTTTCCCAAGCTTCAGTGTTCTCTTGAATACAGTCTAGAAGATTCCATTTAGCTTCTTCCTTCATACGTGTGAATTATCCAGCACAAGAAGCATCTAGTAAATCTTTATCATGAAGATAAAGCCTAGCATAAACGTTATTGAGAATAATATTGTTAGGGAGTTCATGAATAGGACATTTAAGCATTAGTAACTTCAATCTCCCCCAAGATTGAGCTGTACTCTCTCCATCAAGAGGCCAAAAGTTATATATAAGATTTCTATCCTTATGAATCTCACTGGGAGGATAAAATTTAGAGTAAAAGAGAGATGACATCTCCTCCCATTCCATGGATTGTCCATTCTTCAGCAGCTTATACCATTCTTCAGCTCTCCCTTTCAAGGATATGGAGAGTAACTTCTTCTTCACCTTGGCCAGGATACTGCACACTTAAACAACCCGCATAATTCATGGATAAAAAGCAAGTGATCACCAAGATGGACAGTTCCATCCCCAAAATAATAATTATCCATAACACGATTAATAATACTTATAGGTATCTTAAAAGGATCTATCTCAACAGGTGGTGGTTCATCTACTACCCTAGCAGTGGTAGTAGTTTTGCCAAACAGAAAAAACCAAGTGGGTTATCCATATTGGAAACAAAGTAACTAGCAGTAACAAGAGCAATACTCACAGTGAAAATTTCCCTTACCAGTTCCACTCTTCAATAGCGCTTCACTCCCCGGCAACGGCGCCAGAAAATAGTCTTGATAACCCACAAGTATAGGGGGTGTATCGTAGTACTTTTGATAAATAGGAGTGTCGATCCCAACAAGGAGCAGAAGGTGCCGAATAGTGGTGTGGAGTAGGAAATCCCTGTGAATACTTAGCAAACAGATTTTTACTGGTTTTCTGACAAGGCAACAAAACAAAGAGCAACTAACAGAAGTAACAAACAAACGAAGCAACTGGCCCAATCCTTTCTTAACAAAGGACAAGCCGGTGGAAATACTTATAAGGACCAACCGTTCTCGAGGACACATGGGAATTCTGTCAAGTGCTTTCACTTCAAATAGCTGAGTACTCTTCTCTGGTGTTTGTAAGTGTTGTGTGGGTGAACCTGTGCTAACATACCGCCCTTATAGGACTACTACATACTTATGATTAAACCCCTGCAAACATCCGTAACTACAGGAAAGTAATTAAGATATAAATCTAACCATAGCCTTAAACTCTGAGATCCTATGCTCCCTTGTGCAAAGGTGTCCTAACGGGGGTTCAGGTTTTTGTCACTCCGGCAACCCCACAATTAGTAGCCAAATACACAATGCATTCCCCTAGGCCCATAAATGGTGAAGTATCATGTAGTCGACGTTCGCATGAAACCACTAGTAAGAATAGCACCACAACTTAAATACTAAACCATTGAATAATAACTCATCACAGATTCACTACTAATAGCATAACTTCTCCCATGTCCTCAAGAACTAAACGAACTACTCACAAGACATCATATGGATCAATATCAAAGATTATATGGTAATGGATAACAATTTGAACATAAACAATAATCCAATAGTTCCACTCACAAGCATCAACTACAATAGTAATCAACACCGGGAAAGTTTCCCCGAAGAACTAAAGCAATATCCAACACAATTGTTACAGTGGGACGGAGTGGTGGTGATGGTGCTGGTGCTGGTGGAGATGATGGTGTGCATAATGATGATGATGATGATCCCAATGAAGACTAGCTTGATTATGGTGTTGATGGCGACGGTATCCCCTCTCCGGGAAGGAATTCCCCCGGCAAAAATCTGTCTTCCGAAGAGATCTTTCTCTCTCGGTGTTTTCCGGCCCCAGAGGCGGCGGAAATATATCTATGGTCTCCCCCCAAGCCTTAGGGTTTCGAAGGGAATGAAGGGAATATGCCCGAGAGGAAATAATAAAGTGGTTATTATCGTATTCCTATTTATGATAAATGTTTATTTTACATGCTATAATTGTATTAATACGGAAACGTTAATACATGTGTGTTTAATAAACAAAAGAAAGTTCCTAGTTATGCCTCTCTTATAAACTAGCTCTTTGATTAACAAGATGATCATAGGTTTCCTGATCATGGACATTGGATGTTGTTAATAACGAGGTCACAACATTAGTGTAATGGTGTGATGAACATTCATCCGAAGTATAGCATTACGATCAAATTCATTGAGTTTATATTGCTATAACATCTTACGAAGTGATCCTAATCCTTAGACCATGAGATCATGTCAATCACTAACACCGGAAGAGTTTCTTGATAACATCAAACGTCACACCGTAACAGGGTGATTATAAAGATGGATTCAGAACTACTAAAATGTTATGTTGAGGCCCATGGATCGAGAGTGGAATTTGTTCATCCCGATGACGGATAGATATACTCTGGGCCCTCTCGGTGATATCACATTGGTTAGCTTGCACGCAAGTGATTTGATCACTAGAATGTTATATCACGGGAACGAGAAAAGATTGCATGTCAGTAACTAGATCAAACTAGGTATGGAGATATCGATGATCGAATCTTGGAAATGTAATATATCGCGAAACAAAAGGATTAAGATACTAGCGTAAAAGGTTCCGACGATCACAAGAAAGTCATCGTTGAATGTGTGGGAGTCAGTATGGGTCTCATCCGCTCGATTATTGATCTGAGAGGGTCTCGATCATGTCCACATTATTCGCGAACCGTAGGGTGACACTTAAGAGACACCGACATCCAATTGGAGCAAAAGTTTCATGCCGAAAAGAAAAGAAAAGCGCAGGAATTTATTTCACTAGACAAAATGTTTAGCTTGAAATTGCTGAAACTGGTTACGCATGTGAAATGGAATACTAGCAAGGGGTTTTATGTTAATGTTTGTTAATTAAAGTAATTAACAAAATTCTGAATAAATAAATAAAATATTTTTATTTAAATGAGAGCTTGCATTAAATTTGGTAGAAATTTAATGCATGTGAGTGGATTTTTGAGTGGAGGCTTTTTAATGGGAGTGGAGGCTTTTCATTTTGAGTGGGAGCTCCACCCACATGAATGTGGAAGAGGTGGGGGCAGCCCCATGGCTGGGCGCTATGCCCCTTGGGTGCCCTCCCTCTCCCCTATAAAAGGCCCCCCTCTCCTCCTCTCACACCACACCTCCTCGTGAAGGATCTCTCTCCCCCTCTAGAATTTATCCCCATGGTATCGGACTAGCGAGATACATGTTCCCGGTGGCTATTCGGCAAGAAAGAGTTGTGCTTCCGCTGCATCGCTGGAGCGAGGAGGCAGAGGTTGCTCGGTGCCTCGAACGTGTGTGCGAGCACGGATGCGCTGCTGTTTTGCGGCGCTAGGACTTCCTCTCGATCTTGAGATCGGAAAGAGATCGTCTACATCAACCACGAGTATGGACTCGTTAAGCTTTGTCGGTCTTCAAGGGTATGTTTTCTATGGATATACATCTGCCCGTTGTTTGTATCTAGTAGATAGATCTTGGTACATAGTTGTTACCATTGTAGGAAAATTTTTGTTTTCTATGCTGCGAACCCTACAGGGAAGATATAGGCAAAGGGGAGAGTCATAGGCCAGGCAGTGGGCCACACCTGCCCTAGGTGCAGGGTCAGGTGGGCCCGCGCCTAGGGGTGTGTGGGCCTAACATGGTTATACCCTATGGGTACACGACCTTAGCATACCTGGTCTAGCCCAAGGAAGGCCCACAGCAAATATGCGCTAGCCCATGAAGATTTTCGGGTGTCCAAGGCCCATGACGCCTTTGGATCCTTGGAGAGCAAGACTAGAGTAGATAGAAAATTCAAAGGGGTAAACCCTAAAACTCAGAATCGACTCGATCGTGCACGACCCGCCTACCTCTATATTAAGGTCGAGGGCACGAGGAGGCTCTTACAATCTCTCGCACACCACATACACACCTCCATGCCAGATTGCATCTGCGCACCCCTGTAACTTTCGGTTCCGCTGTAATCAAGAGCAGACAAGCAGGAGTAGGGTTTTCCCTCCGGGGGCCTGAACCTGGGTAAACCTCGTGTCCCCGTGTTGCTTGTTTGCTAACCATTCCGCGATCTCCAGCATCCCCATCTTCTCCAAAACCCAAGTCCATAACAATGGGCATTGACAAGATTAAACCTCGTCAATTGGCGCCGTCTGTGGGAACTGGGGGCGCTGATTGTGCGATCGTGACGGTCCCAACCAAAGAGATCTACAACTCCGCGGCGATGGAGAGTCATCTCCTCTTCGGCGCCTTCGACTTCACCGCCCACTCGCCAGCCACCCTGAAGGACTTCGAGCCCGTTGGCGACAGACTCGAGATCTTGTTCGAGAGCTTCTACTTCCAGGTGGGGCAGATCGGCACTCTCCGCCTCCCAGAGCAGGTTCCCATGCCGTCGATCAGGCCTGCTTCATGGGCTCCACACCCCGTGCTACGCACATCACCATCGATAGATGAGTCCTATGACAGCAGCAGCTGCAACTCAGATCTGTGTGATCCACCATCGGATGAAGGGGCCTACGGTTCCGGATCTGAAAGCGGTGGTAGCACCAACCCGATCTACGAGCGCTACCAGTGCGCCGCGGTCATCCAAGATCAGGAACACAATCCACCACCCAACCCGCAGGGTAGAAACAGCGAAAACAGAAGAAACCAGTCCCCCCACCCAACGGGGACGACACTGATCGGGTCATCCACCTCAGCGAGGAGGGATGGGCTCAAGCAGGAGGGATGGGCTCAAGCAGACAACAAGATCTTGCCCGTGGGTCCCTCTTGGGACCTGCTGATGGCATACCACATGCTCCTAATCGAGGAGCATAAGAAGCAGGTGAAGATGCAAGAGGTGCTTGACAAGCGCAAGCAAGCAGCCTCTGAGTCCAGTGCGCGGCGAGCTGCGCTCTCCGCCATGGGCATTGGCTCCATCTCGCACGACAACCATGGCAACAAAATATGGCCGTTGGAGTATTTTTCTGAACGGTTCGGTAGTACCGGTTTGGTCCGGTACTACCGGACCAAAACTGCAAACGCCAAGAAAAAAAGAAGCAGCCGCAGATCTGGGGCGGCCAGAACGAGAATGGCCTGATGCAACAAGATGCGGTGGGCAAAGCAACAGCAGACAGCGGCGGCAGCAAAGAAGCGGCCAAGACGCTATTCAAAGACGCTGCGCAGCCGGCAGCAGACGTGGCGAGCGGGTCCGCAGCGCGTGTGAAGAAAGCCAGCTGAGGCGGATCAACGCGGCGGCTGCGCTCGCTCATGCGAGCGAGTAGCGGGGCAGGCGCGTAAAGCGTGCGCGTGCGCGTGCGATGCGAGGCGAGCGGGTGCAGCAACTGGGCCAGGTCAACGCGGCTGAGCGGGATGGGCAAAGGAGAAAAGAACCTGAGAAAAATTATCCGGGCCGGCCGGTACTACCGGCCCACCCGGGCGGTAGTACCGGGCCGGACGGTAGTACCGGTTTTTATTACCTATCAAGACAGAAAGAAAATGGGCCGCACACAGGGGCGGGCGGTAGTACCGGCCCGCCTGGGCGGTACTCCCGCTCGGCCCAGAAAACAGATTTCCTTTTTTTCTTTTATAAATAAGACCGGCAAATATTCAAACGGCCATAACTTTTGACTGGAAGCTCCGATTGACCCGATTCCAATTGCGTTGGATAGAGGAAGACAAGGGCTTCCCAATATTGATTATCACCAAGTGAGAGTGTATCAGTTAATATAATGTGAGATACCTCACTTGGTGAGAAACCGAAAAGCCGCATAAATCAAAATCGCAACAAGATACATATGGGAGATCCGATTTTGATGAACAAGAGCTTGTTATGGAGATTACCCGAGATCTTTACTTATGCACTTTACATTGTGATAGCCCTCATGCTTGAAGTAATATATATCTTGCTATCACTTTGTTGCTTGTATTGCTTAGCATAAGTTGTTGGTGCACATAGGAGAACCTTAGTTATTCTAGATTGTGCTTAACAAAGTAAACACTAGTTTTATTCCGCCTTTGTTGATCCAATCTAGGAAAAATTTTAATCGCCTATTCACCCCCCCTCTAGGCGACATCTGTATCCTTTCATCCTCCACCCGACGATAGAGTCCCTCTATCTCCGCCACCTCGCCATCCAAGATCTGGTTCTTTCAGGACCTCTTCGGCTCGATTTTTTGGGAGGGTTCGAAAGGAGCAAGACCAAAATCCTGCCCAGGTACCGTGGAGTCGCGGATGTAAAACCATCGCCTCCGCCAGTACTGGACATATTCGGACATGAAAAAGGAGAAGAAAAGAAGATTGGATTTGAGGGAGATGATGCAACCCCCAATGGGATAAACACCATCGGAGCTAGATTGCCTCTTCACGGAATAGAGTTTCCGGAAGAGGCCAAAGTGCGGCTCGATACCGAGCCAGCACTCACAGAAAGTAGCGAAACAGGCGATATGAAGAAGAGAGTTGGGAGAAAGATGATGCAGCTGGATACCATAAAGAAAAAGCAATCCACGAAGGAAATCGTGGACTGGGAAGGAAAAGCCCCGAAGGAAAAAGGCGAGGAACATAACCCGAAACCCAGCGGGGGGACGGGGAATTACCTCATTGCCGGGAAGTTTGACGACCTCCCTATCTTGCGGATCGGGCCCGCTCACGAGCTGCGGAGATCACTCACGCTGCCGATCGCCGCCAGCCACCATCGGTGACACGGGTGGCGGCGGAACCTTTTTTGCCGTCGGCGGCCGCACTGGTACCAACCGCAGTGGAGGACTTCTTAGGCTTCCCCATTGCAGTGCGACGGTGACGGTGTTGAGCACGCAGAATCAAGGAAGGAAAAGCTCGAGGAAATACCAGTGCGTAGTGAGAACACTCAGAGAAGATGAGAGCAGTGAAACAAGAATGGCTGTGGTGAAAACAAATTCACCTTTTCTCCAATGATTATAAGGACGAGAATGATGCATGACGACCGTCCATCGGGAAGACCTAGAGCCAACATCAAGATCTGGCCGTCCACGTGTTAGCACAGCAGCGAACCGTCGCTCACACGCCATCCACTATGCACGGAAATCGAGGCGACGTCGTAATTATCTCCACGCCGCGCGTGACCAGTCAACTCAAAGTCAGAAAGTGGGACCCATGTTCGTCCAGTCAAGTCATCTCTGGCGCCGCAGACGCTTGAGGTCACCGATCGTCAGCACTGACGTCATCAAAAGCTATACTAGCAACGGTTACAATTCTTCGGCTACACAGCTAAGAGTACTCACTCGAATCTACGATTCGATTAAATACTCAGGGGCTACTCCTATCAGGAGCGCTGGCCACGCACCCGAAGAACGCTGAAAGTACTACATCATTGAACTATTTCTTCGAGTCCTATGTCGAGTCTACGACTCCACTACGGACTCAGGGGCTACTCCCATCGGGAGGATAGATTCAAGCATCTGAAAAATTTGTGTCCTACGGACCTGAAGCCAAACAACAGTGGAATTAAAGTCTCTGCTCGAGTCTGCGACTCGAACAGACACTCGGGGGCTACTCTCATAAGGAGTGTTGGTCGCGCACCCTATGAATTTTCGACTGCGATCCTTCGGATCAGCATGCAAAACTTTTCAGCAATTGTGCCCTAATTAACGCTAAGTGAGCAACGTCCTCCTTGGCCACCCAAAACACATCCACGGTGATAAATATTCGGATGCTGTGTCTGCGACACAAAGATAAGACCTACAGATATCATCTGATGGCCTGGCAACGCACACGATCAACCTCGCTAGTAAAAACCCGCCAGAAAGCGATGAAAAATCCCGACGGACGCGTTGGGTATATCACTTAAAATTTACTGGAATTACACTCCTGTAAGTCCTCCGCGGCATGAGTCGAATTGCGCCAGCATATGTTCCGGATTCGAGTCGAGGGACTCGAATCTGAAGAAGATCGTGTTGTTTTGTCCTAAGACAGTTAACTGACCCTGATCCGTCGGGAGAGTCAGGCACACGCATCGACAATCCCTACACACTCAAATCATTCTCTAGCAAACAGAGATAGCCGTACCCAAAAGAATGAGGAGTCCTCAGCCGAATCTACGATTCGACTAAACACTCGGGGGCTACTGACATGGTTATACCCTACGGGTACACGACCTTAGCATACCTGGTCTAGCCCAAGGAAGGCCCACAACAAATATGTGCTAGCCCATGAAGATTTTCGGGTGGCCAAGGCCCATGACCCCTTCGGATCCTTGAAGAGCAAGACTAGAGTAGATAGAAAATTCAAAGGGGTAAACCCTAAAACCTGTAATCGACTCGATCTGTGTCTGGGACCTGCCTACCTCTATATAAAGGCCAGGAGGGCACGACGAGGAGGCTCTCTTACAATCTCTCGAACACCACCGCATACACACCTCCACGTCAGATTGCATCTGCGCACCCCTGTAACTTTCGGTTCCGCCGTAATCAAGAGCAGACAAGCTGGAGTAGGGTTTGTTGGAATTATGCCCTAGAGGCAATAATAAAGATGTTATTATTATAATTCTTGTTCATGATAAAGTTTATATTCCATGCTAGAATTGTATTAAGCGGAAACTTTAATACTTGTGTGGTTTATGAACAACACCGTGTCCCTAGTACGCCTCTATGGACTAGCTCATTGATCAATGATGGTTAAGGTTTCCTAACCATAGACATGAGTTGTCAATTGATAATGAGATCATATCATTGGAGAATAATATGGTGGACAGACCCAAACTAAGCGAAGCAATTAGATCGTATCATCATGTTCATCTTTGCGAAGCTTTTCCTATGTCAAATATTGTATTCCTTAGACCATGAGATAATATAACTCCCTGGTATCGGAAGAAAGCTTTGAGGTCATCAAACGTCATCCTATGAGAGGGTGATCATAAAGGTGTCTCTCAGGTGATCGGAAAGTATCTGTTGGATTGTATGTATCGAGATGGGATTTGTCCCTCCCAAGTCGGAGAGATATACTTCGGGCCCACTCGTTAATCGATATCAACACCGCTTGCAAGCATGTGGTTAAGGATTTAATCACAAAGTGATATTGTATTACGGAACGAGTAAAGTACTTGCTGTGAACGAGATTGAACTAGGTATGACGGTACCGACGATCGAATCTCGGGCAAGTAAAATATCGCGAGACGAAGGGAATATATATATGGGATTAATTGAATCCTGGCATCGTGGTTCATCCGATATGATCATCGATGAATGTGTGGGAGTCAATATGGGTGCCTGCACCGCTGTTGATTATTGATAGAAGATCATGTCGCATATTCTCGAACCCGCAGGTCACACACTTAACGTGTCTCGACGCTAGGATAGATTGGATAATTGGTTTATGAATTTTGTTCGAGTCTGATGGGATCCAGGACATCACGAGAGGTTCCGAGTGGTCCGAGAATAAGATTCATATAAGGCGGTGCAATTTTTGGAGTTCGGAATTGTTCCGTTAATCGGTATTGTACTAAGCTTCTAGAACCTTCCTAAGGGGACCAACGTGGCCCCACCTTCCGGGAGGGCATGGGCCTATGAGGGAGTGTCCTGGCGCTTTGGGCACAAGGCCCCATAGGGCCCAGCCGATCCTATAGGGTTTAAAATCGCTTAAACTAGAGATAGGGTTTCTAGAGGGAGAGTCCTTTCCCCCCACTCCTCCCTCCCTTGGCCGCCGGCCCAAGGCTTGGAGGAGGGGAAAGGGCTTCCCCCCCCCTCTATAAATAGAGGGCTGGTGCGCCCCCCACACCTTGCCTCCAACCCTAGTTTGCTGCCTTCTTCTCTCCCTCCCGACCGCTTGTAGGCGAAGCCTGCAGTGAAATTCTCCACCATATACACCACGCCGCCGTGTTGTAGATCCCATCTATCTCTCCACCATACTTGCTGGTCCGAGGAAGGAGGAGACGCCGAGGTGCACGCAGTGCATCTCACGGAGGCACCGCCACTTGTGGTGCTAGATCGGATCGGATCGCGAGGAGGAGAAGCAAGTACGACTACTTCACCCACGCCCGGCGAACGTTCATTGCGAATCTTCAAGGGTATGAAGATCTAATCCAATCTCTCTCGTTGATTGCATCTCCTAGATTAGATCTTGGCTTTCCTCTGCTCGCATCCGTAGAAAATTTTGATTTACTATGTCGCGAAAACCCTTCAAAGGGTATCGAGCTAGATCTATGCGTAGATGTGTTTCACGTAGAACGCAACATGGTTGTTGCGGCGCTGATGTTTTCTATTTCAAGCCTCTTGTTTGTGTTCTTATTATGACGGGATAGTGAGATTGAAGCGGTCCAGGCCAACCTTACGCGACGTCGTCATGAGACCGCTCGCACTTGACGGTGGCTTGTTCCACATGCGGGTGGATGCCGCTCTCTCACTATAGTTGTCATGGGATTAACACCGAGTTTGGCAACCATAATATCACCGTTGTGGCTTTCCGTAGGTAAGAATCGTTCTTAGCATCTACTCCCATAAGCCACGTAAAACATGCAACAACAAAGTAGAGGCGCCTAACTTGTTTTTGCAGGGAGTGTTTTCTGTGATATGGTATGGCCCAAGATGTGATGTGTATATTGTATGCGATGATCATGTTTTGTAATGTTTCACGACTTGCATGTCGATGAGTACACAACCGGCAGGAGCCATATGGTTGTCTTTATAATTGTGTATGACCTGCGAGTCAACTTCTTATACGCCATGTAATAGCTTTACTTTATCGCTAAGTAGTTAGCAATAGTTGTAGTTGCTATTCGTGGTGGAGGCAATCACCGAGTATGCACCGTTGCGAAAGTTCGTCGTGTCCAAGCATCACGTGATGATCGGGTGCTATAGACTCTACGCTCACATACAACGGGTGCAAGCCAGTTTTGCACACGCGGAAATACTTGGGTCTAACTTCACGAGCCTAGAATGTACAGACATGGCCTCGGAACACATGAACCGGAAGGTTAAGCATGAGTCATATGAATGATATGATCGACACTTCGTTGTCCACCATTAAAACCACATCTCTTCTCGTGAAGATCGGATTAGGTGTGGTGAATTTGGATCGTGTTCACTAAACAACTTGAGGGATGTTGAATTTAGTGGGAGTTCATCTAGTAATTTGATTAAGTTGAACTATTTATCATGAACATAGTCTAAATTGCACTTGCAAATACTGTAGATCACATGGCCAAGTCCAACTTAAACTTCAACGTTTTTGCTGAGAAAGAAAAGCTTAGAAACAATGGGTCTAACTTCACCAATTGGTTCCGCAATCTAAGAATCATTCTGTCTAGCGGACAAAAGGACTATGTCCTTGGAAAAGCGTTAGGTGACCCTCACTGAATCGCTATGCTGATGAGAAAGCTGTCTATCGGCATCAAGAAAGATGATTATGGTGTGATTAAGAGCACCATGTTGTTTGCTATGGAACCGGAACTTCAAAATCGTTTTGAAACCTATCCCGGGCCTTTGAGATTCTCGAGGAGCTGAAAACCATGTTTCAGACTCAACTCCGTTCTAAGAGATATGAGATCTCTGAGAAGTTCTTTAACTGCAAGATGGAAGAAGGGAGTTCCGTTAGTGAGCACGCCATAAAGATGTCGGGCTACACTCAACGCCTTGAGCAACTGGAATGCACGATTCCAGATGAGCTCAAGATTGACAGGGTTTTGCAATCACTCCCTCCCAGCTACAAAAGTTTTGTAGTGACTCATAATCAGATTGGTTCCACTGATACCATCACCGAGCTCTTCGCAGTCAAGGCTCATGAGGTGGACATCAAGAAGGATAATCATGTGTTGATGGTCAACAATCCTCCTTTAAGAAAGGTAAGGAGCAAAGAAGCCCTTCAAGAAGGGCAGCGGCAAGCTTAATGCTCCTCGCTGAGAAGAAGCTCAAGTCCGTCCTAAGCCGGACATCGAGTGCTTCTACCGCAAGGACAAGGGTCACCGAAGCCAAGAAATTCAAGTACTTAGGACAAGAAGGCCGCACCATCAAAGGTATATTTGATATACATGTTATTGATGTTTTCCTTACTAGCCCTCGTTGTAGTGCCCGGGTATTTGATACGGTTTAGTTGCTAATATTTGTAACTCAAAACAGAGCTACGGAATAGACGACTTACGAGGGATGAGGTGACGATCTTGGCGTTGGCAACGGATCAAGAGATGATGTGATGGCCGTCAGCACGCTCTCCTTAGTTTTACCTTCGATTAGTTTTAAACCTTAATAAATGTTATTATGTGCTGCGTTGAGCATGAACATCATTTCGGATTGTGTTTATTGCAAGACGGTTATTCATTTAAATCGGAGAATAATGGTTGTTCTATTTATATGAGTAACATCTTTTATGGTCATGCACCTCTTGTGAATGGTTTATTTCTTCTAAATCTCGAAAGGGATGAAACACACATCCATAACATTGAGGCTAAGAGATGCAAAGTAGATAGTGATAATACTACTTATTTGTGGCACTGTCGTCTAGGTCATATTGGTGTAAAGCGCATGAAGAAACTCCATTCTGATGGAATTTTGGAGTCTCTTGATTTTGAATAATTTGACACATGCGAACCATGCCTCATGGGCAAGATGATCAAAACCCCGTTCTCTGGTATGATGGAGCGAGCAACGGACTTGTTGGAAATCATACATACCGATGTATGCGGACCGATGAGTGTTTCGACGCGCGGTGGATATCGCTATTTCCTCACTTTTACCGATGACTTAAGTAGATATGGGTATATCTATTTAATGAAACATAAATCTGAAACATTTGAAAAGTTCAAGGAATTTCAGAGTGAAGTGGAGAACCATCGTAACAGAAAGATTAAATTTCTACGATCCGGTCGTGGAGGTGAATATTTGAGTTATGATTTTCTCACGCATCTTAAAGCAAGTGGAATCGTTTCACAACTCACGCCATAACAAAGACAACGCAATGGTGTGCGACGCGAATCGAACCCTATTAGATATGGTCCGATCAATGATGTCTCTTCTTGATTTGCCGTTATCATTTTGGGGTTATGCATTAGAAACCACTGCATTCACTTTAAATAGGGCTCCATCTAAACTGCTGAGACGACACCGTATGAACTGTGGTTTGGTGCTAAACCTAAGTTGTCGTTTCTTAAAGTTTGGGGATCTGAAGCTTACGTCAAGAAGTTGATGCCGACAAGCTCGAACCCAAAGCGAGAAATGCGTCTTCATAGGATACCCTAAAGGAAACTATTGGGTATACCTTCTATCACGTAACCGAAGGCAAAGTGTTTGTCGCAAGAACGGTTCCTTTCTTGAGAAGGAGTTTCTCTCGAAAGAAGTGAGTGGGAGGAAAGTAGAGCTTGACGAGGTTATTGAACCTTCTCTTGAATTGGAGAGTAGCGCAGCACTGAAATTGTTCGGTGCACTTTGCACCAACAATAGAGGAAGCTAATGACAAGGATCATGAAGCTTGGATCTTTGCTCTTGAACGTCGCAGTCGACAAGGTCGCGTGCCCCTCCGAGTGTGCAGCAACCCGGTCTTGACTGTCTTGCTAGTAGAAGATAGTGAACCTACGAACTATGAGGAAGCGATGATGAGCCCAGACTCTGAGAAATGGCTAGAAGCCATGAAATCCGAATTGGGATCCATGAGCGAAAACCAAGTATGGACTTTGGTGGACCCTCCTAGCGACCGAAAGGCCGTTGAGTGCAAATGGATATTCAAGAAGAAAACGGACGCGGATGGTAATGTTACCGTCTATAAAGCACGGCTTGTCGCAAAAGGTTTTCGACAAGTTTAAGGTGTTGACTAGGATGAGACTTTCTCTCCCGTAGCGATGTTTAAGTCCATTCGGATTTTATTAGCAATTGTTGCGTTTCATGATTATGAAATATGGCAGATGGATGTCAAGACTGCGTTCCTCAATGGCAACATTGATGAAGAGTTGTATATGATGCAACCCGAAGGTTTTGTCGATCCTAAGGATGCTGATAAAGTATGCAAACTTCAGCGTTCCATTTATGGACTGAAGCAAGCATCTCGGAGTTGGAATCTTCATTTTGATCAAGTGATCAAGAGCTTTGGATTTGTTCCAAATTGCTACGAAGCTTGCATCTACAAGAAAGTGAGTGGGAGCTCGGTGACGTTTCTGGTACTATATGTGGATGACATATTGATTATTGGAAATGACATCAACATGCTTAACGATGTGAAGAGTTATTTGAACAAGTGTTTTTCAATGAAAGACCTAGGTGAAGCTGCTTATATATTAGGCATCAAAATCTATAGAGATAGACAAAGACGCCTGATAGCTTTAAGCGGTACATACCTAGACAAAGTTATGAAAAGGTTCGAATGGATAAGGCAAAGAAAGGTTCAAGGCCTATGTTGTCGTGTAAGATATTGAGCAAGGCTTAGTGTCCAGCTACGGTAAATGATAGGAAGCTATGAGCAAAGTGCCTTATGCCTCGGCCATAGGTTCCATCATGTATGCCATCTGTGTACTAGACGGATGTGTCCAATGCTCTTAGTTTGACGAGATATCAAAGTGATCCAGAGTGGAACATCGACAGCCGTGAAGAACATTCTAAAGTACCTAAATAGAACTAAAGAAATGTTCTTAGTCTATGGGGTGATGAACGACTTGTCGTAAAGGTTACGTCGACGCTAGTTTGACCGACAAGGATGATTCCAAATCTCAGACGTGATACGTTTATATTTTGAATGGAGGCTGTGAGTGGAGAAGCTGCAAGCAAAGCGTGATCACGGATCTACAGAGAAGCGGAATACATGGCTGCCGCAGCGTCAAGTGAAGGAGTTTGGATCGAAACTTCATCATCGAGCTTGGAGTGGTTCCAAGTGCATTGGACCCACTGGAGATATTGTGTGACAACACCCGCCATAGCACTTGCTAAGGAACCAAGATATCATCCAAAGACCAAGCATATCAACCGCAAGTTTCATATAATCCGAGATTATATTGCGGATGGAGATCAAGATTAGCAAAGTACATACAGATCCGAATGTCGCAGATCCATTGACTAAACCTCTTCCACGTGTAAAACATGATCAACACCTCGATTGCCATGGGTGTGAGATTGTTGCCAAATGTAAACTAGATTATTGACTCTAGTGCAAGTGGGAGATCATGGAATTATGCCCTAGAGGCAATAATAAAGATGTTATTATTATAATTCTTGTTCATGATAAAGTTTATATTCCATGCTAGAATTGTATTAGCGGAAACTTTAATACTAGTGTGGTTTGTGAACAACACCGTGTCCCTAATGCGCCTCTATGGACTAGCTCATTGATCAATGATGGTTAAGGTTTCCTAACCATAGACATGAGTTGTCAATTGATAATGAGATCATATCATTGGAGAATAATATGGTGGATGTACCCAAACTAAGCGAAGCAATTAGATCGTATCATCGTGTTCATCTTTGCGAAGCTTTTCCTATGTCAAATATTGTATTCCTTAGACCATGAGATAATATAACTCCCGGTATCAAGAAAGCTTTGAGGTCATCAAACGTCATCCTATGAGAGGGTGATCATAAAGGTGTCTCTCAGTGATCGGAAAGTATCATTGGGTTGTATGTATCGAGATGGATTTGTCCTCCCAAGTCGGAGAGATATACTTGGGCCCACTCTTGGTCGATATCAACACCGATTGCAAGCATGTGGTTAAGGAGTTAATCACAAAGTGATATTGGATTACGAAGTAAAGTACTTCTGAACGAGATTGAACTAGGTATGACGCAAGCGATCGAATCTCGGCAAGTAAAATATCGCGAGACGAAGGGAATATATATATGGGATTAATTGAATCCTCGCATCGTGGTTCATCCGATATGATCATCGATGAATGTGTGGGAGTCAATATGGGTGCCTGCACCCTGTTGATTATTGATAGAAGATCATGTCGCATATTCTCGAACCCGCAGGTCACACACTTAACGTGTCTCGACGCTAGGATAGATTGGATAATTGGTTTATGAATTTTTGTTCGAGTCTCGGATGGGATCCGGACATCACGAGAGGTTCGGAGTGGTCCTGAGAATAAGATTCATATAAGGCGGTGCAGTTTTGGAGTTCTAATTGTTCCGGTTAATCGGTATTGCACCGAAGCTTCTAGAACCTTCCGGAAGGGGACCAACGTGGACCCACCTTCCGGGAGGGGCATGGGCCTATGAGGGAGTGTCCTTTGGGCCGGGGCACAAGGCCCCATAGGGCCCGATCCTATAGGGTTTAAAATCGCTTAAACTAGAGATAGGGTTTCTAGAAGGAGAGTCCTTGCCCCACTCCTCCCTCCTTGGTCACGCCGCCCAAGGCTTGGAGGAGGGCAGGCTGGCCGCCTCTATAAATAGAGGGCTGGTGCGCCTCCCCTACACCTTGCCTCCAACCCTAGTTGCCTGCCTTCCTCTCTCCTCCCGACTGCTTGTGGCGAAGCCCTGCAGTAAATTCTCCACCATATACACCACGCCGTCGTGTTGTAGATCCCATCTATCTCTCCACCATACTTGCTTGTCCGAGGAAGGAGGAGACGCCGAGGTGCCGCGTGTGCATCTCACGGAGGCACCGCCACTTGTGGTGCTAGATCGGATCGGATCGCGAGGAGGAGGCGAGTACGACTACTTCACCCATGTTCCGATTTAACGCTCACGCGTAATCTTCAAGGGTATGAAGATCTAATCCAATCTCTCTCGTTGATTGCATCTCCTAGATTAGATCTTGGCTTTCCCTCTGTTCGCATCCGTAGAAAATTTTGATTTACTATGCCGCGAAACCCTTCAGGGTTTTCCCTCCGGGGGCCTGAACCTGGGTAAACCTCGTGTCCCCGTGTTGCTTGTTTGCTAACTGTTCCACGATCTCCAGCATCCCCGTCTTCTCCAAAACCCAAGTCCATAACAATAGGCATTGACGAGATTAAACCTCGTCAGGGCCCCCTGAGGCCCATCTCCGTCCCTCCTTCTAGCTTCCTTCGTCTTCTCGTAAAATAATATGTTTCCATATTTTTCTGGTATTTTTCTGATCTTCGCGAAATTGCACCGAAACGCCTTCTTTTCCATCGTAATCCGGACTCAAATGATCCATCCTCCAGGAATCATCCAATATGCATAAACAGATAAAAAGCCATAAGTAATACCTCATAATAAGACAAATATCAATGAATAGAGGTAAATTATGATATAGAATGGTGATGCAAATTGGGCGTATCAATCATCATTGTTGCAAATAGAAACCTAAGTTCTATTGCTCCATTATATCATCACTTAGAATGATACCTAAGATTTATTTGTTTGAGAAAATAATATTTTCTTTCTCTGGAACATAGATGATAACACACAATTTGCAAATACTTTGATAAAGACTCTTCAAAGGAGATGAGCAAGTGATGAACTTGCCTTGTGATTGCAAGGTAGTGAAGTTGAATGCTTGCACTGGACCTTGAGCTTCTATGTCTACAAAACATCATTATTGCCCGGTAAGGACAATATTTAAAGAGGCAAAATGATTATGCAAAGTAATGTAATGCATTATTTATTTTTGTGTATTCTACCCATTATTTTAGTTACAAAAATGCCTTTAAGTAGTAAAGGATTTATAAATATTTATTGAATATTATATTTTTTATTTTATTTTATTTTTATTTATTTAATAATTCTTTTAAGGATTAACATTTAAATAAAAGAATTTCTTTTTATGATACTTAAAATTTATTTAGTATTTTTCTAAAATACTACAATATTTATAGATAATAAAAGTGATTTGTATTTATTTTTATCTTCTTTCTTTAATTTTATAAAATTCCATAAGGAATACATATATTATAAAATTCTTGATCAAAATTATATGCATAAAAATTTATTTCTTAATTTATTTAGATAGATTGGATTATTATGAATCCAAAAATATTTTATTTATATTTTTTTGATTTTTATTTTATTTTCTAGAATTTATTTAAGTTTAGGGGTATTTTGGTCATTTCTTAATTATTAAAACTTCTTTTAAGTTTTTGGGCTGGCTCTGTTGGGCTTATTGGGCCGTTTTGGCCCAAGTGACCAAGACCAAAAGGCTCCCCGAAGGGCTGGCCCTCTCAGCCCACTCTCCATGTCCTTTTCTCTCGTCCTCGTCTTCTCTCCCCCTCGACCCCGTGGGGTGCTGACGCCGCCATGGCCCTCCCTGGCCGCTGCTGTGGTGCAGGGCGAGGTTGTCGACTATGCTGGTTCATCTCCTCCACCTCGATTTGACTTTGGAGCTCTCCTATAGCTATGCTAGCCTTGTTCCCGAACCCTAGGGTTTGGGGATGGTGCTGCTGCTGCCGCTGCTGACCCTCCTGTGGTGGTGTGCGGTGTTTGTGTGCTGCTGTTGCCACCATCGTGGCTGGTGCGGGTTGCAGCGCCCTCTGGGTGCTCCCCGTGCCGTCGCGAGCACGTCGGCCCTCATGCTTCCTCTTCAATTCGTCAGCGAGGACCTCGGGTGAGTTGTGCTTTTGTGGATTCTAGTTCATCTTATTACCTCGAGTCCCTCTATGTGTATCTAGTGGCAAATCTTTGTTCTGTGCTTATATTGCTACTAGGGTTCATCTCTGTTGCTTGTAAGATGATACTATAGTCTGGTCATGTTGCTTAGTGAGAATTTATGTTCCCTGCACCTTAGTGCATGTTGTCACTCTTTGATTAAGTGGTGTTGTTATTAGTCTGAGGCTAATGCTGGATGAGATTCTAGGGTTTCATAGTATTGCCTCTGTTTGATACTAGGGTGGCTTAGTGTGTTCATCTGTTGTTAGTATCTTGATACTAACAGTAACCCTGTCAGTGACGATTCACTGTATTATTGTTGGTTGTCTTGCCTGTTATGCTTAGTCTGAATTTTATTCAATAGAATCAAATGATTCTTTGAAAATGAATAGATAAATATGATATGATCTCTGAGTCTGGTCTCAGGGAAATGATATGATAGTTGATTTGTGAAGATTGGACTATTTGGTTGTCTTAGTGATAAGATCAGTGCTTGTGAAACCTTCTTAGAATGGTACATAAGTAGATCTTGTTGCTAGCTTCACTTATAGTTATTACTGGAATTTGATAGATGCTCATAAATAAGTTGGAAAACTTATTGTTTGATCAGGCCTATGATGCTGGTCTAAGGCTCTAGGATCTAGGTCCTAGTTGGTTAAGTGAATGGTTTGTTTGTAACTTATAAGATCAGAGGTGCTACTCCCTCTGGGAGATGTGCACTGATCTGGTAAGGACAAGTGATAGATTATTTAAGTTGCATGTGTTAACATCAAATCTGTGAGGCTGGTCTGAGAAATTGGTGTTTTTGGCTAGGTTTGATTTCTGATATTTATACTCAAAATCTCCAGGATAGATTCACCTCACCTGTGTGATTATTGAGAGGTTGTTTCATGAAACAACACATGTTTATGTCTAGATAATATTAATAGATCATGTGATGGTTTTATGACACTCACCACAAAACTGATGATTGTTGTGTTTGGTGGTGATGTTGATGTTGCTGATTGGATCATGTCCTTCACCTCTGATGTTGTTCTTGTTTCCCTGAGTTCCTGTGCTTGGCCTTGATCTAGCCTGCTCCTCCTAGCTCTTGTGGCTTGGCCTTGTTGTACACCTGATTCTTCCCCCTCCTTATGTCACCATCTGGTGATGTTTGGTTGATCTTTGGTGGTGCTTTGGTTTGGCTGGTTTGATTAGCTTGGCTATGGCTAAGCTGCTGGTTCTGATGTGGTATGAGCAAAGAAATGGTGCACTTGTGCTTGCCCACGGCTATGTTGAGATCTTTTGCTTGTGTAGGCAGCTGGGCTGTGTCGGCAGCACATCCATGCATTTAGTTGTGTGAGCTGCTTGTGTGCCTGCTGCACTCTTGTTGATATGCTTAGGGAAATGTTCTACCTTTTTATCTGGTTACTATTTATCTGCCTGGTGAAACTTACCCCTCTTACTGATTGGGATCATTTGACTTGTGGCTTATTTATTATGAAATATTTAATTCTTTCATATTGGTGAAACTTGCCCCTAAAGATTTACTCAATGATGTAAAATGGAACAGTGCATCTCACTGTTCTCTACTGAGAGTAAAAAATAATAACTTAACCTTTATTTTTCTTTTTGTTTGTTCTTTGTTTTGCAGGTACAAGATTTGAAGATTCAAGAGTAGTGTGGATTTCTTTTAGACAGATATAAATCTTGTAATGTTTATTTTATTCTTTTGAATATTGTAATAATTCTCAGTATGTAAATATTCCTCCTTTTGTAATTGCACTATTGTAAGAATTCTTTATTGTCTTAATATATTACTGTTTTGTAACTTATTAATGAAATGAATATATGGAAAAAATAATCATTTGTTTGATTACAATTCTTATTTAGAGTTTCTTATTTGTTATTTCTTGATTAAATATTATTATTAAATCTTAATTATAAGCTTTTAAAAATATAAACTCACATTTCAAATTTGA
This sequence comes from Avena longiglumis, assembly GCA_030063025.1. Lineage (NCBI taxonomy): Eukaryota > Viridiplantae > Streptophyta > Magnoliopsida > Poales > Poaceae > Avena > Avena longiglumis. Next base: position 69,254,207 of record CP125976.1, on the reverse strand, counting down.
ATTCAAATTCTCCCCAAAACACATTGTTTCATAAAGGTCATGTCAAAATTTATAACGATCACTCTCAAGAGCTATTCCTATACCTAGAGAGAAAAAGAAACTTTGATCCCTTTAAGTTTTTATTTGGCGAAAAATTCACCCATAATTTTGCAGATGAATTCATGCATATGCACAAATTCCTAAATCTACCCTTCGTTAGTTACTAAATGCTGGGATGTTACACTAGACAACGAAAAGTGGCATCGCAGCTCCGCGGGAGGGAACAACCTCCACACCTGAAAGGAGGTAATCGACCAGACATGGCAGCCGAGGCATATCAGGCCAAGGAAGCCCTGACCAGGCCCAGATCGAGCCCGTAAAGCCCCCTTCCCCTGTTGCAACAGGCAAGTTGGGCCATCGCAATCGCCAACTCTAGGGGGCAGAGCAACCTACAAGCACCAGCCTGCCTAGGCCCAGATCTCGGTCGGGAAGGCGCCGTCGCCACCACATTGCTATAATGCTTCACCCCTCCGCAGAATGTCGGTGTCGCCGCACCATCTCCACCCGGCCAGGCGTCAAACCACTCACTCTCGAGGAGCACCGCCGCCGACGAGGGGAAGGCCCCCGACCCTAGCTCAGGGGGGAAGGCAGGCCGCTGCCGGCATCGATCGGAGGGAGGGGTTGCCCGGTGACCCACGGCGGTGTTGGCGACTGAGGGAGGGTGTGTGTGGGGTGTGTCTGCGTGCGTACTTTCGTGGAGGCGTGTCACATAATCTGCAAGTACGCACACGTGCGCTTACGCCTCTGACGGACGGTTGTGAACTTGGAGGCTTGGAGCCGATCGATGGCAACGGGCGGCGCGGCAACCGCTGGGAAGTACCGTGGCGCGGGGCGCCGGTTCGCTGCACGGTCGCGTCCCTCTCCCTCCATATAAACTCCGGAACTCGTCCGCGGTTCATCCGTGCAAACTATCCCTCCCTGTTCACTTCACGGCGCCGAGAGAATCGAACTTGTGCAAGCAATGGCGTCCAACCTCCGTATGCAGTTCAAGCAATGCTTGTCGCCGCCGTCCCTCCGGTCCTACTTCGCCGAGTTCATCTCCACCTTCCTCTTCGTATTCACCGCCGTTGGCTCCGCCGTCTCTGCCCGTACGTCGACCAACTTTCGCCGCGTCACGCGGACACTCTGTGAGTCGATGATGCTCTTGTTCGTACGTCCTCAAGTTTCACTAACCGCGTGCTTGTTTGGGAATGTCTAATGCCAGGGATGCTCACGCCCGACATCACGTCCGACGCCTCGTCCCTGGTGGCCACCGCCGTCGCGCAGTCCTTCGGGCTCTTCGCCGCGGTGTTCATCGCGGCCGATGTCTCCGGCGGACATGTCAACCCGGCCGTCACGTTCGCATTCGCCATCGGCGGCCACATCGGCGTCCCCAGCGCCATCTTCTACTGGACGTGCCAACTGCTCGGCTCCACGCTCGCCTGCCTCGTCCTCCACTTCTTCTCCGCCGGCCAGGTGCGTACGCGACCACCCACCACTACACTGCCCCTTTCAAATGTTAACTCGTTAACTTCACAATGCACGCGTGTGTGTGCAGGTCGTGCCGACGACGAGGATCGCGGTGGAGATGACCGGGTTCGGCGCGTCGGTCTTGGAGGCGGTGATGACGTTCATGCTCGTGTACACGGTGCACGTCGCCGGCGACCCCCGCGTCGCGCGCGGCAGGAAGGGGCTCGCGACGACGGCGCTGGGCGCGCTGGTGATCGGGCTCGTGTTGGGCGCGTGCGTGCTGGCGGCGGCCTCGCTCACGGGCGCGTCCATGAACCCGGCGCGGTCGTTCGGGCCGGCGGTCGTCAGCGGGGACTTCAGGAACCAGGCCGTGTACTGGGCCGGTCCGATGATCGGCGCGGCCGCCGCGGCGCTGGTGCATCAGAACCTGGTGTTCCCGTCCGCGCCCGAGCAGCCACTGCCGCACGAGTCCCGCCACGGGAGCGTGGAAACGGTCGTGGTATGAATTGACATTAGCATGTTCGTTTACGTTTGTTGTAGTCAATTTCTTTCTTATTTCGATGTTTGTAGTCAACATGTACAAGGATCAGTGAGTGTTTGTAATTGTCAAATGCAATGTTTGTGCAAAACACCGAAATAATGTTTGTGGATCATCTGTAACTTTCGAAGTCCTGTCCTCTCGTAAATTTTGCGAGTATTTTCGTATAGCAGAAAGTTAGTAAATCGCAAAATCGTGCATAAATAACAAATAAAAAAATGTAAGTTCATTTCTTTGGCAGAGCTTCAGTTTCATTGGAAACTACTTTCAGCCCAGTCTATTTCTGGCTGCCCAGTTGATGCATAAATTCAAAAAGGCCCAAAACATATCTTGGCCTAACAAATTACCAGACAGCAGCAACTCAAAAGTTGCATCCGGGTACATTTTCTCGAAGGGTGAAACATAGCATTATTATTATCGCAAAATTCTGAAAACTCAAGAAGTTACGTCCATGTTCCATGTCTATGTAACTTTTCTTACAAAAAACATAAGATTGGTGACATGTGTTAAAGAAAATCTACTGCTTTTAAAATTGCTTTTAGTGACTCGGCTATCGTCGTATTTTGTCATAATATTTTTACATATAAAAAATATAATATATTATTAAAAATAAATAACTATTTTCGTGCCTTACTAGAGCATATACTATTCAATTTTCCCGACGCTCGAAATATTCACTTTTGCCCACATCGCTCTAGCTCAACCTGGAACCTACCCACATATGAAGTGTTTCCTTCAATTCAAAAACCTTTGACGGTTACTTTTCTCATATACTGACATGAGTGGGATAGCGCTTACAGGTGGGACCAGGAGACACATACATGTGTAAAATAAAAAATATCTAACAATAAGACCATAAAATCCTTGCGGGTAGGACTAGGAGACACACACATGGATAAAATATTAAATCCTTTATAGGTAATACAGTTTTTACGACCATTCTCCCGTGCAATGTTTCTTATCCACCTAAACAACGGGCCCACATAACGTGTCCACATATTCCAACGTGATGCACCTACTTTTTATTTTCTATCTTGGCACAAGTACAAAAGGAGATAGGAACCAAGATATATTCCCCTTCTCATCTCCGCGACAAACCTCTCTGGCAACCTCGTCTCCACCGCTCCACATCATGCGTCCGTCCACTCCTATATCTATGGGAAAACAAGATCAGCTGTTGTCTTTATTTTCAGGTCAGCCATGCTCGCTTAATCCTCCCAAAATCACCTTGTAATCAAATTGAGTTAGCTTAGTTTGTAATCCCCGCTAAGATTTAGGTAGGTTATTAGGTAGGGATGGATGCAGGGCAGTTCCCTGCTCTTTAATTGGTTAGTAGTTTGTATTCCCACTAAGATTTAGCCTTTTTAAGTACCTCCTTTGTATTTTGGGGAGATATTATCTTGAATGCTTTGGATCTTCCTCGATCTATTTCATTCCCCTCTATTTAGTTTCCATTAGTTTATTCATAGTAGATGACGAGCTGTTGGGAATAGCATTTGTCATTTAAAGTGGTTATAGTGCTCTGCATTGTAGTGCTATGAGTATCTTGCAATGCCATTTATAGGTTCCAATGCCATGCAAAATAGAAATCATGGACAATTCTAGTGCCAATGCCAATGATGACGATAAAGTATACTAAAGTGGCTACTCTGGAATCGATAGTGAAGAAGAAGCCATTGTGCATTGTGGCTACAAGGGTTAAGGTTATATTTGGATTGTAACATTGAATTCCACTATGAAACAATGTACTACTCTCTAAAAAAATCTTTCATGTAGGTTCTTGTAATGAGGGGATTGCAGAAAGTTTCGAAAGATACATCGTTTATGGCAACTCTATGGTTTTATCACACAGAAATTGGAATTTTCTTAATAAAAAGTCTCCAAGATCAAAACTTACATACATTTCTATGTATGCAAGACCACCTCTTCTATGGTCGACGAGGGCGGGATGGTAAGAACTTTTACTTTCTTTTTATATCTCATTTCACAGCTCAACAAGCCATGAACTTCGGATCACTGATTTCTTCTTCTTTCAGTGCTTGTCACTGGATTACATTCAGAAATCTTGAAGAAATACCTACATAAAGATAGACCTCTACGGGTCACCAACTAGTTTAACCATCTTCATTGTTAGGTCAAGATTGCGATGATGTGTGACGGGTGTGCGGTCATCACTAGACACCGGGAAAATGTAGTCACGGACATGCAACTCCTAGAAGACAAAATGATTATTTTTTGGTTCAAGGAACATGGAAATGGTTTACGTCTCAACATGTTTAGCGGTACCCCGATATCCCTCTAAGCTAAGTAATGTCATAATATATGTCAAACTCTAGTCATGACACAATCTGATGTGTAAGAATGTTATTTGTATCAAGTTGTAGTTATGTTGAACAGTTAACGTGCATTTGAAGCACGTTGTTGATGGGCTCTAGATGTGAACTATGAAGCTAACAGATTGACACAAAGAACGCTCTGAACCAATGGTGACTCCATTTTTATGTCAAACAGTTGACATGCATTTGAAGTGTGTTGTTGATAGGCTCTAGATGTGAATTACGAAGTCGATGGATTGATACAAAGCACGCTCTGAACCAATGGTGGCACCACATCAATGGCATTACTCTAATTTAGTCATAACTCCGGTTTTCTATTTTTAATGGTAACTGTGTCACATAAAAGGACTATTCGTGTTAGTTTCTTCTTTTTCTATTCAACTTTTTGTTTGACTTTTTCAAAAATGGTGCCAAAATTGACGGCACTTGTATTCATAGAAAATGATTTATATGTTTCCAATTTTCATTGAACTATGCATAGAAACCTATTTGGTTACCTTAAAATGATTTTTCGCACATGTCTATAGCAAACTAGAGCACAATTGCACTTCAAATTTGAATTTATTTTGAAACAAATCACCCAAAACTCATTTAAATGGGTAAAATTAGTGACAAATCATGAAAATTCTCCATTTCAAGGATTTTGTCATCCCATGTGTTCTAGTATTTTTAAAATTGGCGTGTTGTCATTTGCCAAAGTAATCTTTGTACTTGCTTCACAAAAATACACTTTTTTGGGATTTGCAAAATAGAAAATCATTTGTTTATGATAAAAGTTGGAAACACCCTTTGCCACTTATATTTTCCATGACAATATTTGTGAAGGGTATTTCTACTAATTTAAGATAACTCCAGTTTTGTATTTTTCATAGTAACTATGTCACATAAAAGGACTCTTGGTGTTAATTTTGTATTTTTATTATTTTACATTTTCTTTGATTTTTTCAAAAATGGGGTCAAGATTGGCGACACTTGTATTCATAGAAAATGATGCTATCTCTCAAATTTTTGTGTGGCATAGAAATCTAATTGGATATCTTAAAATGATTTTTCTTAGATGTCTATAGCAAACTAGTGCGGTTCTAGTTCAAATTTGAATTAAGTTTGGAAAATCACATGAAACTTATTTAAATGTGTAAAAGTAGTTACAAATCAAGAAAATTCTCCATGTCTAGGATTTTATCATCCCATGTGTTCTAGTATTTTTAAAATTGGAGTGGTTTCGTTTGCAAGAGTAATGTTTGTACTTGCTTCACAAAAATATAATTTTTAGGAATTTTCAAAATGGAAAATCACCTTTTTATGATAAAAGATGGAAACATCCTTTGACACTTGTGTTTGCCTTCCAATATGCACTTATGTAAGAAACTGTGGCACATTATCATGAAGGGATCCAATAATATAGCCATCCCCTTAGTGATTTTGGCTTGCAAGCTAGGATAAGTGAGACATGATAGCAATATTGTGAAGGGTATTTCTATTCATTTGAGATAACTCCAATTTTGTATTTTTCATGGTAACTATGTCACATAAAAGGACTCTTGGCATTGATTTTTTTTATTATTCTACATTTTTATTTTATTTTTCTCAAAATGGGATCAAAGTTGGCGGTACTTGTATTTATAGAAAATGATGATATCTCTCCAATTTATGTGTGGACTATGTATATAAACCTACTTGGATACCTCAAAATGATTTTTCACACATATTTGTAGCAAACTAGAGCATAGTTATAATTCAAATTTGAATTAATTTGTGAAAATCACCCAAAATTTATTTAAAGGGTAAAAGTAGTTACAAATGGAAAAAACTTCTCAATGTCCTAGATTTTGTCATCCCATGTGTTCTAGTATTTTAAAAAATTGTAATGGTGTCGTTTGCCAAAGTAATTTTTGTATTTGCTTCACGAAAATACACATTTTTGGAATTTGCAAAATGGAAAATCACCTTTTTATTATAAAAGTTGGAAATGCTCTTTGACACTTTTGTTTGACATGCCAATATGCACTTATGTGCAAAACTAGGGAATATTATCATGAAGGGATCCATGAATATCGTCATCCCTTTAATTATTTGGCTTCAAAGCCACGATAAGTCACAAACATTACATTACATTACATTACATAGTCTCAAATAACTTCTTGTACAAAGTACTTTATATGGTCTTAAACACCTATGCCACGAGCATATCAACAACTACCCCAATACCATTTTCATCATCCTTGAAGGTAAACAAACATGTGTCACCCTCGAAGATTTTTCCATCTTCCACAACCTGTATCCAACCGTCAGACATGATCGCACGACCATCCTCGCCCATCTTGAATCTGACTTTAGAATGATACTTCAGGTAACACTTGTTGGTGACCGGCATGGTAATATTTTCTTGGAGATAATCCTCGAGGTATTCTTCACTATAATTTTTGAAAAGTATTGCAAATAAAAATATAAATGTTAGTACATGTTGAGATGATGATAAGTAATGTAGCCATGTGAAAATAACATGATCATTTACCACTCTACACTTCCTAGTGGTCGTTGACCTTCTCATCGTGCATACAAGTATGGTACATCAAGTATGTGACTACATGGGGAAGTGAGCATAACTCAACTGGTTGGGAGAGTGGATGTATAAACCCAACACCTGGGTTCAAATCCTCATGAAGGAGAATTTAGGTTCCCATTTATAGTTGAGGACCAAGCTATTTTGATACTCATGCAATTTATCGTGAGCACTAGGCTTGGTCCTTAAGCAAGATTAAAATCCTAATACTCATGCTTAATGGTTGTGTGCATCTCTAGTTGGTGTAGAGGTCAGGAAAATGAATTTCTCCATTTTAAGAGCAATATCTCTGGTAACTGCCTCCCAGGTTACTCATGCGGGTGACTTCGGAGGCATTCTGATATGTCGCCCACGGTCCTCCCTCGCCGTGATTCCCTGATTGTCCCTGCCACCAGTGGAGGGGCGAGAGCGGTGCATCCCTCTTCCTCCTCTACATGCGTGTAGGCGGCTGTGGCGGGTCGCGCGCGGGTCCGGTGCGGCGGCTACTCATGGCGCAGTGGAGGGGCGACATTTGGGACGGAGCGATGATGTGGTGACGCGGTCGGTGGCAAGGTGTCGCATGGCGGCGCGGCGGATTGGCATCCGAACTGGTCCCAATCTAGGACAGTGGACTACGAGTTGCACGGGCGGCGGTGTTCTCTTCCCTGTTGGTGCTTGCTCATCTAGTCTCCATCTATAGTGCTACCTCTTCGTCGTGCTTGCGGACGTGCCGGCCTGGGTAACCGCTGATCTGCTGGCTTAGATCCGGTGGGTCTGGTGGCTGGTGAAGTCCGGTGGTATGGGGGCTACCGGCTTGGCTTCGAATAAAGGGGGTTTGGTACTAGGATCCCTTTCACTTCAAGACGAAGATCTACCTATTGCATGTCTTCATCGATCTGGCCAGAGTGTTGTGTTCCGAAAGACTCCGCTAGTGAACTCCAATGGACAACATGCCGAAGTTTGCTGAATTGGATGGGTTTCGGTCACACACAACCATGTTTTTATTTGACTGTTTGGTTTTAGAGGGAGTGCTGCAAAACTTTGCAGTCTATTGCCATCAAGCACATGCCTTTAGTCCCATGGTGAATCATTCACATATAATGACATGGAAGTCGAGGTGTGGGGACTGGTAATGCTGGTTTGAATCCTAGTGGTGATGAGGTTTTGGCTTGGTGATCTGGGTCTTGGAGCAGCGACATCTAAAAGTGGGGGCTACAATATATAAGAATTCCAAAGTTCAAATTTGCAGGGTGAAAATCCAAGGTCTGGCCTTAATTGGTTCTGCCTGGCAATGGCTTTGTGATACGTCGGAAACGTATCTATAATTTTTGATGCTCCATGCTTGTTTAGTATCTACTTTGCTTTGATTTGTCTACACTTTGAGGTGTTTTTATATGTTTTCTGTAACTAACCTATTAACAAGTTGCTACAGTGCCAGTTGCCTTTTCTTCTATTTTTAGTTCTAGAAAGGCAGAAAATCAATATTCTCGAAATTGGACGGGACAAAAGACAAAGTCAATATTTTACCGTGGGCAATACAGAGTCCAGAGGAGAGACGGAGAGGCGCCACAGGGCGGCCACCCCCCTAGGCGCGACCTAGTGTAGGCCCGCGCCTGGGTAGGGTGTGGGCCCCCTAGCCGCCTCCCTTCCTCGCCTCTTCGCCTATAAGAAGCCCCCAATGTAGAAACCCTAGGAACCCGATCAAAACTCCACAAAACCATCTGTAGCCGCCGCCACCATCGTCCCTAGATCGGAGGGTCTGAAGTTCATCCCGGCACCCTGCTGGAGGGGAGATCATCCCGGAGTCTTTCCTCTTCATCATGCCAGCCTCCGGTATGAAGCGTGAGTAGTTCCACCTTGGACTACGGGTCCATGTAGTAGCTAGATGGTTGTATCTCCTCCTTGTGATTTCATGTATAGATCTTGTGAGCTCCATTCATGATCAAGATCTAATCTATTTGTAATTATGCATGTTGTGTTTGTGGGGATACGATGGATATTGATATTACTATGTTAGATTGATTAATGGTTTTGTCTATTTGATTCTATATGTATGTGTTGTTTGTGATCTTGCATGCTCTTTGTTGTTAGTAGCTATCTTGGCCAAGTAGTTGCTAGTGACTCCAAGAGGGGTATTTATGCTCGATAATGGGTTCATGCCTCTAGTTTCCAAGAGAAATGACAGAAATCTCTTCGGTTGTAGATGTGCTATTGCCACTAGGGAGAAAACAACGGTCTCTTGTTCATGGAACAAGTGGATTGTTTACCTTACACACTTTGCTTAAAGCAGTTGTCTGTTGCTTGCAACTTAATACTGGAGGGGGTTCGGATGATAACCTGAAGGTGGACTTCTAGTCATAGATGCAGTTGGATGGCGGTCTATGTATATTGTTGTATTTCCCAATCAAATATCATAGGATCTTTTTGTCTAGTATTGCATTGCTATGCCTTGCTCAGTTCCTGTCAATTGTCCTGCGCTAATTTGTTTACCCTTCATGCCATGTTTTTTATCTAAGGAGAGCACCTCTAGTGAACTATGGACCCCGGTCCAATCTCTACCATTGATACATCTTCCACTATTACTGTTTACTTGCTACAAACCATAATCACCTTCCACACCATACAGTTAATCCTTTGTTACAGAAACCGGTGAGATTGATAACCTCACTGTTAGTTGGGGCAAAGTCTTCTTTGAGGCGTTTTCTTCCTCCTACTGCTTCGATAACCTCGGTTTCTTACTGAGGTAAAACTTGTTGTTGTGCTGCATCATACCTTGCTCTTGGGATTTCCCAACGGGGCGTTCAACACGCATCACTTTGTTGAAGGCATTGTTTTGTGAGAGCTGACTTTATCCGGGGTGAAAACCTATGATCACCGATTAGGGTGATGACGGTGTTTGTGCACTGTTCCTTTCTTGGAGGCGTCACTTTTGGAAATGATGGACTTCTGGTGCAGTTTTGGTGGTGTTTGGTCTGCTGTTGTAAGGCATAGATCGTTGTAGTGGGAGTTTTCCTTTTTCTATAATTCTTATTTGTTTTTTGATTGTGTGCATTCATAATACCAATAGGGTAATGCGTTGTTGTAGAGGCTGGGTGTAATTGGTATCTCTCGATATTAATATATGCTCATTTCCAAAAAAAAGTATGTGAATACATATCCATTCAAATATTTTCCATATGTCATTTTGAAAGGATCGTATGGGCACCTAGAGGGGGGGGGGGTGAATAGGTGCTACTTCAAATTTTACTCTTTTTCAGATTAGGGTTTGACAAGAAAGGTAAATTCTCTAGAATATGCAACTATGGTGAATTTACCTATATGTCAATCAAGCACAAACTAACACGACACTAAGCAAGAACAAGTAAGTAAAGTGCGGTAAAGGATAGAAGTAACCAAGGGAGTGGACGCGGAGACACAAGAATTTGTTTCCCGTAGTTCCTTCCTTTTGAGGGGAAGTACGTCTACGTTTGGAGAGGGGGTGGATTCAAACCACCAACGCCACGAGAGGCCTCCCTTGTTCTTTGATGAACCTCACCCCAACGGGCTCGATTCACCTTCCACTATATCGACAACCTTCAAGGTGGAAGCCTACACCTTTACAACAAGTTCGGGGCACACATCCACAACTGAATTGGAGGCTCCCAAATACAAGCAAGTTGTCAAGACAAATCAAAGACAAGCTTGTAAGAACCAAATCAAAGTTAGGGTTTCCAAGGAAACACTAGAGCTTGGGGTCCCTCAAGTGAATGAGGGGGAAATGAAGATCTCTCTTGGTGAAGATGTAAATCAAGGCCTCCTCCTTCGATTCTCCAAAGATCAATGACTTTGGATGGTTGGATGAAGAGATCTTGTAGATTTGGTGGCTCTAATGGGGTTGGTGTTCTTGAGCAGCTCGAGCTATTGGAGGAAGAAGATAAGGGTCCCTTTTTATAGGCAGCCCCCTCCACGAACCGTTTTCTGATCGTTGTAGAAAAGTTAGACCGGAAACTCCGTCTAGAGACCGGAGACTCCGGTCTACACCGGAGACTCCGGCCAATCTCCAGACCAGTCTCCAGACTGCCCTTCTGACTGACCCAGACCAAATCTGCACCAACAACACCGAAGACTCCGGCCTTCCAACACCGGAGACTCCGGACTGAGCAAAGTCCAGAGACTCCGGAGTAACCTCCGGTGCAGCCTCCGGACCCCTAGTCAGAATGTCCCAGCCAGGTCCTCGAAGCACCACTGAGCCGTAACTGAACTCAGACCACGAGACTCCGGTCTTGGCATCGAGACTCCGTATGGATTTTCCAGATCAGTGGCAAATGAATGTGGTCTTTTCCCAAGAGTGTGTGTGCAGTTTATCAATGATAATACCAACCCGTGGACAATAACAAACAGTAAAATGATCTACTTGTTGTTAACGAACACCAAAAGTGATTATGACAATAAATGCCCTTTCAATCTCCCCCTTTTTGGTGTTCGGTGACAACAAGTGATTTGCATGGAATAACATATAAATGTGGCTCCCCCTGACTATGTGCAGCAATATAATGAAGTAAATCATGTAAGGAAGATAATATCAACGATAGCACACATAGATCTCACATGAGTTACAATAGGTGTTGCACACAAGCACATAGTCATAGACACACATAAGAACCGCAGATAACACACATAAAGTTCAAGTTAGAATATCCAAATAAAAGGCAAATAAGGGCAGATAGTCGCAAATCCCAAGTCCCAGCAAAGCGATGAGAATGTCTTCTCCCCCTTTGGCATCGAAACGCCGAAAAAGGGAAAAGACCTATACTAGCGCCCCAATAACTCAGTAATCATCGTCATCCTCGTCATCCTCGGTATCCTCATCCTCATCCTGGTCATCCTCATCCTAGTCACCCTCATCCTGGTCATAGTCATCATCATCATCATCCTCAGGGATAGCAGGCCCTTTGCCGTGAGGGCGAGAAGAGGAAGTACCCTGGTATCCAAACCCTGAGGTGACATCAAGAACGCCTTCCACCATCGATTATCCTGTTGGGCATTCCATGCCCCAAATGAGAGAGTGTGATCAAACTCTGTGGACTGCTGAGCCCCATGCTCATCATTGTATTCATATTCACCTTCCTCAGTATCCGCAACACCCTGGTCCTTGATCTCTTTGAGAAGCTTCTCAATGCGGCGGTTGCTTTGGTAGGATGTGTGCTGCTGCTTGCGAATGTCAACGTTCATGCAACAGAGGGTCCTCTCCCAAAAGCTGGTCTTCTTGACCCTCTCATGCACATAGTCTCGAGTCATAGTAGGCATAGGGGCATTGGAGGCATTCTTCCTCCAAACTCTAGGTGGAGAGGGAGCCCTCTCCGTCTCAATCTCCTCATCATCATCATTCCCATAGCGACGCCTTGGAGCAGGCCCCATGTGACCCTTCTGCTGCAGAGAGACCAGAGTGTGCACAGTGAGGTGTGGTGGTATGCCATGTGGAGAATCATGCTCCTGGGAGTTGATGAGCCTCATAACCAAGGGTGCATATGGAGGAGATTTCTTGTAAAGAATGGCATGGAACATCTCCTCGAAAATGAATTCCATCACATCAATGGGTGCAACATCAGCCTCTGGTCTAGCATTGAAGGTCCGGTGAGTATGATACAGGAGGTTGACAAGCCCACCCCTGATAGCATCATCATTTCCAGCACTTGGAGCAATAGTGTGACGGAAAATCCTCAGCATAAGGTTGTAGAGGGTCTTGAGTCCCTTGGAACCCCCCACAACACCATCATCATACAGAGGTGCCAGCTTCATCTTGTTCTCACCCAAAGCTGCCGAGTGCATGCGCAGCCCCACAGGAGTAGATACACCATGAAAGGTCTCAAAGATGACATTGGCAAAGTCATGAAATGTAGTCGTGCAGCGAGTAGTGCCAGTCATCCACACCATGGTCCTGTCAAGATCAGACCCAAACACAACTGTGGCATAAAACTGCTGAACAAGGTGTACACTGTAGTCTTCGCGCAGTTCCATCAAGTTGTAGAGACCCAGCTTCTCACAGATCCACAGGGCATCATTGAAGTAAGGGCTCTGGTGCATTTGCTCAACACTCATGAACTTCTGAGGGCAGACAGGTGATCTGGTGAGTACACCATACACATCCTTCATGAACACAACTTGTTCTTTCCTCCAGAAACGAGGGTCATCACTGGTACGAGGCAGCGCATAGAAATCTTTCGTTCTCAGCTCACGGTACTCCTCTTTAGACATCTTGGCTAGGGACTGGAGGTTGTCATACTTGTCTCTCTTTGCACGTTCCTCCCGTTCAGCCCTCTCCTGATCCCTCTTCATGTAAGCTGCATCACGTGCCCGCTGTTTCCGGTTGGACGGAGGCACGATAAACTGACCCTGAGCTTCATCATAGCGAGGATTGCCCCTTTGGGACTTGGCCTTGGTACGACGAGGACGACCAGAACCATCACCTGTGAACAGCAGTGAGGGAGATAGCATGGAGATGAGTATATATGTCCCAAATATGCAGTACAAGAGCTTTGATGCATTTCTGGACTACTTTGATTCACCCAACACCGGAGTCTCTGCACCAAATACCGGAGTCTCTGGCTCAGACCTGAGTCTCCGGTCCTAGGGAACGGAGTCTCCGGCCTGTACCGGAGTCTCCGGACCTAAGTCCGGAGTCTCCGGTCAGGAGGCTCGGGTATGATATGGGAAGACGCAGGTGAGGGTGAATCTAGTAGATCGGGCAATGCAACAAGGCTAAAGTACTAGAGTGCATGCAAACAAGTGATTCCAATGGACAAATCAGCAACAATCCTCAAAAACACATCTAGAGATGAACCCTAGGAGAAAAATAGAGGAGAGGTACCAGATCTATCCATGGGATCAATTCCTTTGGTGGGAATGACCCAATGGAGGAGAGGGGAAGGTTGGCCGGCGGCACGGCGGATCCCGGGGGCTTCTTGACCTCCGGGGAGGATTTTTGGAAGAGGGGGCGACGGGGTTGGAGGTAGGGGACGGGGTGAAGAATGGTGAACTGTTTTCCTAGTTCACCCCGACCCCCCACTTTAAGTCATAGAAACCGTCTGGACCGGAGACTCCGGTCTACACCGGAGACTCCGGCCTACACCGGAGACTCCGGTGTTTGTACACCGGAGACTCCGGTCCTCCTCGACCAAAAGTTCCAGGAAAGGTGTTTGGGGACATATATGAGAGATAGATGGTTTTTAAGATAGGGAAAGGGCTTGGGTTGAGACATCAAACTGTGAAGAACCAACAAGAGCCATAGGGATTAAAAAAATGTTCAGAAAAGCTCCAAGAGACTAGAATCAAGCAAATGACAAACATGTGTAAATGCCAACCTCTCAAATGAGAGAGGGCGGTAGCCTAGTCCACCATATTTGAGTGTACTTGGCTTGGCACCACGAAGATATATCTTGGGACCATTACCAAAACTCATCATTAAGCTCACATGTCACTAAATGATATTAAGAGGAATGATTTTGATTGCTTTGGGCATAATGGGGGGATGGATGGTCCAATCAATTATGACCGCACTCCCCCTATATCCATGCCTACACCTAAACCAAATATGAGATGAAACATAGGTGAGGGTGCAAGAATATCAAGTCAAGCTCCTTGAATCTACGATATTTATTTCATTCCTCAAGTAGCAAAACCTTGCTTAATCAAGTGGCTTCGTGAAGATATCGGCAAGTTGATCCTTGGTTGATACATATGATAGATCAATATCACCTCGAGCAACATGATCTCTAATGAAGTGATGGCGAATCTCAATATGCTTTGTCCTTGTGTGATCCACCGGGTTGTAGGCAATCTTGATGGCACTTTCATTGTCACATAGAAGAGGCACTTTGTCACAGTGGACACCGTATTCCTTTAAAGTTTGCCTCATCCATAGCAATTGAGTGCAAGCACTAGCAGCTGCCACATACTACCGGCGGTGGAGAGAGATATACAATTTTGCTTCTTGGAAGAACAACATACCAAGGACCTACCAAGGAATTGGCAAGCCCCGGATGTTGATTTTCTATCATCCTTGTCACCCGCCCAATCAGAATCCGTGTATCCACAAAGAGCAAATGTTGAGCCTTGAGGATACCAAAGACCATAAAATGGGGTATGAACCAAATATCGAAAGATTCTCTTGACTGCCATTAAATGGCTTTCTTTAGGAGCCGCTTGATATCTTGCACACACACCTACACTCAACACAATATCGGGTCTAGATGCACAAAGGTAAAGAAAAGAACCAATCATAGACCGGTATACCTTTTGATCCACATCTTTACCATTTGGATTTTGTTCTAGATGAGTCTTTGTAGACATGGGAGTAGGAGCTCCATTTAAGTCTTGCATTTTGAATCTCTTGAGCATATCTTGAGTATACTTGGCTTGATTTAAGAATGTCCCTCCTCTAACTTGCTTGATCTCAAAGCCAAGAAATACTCTCAGCTCCCCCATCAAGGACATCCGGAACCTACTAGTCATAAGCTTTGATAATTCATCATTAAAAGCTTTGTTAGATGAGCCAAAGATAATATCATCAACATATATTTGGCATATAAAAAGCTTCCCATTGACCCTCTTAGTAAAAAGACTTGGATCGATTTTCCCAACCTCAAAGCCACGGTCAAACAATAACTCTCTAAGGTGCTCATACCACGTGTGTGGGGCTTGCTTGAGCCCATAGAGCGCCTTATCAAGTTTGTAGACATGGTTTGGGAAGTTGGGGTCCTCAAATCCCGGGGGTTGCTTAACATATACCAATTCACTTAATGGACCATAGAGAAATGCACTTTCTACATCCATTTGTTGCAACTTAAAGTTATGATGTGCCGCATAAGCAAGAAGGATACAAATTGTCACATCCCAAGATTTTCCAAATCTTGTTATGTGAAAAATAAATGAATAAAATAAAACTCTGTTGATTTTCAGAGTGAAAAGAAACTTTTGAATCCAAATGGAACCCTTCAAACCAATTTGGATCAAATAAAATCCTAAAGGGATTTAAAAAGATAAACATTTTAAATAAATAAAATACTTTGAATATTTAAAATTACTATTTTGGATCTTTAAATAAAAGGATTTGGTTTTCAAAGGAAAAGATAGATTTATAAATAAGGATTATTTTATATAGCCAAATTAAACCTTGGCCAATATTTGAAATAAAATGTTTTGTTTTGATTAAAAATAGTAAAGGTTTATTTAAATAAAATAATAAGGATTTAATATCCATTTTTATTTAAAGTAAAGGTTTTTTTTTCATTTTAAATAAAACACTAAAACTTATTTATTTATTTTAAATAAGTTTTCTAAAGTATTTTATATTCTCCAATAAAACCTACTGAAGTGTTTTGGTTTTATTTTAGATTTCAAAATAAATATTTAGATAAAACAAATCCTATTTGATTTAATAACTAAGGCCCATTTTTATTTAATTGTTAATGGACCATAAAATAAAAGGTTATTTTGTTTTAAACAAGTTTCCAAGTATTCTTTATTTCCAAATAAAATTTGGTTTTGAAAATATTTGGATTTCAAATGGAGATTTTATTAAATAAATCAAACCCTATTTGATTAAATAACTATGGTCTATTATATTTAATAGATCCTAAAAAGAATATTTTTTTTTGGGAATTGGTTTATGTAGATAAACAACACCAAAAACTCATTGCAAGTGTGGTGATTGTTTAAATGTTTGAATGTTGTTTGATTGTTTGAATTTAAAAAACAGAAAAAGAATTAGAAAAGGAAAAAGGTTTCAGGAAGAAAAAAATGGATTTGGACCTAGCCTGGCCAAGCCCATAAGCCCAAAGAACCAGCCCAACCTTCCTCCTCTCCAAGAAAACGCTTTTGTACTCGATCTAACTCGACAGACGATGATGGTGTGGACCGCTTCTCTCCTTTCTCACTGCGAGAGGACCCCACCGCCATCCCTCTTCTTCCCCACCACGCCCACCTCACGGCCGTTGCCGGAATAACTCCGTAATACGTCTTAATCACGCGTTGAATCAGCCCCTTGACCACGCAGGATAAATCGTCTCCCTATCCTCTCCACTTCCCCTCTGTCGCCACTCCCTCTCTGCCCCGAGGCTGCCTCAATTTGGCTTGGCACTCCCCCTGTTCCGACGACACTCCGGTGCCGATTCCGCCGAGCCCAACCACCGCCTGGCCCCCTCGACCGCCCGAGCATGACCCCCATCTTCCTACGCATCTCCCAGAATCAACCACTCGTCCGCGTGTGCTCTAGAACGCCGACAACAAACACGACAGAGCGCCGCCGTCTTCTGCCATTCTCCGACGACGCCTCCCCGGTAAAATCCGACCACCCCTCTCTTCCCCATGGACACGATAATGACCTCCATGCTCTCGCGGACCTAATGATGCTTTTTGTTTGTCCTAGGGTGCCCCCTAGCCTCGCCCCCGTCGACGTCTGACCGCACCGAGGCCCAGAACAACTCCGGTGAGCAATTGAAGACGACCCGGCGCCCTTCACCAACCAAGCACCACGTTGAGCATCAGCATCGTTCACCGAACCAGGTGAGCACTCTCTCCCTCCTTCTCGCTTCCTATAACGCCGGCGACGCCAGCCGCCATGCTGCCGTCGAGTCCAGCGCCGGTTTTCGGGCACTAAGAGCCGTTCGATCTAGATCGGGCGAGCAAGATTAGACCACTTAACCGCGAAGGGGTATGCTTTCTGGACCGCACGATTTGATTAGATCCTACGGTCTACAGCACGTGATCCAACCGAAGCGGTACCAGCGAATAGCGAAGCGCCGCGTGTCACTAGTTCAGTTTAAAAACATATTGAAATCGGAATAGAATGTGAATTTCAATCCTTTGTAACTTTTGATCCACACGTCCAAAAATTGCAAATTTGGTATCATTGGAATCAGTAGAACAAATCCTAGCCAACCATGCCTTTTGTTTAGCAAATAGTATCTGTTAGCTTGTTGGTTTTTGCAGAAACATTTGTATGCTTGTTAAGGATGTAAAAATTGTTTAAAAATGAATTTGGGGTTAAAATCTTTTGCAATTGGATTGCTTTGAACTTACTGACCATAAGAAACACTTTGTGGACTCAAAAATGTATTTGGTGAAACAAAATAATGATTCTTTGATTTAAAACCATTTCTAGTCAAATAGAAATGTGGTTTATTTATTAAAAATGGTTTTGGAAGAAAACCTTTGGAAAATGTTTTGTTTTAAACTCTCTGACCCTAAAAACAAGATTTTGTGGTTTGAAAATATATTTGGTGAACCCTATAGATTAATGCCTTAGTAAAAATATTTCTACACCACATAAAATGACACTTTGTTTTGAAAATGGTTTATAAAATGAAACCTTTTGCAAATGACTTTGCCACTTTACAAAATGACCATTAGGTGCTTTCAAATGTTTATGACCCATTAGGAACCACCTTTTCAAACAAAACAAAGCTTGGCATGCTTGCATGCATTTCTTTGACTTTGTTATTTTATGTGTTGTTTTGCTTGATTGGTAGATTGAGTTTGTGCCTTGCTTGATTGATTTGTAGTGACTTGAAGAGTGTGATTGTAGCAAGGACAAGGAGTGAACCTATACTCTACCAAAAAGGCAAGTGATGCTTCATACTTTTTTTCCCATTACTTTCACTATGCATTAGTGATTTTGCTAAGTAAAACTTGCATGTAATTTTGCTAAAGTATAGACCTTGCTAGTAAAACCTAGTAGATGAAACCTTAGTAGAAATTTTCCTAAGTTAAGATTCCTACTACTATCAAGCTTAGCTTAGCTAATAGAAAACAAGGGTGGAATATATATTCACACTATGGAAAAATTTCTAAGTCTGAGGACTTGTGTTTTGTTTAATAAAACAACTAAGTTAATGAATCACCTGGGTGGAATGGTAATTGCTTGGTGGATTTTGGTTGAGTGGTTACACAAGGCCCATGTTTATGGTTTACCTTGTGTATCACACTTGTGGATTGCCACCCAGGAACAAAGAGATTTGAGATGTCAAATGTTCAGAAGCTTCAAGTGCAACCACTTGGCATTATGGGCTCTGCCTGGATCATATAGGTTGCAAGAACTTAGCCATATGGACAGTTGATGGTAGAGTTTTATAGGTTGGAACGCGTCCATTTTGGTCTAAGGGAAGGCTTCTGAAAGATCTTGTCTTGGGAAACCAAGTCTTGTGGGGAAAGTGCACCACCTCTGCAGAGTGTAAAATCTAAGTACTTAGCCATGTCCCTGGTAAAGGACAATTTCAGCATCAAGACATGGAAGCAATCAAGAATCTCATCATTCAAATTTCAAAGTTAAAAACTTGTGGTTTGAACAAGGGTTGTTTGAAATCTTCAATCTTTGATTGAGAGAAGCTTTGGAAAAGATTTTCTCAAAACAAAAACTTAGTATTTTCAAATGATAAGGAAAATATATTTTGAGCAATGCAAGCCTCAACCCCACTTGGCCAAATGCATATAGATGATAGACTCCACTATACTATCATAGTATCACTTGCCAATACAATTCAAATGTATTGACCCTTTGTGGCTATAACTTGTATGTTGCAGGTTTGATTGATTTTAGTGAAGATTGATTGATTAGGATTACAAAGTCTACAACCAACATCTGCCTGTGGAACTTTGAAGATGAAGGACCCATGCTTATAGTTATTCCGCTGCAATGTAATGTAATAGCCAAATGAGCTATGTAAGATGTAATAAAATTATGTTATTCCTGGTTATAAAGTTATATTATGACCTTTGTTTCTTGATATTACATCTTAACTGTGGATGCTAGCTATTGATCCAGGGACTAGCATTGTAAACACAGGGGACTCCACCTTATATTGTTGTAAGGTTGGGACACTCCCTCTACAGATGGTATCAGAGCATTGTGTTGCCTGTAGGATTTGTAAACCTAGGATTGGACAAAACCCCTTAGTAGAATAAGAGTGTATTTGTTCCAAAAACTTATTTACAAAAATACTTGTAAACTATTTCCTCAACCATTTTGGTTTCAACTCTACTTCTCTTCTATCTTCAACTTGATGGAAAAACCTACCCATGACCAAAGACTACCCCATGTGCAAAGGACTTCAACTTCTTCAACTCTAATGACTTCAACATCTTCAACTCTAATGACTTCAACATCTTCAGCATATTCACCAAGGACCTCCAACTTGGAAACCACTAAGGACTACAAGAGAGACAAGGAAATCTTACTCAAGATTTGGAGACTAAGGGAATGCAAAATAAGAAGGAGCCATCATCAACTTTGAAGTTATATGACCAAGAGTTTTTTTTTCTCAAGGAAGCCATGATGTCAAGTAAGAAGAAGCAACCAAGAATGATGAAGAGATCACAAGTGAACCATATAGATGGACCACCATAATTTAGTTAAGTCAAACACACCAACTTATGTGGTGTAACAAAAATATTTTGTTGCCTAAAAATGTGCTTGAACTTTGTTGATTGAGTGAAATGTTTGTTTGTGATTGCATGCACATTGTTTGTGTGAATTGTGATGTGTGATTAGAAATTTTTCCTTAGAAATATCTTTCCTATTCTAATCTCCCTTCAAACCCAAACAGATGACTACTCCAAGAAACTCCAACATCAAGGTTGATGACAACAACAACCAAGAGGACAACATGAGAGAACTCATAGCAACTCAAAACCAGTTGAACCAAGAGACAACTCAACTTTTAGCCAACAACAATGGACTAGACCCAGCCATACAAAGGATTTTGAAACTTCAATTCCAATTGCTGCAAGGATTGGTTACTCAAATGATCAACATGGGAGAAAACTTTTCCCAAAGAGCTAATGACAACGAGGATGACAAAGATGTTAATCTAGAAGGAACCCAAGCTAGCAATATTTATGGAGACAAAGATCATGCCTCCAAGGAACATGAAGATCAATGCCCCAAGATGATAGAAAGATCTCCCACCTATGAAGAACATGAACTAGAAGAACTCCTAGCTTTGGAGAGACCCAAAAAGAAGAAGAAGAAATGCCCCAACCCTAACAAGAAGGATATTACTCAAGTGCAATGTTACAATTGCAAAGAGATGGGACACTATGCCAATGAGTGCCCAGAAAAGAAGAAGAACCAAAGAAACAAACAAGAGGAAATGATACCAAAGGAAAAGAAAGATATTGGCCAAGTAGTGTGCAACAACTGCAAAGAACTAGGCCACTATGTAGCAACTGGTCCACAAGAGCCACGTAAAGAACTCAAGGACATCCACTGTTTTAACTGCAAGAACCCAGGGCATTATGCAAGCAACTGTCCAGAAAAGATGAAGAACAAGTTGAACAAGCCTATGGAGAAACTCAACCTTGGCCCATGAGTCAAGTATGGAAACAAAGGACACAATGCAAATGTTGTTTAGAGAAGTTTCCCTAGGATCCCAAGAAGGACAATGTAATTTTTGTTTGAAAATTTTTAAGGGTGGTAGTACCCTAGTTGTTTTGAACCTGCTTGTAACCCTAGCCTCCCCAAATCTCGGGACGAGATTTATTTTAAGGGTGGTAGCCTGTCACATCCCAAGATTTTCCAAATCTTGTTATGTGAAAAATAAATGAATAAAATAAAACTCTGTTGATTTTTAGAGTGAAAAGAAACTTTTGAATCCAAATGGAAACCTTCAAACCAATTTGGATCAAATAAAATCCTAAAGGGATTTAAAAAGATAAACATTTTAAATAAAGAAAATATTTTGAATATTTAAAATTACTATTTTGGATCTTTAAATAAAAGGATTTGGTTTTCAAAGGAACAGATAGATTTATAAATAAGGATTATTTTATATAGCCAAATTAAACCTTGTCCAATATTTGAAATAAAATGTTTTGATTAAAAATAGTAAAGGTTTATTTAAATAAAATAATAAGGATTTAATATCCAATTTTATTTAAAGTAAAGGTTTTTTTTCATTTTAAATAAAACACTAAAACTTATTTATTTATTTTAAATAAGTTTTCTAAAGTATTTTATATTCTCCAATAAAACCTACTGACGTGTTTTGGTTTTATTTTAGATTTCAAAATAAATATTTAAATAAAACAAATCCTATTTGATTTAATAACTAAGGCCCATTTTTATTTAATTGTTAATGGACCATAAAATAAAAGGTTATTTTGTTTTAAACAAGTTTCCAAGTATTCTTTATTTCCAAATAAAATTTGGTTTTGAAAATATTTGGATTTCAAATGGATATTTTATTAAATAAATCAAACCCTATTTGATTAAATAACTATGGTCTATTATATTTAATAGATCCTAAAAAGAATATATTTTTTTGGGAATTGGTTTATGTAGATAAACAGCACCAAAAACTCATTGCAAGTGTGGTGATTGTTTAAATTTTTGAATGTTGTTTGATTGTTTGAATTTCAAAAAACAGAAAAAGAATTAGAAAAGGAAAAAGGTTTCAGGAAGAAAAAAATGGATTTGGACCTAGCCCAGCCGGCCAAGCCCATAAGCCCAGCAACCAGCCCAACCTTCCTCTCCCGAAGAAAACGTTTTGTAATCAGAATCTAACTCAGACAGACGATGACTGGTGGACCGCGTTTCCTCTCCCTTTCTCACTGACCAGAGGACCCCACCGCCACGTCCCTCTTCTTCCCCACCCGCAGACTACGCCCACCCCTCGCCGGCCGTTGCAGACGGAATAACTCCGGTGTAATACGTCTTAATCACGCGTTGAATCATCCCCTTGACCACGCAGGATAAATCGTCTCCCTCTCCTCTCCACTTCCCCTCTGTCGCCACTCCCTCTCTGCCCCGAGGCTGCCTCAATTTGGCTTGGCACCCCCCCTGTTCCGACGACACTCCGGTGCCGATTCCGGCGAGCCCAGCCACCGCCTGGCCCCCTCGACCACCCGAGCGTTACCCCCATCTTCCTACGCATCTCCCAGAATCAACCACTCGTCCGTGCGTGCTCTAGGACGCCGACAACAAACACGACAGAGCGCCGTCGTCTTCTGCCGTTCTCCGACGACGCCTCCCCGGTAAAATCCGACCACCCCTCTCTTCTCCGTGGACACGATAATGACCGCCATGCTCTCGCGGACCTAATGATGCTTTTCGTTTGTCCTAGGGTGCCCCCTAGCCTCGCCCCCGTCGCCCGACCGCATCGAGGCCGTAACAACTCGGTGAGCAATTGAAGACGAACCTGCGCCTCTTCACCAACCAGTACCACGTTGAGCATCAGCATCGTTCAGGAACCGGTGAGCACTCTCCCCTCCTTCGCTTCAGAACGCCGCGACGCCACTAACAAGCCGCCGCTGCCGAGTCCGCCGCCAGCTTTACAGTCGGAGAGCCGTTCGATCTAGATCGGGCGAGCAAGATTAGACCACTTAACCGCGAAGGGGTATGCTTTCTGGACCGCACGATTTGATTAGATCCTACGGTCTACAGCACGCGATCCAACCGAAGCGGTACCAGCGAATAGCGAAGCGCCGCGTGTCACTAGTTTAGTTTAAAAACAGATTGAAATCAGAATAGAATGTGAATTTCAAACCTTTGTAACTTTTGATCCACACGTCCAAAAATTGCAAATTTGGTATCATTTGAATAAGTAGAACAAACCCTAGCCAACCATGCCTTTTGTTTAGAAAATAGTATCTGTTAGCTTGTTGGTTTTTGCAGAAACATTTGTATGCTTATTAAGGATGTAAAAATTGTTTAAAAATGAATTTGGGGTTAAAATCTTTTGCAATTGGATTTCTTTGAACCTACTGATCATAAGAAACACTTTGTGGACTCAAAAATGTATTTGGTGAAACAAAATAATGATTCTTTGATTTAATACCATTTCTAGTCAAATAGAAATGTGGTTTATTTATTAAAAATGGTTTTGGAAGAAAACCTTTGGAAAATGTTTTGTTTTAAACTCTCTGACCCTTAAGACAAGATTTTTTGGTTTGAAAATATATTTGGTGAACCCTATAGATTAATGCCTTAGTAAAAATATTTCTACACCACATAAAATGACACTTTGTTTTGAAAATGGTTTATAAAATGAAACCTTTTGCAAATGACTTTGCCACTTTACAAAATGACCATTAGGTGCTTTCAAATGTTTATGACCCATTAGGAACCACCTTTTCAAACAAAACAAAGCTTGGCATGCTTGCATGCATTTCTTTGACTTTGTTATTTTATGTGTTGTTTTGCTTGATTGGTAGATTGAGTTTGTGCCTTGCTTGATTGATTTGTAGTGACTTGAAGAGTGTGATTGTATCAAGGACAAGGAGTGAACCTATACTCTACCAAAAAGGCAAGTGATGCTTCATACTTTTTGTCCCATTACTTTCACTATGCATTAGTGATTTTGCTAAGTAAAACCTGCATGGAATTTTGCTAAAGTATAGACCTTGCTAGTAAAACCTAGTAGATGAAACCTTAGTAGAAATTTTCCTAAGTTAAGATTCCTAGTACTATCAAGCTTAGCTTAGCTAATAGAAAACAAGGGTGGAATATATATTCACACTATGGAAAAATTTCTAAGTCTGAGGACTTGTGTTTTGTTTAATAAAACAACTAAGTTAATGAATCACCTGGGTGGAATGGTAATTGCTTGGTGGATTTTGGTTGAGTGGTTACACAAGGCCCATGTTTATGGTTTACCTTGTGTATCACACTTGTGGATTGCCACCAGAACAAAGAGATTTGAGATGTCAAATGTTGAAGCTTCAAGTGCAACCACTTGGCATTATGGGCTCTGCCGGATCATATAGGTTGCAAGAACTTAGCCATATGGACAGTTGATGGTAGAGTTTTATAGGTTGGAACGTCCATTTTGGTCTAAGGAAGGCTTGAAAGATCTTGTCTTGGGAAACCAAGTCTTGTGGGGAAAGTGCACCACCTCTGCAGAGTGTAAAATCTAAGTACTTAGCCATGTCCCTGGTAAAGGACAATTTGAGCATCAAGACATGGAAGCAATCAAGAATCTCATCATTCAAATTTCAAAGTTAAAAACTTATGGTTTGAACAAGGGTTGTTTGAAATCTTCAATCTTTGATTGAGAGAAGCTTTGGAAAAGATTTTCTCAAAACAAAAACTTAGTATTTTCAAATGATAAGGAAAATATATTTTGAGCAATGCAAGCCTCAACCCCACTTGGCCAAATGCATATAGATGATAGACTCCACTATACTATCATAGTATCACTTGCCAATACAATTCAAATGTATTGACCCTTTGTGGTCAGTAATTGTATGTTGCGGGTTTGATTGATTTTAGTGAAGATTGATTGATTAGGATTACAAAGTCTACAACCAACATCTGCCTGTGGCACTTTGAAGATGAAGGACCCATGCTTATAGTTATTCCGCTGCAATGTAATGTAATAGCCAAATGAGCTATGTAAGATGTAATAAAATTATGTTATTCCTGGTTATAAAGTTATATTATGACCTTTGTTTCTTGATATTACATCTTAACTGTGGATGCTAGCTATTGATCCAGGGACTAGCATTGTAAACACAGGGGACTCCACCTTATATTGTTGTAAGGTTGGGACACTCCCTCTACACAAATGGACTCAAGGCGAGCCACGGGCGCATAAGTCTCTCCATAATCAATGCCTTCAATTTGAGAATACCCTTGTGCAACCAATCTAGCCTTGTTCCTTACTATAATTCCATGCTCATCTTGCTTGTTCTTGAATATCCACTTTGTACCAATAACATTGCGGCAATCCTTTGGCTTCTCAACTAACTTCCATACTTTGTTTCTCTCAAAGTTGTTGATCTCTTTATGCATAGCCTCTAACCAATCCGAATCTTCAAGAGCTTCCCACACTTTCTTTGGTTCAATCATGGAGATGTGAGCTTGGTGTTCACTGAACCTCTTCAATTGTGCTCTTGTGGAAATATCTTTCCTTAGATCACCAACGACATTTTGTAGAGTGTGATCTCTTATTTCCAACATTCTTTTCTTTCTAGCTTCGCGACGAGCGTGGATCTCCGTGTTGTTTCTTGGAGGACCCTCTTCATCATTCTGATCCTCGTCTTGACCATCAACATGACCTTGATCATCATTGGAGTCATCCTCTACATTGGGAGGCAAAGATTGACCTTGGTCTCGATCAAGTGCACTTCTAGCGTCAATTTGAGCTTGTCTTAAAGCAGCTTGTACGGATCTTCCTTGACAAATTGACTTGGCACCACTTGACAATCCGTCGAATGGACCAAGCCTCCCTTGACTGGAGTTGACACTTTGATAACCATGTTGAGGGTCCACTTCTTGTCTTTGGCTTGAGTCAATGTCCTCTTCGGTGGATGGAGCATGTTGAGGTTGTGAAGATGAGGGCTCCACTTGAGTGGAGCATAGTTCTTCTCGATCCGCCATAAGGGGTTCCTCAACGGGGCGGATATATCCCACACCCATTCTTCCTATGGCATCCTGAGGCATTTCATCATCTGCATCACAAGCATCAACACGCCCCCCTTCGGGACCATCATATTCTTCGAAGGTCACACTACAAGATTCTATGATGGCTCCGGAGAGCTTATCATAGATTCTATAAGTGTGAGATTCGAGACCATAGCCAACAAAAATACCCTCTAATGATTTAGACTCGAATTTAGACAAACGAACACCTTTTATGAGATATAAACACTTACAACCGAACACCCAGAAGTAAGATATGTTGGGCTTGTTACCAATAAGTATTTCATATGGAGTATTGTTGATTTCTTTGCGGAGGTAGAGCCGGTTTGAAGCATGGCAAGCGGTGGAGATGGCTTCGGCCCAAAAGTTGTATGGAGATTTAAACTCCGCCAACATGGTCCTGGCCATCTCAATAAGAGTCTGGTTCTTCCTTTCGGCCACACCATTTTGTTGAGGGGTGTATGCAGCAGAATATTGATGTTTAATCCCCTCATCACTAAGGAAATCATTCAAGGTGTATTTCCTAAACTCGGTGCCGTTGTCACTTCTTATGATCAACACGGGAACATTGTATTGCCGTTGAACCAAGTTGATGAAGTCGATAAAAGTCTTTTGAGTCTCACTCTTCAACTTGAAGAAATAAATCCAAGAGTATCTTGAAAAGTCATCAACAATCACCAAGCAATATTTCTTCCCACCAATACTTGCATGAGATGGAGGACCAAAGAGGTCCACGTGAAGGAGCTCCAAGATCTTGGTGGACTTGATGCGGTTCTTAGGCTTATGAGGAGCATCATGCATCTTCCCTAGAACACATGCCCTGCAAACACGATCTTTGGCAAAGGAAACATTTTCTTTTAGTCCAAAAATATGGCCCTCCTTGTGGAGACTTTGCAAAGTTCTCATATTGACATAGGCCAGTCGGCGATGCCATAACCAACCCACATCGGCCTTTCCGAATAAGCACACCACACTTGTAGTGGCTTGCCCCGAAAAGTCCACCACATACAAGTAATGTTCGACATACCCAACGAAAGCGACCTTGAGAGACTTGCTCCACATGAGGACCACAGGATCATTATGTATAAAGACGAAAAAACCCATCTTTCCAAGAGCACAGAATGAAAGTAAATTGTACCCAAGGGTCTCAACAATCATGACGTTCACGAGTGTAATGTCGTGAGCAACCACAACTTTGCCAAAACCCATTACCTTAGACTTTGACTTGTCGGCATATGTCACGGTGATTAGATCATCATTTGGCTTTAAGTCCTTGACAATGGACGAGCTTCCGGTCATATGACTTGTGCAACCACTATCAAGCACCCACTTTGACCCTCCGGAAGCATAAGTATCCGTTCCTCTTGCCATAAGGCAAGTGACGTTCTTGGTGGGAGAGTTCTCATTTGGATAATCAAAGAGTGAGAATGTCAGAGTAGAGGTGGTGACTAGAGCAGCCACACCACGTGAAGTTTCCTCTTCCTCATATTCATCATCTTCATTGTCGGAGGAGTATTCTTCATGAGTGATCAAGACAATTTATCCCGACTTCTTGTTGATGGGATTCTTCTTGATGAAAGGTTTCTTGTAAGGTTCCTTGAGAGTCTTCTTCAACACAAGATTACCCCCATGATCTTCTCTCTTTTCATAGGGACAACTTGCTACAAAGTGATAGCGGTCACCGCAATTGAAGCAAGTTCTCAATCTCGTTGTATTTTCTCTTTTCCCATTTGGGTTGCTCTTTCTTTGCATTTCCATCTTGGCCTTGGCGGGGTTCTTCCAAAAGTTATTTGCATAGAAAGCCATATATTGACTATGAGCAATCTTGACTTCATCGGGGTGGTCCATGGAAGGCCCTTCATCACTATCATCTTCATCCCCATGGTCCACAACTTTGGCCTTTAATGCAACATTGACAACATTGCTCATACCAAGGGCACGAGCACGGGCATCTTTGGCATTCTTGGCGGCAACCTTGAAAGCGGCCATCTCTTCCATAACTTCATTTGAGGTCATGAGATGGTAGTTGTGTCTTCCTTGTAGACTCTTCAAGTCGGTGGGCTCAAAAGGCATGAGTGCACTCACATATTTATTTTTTATCCATGCATCATCCACATGTGAGGCACCCACATTTCAAAAGGCGGTGGCGGTGGTCTTGAGCCTTCGGTACATGTCTTCATGATCTTCACCTTCTTTCATGTAGAAGCCTTCGGCTTCATTGCTTAGAGCATCATCGGTTCCTCCTCATACTCTCATTTTCAACAAACAACACAGTGAGAGCATCCCAAGCTTCCTTGGCAATGCTAAATTGCTCAATGTGTGGGTAATCCTTTGTTCCCAATCCTTGTTGAATCATATGCAAAGAAGTGGCATTGAGTTGACTATTGACAACCTCTCTTCTTGTCAAGTTGTTTGGATCCCCAATAAAGAGTCCATGCTCGATGATGTTCCATAGTTCAATGCAAGAGCTGCGCACATGAGTTCTCATTAGTGATTGCCATTGAGCAAAAGTAGCAGACTCTTCTAGATTAGGTGGGTCACCTCTATTGTACACATGAGGGTGAGGGACGGGAGGATCGGGAGAGTACCAAGAATCACGGTGCTCACCCTTCACCCTATCAAGTTGTGTGGAGGAATTAGCATTGTCTAGTTTGCCCCCTACCACCATACCCTCGGGGGATACCGAAGTATTCCCTTTAGGTACAATAGATGGCAGATACTCTTGAGGAGATGGGGGTGATGAGCCATCTTTGTCTTTAAGAAGTTGCTCAAGAATCTTCTTGACTTCGTTGACCAAGGAAGAGCTCAATCTTGTTTCCAAGTTTCTGAGATCTTCCATGCTCACCGGGGTCGGCTCACTACCACCATCCCCTTCTTGGCTACCCATATTCTCTTAGGCGGTAAAGCCCAAATAAAGAGCCAAGGCTCTGATACCAATTGAAAGGATCGTATGGGCACCTAGAGGGGGGGGGGTGAATAGGTGCTACTTCAAATTTTACTCTTTTTCAAATTAGGGTTTGACAAGAAAGGTAAATTCTCTAGAATATGCAACTATGGTGAATTTACCTATATGTCAATCAAGCACAAACTAACACGACACTAAGCAAGAACAAGTAAGTAAAGTGCGGTAAAGGATAGAAGTAACCAAGGGAGTAGACGCAGAGACACAAGGATTTGTTTCCCGTAGTTCCTTCCTTTTGAGGGGAAGTACGTCTACGTTTGGAGAGGGGGTGGATTCAAACCACCAACGCCACGAGAGGCCTCCCTTGTTCTCCGATGAACCTCACCCCAACGGGCTCGATTCACCTTCCACTATATCGACAACCTTCGAGGTGGAAGCCGGCACCTTTACAACAAGTTCGGGGCACACATCCACAACTGAATTGGAGGCTCCCAAATACAAGCAAGCTGTCAAGACAAAACAAAGACAAGCTTGTAAGAACCAAATCAAAGTTAGGGTTTCCAAAGAAACACTAGAGCTTGGGGGCCCTCAAGTGAATGAGGGGGAAATGAAGATCTCTCTTGGTGAAGATGTAAATCAAGGCCTCCTCCTTAGATTCTCCAAAGATCAATGACTTTGGATGGTTGGATGAAGAGATCTTGTAGATTTGGTGGCTCTAATGGGGTTGGTGTTCTTGAGCAGCTCGAGCTACTGGAGGAAGAAGATAATGGTCCCTTTTTATAGGCATCCCCTACGAACCGCTCGACCACTGCTAGAAAAGTCACAAGACTCGGTCTAGAGACCGGAGACTCGGCCAATCTGGACCAGCTCCAGACCGCCTTCCGACCGACTGCACCAAATATGCACCAGCAACACCGGAGACTCCGGCCTTCCAACACCGGAGACTCCCGACTGACCAAAGTCCGAAGACTCCGGAGTAACCTTCGGTGCAGCCTCCGGACCCCTAGTCAGAATGTCCCAGCCAGGTCCTGGGAAGCACCACCGGAGCCAGAACAGGAAACTCCGGACTACACCGGAGACTCCGGTCTTGGCAGACCGGAGACTCTGGTCTGGATTTTCCAGATCAGTGGCAAATGAATGTGGTCTTTTCCCAAGAGTGTGTGTGCAGTTTATCAATGATAATACCAACCTGTGGACAATAACAAACAGTAAAATGATCAACTTGTTGTTAACGAACACCAAAAGTGATTATGACAATAAATGCCCTTTCACATTTGATAATGTCACCTCATCCTGGAGGCCTTGTTCTCCGGTATGATGCGTGAGTAGTTCCACCTTGGACTATGAGTCCATGTAGTAGCTAGATGGTTGTATCTCCTCCTTGTGCTTTCATGTATAGATCTTGTGAGCTTCATTCATGATCAAGATATAATCTATTTGTAATCATGCATGTTGTGTTTGCGGGGATACGATGGATATTGAGATTACTATGTCAGATTGATTAATGGTTTTGTCTATTTGATTCTATCATGTATGTGTTGTTTGTGATCTTGCATGCTCTTCGTTGTTAGTAGCTATCTTGGCCAAGTAGTTGCTAGTGACTCCAAGAGGTGGTATTTATGCTCGATAGTGGGTTCATGCCTCTAGTTTCCAAGGGAAGTGATAGAAATCTCTTCGGTTGTAGATGTGTTGTTGCCACTAGGGAGAAAACAACGGTCTCTTGTTCATGGAACAAGTGGATTGTTTACCTTACATACTTTGCTTAAAGCAGTTGTCTGTTGCTTGCAACTTAAAACTGGAGGGGGTTCGGATGATAACCTGAAGGTGGACTTCTAGTCATAGATGCAGTTGGATGGCGGTCTATGTATATTGTTGTATTGCCCAATTGAATCTTATAGGATCTTTTTGTCTAGTATTGCATTGTTATGCCTTGCTCAGTTCCTGTAAATTGCCCTGCTGTAATTTGTTACCCTTCATGCCATGTTGTTTATCTAAGGAGAGCACCTCTAGTGAACTATGAACCTCGGTCCAATCTTTACCATTGATACATCTTCCACTGTTACTGTTTACTTGCTGCAAACCATAATCACCTTCCACACCATATAGTTAATCCTTTGTTACAGCAATCGGTGAGATTGACAACCTCACTATTAGTTGGGGCAAAGTCTTGAGTTTGTATTGTGCAGGTTTCCACGTTGCTTGCAATACCTTTTAGGCATTTCCTTCCTCCTACTGGTTCGATAACATCGGTTTCTTACTGAGGGAAAACTTGCTGCTATACTGCATAATACCTTGCTCTTGGGGTTTCCCAATGGGGCGTTCAACACACATCAATACTTTTCTGGCGCCGTTGCCGGGGAGGCTAAGGACGTCTTCACAAGGGGAGTCCTCTTCAACCTTTCTCTTTACTTTGTTTTTAGTTTGCTTAGTTTCTTTTGTTTGGTTTTTTTGCCTCTTTTTATCAAAAACTCAAAAAAAAAAGTTTAGTTTGGTTTGCTTTCTCTATTCAAAAACAAAAAAATAGTTCCTACTCTAGCTGCTGCTGCTATTTTCGTCTTGGCCCACCTTTGCCAAAATGAACTCTGCTGAGAACACCAAGTTGTGTGACTTCACTAGCACAAACAACAATGATTTACTTAGCACTCCTATTGCTCCACCTTCTCCTGATGCTACCTTTTATGAAATTAAGCCTGCTTTGCTGAATCTTGTGATGAGAGAGCAATTTTCTCGTGCTAGTTCTGATGATGCTGCTGCCCATCTTAATAGCTTTGTTAAACTTTGTGAGATGCAAAAGTATAAGGACGTGGATGGAGATATTATTAATCTCAAGCTATTTCCTTTCTCCTTGAGAGGAAAAGCTAAAGAATGGTTGCTATATTTGCCTAGAAATAGTATTGGTTCTTGGATTAAGTGCAAAGATGCTTTTATTGGAAAGTACTACCCTCCTGCTAAGATTATATATATGAGAAGTGACATTACAAAATTTAAACAACTTGATAATGAACATGTTGCTCAAGCTTGGGAAAGAATGAAATCTTTGGTTAAGAATTGTCCCACTCATGGACTCACTGCTTGGATGATTATCCAGACTTTTTATGCAGGTTTGAACTTATCTTCAAGAAACCCGTTGGACTCAGTTGTGATGGCGCCCCACACTTGTCATGGAACGCTTCGTTGAAAACCCCAAGAGCAAGGTATAAAGTAGCACAGCAGCAAGTTTTAGTAAGAAACCGAGGTTATCGAACCAGTAGGAGGAAGGAAACATCACACAGGTGTTGCTGGCAACATGGAGACCTACACAACACAAACTCAAGACTTTGCCCCAACGAATCAGTGAGGTTGTCAAGCTCACCGGTTTGCTGTAACAAAGGATTAAACGTATGGTGTGGAAGGTAATGGTTTGAAGCAAGTAAACAAATAACAGTGGAGTATGTATCAATGGTAAATATTGGACCAGGGTCCATAGTTCACTAGAGGTGCTCTCCTTAGATAAACAACATGGCATGAAGGGTAAACAAATTACACCAGGGCAATTGACAGGAACTGTTCAAGGCATAACAATGCAATTACTAGTCATAAAGATCCTATGAGATTCGATTGGGCAATACAACAAGATACATAGACCGCCATCCAACTGCATCTATGACTAGAAGTCCACCTTCAGGTTATCATCTGAACCCCCTCCAGTATTAAGTTGCAAGAAACAGACAACTGCTTTAAGCAAAGTGTGTAAGGTAAACAGTCCACATGTTCCATGAATAAGAGACCGTTGTTTTCTCCCTAGTAGCAACAGCACATCTACAGCCGAAGAGATTATTGTCACTTCCCTTGGAAACTATAGGCATGAACCCACTATCAAGCATAAATACTCCCTCTTGGAGTCACTAGCAGCTACTTTGCCAAGATAGCTACTAACAACGGAGAGCATGCAAGATCACAAACAACACAGACATGATAGAATCATACAGACAAAACCATTAATCAAACCAACATAATAATCTCAATATCCATCGGATCCCCGCAAACACAACATGCATGATTACAAATAGATTAGATCTTGATCATGAACGGAGCTCACAAGATCTATACATGAAAGCACAAAGGAGGAGATACAACCATCTAGCTACTACATGGACCAATAGTCCAAGGTGGAACTACTCACGCATCATACCGAAGAGAAGGTGTAACATCCCAACATTAGAGCTTAGAAATAAGCTGAATCCAGATGTGTGCATTGCATTCATGCATAGAAAATCTAAATAATTTTCGCGCTTTTAAATAAAAACTTGTCAAAGTGATTGAAGCTTCTCCTAACTTGATGGAATGGAAGTAGATCATCAAGTTGATTGCGATAAGTTTCAACATGACCTTTGCCAGTACCTTATTTTGGGTAAACATGATTTGATCTAAGGGTAGATCAAATGTAATAAAATTAAACCCTAATACATTACTTAGTGATTTATATTTGATCCTTAGGTGATCACATCATAGTGTTCATTATAATCACTCATGAGTACCAAGTTAAGGATATAACCCAAATAATAATGTAACAACTATATCTTAATCTCATCTAATTGTACCATGAGTATCATGGAAATACCTAACTTTAACTCTCTAGTGAGATTGAGTAGGAAAGAAACCAAAGTCAAGATCATTCACCATATATCTTTCTTTCCATAGCAATCCTTATCATCTAAATTGAACCCTATCCTTATATTTGTTGTTCATTAATATTGAGCAATCAACTATTGATTCACCAATTCTTAACCTATCAACTCTTGTCCTTATTATAGCATTCACTTAAGGCTTATAAAGAAAGGAGTAAGAAGAGGTAAATGGTGATGCTAGTTTTAGATGTCATCTATAGGATGGGAGTGATTGGAGGAAATCAAATCAATATGGTAACAAAGAATATTACAAGGATGAAGTCTGAAGATAAGTTACCAGGAGTAGTCCTATTGGATCAAGTAGTCCTATAGAGCTAAACAAAAGATAATTATAATACAAATGTAATGTTGTATGGATGGAAGCCTTGTTTAGCCAACTGGAAACCTGAACCATAAAGGATCAAAGGATCATAATAATCATGCCTTACTCACCAATATTGAATGCTTATACCATGTATAAGTGACATTGGTGGATAAAACATGATTAAAACCTAATCTAGATATATTGTCCTAGCTTAGCCATTATAGGTCACATTAATATAATGTGAGGTTGGAGTATTTATTACTAGAGTTAAGTAGAGACAATATAGTATAATTAAGATGATGTTAGAGCAACATTGGATTAAAGAAGTAGTATTCTCCTCTTTGGAAATACTAAGCACTTGAGGTGAAGTAGGATTTGAGGTATACATCCATTGGAGTAATATTAGTGATGGTGATAAAGGAAGTATATGAATGGAGTTAGAGGTAACCATTTATTGGATTGGAGGTTATCAACAGTAGAATAATTAATATACCCAAGTATAGATATGAAAAGATTAGGAAATGCTTTAGAATCAAGCTCATTGGAATTACAGGAGGAGTTAGAAGAATAAAAGGTGGATAAGTATATTCTTGTGAGGTAAAGCTCATCATGTGATATGAAGGAGTATTATATCTAGGAAATGAATTTCTTAATTAGAAGTCTAGAATTGTGAATTATGGAAGATAGGAAATTTCGGATAAAACCTAAACCCTAAATCTTTAACCAAACATAATATCTATTTCATCTAATTGACCTATCATCCTATTTCCCCAATGCTTCATAGGAGTATTTTCCTATATTAAATCACTTGAGCACATCTTTGTCATTTTCAACCATCATTATCATAGGTGCTTAGGAACCATCTTTATAAATTCTTTCTCATAAGTTAGCCTAGAAAACAATCCCACTATTTTACTTTAAATGGTGATGTCATTCATGATCATAAACATAAAGATAATATGTTTTAACCATTCACCTTTATTCACAATTATAAAAGTATATAAAAAATATTAAAACTCCCATAACTTATGGTAGACATTTATAATCTCAAACCTTTAACTCTTATGTTAGTTATAATAAAATATTTACATTGCTAATCCCTAAATTATGAGAATAATATTAACCATATTAAGTACTCAAAAATTTATGTATCAAATAATAATGAAGGATCAATATATAATAAAAGTTCACAAAATTACTTTAAATACATTCATTATTGCTGCAAATATTCAGCAAATAATATTCCATAAAGAAAGGTTCAAATCAAATATGAAAATACAAACCTGAAAATAAAATACAAAACAGGAAAGAATAAAAAAATAGACACAGACCAGAAACTGGCCCATGGCCCATTAACCCTCTTAGTTACTCGTCGCTCGCGTGCACCATGCTACAGCCCGAGTTGTCCCATGCACGGCCCAGCATCAGCCTGTACCGGTTCGTCGTCGTCTTCCTCGACGTCACAAGAAGCTCCCTGGAAGCCTCACCGTCGGTCGATGCCAATCAACCTCGTCAGCAAAATTGAACTGCCATGATGTTCGCCGCCGCCCTGGACCTTGCCGATAAGATCGGCCACGCTCTCCTCTATCCATCCATACCCATATCACTCGCCCTTGTTCTCTCCATGTCTCTTCCGCATGAACACAGAAACCCTAGCTCGCTGGAGGTGCTTGTAGTTGCCTCTAGAAACAACCCCTCTGCCATCTGAGCTCGCCTCTGAGTTCGCCATGTTCGACTCATTCATCTCCCCGAAGGAATTGAGCTCTCTCGTCCGCAATCGAACCCGACGACTTCAATCTTCCGCCGGTCACCGTCGACCATGGTGATGTCGTTCGACCTCACCTCACCTTATCACCACCCTCTTCGCGTTCCTGGTAAGTTTCAAGACCGAGTGGCCCATTCCGATTTGTCCTTCAAACACCACAACGCCGTGCCGAAGGTCACCTCTGTCCGCCGCCGCAGATGCTCGTCGGAGCGAGTGCTCCGATGACCATTTCGAGGCGGCGCAACCATAGTTCAACTCGCCAGATGTCAATCTAACACAACCTCGACCGCATCGCGCGCAAAGAGATCAACTGGATCGATTAGCAACCTGAGAAGATCAAACACGAATGACGTCACTGTGACATCATGCTCATGTCAGCCTTGACGAATTCAACGTATGGACCAGTCTTTGCTGAAGTGGAGCATGATGTGGCGTTGGTCCCATAGGTCATTGACTGAGAGTAAAGTTAGAGTCGGTAACAAATGCATTTAATCACCTGAGAGTGTGAGGTGGCTACTGGCCCATTGGTCAGTGACTATGGGTATGTTTAGCTTAGGTACAAAATGTCTTTTCTGTTTAGGAATTAGATAAAACAATATTAATTCCAATATAAATTAAATGATTAAATCTTGTTTCCTTAATAACGTTTGTTTTGTAATTCAGAAAAATATGTTTAATATATAAAAAATTTAAGAAAAATAAAATCTACAACTTAAAAATATTATCAAAAATTATTATGATATTTATTTAATAAAGGTTTTATAAGTAATAAAACTTTGATAATTCATATTCTAATAATGGTAAATGTTAAAAATATAAACAAAATACCAAAAATCTTATAAAAATAAGAATTATAATTTAAAACTATAATCATGCATTATTACTCCACTTAATTAAATAATTGTTATTTATTAAGTCTTTATAAAGTAATAAATATTATAAAAATCATATCTTATTATCTTTAAATCTAAAAAATAAGTGTAATATACCAAAATGATCACAAAAATAATACCTATATGCTAAAAATATAATCTTCCACTTTTAAGTTAAATAAAAAGTTAAACACTTTAATAACTTGAATTTAAACTTATTTCCTTAATTGATAATTCATATAAAGGTAAATAAAAATTTGCTAATTGAGTTTAATAAATAATATTAGTCTTCAATAAAGATAATATGAAGTCAAAATGATTCAACACATTTCAAATACAATTTTATTGAATTATCATTCAACCATAAGTGTAGATTATTTTATAAAAGGATCATTATCCAATATAAAATCCAAGGATAATTTGTAGTGAAATAAAACCTATTCCTTTATGTTAACCACAAGTTTATAAACAAATCAAAACAATATAAGTGAGTTCATAAGTAGTAAATAATATTTTTTACTTATTCACAAACCTTAACCATAACCCTTATAGGAAGATAAATCCCTTTATACATTTATAATGTAAAGAAACTATTACCAACTAAAAATAATACCATTCTTAAGTAACTTTAAAGAAACATTATGGAGTAAACAAGGTATAAGTATAATAAGCATTACACCTAAAGTCCATCTATATTTTAAAGTTAACTTTAGTCTACCAGACTTTAAGTATAATGCTAAAAACTTTATTGTATACTTTATAGTTAACTTTGGTCTGTTATAATTAAATTGTAAAGCATCTCAAATCCAAACTATTCAAGCAAACACAAACAACATCGACCACATCTGATTAACCACAAAGATTGTTTAAACCTTAATAAAGGAATCTTTTCTTCAAAATTTATTCGTTTTGCCACTTCAAACAACATATGACAATTAATAGTAAACACCTTACTTTATACTTTACTTATATACTTAGGACTAATAACACTTAAAGTTCTTTATAAGTGACACTACTTGTAAAGTGAATTTGAAGATAAAAAATTATTGTATAAGTAGTCTTTGAGTAGCATTCCACAATTGTGTATCTCATTGTTTTATGATATTATAATTACATGTTGTTTCACACACACTCACAAGCCTTAATAAGAAGCACATTTGTGAAACTTAATCTAAAAGGGCAACACATTCCAAGAAAAGCCTTTCTAGTATCCAAACCCTAGAATAATGTTATTCTCGGGATTCGCGTTTATCAACTTGCATTACATTACTTATGCATAAAAGCATCTTGCTTCTTTAAAGGTTAGTCCTTACCGAACCAATGATGCTGATTTTAGATATTGGATCTTATATTGTCTTGAAGACCGTGAGTGCATAATCTTGCAATCACAAAAGGCAAGTTCACACTTGCTCATGTCCTTTGATTATTTTATGTAAAGTATTTTGCAAATCCAGTGTTGTCATCACCTGCATTTTAAAAAGGACAGAAAATACTATTTTCATAATAATGTGATTATAGGTTATTTACCATGAGGTAATAACCTACTATAAGAGTTCTGGTGGTAAAGGAACATATTATCTAGGACTTAACAACCAATGTCGCCAGTGATTCTTGCGCCGTATATTACGCGTTGACCATGAGATTTGGAATGGGACGGAGAAGTCAGCTGTATATTTTCCCTCTCGCATGGAGCCGGATGTGCGGGTCGTGGCTGTTATCACTCGTAGCGTGCATATTATATGGTAATTGGTAGAGGATATGCAGCATATGGGTGGGAGCCCTCAACGTCCCACGATAGTTCCAAGATCTGAGCCTGCATCGCCAATTGCCCTAATTCAATAGGTGGGATGGCGTACACCAAGGAGACATGCGGGGTCGCGGAGAAGGCAGTGATTGGCTTGGATCTTAGTCTAGGCCTCACACCAAGTAAGTGTGAACGAACCTGCAATTCGGATTTGCAACAAATCTAAGATCTCTCATGGGTAAAGTAACGCACCTCTGCAGAGTGCAAGAACTATAACTTGTTATTCCCTGTTCCGGGAAGGAGCTGCGAACGCGGCGGGAAAGGAATTCCATGAAAGTTCTGGTAAACCCGTGAAGGCTAACGGACATAGTTTTTCAGAATAAAAGCAACCTTTGAAGAAATATTTCCAAAAACCTGCATTGCCTATGACCTATGGTCTGTGGCCGTAGATATAGTGCATCAAACAATCCTTTTCTAGTGAACTTGCTGACTACGCTTGTACTCAACGTATCTTCTTAACCCTTGATAGCTTCTGAAGCCAGTATAGACGATGTCTACATCAAGTTATGCTCCAAGAATCATCACCAGAATCTAAAGTTCTCCGATGAAGTCAAGAAAGTCAACATATATATCAACTCAAATGAAGACGAAGTTGCGGATTAGATAAGAATAGAATCTCTAACCATAGAACCTACTTTTGTAGAGTATTGCAATAGTTGCAATGCAAGCCTTAATAGTTTAGATACTAGTATATTAGTATAATAGATTTGAGTTGATTATTTATAATTCTTCTTTATAAGAAGTTTCTTTCTCTCTCTTTAACCTAGAGTGTTCTCTGGATCTTGTGTAAAGAGTTGAGTTGTAACCTATAGTCATGTTTTGGACCTGCTATGTTTCTGTTGTACTACTCTGAGGGATGTAATACTAGTGAACGGTGTTTCATTGGTGTTATGTCAACGACTATAGTGTACTACAACATGCAGTGGTATGTTGGGTCACCGCAGAAGGCCTCCGGGATGATCTCCCCTCCAGCAGGGTGCCGGGAAGAACTTCAGATCCCCCCTAATCTAGGGACGATGGTGGCGGCGGCTATAGACGGTTTCGTAGATTTCTGATCGGGTACTCAGGGTTTCTGCATCGGGGGATTCTTATAGGCGAAGGGGGAGACCGAGGCGGCGACCAGGGCGACCAAACCCTAGCCAGGCGCGGGCTAGGGCCCACCCGCTCCTAGGGTGGGTTTGCCCCCCCTGGCTAGCCTCCTGGGCTCTCCTCTGGACTTCTTGTTCCCCACGGAAAGTAATTGACTTTTTCCTTTGTCCCGTCCAATTCCGAGAATATTCCTTTACTAACTTTTATGAAACCAAAAACAGCAGAAAACAGGCATCTGGCACTATTGCAACTTGTTAATAGGTTAGTAACAAAAAACATGTAAAAAGCACCTCAAAGTGTGGACAAGTAAAGCAAAGTAGATACTAAACAAGCATGGAGCAACAAAAATTATAGATACGTTTCCAACGTATCAACATCCCCAAGCTTAACTCATGCTCGTCCTCGAGTAGGTAAGTGATAACAGAATAATTTTTGAGGTGAACATGCACCCTTACAATAAAGATTCAACCATTTGCAAGCATTGAAAGCTAGGATCAAAGAACTCTAAACATGTGCATGAAAGGATGGAGTTCTAACAATAGGAGATAGTAACTATGCATGCAACATGGCAAGCTACAAACAAAGATCATGAATAACATGCATTGAAAAAAATTTGTTTGTTTCACATACAGAAAACATAGCATAGTGGCAATCAGCTTGTCCCTCATAGAGTAGCAATATAGATGCATAGGACACCTTCAAAGTTCACAAGGATGACTAGAAACAAATAGCACAAGAACAAGTAATATCACAATATGCATCAATTAATAAGCTTTGGAACACTGCACACAGAATGACAACTATGCTCTCTTAATGGTGCCTGAAGGTAGAAGGTGGAGACTCAATAATGGTGGAAGAAAGGCCTTTTTGTAAAGGAAGCAGGGATTACAATTTTCAAAAAGAGCTTCCAAAAATTATGGTACTTGTTAGCTTTTAGCCCTCATTGCCCCTATCATAAGCATCTTCAAGTGGTTAAGGTTAAAGTGGCAAAGATGGAGTATATGCTTGACGAAGTATAAGTTGGAAATCTCAAGTCCCTTGAATATGAGGGCCACACCTCATGCATACTCAAATTTGGATCCAGGCAAGTTCTTGTCATTGTAAGTATTTGCATATCATTGAGAACCGCCAACGGGGTACCCCTTTCACATGGTACAGGAGTTTTCCCATAACCAAAATGACAAGGCAAGCAGACAATGATCCTCTCAGCAATCTTTTTATTTAGCATATGCATAGATTTTTATTGAGGATGCTTCATAGATAGCTCACTATGGTGATGTTGCAAGTTTCCACCATGATTAGGCATGGCTTAGGCTAGCGGCCCAGGCGTTTCTCTAACACAGAATACAAACTCCATGGACTTACAAGTTCCCTCTTTATTTCACACCGGGGACATCCATAGACAAAAGAGCATGATATAAACTGAGTACAAAGTACAAGTGCAATGTTGAAAACGTTCCCCGTGACACCACGGTTCTGCTAATTCCAACTTATAAGTGCAAGCATATACAACAAAGTTGTCATAATGGTTCAAGTTTATTAGGGGAAAAGAATAAAGTGTGTCATCAAGTTCGTGAGGGCTTTAATCACTAAGTTTTCACATAACAAAATAGTTTTTAATTCGAAGGTAGCTGAAAACAAGAATATACTTGGAATGGTGTAATGCACCATGCATAGGAGTTTATAGTGGACACTCTGGAAAAACAACGCATAATTTCTTCAAGGCACGCTAAGCAATCCCAATTGTTTGGAACAAAACATGCTACAACAATAATCACTAAGCATAATTCTAAAACAACACCTAGCATGTCATGCTAGACTCTAAGTCAGAGTCAATGCAAGCTCCTCTTGCACATCAAGCAAGAACTTGTTACTCCTTTCCAAAACCAAGCAAACTTATTTGCAAAACAACACAGCGAGAATGGGGGTCCAAACTTACTTTATTCAAGCAAACTAAACAACTAAGCAAAGCAAATGAAAACTAAGAC
Organism: Avena longiglumis; assembly: GCA_030063025.1. NCBI lineage: Eukaryota > Viridiplantae > Streptophyta > Magnoliopsida > Poales > Poaceae > Avena > Avena longiglumis. The sequence goes on along the minus strand of CP125976.1, from coordinate 69,212,516 downwards.
ACTCCAAGAACAACACAACTGTGATTGAAACAATAAAAACAAAGTGTCTAGACAGACCTGAGCTTTTTATTGATGAAGAAGGGGATGCCTTGGGCATCCCCAAGCTTTGACGCTTTTACCTCTTGGATATTTCTTGGGTGACACCATGGTGGCATCCCCAAGCTTGAGCTTTTGTCCATTCTTCATCTCATTACATCATTCTCTATCTACACCTGAAATTTTTCCTTCATACAAAACTTCACACAATCTTCATTAGCAACATTAGCTTATTCAAAAGATATTAGACCTCTCGTAAAAGCTTTGAAACAGCAAGACTTTTCACTAAAAACACAATCTACTGTAGCAACTCCTTCAAAAGCTCAATTCACCTAAAGAGAACTCAAAAAGGAATCAATAAGAAGCAAACGCAAATAATGGCAGAAATTTGTCAAAACAGACCAGCGGGTAGAAACCGATTTTTTCGAACATCTTATGTTATCTAACATACTGGGGGATTTATTTGTAAATTTTGAGCTCAATCCGAGTTACAGAGACTCCTCACGAATATTTTTGGTGGAGGACAGAAATCTGTTTCGAGACAGCAACTCCCCAAATCTTACTTCCCTCTCTTTAGAGGTCATTCTTGGCATAAAAAACAAACAAAAAGGATAAGGAGAGGTCATTACTGAAGTAATAGCTTCCAAGACTCAAGGAAACTCTTGGGTTATCTCCCAACAAGTACTTTTCTTTAACTCCTTTAAGTTAGGCACAAGAAGCAAGAAGAATCAAGTATTTTCAAATGAGGAAGCATTAACATCAAATCTTGCTTTCAAAGGAGGAGCAAAAAGCAACTTCTCTCTCCTCATAGGGAAGTTTTCAATACCTTTCTTGAATGTAAATTGATATTTTATGGTTCCTTCTTTCATATCAATGATGGCACCAATTGTTCTAAGAAAAGGTCTTCCCAAAGTAATAGGACAAGAAGCATTGTATTCAACATCCAAAACATAGAAATCCATAGGGACATAAGCATTATTAACCATAATGAGAACATCATTAAAACTCCCCATGAGTTTATTTTTAGCATTATCATTGAGTGGGACATCTAAATAACAATCTTACAATGGTGGCAAATCAAGCATTTCATAAATATTCCTAGGCATAATAGAGATACTAGAACCAGGATCACATGAAGCTTTGAGATCAAAGTCATTCACTTGCATATTAATAATGGGTTCCCAACTATCTTCTACTTTCCTAGGAATAGAAGCTTTGTGTTTTAGCTTCTCTTCCTTAATCTTAACAAGATCATCTGTAATGTGTTTAGTAAAGGCAACATGCATATCACTAGCATCAGGACTTCTAGCAAACTTTTGTAGGAACATAATCACTTCAGAAATATTGCAACCATCAATATCAAAGTCAAACTTAGCATCACTGGTAGTAGGATAAATTGGCTTAGGCATAGTAGGAGGAGGAATAGGGACTACTGGTGTTTTAGTGGTGATAGTGCACACACTATTGTTTCTATCAATTTCAGCTTCCCTTTCCCACCTAGCATGGAGTTGACCTAACAGCCTAACATTTTCATCAATAGTAACTTGTATGGCATGAGCAGTAGCAAAAGTGTTTTCCATAGTTTTAGGTTTAGCAGCCATTTTATTAATCAAGGAAGACTGAGCTTTAGACAAAGAGGATATATTTTTCTCAACAGTTAAAAGCTTTTCCTCTATAGTCTTATTGAAAGTGGTTTGTTTACTAATAGAGTCCTTGAGCATGACTTCAAGTTCAGAGGGGGCACTTCTAGTATTATTTTAAGTGCTTCCATAGGAATTGCCATTATTAGGAGGATAAGGCCTATAGTTGTTAACACCAAAATTATTCCTATAGGCATTGTTTTTGAATTGTTGTTTCTAATGAAGTTCACATCAACTTGATCTTCTTGAGCAACCAAAGAGGCTAAGGGAACATTATTAGGATCTAGAGGAGATTTCCCATTAACAATCATAGCCATAATAACATCAATTTTTTCACTCAAAGAGGAAGTTTCCTCACCAGAATTTACCTTCTTACAATGTGTAGCTCTCTCAACATGCCATTCAGAGTAGTTAGGCATCATATTGTCAAGGAGTCTTGTTGCAACACCCAAGGTGAGGCCCATGAAAGTACCTCCAGCAGCTGAATCTAGCAGGTTCCTAGAAGAGTAGTTCAAACCTGCATAAAAAGTCTGGATAATCATCCAAGAAGTGAGTCCATGAGTGGGACAATTCTTAACCAAATTTTTCATTCTTTCCCAAGCTTGATCAACATGTTCATTATCAAGTTGTTTAAATTTCATAATGTCACTTATCATAGCAATATGATACGCCCAATTTGCATCACCATTCTATATCATAATTTACCTCTATTCATTGATATTTGTCTTATTATGAGGTATTACTTATTGCTTTTCATCTATTTATGCATGTTGGATGATTCTTTGAGGATGGACCGTCGGAGTCTGGATTCTGATGGAAAAGAAGGCGTTTCGGTGCAATTTCATGAAGATCAGAAAAATACCAGAAAAATATGGAAACATATTATTTTACCTGAGGACGAAGGAAGCCAGAAGGAGGAGCGAAGGGGGGCCGTAGGGGGACCACACCCCTAGGCGCGGGCCCACCTGAGGTCGTGCCTAGGGAAGGTGTGTCCCACCTGCCTAGCCTCCGACTCTCCCCCTTCGCCTATAACTTCCCTTCAGAACCCTAAGCCTCGGGGAGCAACCATAGATAGGTTTCCGACGCCTCTGGGGGGCGGAAAACACCGAGAGAGAAAGATCTCTCCGGTAGACAGATTTCTGCCGGGGAAATTCCTTCTCGGAGAGGGGTGACCATCGCCATCAACACCATCATCAAGCTAGGCTTCATCGGTATCAGCATCATCATCCACACCATCATCTCCACCAGAACCATCATCACCACTCCGTCTTGCTGTAACAATTGTGTTGGATATTGCTTTAGTTCTTAGGGGAAACTTTCCCGGTGTTAATTACTATTGTAGTTGATGCTTGTGAGTGGAACCATTGGATTATTTTTTATATTCAGATTGTTATCCATTATCATATCATCTTTGATCTTGATCCATATGATGTCTTGTGAGTAGTTCGTTGTGTTTTTGAGTATATGGGAGAAGTCATGTTTTTAGTAGTGAATCTATGATGAGTTATTATTCAATGGTTTAGTATTTAAGTTGTGGTGCTATTCTTCAAGGGAGTGTAGGATCTCAGAGTTTAAGGTTGTGGTTAGATTTATATCTTAATTACTTTCCTGTAGTTACGGATGTTTGTAGGGGGTTTAATCACAAGTATGTATTAGTCCTAGGAAGGGCGGTATGTTAGCATAGGTTCACCCACACAACACTTACAAACACCAAAGAAGAGTACTCAGCTATTTGAAGCGAAAGCACTTGACAGAATTCCCATGTGTCCACGAGAACGTTTGGTCCTTATAAGTATTTCCACCGGCTTGACCTTTGCTAAGAAAGGATTAGGCCACTTGCTATATTTGTTTACTATCTTTGTTACTTGCTCTTTGTTTTGTTGCCTCGTCAGAAAACCACTAAAAATCCGTTCGCTAAGTATTCACAGGGATTTCCTATTCCATACCACTGTTCATCACCTTTTGCTCCTCGTTGGGATTGACACTCCTATTTATCAAAAGTACTACGATACACCCCCTATACTTGTGGGTCATTAAGACTATTTTCTGGCGCCGTTGCCGGGGAGTGAAGCGCTATTGAATAGTGGAACTGGTAAGGGAAACTTTTACTGTGAGTATTGCTTTTGTTACTGCTTGTTACTTTGATTCCAATATGGATAACCCACTTGGTTTTCTATGTGGGAAAACTACTACCACTGCTAGGGTAGTAGATGAACCACCACCTGTTGAGATAGATCCTTTTAAGATACCTACAAGTATTGTTGATCGTGTTATGGATAATTATTATTTTGGGGATGGAACTGTCCATCGCGATGATCACTTGCTTTTTATCCATCAATTATGCAGGTTGTTTAAGTGTGCAGGTATCACAACTGAACAGGTGAAGAAGAATTTACTATCCATATCCTTGAAAGGGAGAGCTGAAGAATGGTATAAGCTGCTGAAGAATGGACAATCCATGGAATGGGAGGAGATGGCATCTCTCTTTTACTCTAAATTTTATCCTCCCAGTGAAATTCATAAGGATAGAAATCTTATATATAACTTTTGGCCTCTTGATGGAGAAAATACAGCTCAAGCTTGGGGTAGATTGAAGTTAATAATGCTTAAATGTCCTATTCATAAACTCCCTAACAATATTATTCTCAATAAGTTTTATGCTAGGCTTTCTCTTCATGATAAAGATTTACTAGATGCTTCTTGTGCTGGATCATTCACACGTATGAAGGAAGAAGCTAAATGGGATCTCTTGGACTGTATTCAAGATAACACTGAGGCTTGGGAGAATGATAAAGGAAGAAAGTCAGGTATAAATTATGATTATGATCGCATTAAATCTTTTATGGGAACTGATGACTTCCTTGATATTAGCAATGAGTTTGGTCTTGATTCCCAAAGTATTGCCAACTGTTTTAAGTCCTTTGCCTCTTACATAGAAATTCCCAAAAAGAATCAGAATAAGTACCATTTTCCTTATAAAGATGTTGTTAATCATGTTCCTGTTTGAAGTACTCAAGTTTGTACTACTATTCATATTGTGCTTGAGCCTCATGTTGAGAAAATTCCTTTCCCAGCCAAGGTAAAGGAGTATTCTATGATTATTAGTGCAAATAACAAAGGTACAATGAAAACTGTGGAGCCTGGTAAGCAATTGAATGTTGAACCTGTGGTAGCTATTGTGAAAGACACTGTCACTAGAAATATAGAGGATGAGCACATTGTCTTCCGTGAAGACGCTTCTAATATTATCTCTCATCCTAGTAAGGCTAGAAAAGCTAGTGTTCCTGTGCTTTCTGTTAAAATTGGTGATCATTGCTATTATGGTTTATGTGATATTGGTGCTAGTTCTAGTGTTATTCCTTATAAGCTTTATAGGGAAATTATGCATGAGATTGGTCCTTGTGAGCTTGAGGAAATTGATGTGGTTATCCACCTTGCTGATAAGGAAACCATTTGCCCCATTGGCATTGTAAGAGATGTGGAGGTTCTCTACGGTAAGGTTAAGTATCCTGCTGATTTTCTAGTTCTTAATTCAATAGCTAGTAAAACTTGTCCTATCATTTTTGGTAGACCTTTCTTGAACACTTGTGGAGCTATTATTGATTATAACAAGGAAAAAGTTTTAACTAAGTTTGATGGAGATTCTTATGAGTTTAACTTTTCCAAATTTGCTAAAGCTCCTTGTTAAAATAGCTTGCCTAATAAAGATTTCAGGATGGAACAACTTGCTTCTATTGATCCAGTCTATGACCTTGGACCTCTTTTTGATGACTGTAAGTATGCTTATTCTGATGATAAAGTTGTTTCTAGCGATAGCTATATTGTCAACTTTATTAAAAATGCTTCTGAAAGTTATTATGAGAGAGGGAAACATGGTTTTATGCATCTTAATGATGTTAAGTTTCCCCATTTTATTTTGAAAGCTTTAAAGTTGCATCTGTTTTGTCTTCCTATGCTTGTGGATTTTTGTTTCAATAATTAGTTTTCTCATGATACCCCCATGCATAGGAAGTGGGTTAGACTCAAGTGTGTTGGTTATTTGCTTCTTGATGCTCTCTTTCACTTCAAATATATATATCCTATGTGAGCATCCTTGAAAGTTTCAAGCCTAACTTAAAGGCATTAAAGAAAAGTACTTGTTGGGAGATAACCCAAGAGTTTTTGTCGAGTCTTGGAAGTATTACCTCAATAATAACCGCTCCTTATCCTTTTTGTCTTCGTTTTTGAGTCAAGTTCAACTACTTTTGTGAAGTAGAGGAGTTGTGAAAAGTGGCTGTCCTGGCACAGATTTTTGTGTTGTATTGTAAAAATTCGTGAGGAAGCTCAGTACTTCGGATTTAGATGCATTTTTCTAAACTTGTTATCCAGGTTGTTACCCAAATTTCATTAGTTCTGCACTTTTTGATATGATCAATATAAGGTTCTTGAAATATTCAATCTTTACCTACTGGTCTGTTTTGACAGATTTCTGTCATCCTTTGCATTTGCCTCTTATAGAAGCTTTTGTATTGATGGGTTTTCAGTTGAAGTGTGTACCAAAGGTTTATTGTTTTTGCTTACACTAATGTTGTCTTTGAGTTTGTGCAAGGGTTTTGTATGAAGGAAATTCTCAGGAGAAAGAGGAAAGGAATCAGCAAAGTTCGTCTTTGAATAGGTAAAAGTGGTGAAAACAGAAGGTTCGTGAAAGTCCAATCTTTTTATATGTTTGATGTTTTTAATACATAAGGAAAGTTACGAGACGGAAATTAAGAGGAGACGGAGCCCGGGGTGGACAACCCCACCCAAGGCGCGGTCCTATCCTGGCCGCACCTGAGGGGGGTGTCCCCTCCTCGAACTCCGCCTCCGTCTCGTTTCCGTGTCAAAACCTTCCTTATGCATTGAAACTTCGTAATATATAACCCCCCCGGACCCCTCGAGGTTCTTGCATCATGTTCTCGTCGTGTTTTCATTTTGATCTGTTTCTGTCAGGAAATCTTCTCAAGTTTAGAGCACCATGGCCTCCGCCAACGACAAAGGCAAGAAGCCCATGGAGATAAATTTGGAATAACAAACCACCGCAGGAACAAGGGGAAGGAAACCTACTTCTGTATCAGTGATTAGCACCATGGATGCTTTTTCTCGTAACATGCAGGGAATCGTAGCCTTTGGTCCAAAACTCAGATACTGCCCTGAAGCAGCGAAAGCCGTTCGAACCACTAACGAGTTTTGTGATATGTACCGTGCATTGAGGATGAAGGTGGATCTGCTTCAAGAGGAGAATAACAGGCTTCGTAAGATACTGGAAGATTTTCTGAATCATGATAAGAGAACACCACCACCACCACAAAAGTAGTAATTCGTCATTAGGTTTGGCATCCCCTTGGCTTGTTTCAAGCTTGGGGGAGTGTCGCGGTATCACCACCATTATCTTCTACCTTTTATCTTTTTAGTGGATTCGTATATGTGGTACAGAAGTTATCTTATAGTTTGGTTTGCATGTGGAAGTATCTCTCCTTTAGTCGATTATCTATGTATCCCTTGGTGTGAGTGCCTTTATTGAATATTAATGAGAAGTCTAATCTTTTACTTTTGCACTTCTTATTTTAGTTTGCAATCTCTATTATATGATGGATCTTGTTGATCAGTATTGGCACCACTTTGGGAGCATCAAGTGGATCTAAATTGGTTTTGGCAAACCAAGTTCTGGTCAGTAGCAACAATTTTTGAGGTTTGAAAGAAAAGGAGAAAGAAAAAAGGCTTACAGGTATTTGGTATCATTTGTTTTCTTTCTTGTTGGCTCATAAGCTTAGTATTTTTTATTTAAGATCTTTTGTGTCTTCAAGTAAGATTGCATGTTTGGCTTTATTACTTCTATGTTTGCTTGTTTCTTTCAACTCTCTTGCTTGATACCCAGCCTTGCTAGCCAAAAACCTGTCTTGAGAAGGAATACTTCTCATGTTTCCAAATACCTTTGATCCAAAAACCTTTTCCACTTGTGTCCACCATATCTGCCTAGTAGATATTGCTATTCCAAGCAAATTCTCAAGCTTCATCTACCTTCCAAATTAAAAAGTATTATGTTATGTGAAAACTAGTTAGTAAAGCTCTCACGAACTTGATGCCACACTTTATTTTCTTGCCCCTAATAAACTTGAACCATTGTGGACATCGAAGTTGTATATGCTAGCATCTATACGTTGGAATTAGCAGAACCGTGCTATCACGGGGAACATTTTCAACATAGCACTTGTACCTTGTACATCGCTGATATCGTGCTCTTTTGTCTATGGATGTCAATGATGTGAAATAAGAGGGGAACTTGTGAGTCCATGGAGTTTGTACTTTGTGTTAGAGAAACGCCTGAGCCGCTAGCCTAATCCATGCCTAATCATGGTGGAAACTTGCAGCACCACCATAGTGAGCATTCTATGAAGCATCCTCAATAAAAAACTATACACATAGTAAATAAAAAGATTGCTGAGGTGCTCATTGTCTGCTTGCCTTGTCATTTTGGTTACGGGAAAGCTCATGTACCATGTGCAAGGGGTGCCCCGTTGGCGGTTCTCAATGATATGCAAGTACTTACAATTAAAAGAACTTTCCTGGGCCCAAAAGTTGAGTAGCATGAGGAGTGGCCCTCATATTCAAGGGACATGAGATTGCCAACTTATATTTCGTCAAGCATATACTCCATCCTTGTTCACTTTAACCTTAATCATCTCAAGATGCGTATGATAGGGGCAATGAGGGCTCAAAGCTAGTAAGACCATAATCTTTTGGAATCTCTTTATGACTTGTAATCTCTGCTTCCCTCTATGAAGGGACCTTTCTTCCACTTCCAATTTGAGTCAGTAAACCTACTTCCTCTCTATCTCCAGCAAGCATTTAAGTTGTTGTGTTTCAAGCATTCATATGGTGATTTATTCAATCGTGTTCTTTATCTTCCTTGTTTGCACAAAACTCTTATCTAGTGAGTATTACTTTGAAAGCCTTCACTTGTGAAAAACCTTTTTGAGCAAAGAGTGCTCCTGTTTTGAAACTTCTACAAAAAGCCTGTTGTGAAACTGTTTGCCAGGTGTTCTCTGACCAAGAACAAGTTTGCCAATTCCAATTATGATTTATCTTTATGCATCTCTATTGTGACTGTTGTACTTGGTTGCAAGCTAAGTTATATAATGGTGAGTTGATTTCTTCTATGAGGTGTTCAATGGTAAGTGTGATGCTTCTTGTTCGTATTCTTTTATTGACACTTCAATCCATAAACTCGTGGACATGTTTACTGAGCTTAGTATTTGCTTGGGGATAAGCGAAGTCTAAGCTTGGGGGAGTTAATACGCCCAATTTGCATCACCATTATATATCATAATTTACCTCTATTCATTGATATTTATCTTATTATGAGGTATTACTTATGGCTTTTCATCTGTTTATGCATGTTGGATGATTCTTTGAGGATGGAACGCCGGAGTCTGGATTCTGATGGAAAATAAGGCGTTTCGGTGCAATTTCGCGAAGATAAGAAAAATACCAGAAAAATATGGAAACATATTATTTTACCTGAGGACGAAGGAAGCCAGAAGGAGGAGCAAAGGGGGCCCGCAGGGGGCCCACACCCCCTAGGCGCGGGCCCACCTAACGTCGCTCCTAGGGCAGGTGTGGCCCACCTGCCCGGCCTCCGAATCTCCCCCTTCGCCTATAACTTCCCTTCGGAACCCTAAGCCTCGTGGAGCGACCACAGATAGGTTTCTGCCGCCTCTGGGGGGCGGAAAACACCGAGAGAGAAAGATCTCTCTGACAGACAGATTTCTGCCGGGGAAATTCCTTCTCGGAGAGGGAAGACCGTCGCCATCAACACCATCATCAAGCTAGGCTTCACTGGGATCAGCATCATCATCATCCACACCATCATCTCCACCAGCACGATCATCACCACTCCGTCTTGTTGTAACAATTGTGTTGGATATTGCTTTAGTTCTTAGGGGAAACTTTCCCGGTGTTAATTACTATTGTAGTTGATGCTTGTGAGTGGAACCATTGGATTATTGTTTATGTTCAGAGTATTATCCATTACCATATCATCTTTGATCTTGATCCATATGATGTCTGGTGAGTAGTTCGTTGTGTTCTTGAGGACATGGGAGAAGTCATGTTGTTAGTAGTGAATCTGTGATGAGTTATTATTCAATGGTTTAGTATTTAAGTTGTGGTGCTATTCTTCTAGTGGTGTCATGTGAACGTCGACTATATGACACTTCACCATTTATGGGCCTAGGGGGATGCATTGTGTATTTGTATACTAATCGTTGGGTTGCCGGAGTGACAGAAACCTGAACCCCCGTTAGGACACCTTTGCACAACGGAGTGTAGGATCTCAGAGTTTAAGGCTGTGGTTAGATTTATATTGTAAGGGTCCCAAACTTTAATAAGGTAGAGTCCCCTGTGTTTACAATGCTAGTCCCTGGATCAATAGCTAGCATCCACAGTTAAGATGTAATATCAAGAAACAAAGGTCATAATACAACTTTATAACCAGGAATAACATAATTTTATTACATCTTACATAGCTCATTTGGCTATTACATTACATTGCAGCAGAATATCTATAAGCATGGGGTCCTTCATCTTCAAAGTGCCACAGTGCATATGTTGGTTGTAGACTTTGTAATCCTAATCAACACACTTCACTAAATCAATCAAACCTGCAACATAACATATTACAGCCACAAGGGTCAATACATTTGAATTGTATTGGCAAGTGATACTATGGTAATATAGTGGATTCTATCATCTATATGCATTTGGCTAAGTGGATCTTAGGCTTGCTTTGCTCAAAATAGATTTTCCTTATCATTTGAAAACACTAAGTTTTGCTTGACAAAATAATCTTTCCCAAGGCATCTCCCAATCAAAGATTGAAGATCCATTAACCCTTGTTCAACCACAAGTTTTAACTTAGAAATTTGGATGATGAGATTCTTGATTGCTTCCATGTCTTGATGCTCAAATTGTCCTTTACCAGGGACATGGCTAAGTACTTAGGTTTTACACTCTACAGAGGTGGTGCACTTTCCCCACAAGACTTGATTTCACCAAGACAAGATCTTTCAGAAGCCTTTCCTTATACCAAATGGACGCGTTCCAACATATCATACCACTACCACCAACTGTCCAAATGGCTAAGTTCTAGCAACCTATATGATCCAGGCAGAGCCCATATGCCAAGTGGTTGCACTTGAAGCTTCTCAACATTTGACATCTCAAATCTCTTTGTTCCTGGGTGGCCATCCACAAGTGAGATACACAAGGTTCACCAGTCCCCTGGCCTTGTGTAACCACTCAACCAAAAACCACCAAGCAATTACCATTCCACCCAGGTGATTCATTAACTTAGTTGTTTTATTAAACAAAAACACAAGTCCTCAGACTTAGAAATTTTTCCATAGAGTGAATATATATTCCACCCTTGTTTTCTACTAGCTAAGCTAATCATGATAGTGGTAGGAGTCTTAACTTAGGAAATTTTACTAAGGTTTCTTCTACTAGGATTTCCCATAGCAAGGTTTATACTTAGCAAAAATTCCATGCAAGTTTTACTTAGAAAAATCACTAATGCATAGTGAAAGTAATTGGGACAAAAGTATGAAGCATCACTTGCCTTTTTGGTAGAGTATAAGTTCACTCCTTGTCCTTGCTACAATCACACTCTTCAAGTCACTACAATTCAATCAAGCAAGGCACAAGTTCAATCTACCATTCAAGCAATTCATCAAATAAACAAGATAATGTATGCAAGCATGCCAAGGATTGTTTTATTTGGAAAATGGTTCCTAATGGGTCATAAACATTTGAAAACACCTAATGGTAATTTTATAAAGTGGCAAAGTCATTTGCAAAAGATTTCACTCGGGCTGTTCTGATTCATCGAAAACGGTTCGTGCGGATAGACTAACACAGATCGTAGGATTTAAGTCACATCGCACGGCTCAGGTCACATATACCGTTTCGGTTTAAGTAAATCTATTGAGTCCACTGGATCACGATCTAACGGCTTATATGAGTTTGACCATCAGCTGGCGGCGCCGGCGGTGACGACTGGCGGCGCACGCTCTGTCCGAGGTGGTACGGCCGTTCTAGGAAGCGAGAGAAGAGGAGGAGAGGCTCACCGTGATCACAAGGACATGGGAAAGCTCGACGTGCTGGTTGTAGACGAAGGGGTGCTCGCATGTGCTGGCGATTGCTCGCCGGAGTTGCTGTGGGCGGCGGGTGTCTCTGGAGGTCGTCGAGGGCGAGGCTGCGATTCGTGCCGGAGCAAAATAAGTACATGGTTAAACGCGGGAGGGTGTGGTGTACACGCGAGCATGATCGAGAAGGCTCGGGTGGTCTAGCTTACCAGGGGGAGGTCGTCGGAGAAGAACCAGACGGTGGGGGCGGCGGTTGTTGTCGTTGCCGATGTTCTGGTGTGCGCGCGGGTGAGCTGGCGATGCGGGAAGGTCCGCCAGGAGATGGGGATCACAGCTGCGTGCTCGAGGAGGCAAGAGGTGGCATGGGGCTGCCGGAATCCTCGCCGGAGCATCGTCGGACAGAGGGTGGTGTGGAGAGGAATTGTCGCAGCCTGGTGGCTCCAGTGGGGTGGCGTCTGGGGGCAAAGAGAGAGAAGAGGGAGGCGATTAATACCGCGTGGTCACGGCAAGAGATTAACGCCGCATTAAGGCAAATTCAACCGGAGAAATCAATGGCAGCAACGGCTGGGCGAGTTCAACGCGAGGAGGAAGAAGATGACGTGGCGTGGGGCCGTCTGGCAGCGAGAGAGGGGAAAGGGAAATGGGGTCCATCTGCCAGCGTCTGTGTGGGTCGTTTCGCGAGTGAGAAAATGTTTCGGGGAAGTGGAAGTAGGTGGGCTTGCTGGGCCTAGTTGGGCTGGCCGGCTGGGCTGTGTCCATTTCTATTTTTTTCTTCCTGATTGCTTTTTCTTTTTCTAATTCTATTTTCTGTTTTGAATTTCAAACAACAATTCAAACAACCAAAACAATCCAAACTTCCACCAAACTTTTGCATTTGTATTTGGTTCTGTTTAACAACATAAACCAAAGTTCCAAAATAAAATAATTTGGTTCTTTTTAGGACCCATTAATAATTAAATAAATGGACCTTAGTTATTTGATTCAAATAGGGTTTGATTTATTTAAAAACTCTATTTGAAAATCTAAAATAATATCAAAAACAAATCTGTAGGTTTTATTTGAGAATATAAAATACTTGGAAAACTTATTTAAAATAATTTAATAAGTTTTAGTGTTTATTTAAAATGGGAAAAGCCTTTACTTTAATAAATTTGGTTTATTAATAAACACTCATTTTTATTTAAATAAACCTTTACTCTTTTAATAAAAACAAAATATTTTATTTCAAAAGCTTGGCCAAGGTTTAATTTGGCTATATAAAATAATCCTTATTTATATTTCTACCTTTTCTTTTGGAAACCAAATCTTTTATTAAAAGATCCAAAAATAGTAATTTTAAATATTTTGAAGTTTATTGTTTATTTATCTTTTTAAATCCCTTTAGGATTTTATTTGATCCAAATAGGTTTTGAAAGTTTCCAATTGGATTCAAAAAGTTTCTTCTCACCCTGAAAATCAACAAAGTTTTATTTTATTCATTTATTTTTCACATTACAAGATTTGGAAAATCTTGGGATGTGACAGGCTACCACCCTTAAAATAAATCTCGTCCCGAGATTTGGTAAGGCTAGGGTTACAAATTGGTTCAAAACATCTAGGGTACTACCACCCTTAAAAAATTTCCAACCAATTTACATCTTGTCTTACTTGGGATCTTGGTGTAACTTTCCTGGACAGAAGTTTGCATAGTGGCCTATATCCTTGCATTTGAAACATGTGACAAGGCTGAGGTCTTGAGGTGGCTTCTCTGGACAATATGATGCATAATGTCCTAACTCTTTGCAGTGGTTGCACATCACTTGGCTAAAATCCTTCCTCATCTTGGGTTTCACTAGCTTTTGTTTGTCTTCTTGGCTCTTCTTCTTTTCTGGGCATTCACTGGCATAGTGTCCCATCTCTTTGCAATTGTAACATTGTACCTGGCTTATGTCCTTCTTCTTCTTTTTGGGTCTCTCCAAAGCTAGGAGTTCTTTTAGTTCATGTTCTTCATACCTCACCTCAGAGGTGGGAAATATTTCTCTCTTCTTGGGGCATTGATCTTCATGCTCCTTGGATGTATGATCCTTGTCTCCACAAATATTGCTAGCTTGGGTTCCCTCTAGAATAACATCTTTGTCATCCTTGTTGTCATTAGCCCTTTGGGAAAAGTTTTCTCCCATGTTGATCATTTGAGTAATCAATCCTTGCAACAATTGGGATTGAAGTTTCAAAATCCTTTGTATGGCTGGGTCTAGTCCATTGTTGTTGGCTAAAAGCTGAGTTGTCTCTTGGCTCAACTGGTTTTGGGTTGCTATAAGTTCTCTCATGTTGTCCTTTTGGTTGTTGTTGGTGTCATCAACCTTGATGTTGGTGTCTCTTGGAGTAGTCATCTGTGTGGGTTGGATTGGGATTAGAATAGGAAAAAATATTTCTAAGGGAATAATTCTAATCACACACATCACATTTCACACAAGCAATGTGCAAGCAATCACATACAAACATTCCACTCAAACAACAAAGTTCAAGCATATTATTAGGCAACCAAAAATACTTTTGCTACACCACATAAGTTGGTGGGTTTGACTTAAGCTAAATATGGTGGTCCATCTATATGGTTCACTTGAGATCCTTCCATCCTTCTTGGTTGATTCTCCTTGAACAAAATCTTTGTATCCTTGGAGAAAATTTCTCATGTCCTTGGTCACAAAATGAGGGTTCTTCTAAGTTGTGTTTCCTTAGTCTCCAAGTCTTGGGCAAGATTTCTTGTCTCATTTGTCCTTAGTGAAATCCAAGGTTGAAGTCCTTGGTGAAAATACTGAATATGTTGAAGTCATTAGAGTTGAAGAAGTTGAAGTCATTAGAGTTGAAGATGTCCTTTGCACATGGTGAAGTCTTTGGCCATGGGGTAGGTTTTTCCATCATGTTGAAGTATAAGAGATGTAGAGTTGAAACCAAAATGGTTGAGGAAAGAGTTTACAAGATTGTTTGTAAATAAGTTTTGGAACAAATACAACTCTTATCTTTCTAAGGGTTTTTGTCCAATCCTAGGGTTACAATCCTACAGGCAACACAATGCTCTGATACCATCTGTAAGGGTCCCAACCTTTAATAAGGTAGAGTCCCCTGTGTTTACAATGCTATTCCCTGGATCAATAGCTAGCATCCACAGTTAACATGTAATATCAAGAAACAAAGGTCATAATACAACTTTATAACCAGGAATAACATAATTTTATTACATCTTACATAGCTCATTTGGCTATTACATTACATTGCAGCAGAATATCTATAAGCATGGGGTCCTTCATGTTCAAAGTGCCACAGGCAGACATGTTGGTTGTAGACTTTGTAATCCTAATCAACACACTTCACTAAATCAATCAAACCTGCAACATAACATGTTACAGCCACAAGGGTCAATACATTTGAATTGTATTGGCAAGTGATACTATGGTAATATAGTGGAGTCTATCATCTATATGCATTTGGCTAAGTGGAGCTTAGGCTTGCTTTGCTCAAAATAGATTTTCCTTATCATTTGAAAACACTAAGTTTTGCTTGACAAAATAATCTTTCCCAAGGCATCTCCCAATCAAATATTGAAGATCCATTAACCCTTGTTCAACCACAAGTTTTAACTTAGAAATTTGGATGATGAGATTCTTGATTGCTTCCATGTCTTGATGCTCAAATTGTCCTTTACCAGGGACATGGCTAAGTACTTAGGTTTTACACTCTGCAGAGGTGGTGCACTTTCCCCACAAGACTTGGTTTCACCAAGACAAGATCTTTCAGAAGCCTTTCCTTAGACCAAATGGACGTGTTCCAACCTATCATACCACTACCACCAACTGTCCAAATGGCTAAGTTCTAGCAACCTATATGATCCAGGCAGAGCCCATAATGCCAAGTGGTTGCACTTGAAGCTTCTCAACATTTGACATCTCAAATCTCTTTGTTCCTGGGTCGCCATCCACAAGTGAGATACACAAGGTTCACCAGTCCCCTGGCCTTGTGTAACCACTCAACCAAAAACCACTAAGCAATTACCATTCCACCCAGGTGATTCATTAACTTAGTTGTTTTATTAAACAAAAACACAAGTCCTCAGACTTAGAAATTTTTCCATAGTGTGAATATATATTCCACACTTGTTTTCTACTAGCTAAGCTAAGCATGATAGTGGTAGGAGTCTTAACTTAGGAAATTTTACTAAGGTTTCTTCTACTAGGATTTCCCATAGCAAGGTTTATACTTAGCAAAAATTCCATGCAAGTTTTACTTAGAAAAATCACTAATGCATAGTGAAAGTAATTGGGACAAAAGTATGAAGCATCACTTGCCTTTTTGGTAGAGTATAAGTTCACTCCTTGTCCTTGCTACAATCACACTCTTCAAGTCACTACAATTCAATCAAGCAAGGCACAAGTTCAATCTACCATTCAAGCAATTCATCAAATAAACAAGATAATGTATGCAAGCATGCCAAGGATTGTTTTATTTGGAAAAGTGGTTCCTAATGGGTCATAAACATTTGAAAACACCTAATGGTCATTTTATAAAGTGGCAAAGTCATTTGCAAAAGATTTCACTTCATAAACCATTTTCAAAACAAGGTATCATTTTATGTGGTGTAGAAATGTTTTTACTAAGGCATTAATCTATAGGGTTCACAAAATATGTTTTCAAACCATAAAACTTTGTGTTTAGGGTCAGAGAGTTTGAAACAAAACATTTCCCAAAAGTTTTCTTCCAAAACCATTTTTAATAAATAAACTATATTTTTATTTGACTAGAAATGGTTTTAAATCAAAGAATCATTCTTTTGTTTCTCCAAATACATTTTTGAATACACAAAGTGTTTCCTAAGGTCAGTAGGTTAAAAAAATCCAATTGCCAAAGATTTTATCCCCAAAATCATTTTTGAACAATTTTTATAACCTAAACAAGCATAAAAATGTTTCTGCAAAAACAATCAGTTAAACAGAAACTTTTT
This sequence comes from Avena longiglumis, assembly GCA_030063025.1. Classification (NCBI taxonomy): domain Eukaryota; kingdom Viridiplantae; phylum Streptophyta; class Magnoliopsida; order Poales; family Poaceae; genus Avena; species Avena longiglumis. The sequence continues at coordinate 69,195,705 of CP125976.1, read as the reverse complement.
ACTAAACACATGGCATGTTTGGCTAGGGCTTGTTCCACTGATTCCATTGATACAAAGTTTGCAAAATTTGTACGTGTGGAACTAAAGTTATGGATTTTACAAAATCACAAATCTAATAGATTCAAATCTGTTTTTAAAACAAAGCACTGGACACATGGGCTGTTCTGATTCGTCGAAAACGGTTCGTGCGGATCGACTAACACAGATCGTAGGATTTAAGTCATATAGCACGACTGAGATCACATATACCGTTTCGGTTTAAGTCAATCTATTGCGTCCACTGGATCACGATCTAATGGCTTAGATGAGTTTGACCATCAGCTGGCGGCGCCGGCGGCGACGACTGGCGGCGCACGCTCTGTCCGAGGTGGTCCGGCCATTCTAGGAAGCGAGAGAAGAGGAGGAGAGGCTCACCGTGATCGCAAGGACGTGGGAAAGCTCGACGTGCTGGTTGCAGACGGCGGCGCCAGCATGTCGGGCGATTGCTCGCCTGAGTTGCTGTGGGCGGCGAGTGTCTCTGGAGGTCGTCGAGGGCGAGGCTGCGATTCGTGCCGAAGCAAAATAAGTACATGGTTAAACGCGGGAGGGTGTGGTGTACACGCGAGCATGATCGAGAAGGCTCGGGGTGGTCTAGCTTACCAGGGGGAGGTCGTCGGAGAAGAACCAGACGGTGGCGGCGGCGGTTGTTGTCGTTGCCGACGTTCTGGTGTGCGCGCGGGTGAGCTGGCGATGCGGGAAGGTCCGCCAGGAGATGGGGATCACAGCTGCGTGCTCGAGGAGGCAAGAGGTGGCGTGGGGCTGCCGGAATCCTCGCCGGAGCGTCGTCGGACAGAGGGTGGTGTGGAGAGGAATTGTCGCAGCCTGGTGGCTCCAGTGGGGTGGCGTCTAGGGGCAAAGAGAGAGAAGAGGGAGGCGATTAATACCGTGTGGTCACTGCGAGAGATTAACGCCGCATTAAGGCGAATTCAACCGGAGAAATCAATGGCAGCAACGGCTGGGCGAGTTCACCGCGAGGAGGAAGAATATGAGGTGGCGTGGGGCCGTCTGGCAGCGAGAGAGGGGAAAGGGAAATGGGGTCCATCTGCCAGCGTCTGTGTGGGTCGTTTCGCGAGTGAGAAAATGTTTCGAGGAGGGGGAAGTAGGTGGGCTTGCTGGGCCTAGTTGGGCTGGCCGGCTGGGCTGTGTCCATTTCTATTTTTTTCTTCCTGATTGCTTTTTCTTTTTCTAATTCTATTTTCTGTTTTGAATTTCAAACAACAATTCAAACAACCAAAACAATCCAAACTTCCACCAAACTTTTGCATTTGAGTTTGGTTCTGTTTAACAACATAAACCAAAGTTCCAAAATAAAATAATTTGGTTCTTTTTAGGACCCATTAATAATTAAATAAATGGACCTTAGTTATTTGATTCAAATAGGGTTTGATTTATTTAAAAACTCTATTTGAAAATCTAAAATAATATCAAAAACAAATCAGTAGGTTTTATTTGAGAATATAAAATACTTGGAAAACTTATTTAAAATAATTTAATAAGTTTTAGTGTTTATTTAAAATGGGAAAAGCCTTTACTTTAATAAATTTGGTTTATTAATAAACACTCATTTTTATTTAAATAGACCTTTACTCTTTTAATAAAAACAAAATATTTTATTTCAAAAGCTTGGCCAAGGTTTAATTTGGCTATATAAAATAATCCTTATTTATATTTCTACATTTTCTTTTGAAAACCAAATCTTTTATTAAAAGATCCAAAAATAGTAATTTTAAATATTTTAAAGTTTATTGTTTATTTATCTTTTTAAATCCCTTTAGGATTTTATTTGATCCAAATAGGTTTTGAAAGTTTCCAATTGGATTCAAAAAGTTTCTTCTCACCCTGAAAAACAACAAAGTTTTATTTTAGTCATTTATTTTTCACATTACAAGATTTGGAAAATCTTGGGATGTGACATATATGTTAATTACTTTCCTGTAGTTACGGATGTTTGCAGGGGGTTTAATCACAATTATGTATTAGTCCTAGGAAGGGCGGTATGTTAGCACAGGTTCACCCACACAACACTTACGAACACCAAAGAAGAGTACTCAGCTATTTGAAGCGAAAACACTTGACAGAATTCCCATGTATCCTCGAGAACATTTGGTCCTTATAAGTATTTCCGCCAGCTTGTCCTTTGCTAAGAAAGGATTGGGCCACTTGATCCGTTTGTTTACTGTCTTTGTTACTTTCTCTTTGTTTTGTTGCCTTGTCAGAAAACCACTAAAAATCTGTTTGCTAAGTATTCATAGGGATTTCCTGCTCCATACCACTGTTCAGCACCTTCTGCTCCTCGTTGGGATCGACACTCCTATTTATCGAAAGTACTACGATACACCCCCTATACTTGTGGGTTATCACAACAATCTTAGCAGTAGGATAGTACTTTCCAATAAAATCATCTTTGCACTTAGTCCAAGAATCAATACTATTTTTAGGCAAAGAAAGCAACCATTCTTTAGCCTTTCCTCTCAAGGATAAAGGAAAAAAGCTTGAGCTTAATAATATCTTCATATACATCCTTATAAATTTCCATTTCACAAAGTTCAACAAAGCTATTGAGATGGACAGCAGGATCATCAGAACTAGCACCAGAAAATTCTCTCTCATCACAAGATTCAACAAAGCAGGCTTAATTTCATAAAAGGTAGCATCGGGAGCAGGTGGAGCAATAGGTGTGCTAGAGAAAGGTGGCAAATAGAGTAGGAACTTATTTTGTTGTGTTTTTGAATAAAGAAAGCAGACCAAACTAGACTAAATTTTTGGTTTTTTTTGGAAAGAGGCAAACAAAACCAAGCAAAATAAACAAAGCAAACTAAAAACAAATAAATAGAAAGGAAGTGAAGGACTCCCCTTGTGAAGACGTCCTTAGCCTCCCCGGCAACGGCGCCAGAAAATAGCTTGATGGCGCCCCACACTTGTCGTGGAACGCTTCGTTGGAAACCCCAAGATCAAGGTATGAAGCAGCAGAGCAGCAAGTTTCCCTCAGTATGAAACCGAGGTTATCGAACCAGTAGGAGGAAGGCAACGTCACACAGGTGTTGTTGGCAACGTGGAGACCTGCACAACACAAACTCAAGACTTTGCCCCAACGAATCAGTGAGGTTGCCAAGCTCACCGATTTGCTGTAACAAAGGATTAAACGTATGGTGTGGAAGGTAATGGTTTGCAGCAAGTAAACAAGTAACAGTGGAGGATGTATCAATGGTAAATATTGGACCGGGGTCCATAGTTCACTAGAGGTGCTCTCCTTAGATAAACAACATGGCATGAAGGGTAAACAAATTACAGCAGGGCAATTTACAGGAACTAAGCAAGGCATAACAATGCAATTACTAGTCAGAAATATCCTATGAGATTCGATTGGGCAATACAACAAGATACATTGACCGCCATCCAACTGCATCTATGATTAGAAGTCCACCTTCAGGTAATCATCTGAATCCCCTCCAGTATTAAGTTGCAAGCAATAGACAACTACTTTAAGCAAAGTGTGTAAGGTAAACAGTCCACATGTTCCATGAACAAGAAACCGTAGTTTTCTACCTAGTAGCAATAGCACATCTACAACCGAAGAGATTATTGTCACTTCTGTTGGAAACTAGAGGCATGAACCCACTATCAAGCATAAATACTCCCTCTTGGAGTCACTAGCAACTACTTGGCCAAGATAGCTACTAACAACGGAGAGCATACAAGATCACAAATAACACAGACATGATAGAATCATAAATACAAAACCATTAATCAAACCAACATAATAATCTCAATATCCATCGGATCCCCGCAAACACAACATGCATGATTACAAATAGATTAGATCTTGATCATGAACGGAGCTCACAAGATCTATACATGAAAGCACAAAGGAGGAGATACAACCATCTAGCTACTACATGGACCTATAGTCCAAGGTGGAACTACTCATGCATCATACCGGAGAGAAGGCCTCCGGGATGATCTCCCAAGGCGGTGCCGGAAGAACTTCAGATCGCCCGATCTAGGGACGATGGTGGCGGCTCAAAGTGTTTCATGGATATTTGATTGGGTGCTTAGGGTTTCCGATCGGGGCTTCTTATAGGCGGGCGGAGGTCGAGGCGGCGCCGAGGGGCAAACCCTACCAGTGCGTGGTAGGCCCACCCGCGCCTAGGGGGGTTTAACCACCCTGGCACGCCTCCTCGGCTCCCCTCTGGTCTTCTTGTTCCCCACAGAAAGTAATTGACTTTAACGTTTGTCCCGTCCAATTCCGAGAATATTTATTACTAACTTTTCTGAAACCAAAAACAACAGAAAATAGGCATCTGGCACCGTTGCAACTTGTTAATAGGTTAGTACCAGAAAACATGTAAAAAGCACCTCAAAGTGTAGACAAGTAAAGCAAAGTAGATACTAAACAAGCATGGCGCATCAAAAATTATAGATACATTTCCGACATATCAAGCTGCTGGAGGTACCTTTATGGGCATCAATTTGGGTGCTGCAACAAAACTCGTTGATAATATGATGGTTAACTACTCTGAATGGCACACTGAAAGAGCTCCACATGGTAAGAAGGTAAATTCTGTTGAAGAAACCTCCTCTTTGAGTGAAAAGATAGATGTTATTATGGCTATGCTTGTTAATGAGAAAGCTCCTTTACATCCTAATAACATTCCCTTAGCCTCTTTGGTTGCTCAAGAAGAGCAAGTTGATGTGAACTTCATTAGAAACAACAATTTCAACAACAATGCCTATAGGAATAATTTTGGTGTTAACAACTATAGGCCTTATCCTCCTAATAATGGCAATTCCTATGGAAAATCCTACAACAATGCTAGAAGTGCCCCTCTGAACTTGAAGTCATGCTCAAATACTTTATTAGTAAACAAACCACTTTCAACAAGGCTATAGAGGAAAAGCTTTTGAATGTTGAGAAAAATATATCCTCTTTGTCTGAAGCACAGTCCTCCTTGATTAATAAAATGGCTGCTAAACCTGAAACCATGGAAAGTGCCTTTGCTGCCACTCATGCCATACAAGTTACTATTGATGAAAATGTTAGACTGTTAGCTCAACTTCATGCTAAGTGGGAAATGGAAGCTGAAATTGATAGAAACAATAGTGTGTGCACCATCACCACTAAACCACGAGAAGTCCCTATTCCTCCTCCTACAATGCCTAAGCCTAATGAGTCTACTACTAGTGATGCTAAGTTTGATTTTGATATAGATGGTTGCAATATTTTTGAAGTGATTCTGTTCTTGCAAAAGCTTGCTAGAAGTCCTGATGCCAGTGATATGCATGTTGCTTTCACCAAACACATTACAGATGCTCTTGTTAAGATTAAGGAAGAGAAGTTAAAACACAAAGCTTCTATTCCTAGGAAAGTAGAATATAGTTGGTAACCCATTTTTAATATGCAAGTGAATGACTTTGATCTCAAAGCTTCATGTGATCTTGGTTCAAGTGTCTCTATTATGCCTAGAAAGATTTATGAAATGCTTGATTTGCCACCTTTGGAAGATTTTTATTTGGATGTCCCACTTGATGATAATGCTAAGAAGAAACTCATGGGGAGTATTAATGATGTTATCATTATGGTTAACAATGCTTATGTCCCTGTTGATTTCTATGTTTTGGATGTTGGATACAATTCCTTGTCCTATTACTTTGGGAAGACCTTTTCTTAGAACTGTTGGTACCATCATTGATATGAAAGAAGGCATCATTAAATATCAATTTCCTTTCAAGAAAGGTATTGAACACTTCCCTATGAGGAGAGAGAAGTTGTTTTTTGCTCCTCCTTTGAAAGCAAGGTTTGATGTTAATGCTTCCTTATTTGAAAATACTTGATTTCTTGCTTCTTGTGCCTAACTTAAAGGCGTTAAAAAAGTACTTGTTGGGAGATAACCCAAGAGTTTACTTGAGTCTTGGAAGTTATTACTTCAGTAATGACCTCTCCTTATCCTTTTTGTTTGCTTTTTGTGCCAAGAATGACCTCTAATGAGAGGGAAGTAAGATTTGGGGAGTTGTTGTCCCGAAGCAGATTTCTGTCCTACACCATAAAAATTCGTGAGGTGTCTCTGTAAGTCGGATTGAACTGAAAATTTATGAATATACCCCCCATTATGTTAGCTAACTTTCATTAGTTCAACACTTTTTTATATGAACAACATAATATTTTCGAAAAAATCAGTTTCTACCTGCTGGTATGTTTTGACAGATTTCTGCCATTATTTGCATTTGCTTCTTATCGATTCCTTTTTGAGTTCTATTTTGGGGAATTGAGCTTATTGAAGGAGTTGCTACAGTAGCTTGTGTTTTTAGTGAAAAGTTTTACTGATTCAAAGCTAAGCCCAAGGGTCTATTATCTTTTGAATACACTAATGTTGCTAATGAAGATTGTGTGAAGTTTTGTATGAAGGAAAATTTCCAGGTGTGGAGAGAGAATGATGTAATGATATGAAGAATGGAAAAAAGCTCAAGCTTGGGGATGCCACCCCGGTGTCACCCCAAGAAATATCCAAGAGGTACATGTGTCAAAGCTTGGGGATGCCCAAGGCATCCCCTTCTTCATCAATAAAAATCTTAGGTCTGTCTAGACACTTCGTTTTTATTGTTTCATGTGCTATTGTGTTGTTCTTGGAGCGTCTTAGTTTTCGTTTGCTTTGCTTAGTTTGTTTAGTTTGCTTGAATAAAGTAGTTTGTACCCCCGTTCTTGCCGTGTTGTTTCAAATAAGTCGATTGGTGTTGGAAAGGTGTAGAAAGTTCTTGCTTGGAAGTGTTGTAGGGTTCGCAGCATAGAAAAACAAAAATTTTCCTACGATGTGAACTATATACCAAGATCTATCTACTAGATACAAACAACAGGCGGATGTATATCCGTAGAGAACATACCCTTGAAGACCGACAAAGCTTAACGAGTTCAACTCGTGGTTGATGTAGACGATCTCTTGCCGATATCAAGATCGAGAGGAAGTCCTAGCGCCGCAAATCAGCAGCGCCTCCGTGCTCGCACACACGTTCGAGGCACCGAGCAATCTCCGCCTCCTTGCTCCAGCGATGCAGCGGAAGCACAACTCTTTCTTGCCAAATAGCCACTGGGAACATGTATCTCGCTAGTCCGAGACCATGGGGGATAAATTCTAGAGGAGAGAGATCCTTCACGAGGAGGTGTGAGAGACAAGTGAGGAGGGGCCTTTATAGGAGGAGGGGGCACCCAAGGGGTGGCACGCCATGGGGGCTGCCCCTCCCTCCTTCATTCATCTGGGTGGACACTCACTCACAAAATGCCCTTTAAAATCCTCCACTCAAAAGTCCACTCAAATTCGATTAAATTTCCACCAAATTTAATGCAAACTCTCATTAAATAAAACTCTTTTATTTTATTCAGAATTTTGTCAATTACTTTAATGACAAACATTCACAATAACCCTTGCTAGAATTCTATTTCACATGCATAACCACTTTATGCAATTTCACCAAAACCTGTTTTATCTAGTGAAATAAATTCGCGCTTGTTCATTCTTTTTCGGCATGAAACATTTGCTCCAATTGGATGTCGGTGTCTCTTAAGTGTGTCACCCTACGGTTCGTGAATAATGCGGACATGATCGAGACCCCTCTCGGATCAATAATCGAAGCGGATCCGAGACCCATACTAACTCCCACAAATTCAGCGATGACTTTCTTGTGATCGTTTAACCTTTACGCTAGTATCTTAATCCCTTTGTTTCACGATATATTACATGTCCGAGATTCAATCATCGGTATCTCCATACCTAGTTTGATCTCGTATCGACATGCACTCTTTTCTCGTTCCCGTGATATAACATTCTAGTGATCAAATCACTTGCTTGCAAGCTAATCAATGTGATATCACCGAGAGGGCCCAGAGTATATCTATCCGTCATCGGGATGAACAAATTCCACTCTCGATCCATGAGCCTCAACATAACACTTTATTTGTTCTGAATCCATCTTTATAATCACCCTGTTACGGTGTGACGTTTGATGTTATCAAGAAACTCTTCCGGTGTTAGTGATTGACATGATCTCATGGTCTAAGGATTAGGATCACTTCGTAAGTTGTTATAGCAATATAAACTCAATGACTTTGATCGTAATGCTATACATCGAATGAATGTTCATCACACCATTACACTAATGTTGTGATCCCGTTATTAACAATGTCCAATGTCCATGATCAGGAAACCTTGATCATCTTGTTAATCAACGAGCTAGTTTATGAGAGAGGCATAACTAGGAACTTTATGTTTGTTTATTAAACACACATGTATTAACGTTTCCGTATTAATACAATTATAGCATGCAAAATAAACATCTATCATATACTTGGAATACACATAATAAACACTTTATTATTGCCTCTCAGGGCATATTCCCTTCAGTCTCCCACTTGCACTAGAGACAATAATCTAGTTACATAGTGATAAATCTAACACCCATTGAGTTCTGGTGTTGATCATGTTTTGCTCTAGGGAGAGTTTTAGTCAATGGATCCTATATTGAGATCCGTATGTACTTTAAATCTTTATATCTCCATCCTTGACATGCTCATGGATGGAGTGAAACCGCGCTAATATGCTTGGAATGCTTGTGAGACCTTGGCTCTTTGAATTGGCAATGGCACCATTGTTGTCACAATAGATCACCATTGGGTCCAACGCGTTTGCCACCACTCCTAGTTCGGATATGAACTCCTTCATCCAAATCGCTCGAGCCGCTCAAGCAAAGAACATATTCGGCCTCCGTTGTTGATCCCGCTACCATAGGTTGTTTGGAGCTCCTCCAACTAACCGCTCTGCCATTTATGAGAAATACGTATCCGGATTGAGACTTAGAGTCATCCGGATCGGTGTCAAAGCTAGCGTCGACATAACACTTAGCGACGAGCTCTTCTTCACCTCCGTATACAAGAAACATATCCTTAGTTCTTCGTAAGTACTTAAGGATATTCTTGACCGCTATCCAGTGTTCCGAACCTAGATCCGATTGGTACCTACTAGTCAAACTAATAGCATGTGCCACATCCGGTCTTGTACATATCATGGCGTACATTATAGATCCTATGGCTGAAGCATAGGGGACTTTGTCCATTATGTCTCTTTCTTCCGCCGAAGCCGGACTTTGAGTCTTACTCAATGTCTTGCCTTGCAACATAGGTAAGAACCCATTCTTACTTCCGTCCATTTTAAACTTCTTTAAAATCTTATCAAGGTATGTACTTTGCGATAGCCCTATTAGGCGCCTAGATCTATATCTATAGATCTTTATGCCTAATATGTATGACGCTTCACCTAGGTCCTTCATTGAAAATTTGTTGTTTAGATAACTTTTAACACTGTTTAAAAGATCTATATCATTTCCGATCAATAATATGTCATCCACATATAATATCAGAAATGCCACATTGCTCCCACTCACTTTCTTGTAAATACAAGCTTCTCCATAAGTTTGGACAAATCCAAACTCTTTGATCACCTCATCAAAGCGGAGATTCCAACTTCGTGATGCTTGCTTCAATCCATAGATGGATCGCTGAAGCTTGCACACCTTGTTAGCATCCTTAGGATCGACAATACCCTTTGGTTATATCATATACAACTCTTCTTCAATATTACCATTGAGAAACGCGGTTTTGACATCCATCTGCCATATCTCATAATCGAAATATGCAGCAATTGCTAACATAATCCTAACTGACTTTAGCATCGCTACGGGAGAGAAAGTCTCATCGTAGTCAACTCCTTGAATTTGTCGAAACCCCTTTGCGACAAGTCGAGCTTTATAGACGGTCACATTACCATCAGCATCAGTTTTCCTTTTGAAAATCCATTTGTTCTCCATGGCCTTTCGGTCGTGAGGTAATTCCACCAAGTTCCAAACTTGATTTTCATACATGGATTCCATCTCGGATTTCATGGCTTCTAACCATTTGTTGGAATCCGGGCTCATCATCGCTTCTTCATACGTCGCAGGTCATCATTTTCATCAACCATGAAATTCATGACAGATTTCGTCAGCTCGGAGCCGCATCGCATCCTGCTTGACCTGCGAGGTTCGGTAGTACTCTTTCGGAGTTTCATGATCATTATCATTAGTTCCTCTTCAACAGTGGAGCCAACTCGAACAACTTCCAAGCTGCGCTACTCGCCATACTTTGAAGAGAAGGCTCCACAACCTCTTCGAGTTCTACCTTCCGACTACTCACACCTTTCGCGAGAAACTCTTTCTCTAGAAAGGATCCATTCTTGGCAACAAAAACCTTGCCCTCGGATCTGTGATAGAAGGAATAACCAATAGTTTCTTTAGGGTATCCTATGAAGACGCATTTTTCCGCTTTGGGTTCGAGTTTATCCGGTTGAAGTTTCTTCACATAAACATCGCATCCCCAAACTTTAAGAAATGACAACTTAGGTTTGTTTCCAAACCACAATTCATACGGTGTCTTTTCAACGGATTTAGATGGTGCCCGATTTAAAGTGAATGCAGCAGTTTCTAGTGCATAACCCCAAAATGACAACGGCAAGTCCGTCAGAGACATCATAGATCGAACCATATCTAATAAAGTACGATTACGACGTTCGACACACCATTTCGCTGTGGTTTTTCGGCAGGTGTGAGTTGTGAAACAATTCCACACTCTTTCATGTGAGTGCTAAACTCGTAACTTAGATACTCACCTCCACGGTCGGACCGTAGAAATTTGATCTTTCTATTACGATGATTTTCCACTTCATTCTGAAATTCCTTGAACTTTTCAAAGGTTTCATACTTGTGTTTCATCAAGTAGATATAACCGTATCTACTCAAATCATCCGTGAAAGTAACAAAATAACGATATCCACCTCGCGCCGACACACTCATTGGACCACATACATCAGAATGTATGATTTCCAATAAATCTGCCGCCCGTTCCATTGAACCGGAAAACGGTATTCTAGTCATCTTGCCCATAAGGCATGGCTCACATGTATCAAATGATTCATAATCAAGTGATTCCAAAAGTCCATCCGAATGGAGCTTCTTCATGCGTTTAACGCCAATATGACCTAGACGACAGTGCCACATATATACGGATATATCATCATTAAGTTTAATCCTTTTAGCATCAACATTATGAATATGTGTAACATTATCATCAACATCTAATAGAAATAAACCATTCATCATCGGTGCATGACCATAAAATATTTCATTCATATAAATGGAACAACCATTGTTCTCGGATTTAAATGAATAACCACTTCGCATCAAACACGATCCAGATACAATGTTCATGCTCAGTGCAGGCACCAGATAACATTTATTCAAGTTTATAACTAATCCCGACGGCAAGTGGAGAGGCGTTCGACGATCACATCAATGCTTGATCCATTGCCGACACGCATCTTGACCTCACCCCTTGCTAGCGATCGCTTGTTCCGCAGCCCAGATTCGAGTTACAAATATTAGCAACTGAACCGGTATCAAATACCCAGGTGCTACTGCGAGCACTAGTCAAGTACACATCAATAACATGTATATCATATATACCTTTGTTTTCCTTGCCGGCCTTCTTGCCTGCCAGATACTTGGGGCAGTTGCGCTTCCAGTGGCCAGTCCCCTTACAATAGTTGCGCTTCCAGTGTTCGTATTGATCATCAACACTTGATGTTCCTTTTTTGAAGGGTTTCGCGACATAGTAAATCAAAATTTTCTACGGATGTGAACAGAGGGAAAGCCAAGATCTAATCTAAGAGATGCAATCAACGAGAGAGATTGTATTAGATCTTCATACCCTTGAAGATTCAGAGCGTGGAACGCTCGTTTAACGTGGGTGATGTAGTCGCACTCGCTTCTCCTCCTCGCGATCCGATCCGATCTAGCACCACAAGTGGCGGTGCCTCCGTGAGATGCACAGGTGCAGACCTCGACGCCTCCTCCTTCCTGACCAGCAAGTATGGTGGAGAGATAGATTGGATCTACAACACGATGGCGTGGTGTATATGGTGGAGAATTTCTGCAGCAGGGCTTCGCCTACAAACAGTTAGGAGGGAGAGAGGAAGGGCAGCAGGGCAACTAGGGTTTGGAGGAAAGGTGGGGGGGGGAGGGGGTGCACCAGCCCTCTATATAGAGGGGGCCAGCCTGCCCTCCTCCAAGACTTGGGCCCGGCCAAGGGAGGAGAAGTGGGGGCAAGGACTCCCTCTAGAAACCCTATCTCTAGTTTAAACGAGTTTAAACTCTCTAGGATCGGCTGGGCCCTATGGGCTTGTGCCCTGGCCCAATGTGGCCAGGACACTCCCTCATAGGCCCATGCCCCTCCCGGAAGGTGGGGCCACGTTGGTCCCTTCCGAAGGTTCTAGAAGCTTCCAGACAATATCGATTAACCCGAACAATTCCAACTCCAAAATTGCACCGCCTTATATGAATCTTATTCTCCACCACTCCGAACCTCTCGTGATGTCCCGGATCCCATCCGAGACTCAACAAAAACTCATAAGCCAATTATCCAATCTATCCTAGCCGAGACACGTTAAGTGTGTGACCTGCGGGTTCGAGAATATGCATACATGATCTTCTATCAATAATCAACAGCGGGTCTGGCACCCATATTGATTCCACACATTCATCGATGATCATATCGGATGAACCACGATGCCAGGATTCAATCAATCCCATATATATATTCCTTCGCCTCGTGATATTTTACTTGCCCGAGATTCGATCGTCTTGCATCATACCTAGTTCAATCTGCTCACAGCAAGTACTTTACTGCTCCGTAATCCGATATCACTTTGTGATTAACTCCTTAACTACATGCTTGCAAGCGGTGTTGATATCGACACCGAGTGGGCCTGAAGTATATCTCCCACTTGGGAGGGAAATTCCATCTCGATACATACAACCCAATGATACTTTCCGATCACCTGAGAGACACCTTTATGATCACCCTCTCATAGGATGACGTTTGATGACCTCAAAGCTTTCTTCCGATACCAGGGAGTTGTATTATCTCATGGTCTAAGGAATACAATATTTGACATAGGAAAAGCTTCGCAAAGATGAACACGATGATACGATCTAATTGCTTTGCTTAGTTTGGGTCTGTCCATCATATCATTCTCCAATGATATGATCTCATTATTAATTGACAACTCATGTCCATGGTTAGGAAACCTTAACCATCATTAATCAATGAGCTAGTCCAAAGAGGCGTACTAGGGACACGGTGTCGTTCCCAAACCACACAAGTATTAAAGTTTCCGCTTAATACAATTCTAGCATGGAATATGAACTTTATCATGAACAAGAATTATAATAATAACATCTTTATTATTGCCTCTAGGGCATAATTCCAACAGTCTCCCACTTGCACTAGAGTCAATAATCTAGTTTACATTTGGCAACAATCTCACACCCATGGCACTGAGGTGCTGATCATGTTTTGCACGTGGAAGAGGTTTAGTCAATGGATCTGCGACATTCAGATCTGTATGTACTTTGATAATCTTCAGATCTTCATATGCAATATAATCTCGGATTATATGAAACTTGCGGTTGATATGCTTGGTCTTTGGATGATATCTTGGTTCCTTAGCAAGTGCTATGGCGCCAGTGTTGTCACACAATATCTCCAGTGGGTCCAATGCACTTGGAACCACGCCAAGCTCGAGGATGAAGTTTCGATCCAAACTCCTTCACTTGACGCTTCTGCAGCAGCCATGTATTCCGCTTCCACTGTAGATCCCATGATCACGCTTTGCTTGCAGCTTCTCCAGCTCACAGCTCCTCCATTCAAAATATAAACGTATCCTGTCTGAGATTTAGAATCATCCTTGTTGGTCTTGAAACTAGAGTCGACGTAACCTTTACGACAAGTTGTTCATCACCCCATAGACTAAGAACATTTCTTTAGTCCTATTTAGGTACTTTAGGATGTTCTTCACGCTGTCCAAAGGTTCCACTCGGATCACTTTGATATATGCTCGTCAAACTAAGAGCATTGAACACATCCGTCTAGTACACAAGCATGGCATACATGATGGAACCTATGGTCAAGCATAAGGCACTTTGCTCATAGCTTCCTATCATTTCATCAGAATGGACACCGAGCCTTGCTCAATATCTTACCTGACAACATAGGCACTGAACCTTTCTTTGCCTTATCCATTCTGAACCTTTTCAGAACTTTGTCTAGATATGTACTCTGGCTTAAAGCTATCAGGCGTCTTTGTCTATCTATATAGATTTTGATGCCCAATATATAAGCAGCTTCACCTAGGTCTTTCATTGAAAAACATTTATTCAAATAACTCTTCACATCGTTAAGCATGTTGATGTCATTTCCAATAATCAATATGTCATCCACATATAGTACCAGAAACGTCACCGAGCTCCCACTCACTTTCTTGTAGATGCAAGCTTCGTAGAAATTTGGAACAAATCCAAAGCTCTTGATCACTTGATCAAAACGAAGGTTCCAACTCCGAGATGCTTGCTTCAGTCCATAAATGGAACGCTGAAGTTTGCATACTTTATCAGCATCCTTAGGATTGACAAAACCTTCGGGTTGCATCATATACAACTCTTCATCAATGTTGCCATTGAGGAACGCAGTATTGACATCCATCTGCCATATTTGATAATCATGAAACGCAGCAATTGCTAATAAAATTCGAATGGACTTAAACATTGCTACGGGAGAGAAAGTCTCATCGTAGTCAACACCTTGAACTTGTCGAAAACCTTTTGCGACAAGCCGTGCTTTATAGACGGTAATATTACCGCGTCCGTCTTCTTCTTGAAGATCCACTTGCACTGAACGGCCTTTCGGTCGCTAGGAGGGTCCACCAAAGTCCATACTTGGTTTTCGCTCATGGTTCCTAATTCGGATTTCATGGCTTCTAGCCATTTCGAGTCCGGGCTCATCGCTTCCTCATAGTTCAGAGGTTAACCGCCTCTACTAGCAAGACCAAGACAGGTTGCCGCACCACTCGTGAGGGCACGCGACCTTGTCGACCGCGACGCTCAGGTTAAACCCTCCTTTATAAAGGAAAGGATCCTCGATTGCAATGCTAGTCCTCGGATCAATGCTAGCATCCACAGCTTAAGATGAAGTACACAGATGCAAAGGTCGCTTATTACATTCATTCCGTAGATAAAACATAGTCTTTACAACTCAGGCCATAGGCCTAATACAAGAGTTTAAGGAATAAGTAAATAAACATAAGTCTTCATCTTCATGTGCCATGTATAAGCATGTTGAGTGTAGACTCATGACTCCTACTCATCATCGGAGTAACCTGCAACATCACAAGTTACAGCCACAGAGGGTCAATACTTTGGAATAGTATTGGCAAGTGATACCTTAGTATATTTTAAGTGGACTATATTACTATATGCATTTTGGCTAAGTGTAGCTTGGCTTGCTTTGCTTGAAAATAGGTTTTACCTATTAGTTGAAATCACTCAGTTTTTCTTTATCAAAAACTTCCCAAGAAACCACCAATAGACATTGGGGTCCTTCACCCTTGTTCGCCCACAAATTTTACTTAGAAGTTGGAGTGATGAGATTCTTGTAGCTTCCATGTCTTGATGCTCAAGTTATCCATTGTCTTGGACTAGGCTAAGTACTTAGGTTTTCCATCTGCAGAGGTTGTGCACTTTCCCCACCAGACTTGGTTTCCCAAGACAGGACCTTTCAGAAGCCTTTCCTTAGTCAAATGGACGCGCTCCAACCTATCATTCCCACTACCACCAACTGTCCAAGTGACTAAGTTCTAGCAACCTATATGATCAAGGCAGAGCCCATATTGCCAAGTGGTTGCACTGTAAACTTTCTCAACACTTGGCCTCCAAATCCCTTTGTGCCTGAGTGGCATACCACAAGTGAGATACACAACCCAAGTCCATGGCCTTGTGTAACCACTCAACATAACCCAATCCTTCCATTCCACCCAGGAGGTTCATTTGACTTAGTTGTTTTATTAGGAAAGCATAAGTCTCATGACTTAGAAATATTTTCATCATAGTAAGTATAGATTTTCACCAACCCTTGTTTGCTAAATAGCTAGGCTAAGCATAGCATGATAACTTAACTTAGGAAAATTCCTTAGCAATTCTACAATACTACACTACTTAGGATTTCCCAACTTAGATTTGGCAAAAGTAGCATGCAAGACTTAGCAAAATATCTAATGCTAGTACAAAACATAGGATAGAAATATTCATGAAAATATCACTTGCCTTGGTAGTGGGGAGAGTAGCACTCTTCACAATCACAATCACTAGCAAAATCTACACAAAAATTATAGCATACAATTACACACAATTATATACAATCAAACATAATATGAATGCATGCATGCAAGAATTTACTAAGTGGTGATTTTGAAAACTCTTCCAAGCATGCACATGTTTACAGAAACTTAACAAGTCACAAGTTTGCCAACTAAACTTATTTGGCACTAATACAATTTACCAAAATAAATCCATACTTAAATTAGCCTTAAACATGTTTCTACAAATAAAGTCATTTGAACTGTTACTATTTGTTAAACACATTGGATATTCAGAAAGGTCTTGTTTCACTGAATCCAACGGTATAAAGTTTGCAAAATTCCAACGTGGCAATCAAAAGTTATAAGCATTTGAAATTTGGATCAAATTCTGGTTTTAAATCTGTTTTTAGTTCTAATACTTGCCACGTCGGTTGTGATTTGCTGCATCGGTTGCACCGGATCGAGCTTTGTAGCCGCAGGATCTAAATAGATCGCACGCCCAGATCGCTGCACTCTTCGCCGATTAATGAATCTATCCTAACGCTTGGATCAAGATCCAACGGTGCGAAGCAAGCGACCATGTCCCAAGGCCGGCGCCGAGCGGCGAGCGCCGGTCTACGCGGGCGCTTAGCATTCCAGGTCGCCCACGAGGGAGAAGGGCCATACCAGATTCAAGAGGCTCAAGCTCAAGGTAGCGTGGTTTGCGAAGGCGTCCGACACGGCGTTGATTCCTCGCCGAGTTGAGTCCAAATGACAGGTGGTTCCGCTCAAGGTCGGCGGCGTTGTAGATCACTAGGAGTCAAACGGAGGATGTGGTCGATGCATAATACCACGGCGAAGATGCGTGAAAGACAAGGTTCGGGGTCTGACTTATCACTGAGCTCACGGAGTTGAAGCCGGAGGCGGTGGCGTGACGCTTGTGTAGCCGATTGGGTCACCCGCGCAAACCAGAGTGCTAGGAGATGCGTGAGGTCAAGCAGAGTCTGCTCAGGAAGTGAGGCAGGGGTGGTCGGAGGTGGCGGAATTGCTGCGCATCGTCGGAGACGCAAGGTTGGGAGAGAAATTTGTGCAGCCTGGGGGCGCTCTGGGCTTGGGGTTTGGGGGAGAAGAGAGAGGGGACAGATGGGGTTTAAATAGACTGGTCGTGAGCGAGAATTACTCGGGCATTGATACGAATTGAAGCCGCGAATCAAACAGGAAACGGCCACGCTGATTTGGGGATGAACTGGTCGTGGGGGGGGGGGGTGGAGACGACGATGCTCGAGTGGGCCGTGGTTGTCAGCGAGATAGGAGAGTGGGAGCGGGTCCCTTCTGTCAGTGAGATGGTGGGTGCGAGAGTGGATAAAGAAAACTATTCGCGGGGGTGTGCGCTACTGGGCTAGTCTGGGATGTGTTGGGCTGGGCCGGCCAGATTGGCTGGTTTGCCTATTTTTTCTTCTTTATTCCTTTTCTTTTTCTGATTGAATTTCTAGGAATGGTTTTTTTAAACTCAAATTCAAATCTATTTGAATCCAAAGTTTTACAAGAATTTTGTACAATAAATCTTGCTCTTAAATAAGTGTTAAACACATCTGAACACTTCTGAACACTTGGGTCTTTTGAAAAATAAATTAAAACTATGCCTCTATGATAATAGGCATATAATTTGTTTTAGTTTCATATTTTGCTTTGATACTTTGCTTAAGTTTTTGAGACCACTTAAGTTTGAATTCAAATCATCCTGAATGAATAACAACATCTTTCTCAATGGCATGTAGCACAAAGGCCAGGGTTTTTATACATAAAATAATGAGCCACATTTGCTCCTGTTTTCTGCAATGATTTTGAGAAAACCCTAAATGATGATGGATGCATGGATGATATGAATGAGCTTTGAAACATGAATTTAGGAATGTTACAAATCTAACCCCCTTAAGATGAATCTCGCCCTCGAGATTCGGATTGGTTAGCAAATAGGTGAGGGTGGTCTTTCCGAAGATCATCTTCTCTTTCCCATGTTGCTTCCTCTTCGGAATGATGGTTCCATTGCACCTTGCAAAACTTGATAGTTTTTGTCCTTGTGACTCTTTATGCGGTCTCAAGAATCTTGACAGGCTTTTCCTCATAGGTGAGATCACTTTCTAGTTGGACTTCTTCCAAGGGTATGGTATCCTTCAAAGATGATTCTTCCATCTCTGGGTGACATTTCTTAAGTTGACTCACATGAAACACATTATGGACAGCTGACAGAGACTCTGGCAATTCAACTTCATATGCAACTTCTCCCTTGCGACTTAGAATCTTGAATGGCCCAACATATCTTGGTGCCAACTTTCCTTTGACTCCAAATCTTTTCACTCCACAAAGTGGTGATACTCTAAGATAAGATCTATCCCCAACTTCAGAGGGTGACTTCTACGCTTAGAATCCTGTAGCTTTTCCGCTCGGACTGCTATCTTCAACCTGTCCTTAACCAATTTGACCTTCTCTTCGGCCTTTGATGAGATCGGGTCCAAATAAACTTCTTTCTCCCACACCATTCCATAGTAATGGGTGGTACACTTCCTCCGAGAGAAACTCAAATGGTGCCATCCCAATGCTAGATTGGTAATCGTTATTATAAGAGAACTCTGCGTAAGGCACTTTCATCCCAACTTGCTCCATAGTCTAGGGAACATGCCTCAACATGTCTTCAAGAATCTGATTAGTCCTTTCTGCTTGTCCATCGTTTGAGGATGAAAAGCGTGATGAATTCCAACCTCGCTCCCAAAGATTCATGAAGATGTCTCCAAAAGTGAGAAGTAAACTGTTCCTCTATCAGACACAATACTCTTAGGCACACCATGAAGGCACACAATTCTGCTCATGTAGATTTTGGCTAACTTGGCACTCGTATAAGTCGTCTTCACGGGTATAAAATGAGCCACTTTAGTTAGGCGATCCACTACTACCCATATAGAATCATACCCTGGTCCTTGGTAATCCGGTAATGAAATCCATACCGATATTTTCCCACTTCCATTCAGGAATAGGTAGTGGTTGAAGCAAACCTGCTGGTTTCTGATGCTCCGCTTTTACTCTGCTACACACATCACACAAAGCAATATGCTCGGCGATGTCCCTTTTTAGATTGTTCCACCAAAATCTTTCTTTCATATCCATGTACATCTTGGTGTTTCCTGGGTGAATAGAATACGGAGAGTTGTGGGCTTCCTGTAAAATCAGTTTCCGCAACTCCGAGTCTTGTTGTTGCATCCCGCAAAAACCACTACTAGAAAATCGCGTTGTTTTTGTGCATTGCATCATCATGACCGCATGCTCATGTCATCATGCCACATTGCATTCGTGCATCGTCAAGTCATCATGCATTTGTTTGTCGAAACCTATTTTCTAAAAGCCTAGTTTGGTTTTCTAAATATTCCCCCTCTCAATTTCAAATTAAAGCGCCGGGCTTTTCCGGGTCTTTTTATTTGTCTAAACACTATTTACAAAAGTTTATTTTAATCAAACCAAAGTTTATATTATTTTAGGGGGGCAGCCAAACCGGGCCAATCCGACCCAGTCGGCCACCCCCAGATCAAACCGGTCCATCTAGACCCTTTTCCTACCTAGTCCTAATCTACCCAGCCCCCTCCACCTCACCCCACCCAATAGCATGCCTCCACCTCACCCCTCCCTTCTCCCTAACCAATCCCAGCCCGCCACCTCCCTCACCCACACAGTCGGCTGCCACCTCACCTCCTGACCCACCCCTCTCCTTCTCTACCTGCCACCTGGGCCCCACCCACCTGGTCAGCCCCTTCCCCCTGACCCGATCCAACCACCCTCTCACACCACACACGCCCACCCCCACCGCTTTGCCCACCTCCCTCCTGCCTCCCACCCTGCCTCTCTCTCCTCACGCTCCCTCCTCCCGACGCGACCACCGCCTCCTTCCCAAGAACCACCCCTGCCAGAGCCTCCGCCTCGCCTCTCTCCGGCGCCGCCTCCCACCTCGCCTGCCTCCTCCCCACCTCCTCACCGCAAGCCTCGCGCCTTCTCCGCGCCCATGGGCTCCCCACCAGCGGCCCGCCTCGCCTCCTCCTCCTCGTCGCCGACCCGGGCCTGCTCTCCTCCTGCCGAGGCCGCCACGCCGCCTTCCTCCTCCTCGTCGCTGCCGCAGGGCTCTCCCCGAGCCGCCACGGCAGCGAGCCCCGCCTGCGTCTTCCTCCAACCGCCGCCTCCCTCAAGCTCCGGTGCCCCCAGGCCTCCGCTCCCCGTCGGCCTCGCCCGCGGCCGCCCTCCGCTCCCCGTCGGCCCCACCCTCCATAGGCAGGCCCGAGCGCCCTCCACCCTGCACCGCCACCGTTCGCCCATGGCCGCCGTCTCCCCGTCAAGCTCCTCGCCGCCCAGTCCGTGCCCGAGCTCGCTGCCATCCTCGGCACCGTGCCACGCCACATGGCCTCTCCGTGTGGTGCCTCCCCTCGGCCTTGGCATCTTGTCGTTTTACCTGGCCTCGCGTCGGGTCTCCTCTGCACATCCCCAACGCAGCCCCTGTGTTGCTGCCGTTTTTTTTGTGCTAAGGCAGGGTTACTCTAGTACCAACGGGTTTGCTCCATGTGTCGTGTTTTGGTGCTGATCAGTAGAAGGACCGACATGATCTCCAACACGGTCCGCTAGTAACCTCATCGTGGAACGCCAAGCTCTCCTCGGGGACCCGAAGACACCGCGACCCCGAGTACGCCGGCATGGATTCGAAGACCAAGACCCCGTCCTCGAAACCGAAGACCGATCCTAAGCGCCAAGGCCTTCGACAGGGAATCGACAAGATCATCGTGGGACTCCAAGGTCTACTTCGTAGGTTGCCGAACGCCAAGGTCGCCAACCCGGAACGCCAAGTTCTCCCCCTTGAACGCCATGACCGTCTACACGGGCCCGAAGACCACGGATGCGACAAGATCTACTCCGTTATCCGAGAACGATCCGGCCGAGACCGATCCCGTCGAACTCTGAGACCGAACCCTGGAACCCCAAGTTCGCCGAACCCCAAAGTGTGACCTCTTTTCCGTGACCTATATTTTATAAATAATATAACTTGTTGCATTAAATCATTCAAATCGCATGCATATTGGTGTGGTTTGGGGGCCTTATGTCGATTCACCTCATAATTAAATATGGGGCCCATATGCGGGCAAATCTAGTCTTATATTGGCCTCATTTAAATTTGTGTAGCGAACCAGTAACTTATCTTGCCCTGTTATTACCACATTTAAATTGCGGGGTAGATAAACAACTTGAACCATTTAATTAATTGTCGGGACCCCGGATCCGCTTAATATGGCCTAATTGCATCGCATCTTTGCCATGTCATACATCATACATGCATCATGCCCGATCTTTTGCCGTAGTATTAAATAGTGCATCCGGTGTTCCTTCTAGTGATTTGCTTCTTCGCGGATAAGGCCGATGAGTTGATGTGAGTGTCGACCCGATCTTCGGATGAACCTTCAACAATGTTTTCAGGCGAGCACCTCCCCCTTTCTACCTATCTTACTTTTATAGTCTTTGTTTCCTCCTGTTGATCTATTGCTATCTGTGTTGCGATGCTCTAGCTTTCGTACCCGTGATATCCCTTGCAGCCTTATATCGCCTTGGACACCTCCTATTACCTGTTGTTTGGTAGATAGTTGGACCTGCGCGTCGTAGTCGCTTGCTCAAGTGTTGTTGCGTGTCGCCAAGTACCACAGTTGTTGGAGTATTGCCGTGTGTTTATTGTTGGAGATGATCAAGACTTTAATTACTATTTAACAACTAAAATTGAAGTAGGTAAGCAGAGGCACAGGTGGGCAATAGATGTTATTTGGTTGTTAACCGTCCACTTGTGTCCCGTAGGACCCCGAGTGCTTGATACCTGTTCCTTGAATATTCGCGCTATCCACATCCGGGAGGATTATGGGACCCCCCTGAGCCAGAGCTTGATTCATACTTTTTTCTTGGGGCCACAAACTAGTTTGAGGTTTTATTTACTATCCTGTACTTATGCCATGCTTTACTGTATTATTTACGATTGTGTGATGTACTGCACCTGTACTGTTTAGGTAAGCGGATTGTTTTCGCGGTATCGACAAGCCCAGTTTTGGGTTCCCAGTCGTTTACAGCCACTGGCGCAAACCTTGAGTCCGTCTCGAGTCACTAACTGCTATGGTGTACTCAATGGGTGGCCCCTGAAATATTTCAATCGTGATTGCTTTATCGTGAAAGCCTCGTTGGGTTTTGATTTGGTTTTTCCGAGGTTGATCGAGTTTGTGTTGTTATTTGTGCACCCTGCAGGTAAAACTTTCTCAAAGCCGTGTCCATGTTATGGACGACTTGGAGCACAGTATCTCGATCATAGACAACTATAACTAAAGTAGTGCTATAAATTTGACTTTATAATGACTAGTAATCAGCTTCACTATAATGGAATGGCTAAATAAAACTGCCAACAATTGCTTGTTTTGGGTTGTCGCTTGCTAATGGTATCTGACTAGTAAGTATTGCAACTACAACGGAATGGCTAAATAAAAGCACCAACAACTGCTGGGTTTGGGATATCTCAAGCTAATTGTATTTGACTAGTAAGTGTCGCAACTACAACGGAATGGTTAACTAAAAGTGCCCACTGCTTATTTTATCAGGATGACTATCTTTACCTGACTAGTAATTGCTGCAACGATAACTGAATAAATAAAACTGCCAACTGTGTGAGTTCCTCGGTTGACTTCCTCGTTTGGTCTCGAGGGGGAAACACCAGGATGGGTTTGTCTGATGGTAGAATCAGGTTGGTTCCGAATAGGTCTTTCTTATCCCCCTCTGATAGCCGACAGTTATATCGAGTCTCTATAGGTTGTTTAGTGCATGCTGCGCTGCCGCTCAGTCCACCATACCTATGTAGGCGAGGACTGCTGAATTCTAGCCTCGCTGCACTGGCCTCGATCGACGCCTCTTTTTCCTTTGCCCTTTGTCGGCACCCCTTTTGTTTAAGCAGTTTTGAGATCGACGTCGTTAGCGTGGTTACCCTTCCGCTTGGCCAGGCAGGGTTATGGACGCCATTGGTTATTCTTCGTGATCTTAGCCCCATTTGCATCTTGTCCGTAGTCGGACGCCTATCATTTTCAAGGTGATTTGGATCTTTGTTACGTATATATGTATTCTTGACTCATGGAGTCGTGTTGTATATATATCTGCCTACGGGTCCCATCGAGGACTGTTGTGTAATGTTATTACTTCGTTTTCCACCCGCACGCAAGTGCCTGGTGGGCACCTTTGAATCGTTTCTATGCGGGTTTGGCGGGTTTCGCTAAAACTTGCATAGGTCCGATTCTGAGGGTGTTACACTTGTGGAACACAAATACGTTTTCCGTGCCATAAAGTACCTTGTTCGTCAATATGGAAACTTTTAGCTTTCCCTTGGCTAATCCTTTCCTTAATCTCTTCGATTTCTTTATCCGTCTTCTGGGCTTCTTTAATCTTATCCAACAGAGTGGGTTGAAAATCCAAAGTCATAAGATGTCCTTCTGGTACAATATCCAATCTGAGTTCTTTGAATTGCTTACACAAGTCATCTGGCAATTCACCTTTGGTAAGGCCATTCACAAACGTCTTACGACTTAGATCATCTGCTACTACATTTGCTTTACCGGGGTGGTACTGCAAACTTAAGTCGTAATCTTTGATAAGTTCTAGCCATCTCCTTTGTCTCATATTGATTTCCTTTCGGGTGAAGATATACTTCAAACTCTTGTGATCGGTGAACACTTCACATCGCTTTCCCAAAAGGTAATGTCTCCATGTTTTGATTGCATGGACGACAGAGGCTAACTCCAAGTCATGAGTAGGATAGTTTACTTCATGAGTTTTGAGTTGTCTCGAGGCATAAGCTACGACTTTACCGTCTTGCATAAGTACGGCACCCAAACCTTGATGAGACGCATCACAATATACTTGGAAATCCTTTTCCAAATCTGGCAGACATAGTACCGGTGCTGTTACAAGTCTCTTCTTCAATTCTTGGAAGCTGACTTCACAACCTTCAGACCAAGCAAATTTCTTGTCCTTCTTTAACAATTCAGTCATTGGCTTAGCAACCTTTGAGAAATTCTCAATGAACCTTCTGTAGTAACCTGCTAAACCAAGGAAACTGCGAACTTCTTTTACGTTCTTGGGAGATTCCCATTCTGTCACGGCTGAAACTTTAGCAGGATCAACTGCCACACCATCTTTTGTCATAACATGACCAAGAAAACCAACTTCCTCTAACCAAAACTCACACTTGCTGAATTTGGCATAAAGCTTATGCTCTCTTAACTTCTCAAGTATCAAGCGTAAGTGCCCTTCATGCTCTTCTTTGCTCTTAGAGTAGACTAAGATGTCATCGATGAAAACGACAACAAACTTGTCGAGGAATTCCATGAACACTTTGTTCATCATATTCATGAAGTATGCTGGAGCGTTGGTTAAACCAAAAGGCATCACAGTGTACTCATACAATCCATACCTTGTGGTGAATGCTGTTTTTGGTATGTCTTGCTCTCTTATCTTGAGTTGAAAATAGCCTGACCGGAGATCAATCTTTGAGAACACACAGGCTCCCTCTAGCTGGTCAAACAAGTCATTGATCCTAGGCAAAGGATATTTGTTCTTGATAGTTACCTCGTTGAGTGAACGGTAATCTATGCATAACCTTTGGCTTCTATCTTTCTTCTCCATGAACAATATTGGGGCTCCCCAAGATGAAGAGCTTGGTTGGATAAACCCTTTCTGCAATTGTTCTCCTAGTTGCTTCTTGAGCTCTTTTAGTTCATCAACTGACATTTTGTACGGTCTTTTTGCTATTGGTCCAGAACCTGGTACCGAATCTATCAGAAACTCCACATCTCTATCTGGAGGCATCCCTGGCAACTCTTCTGGAAACACATCCGGATACTCACATACAATTGGCACACTGTCCATGCTAACCCCCTTAAGAGAATTCAGCTTACTTCCTTTGGATTCAAAGTTTGACCTGAATTTTATTCTTTTTCCTTCTGGGGTTGTGAGTGCAACAGTACGATTAGCACAATCTAGTACTCCTTCATACTTAGCCATCCAATCCATTCCCAAAATTACGTCTAGTCCTTGGGAATCTAGGATTATCGAGCTCATCGAAACTTATGCTTTCCGAACTCTATGACAAGATCCCGGCATCCAAGACTTACTATCATATCTCCACCCGGAGAACTAACTTTTATTGGACACCCAATGTTTTCAGATGCAAACCCATTTCTATCAACAAATGCTTTTGATATGAATGAATGAGATGCACCAGTGTCAAAGAGTACAAATGCTGGAATGGAATTGAGTCTGAACTTACCAGCAATGGCATCAGGCTCCTCATAGACCTCCTCCACATTGATGTGGTTAACCTGTCCTTTTTGAAAAGGATTGGGCTTGTTAGGTCCTTCAACTTTCTTCTCAGGGCACTCATTAGCATAATGCCCCAGCTTCTTGCATTTGAAGCACTCAACCTGACTGATGTCCTTTTTTGCAGGCTGACTTCCACTTCCACTTCCACTGTGATGGCTCTTATGTCCACTCTTGTGGTTCTTGTACTTATCATTGTCATGAATGCGATGATGCTTGTTGTCATGACGGTTGTGGTTGTGGTGCTTGTTGAATTTCCCATGCTTATGGGATCCTGAGCTGCCACTGTCATCATAGTGAGATCGTTTGTGAGACGATCCCGAGCTGTGCTTGTCGGAGTGTTTCCTCTTCCTACTCTCGACTTGTTTCATTTTACTCTCCAAAATAGCAGCCTTGTCACACAAAGACTGGTAAGTTGGAACATATGCCACAGACAACTATAGGTTCAGCTCATCATTCAAGCCTTCTAGAAACTTTTCCTTTCTTTTGGCATCTGTGCCAACCTCATCCGGTGCATAGCGCGCCAGATTGTTGAACTCTTCTATGTATTCACCACGCTATGTGCCGCTCAAGTTGTGAAACTCTTTCTTTTTCAGCTCATCATTCCCGATGAGATATGAGCGATCAAAGCCATATTCAAAGACACCCAAGTCACCTCATCAATAGGAGTGGTGATTTGAAGTTGTCCCACCATGTGGCTGGTCCTTCCAATGATGTCTTTGCGAACCTGACTTTTTCAGCATCCGTGCAGCCCACGGTCACTAAATCTTTGTTCACAGAACGTAGCCAGTCATTGGCCACCATGGGATCAGTCGTCCCCGAAAACTTTGCTGGCCTCAAACGCAGAAATCTGGTGAGCATATCAAAACTCGGAGGGTTGTTGTTGTTATTGTTGTTGTTGTTATTGGGGTTGTTGTTGTTATTCTGGTTTTGGATGAATGTTGTCATCATCTGCATAAGTTGTGTTTGCGCATTCATAATTTGTTGCATTTCCGGGGTGATGTTGTTGGGGTTGGGGTTTGCGCGACGGGGAGGCATCTGTGGTTTGTTCAAATAGATAAGAATGAGATACCCATAGATGTTTTATGCACAATACATCACAAGCAAACACATAACGTGCAACTTAAGGATAAAAGCTCAATCAACAGAATAACAAAGTTCTCGAAATAAAACACACAAGTGGCAAGCCATCCACATGTCGGATGGTCCAATAACAAGTATGATAATGAAAGCTAAACGAGTAGTCAAGTCTACTCATCAGCATCAATCTCCTCCTCGACGAAGGTAAGACCTGCGTTCTCCATCGCGGTCTTGTTCTCCTCAATCGTAGTGGTCAAGGAATCGACCTTGGCCTTGAGAGCCCTCTTCTGTGAGCGAAGCCTCTCAATAACCATCTGCTGCTGCTCTAGCTCGAAATCCTTGGACTTCAGTTCCTCGGTCATGTCCCGGATCTTCTTGTTCCTATCCTGGACGCGTTTCTCCTGACTCTTGAACTTGCGGTCCTGGGCCTCGAACTTCGCCTCCATTTCCTTGATCATCTCATCCTGCAGGCGAAAGCTTGTCCTTCTCGCGAAGCTGCACTGAGCTTCGTCATTGCCGAGCATGACGTTAAATCTGTCCGTGTCCACGTGCGAGGAGAGCCTCTAAGTCCCGGAGATAGAGACGTATCGGCTCGCCGCGTCCTCGAAGTCGTCTCAAAGTCGATGGACTCTCCATCAACATCACGTCTTAAGACGTGGAAGTGAGTGCCCTAACTGCCGGGAGTGACGGCCTAACAGACGTCCTACCAGGTCCTGCATGACTACCTCCATGCCTCTCTCCCTGTCGTCATGCATCAGCTTGAAGACAATGGCCTCTGTAGTGGGTCTGTCTGGCGTCCGGGCTGGTTCACCTTGAAGCCCCAGAGGTCCTTCCTCTCTAACTTGGTCAGTGGGTACACCGTGATGGTGGGAAGAGGTAGATCGAGCAAAGTGGTAAGCTCAATGATACGGGAACCAAAACGGGTAACCTGTAACTCCTCAACGGTGCTGATGGTAATAGGCATCTATGTAGGGGTTCGTAGCATGGAAAACAAAAAAATTCTATCGCATACAAACAAACAAGCCAAGATCTATCTACTAGATTGTAGCAACGAGTCGATGGAATAACTTACCCTCGAAGATTCCAAAGTGTTTAACGACAGCGGATTCTCGTGGGTGATGTAGTCGTACTCTTTCCGATCTCAAGATCATGTGGACGATCCTTCCGACGCTGCTCCTAAGAGCGCTTCATGATCGGTCACACGCCTGTACTGACGAAGACCTTCCTCTCCTTGTTCCAGCAGGCGGAGGTTGTAGCACTCTCGCGATTCCGCAAAGACAACGACGTGGTACCGGAAGTAGAGGGGAAATCCCGCAGGGCTTCGCCTTAAGCCGGAGCGAGTATGGTGGATTATGAGAGAGGGCTATTAGTGGTCTAGAGATTAGACACACCAATTAGAAGGCTCTAAACCGCAGGCTAAAGCAATTAGAAGCTCTAAACCAAACGGCTCTAAACCTGAGATTAGAGGTAGAAACTTGTGTGTCTCAAGGAGGAGCCCTGCCCCTCCTTTTATAGGTGGAGGGGCTAGGCGCGCCAGGGAGGGAGGGAGTCCCTCCCCAACTCGGCCTAGGGCTGGGTGCCGACTTGGAGGAGAGGAACTCCTCCTCCAAGTTGGTTTCAAACTCCTCTTGCTTGTTTCCCACGCTTCCTGCTTCCAGCTTCTGCTTCCAGCTGTTTTAGCCGCTTGACTTTCAAACCGCAATTTGACTTTCATGTTTTTGGAACAGCAAGAACACTTAGTACATGATGCAATCATCCAATGACACATTCATGTACCCTCCCCCGGAGTCTTGGGACAATCCGACCCTTCTAGAACATTCCGATGAAAACACCTAATCATTCCCGAACTCCGAAATGGGACTTTCCTTATATGAATCTTATTCTCCTGACCATTCCGTATCACCGTGATATCCGGATCCCATCCAAGACTCAACAACATTCGTCTCTTTCTCATACCATAACTACTCAAAACAACGTCAATCCTTAAGTGTGTCTCCTACGGTTCATGAATTATGCGGACATGATCGAGACACTTCTCCTAACAATAACCAATAGAGGAATCTGAAATTCATATGGCTCCCACATATTTCTACGATTACTTTGCGATCGAATGAACCACTTATACGATACCAATTTCCTTTGTCTCACGATAGTTTACTTATCCGAGGTTATGATCGCTTGTATCTCTTCATACCTAGTTCAACCTTGTTACAAATAAGTACTCTTTCTCGTTCCTGATATGTGATACCTTGTGACCAGTCACATGCTTGCAAGCTAATTGGATGACATTCCACCGAGAGGGCCAGTATATCTATCCGTCATATGGATGGACAAATCCCTCTTGATCCATGTGTTTCAACCAATACTTTCCAACACTCAATGCCACCTTTATAGCCACCCGCCACGGTGTGGTGTTTGATGTCATCAAAGCATCCATCCGTAAATGTGATATGCATGATCTCATGGTCGAAGGAATTAGGTTACTATGTATCAGAAAGCATATAGCAATTGAACTATTGAAATGACTTGATCTTTATGCTACGCTTATCAATAGGAGTATGTCCACCATATCATTCTCCTAACGATATGATCTTGTTGTTGATAACATCTCAATGTTCATGATAGGGAAACCACAATCATTTAATCAACCAACAAGCTAGTGAAGTATAGAGGCTATACTAGGGACTTCAAATTAAGTTTACAAATCACACAAGTATTAATGTTTCCTTGTTAATACTATTATAGCATGAATGTAAACATTTATCATAAACACAAAGATATAATAATAACTACATTTATTATTGCCTCTAGGGCATATCTCCAACATCGCCACTTGCACTAGAGTCATCTAATCTAGATTACATGGTAATATACCAACACCCATGGCAGTTTGGTGTTGGTCATGTTTTGCCCTCGGGAGAGGTTTAGTCAACGGATCCGCCACATTCAGATCTGTGTGTACTTTGCAAATCTTTATATCCCCATCCTGGATATGTTCTCGAATAGCGTGAAAACGCAGCTTGATATGCTTCAGCTTCTTGTGTGACCTTGGTTCTTGTGCATTGGCTATGGCGCCATGTTATCACAGAGATAGACATTGGGTCCAATAGACTTGGAACCACACCCAGCTCGTAATGAACTCTTTCATCCATATCGCTTCTTGTGAAGCCTCAAGCGACCATGTATTCGATTCATTGAAGATCTCGCCACAACGCTTTGCTTTGCACTCCTCCAGCTAATCACGCACCATTCAAAATAAATACGTATCGGTTGTGATTTGAATCATCCGGATCGGTGTTCCAACTAGCATCGGTGTAACCATTAACAACGAGTTGTTCATCACCTCCATAAGAAAGAACCATATCCTTAGTTCTTCTCAAGTACTTAAGGATGTTTTTGATCATTGTCCAATGATCCACTCTGGATCACTTTGATATCTGCTAGTTAAACTAACGACATATGCAATGTCGGGTCTAGTACATAGCATGGCATACATTAGAGATCCTATGGCTGAGGCATAGGGAGTCTTACTCATCCTTTCTCTATCTTCTGCCGATGTTGGACTTTGAGTTTTACTCAAGGTCGTATTGGGAAACATGGGCAAGAACCCTTTCTTGCTTTCTTCCATTCCAAACTTCTTTAGAACTTTGTCCAAATATGTACTCTGTGACAATGATATTTGGCGTTTCGATCTATATCTATAAATCTTTATGCCTAATATGTAAGCTGCTTCGCCAAGATCCTTCATTGAAAAACTATTATTCAAATATTCCTTGACACTATTAAGAAGGTCTACATCATTCCCAATCAACAATATGTCATCCACATATAGTATTAAGAACGCTACAGAGCTCCCACTCACTTTCTTGTAAATACAAGCTTCTCCATAAGTTTGTATAAAACCAAAACTTTTGATTACCTTATCAAAACGTTGATTCCAACTTCAGGATGCTTGCTTCAATCCATAGATGGACCGTTGAAGTTTGCATACCTTGTTAGCATCTTTAGGATCGACAAAACCTTTGGGTTGCATCATATACAACTCTTCATCAATATCTCCATTGAGGAATGCTGTTTTGACATCCATCTGCCATATCTCATAATCATAATATGCAGCGATTGCTAACATAATCCTCACAGACTTTAGCTTCGCTACTGGTGAGAAAGTCTCATCATAGTCAACTCCTTGAATTTGTCGAAACCCTTTTGCGACAAGTCGAGCTTTATAGACAGTAACATTACCATCAGCATTTGTTTTCTTCTTGAAAATCCATTTGTTCTCGACAACCTTCCGGCCATCCGGTAAGTCCACCAAAGTCCATACTTGGTTTTCGTACATGGATACAATCTCGGATTTCATGGCTTCTTGCCATTTATTGGAATCTGGGCTCATCATCGCTTCCTCATATGTCTTGGGGTCATCGGTGTTTTCCACCAACATGACACTCATAACGGGATCATACCAATCTGGGGTGGTACGAGTTCTCGTTGACCTCCGAGGCTCTGTAGCAACTTCAACAGTTTCATGATCATCATCATTAGCTTCCTCTCTAATTGGTGCAGGCACCACAGAACTTCTTCCGTCTGCGCTACTCGCAATTCGAGAGAAGGTTCGACAACCTCATCGAGTTCTACTTTCCTTCAGTCACTTCTTTCGAGAGAAATTCCTTCTCTAGAAAGGATCCATTCTTAACAACGAAGATTTTGCCTTCGGATCTATGATAGAAGGTATACCCAATAGTTTCCTTGGTATCCTATGAAGACGCATTTTTCGCTTTGGGTTCAAGCTTGTCCTTTGTAACTTCTTTACATAGGCTTCGCATCCCCAAACTTTAAGGAACGACAATTTAGGTTTCTTCCCAAACCATAATTCATACGGTGTCGTTTCAGCGGATTTAGACGGTGCCCTATTTAAAGTGAATGCGGCTGTTTCTAATGCATAACCCCAAAATGATAGCGGTAAATCATAAGTGACATCATAGAACGAACCATATCTAAGAGAGTTCGATTACGTTCGGACACACCATTACCTGTTGTGGTGTTCCGCGGTGTCAATTGTGAAAGTATTCGCACTTCTTTAAATGCTCGCCAAACTCGTAACTTAGATATTCACCTCCACGATCGAGCGAAATTTAATCTTCTTGTTACGTTGATTCTCTACCTCACTTTGAAACTCCTTAAACTTCTCGAAAGTTTCGGACTTATGTTTCATGAAATAGATATACCCATATCTACTCAAGTCATCCGTGAAGGTAAGAACATAACGATAACCACAGCGATGCTACACTCATTGGACCACACACATCGGTATGTATGATTTCCAATTAGTCGTAGCTCGCTCCATCATACCGAAAATGGAGTCTTAGTCATTTTCCCATGAGACATGCTCGCATCTTTCAAGTGATTCAAAATCAAGTGATTCAAGAAGTCCATCGGAATGGAGTTTCTTCATACGCTTCACTCCAATGTGACCAAGACAGCGATTACATATAGGTCAAATTATCGCTTGATTTCAAACGTTTAGCCTCAATATTGTTGATATGTGTATTTCCACTATCGAGATTCAATAAGAATAGACCATCTATCAAAGGTGCATGTGCATAAAACATATTACTCATATAAATCGAACAACCATTATTCTCTGACTTAAACAAGTAACCGTCTCGCAATAAACAAGATCCTGATATAATGTTCATGCTCAACGCAGGCACTAAATAACAATTATTTAAGTATAAAACTAATCCCGATGGTAGATGAAGAGGTAGCATGCTGACCGCGATCACATCAACCTTTGATCCGTTTCCCACGCGCATCGTCACCTCGTTCTTCGCTAGCTTCCGTTTATTCTGCAACACCTGTTTCGAGTTACAAATATGAGCAACCGAACCAGTATCAAATACCCAGGAACTACTACGAGTACTAGTGAGATACACATCAATAACATGTATATCAGATATACATTTCTTCTTGATGTTTCCGTTCTTCAGATCCGCCAAGTACTTTGGGAAATTCCGCTTCCACTGACCTTCTCCCTTGCAGTAAAAGCACTCAGTTTTAGGCTTTGGTCCAGCCTTGGTTTTCTTCGTCGGCGTGGTAACTTTCTTACCACCCTTTTTCAAGTGTCCCTTTTGCTTAGACTTGCCTTTCTTGAGTTTGGTGGTCTTATTGACCATCAACACTTGGTGCTCTTTCTTGATCTCCACTTCTGCAGACTTTAACATAGCAAACAGTTCTGGCAACTCTTTGTTCATGTTCTGCATGTTGTAGTTCATCACAAAGTTCCTATAACTTGGTGGCAGTGACTGGAGGACGCGGTAAATCCCCAAAGCATTAGGAATCACTATACCCAAGCTTTGAAGTTTGTTTGCGTGCCCAGACATCTTAAGCACATGCTCACCGATTTGAGCTGCCCTCTTCCATTTTGCGCTTAAAGAACTTTTCAGAAGCCTCATAGCTTTCAATTGTCGCATGAGTCTCAAAAATCAATTTAAGTTCCTCGACAATATCATATGGGGCGTACTCGTCAAACCTTTTCGGGTTCGCCTAGTCTAAACCATACAAGATAGCACACTGAACTATGGAGTCTTGATTCTTCCGAGCGAGGTAAACATTCTTTACTTCATCGGAAGCATCACCAGGTGGGTCACCCAAATGGTGCATCCAAAGACATAGGTCAAATTACCACCGTGAGGACAATCCTCAAATTGCGGAACCAATCCGAAGTTGCTTCCATTGTTTTTAAACTTTTCTTTCTCTAGGAGCATTAAAATTGATGGTAGGGCTGCCATTGATCTACAACATATTTGCAATAGTTTAGACTAAGTTTATGACAAATTGAGTTCAAATTAATTAATGAAATTAAACTAGTTGAACTCCCACTCAAAACAACATCCCTCACATTGTTTTAGTGATCACAGACCAAATCCACTACATCAACACCGATCATCACGAGAGTTGATATAGTTTCAATGGCGAACAATCATCATGTTCATCATATCTACTATACGATTCATGCTTTACCTTTCGGTAATCCGTGTTCGAGACCATGTCCCATACATGCTAGGCTCAAGATCAAACCTTAGTTTACGCATGAGCAAATCTGGCTTGCTCACGTTGTATACACTTGCGTAATCTACACACCCGATCATCACGTGGTGCTTCGAAACAACAAGCTTTAGCAACGGTGCTAACTAAGGGCGAACACTTTATGATTTGAAATTCATGTGCATGAGGGATCATCTTATAATGCTACCGTCGTCTACTAAGCAATACAAGATGCATAAAGGATTAACATCACATGCAATTCATAATATGTGATATGATATGGCCTTTCTTCTTTGTGCTTCCGATCTCCATCTTCAAACACGAACATGATCTCCATCATCACTGGCATTGCATCAAGGTCAATGACGCTTCACCATGGTTGTCGTCCACCGGCTTCAACTATTACAACTACTTTGAATAGACACGCGGGTCTTAACATAAATTAAAGACAACCATATGGCTCCTGCCGGTTGCCAACTTACAATAAGGAACATTGCATACATCAAATATAATCACAATCATGGCCATATCACATCACTGCACACCCCTGCAAAACAAAGTTAGACGCTTCTACTTTCTTTGCATATTTTACGTGGTTTGGGGCTTTCAATAAGTGTCGTTCTAACTTACGAACAAGAACCACAACATTGATACTAGCATTGTTGATCACCCGTTGTAAATTGGATCTTAACTATGCTAGGAGAAACAGGCACCCGCAAAGCCACTTATGCAATACAAGTTGCATGTTAAGCGTGGAGCAGGTCTCATGAACAATGTCATGTAAGGTTAGCCCGGGCCGCTTCATCCCGGATCCCATCCAAGACTCCGAACAACATTCGGTCTCTTTCTCATAATACCATAACTACTCAAAACAACGTCGAATCCTTAAGTGTGTCTCCCTACGGTTCATGAATTATGCGGACATGATCGAGACACTTCTCCGAACAATAACCAATAGAGGGATCTGGAAATTCATATGGCTCCCACATATTTCTACGATTACTTTGCGATCGAATGAACCACTTACATACGATACCAATTTCCCTTTGTCTCACGATAGTTTACTTATCCGAGGTTATGATCGTCGGTATCTCTGCATACCTAGTTCAACCTCGTTACAGATAAGTACTCTTTTTCTCGTTCGTGATATGTGATCCCTTGACCCAGTCCATGCTTGCAAGCTAATTGGATGACATTCCACCGAGAGGGCCCAGTATATCTATCCGTCATACGGATGGACAAATCCACTCTTGATCCATGTGTTTCAACCAATACTTTCCGAACACTCAATGCCACCTTTATAGCCACCCGGACGGTGTGGTGTTTGATGTCATCAAAGCATCCATCTTGTAAAGGTGATATGCATGATCTCATGGTCGAAGGAATTAGGTTACTATGTATCAGAAAGCATATAGCAATTGAACTATTGAAATGACTTGATCTTTATGCTACGCTTATCAATAGGAGTATGTCCACCATATCATTCTCCTAACGATATGATCTTGTTGTTGATAACATCTCAATGTTCATGATAGGGAAACCACAATCATTTAATCAACCAACAAGCTAGTGAAGTATAGAGGCTATACTAGGGACTTCAAATTAAGTTTACAAATCACACAAGTATTAATGTTTCCTTGTTAATACTATTATAGCATGAATGTAAACATTTATCATAAACACAAAGATATAATAATAACTACATTTATTATTGCCTCTAGGGCATATCTCCAACAATCTATTTATAAGATTAAAAAGTTAGATCAGCACAATTTAAGATAAAACAAGACAAACATTTCATACATATCCATGGAACACAAACATCACACAAGTCATGCATACATGAGTCCATTACATCAATCAAGG
Source organism: Avena longiglumis (assembly GCA_030063025.1). Lineage (NCBI taxonomy): Eukaryota > Viridiplantae > Streptophyta > Magnoliopsida > Poales > Poaceae > Avena > Avena longiglumis. The sequence goes on along the minus strand of CP125976.1, from coordinate 69,160,012 downwards.
TCCATACTTATTTAAGGTATCATTTTTGGAAAATAAGGTGATAGATGGTGTCCAACTAAAGAAAGGATCCCTGTGATTGCAATGCTAGTCCCTGGATCAATGCTAGCATCCACAGTTTAAGATGAAGTACACAGATGCAAATGTCGTTTATTACATTCATTCCAGAGATAAAACATAGTCTTTTACAACTCAGGGCCATAGGCCTAATACAAGAGTTTAAGGAATAAGTAAATAAACATAAGTCTTCATCTTCATGTGCCACAGGCAAGCATGTTGAGTGTAGACTCATGACTCCTACTCATCATCGGAGTAACCTGCAACATCACAAGTTACAGCCACAGAGGGTCAATACTTTGGAATAGTATTGGCAAGTGATACCTTAGTATATTTTATGTGGACGATATTACTATATGCATTTTGGCTAACTGTAGCTTGGCTTGCTTTCCTTGAAAATAGGTTTTACCTATTAGTTGAAATCACTAAGTTTTTCTTTATCAAAAACTTCCCAAGAAACCACCAATAGACATTGGGGTCCTTCACCCTTGTTCGCCCACAAATTTTACTTAGAAGTTGGAGTGATGAGATTCTTGTAGCTTCCATGTCTTGATGCTCAAGTTGTCCATTGCCTTGGACTAGGCTAAGTACTTAGGTTTTCCATCTGCAGAGGTTGTGCACTTTCCCACTGACTTGGTTTCCCAAGACAGACCTTTCAAGCCTTTCCTTAATCAAATGGACGCGCTCCAACCTATCATTCCCACTACCACCAACTGTCCAAGTGACTAAGTTCTAGCAACCTATATGATCAAGGCAGAGCCCATATTGCCAAGTGGTTGCACTGTAAACTTTCTCAACACTTGGCCTCCAAATCCCTTTGTGCCTGGGTGGCATACCACAAGTGAGATACACAACCCAAGTCCATGGCCTTGTGTAACCACTCAACATAACCCAATCCTTCCATTCCACTCAGGAGGTTCATTTGACTTAGTTGTTTTATTAGGAAAGCATAAGTCTCATGACTTAGAAATATTTTCATCATAGTAAGTATAGATTTTCACCAACCCTTGTTTGCTAAATAGCTAGGCTAAGCATAGCATGATAACTTAGGATTTCACCAACCCTTGCAATTCTACAATACTACACTACTTAGGATTTCCCAACTTAGATTTGGCAAAAGTAGCATGCAAGACTTAGCAAAATATCTAATGCTAGTACAAAACATAGGATAGAAATATTCATGAAAATATCACTTGCCTTGGTAGTGGGGAGAGTAGCACTCTTCACAATCACAATCACTAGCAAAATCTACACAAAAATTGTAGCATACAATTACACACAATTATATACAATCAAACATAATATGAATGCATGCATGCAAGAATTTACTAAGTGGTGATTTTGAAAACTCTACCAAGCATGCACATGTTTACAGAAACTTAACAGGTCACAAGTTTGCCAACTAAACTTATTTGGCACTAATACAATTTACCAAAATAAATCCATACTTAAATTAGCCTTAAACATGTTTCTACAAATAAAGTCATTTTAACTGTTACTATTTGTTAACCACATTGGGTATTCAGAAAGGTCTTGTTTCACTGAATCCAATGGTATAAAGTTTGCAAAATTCCAACGTGGCAATCAAAAGTTATAAGCATTTGAAATTTGGATCAAATTCTGGTTTTAAATCTGTTTTTAGTTCTAATACTTGCCACGCGTCGTGTTGTGATTTGCGCGTACCGGTTCGCACCGGATCGAGCTTTGTAGCCGCAGGATCTAAATAGATCGCACGCTCCAGATCGCGTACCTCTTCGCCGATTAATGAATCTATCCTAACGCTTGGATCAAGATCCAACGGAGCGCGAGCAAGCGACATGTCCCGGCGGCGGCGTCGGCCGAGCGACGGGCTTTCGACTCTGGCGCTAGCGTTCCAGTTCGTCCGCGAGAGGGATAAGGGCCATACCAGATTCGCAAGAGGATGCTGAAGCTCAAGGTAGCGTCGGTTCGCGAAGGGGCGTGCTGACACGGCGTTGATTCCTCGTCGGAGTTGAGTCCGGCGACAGGTGGTTCCGTTCAAGGTCGAAGGCGACGTTGTAGATCACTAGGAGGCAAACGGAGGATGTGGTCAGATGCAGAATACCACGGCGAAGATGCGTGCGTGAAAGACAAGGTTCGGGGCGGTCTGGACTTACCGGAGCTCACGGAGTTGAAGCGAGGCGGTGGCGGTCGACGCTTGTGTGGCTAACGCTTACGGGTCACCATGGCAAACCAGAGTGCTAGGAGATGCGTGAGGTCAAGCGGAGTCTGCTGTGAAGTGAGGCGGAGGGTGGTCGGAGGTGGCGGAATTGTTGCGGCTCGTCGACGCAGGGTTGCAGAGAGAAATTTGTGCAGCCTGGGGGCGCTCTGGGCTTGGGGTTTGGGGGAGAAGAGAGAGGGGACAGAGGGGGTTTAAATAGCCTGGTCGTGAGCGAGAACTACTCGGGCATTGATACGAATTGAAGCCACGAATCAAACAGGAAACGGCCGCGCTGATTTGGGGATGAACTGGTCGTGGGGGGGTGGAGACGACGATGCTCGAGTGGGCCGTGGTTGTCAGCGAGAGAGGAGAGTGGGAGCGGGTCCCTTCTGTCATTGAGCTGGTGGGTGCGAGAGTGGGTAAAGAAAACGATTCGCGGGGGTGTGCGCTACTGGGCTAGTCTGGGCTGTGTTGGGCTGGGCCGGCCAGATTGGCTGGTTTAGCTATTTTTTCTTCTTTATTCCTTTTCTTTTTCTGATTGAATTTCTAGAATGGTTTTTTTAAACTCAAATTCAAATCTGTTTGAATCCAAAGTTTTACAAGACTTTTGTACAATAAATCTTGCTCTTAAATAAGTGTTAAACACATCTGAACACTTGGGTCTTTTGAAAAATAAATTAAAACTATGCCTCTATGATAATAGGCATATAATTTGTTTTAGTTTCATATTTTGCTTTGATACTTTGCTTAAGTTTTTGAGACCACTTAAGTTTGAATTCAAATCATCCTGAATGAATAACAACATCTTTCTCAATGGCATGTAGCACAAAGGCTAGGGTTTTTATACATAAAATAATGAGCCACATTTGCTCCTGTTTTCTAAAATGATTTTGAGAAAACCCTAAATGATGATGGATGCATGGATGATATGAATGAGCTTTGAAACATGAATTTAGGGATGTTACATTCAGTAGCAGCATCGTCCGAAGCTTCATGATCCTTGTCATTAGCTTCCTCTATTGTTGGTGCAAAGTGACCTTTGGAACAATTTCGGTGTTGCGCTACTCTCCAATTCAAGAGAAGGTTCAATAACCTCGTTGCTCTCGTTCCTCCCACTCACTTCTTTCGAGAGAAACTCCTTCTCAAGAAAGGAACCGTTCTTCGACAAACACTTTGCCTTGGTTACGTGATAGAAGGTATACCCAATAGTTTCCTTAGGGTATCCTATGAAGACGCATTTCTACGCTTTGGGTTTGAGCTTGTCGGCATCAACTTGACGAAGCTTCGCATCCCCAAACTTTAAGAAACGACAAATTAGGTTTAGCACCAAACCACGGTTCATACGGTGTCGCCTCAACGGATTTAGATGGAGCCCTATATAAAGTGAATGCAGCGGTTTCTAATGCATAACCCTAAAATGATAACAAATCAAGAAGAGACATCATTGATCGGACCATATCTAATAGGGTTCGATTCCTATGCTCAGACACACCATTGCTGTGGTGTTCCGGTGGCGTGAGTTGTGAAACGATTCCACTTGCTTTAAGATGCGTGAGAAAATCATAACTCAAATATTCACCTCCACGATCGGATCGTAGAAACTTAATCTTTTACATTACGATGGTTCTCCACTTCATTCAAATTCTTTGAACTTTTCAAACGTTTCAGATTATGTTTCATTAAGTAGATATACCCATATCTACTTAAGTCATCGTAAAAGTGAGGAAATAGCGATATCCACCGTCGAAACACTCATCGGTCCACATACATCGGTATGTATGATTTCCAACAAGTCCGTTGCTCGCTCCATCATACTGGAGAACAGGGTTTTGATCATCTTGCCCATGAGGCATGGTTCACATGTGTCAAATGATTCAAAATCAAGAGACTCCAAAAGTCCATCAGAATGGAGTTTCTTCATGCTGTACACCAATATGACCTAGACGACAGTGCCACAAATAAGTAGTATTATCACTATCTACTTTGCATATCTTAGCCTCAATGTTATGGATGTGTGTTTCATCCCTTTCGAGATTTAGAAGAAATAAACCATTCACAAGAGGTGCATGACCATAAAAGATGTTACTCATATAAATAGAACAACCATTATTCTCCGATTTAAATGAATAACCGTCTTGCAATAAACACGATCCAGAAATAATGTTCATGCTCAACGCAGCACATAATAACATTTATTAAGGTTTAAAACTAATCCGAAGGTAAAACTAAGGAGGCGTCTGACGGCCATCACATCAACTCTTGATCCGCTGCAACGTGCATCGTCACCTCATCCCTCGCAAAGCCGTCTATTCCGTAGCTCTGTGCTTGAAAGTTACAAATATTAGCAATCACGTATCAAATACCCGCACTACAACGAGGGCTAGTAAGGAAAACATCAATAACATGTATATCAAATATACCTTTGATGGTGCCACCTTCTTGTCCGCTAAGTACTTGAGACGATTGCGCTTCGAGGACCCTTGTCCTTGCAATAGAAGCTTTTCCGTTAGGACCGGACTTGAGCTTCTTCTCGGCGAGCATTAAGCTTGCCGCCCTTCTTGAAGGGCTTCTTTGCTCCTTACCTTTCTTAAAGGAGGGCTTGTTGACCATCAACACATGATTATCCTTCTTGATGTCCACCTCAGCCTTCACTTTGCGAAGAGCTCGGTGATCGTGTCGATGGATCCAATCGATTATGAGTCACTACAAAACTTTTGTAGCCGGGAGGAGTGATTGCGAGAACCTGTCAATCTTGAGCTCCTCCGAATCGTGCATTCCAGCTTGCTCAGGCGTTGAGTGTAGCCCGTCATCTTTATGGCGTGCTCACTAACGAACTCCCTTCCTCCATCTTGCGCTTAAAGAACTTCTGAGATCTCATATCTCTCGAGAATGGGCCCGAGTCCGAAACATGGTTTCGGCTCACCTCGAGAATCTCAAAGGGCCGGATACTCTTCAAACGATTTTGAAGTTCGGTTCCATAGCAAACAACATGGTGCTCTTAATCACACCATAATCATCTTTGCTTGCGCTGATAGACAGATTTCTCATCGGTAGTAGCATTGTTAGGGGGTCACCTAACGCTTTCCCAAGGACATAGTCCTTTTTGTCCATGAGAGAATGATTCTTAGATTGCGGAACCAATTGGTGAAGTTAGACCCATTGTTTCTAAGCTTTTCCTTCTCAGCAAAAACGTTGAAGTTGAAGTTGGACTTGGCCATGTGATCTACAGTATTTGCAAGTACAATTTAGACTATGTTCATGATAAATAGTTCAACTTAATCAAATTACTAGATGAACTCCCACTAAATTCAACATCCCTCAAGTTGTTTAGTGAACACGATCCAAATTCACCACACCTAATCCGATCATCACGAGAAGAGATGTGGTTTCAATGGTGGACAACAAAGTGTAACATCCCTAAATTCATATTCCAAAAACTCATTCATATCATCCTTTCATTCATCATCATTTAGGGTTTTTCTCAAAATCATTTCAGGAACAGGAGCATTTGTGGCTCATTATTTTATGTATGAAAACCCTAGCCTTTGTGCTACATGCTATTGGGAAAGATGTTGTTATTCTTTCAGAATGATTTGAAATTCAAACTTAAGTGGTATCAAAATCTTGAACAAAATATCAAAAGCAAAATATGAATTAAAACAAATTCTATGCCTATTATCACCTCTCATAAAGACATAGTTTAATTTATTTTCAAAAGGACCCAAGTGTTCTGAAAAGTTCAGATGTGTTTGACACTCATTTAAGAGCAAGTTTTATTTTACAAAAGTCCTGTAAAGCTTTGGATTCAAATAGATTTGAATTTAGGTTTAAAAACCATTTCTAAAAATTCAATCTGAAAAAGAAAAGGAATTAAGAAGAAAAAATAACCAAACCAGCCAATCTGGCCGGCCCAGCCCGACACGGCCCAGACTAGCCCCGTAGTGCACACCATGAATCGCTTTTCTTTACTCACTCTCACCCACCACCACTCAGCTGAAGGGACCGCTTCCGCCTCTCTCGCGACAACCGCGCCCACCCGAGCATCGTCGTCTCCACCCCCACGACCTGTTCGTCCCAAAATTGACGCTGCCGTTTCTGTTGATTCTGTGCTTAAATTAGCGTTAAGGCACGAGTGATTCTCGCTCGAGAAGGCTACATAAACCCCTCGCCCCTCTCTCTTCTCCCCAAACCCCAAGCACGAACGCCCCAGTCGCGACATTGCTCTCTGCCGCCTCCGGCGAGCTGCCAGCAATTCCGGCCACCTCGACCACCCCTCCTCTGCTTCCACACAAGCAGACTCCACTTGATCTCACACATCTCCTAACACTCTTGGTTTGCCCATGGTGACCCAGAGCGTCGCCACGCAAACAACCGACCGCCACCGTCTCGGCTTCAACTCCGTGAGCTCCAGTGGTAAGTCGATCACGAACCTTGTCACGCACACATCTTCGCCATGGTCTTCGTGATACCACATCCTCCGCTTGCCTCCTAGTGATCCACAACGCCGCCTTCGACCTCGGCAGAGCCACCGCCGGATCCAACTCGGCGCCCTTGCCAAACTGTCACAAGTTGAGCATCCCACGTCCTGCGGTCTCGGTGAGTACCTCCCTATCCTCCTAGTGACCCGTACCGCCACGCCACCACCGTCTGGTCGTCATGCCGCTGCCGCTAAGCGCCCAGATTTTGGCTTGGTAATTTAGCGTTGGATCGTGTCGTAGGGCTAGGATAGAATTTTAAGCGAACGAAGGGTAGCGCGCTGAGCCGCCAGATCCCACTTAGATCATGCGGTCCACAGAGCGCGATCCAACCGAATCGGTATGCGCCAGTGATGTTGCGACACGTGGCTAGGGATAATTCAAAAACAGAAATTTGAATCAGATTTAGATCCAAACTTCAAACAGCTATAACTTTTGAATGCCACGTTGGAATTTTACAAACTTTATACCGTTGGATTCAGTGAAACAAGACCTTTCTGAATATCCAATGTGTTTAACAAATAGTAACAGTTAAAATGACTTTATTTATGGAAACATGTTTAAGGCTATTTTGAGTATAGATTTAGTATAGTAATCTGTTTTGGTGTCAAATAAAGTTTAGTTGGCAAACTTGTGACTGGTTAAGTTTCTGTAAACATGTGCATGCTTGGTAGAATTTTCAAAATCACCACTTAGTAAATTCTTGCATACATGCATTCATATTATTTTTTATTGTATATAATTGTGTGTAATTGTATGCTATAATTTTGTGTAGATTTTGCTAGTGATTGTGATTGTGAAGAGTGCAGCTCTCCCCACTACCAAGGCAAGTGATATTTTCATGAATATTTCTATCCTATGTTTTGTACTAGCATTAGATATTTTGCTAAGTCTTGCATGCTATTTTTGCCTAATGCTAAGTTGGGAAATCCTAAGTAGTGTAGAATTGTAGAATTGCTAAGGAATTTTCCTAAGTTAAGTTATCTTACCATGCTTAGCCTAGCTATTTAGCAAACAAGGGTTGGTGAAAATCTATACTTACTATAATGAAAATATTTCTAAGTCATGAGACTTATGCTTTCCTAATAAAACAACTAAGTCAAATGAACCTCCTGGGTGGAATGGAAGGATTGGGTTATGTTGAGTGGTTACACAAGGCCATGGACTTGGGTTGTGTATCTCACTTGTGGTATGCCACCCAGGCATAAAGGGATTTGGAGGCCAAGTGTTGAGAAAGCTTACAGTGCAACCACTTGGCAATATGGGCTATGCCTTGATCACATAGGTTGCTAGAACTTAGTCATTTGGACAGTTGGTGGTAGTTGGGATGATAGGTTGGAACACGTCCATTTGACTAAGGAAAGGCTTCTGAAAGGTCCTGTCTTGGGAAACCAAGTCTTGTGGGGAAAGTGCACCACCTCTGCAGATGGAAAACCTAAGTACTTAGCCTAGTCCAAGGCAATGGACAACTTGAGCATCAAGACATGGAAGCTACAAGAATCTCCTCACTCCAACTTCTAAAATAAAACTTGTGGGAGAACAAGGGTGAAGGACCCCAATGTCTATTGGTGGTTTCTTGGGAGAATTTTTGACAAAGAAAAACTTAGTGATTTAAACTAATAGGTAAAACCTATTTTCAAGCAAAGCAAGCCAAGCTACACTTAGCCAAATGCATATAGTAATATAGTCCACTTAAAATATACTAAGGTATCACTTGCCAATACTATTCCAAAGTATTGACCCTCTGTGGCTGAAACTTGTGATGTTGCAGGTTACTCCGATGATGAGTAGGAGTCATGAGTCTACACTCAACATGCTTGCCTGTGGCACATGAAGATGAAGACTTATGTTTATTTACTTATTCCTTAAACTCTTGTATTAGGCCTATGGCCCTGAGTTGTAAAAGACTATGTTTTATCTCTAGAATGAATGTAATAAACGACCTTTGTATCTGTGTACTTCATCTTAAACTGTGGATGCTAGCATTGATCCAGGGACTAGCATTGCAATCACAGGGATCCTTTCCTTTATAAAGGAGGGGTTTAACACAAAGTGTCGATCATATCATTCATATGACTCATGCTTAACCTTTCGGTTCTTGTGTTCCGAGGCCATGTCTGTACATGCTAGGCTCGTCAAGCTAGACCCAAGTATTTCCGCAGTGCAAACCGGCTTGCACCCGTTGTATGTGAGCGTAGAGTCTATAGCACCCGATCATCACGTGATGCTTGGACACGACGAACTTTCGCAACGGTGCATACTTGGGGAGAAGACAGTTTTTATCTTGATCTTTAAGTCAGGAATCATCTTATAATGCTACCGTCGCGATCTAAGCATAATAAGATATATAAAAGGATAAACATCACATGCATATAACTTTATGTGACATGGTATAGCCAATCTTCGCACAATGATCTCCATCTTGTGCGTTCCGGCATGATCTCCATCACTCCACCATGATTGCCTCCACCACGAATAGCAACTACAACTATTGTTAACTACTTAGCGATAAAGTAAAGCTATTACATGGCGTATAAGAAGTTGACTCGCAGGTCATACACAATTATAAAGACAACCATATGGCTCCTGCCGGTTGTGTACTCATCTACATGCAAGTCGTGAAACATTACAAAACATGATCATCGCATACAATATACACATCACATCTTGGGCCATACCATATCACGAAAACACTGCAAAAACAAGTTAGACGCCTACTTTGTTGTTGCATGTTTTACGTGGCTTATGGGAGTAGATGCTAAGAACGATTCTTACCTACGGAAAGCCACAACGGTGATATTATGGTTGCCAAACTCCGTGTTAATCCCATGACAACTATAGTGAGAGAAACCGACATCCACCACCGCATGTGTGGTACAAGCCACACGTCAACGCGGGCCGGTCTCATGACGACGTCGCGTAAGGTTGGCCTGGACCGCTTCAATATCACTATCCCGCGTCATAAGAATAACACAAACAAGAGTCTTGCAACAGAAAAACATCAACGCCCGCAACAACCATGTTGTGTTCTACTCGTGAAACACATCTACGCATAGATCTAGCTCTGATACCACTGAAGGCTTTCGTGAAGGGAATATGCCCTGAGAGGCAATAATAAAGTGTTTATTATGTGTATTCCAAGTATATGATAGATGTTTATTTTGCATGCTATAATTGTATTAATACGGAAACGTTAATACATGTGTGTTTAATAAACAAACAGAAAGTTCCTAGTTATGCCTCTCTCATAAACTAGCTCGTTGATTAACAAGATGATCAAGGTTTCCTGATCATGGACATTGGATGTTGTTAATAACGGGATCACAACATTAGTGTAATGATGTGATGAACATTCATCTGAAGTATAGCATTACGATCAAAGTCATTGAGTTTATATTGCTATAACAACTTACGAAGTGATCCTAATCCTTAGACCATGAGATCATGTCAATCACTAACACCTAAGAGTTTCTTGATAACATCAAACGTCACACCGTAACAGGGTGATTATAAAGATGGATTCAGAACTAATAAAGTGTTATGTTGAGTCTCATGGATCGAGAGTGGAATTTGTTCATCCCGATGACGGATAGATATACTCTGGGCCCTCTCGGTGATATCACATTGATTAGCTTGCAAGCAAGTGATTTGATCACTAGAATGTTATATCACAGGAACGAGAAAAGAGTGCATGTCGGTAACGAGATCAAACTAGGTATGGAGATACCGATGATCGAATCTCGGACATGTAATATATCGTGAAACAAAGGGATTAAGATACTAGCGTAAAAGGTTAAAGCGATCACAAGAAAGTCATCGTTGAATGTGGGAGTCGAGATGGGTCTCCAGATCCCGCTCGATTATTGATCCGAGAGGGTCTCGATCATGTCCGCATTATTCACGAACTGTAGGGTGACACACTTAAGAGACACCGACATCCAATTGGAGCAAATGTTTCATGCCGAAAGAATGAATAAGCGAGGAATTTATTTCACTAGATACCAAACAGGTTTTCGGGTGAAATTGCATAAAGTGGTTATGCATGTGAAATAGAATTCTAGCAAGGGGTTATTTGTGAATGTTTGTCATTAAAGTAATTGACAAAATTCTGAATAAAATAAAAGAGTTTTATTTAATGAGAGTTTGCATTAAATTTGGTGGAAATTTAATGGGAATTTTGAGTGGACTTTTGAGTGGAGGAATTTAGAGGAGTTTTGTGAGTGGAGTGTCCACCCACATGAAGAGGGAGGGCAAGGCAGCCCCATGCGCTGCCACCCCTTGGGGTTCCCCCTCCTCCTATAAAAGGAGCCCTCCTCACTTGTCTCTCACACCTCCTCGTGAAGGATCTCTCCCTCTAGAATTTATTCCCCATGGTCTCGGACTAGCGAGATACATGTTCCCAGTGGCTATTCGGCAAGAAAGAGTTGTGCTTCCGCATCGCTGGAGCGAGGAGGCGGAGGTTGCTCGGTGCCTCGAACGTGTGCGAGCACGGATGCGTCGCTGATTTGCGGCGCTAGGACTTCCTCTCGATCTTGAGATCGGCAAGAGATCGTCTACATCAACCACGAGTTGAACTCAAGCTTTGTCGGTCTTCAAGGGTATGTTCTCTACGGATATACATCCGCGTTGTTTGTATCTAGTATATAGATCTTGGTATATAGTTCACATCGTAGGAATTTTTGTTTTCTATGTCATGAACCCTACAAAGGGTATCGAGCGGATCTATGCGTAGATACTTTACAGGTAGTACACATATGAGTATGTGGGCGATGATCATGTTGTTGCTCCTTTGTTGTGATTTTGTATATTGGTGGCATAGTGGGATGAAGCGGCCGAACAAACTTTACATGTCCTCGCACATGAGACCTGTTCCACGCTTGACATGCAACTAGTTTGCATAAGTGGCTAGCGGTGTCTGCTCTCCTACTATAGTCAATATCTATTTTACAAGCGAGTTGTCAACAATTTGATTATCCTCGTTAGGTTCATGTTCGTAGGTAAGAACGGTTCTATCTCGAAGCCCTAAGCCACGTAAAACTTGCAATGGATAAATTAGAGGCGTCTAGTTTAGATTGTTCTTTGGGCTAGTGTTATGATATGGTAGTGTTGTAAGTAGAAGTATGAGATGATACTCTTACAACACACATAGCGTAAAATCCATAGACCTTGATTTACACATATAGGTATGATAGTGATCATACCACGATGCACATGATAGAGATCATCTCATGGAACCATATAATTTCACTAATAAACATATGATGTTTGATTACATCTTATATTGCTTGTTTAGCGCTTTGTTAAGCATAATAAGATGATCCCTCATTTAAATATCAAGATAAGAATGTGTTCTTCCTTTAGTATGCACCGATTATGTTTTCGCCGCCCAAGACATCACGTGATGATCGGGTGTTCTTGGATCCACGACCATATTTCGGTGTAAAACAGCACACGCAAATACTAAGGTTCTAACTTGGCGAGCCTAGCATGTAGAGACATGGCCTCGAACACGTAATCAAAGGTTAAGCATGAGTCATATAGTTGATATGATGCCCATTTGATGCTCGCCTTTGAATCTATACCGACTCACGTGATGATCGGACTTGGTGTAGTGGATTTGGTTCATGTAATCACCAAAAGGGCACGAGGGATGTCGCTTTTGAGTGGGAGTTCATTCGTAATATAGATTAGTTGAACTCGATCTATCATACACTTAGTCTAAACTTTACAAATTCTGTTGTAGATGGCACCACCTGCTTTTAATTTCAATGTGTTCATGGAGAAAGAGAAACTAGCAACGAACGGTAGAAACTTTACTGAATGGGCCATGAATTTGAGGATTCTCCTCTCACGCACAAAAGCAATATGTGCTAGAAGCGCCGTTAGGCCCCCCACCTTTTGATGATGCCCCTGACGAGGAGAAGAATGTCTATCAGACTCGTCAGGAGGACCACAACTTAGTTCATTGCGGCATATTGTATGGGCTAGAGCCAGAACTTCGAAAGCGTTTCGAAAACGGCAATGCATTTGATACAATGGGTGAGTTGAAAATGATTTTCGACACACATGCTGCTGTAGAGAGCTACAATGCTTCATAAAAGTTCTTTAGCTGCATGATGGAAGAGCACGGCTCCGTTAGTGAGCATGTACTCAAGATGTCGGGTTACGCCGATAAGCTTGTGTCCTTGGGAATAAAGATTCCCATTGACTTAGGCATCCATCGTGTTCTCGCTACGCCACCTAGCTATAAAAGCTTCGTGATGAACTATAATATGCAAGGCATGAAGAAGTCTCTCCCGAGCTTACCAATGCTTAAAACCGCAGTAGAGATCAAAAGGAACATCAAGTGTTGATGATCAATAGGAACACTGGTTTCAAGAAAGACAAGAAGGGAAAACGGAAGGAAGTAAGGGCGGTTGCCGCTACCGAAAAGAAACCCCGAGTTGGACCTAAGTCCGATTCCGAGTGCTACTATTGTAAGGGATGCCATCGAAGCGCAATCGCCCCAAGTATCCGCGCATAAGAAGGCCGCAAGGCAAACAAAGGTATATATGATATACATGTTATTGATGTGTACTTGACTAGTGCTCGCAGAGCACCTGTATTTGATACCGTTCGTTGCTAATATTTGTAACTTTCGAATCGTGGGTCGAACAAGCGACCGCTAGCAAGGGTGAGGTTAAGATGCGTGTCGGCAATGGATCAAACGTTGATGTAATCGCCGAACGCTGCCTCTCCACTTACCGCTGGGATTAGTCATAAACCTGAATAAATGTTATCCGTGCTCCACCGAGCATGAACATTGTATCCGGATCATGTTTGATGCAAAGTGGTTATTCATTTAAATCGAGAACAATGGTTGTTCCATTTATATGAATGAAATCTTTTATGGTCATGCACCGATGATGAATGGTTTATTTCATTAGATCTCAATGATAATGTTACACATATTCATAATGTTGATGCTAAAAGGATTAAACTTAATGATGATATATCCGCATATGTGGTAATCGCCGTCTAGGTCATATTGGCATTAAACGCATGAAGAAGCTCCATTCGATGGACTTTTGGAATCACTTGATTATGAATCATTTGATACATGTGAGCCATGCCTTATGGGCAAGATGACTAGAACGCCGCTTTCCGGTTCGATGGAACGGCGACGATTTATTGGAAATCATACATTCGATGTATGTGGTCCAATGAGTGTGTCACGAGGTGGATATCGTTATTTTGTTACTTTCACGGATGATTTGAGTAGATACTTATATCTACTTGATGAAACACAAGTCCGAAACCTTTGAAAAGTTCAAGGAATTTGAATGAAGTGGAAAATCATCGTAATAGAAAGATCAAATTTCTACTCCGACCGTGGAGGTGAGTATCTAAGTTACGAGTTTAGCACTCACATGAAAGAGTGTGGAATTGTTTCACAACTCACACCGCCGGAACACCACAAATAAATGGTGTGTCGAACGTCGTAATCGTACTTTATTAGATATGGTTCGATCTATGATGTCTCCGACGGACTTGCCGCTGTCATTTTGGGGTTATGCACTAGAAACCGCTGCATTCACTTTAAATCGGGCACCATCTAAATCCGCTGAAAAGACATCAGATGAATTGTGGTTTGGAAACAAACCTAAGCTGTCATTTCTAAAGTTTGGGATGCGATGTTTATGTGAAGAAACTTCAACCGGATAAACTCGAACCCAAAGCGGAAAATGCGTCTTCATAGGATACCCTAAAGAAACTATTGGGTATTCCTTCTATCACAGATCCGAGGGCAAGGTTTTTGGTGCCAAGAATGGATCCTTTCTAGAGAAAGAATTTCTCGCGAAAGGTGTGAGTAGTCGGAAGGTAGAACTCGAAGAGGTTGTGGAACCTTCTCTTCAAAGTATGGCGAGTAGCGCAGCGCCGGAAGTTGTTCCGGATTTGGCTCCACCTGTTGAAGAGGGAACTAATGATAGAGATCATGAAACTCCGAAAGAGAGTACTAACGAACCTCGCAGGTCAAACAGACGCTGCAGCCCCGTTTGCGGAAATCCGTCATGAATTTCATGGTTGATGAAAATAATGACCTCGCGACGTATGAAGAAGCGATGATGAGCCCGGATTCCAACAAATGGTTAGAAGCCATGAAATCCGAGATGGAATCCATGTATGAAAATCAAGTTTGGAACTTGGTGGAATTACCTCACGACCGAAAGGCCGTGGAGAACAAATGGATTTTCAAAAGGAAAACTGATGCTGATGGTAATGTGACCATCTATAAAGCTCGACTTGTCGCAAAGGGGTTTCGACAAATTCAAGGAGTTGACTACGATGAGACTTTCTCTCCCGTAGCGATGCTAAAATCAGTTAGGATTATGTTAGCAATTGTTGCATATTTCGATTATGAAATATGGCAGATGGATGTCAAAACCGCGTTTCTCAATGGTAATATTGAAGAAGAGTTGTATATGATACAACCAAAGGGTTTTGTCGATCCTAAGGATGCTAACAAGGTGTGCAAGCTTCAGATCCATCTATGGATTGAAGCAAGCATCACGGTTGGAATCTCCGCTTTGATGAGGTGATCAAAGAGTTTGGATTTGTCCAAACTTATGGAGAAGCTTGTATTTACAAGAAAGTGAGTGGAGCAATGTGGCATTTCGATATTATATGTGGATGACATATTATTGATCGAATGATATAGAACTTTTAAACAATGTTAAAAGTTATCTAAACAAAGAAATTTTCAATGAAGGACCTAGGTGAAGCGTCATACATATTAGGCATAAAGATCTATAGAGATAGATCTAGGCGCCTAATAGGGCTATCGCAAAGTACATACCTTGATAAGATTTTAAAGAAGTTTAAAATGGACGAAGTAAGAAGGGTTCTTACCTATGTTGCAAGGCAAGACATTGAGTAAGACTCAAAGTCCGCTTCGGAAGAAAGAGAGATAATGGACAAAGTCCCTATGCTTCACCCATAGGCTCTATAATGTACGCCATGCTATGTACAAGACCGGATGTGGCACACGCTATTAGTTTGACTAGTAGGTACCAATCGGATCCGTGTTCTAACATGGATAGCGGTCAAGAATATCCTTAAGTACTTACGAAGAACTAAGGATATGTTTCTTGTATACGGAGGTGAAGAAGAGCTCGTCGCTAAGTGTTATGTCGACGCTTAGCTTTGACAATCGATCCGATGACTCTAAGTCTCAATCCGGATACGTATTTCTCATGAATGGCGAGCGGTTAGTTGGAGGAGCTCCAAACAACCTGTGGTAGCGGATCAACAACGGAGGTCAATATGTTGCTTGAGCGGCTGTGAAGCGATTTGGATGAAGGAGTTCATATCCGAACTAGGAGTTGTGGCAAACGCATTGGACCCAATGGTGATCTATTGTGACAACAATGGTGCCATTGCCAATGCCAAAGAGCCAAGGTCTCACAAGCATTCCAAGCATATTAAGGTTGCCGTTTCACTCCATCCACGAGCATGTCAAAGATGGAGATATAAAGATTTAGAAGTACATACGGATCTCAATGTAGCAGATCCGCTGACTAAAACTCTCCCTAGAGCAAAACATGATCAACAGAACTCAATGGGTGTTAGATTTATCACTATGTAACTAGATTATTGTCTCTAGTGCAAGTGGGAGACCAAGGAATATGCCCGAGAGGCAATAATAAAGTGTTTATTATGTGTATTCCAAGTATATGATAGATGTTTATTTTCATGCTATAATTGTATTAATACGGAAACGTTAATACATGTGTGTTTAATAAACAAAGAAAGTTCCTAGTTATGCCTCTCTCATAAACTAGCTCGTTGATTAACAAGATGATCAAGGTTTCCGATCATGGACATTGGATGTTGTTAATAACGGGATCACAACATTAGTGTAATGATGTGATGAACATTCATCCAAGTATAGCATTACGATCAAAGTCATTGAGTTTATATTGCTATAACAACTTACGAAGTGATCCTAATCCTTAGACCATGAGATCATGTCAATCACTAACACCTAAGAGTTTCTTGATAACATCAAACGTCACACCGTAATGGGTGATTATAAAGATGGATTCGTAACTAATAAAGTGTTATGTTGAGGCTCATGGATCGAGAGTGGAATTTGTTCATCCCGATGACGGATAGATATACTCTGGGCCCTCTCGGTGATATCACATTGATTAGCTTGCAAGCAAGTGATTTGATCACTAGAATGTTATATCACAGAACGAGAAAAGAGTGCATGTCGAAACGAGATCAAACTAGGTATGGAGATACCGATGATCGAATCTCGGACATGTAATATATCGTGAAACAAAGGGATTAAGATACTAGCGTAAAAGGTTCCGACGATCACAAGAAAGTCATCGTTGAATGTGGGAGTCGATGGGTCTCCGATCCCGCTCGATTATTGATCCGAGGGGTATCGATCAGTCCGCATTATTCACGAACCGTAGGGTGACACACTTAAGAGACACCGACATCCAATTGGAGCAAATGTTTCATGCCGAAAGAATGAACAAGTGCAGGAATTTATTTCACTAGATACCAAACAGGTTTTGGGTGAAATTGCATAAAGTGGTTATGCATGTGAAATAGAATTCTAGCAAGGGGTTATTTGTGAATGTTTGTCATTAAAGTAATTGACAAAATTCTGAATAAAATAAAAGAGTTTTATTTAATGAGAGTTTGCATTAAATTTGGTGGAAATTTAATGGGAATTTTGAGTGGACTTTGAGTGGAGGGAATTTAGAGGAGTTTTGTGAGTGGAGTGTCCACCCACATGAAGAGGGAGGGCAAGGGGCAGCCCCCATGCGCCTGCCACCCCTTGGGGTTCCCTCCTCCTATAAAAGGAGCCCCTCCTCACTTGTCTCTCACACCTCCTCGTGAAGGATCTCTCTCCCTCTAGAATTTATTCCCCATGGTCTCGGACTAGCGAGATACATGTTCCCGGTGGCTATTCGCAAGAAAGAGTTGTGCTTCCGCCGCATCGCGAGCGAGGAGGCGGAGGTTGCTCGGTGCCTCGAGCGTGTGCGAGCACGGATGCGCCGCTGATTTGCGGCGCTAGGACTTCCTCTCGATCTTGAGATCGGCAAGAGATCGTCTACATAAACCACGAGTTGAACTTCGTTAAGCTTTGTCGGTCTTCAAGGGTATGTTCTCTACGGATATACATCCGCCCGCTTTGTATCTAGTATATAGATCTTGGTATATAGTTCACATCGTAGGAAAATTTTTGTTTTCTATGTCGAACCCTACATTTCAAGGCATAGTAAATCAAAATTTTCTAGGATCTTGAACAAAGGAAAGCCAAGATCTAATCTAAGAGATGCAATCAACGAGAGATTGGATTAGATCTTCACCCTTGAAGATTCGCGCAATGAACGCGTTCACGAACGTGGGTGATGTAGTCGTACTCGCTTCTCCTCCTCGCGATCCGATCCGATCTAGCACCACAAGTGGCGGTGCTCCGTGAGATGCACACGCTCGAGACTCCTCTCCTCCTTCCGAACCAGCAAGTATGGTGGAGAGATAGATTGGATCTACAACACGGCGTGGTGTATATGGTGGAGAATTTCTGCAGGCTTCGCCACAAACAAATGGAGGAGAGAGGAAGGGCAGGGCAACTAGGGTTTGGAGGCAAGGTGTAGGGGAAGGGGCCACCAGCCTCTATATATAGAGGGGGCGGCCCATTGCCCTCCTCCAAGCCTTGGGTCGTGCCAAGGGAGGGAGAAGTGGGGGCAAGGACTCTCCTTCTAGAAACCCTATCTCTAGTTTAAACGAGTTTAAACTCTCTAGGATCGGCTGGCCCTATGGGGCCTTGTGCCCTGGCCCAATGCGCCAGACACTCCCTCATAGGCCCATGCCCCTCCCGGAAGGTGGGGCCACGTTGGTCCCTTCCGAAGGTTCTAAAAGCTTCCAACAATCTTGATTAACCGGAACAATTCAACTCCAAAAATTGCAATCCTTATATGATCTTATTCTCCGGACCACTCCGGAACCTCTCGTGATGTCCCGGATCCCATCCGAGACTCCGAACAAAAACTCATAAACCAATTATCCAATCTATCCTAACGTCGAGACACGTTAAGTGTGTGACCCTGCGGGTTCGAGAATATGCAGACATGATCTTCTATCAATAATCAACAGCGGGGTCTGGTGTCACATCCCAAGATTTTCCAAATCTTGTAATGTGAAAATAAATGAATAAGATAAAACTTTGTTTGATTTTCAAGGCCAGAAGAAACTTTTTGAATCCAATTGGAAACTTTCAAAACCTATTTGTATTAAATGAAATCCTAAAGGGATTTAAAAAGTTAAATAAACAATAAACTTCAAAATATTTAGATTACTATTTTGGATCTTTTAAATAAAAGGTTTTGGCTTTCAAAATAAAAAGTGGATTTTTAAATAAAGATTATTTTATAGAGCCAAATTAAACCTTGGCCAAGATTTGGGAATTAAAACATTTTTTTATAAAAATTAGCAAAGGTTTATTTAAATAAAATAATAAGGAATTAATATCCAAACTTTATTTAAATAAAAGGTTTTACCAATTTAATTGAAACATCAAAGCTTATTAAATTATTTAAAATAAGTTTTCCAAATATTTTATATTCTCAAATAAAACCTACTGAAGTGTTTTGGTTTTATTTTAGTTTTCAAAATAAAGATTTTAATAAAACAAATCCTATTGAATTAAATGAATAAAATATATTCATTTAATTGTTATTGGACCCTAAAATAAAATGTTATTTTATTTTAAACAAGTTTCCAAGTATTCTTTATTTCCAAATAAAACCTACTGATTTGGTTTTGAAAATATTTGGATTTCAAATGGAGATTTTATTAAATAAATCAAACTCTATTTGATTAAATAACTATGGTCTATTATATTTAATAGATCCTAAAAAGAATAAAAAAATTATTTTATTTTAGGATTTGGTTTATGTTGATAAACAGAACCAAAAACTCATTACAAGTTTGTTTTGTTTGAATTGTTTGAATTGTTGATTGAATGTTGTTGAAATTTCAAGACAGGAAAATAGAAATAGAATTTGATAAAACAATCAGACAGAAAAAAAATGTGATTTGGACCTGACCCAACTGAGCCAGCCCAATAAGCCCACTCGCAGCCCACCTCCTCTTTTTCCCGAAACGTTTTCCTCATCAAGAAACAAACCCGCGATGAATGACAACCTGAGCCCACGAACTCTCTCCTCTCACGACAAGCATGCCCCACCCTCCTGTTCATCGTCCTCACCGCAGCGACCAGTTCATCCCCGTTTTCTGCTTTGATTTCGCGGCTTGAATTCGTCATAACACGGCCACCATTACTCGCAGTAACCATGCCTCTTTAAACTCCAACGAATCTACTCCGATTCCCCTCTGTCTCCTTCCCCAAGCACGCCCAGCCCTCTAATTTCTCCCCGAGCAGCCTGTCTCCGACGAGCTTCCACCTTCGATTCGGCCAGCCACACCACCTCCTGCCTCCCGAGCACACGAGCATGCTCACCACATCCAGAGCATCCACATGCCTTTCAGACGATCACGGGCGCTCTAGAGCAACGTCGCAATAAGCTCAACGACGCCGTCCGCTCCAACTCCGACGAGCCCCATGTAGTTTCCTAGCCCTCTACCTCTCGCTCACACACAACTTTGTTTTGAACCTGGCCGAACGCGTCATCATTTTGTCTCGAGGTGATCCTCAAGACCGCCCAACCACAACCAGCACGCCGTCGCCAGAACGAACTCCGGCGACGATTACTCACGATCAGCGCCTTGCCCCGTCGACCACACGACGAGCTTCCCCGCAATCTCGGTGAGCCTACTCTCCCTCTCTTGCTTCTGTTCGCCGCCATCGCCGATTGCCGCCGCTAGCCACCGCCGGCGCCGCTCACATTTGGTCAATACGATGATAGCCGTAGGATCTGGATCGAACGAACTAGTTAGAACACTTAAACGCCAAAGGGGTACGTGTTCTGGGCCACACGATCTGTTTAGATCCAACGGTCTGCAGCGTGATCCACACTGAACCGGTACCGTCCAATTAGAGAGCGACGTGGCGGCTCTATTTTAAAACAGGAATGTGAAAACAGATTTGTTTGTGAATTTCAAACCTCTGTAACTTTTAAACCACACGTCCAAATTTTGCAAACTTTATATCGTTGGAATCAGTAGAACAAACCCTAGCCAACCATGCCTTTAGTTTAGCAAATAGTATCTGTTAGCTTGTTGGTTTTTGCAGAAACTTTTGATTGCTTGTTAAGGATGTAAAAATTGTTTAAAAATGAATTTGGGGTTAAAATCTTTTGCAATTGAATTGCTTTGAACCTACTGACCATAGGAAACACTTTGTGGATTCAAAAATGTATTTGGTAAAACAAAATAATGATTATTTGATTTAAAACCATTTCTAGTCAAATAGAAATGTGGTTTATTTATTAAAAATTGGTCTTGGAAGAAAACCTTTGGGAAATGTTTTGTTTCAAACTCTCTGACCCCAAACACCAAGTTTTATGTTGTGAAAACACATTTTGTGAATCCTATAGATTAGTGCCTTAGTAAAAATATTTCAACACCACATAAAATGATACTTTGTTTTGAAAAATGGTTTATAAAGTGAGACCTTTTGCAAATGACTTTGCCACTTTAAAAAATGAGCATTAGGTGTATTCCAATGTTTATGACCCATTAGGAACCACTTTTTCAAATTAAACAAAGCTTGGCATGCTTGCATGCATTACTTTGACTTTGTCATTTTATGTGTTGATTTGCTTGATTGGTAGATTGAGTATGTGCCTTGCTTGGTTGATTTGTAGTGACTTGAAGAGTGTAATTGTTGCAAGGACAAGGAGTGAACCCATAATCTACCAAAAAGGCAAGTGATGCTTCATACTTTCTATCCCATTACTTTCACTATGCATTGGTGATTTTGCTAAGTAAAACTTGCATGGATTTTGCTAAGTATAAACCTTACTATAGGAAAACTAGTAGATGAAACCTTAGTGGAAATCTTCCTAAGTTAAGATTCCTATTACTATCAAGCTTAGCCTAGCTAATAGAAAACATGGGTGGAGTATATATTCACACTATGGAAAAATGTTCTAAGTCTGAGGACTTGTGATTTTGTCTAATAAAACAACTAAGATAATGAATCACCTGGGTGGAATGGGATAGCTTGGTGGTGATTGGTTGAGTGGTTCACAAGGCCATGGACTTGGATTGTGTATCTCACTTGTGGTATTCCACCCAGGAACAAAGATATTTGAGATGTCAAATGTTGAGAAGCTTCAAGTGCAACCACTTGGCAATATGGGCTCTGCCATGATCATATAGGTTGCAAGAACTTAGCCATATGGACAAGGGTGGTAGTGTTTGATAGGATGGAACGATCCATATTGGTCTAAGGAAAGCTTCAAAGATCTTGTCTTGGGAAACCAAGTCTTGGGGAAAGTGCACCACCGTAAAATCTAAGTACTTAGCCATGTCCCAGTAAAGGACAATTTGAGCATCAAGACATGGAAGCAATCAAGAATCTCATCATTCAAATTTCTAAGTTAAAACTTGTGGATTGAACAAGGGTTGTTTGAAATCTTAAATCTTTGATTGGTATATGCCTTGGAAAGGATCTTCAGTCTTTGATTGAGAAAAATGATTTTGACAAGCAAAAACTTAGTATTTTCAAATGTTAAGGAAAAATCTATTTTGAGCAATGCAAGCCTCAACTCCACTTAGCCAAATGCATATAGATGATAGACTCTACTATACTACCATAGTATCACTTGCCAATACAATTCAAATGTATTGACCCTTGTGGATATAACTTGTAATGTTGCAGGTTTGATTGATTTTAGTGAAGATTGTTTGTTTAGGATTACAAAGTCTACAACCAACATCTGCCTGTGGCACTTTGAAGATGAAGGACCCCATGATTATAATTATTCCGCTGCAATGTAATGTAATAGCCAAATGAGCTATGTATTTATGTAATAAAATTATGTTATTCCTGGTTATAAAGTTATAATATGACCTTTGTTTCTTGATATTACATCTAAATTGTGGATGCTAGCTATTGATCCAGGGACTAGCATTGTAAAACACAGGAGGCTCTATCTTATCTAAGATTGGGACCTCTACATCTGAGCACCCATATTGATTCCCACACATTCATCGATGATCATATCGGATGAACCACGATGCCAGGATTCAATCAATCCCATATATATATTCCCTTCGTCTCGCGATATTTTACTTGCCCGAGATTCGATCGTCGATGCAGTCATACCTAGTTCAATCTCGTTCACGGAAGTACTTTACTGCTCCATAATCCGATGTCACTTTGTGATTAACTCCTTAACCACATGCTTGCAAGCGGTGTTGATATCGATTCACGAAAGGGCCCAAGTATATCTCTCCGACTTGGGAGGGACAAATTCCATCTCGATACATACAATCAATGATACTTTCCGATCACCCGAGAGACACCTTTATGATCACCTCTCATAGGATGACGTTTGATGACCTCAAAGCTTTCTTCGATACCGTGGAGTTGTATTATCTCATGGTCTAAGGAATACAATATTTGACATAGGAAATGCTTCGCAAAGATGAACACGATGATACGATCTAATTGCTTTGCTTAGTTTAATCATTCCATCATATCATTCTCCAATGATATGATATCATTATTAATTGACAACTCATGTCCATGGTTAGGAAACCTTAACCATCATTAATCAATGAGCTAGTCCAAAGAGGCGTACTAGGGACACGGTGTCGTTCACAAACCACACAAGTATTAAAGTTTCCGCTTAATACAATTCTAGCATGGAATATGAACTTTATCATGAACAAGAATTATAATAATAACATCTTTATTATTGCCTCTAGGGCATAATTCCAACATTTTTTATCTCCACTTCTGCAGTTTTAAGCATTGACAGAAGCTCGGGGAGAGACTTCTTCATGCCTTGCATATTATAGTTCATCAAGAAGCTCTTATAGCTAGGTGGCAGAGATTGCAGAACACGATGGATGCCTAAGTCGATGGGAATCGATATTCCCAAGGACACAAGCTTATCGGCGTAACCCGACATCTTGAGTACATGCTCACTAACGGAGCTGTGCTCTTCCATCATGCAGCTAAAGAACTTTTCTGCGCCAGTAGCTCTCTACAGCAGCATGTGTGTCGAAAATCATTTTCAACTCACCCATTGTATCAAATGCATTGCCGTTTTCGAAACGCTTTCGAAGTTCTGGCTCTAGCCCATACAATATGCCGCAATGAACTAAGTTGTGGTACTCCTGACGAGTCTGATAGACATTCTTCTCCTTGTCAGGGGCATCATCAAAAGGTGGGGGGCCTAACGGTGCTTCTAGCACATATTGCTTTTGTGTAGCAGAGAGGAGAATCCTCAAATTCATGGCCCATTCGGTAAAGTTGCTACCGTTCGTTGCTAATTTCTCTTTCTCCATGAACACATTGAAATTAAAAGCAGGTGGTGCCATCTACAACAGAATTTGTAAAGTTTAGACTAAGTGTATGATAGATTGAGTTCAAATAATCCATATTATGAATGAACTCCCACTCAAAAACGACATCCATCGTGCCTTTTTGGTGATTACATGAACCAAATCCACTACACCAAGTCCGATCATCACGTGAGTCGGTATAGCTTCAAAGGCGAGCATCAAATGGGCATCATATCAACTATATGACTCATGCTTAACCTTTTGGTCCGTGTTCCGAGGCCATGTTCAGACATGCTAGGCTCGCCAAGTTAGAACCTTAGTATTCGCGTGTAATCGTTTACACCCGAAATATGGTCGTGGATCCAAGAACACCCGATCATCACGTGATGTCTTGGAGCGACGAAAACATAATCGGTGCATACTAAAGGAAGAACACATTCTTATGTTGATATTTAAATGAGGGATCATCTTATTATGCTAACAAAGCGCTAAACAAGCAATATAAGATGCTATCAAAACATCATATGTTTATTAGTGAAATGATATGGTTCCCGCAGATGATCTCTATCATGTGCATCGTGGTATGATCACTATCATACCTATATGTGTAAATCCAAGGTCTATGGATTTTACACGCTATGTGTGTTGTAAGAGTATCATCTCATATTCTACTTACAACACTACCATATCATAACACTAGCCCAACAATAATCTAAACTAGACGCCTCTAATTTATCCATTGCAAGTTTTACGTGGCTTAGGGCTTTCGAGATAGAACCGTTCTTACCTACGAACATGAACCACAACGAGGATAATCAAATTGTTGACAACTCGCTTGCAAAATAGATATTGACTATAGTAGGAGAGACAGACACCTGCTAGCCACTTATGCAAACTAGTTGCATGTCAAGCATGGAACAGGTCTCATGTGCGAGGACATGTAAAGTTTGTCCGGGCCGCTTCATCCCACTATGCCACCAATATCCAAAATTACAACAAAGGAGCAACAACATGATCATCATCGCCCACATACTCATATGTGTACTACCCGTGTAAAGTATCTACGCATAGATCCGGCTCTGATACCACCGTAGGGTTCGCAGCATAGAAAAACAAAAAAATTCCTACGATGTGAACTATATACCAAGATCTATCTACTAGATACAAACAACGGGCGGATGTATATCCGTAGAGAACATACCCTTGAAGACCGACAAAGCTTAACGAGTTCAACTCGTGGTTGATGTAGACGAATCTCTTGCTGATCTCAAGATCGAGAGGAAGTCCTAGCGCAAATCGCAGCGATCCGTGCTCGCACACACGCTCGAGGCATCGAGCAACCTCCGCCTCGCCCAAATGATGCGGAAGCACAACTCTTTCTTTCCGAATAGCCACCTGAACATGTATCTCGCTAGTCCGAGACCATGGGGATAAATTCTAGAGGGGAGAGAGATCCTTCACGAGGAGGTGTGAGAGACAAGTGAGGAGGGGGCTCCTTTTATAGGAGGAGGGGGGCATCCAAGGGGTGGTCACGGTCATGGGGCTTCCTCCTCCTTCATTCATGTGGGTGGACACTCCACTCACAAAATGCCCTTTTAAATCCCTCCACTCAAAAGTCCACTCAAATTCCCATTAAATTTCCACCAAATTTAATGCAAACTCTCATTAAATAAAACTCTTTTATTTTATTCAGTATTTTGTCAATTACTTTAATGACAAACATTCACAATAACCCTTGCTAGAATTCTATTTCACATGCATAACCACTTTATGCAATTTCACCCAAAACCTGTTTCTATCTAGTGAAATAAATTCTGCGCTTGTTCATTCTTCGCATGAAACATTTGCTCCAATTGGATGTCGGTGTCTCTTAGTGTGTCACCCTACGGTTCGTGAATAATTGCACATGATCGAGACCCTCGATCAATAATCGAAGCGGGATCTGAGACCCACAATGACTCACACATTCAACGATGACTTTCTTGTGATCGTCTTAACCTTTTACGCTAGTATCTTAATCCCTTTGTTTCACGATATATTACATGTCCGAGATTCGATCATCGGTATCTCCATACCTAGTTTGATCTCAAGCATCGACATGCACTCTTTTCTCATTCCCGTGATATAACATTCTAGTGATCAAATCACTTGCTTGCAAGCTAATCAATGTGATATCACCGAGAGGTCCCAGAGTATATCTATCCCATCGGGATGAACAAATTACACTCTCGATCCATGAGCCTCAACCTAACACTTTATTAGTTCTGAATCCATCTTTATAATCACCCTGTTACGGTGTGACGCTTGATGTTATCAAGAAACTCTTCCTGTTAGTGATTGACATGATCTCATGGTCTAAGGATTAGGAACACTTCGTAAGTTGTTATAGCAATATAAACTCAATGACTTTGATCGTAATGCTATACTTCGGATGAATGTTCATCACACCATTACACTAATGTTGTGATCCCGTTATTAACAACATCCAATGTCCATGATCAGGAAACCTTGATCATCTTGTTAATCAACGAGCTAGTTTATGAGAGAGGCATAACTAGGAACTTTCTGTTTGTTTATTAAACACAAATGTATTAACGTTTCCGTATTAATACAATTATAGCATGCAAAATAAACATCTATCATATACTTGGAATACACATAATAAACACTTTATTATTGCCTCTTAGGGCATATTCCCTTCAAGTGCAAGAGGAGCTTGCATTGACTGTGACTTATACTTTAGCATGTCATGCTAGGTGTTGTTTTGACCTTATGCTTAGTGATTCTTGCTGTAGCATGACTTGTTCCAAACAATTGGGATTGCTTAGTGTGCCTTGAAAGAATCATGCGTTGTTTTAGCATACAAAAGCATAGTATTGTGGTATTCTCCTTTGATGTTTTGTTTGGGTTGACTTGGAACATGCTCACATCATGTTATGACTATGAACAACTCACCATAGCCTCTATGATAATTTAATCCTTGACGTGTAGTACCACTCTATGCTTTAATTAGTAATGTTTTGTCGCTCTGCATGATTATGGCCATTATTGCTCTCTTAGTTGGTTGCTCCCAGTCTTTTGCTAGCCTCCACTTGTATGAGTAATCTCTACTCATGCTTCCAACTCAAAAGAAACCAAGTTTTTCCAAAGTGTCCACTATAAATTCCTATGCATGGTGTGTTACACCATTTCAAGTATATTCTGGTTTTCAGCTATCTTCCAATTAAAAAGTATTTTGTTATGTGAAAACTTAGTGATTAAAGCCCTCGCAAACTTGATGGCACGCTTTATATTCTTTGCCCCTAATAAAGTTGAACCATTGTGTCGTCTATGTTGTATATGCTTGCACTTATACGTTGGAATTAGCAGAACCATGCTGTCATGGGGAACGTTTTCAACATTGCACTTGTACTTTGGACATAGTTGATATCATGCCCTTTTGTCTATGGATGCCACCAGTGTGAAATAAAGAGGGAGCTTGTAAAGTCCATGGAGTTATGTATTTTGTGTTAGAGAAACGCTTGGGCCGCTAGCCTAAGCCATGCCTAATCATGGTGGAAACTTGCAGCATCACCATAATGAGCATTCTGTGAAGCATCCTCAATAAAAAGCTATGCACATAGTAAATAAAAATATCGCTGGGATGCTCATTATCTGCTTGCCTTGTCATTTAGGTTATGGGATAGCTCCTATACCATGTGCAAGGGGTACCCCGTTGGCGGTTCTCTATGATACACATGTACTGTCACATCCCAAGATTTTCCAAATCTTGTAATGTGAAAAATAAATGAATGAAATAAAACTTTGTTTGATTTTCAGGGCCAGAAGAAACTTTTTGAATTCCAATAGGAATCTTCAAACCTATTTTGAACAATTAAATCCCAAAAGTATTTAAAAACATAAAACAATTAACAAAGGAAAATAAAGTATTTTGGAAATACTATTTTTGATCTTTTAAAAAAAAGGATTTGGTATTCAAAAGAAAAGATGGATTTATAAATAAGGATTATTTTATAAAGCTAAATTAAACTTGGCCAAGATTTTGAAACCAAAGAGTTTTCTTTGATTAAAATAATAAAAGTTTATTTTAAATAAAGTAATAAGGATTTAACATCCAACCCTATTTGAAGATAAAGGGTTTTACCAATTTAAATTGAAACATCAAAACTTATTAAATTATTTAAAATAGGTTTTCCCAATTATTTGAAATTCACAAATAAAATCTACTAAAATGTTTTGGCTTTATTTTAGAATCAAAATAAATATCTCAATAAAATAAAACCTATTTGAAATAATAATGAAAGTCTATTTTATTTAATTAATAATGGACCCTAAATTAAAATGTTATTTTATTTTAAACACAAATCTCCAAGTATTTTATATTCCCAAACAAAACTTACTGAATAGCTTGTGGTATTATATTAGTTTTAAAAATAAAATTTCTAACAAGACAAATCCTATTTGATTTAGTAACTAAAGCCACTTGTTTAAATATTAATGAACCCTAAAGTAAATATTATTTTGTTTTAAACAAAGTTTCCAAGTATTCTTTATTTCCAAATGATACCTACTGATTTGGTTTTGAAAATATTTGGAGTTAAAATGGAGGCTTTATTAAATGAATCAAACCCTATTTGATTAAATAACTATGATCTATTTTATTTAAATATTAAATAGATCCTAAAATGAATAAAAATGTTATTTTATTTTGGGATTTGGATTATGTTGATAAACAGAACCAAAAACTCATTATAATAGTTTGAATTGTTTGAATTATTTGAATGCTTGAATGGTTGGATGAATTTTCAAAACAGAAAAAGATTTGGAAAAAGAAAAAGCCAACAAGAAGAAAAAAAATATGAAAACAGACCCAGCCCAACAAAATGGCCCAACAGCCCAGTCCAGCCCAGCTCCTATTCTTCCCCGAACCGTTTTCTTTTCCACTCAGAACCGCACCCACCCAGCAACCGACAAGTGGACCCCTCCCCTTCTTCCTTTCTTTCACTGCCAGCGGACCCCACACCCTACTGCTCTTCTTCCTCACCCCGCGACCGTTCTTCCCCCTCTCCCCCGTTTCAGTGATGAATTCGCGAGCATCAATTCGCGTTAACGCCGCACTTAATCACTCCTGCAACCACGCTGTCTTAATCGCCCCTGATTCCTCTCCGTTTCCCCTCTGCCTTCTCCCCCGAGCACGCCTCCAGGCCGCCACAATCCCTCCTCGACTGACTCTGTCTCCGGCGACCATTCTCATCAATTCCGGCAGCCTCTCACCGCCCCTTGCCTCCTCGACCATGCTCTCGTGATCCACACCTCCTGGCGATCATTCCCGTAGCACCAGCTTGCCCCCGAGCGCCCCAGAACGACGGCAACAACTCCACCTTTACGCCGTTGCTCGCTACTTTTTTTGGCGAGTCCCCAGTACTAACCACCCTTTCCTCTTGATGATGCATACATGACCACCGAACGCATACGCAGCTAACACAACCCCTAACTTTTCTTAGCGTGGTCCTAAATGTTGCCAACGACGACAACCTGAGAGCACCGTCGCCCGCAGCTTCTCCGACGAACAATTAGCAGCAACCCCTTGCGCCCCTCGAGTAGCCGACCCCACCTCGAGCATCAGCAGGTCTCTGCGAGCCTGGTAAGCCTTTCCAGCCTCTCCCTCGCTTCATCGCCATTGCCGCCAATGGCCGCTCACTTGCCACGGCAATATCTCGCCGCCAGTTTCTGGCAAACACGCTGTAGCCGTAGGATGAGTTTTGACTGGCTAAGATTAGATCCCCTCAAAAGGGTACGCGACCATCTGAGCCGCACACGCTCCTTTTAATCCTGTGGCCTGTATCACGCGATCCACACGAAACGGTATTACCCAATCAGAAGCAGCCACGTGTTCAGGATTCGATTTAAAATAGAATTTTGATCTGATTAGAATACAAATTTGTAATTGCTATAACTTTCAAACCACACGTCCAAATTTTGCAAATTTTATATCAATGGATTCAGGAGAACAAGCCCTAGCCAACCATGCCCTTAGTTTAGCAAATAGTAGCTGTTAGCTTGTTTGAAATTGCAGAAACATTTGTATGCTTATTATGAATGTAAAAATTGTTTAAAATTGAATTTAGGGTTAAAATCTTTGGCAATTGGATTGATTTGAACCTACTGACCCTAGGAAACACTTTGTGGACACAAAAATGTATTTGGAGAAATTAAGAAATGATTCTTTAAGTTAAAAACCATTTCTAGTCAAATAGAAATGTAATTTATTTATTGAAAATAAATTTTGAAGTAAAACCTTTGCAAATTGATTTGTTGTGACCTTACTGACCCTAGGAACCCACCCTTTGTGTTAAAAATGATTATGGAAATATTTAGG
The DNA here is from genome assembly GCA_030063025.1 of Avena longiglumis. Lineage (NCBI taxonomy): Eukaryota > Viridiplantae > Streptophyta > Magnoliopsida > Poales > Poaceae > Avena > Avena longiglumis. The sequence continues at coordinate 69,129,441 of CP125976.1, read as the reverse complement.
TTGAATTACTTGACTTAGCCATTTTCTAGCCAAATAAAAAGAATGGTTTTTGTTATAAAAATAATTATGGAAAGAAAAATTTAAGAAAATGGTTCGATCAAACCCACTGACCCAAAACACCAAGTTTTGCAAATTAGCAACTCATTTGGTGAACAACTTAAGAGTTTTGCCTTAATAAAAACATTTTTCACCACATAAATGATGAAAGGATTTAAAGATAATTTTTTTTGTACAAAACCCTCTTGCTAATAACCTTGCCACATTGGTAAAAGACCAATTTGGATCTTACAAAGTTTAGAAACCCCATAGAGACCCCTTTGCAAAATAAAAACTATCTTGTGCATGCTCCCATGCATGACTTAGATTCCATTACTTTGTGTGTGTGAAGAATTGTCTGTTTGACTTTGGTTTGGAATGTGAATTGAATTTGTGTTTGCTTGATTGATTTGTAGTGAAGTGTGAGACTAGCAAGATCAAGGAGTGAACCAACATTCCCTACCAAAAAGGCAAGTGATGCTTCATACTTTTGTCCCACTACTTTCACTATGCATTAGTGATTTTGCTAAATAAACTTGCATGGATTTTGCTAAGTATAGATCTTGCTATAGGAAAACCTAGTAGATGAATCCTTAGTAGGATTTCCTAAGTTAAGTCTCCTATTACTACCAAGCTTAGCCTAGCTAATAGAAAACATGGGTGGAATATATATTCACACTATGGAAAAATATTCTAAGTCTAAAGACTTGTGTTTTGTTTAATAAAACAACTAAGTTAATGAATCACCTGGGTGGAAATGGAAGGATTGGGTTATGTTGAGTGGTTCACAAGGCCATAGACTTGGCTTGTGTATCTCACTTGTGGATGGCCACCCAGGAAACAAAGAGATTTGAGATGTCAAATGTTGAGAAGCTTCAAGTGCAACCACTTGGCAATATGGGCTCTGCCATGATCATATAGGTTGCAAGAACTTAGCCAAATGGACAGTGGGTGGTAGTGTTTGATAGGTCGGAACGCGTCCATTTTGGTCTAAGGGAAGGCTTCTGAAAGATTTTGTCTTGGGAAACCAAGTCTTGTGGGTAAAGTGCACCACCTCTGCAGAGTGTAGAATCTAAGTACTTAGCCATGTCCCTGGTAAAGGACAATTTGAGCATCAAGACATGGAAGCAATCAAGAATCTCATCATTCAAATTTCTAAGTTAAAACTTGTGGATTGAACAAGGGTTGTTTGAATTCTTCAATCATTGATGGAGAGATGGCTTGGTACAAGGATCTTGAAATCTTTGATTGAGAAAAATGGTTTTGCCAAGCACTTCAGTCTTTGATTGGTGGATGCCTTGGAAAGGATCTTCGGTCTTTGATTGGTAGATGCCTTGGGAAGTAATTTGTCAAAACAAAACTTAGTATTTTCAAAATGTTAAGAAAAATCTATTTTGAGCAATGCAAGCCTCAACTCCACTTAGCCAAATGCATATAGATGATAGACTCCACTATACTACCATAGTATCACTTGCCAATACAATTCAAATGTATTGACCCTTTGTGGCTGTAACTTGTATGTTGCAGGTTTGATTGATTTTAGTGAAGATTGTTTGATTAGGATTACAAAGTCTACAACCAACATCTGCCTGTGGCATTTTGAAGATGAAGGATCCATGATTATAGTTATTCCGCTGCAATGTAATGTAATAGCCAAATGAGCTATGTATGATGTAATAAAATTATGTTATTCCTGGTTATAAAGTTATATTATGACCTTTGTTTCTTGATATTACATCTTAACTGTGGATGCTAGCTATTGATCCAGGGACTAGCATTGTAAACACAGGAGGACTCTACCTTATTAGGTTGGGACCCCTACATGTACTTACTATGACAAGAACTTACAGGTGACTGAAGTTGAGTAGCATGAGGTGTGGCCCTCCTATTCAAGGGACATGAGATTGGCAACTTATACTTTGTCAAGCATATACTCCATAGTTTGTTCACTTTAACCTTAATCACTTCAAGATGCTTATGATAGGGGCAATGAGGGTTGAAAGCTAACAAGTACCATAATTTTTGGAAGCTCTTTTTGAAACTTGAAATTCATGATTCCCTTTATGAAGGGCCTTTATTCCACTATTATGTTGAGTCTCCACCTTCTACCTTTAGGCACCATTAAGAGAGCATAGTGGCCATTCTTAGTTCTATGTGCATTGTCCCAAAACTTATTGATTGATGCATATTGTTGGTATTGCTTGTTCTTGTGCTATTTGTATCTAGTCACTCTTATGAACTTTGAAGGTGTCCTATGCATCTATTTGCTACTCCATGAGGGACACGCTGAGTGCCACTATGCCATGTTTTCTTTATGTGAAACAAACAAATGTTTTTCAATGCATGTTATTCATGATCTTTGTTTGTAGCCTTTCATGTTGCATGCATAGTTACTTTGTCTTATTGTTAGAACTCCATCTTTCATGCACATGTTTAGAGTTCTTTGATCCCAGCTTTCAATGCTTGCAAATGGTTTGATCTTGGTTTTGATGGTGCATGTCACCCCAAAAATTATTCTTTTATCACTTACCTACTCGAGGACAAGCAGGAGTTAAGCTTAGGGATGCTTGATACGTCATAAATATATCTATAATTTTTTATGCTCCATGCTTGTTAGTATCTACTCCCTCCGTTTCAAAATATAAGATGTTTTAGCTTTGTGAAGCAAATGTATCTAGACTTCCTTTAGTATGTAGATTCACTCATGTTTGGAATGAATCTATACACTAAAGTAAGTCTAGATACATTTTCTTCACAAACCTAAAACATCTTATATTTTGAAACAGAGGGAGTATTTTGCTTTGCTTTGTCTACACTTTGAGGTGTTTTTATAAGTTTTCTGGAACTAACCTATTAACAAGTTGTCACAGTGCCAGTTGCCTGTTTTCTTCTATTTTTGGTTCCAGAAAGGCAGAAAATCAATATTCTCGGAATTGGACGGGACAAAATCCAAAGTCAATATTTTACCGTGGGCAACACGGTGTCCAGAGGAGAGACGGAGAGGCGCCACAGGGTGGCTACACCCCCCCAGGCGCGACCCAGGGTTGGCCCGCGCCTTGGCAGGGTGTGGGACACCTGGCCGCCTCCTAGCCTCACCTATTCGCCTATAATAAGCCCCCAATGCAGAAACCCTAGGCACCCGATCGAAACTCCACGAAACCATCTGTAGCCGCCGCCACCATCGTCCCTAGATCGGGGGGATATGAAGTTCTTCCCGGCAACCTGCCGGAGGGGAGACCATCCTAGAGGCTTTCTCTTAATCATTCCAGCCTCCGGTATGAAACGTGAGTAGTTCCACCTTGGACTACGGGTCCATGTAGTATCTAGATGGTTGTATCTCCTCCTTGTTCTTTCATGTATAGATCTTATGAGTTCCGTTCATGATCAAGATCTAATCTATTTATAATCATGCATGTTGTGTTTGCGGGGATACAATGGATATTGACATTACTATGTCAGATCGATTAATTGTTATGTCTATTTGATTCTATCTGTAGGGTTCGCAGCATAGTAAACAAAAATTTTCCTACGATGTGAACTATGTACCAAGATCTATCTACTAGATACAAACAACGGGCGGATGTATATCCGTAGAGAACATACCCTTGAATACCGACAAAGCTTAACGAGTTCGACTCGTGGTTGATGTAGACGATCTCTTGCCGATCTCAAGATCGAGAGGAAGTCCTAGCGCCAAAATCAGCAGCATCCGTGCTCGCACACACGCTCGAGTCACCGAGCAACCTCCGCCTCGCCCCGGCGATGCAAATGAAGCACAACTCTTTCTTGCCGAATAGCCACTGAACATGTATCTCGCTAGTCCGAGACCATGGGGATAAATTCTTGAGGGGAGAGAGATCCTTCATGAGGAGGTGTGAGTGAGAAGTGAGAGGAGGGCTCCTTATATAGGGAGGGGCATCCAAGGGAGCATGGCCGCCGGCCATGGAAGGTGCCCCCACCTCTCCCTCATTCATGTGGGTGGACACTCCACTCACAAAATGGCCCTTCAATTTTCTCCACTCAAAAACCCACTCAAATTCCCATTAAATTTCCACCAAATTTAATGCAAACTCTCATTAAATAAAACTCTTTTATTTTATTCAGAATTTTGTCAATTACTTTAATGATAAACATTCAAAAATAACCCCTTGCTAGAATTCTATTTCACATGCATAACCACTTTATGCAATTTCACCCAAAAACCTGTTTCGGTATCTAGTGAAATAAATTCCTGCGCTTGTTCATCCTTTTGGCATGAAACTTTTGCTCCATTTGGATGTCGGTGTCTCTTAAGTGTGTCACCCTATGGTTCGTGTATAATGCGGAAATGATCGAGACCCCTCTCGGATCAATAACCAGAAGCGGGATCTGGAGACCCATAATGACTCCCACACATTCAACGATGACTTTCTTGTGATCGTCGGAACCTTTTACGCTAGTATCTTAATCCCTTTGTTTCACGATATATTACATGTCCGAGATTCTATCATCGGTATCTCCATACCTAGTAGTTCCACCTTGGACTACGGGTCCATGTAGTATCTAGATGGTTGTATCTCCTCCTTGTTCTTTCATGTATAGATCTTATGAGTTCCGTTCATGATCAAGATCTAATCTATTTATAATCATGCATGTTGTGTTTGCGGGGATACAATGGATATTGACATTACTATGTCAGATCGATTAATTGTTTTGTCTATTTGATTCTATCTGTAGGGTTCGTAGCATAGTAAACAAAAATTTTCCTACGATGTGAACTATGTACCAAGATCTATCTACTAGATACAAACAACGGGCGGATGTATATCCGTAGAGAACATACCCTTGAATACCGACAAAGCTTAACGAGTTCGACTCGTGGTTGATGTAGACGATCTCTTGCCGATCTCAAGATCGAGAGGAAGTCCTAGCGCCGCAAATCAGCAGCGCATCCGTGCTCGCACACACGTTCGAGTCACCGAGCAACCTCCGCCTCCTCGCTCCAGCGATGCAGCGGAAGCACAACTCTTTCTTGCCGAATAGCCACCGGGAACATGTATCTCGCTAGTCCGAGACCATGGGGGATAAATTCTTGAGGGGGAGAGAGATCCTTCATGAGGAGGTGTGAGTGAGAAGTGAGAGGAGGGGCTCCTTATATAGGGGAGGGGGCAGCCCAAGGGAGCATGGCCGCCGGCCATGGAAGGTGCCCCCACCTCTCCCTCATTCATGTGGGTGGACACTCCACTCACAAAATGGCCCTTCAATTTTCTCCACTCAAAAACCCACTCAAATTCCCATTAAATTTCCACCAAATTTAATGCAAACTCTCATTAAATAAAACTCTTTTATTTTATTCAGAATTTTGTCAATTACTTTAATGATAAACATTCAAAAATAACCCCTTGCTAGAATTCTATTTCACATGCATAACCACTTTATGCAATTTCACCCAAAAACCTGTTTCGGTATCTAGTGAAATAAATTCCTGCGCTTGTTCATCCTTTTGGCATGAAACTTTTGCTCCATTTGGATGTCGGTGTCTCTTAAGTGTGTCACCCTATGGTTCGTGGATAATGCGGAAATGATCGAGACCCCTCTCGGATCAATAATCAGAAGCGGGATCTGGAGACCCATAATGACTCCCACACATTCAACGATGACTTTCTTGTGATCGTCGGAACCTTTTACGCTAGTATCTTAATCCCTTTGTTTCACGATATATTACATGTCCGAGATTCTATCATCGGTATCTCCATACCTAGTTTGATCTCGTTACTGACATGCACTCTTTTCTCGTTCCCGTGATATAACATTCTAGTGATCAAATCACTTGCTTACAAGCTAACCAATGTGATATCACCGAGAGGGCCCAGAGTATATCTATACGTCAACGGGATGAACAAATTCCACTCTCGATCCATGGGCCTCAACATAACACTTTATTAGTTCTGAATCCATCTTTATAATCACCTTTTTATGGTATGACGTTTGATGTTATCAAGAAACTCTTCCGGTGATAGTGATTGACATGATCTCATGGTCTAAGGATTAGGGTCACTTCGTAAGTTGTTATAGCAATATAAACTCAATGACTTTGATCTTAACGCTATACTTCGGATGAATGTTCATCACACCATTACACTAATGTTGTGATCACGTTATTAACAACATCCAATGTCCATGATCAGGAAACCTTGATCATCTTGTTAATCAACGAGCTAGTTTATGAGAGAGGCATAACTAGGAACTTTCTGTTTGTTTATTAAACACACATGTATTAACGTTTCTGTATTAATACAATTATAGCATGCAAAATAAACATCTATCATATACTTGGAATACACATAATAAACACTTTATTATTGCCTCGTGACATATTCCTTCACTCCCACTTGCAGTAGAGACAATAATCTAGTTACATAGTGATAAATCTAACACCCATTGAGTTCTGGTGTTGATCATGTTTTGCTCTAGGGAGAGTTTTAGTCAACGGATCTGCTACATTGAGATCCGTGTGTACTTTACAAATCTTTATATCTCCATCCTTGACATGTTCGTGGATGGAGTGAAACCGGCGCTTAATATGCTTGGAATGCTTGTGAGACCTTGGCTCTTTGGCATTGGCAATGGCACCATTGTTGTCACAATAGATCACCATTGGGTCCAACGCGTTTGCAACCACTCCTAGTTCGGATATGAACTCCTTCATCCAAATCGCTTCGAGCCGCTCAAGCAAAGAACATATTCGGCCTCCGTTGTTGATCCCGCCACTACAGGTTGTTTGGAGCTCCTCCAACTAACCGCTTCGCCATTTATGAGAAATACGTATCCAGATTGAGACTTAGAGTCATCCGGATCGGTGTCAAAGCTAGCGTCAACATAACACTTAGCGACGAGCTCTTCTTCATCTCCGTATACAAGAAAAATATCCTTAGTTCTTCGTAAGTACTTAAGGATATTCTTGACCGCTATCCAGTGTTCCAAACCTGGATCCGATTGGTACCTACTAGTCAAACTAATAGCATGTGCCACATCCGGTCTTGTACATATCATGGCGTACATTATAGAGCCTATGGCTGAAGCATAGGGGACTTTGTCCATTATCTCTCTTTCTTCCGCCGAAGCCGGACTTTGAGTCTTTACTCAATGTCTTGCCTTGCAACATAGGTAAGAACCCCTTCTTACTTCCGTCCATTTTAAACTTCTTTAAAATCTTATCAAGGTATGTACTTTGCGATAGCCCTATTAGGCGCTTAGATCTATCTCTATAGATCTTTATGCCTAATATGTATGACGCTTCACCTAGGTCTTTCATTGAAAATTTGCTGTTTAGATAACTTTTAACACTGTTTAAAAGATCTATATCATTTCCGATCAATAATATGTCATCCACATATAATATTAGAAATGCCACATTGATCCCACTCACTTTCTTGTAAATACAAGCTTCTCCATAAGTTTGGACAAATCCAAACTCTTTGATCACCTCATCAAAGCAGAGATTCCAACTTCGTGATGCTTGCTTCAATCCATAGATAGATCGTTGAAGCTTTCACACCTTGTTAGCATCCTTAGGATCGACAAAACCCTTTGGTTGTATCATATACAACTCTTCTTCAATATTACCATTGAGAAACGCGGTTTTGACATCCATCTGCCATATCCCATAATCGAAATATGCAGCAATTGCTAACATAATCCTAACTGACTTTAGCATTGCTACGGGAGAGAATGTATCATCGTAGTCAACTCCTTGAATTTGTTGAAACCCCTTTGCGACAAGTCGAGCTTTATAGACGGTCACATTACCATCAGCACCAGTTTTCCTTTTGAAAATCCATTTGTTCTCCACGGCCTTTTGGTCGTGAGGTAATTCCACCAAGTTCCAAACTTGATTTTCATACATGGATTCCATCTTGGATTTCATGGCTTCTAACCATTTGTTGGAATCCGGGCTCATCATCGCTTCTTCATACGTCGCGGGGTCATCATTTTCATCAACCATGAAATTCATGACAGGATTTCCGTATATCTCGGGAGCTGCACGTGTCCTGCTAGACCTGCGAGGTTCGGTAGTACTCTCTTTCGGAGTTTCATGATCATTATCATTAGTTCCCTCTTCAACTGATGGATCCAACTCCGGAACGACTTCCGGTGCTGTGCTACTCGCCATACTTTGAAGAGAAGGTTCAATAACCTCTTCGAGTTCTACCTTCCGACTACTCACACCTTTCGTGAGAAACTCTTTCTCTAGAAAGGATCCATTCTTGGAACAAAAACCTTGCCCTCGGATCTGTGATAGAAGGAATACCCAATAGTTTCCTTAGGGTATCCTATGAAGACGCATTTTTCCGCTTTGGGTTCGAGTTTATCCAGTTGAAGTTTCTTCACATAAACATCGCATCCCCAAACTTTAAGAAATGACAGCTTAGGTTTGTTTCCAAACCACAATGCATACGGTGTCTTTTCAACGGATTTAGATGGTGCCCGATTTAAAGTGAATGCAGCAGTTTCTAGTGCATAACCCCAAAATGACAACGGCAAGTCCGTCAGAGACATCATAGATCGAACCATATCTAATAAATTACGATTACGACGTTCCGACACACCATTTCACTGTGGTGTTCCGGCAGGTGTGAGTTGTGAAACAATTCCACACTCTTTCATGTGAGTGCTAAACTCGTAACTTAGATACTCACCTCCACGGTCGGACCGTAGAAATTTGATCTTTCTTACGATGATTTTCCACTTCATTCTGAAATTCCTTGAACTTTTCAAAGGTTTCAAACTTGTGTTTCATCAAGTAGATATAACCGTATCTACTCAAATCATTCGTGAAAGTAAAAAAATAACGATATCCACCTCGCGCCGACACACTCATTGGACCACATACATCGGAATGTATGATTTCCAATAAATCTGTCACCCGTTTCATCGAACCGGAAAACGGCATTCTAGTTATCTTGCCCATAAGGCATGGCTCACATGTATCAAATGATTCAAAATCAAGTGATTCCAAAAGTCCATCCGAATGGAGCTTCTTCATGCGTTTAATGCCAATATGACCTAAACGGCAGTGCCACATATATGCGGATATATCATCATTAAGTTTAATCCTTTTAGCATCAACATTATGAATATGTGTAACATTATCATCGAGATCTAATAGAAATAAACCATTCATCATCGGTGCATGACCATAAAAGATTTCATTCATATAAATAGAACAACCATTGTTCTCGGATTTAAATGAATAACCACTTCGCATCAAAACACGATCCAGATACAATGTTCATGCTCAGTGCAGGCACCAGATAACAATTATTCAAGTTTATAACTAATCCCGACGGCAAATGGAGAGGTAGCGTACCGACGGCGATCACATCAACGCTTGATCCATTGCTGACACGCATCTTGACCTCACCCCTTGCTAGCGGTCGCTTGTTCCGCAGCCCCTGATTTGAGTTACAAATATTAGCAACTGAACCGGTATCGAATACCCAGGTGCTACTGCGAGCACTAGTCAAGTACACATCAATAACATGTATATCATATATACCTTTGTTTGCCTTGCCGGACTTCTTGTCTGTCAAATACTTGGGGCAGTTGCGCTTCTAGTGGCCAGTCCCCTTACAATAGTAGCACTCGGTATCAGACTTAGGTCCAACTCGGGGTTTCTTTTCAGGCCTTACTTCCCTTTAGTTTTCCATTATTGTCTTTCTTGAAACCAGTGTTCCTATTTATCATCAACACTTGATGTTCCTTTTTGATCTCCACTTCTACAGTTTTAAGCATTGACAGAAGCTCGGGGAGAGACTTCTTCATGCCTTGCATATTATAGTTCATCACAAAGCTCTTATATCCAGGTGGCAGAGACTGCAGAACACGATGGATGCCTAAGTCAATGGGAATCGTTATTCCCAAGGACACAAGTTTATCGGCGTAACCCGACATCTTGAGTACATGCTCACTAACGGAGTTGTGCTCTTCCATCATGCAGCTAAAGAACTTTTTTGAAGCGTTGTAGCTCTCTACAGCAGCATGTGTGTCGAAAATCATTTTCAACTCACCCATTGTATCAAATGCATTGTCGTTTTCAAAACGCTTTCGAAGCTCCGGCTCTAGCCCATACAATATGCCGCAATAAACTAAGTTGTGGTCCTCCTGACGAGTCTGATAGACATTCTTCTCCTCGTCAGGGGCATCCTCAAAAGGTGGGGAACCTAGCGGCGCTTCTAGCACATATTGCTTTTGTGCAGCAGAGAGGAGAATCCTCAAATTCATGGCCCATTCAGTAAAGTTGCTATCGTTCGTTGCAAGTTTCTCTTTCTCCATGAACACATTGAAATTAAAAGCAGGTGGTGCCATCTACAACAGAATTTGTAAAGTTTAGACTAAGTTTATGATAGATTGAGTTCAACTAATCCATATTACGAATGAACTCCCACTCAAAAACGACATCCCTCGTGCCTTTTTGGTGATTACATAAACCAAATCAACTACACCAAGTCTGATCATCACGTGAGTCGGTATAGCTTCAAAGGCGAGCATCAAATGGGCATCATATCAACTATATGACTCATGCTTAACCTTTCGGTCCGTGTTCCGAGGCCATGTCTGTACATGCTAGGCTCGCCAAGTTAGAACCTTAGTATTCCCGTGTGTAACTGTTTTACACCCGAAATATGGTCTTGGATCCAAGAACACCCGATCATCACATGATGTCTTGGAGCGACGAAAACATAATCGGTGCATAATAAAGGAAGAACACATTCTTATCTTGATATTTAAATGAGGGATCATCTTATTATGCTAACAAAGCGCTAAACAAGCAATATAAGATGCAATCAAACATCACATGTTTATTAGTGAAATGATATGGTTCCCGCATATGATCTCTATCATGTGCATCGTGGTATGATCACTATCATACCTTTATGTGTAAATCCAAGGTCTATGGAGTTTACACGCTAAGTGTGTTGTAAAAGTATCATCTCATACTTCTACTTACAACATCACCATATCATAACACTAGCCCAGCAACAATCTAAACTAGACGCCTCTAATTTATCCATTGCAAGTTTTACGTGGCTTAGGGCTTTCGAGATAGAACCGATCTTACCTACGAACATGAACCACAACGAGGATAACCAAATTTTTGACAACTCATTGCAAAATAGATATTGACTATAGTCGGAGAGACAGACACCCGCTAGACACTTATGCAAACTAGTTGCATGTCAAGCGTGGAACAGGTCTCATGTGCGAGGACATGTAAAGTTTGTCCAGGCCGCTTCATCCCAATATGCCACCAATATCCAAAATTACAACTAAGGAGCAACAACATGATCATCATCGCCCACATACTCATATGTGTACTACCCATGTAAAGCATCTACGCATAGATCCGGCTCTAATACCACTGTAGGGTTCGCAGCATAGAAAACAAAAATTTTCCTACGATGTGAAATATGTACCAAGATCTATCTACTAGATATAAACAACGGGCGGATGTATATCCGTAGAGAACATACCCTTGAAGACCGACAAAGCTTAACGAGTTTGACTCGTGGTTGATGTAGACGATCTCTTGCCGATCTCAAGATCGAGAGGAAGTCCTAGCGCCGCAAATCAGCAAGATCCGTGCTCACACACACGTTCGAGAACCGAGCAACCTCCGCCTCGCCCAAAGGATGCAGCGGAATCACAACTCTTTCTTGCCGAATATCCACCGGAACATGTATCTCGCTAGTCCGAGACCATGGGGATAAATTCTAGAGGGGAGAGATCCTTCACGAGGTGTGGAGTGAGAAGTGAGAGGAGGCCTTATATAGGGAGGGGCAGCCCAAGGGGCATGTCCGTCGGCCATGGAGGTGCCCCACCTCTCCTCATTCATGTGGGTGGACACTCCACTCACAAAATGGCCCTTCAATTTTCTCCACTCAAAAACTCACTCAAATTCCCATTAAATTTCCACCAAATTTAATGCAAACTCTCATTAAATAAAACTCTTTTATTTTATTCAGAATTTTGTCAATTACTTTAATGACAAACATTCACAAATAACCCCTTGCTAGAATTCTATTTCACATGCATAACCACTTTATGCAATTTCACCCGAAAACCTGTTTCGGTATCTAGTGAAATAAATTCTTGCGCTTGTTCATTCTTTTGGCATGAAACTTTTACTCCAATTGGATGTCGGTGTCTCTTAAGTGTGTCACCCTACGGTTCGTGAATAATGCGGACATGATCGAGACCCCTCCCGGATAAATAATCAGAAGCGGGATCTGGAGACCCATACTGAATCCCACACATTCAACGATGACTTTCTTGTGATCGTCAAAACCTTTTACGCTAGTATCTTAATCCCTTTGTTTCACGATATATTACATGTCCAAGATTCGATCATCGGTATCTCCATACCTAGTTTGATCTCGTTACTGACATGCACTCTTTTCTTGTTCCCGTGATATAACATTCTAGTGATCAAATCACTTGCTTGCAAGCTAACCAATGTGATATCACCGAGAGGGCCAAGAGTATATCTATCCGTCATTGGGATGAACAAATTCATGACACCTAATCATCATCATGTTCCACAGGCAAGCATGTTGAGTGTAGACTCATGACACCTAATCATCATCGAAGTAACCTGCAACATCACAAGTTACAGCCACAGTGGGTCAATACTTTGGAATAGTATTGGCAAGTGATACCTTAGTAAATTTTAAGTGGACTATATTACTATATGCATTTGGCTAAGTGTAGCTTGGCTTGCTTTGCTCAAAATAGGTTTTTTTTCTATTAGTTGAAATCACTAAGTTTTTCTTTGTCAAAAACTTTCCCAAGAAACCATCAATAGACATTGAGGTCCTTCACCCTTGTTCACCCACAAGTTTTACTTAGAAGTTGGAGTGATGAGATTCTTGATAGCTTCCATGTCTTGATGCTCAAGTTGTCCATTGCCATGGACTTGGCTAAGTACTTAGATTTTCCATCTACAGAGGTTGTGCACTTTCCCCACCAGACTTGGTTTCCCAAGACAGGACCTTTCAGAAGCCTTCCCTTAGCCAAATGGACGCGTTCCAACCTATCATCCCACTACCACCAACTGTCCAAATGACTAAGTTCTAGCAACCTATATGATCAAGGCAGAGCCCATATTGCCAAGTGGTTGCACTATAAGCTTCTCAACACTTGGCCTCTAAAATCCCTTTGTGCCTGGGTGGCATACCACAAGTGTGATACACAAGGTAAACCATGTCCATGGGCCTTGTGTAACCACTCAACCAAAAACCACCATTCAAGTCCCATTCCACCTGTGAGGTTCATTGACTTAGTTGTTTTATTAGGAAAAACATAAGTCCAAAGACTTAGAAATATTTTCATCATAGCATGTATATACTTTACCAACCCTTGTTTGCTACTATCTAGTCTAAGCATGGCATAGTAACTTAACTTAGGAAATTTCCTAGCAATTCTACAATTCTACAACTACTTAGGATTTCCCAACATAGCATTTGGCAAAAAAACAACATGCAAGACTTAGCAAAATATTTCTAATGCTTGTACAAAATATAGGGATGGAAATATTCATGAAGTACCACTTGCCTTGGTAATGGGGAGAGTAGCACTCTTCACAATCACAATCACTAGCACCAAAATCTACACAAAGATTATAACCACAATCACATACAATTCATATACAAACAAAAGTATGTATGCACGCATGCAAGAATGCTAAGTGATGATTTTTAAAATTCCACCAAGCAAGTGTACAGTACTGAACCAATACTAAGTTGGAAACTTGCCCAACCAAACTTATTTAGCACTAAAACAAATTACTAAACAAATTTTATACACAAAATAGTCCTAAACAAGTTTCTACACAAAAAGTCATTTTAACAGAAACTTTTTACTAAACACATTGCATAAACAGAATGAGCTTGTCTCCCTGATTCCAACGGTATAAAATTTGCAAAAATCTAACGTGGGAATCAAAAGTTATAGCTATTTCAATTTTGGATCAAAATCTGATTTCAAATCTGTTTTTGAATCTAACCCTAGCCACGCGTCATGTTCCTACCGGCGTGCATCGATTCGCTTCGATCACGCCATGCGAGTAGGATCTAACTAACGATGCACGGTTTAGATCTAACCATACCGCTTCGCTAAGTGGACTAATTCTACGCGATGGATCTGGATCTGACGGCTAAAAATCATCTAACCAAAATCGGAGCGCTTAGCGGCATGCGGCGGCGGTCAATGCCAACGGCGGTGGCGGCATTCTAGGTCTCCGGGAAGAGAGGAGATGCTTACCAACCAGGAGGCTGCGATGATCAAGGTGGCGATGGCTTGGGAAGGCGCACGGGTCGTCGGAGATTTCGCCGAGTTTGCGAACGCGCCGCACGGGCCGCTCACGTTGGCGAGGTTCCTCGTCGCGCTAAGCCAAAAGAGAGGTACTGTTAGATGCCGCAAGACGACGGGGATTCTAGGTGTATCAGTCAGAGGCCAAGGGGCGGCGGCTACTTACAAAGAGAGGTCGCCGGAGTTCGTGCAGTGAACGGTGGCCCCGGTGTCGTTCTTTGGAGCTACGGATCATGCGAGGACAAACGGGGAGTGTCAGTAGGTGCGCAAAGACTTGCTGGACTTGATAGCATGATTCAGAGATAGAGGCGAACACGAGGCTCACCGGAATTCGTCGGCGCGGTCGTCGGAATAGCGGCGGCGTCGAGCGAGTTGTGGGCAGCTGGGTGGCGTGAAGGAGAAATTGTTTGAGGAGAAATGGTCGCGAGAGTGTGGGGATTATATAGTCAGATCCTCGACAAGAAACGCTTGCTGCATCAATGCAATTTACCTCGCGAAATCAAAGCAACGGGCAGCGGCGGAGTTCGTCTTGTGGATTTGGGGAATACGACGACGTGGAGAGGGCTCGCCGTCACAAACGCAGCGCAGAGGAGGTGGGTTGTCACGATGCTCAGGTGGCGCTGCGTCGAGAGAGAGCGAGAGAGAGAGAGAGAGAGAGAGAGAGAGAGAGAGAGGTGGCCCGGGTGGGCTAGTTGGGCCAGTTCTGTTGCTGGGCTGGAATCCTGGCCCTTTTCTTTTCTTTTGTACTTTTCTTTTTCTGTTTTTGATTTTCAGGAATGGTTTTGATATGAATTCAAACTCTTTTTGAACTCAAATCTTTCTGGGGTTTTGCAGTGTGCAAAAGTTTCAAATATAGGCATAAAACCATGTGGTTGCTTTGCAAAAGCTTGGTCACTCTTGGAGAACAAAATATCAGGGACTTGGTACTTGATTTGCAAAAGTTTGAAAAATGGTTTTTGAACCATTTCCATTTTGTAAAACTTGGTTCTTATTTCCACACTCAAACCTTTCAACAAAGAAGGCAAACAATCTAGGTTCATATACATTCAACTTTCAAATGGGGATGGCCATTTGATTTTAGCTTGCTCACATCAAATGATAGCACTATGTGCTTTGTTTTTCTGAAATGAGTTTTGAAAAATGATCTCAATTCTATATGCATGCATGAATGATATGCAATCTTTGAAATCATGATTTTAGGGATGTTACAAATCTAACCCCCTTAAGGTGAATCTCGCCCTCGAGATCCGGATTGGCTAGCAAATAGGTGAGGGTGATCTTTCCGAAGATCATCTTCTCTTTCCCATGTTGCTTCCTCTTCGGAATGATGATTCCATTGCACTTTGCAAAACTTGATAGTCTTTGTCCTTGTGACTCTTTCTGCAGTCTCAAGAATCTTGATAGGTTTCTCCTCATATGTGAGGTCACTTTCTAGTTGAACCTCTTCCAAAGGTATAGTATCCTTCAATGAAGTTTCTTCCATTTCTGGGTGACATTTCTTAAGTTGACTCACATGAAACACATTATGGACAGCTGATAGAGATTCTGGTAGTTCTATTTCATAAGCAACTTCTCCTTTGCGACTCAGAATCTTGAATGGCCCAACGTATCTTGGTGCCAACTTTCCTTTGACTCCGAATCTTTTCACTCCACGAAGTGGTGATACTCTAAGATAGGCTCTATCACCAACTTCGTAGGTGACTTCTCTACGTTTAGGATCTGCATAGCTTTTCTGTTGGGACTGTGCTATCTTCAACCTGTCCTTAACCAACTTGACCTTATCTTCGGCTTCTTTGATAATATCTGGCCCGAGCAAACTCCTTTCTCCCACACCATTCCATAAAAATGGTGTGGTACACTTTCTTCCGTAGAGAAACTCAAATGGTGCCATCTCAATGCTGGCTTGATAGCTATTGTTATAAGAAAATTCTGCGTAAGGCAGACTTTCATCCCAACTGGCTCCATAGTCTAGAGCACATACCCTCAACATGTCTTCTAGAATTTGATTAGTCCTTTCCGTTTGTCCATCGGTTTGAGGATGAAAGGCAGTACTGAATTCCAACCTCGTTCCCAATGACTCATGTAGCTGTCTCCAAAAATGGGAAGTGAATTGAGTTCCTCTATCAGACACAATACTCTTGGGCACACCGTGTAGGCATACGATTCTACTCATGTAGATTTTGGCTAGCTTGGCACTTGTATAAGTTTTCTTCACGGGTATGAAATGAGCCACTTTAGTTAGGCGATCTACTACTACCCATATGGAATCATATCATGATCTGGTCCTTAGTAATCCGGTAATGAAATCCATACCAATCTTGTCCCACTTCCAATCAGGAATAGGTAGTGGTTGAAGCAAACCTGCTGGTTCGATGCTCGCTTTACTCTACTACACACATCACACGTAGCAATGTGTTCCGATATCCTCTTGAGATTGTTCCACCAAAATCTTTCTTTCATGTCCATGTACATTTTGGTGTTACCCGTGAATAGAATACGGAGAGTTGTGTGCTTCCGCAAAATCAGTTCAGAACTCCGGATTTTGTGGAACACAGATACGTTGCCCATGCCATAAAGTACCCTGTTCGTCTTCATGGAAATTTTTAGCTTTCCCTTGGCCAATCTTTTCCTTAATCTCTTCAATTTCCTTATCAGTTTTCTGAGCTTCTCGGATCTTGTCCAACAAGGTGGGTTGAACATCTAAAGACATAAGATGTCCTTCAGGCACAATCTCCAATCTGAGTTTTCTGAATTGGGTACACAAATCATCTGGCAATTCTCCTTTGGTAAGGCCATTCACAAATACCTTACGACTTAGAGCATCTGCTACAACATTTGCTTTACCGGGGTGGTATTGCAAACTTAAGTCATAATCTTTGATAAGCTCTAACCATCTTCTTTGTCTCATATTGATTTCCTTTTGGGTGAAGATATACTTCAAACTCTTGTGGTCGGTGAACACTTCGCAACGCTTTCCCAAAAGGTAGTGCCTCCATGTTTTGAGTGCATGGACGACAGAGGCTAACTCCAAATCATGAGTAGGATAGTTCACCTCATGAGTTTTGAGTTGTCTCGAGGCATAAGCCACAACTTTACCGTCTTGCGTAAGTACGGCATACCAAACCTTGATGAGACGCATCACAATATACTTGGAAATCCTTTTCCAACCGCATATAGAACCTGTGTCACAAGTCTCTTCTTCAATTCTCAAAAGCTGACTTCACAACCTTCAGACCAAGTAAACTTCTTGTCCTTCTTTAATAATTCAGTCATAGGCTTAGCAACCTTTGAGAAATTCTCAATGAACCTTCTGTAGTAACCTGCTAAGCCAAGGAAACTACGCACCTCTTTCACGCTCTTAGGAGATTCCCATTCACACAAATAAAACTTTAGCAGATCAATCATACACCATCCTTTGTCATAACATGACCAAGAAAACCAACTTCTTCTAACCAGAACTCACACTTGCTGAATTTGGCATAAATTTTATGCTCTCTCAACTTCTCAAGTATCAAACGCAAGTGCCCTTCATTCTCTTCTTTGCTCTTGGAGTAGACTAAGATGTCATCGATGAAAACGACAACGAACTTGTCAAGAAATTCCATGAATACCTTGTTCATCATATTCATGAAGTATGCTGGAGCATTGGTCAAGCCAAAAGGCATCACAGTATACTCATACAATCCATACCTTGTGGTGAATGTTATTTTAGGTATGTCTTGTTCTCTTATCTTAAGTTGAAAATAGCCTGACCTTAGATCAATCTTTGAGAACACACACGCTCCTTCCAGCTGATCAAACAAGTCATTGATTCTTGGCAAAGGATATTTGTTCTTGATAGTTACTTCGTTGAGTGAACGGTAATCTATGCATAACCTTTGACTTCTATCTTTCTTCTCCACAAACAAGACTGGGGCTCCCCAAGATGAAGAACTTGGTTGAATAAATCCTTTCTGCAACTGTTCTCCTAGTTGCTTCTTGAGTTCTTTCAGTTCATCAACTGACATTTTATATGGTCTCTTTGCTATTGGTCCAGAACCTGGTACCAAATCTATCAGAAACTCCACATCTCTATCTGGTGGCATTCCTGGAAATTCTTCCGGAAATACATCCGGGTACTCACACACAATTGGCACACTGTCCATGCTAACCCCCTTAAGAGAATTAAGCATACTCCTTTTTGCTTCAAAGCTGGTCTTAAATCTGATCCTTTTATTTTCCGGAGTTGTGAGTGAGACAGTATGGCTGGCACAATCTATCACTCCTTTGTACTTAGTCATCCAATCCATTCCTAGAATGACATCCAATCCTTGGGAGTTTAGTATTATCAAGTTAACGGGAAACTTATACTTCCCAAATTCTATGGCTAGATCATGGCATCCTGAATTCACTATCATTTCTCCACCAGGAGAACTTACTTTTATAGGACACCCAATAGTTTCTACCGGTAGTTCATTTCTTTCAACAAATGCTCTTGATATGAATGAATGAGATGCACCAGTATCAAAGAGTACAAATGCTGGAATGGAATTGAGTCTGAACTTACTTGCAACAGCATCAGGCTACTCACAGACCTCCTCCACATTTATGTGATTCACCTGTCCTTTCTAGAAAGGATTGGGCTTGACAGGTCCTTCAACTTTCTTTTCGGGGCACTCATTTGCATAGTGTCCCATCTTCTTGCATTTGAAGCACTCAACCTGACTAATGTCTCTCTTAGCAGGCTGACTTCCACTCCCACTTCCATTACCACTATGGTGGCTCTTATGTCCACTCTTGTGGTTCTTGTACTTGTCATTGTCATGACTGCGGTGATGCTTGTTGTCATGACGGTTGTGGTTGTGGTGCTTGTTGAATTTCCCATGTTTGTGGGATCCTGAGTTGTGCTTGTCGGAGTGCTTTCTCTTTCTACTCTCGACTTGTTTCATCTTGTTTTCCAATATAGCAGCCTTGTCACAGAGCGACTGATAAGTGGGAACGTATGCCACAGCCAGCTGCAGATTCAGCTCATCATTCAAGCCTTCCAGAAATTTTTCCTTTCTTTTGGCATCTGTGTCAACCTCGTCCGGTGCATAACGCGCCAGATTGTTGAACTCTTCAATGTATTCAGCCACGCTGCGGTGGCGCTGCTTCAGATTGTGGAACTCTTTCTTTTTCAGGCTCATATTCCTGATGAGATATGAGCAGTGCGAAAGCCGTCCTCAAAGATAGCCCAAGTCACTTCATCTATAGGAGTGGTGATTTGGAAGTTGTCCCACCAAGTGGCGGCTGGTCCTTCCAGCATGTGTCGCAATCGACCTTTTCAGCGTGCAAATTTACGGTTACTAATTCCTTGTTTACAGAACGTAGCCAATCATTGGCCACCATGGGATCAGTTGTCCCCGAGAACTTAGTTGGCCTCAATCGCAGAAATCTGGTGAGCATATCAAAGCCCGGAGGGTTGTTGTTGTTATTGTTGTTATTATTGTTGTTATTGGGGTTGTTGTTGTTGTTTTGGTTCTGAATGAATGTTGTCATCATCTGCATGAGCTGTGTTTGAGCATTCATCATTTGCTGCATTTCTGGAGTTATGTTGTTGTTGTTGGGGTTGGGGTTTGCGCGACGGGGAGGCATCTGTGGTTTGTTCAAATAGAGATAAGAATGAGATACCCATAGATGTTTTTATGCACATTACATCACATAAGAAAACACAAGCATGCAACAGAAGATAAAAGTTCAACAACCAAATAACAAGTTCTCAAAGTAAAACACACAAGTGGCAAGCCATCCACATGTCGGATGGTCCAAAAACAAGTTCACAAATAACAAGTACGGTAATAAAAGATAAATGAGTAGTCAAGTCTACTCGTCAGCATCAATCTCCTCCTCGACAAAGGTAAGACCTGCGTTCTCCATCGCGGTCTTGTTCTCCTCAATAGTAGTGGTCAAGGACTCAATCTTGGCCTTGAGAGCCCTCTTCTGGGAACGAAGCCTCTCAATCACCATCCGCTGTCGCTCTAGCTCAAGTCCTTGGACTTCAGTTCTTCATCATGTCCCGGATCTTCTTGTTCCTATCCCGGACACGCTTTCCGACTCTTGAACTTCCAATCCCGGTCTCGAACTTTGCCTCCATTTCCTTGACTACCTCGCCCCGCTGAAGAGCTTGTCCTTCTCGAAGCCGCACTGGAGCTCGTCATTCGAGCATGACATTGGTCTTGTCCGTGTCCACGTGCCTAATGAGAGACTCTAAGTCCGGAGATACAGACGACGGCTCTGCTGCCCCTCGAGTCGTCCTCGAAGTCGACGGACTCTCCATCCTCATCACGCCTTCAAGACGTGGAAGTGGTGCCTCTAACTCCGGGAGTGCCGCCCAGCGCGCCCTATCAGTCCTGCATAACTACCTCCATGCCTCTCTCCCCGCCATCGTGCATAAGCTTGAAGACGATGGCCTCCGTAGTAGGCTCGTCTGGGCCGGATGGTTCACCTTGAAGCCCCAGAGGTCCTTCCTCTCGAACTTGGTGAGTGGATGCACCATGATGGTGGGAAGAGGGAGATTGAGCAAAGTGGTAAGCTCAACGATACGAGGACCAAAGCGGGTAACCTGGAACTCCTCAACAGTGCTGATGGTAATAGGCATCTATTTATAAGATAGAAAAGTTAGAACAACACTATTTAAGATAAAACAAAGACAAACATCACATACAATTCCTTGGAACACAAAATCACACAAGTCATGCATACATGAATCCATTACATCAACCAAGGTCCAAACTTATTTAAGGTATCATTTTGGAAAATAAGGTGATAGGTGGTGGTCCAACTAACGAAGTACGTTTACAATCCTATCTCACTGGATCTGTTGGCTAACACAATATTCCTAGAGGCAATCCACCTATCTTGTTCACATGATTCCATCA
The DNA here is from genome assembly GCA_030063025.1 of Avena longiglumis. Lineage (NCBI taxonomy): Eukaryota > Viridiplantae > Streptophyta > Magnoliopsida > Poales > Poaceae > Avena > Avena longiglumis. The sequence continues at coordinate 69,108,160 of CP125976.1, read as the reverse complement.
CTAAGTCTATTATGTCTCCCCTTAACTCTTGGTTGGTGGCTTCCAACTCTTGGGTAAGTTCCTTCTCTTTCTCTAAGTCTTTTTGGAGGTTGAGCATCCTGCACTTGACTCTAGCACTTAGTTCTTTGATAGTCCTCCAAGCTGCATCTCTGGCTGACTCAAAGAATGTGGTGTGCATTACAGTGTTGGTGTACATGCAGAATCCCCTTTCTTTGTGGTTGTCTTCCTTGTTTTTGTACAAGTGAAGTTGCACCCACCAATACTCCACTCCTTCATCCATCACTGGAAAGCCCTTGTACACAGCTGCACCATGTGCTTCCATTGCCAACATGAGGTCCTTGAGAATATTGGGAAACTCAGTTTCACACTCCAAGGTCATGGTCATGAGTGGTCCTTTCTTCACGGCTTCGTTGATGGAGTTCATCTACAAATAGAGATGACAATGAGAAGATTAGAAAAGTTTACGAGAAGAATAGACAAGTGTAGAAGTAGTTGAAATTTTTTCCTTAGTGGTTTCCAATCCTAGGGTCATAATCCTACAGGCAACACGGTGCTCTGATACCATATGTAAGATACCTCCTTTGTAAAGGAAAAGGATCCCTGTGATTGCAATGCTAGTCCCTGGATCAATGCTAGCATCCACAGTTTAAGATGAAGTACACAGATACAAAGGTCATTTATTACATCCATTCCAGAGATAAAACATAGTCTTTTACAACTCAAGGCCACAGGGCTAATACAAGAGTTTTGGAATAAGTAAATAAACATAAGTCTTCATCTTCATGTGCCACAGGCAAGCATGTTGAGTGTAGACTCATGACACCTAATCATCATCAGAGTAACCTGCAACATCACAAGTTACAGCCACAGTGGGTCAATACTTTGGAATAGTATTGGCAAGTGATACCTTAGTAAATTTTAAGTGGACTATATTACTATATGCATTTGGCTAAGTGTAGCTTGGCTTGCTTTGCTCAAAATAGGTTTTTTTTTTCCTATTAGTTGAAATCACTAAGTTTTTCTTTGTCAAAAACTTTCCCAAGAAACCATCAATAGACATTGAGGTCCTTCACCCTTGTTCACCCACAAGTTTTACTTAGAAGTTGGAGTGATGAGATTCTTGATAGCTTCCATGTCTTGATGCTCAAGTTGTCCATTGCCATGGACTTGGCTAAGTACTTAGATTTTCCATCCGCATAAGGTTGTGCACTTTCCCCACCGCACTTGGTTTCCCAAGACAGACCTTTCAGAAGCCTTCCCTTAGCCAAATGGACGCGTTCCAACCTATCATCCCACTACCACCAACTGTCCAAATGACTAAGTTCTAGCAACCTATATGATCAAGGCAGAGCCCATATTGCCAAGTGGTTGCACTATAAGCTTCTCAACACTTGGCCTCTAAAATCCCTTTGTGCCTGGGTGGCATACCACAAGTGTGATACACAAGGTAAACCATGTCCATGGGCCTTGTGTAACCACTCAACCAAAAACCACCATTCAAGTCCCATTCCACCCAGGAGGTTCATTGACTTAGTTGTTTTATTAGGAAAAACATAAGTCCAAAGACTTAGAAATATTTTCATCATAGCATGTATATACTTTACCAACCCTTGTTTGCTACTATCTAGTCTAAGCATGGCATAGTAACTTAACTTAGGAAATTTCCTAGCAATTCTACAATTCTACAACTACTTAGGATTTCCCAACATAGCATTTGGCAAAAAAACAACATGCAAGACTTAGCAAAATATTTCTAATGCTTGTACAAAATATAGGGATGGAAATATTCATGAAGTACCACTTGCCTTGGTAATGGGGAGAGTAGCACTCTTCACAATCACAATCACTAGCACCAAAATCTACACAAAGATTATAACCATAATCACATACAATTCATATACAAACAAAAGTATGTATGCATGCATGCAAGAATGCTAAGTGATGATTTTTAAAATTCCACCAAGCAAGTGTATAGTACTGAACCAATACTAAGTTGGAAACTTGCCCAACCAAACTTATTTAGCACTAAAACAAATTACTAAACAAATTCTATACATAAAATAGTCCTAAACAAGTTTCTGCACAAAAAGTCATTTTAACAGAAACTTTTTACTAAACACATTGCATAAACAGAATGAGCTTGTCTCCCTGATTCCAACGGTATAAAATTTGCAAAAAAACTAACGTGGGAATCAAAAGTTATAGTTATTTCAATTTTGGATCAAAATCTGATTTCAAATCTGTTTTTGAATCTAACCCTAGCCACGCGTCATGTTCCTACTGGCGCGTACCGATTCGCTCTGGATCACGCTCGCGAGCCGTAGGATCTAACTAACGATGCACGGTTCAGATCTAACCATACCGCTTCGCTAAGTGGACTAATTCTACGCGCTGGATCTGGATCTGACGGCTATAAATCATCAAACCAAAATCGAGCGGCGCTTAGCGCGGCGCGTCGATCGTGGCAAAGGCTGGCGTTCTAGGTCGCCTGGGAAGAGAGGAGATGCTTACGTAATCGCAGGAGGCCGATGCTCAAGGTGGCGGCGGCTTGGGAAGGGCGACGGGTCGCTTGAGATTTCTCGCCGGAGTTTGCGAACGCGTCAGGCACGGTCAGTCGTCTACGTTGGCGAGGTTCCTCGTCGCGCTAAGCCAAAATAGAGGTACTGGTAGATGCGCAAGACGACGGGGATTCTAGGTGTATCAGTCAGAGGCCAAGGGGCGGCTGCTACTTACAAAGAGAGGTCGCCGGAGTTCGTGCAGTGAACGGTGGCGGTCAGTCGGTGTCGTTGCTGGAGCTACGGATCATGCGAGGACAAACGGGGAGTGTCAGTAGGTGCGCAAAGACTTGCTGGACTTTATATCATGATTCAGAGATAGAGGGGAACACGAGGCTCACCGGAATTCGTCGGCGCGGTCGTCGGAACAGCGGCAACGTCGAGCGAGTTGTGGGCAGCCTGTTGGCGTGAAGGAGAAATTGTTTGAGGAGAAATGGTCGCGAGAGTGTGGGGATTATATAGTCAGATCCTCGACAAGAAACGCTTGCTGCATCAATGCAATTTACCTCGCGAAATCAAAGCAGCAACGGGCAGCGGCGGAGTTCGTGCGCGGGATTTGGGGAAGACGACGCTGACGTGGAGAGGGCCCGCTCGTCAACGAAACGCGCAGAGAGGAGGTGGGTCTGGTGTCACGATCGCTCAAGCTTGGCTGCGCGAGAGAGAGAGAGAGAGAGAGAGAGAGAGAGAGAGAGAGAGAGAGAGAGAGAGAGAGAGAGAGAGAGGTGGCCCGGGTGGGCTAGTTGGGCCAGTTCTGTTGCTGGGCTGGAATCCTGGCGCCTGGCCCTTTTCTTTTGTACTTTTCTTTTTCTGTTTTTGATTTTCAGGAATGGTTTTGATATGAATTCAAACTCTTATTGAACTCAAATATTTCTGGGGTTTTGCAGTGTGCAAAAGTTTCAAATATAGGCATAAAACCATGTGGTTGCTTTGCAAAAGCTTGGTCACTCTTGGAGAACAAAATATCAGGGACTTGGTACTTGATTTGCAAAACTTTGAAAAATGGTTTTTGAACCATTTCCATTTTGTAAAACTTGGTTCTTATTTCCACACTCAAACCTTTCAACAAAGAAGGCAAACAATCTAGGTTCATATACATTCAACTTCCAAATGGGGATGGCCATTTGATTTTAGCTTGCTCACATAAAATGATAGCACTATGTGCTTTGTTTTTCTGAAATGAGTTTTGAAAAATGATCTCAATTCTATATGCATGCATGAATGATATGCAATCTTTGAAATCATGATTTTAGGGATGTTACAAAGTATTAGGATCACTTCGTAAGTTGTTATAGCAATATAAACTCAATGACTTTGATCGTAATATACTTCGGATGAATGTTCATCACACCATTACACTAATGCTGTGATCCCGTTATTAACAACATCCAATGTCCATGATCATGAAACCTTGATCATCTTGTTAATCAACGAGCTAGTTTATGAGAGAGGCATAACTAGGAACTTTCTGTTTGTTTATTAAACACACATGTATTAACATTTCCATATTAATACAATTATAGCATGCAAAATAAACATCTATCATATACTTGGAATACACATAATAAACACTTTATTATTGCCTCTCAGGGCATATTCCCTTCACTATCATGTCTGTGTCGTTTGTGATCTTGCATGCTCTTCGTTGTTAGTAGCTATCTTGGCCAAGTAGTTGCTAGTGACTCCAAGAGGTGGTATTTATGCTCAATAGTGGGTTCATGCCTCTAGTTTCTAAGGGAAGTGATAGAAATCTCTTCGGTTATAGATGTGATGTTGCCACTAGGGAGAAAACAACGGTATCTTATTCATGGAACAAGTGGATTGTTTACCTTACACACTTTGCTTAAAGTAGTTGTCTATTGCTTGCAACTTAATACTGGAGGGGGTTCGGATGATAACCTGAAGGTGGACTTCTAGTCATAGATGTAGTTGGATGGCGGTCTATATATATTGTTGTATTTCCCAATCGAATCCCATAGGATCTTTTTGTCTAGTATTGCATTGTTATGCCTTGCCCAGGTCCTATCAATTGTCCTGCTGTAATTTGTTTACCCTTCATGCCATGTTGTTTATCTAAGGAGTGCATCTCTAGTGAACTATGGACCCCGGTCCAATCTTTACATTGATACATCTTCCACTATTACTATTTACTTGCTGCAAACCATAATCACCTTCCACACCATATAGTTAATCCTTTGTTACAGCAACCGGTGAGATTGACAACCTCACTGTTAGTTAGGGCCAAGTCTTGAGTTTGTGTTGTGCAGGTTTCGACGTTGCTTGTAAAACCTTTGAGGTGTTTCCTTCCTCCTACTGGTTCGATAACCTCGGTTTCTTACTGAGGGAAAACTTGTTGTTGTGCTGCATCATACCTTGCTCTTGGGGTTTCCCAACGGGGCGTTCAACACGCATCACTTTGTTGAAGGCATTGTTTTGTGAGAGCGCAATTTATTCGGGGTGAAAACCTATGATCAACGATTACGGTGATGACGGTGCTTGTGCACTGTTCCCTTCTTGGAGGCGTCACTTTTGGAAATGATGGATTTCTGGTGTTGTTTTGGTGGTGTTTGGTCTGCTGTTGTAAGGCATAGATCGTTGTAGCGGGAGTTTTCCTTTTTATATAATTCCTCTTTGTTTTTTAGTTGTGTGCACTCATAATACCAATAGGGTAATGCGTTGTTGTAGAGGCTGGGTGTAATTGGTATCTCTCGATATTAATATATGCTCATTTCCAAAAAAAAGTATGTGAATACATACGCATTCAAATATTTTGCATATTTCATTTGACAATGTCACCTCATTGCCGTAGGAGAGGTGATTTTTGGACGATTCCAGCATTGGGAGCCTATAATAAGCACACTTATTTCAACTTATTTGTGTATTACAAGTAAAACAAATAGAGATAAAGTTCATTAAGCTTATTTGAGAATTTCCAAGCTAAGGACATCATAAATCACATAGGAATCATTGGATCTGCTAACCTAAGGAAAATCGTCGCCGAGTGTTAAAGCTGGTGGTGATGTGGGTGGGACAATGGGTTGTCAATGTATTCTGCCAAAGGGGGTTCGTGGAGGAGAGGGGCTCAATCTGAATGGAACGGCGACGGTCAACAAATAATGAAATGGGCTACTAGACAAAACGATGCTATTGTCAACAATATGTCGGTCCCAATTGTTAGGTATTTGTTGGCACCACCTGTAATAATCGGTCTCACCGTCAATGATTTTTTATTTTATCCATGTTCACATGTCATGTTCCCACCTGTAAGTGCAATCCAGTCCCACCGATATTAGGTTGTTAGTGAAGTAACGGTCAAAGGGCTTGACTCGATGGAAACACTCTGTGTGGGTAGTCGCGAGGCTAGGCTAGAGGAAACGCCTCTAAGGAGGAGAACAAAATCATAGCCTTGTTGAAGATTTGTAAGAAGCCTTGGGTTTTCACATGGGATTTGAAGGAGAGAAAGGAATTGGAAGAAGATGTAACACCCTAGACTCTTTGTGTCCGGGTTGTCACTCCTGACAGCTCAATAGGATCTATATACTAGCCCCACAGACCAACACTAGTCTTTTATACGCACTTTGCCATCACTCGTGCGCACCCGGTATTCACTTTCCGGTCAGTCACCCATCCTCAGATTTCTCTAGGACAAGCACGCTTAACCTCAGAGTTCTTTTCAGAAGAGCTTTCGGAAAAGAAGTTCCAACTTATTGATATGGATATCCTATCAATACTATTAATCCATACGTTAGGGTCTCAAATACACCCACCCTTAGAAGATCGATGCCCTCATCAATGAACCACAAGCCAGGAATGTCCCCTCTTAGCACACGTCTGTGCGTCCAGTGCCGACACATGTGTCATGCCGTGTCCACTCTGGGCCACACGCGTCATTCTCCACATGTCCGCCACTGACCCGCACACACCCGTCTAACCGCGAGGATCGGATCTGATACCACTTGTAACACCCCGGACTCTCCGTGTTCGGGCTATCACTCCTAGCAGCTCAATAGTATCTCTAGACTAGACGCACAGACCAATACTAGTCTTTTATGCATCCATCCTCAGATTGCTCTAGGCCAAGCACATTTAACCTCGGAGTTTTTTCCAGAAGAGCTTCCGGAAAAGAAGTTGCAACTTGTTGATATGGATATCATATCCTATCAATCCATGCGTTAGGGTCTCATATACACCCACCCTTAGAAGATCGATGCCCTCGTCAATCAACCACAAGCCAGGAATGTCCACTCTTGGCACATGTCTGTGCGTCCAGTGCCGACACATGTGACATGCCATGTCCACTCTAGGCCACACGCGCCATGCTCCACATGTCCGCCACTGACCCGCACACGCCCGTATAACTGCGAGGATCGTCTCTGATACCACTTGTAACACCCCGGACTCTCCGTGCCTGGACTGTCACTCGTGGCAGCTCAATAGTATCTCTAGACTAGCCGCACGGACCATCCTCGCCCATCTTGAATCTGACTTCAGAATGAGAATTCATGTAACGCTTGTTGGTGACCGACATGGTAATATCACAGAAGAGAACCTCGACAACATGTTCAAGAAGGGGATTGGCGGAGAAGTGTAACACCCTCAGAATCGGACCTATGCAAGTTTTAGCGAAACCCGCATAGAAACGATTCAAAGGTGCTCCAGCACTTTCGTATGTGGAAAACGGTAATAACATTACACAACAGTCCTCGATGGGACCCACGTAACAGATTTATATACAACACGACTCCATGAGTCAAGAATACGATATATCAGACAAAGATCCAAATCACCTTGAAAAGATGGAGCGTCCGCTCACGGACAAGATGCAAATGGGGCTAAGAGCCCGAAGAATAACCAATGGCGCCCATAACCCTGCCCGTGCCAAGCGGAAGGGTAACCTCGCTAACGACGCCGATCCCAAAACCTGCTCAAACAAAAGGGGTGTCGACAAAGGGCAAAGGAAAAGAGGAGCCAAGATCTTGAGGCCAAGACACTACGAGGCTAGAATTGGGTCCTCGCCACATAGGTATGGTGGGTCAAGCGGCGCAAAGAAGCACTAAACAACCTATAGAGACTCGATACAACTGGCGACTATCAGAGAGGGATAAGAGAGACCTATTCAGAACCAACCTGAATCTAACACCAAACAATCCCATCCTGGTATTTCCCCCTCGAGACCAAACGAGGAAGTCAACCGAGGAACTCACACCGTTGGTAGTTTTATTTATTCAGTTATCGTCGCACTAATTACTAGTCAGGTATAGATAATCATCCTGATAAAATAAGCAGTGGGCCATTTTAGTTAACCATTCTTTTGTAGTTGCAACACTTACTAGTCAGATACAATTAGCATGAGATAACCCAAAACCCAGCAGTTGTTGGTACTTTTATTTAGCCATTCCGTTGTAGTTGCCATACTTACTAGTCAGGTACAATGGTCGCAAGCGACACTCCAAACAAGCAATTGTGGGCAGTATTATTTAGCCATTCCATTATAGTGAAGCTGATTACTAGTCATTATAAAGTCAAATTTATAGTACTACTTTAGTTATGCTTGTCTATGATCGAGATACTGTGCTCCAAGTCGTCCATAACCGCGGACACGGCTTTCAGAAAGTTTTAACTCTGGCCGGTGCACAAATAGCAACACACACTGATCAACCTCGAAAACCAAATCAAAACCCAACGAGGCCTTCACGACAAAGCAATCATAGGATTCAGAAATATTTCAGGCCACCCTAAACTAGACCAAGAACAAAGCCGGCCTCCGAGACGGACTCAAGGTTGTGGGGACGGCCGGAACGATCGGGAACCCAAACCGGCTTGTCGACACCGAATCGTGCCTACGATCCTAAGCGATAGCGTGCTCCTCGCACAATCGTAAATAAAGCAGTAGCATGGCATAAGTACAGGATAGTAAATAAAACCTCAAACTAGTTTGTGGCCCCAAGAAATAAGACTGAATCAAGCTCTAGCTCAGGGGGGTCCCATAATCCTCCCGGATGTGGATAGCGCGATAAATCAAGGAACATGTATCAAGCACTCGGGGTCCTACGGGACACAAGTGGACGGTTAACAACCAAATAACATCTATTGCCCACCTGTGCCTCTGCTTACTTACTTCAATTTTAGTTGTTAAACAGGAATTAAAGTGAATAATAAGTAAAGTCATGATCATCTCCAACAACAAACATGCGGCAATACACCAACAACTGTGGCACTTGACGACACGCAACAGCACTTGAGCAAGCGACTACGACGCGCAAGTCCAACTATCTATCAAACAACAGGTAATAGGGTGTGTCCAGGGCAATATAAGGCTGCAGGGGATATCACGGATACGGAAAACTAGAGCATCGCAACACAGATAGCAATAGATCAACAGGAGGGAATAAATACTATAAAAGTAAGATAGGTAGAAAGGGGGAGATGCTCGCCTGAAAACATTGTCGAAGGTTCAACCGAAGATCGGGGCGAAGCTCACATCAACTCAACGGCCTTATCCGCGAAGAAGCAAAACACTAGAATAAACACCGGATGCAATATTTAATACTACGGCAAAAGATCGGCATACTTATGATATGATGCATGGCATGGCAAAGGTGCAATGCAATTAGGTCATATTAAGTGGAACCGGGGTCCCGAAAATTAATTAAATGGTTCAAGTTGTTTAGAACCCCCGCAATTTAAATGTTGTTTAACAAGGCAGAATATATCACCGGTTCGCTACACAAATTTAAATGAGGCCAATATAAGGCTGGATTTGCTCATATGGGCCCCATATTTAATTATATGGTGAATCGGCATAAGGCCCCCAAACCACACAAATATGCATGCAAGTATGGCAATTAATATGCAACAAGTTGTTATTATTTTTAAAATAGGGCTCGAGAAAAGGGGTCACATTAGGGTTCGCGATCTTGGGGTTCCGTGTTGGTCTCGGTTCAGGTTCGACGGAACTTTCTCGAATAGCGAGTAGATCTTGGCGCCCGGGAAGTTCTCGTTCCGTGAGGTAGACATTGTCGCATCCGTGATCCTCGGGCATCGGATCCGGGGAAGTACTTGTCGATCTACCGCCTCGGGTTTGCTTCAATCGGGTCCATGTCGGAGTACTTGTCGTCCCATGTGGAATCCTTGTCGATCTGTGGCGATGATCTCAGGTTCGGGTCTCCGGGGTTCAGGGGCCTCGGCGTCCGTGACGAAGATCATGGCATCCGTGAGGGGGAACATGGCATGTCGAGTGTTTGGTCTTGCCGGGATCGGTCTTCGTGGCAGCGGCCTTCGGATTCCATGTAGACGGTCATGGCGTTCCAGTAGGGCGATCTTGGTGGTCCAAGTCAAGGACCTAGTCCGCAATCCGACGAGTGTCACCAGGTCGGCGGGTTCTTCGGGCTTCTCTACATGTATCACCAAACTCATCTTGGCGCGTCGTCCTCGGTCCTGTGGCGTCTGAAGACAGATAAGGCCGCCAGCGACGCGCAAGTGCGACAAGGGGCGCTGGCCCAGGGCCCTACTGAGGCATGTCGACGGGCGCGCGGCGGGCGGCCTGAGCGGGTGGCGGTGTAGACGGCGGCCGGGGGCGCGACTTGCCCAGGGGGGGTGGTGAGGCGATTGGCGGCGGCGATGGTCGCGGCGAGGTGAAGGGCGGCGCCGCGCGGGCGAGGCGGCCGCCGGGATGGTGACCGCCTGAGGGCGGAGCTTCAGCGCGGCGAGGATGTAACACCCTGATCGGATCTATGCAAGTTTGAGCAAAATTCGCCAAACCCGCATAGAAACGATTCAAAGGTGCCCACCAGGCACTTTTGTGCGGGTGGAAAACGAAGTAATAACATTACACAACAGTCCTCGATGGGACCCACAGAACAGATATATATAACAGCGACTCAAAGAGTCAAGAAGACAGATATAATGTACAAGATCCAAATCACCTTGAAAACGGTAGAGCGTCCTACTACGGACAAGAAGCAAATGGGGCTAAGAGCCCTGAAGAATAACCGATGGCGTCCATAACCCTGCCCAGGCCAAGCCGGAAGGGTAACCCTGCTAACGACGTCGATCTCAAAACCTGCTTAAACAAAAGGGGTGCCGACAAAGGGCAAAGGAAAAAGAAGGAGCGTCAAGATCGAGGCCAAGACACGGCGAGGCTAGAATTGCGGTCCTCGCCACATAGGTATGGTGGATCAAGCGGCGGTGGCGATGCACTAAACAACCTATAGAGACTCTATACAACTGGCGGTTATCAGAGAGGGGTAAGAATGACCTATCCGGATCCAGCCTGAAACTAACACCAAACAAACCCATCCTGGTGTTCCCCCCTCGAGACCAAACGAGGAAGTCAACCGAGGAACTCACACCGTTGGCAATTTTATTTATTCGGTTATCGTTGCAGTAATTACTAGTCAGTTATAGATAATCATCCTGATAAAATAAGCAGTGGGCACTTTTAGTTATTCATTCCGTTATAGTGGCAACAATTACTAATCAGATACAGATAACATGAGATAAACCCAAAACCCAGCAGTTGTTGGTACTTTTATTCTGCCATTCCGTTGTAGTTGCAATACTTACTAGTCAGGTACAATGGTCGCAAGCGACAACTCAAACAAGCAATTGTGGGCAGTATTATTTAGCCATTCCGTTATGGTGAAGCTGATTACTAGTCATTATAAAGTCAAATTTATAGCAATAAACTTTAGTTATGCTTGTCTATGATCGAGATACTGTGCTCCAAGTCGTCCATATCCGCGGACACGGCTTTCAGAAAGTTTTACCCGGCCGGGGTGCACCAATAGCAACACACGCTCGATCAACCTCGGAAAAACCAAATCAAAACCCAACGAGGCTTTCACGACTGAACAATCACAGATTCAGAATATTTCAGGACCACCCTTTGAGTAGTTCCCGCAACGAAGTAAGCTAGCTTCGACGGCCTCAAGGTTAGCGCCAATGGTCAGAAGCGATCGGGAACCCGAAACTGGGTGTCGATACGCGTAATCACTCCGCCTTCCTAAAAGCAGACAAAGGTGCTCTCGCACAATTTAAATACGTAAAGTAGCATGGCATAAGTACAGGATCGTAAATAAAACCTCAAACTAGTTTGTGGCCCCAAGAAATAAGACTGAATCAAGCTCGCCTGGGGGGTCCCATATACCTCCGGATGTGGATAGCGATAAATCAAGGAATGTATCAAGTACTCGGGGTCTTACGGGACACAAGTGGGCGTTCGGAAACCAAATATTTTCTATCACCCACCGATGCCTCTGCTTATTTCAATTTTTAGTTGTTAACAGAAATTAAAGTGAACAATAAGTAAAACTATGATCATCTCCAACATCAACATGCGGCAATTCATCAACAACTGTGGCACTTGACAACACGCAACAGCACTTGGACAAGCGACTACGACGCGCAAGTCCAACTATCTACCATACAACAGGTAATAGGATGTGTCCAAGGCAATATAAGGCTGCAGGGTATAACACGGGTACGAAAACTAGAGCATCGCAACACGGATAGCAATAGATCAACAGGAGGGAATAAATACTATAAAAGTAAGATAGGTAGAAAGGGGAGATGCTCGCCTGAAAACATTGTCGAAGGTTCAACCGAAGATCGGGGCGAAGCTCACATCAACTCAACGGCCCAATCCGCGAAGAAGCAAAACACTAGAATAAACACCGGATGCAATATTTAATACAACGGCAGAGGATCGGCATGATGCATGCATGATGCAAGACATGGCGAGGTGCGGTGCAGTTAGGTCATATTAAGCGGAACCGGGGTCCCGACAATTAATTAAATGGTTCGAGTTGTTTAGAACCCCCGCAATTTAAATGTTGTTTTAACAAGGCAAGATTATAGTATTGGTTCGCTACACAAGTTTAAATGAGGCCGATATGAGACTAGGTTTGCCCGCATATGGGCCCCATATTTAATTAGAGGTGAATTCGGCATAAGGCCCCCAAACCACAGATATGTATGCGAGATGAATGACAATTCAATATGCAACAAGTTTTATGTTTAGCATTTATAAAATAGGGCTCGGAAAAGGGGTCACACATTAGGGGTCTCGACGATCTTGGGGTTCCGGGGTTCGGGGTCGGCCTAGGGGTTCAGGGTTCGACGGTTCGGTCTCGGCGGAAACGTTCTCGAACATCGGGGTAGGTCTTGTCGCAACCGGAAGCGTGGCTTGGTTGGCGCCGGGCGATCGGTCTCGCTTGTACGGTGTCGTTCTTGTCGATGCGATCTTGTCGCCCGCGGGTCGAGCTTGCCGTGGTGGGGGTCTTGTCGGGTCCTCAAATCAGATCGGTCTTGGTGTTCCGGGGCGAGGTACTCGGCGTCCTCGAGGGAGTACTTGTCGCACATGTGGCCTTCGGGTTCCCTATCGCTGATCTTGTCGCACGAGAAGAACTTGTCGCACGCGTATTGGTTCGGGTTTCGCCGCATTCGTGGTGAAGTCCTTGGCATTCTGGGGTCTTGGTGTTCGGTGATATCGATCTTCGGGTCCATGTAGCAAAACTGGTGGTCGACCACGATCAGGCACCGGTTGTTTTCGGGGTTGTACACAGCCATAGCAACAACTACACATCAGTGCACCACGATGCATCTTAGCGATCATATGTTCACAGTACATACAGCACCACACTCACCGTGGATTCGTTAGAAAAACATGAGCCAAGGTGGGCCCGATGGTGCCGCAAGGAAAACGGGCGCGGCATGAGGCCGACGCTTGGTGGTGGCGTGGTCGCGGGGCCGGCAGACGGACGGCGCAGGGCTCGCTAGGCAGAGGCGGCCGGGGAACTGAGCGCGGCGAGGGTCAGGGACGGCGTGCTCGACGGAGGGCGGAGGGCGACCGACGGAGCTGGGAGGCGGGCCAGCATCGGGGACGGGCGGTGCGGAGGGGCTCGGCACCGGCGCGCCGGGCGGGGCTAAGGAGAGTTCAGAGGCGGAGCGGGCCGGGGTCGCCGGCTGGGCGCTGAAGGAGGCGGGCGGGGAGCAGAAGCTTGATGGGAGGGCGTCGCGAGGGGGAGAAGAGGGAGGGGCGCGAGCGCGCGGCCGGCTGAGGCGGTGGAAGGCGCCGGCAGGGGGGGTGAAGAGAGGCAGAGAGGAGGAAGGTTGGGGAGAGACCACGCGATGAGGAAGAGAGAGAGAGAGATGCGGCGCGGGTGGGGAGAGGCTGGGGTCGGGGCGTGGGAGCGGGGCCGGGTCGGTCGGTTGGGTCCACGCGGGGCGGGGCCCAGGGAACAGGGGCGCGTGGGTGGCCTGGGTGCGTGCGGGGCTTGGGTGGCTGCGCGCGCGTGTGTGTTTGTGTGGGTGCAGGAGAGAGAGTGGGGGGGAAAGGGAGAGAGGGATGAGCCAAGTGGCAGGTGGGGATTGGGTAGAGGGGAGAGAGGCGCTGAGGTGGCGAGAGGCTATTGGAGGGAGTGAGGTGGCCAGGGGGTGTGGGTAGGATAGTTGGTAGGTTTAGAAAAGGGGCGGACCGTTTATATTTTTTCGGTGGTCGATCGGGTCAATCGGCCTGCTCGACCGCCTATTAAAATTAATTTAATATTTTATTTATTTTTAAATAGCTTTTATAACTAGTTTTAGACAAACAAAATATCCGGAACATCCGGGGGTTTGGTGTTTGAATAAAAGTCGGGGCGTTTTTAGAAAACAAAATAGGCTTGCGAAAATAGTTTTATGCAAACGATGCATGATGATGACGATGCAATGCACAAATTCAACGCGATTTTCTAGTAGTGGTTTTGCGGGATGCCACAATTCGACACCACTAACAAGGGATCTCGCCCTCGAGATCCGCCTCATGGTACCGGAAGGAAGGTCGGCGATCTGCATCTTCTCGCTTCGTGTAGATCCTCGCGACACCACTAACAAGGGTTCATCCTCCATCTTGAAATCGGCGACACCACCAACAAAGGGTCGTTGTTCCTGATCGTCGAGAGAACACTCCGGAAAAACAAAGGACGAAGATAGAGGTGTCAAACGATAAGGCCACCTCTAACTTCCATTAGAAGAGGGAAAAGTTACATTGATCCACCCGTTCGATGTACAGAGCGAACAGTAAAAGTCGGGTAGGGTGATCAGTCCGTCCCGGACCCAACTATCAACTCTATACATGGTTAGGAGGATCAGGCAACTCAACTCTCGAGATTTGGACTGAAGATCTTCATAGGTGGTATCCGGAACAAAGGAATGTTGCCAGCAGAAATCGTATGAATGACACAATGATTAGGTTCCGCGATGATTCCATTGGCCTGAACAACACATGCTCAAGGTCGACTCCAACTTCACCAAAGCTCGTCCTTCTCATATGTTTTCCACGACACTGATATCCAGCAAGGAACACAGATGGATAAAGATCTCAAGAACAAAAGATCGGATGCAGGGCACAACAGACAAGTTGCAGATTGATGATCGTAGCACCTCCGTTACAAAAAGGGAGAAAGCGAAGCCCTGAAGGTACGACGGAAACCCAACCACGAGAATTCCTGGACTCGAAGAAAGAGAAGAGAGCGGATTCAAAACACGTAGAGGTAAGAGGAGAATAGCAGAGGGGTAAGGAGAAAAATCAGACCTAGTCAGAACTAGCCAACCGATTTTCCAAAATAGTTTTGACACTCTACTTCGGCCGTTAGCTAGGTTATCCTACAGGCTGGACTTGTGGGGTATCGTAACTGCTGAGCTCTGATACCACTCTGTAACACCCTCGATCGACCTATGCAAGTTTGAGAAAAATTCACCAAACCCGCATAGAACGATTCAAAGGTGCCCACCAGCACTTTCGTAAGGGTGGAAAACGGTAATAACATTACACAACAGTCCTCGATGGGACCCACAATGTATATATATAACAATGACTCAAAGAGTCAAGAAGATATAATGTACAAGATCCAAATCACCTTGAAAACGGTAGAGCGTCCGACTACGACAAGAAGCAAATGGGGCTAAGAGCCACGAAGAATAACCGATGGCGCCCATAACCCCTGCCTGTGACAAGCCAAGGGTAACCCCGCTAACGACGCCGATCTCAAAACCTCGCTTAAACAAAAGGGGTGCCGAAAGGGCAAAGGAAAAAGAAGGAGCGTCAAGATCGAGGCCAAGACACGGCGAGGCTAGAATTCGGCCCTCGCCACATAGGTATGGTGGATCAAGCGCAAAAGATGCACTAAACAACCTATAGAGACTCTATACAATCAAGGTTATCGAGAGGGGTAAGAATGACCTATCCGGATCCAGCCAAACTAACACCAAACAAACCCATCCCGGTGTTCCCTCGAGACCAAACGAGGAAGTCAACCGAGGAACTCACACCGCTGGCAATTTTATTTATTCGGTTATCGCAGTAAGAATTACTAGTCGTATAGATAATCATCCCGATAAAATAAGCAAAGGCACTTTTAGTTATTCATTCCGTTATAGTGGCAACAATTACTAATCGACATGATAACATGAGATAAACCCAAAACCCAAAGCTTGTTGGTACTTTTATTCGCCATTCCGCTAGTTGCAATACTTACTAGTCAGTACAATGTCGCAAGCGACAACTCAAACAAGCAATTGTGGGCAGTATTATTCAGCCATTCCGTTGTGGTGAAGCTGATTACTAGTCATTATAAAGTCAAATTTATAGCAAAAAACTTTAGTTATGCTTGTCTATGATCGAGATATCGGCTCCAAGTCGTCCATATCCGCGACACGGCTTTGAAAGTTTTACCCGCCGGGTGCACCAATAGCAACACACGCCGATCAACCCTAAAAACCAAATCAAAACCCAACGAGGCTTTCACGACCGAACAATCACAGATTCAGAAATATTTCGGGGCCACCCTTTGAGTAGTTCCCGCAATGAAGTAAGCTAGCTTGAGACGGCCTCAAGGTTAGCGCCAATGGCAGAAGCGATCTGGAACCCGAAACTGGGTGTCGATACTGCAGAATCACTCCGCCTTCCTAACAAGACAAAGGTGCTATCCGTCGCACAATTTAAATAGAAAGTAGCATGGCATAAGTACAGGATCGTAAATAAAACCTCAAACTAGTTTGTGGCCCCAAGAAATAAGACCAATCAAGCTCGCTCAGGGGTCCCATATACCTCCCGGATGTGGATAGCGCGATAAATCAAGGAACAGGTATCAAGTACTCGGGGTCTTACGGGACACAAGTGGGCGTTCGGAAACCAAATATTTTCTATCACCCACCGATGCCTCTGCTTATTTCAATTTTTAGTTGTTAACAGAAATTAAAGTGAACAATAAGTAAAACTATGATCATCTCCAACATCAACATGCGGCAATTTATCAACAACTGTGGCACTTGACAACACGCAACAGCACTTGGACAAGCGACTACGACGCGCAAGTCCAACTATCTACCATACAACAGGTAATAGGATGTGTCCAAGGCAATATAAGGCTGCAGGGTATAACACGGGTACGAAAACTAGAGCATCGCAACACGGATAGCAATAGATCAACAGGAGGGAATAAATACTATAAAAGTAAGATAGGTAGAAAGGGGAGATGCTCGCCTGAAAACATTGTCGAAGGTTCAACCGAAGATCGGGGCGAAGCTCACATCAACTCAACGGCCCAATCCGCGAAGAAGCAAAACACTAGAATAAACACCGGATGCAATATTTAATACAACGGCAGAGGATCGGCATGATGCATGCATGATGCAAGACATGGCGAGGTGCGGTGCAGTTAGGTCATATTAAGCGGAACCGGGGTCCCGACAATTAATTAAATGGTTCGAGTTGTTTAGAACCCCCGCAATTTAAATGTTGTTTTAACAAGGCAAGATTATAGTATTGGTTCGCTACACAAGTTTAAATGAGGCC
The DNA here is from genome assembly GCA_030063025.1 of Avena longiglumis. Classification (NCBI taxonomy): domain Eukaryota; kingdom Viridiplantae; phylum Streptophyta; class Magnoliopsida; order Poales; family Poaceae; genus Avena; species Avena longiglumis. Next base: position 69,090,772 of record CP125976.1, on the reverse strand, counting down.
GATATGAGACTAGGTTTGCCCGCATATGGGCCCCATATTTAATTAGAGGTGAATTCGGCATAAGGCCCCCAAACCACAGATATGTATGCGAGATGAATGACAATTCAATATGCAACAAGTTTTATGTTTAGCATTTATAAAATAGGGCTCGGAAAAGGGGTCACACATTAGGGGTCTCGACGATCTTGGGGTTCCGGGGTTCGGGGTCGGCCTCGGGGTTCAGGGTTCGACGGTTCGGTCTCGGCGGAAACGTTCTCGAACATCGGGGTAGGTCTTGTCGCAACCGGGAAGCAGGGCTTGGTTGGCGTCGGGGCGCATCGGTCTCGCCTTGTACGGTGTCGTTCTTGTCGCATGCAGATCTTGTCGGGTTCCGCGGGGTCGAGCTTGCCGTGGTGGGGGTCTTGTCGGGTCCTCAAATCAGATCGGTCTTGGTGTTCCGGGGCGAGGTACTCGGCGTCCTCGAGGGAGTACTTGTCGCACATGTGGCCTTCGGGTTCCCTGTCGCTGATCTTGTCGCACGAGAAGAACTTGTCGGGTACGCGTATTGGTTCGGTTTCGGTTCTGGCATTCAGGGTGAAGTCCTTGGCATTCTGGGGTCTTGGTGTTCGGTGATATCGATCTTCGGGTCCATGTAGCAAAACTGGTGGTCGACCACGATCGCACCGGTTGTTTTCGGGCCATGCCAGCAACAACTACACATCACAGCACCACCGACGATCTTAGGAGATCATATGTTCACAGTACATACATTACCACACTCACCGTGTTGATTCGTTAGAAAAACATGAGCCAAGGGTGGGCCTGATGGTGCCGCAGGAAAACGGCGCGCAGAGGCCGACGCAGGTGGTGGCGTGGTCGCGGGGCCCGCGGCAGACGGCGCAGGCTCGCCAGTGAGGCCGGGAACCGAGCGCGGCGAGGGTCGTGGACTGCGTGTTCGACGGAGGCTGAGGGCGCATGGGCTGAGCGGGCGGCTGGCGGGGCGCGGAGGGGCGTCACCGGCGCGCCGGCCGCGGGCTTGCGTGGCGGAGAGGCAGAGGCGAGCGTCGCCTTGGTCGGCCAAGGCGCCTAGGAAGGAGGCGGGAGGGAGAAGCTTGATGGAGGCGCCGCGAGGGAGAAGAGGGAGGGCGCGAAGGCTGCCGAGGCGGTGAAGGCGCAGGGGTGAAGAGAGGCGAGAGGAGGAAGGTTGGGGAGAGACCACGCCACGAGGAAGAGAGAGAGAGATCTGCGGCGTGGGAGAGGCTGGGGTCGGGGGAGCGGGCCGGGTCGGTCAGTTGGGTCCACGCTGGCGGGCAGAGGGGCGTGGGTGGCTGGGTGCGCAAGGGCTTGGGGTGGTCACAGGCGTGTGTGTTTGTGTGGGTGCAGGAGAGAGAGTGGGGGGGAAGGGAGAGAGGGATGAGCCAAGTGGCAGGTGGGGATTGGGTAGAGGGGAGAGAGGCGCTGAGGTGGCGAGAGGCTATTGGAGGGAGTGAGGTGGCCAGGGGGTGTGGGTAGGATAGTTGGTAGGTTTAGAAAAGGGGCGGACCGTTTATATTTTTCTTATATTTAAGGGTGGTCGATCGGGTCAATCGGCGCTCGACCGCCCTATTAAAATTAATTTAATATTTTATTTATTTTTAAATAGCTTTTATAACTAGTTTTAGACAAACAAAATATCCGGAACATCCGGGGGTTTGGCGTTTGAATAAAAGTCGGGGCGTTTTTAGAAAACAAAATAGGCTTGCGAAAATAGTTTTATGCAAACGATGCATGATGATGACGATGCAATGCACAAATTCAACGCGATTTTCTAGTAGTGGTTTTGCGGGATGCCAAGGAGGCGCGGACGGGCGGGTTGCGAGAGGGGCGAGCGGAGGAGGGGGCGCCACGAGCCTCACTGGCGAGGTGGAGGCGGTTAGCAGCGGCGAGCCCGAGCGGAGGCGTCCTCAGGCGAGGGCGGAGGCGAGGGGGTGCCGGAGAGAAGGAGGGAGAGGCGGTGGCCGGCGAGGTCGGTGGGGCGAGCGGACGAGAGGGGGTCACCGGGGAAGGGAGAAGGCGGGCAGCCGAGGGAGGTGGAAGGCGGCGGACGGAGGCGGGCGACGGAGGGCTCCGCGAGGAGGCGGGAGAGGAGAGAGGCTGCTGCTACTTGGGAGACGCGCGAGGGAGGGAACGAGGGAGGAGGGAGAGAGCGTGGGTGGGGGCTGGGGTGGGGGGTTGAGTGGGTAGGTCGAGTGGGTGGGTCCCATGACAGAGGAGAGGTGAGGTGGGGTCGGGTTAGCGAGGGGAAAAGAGAGTGGGTAGGTGGTTCTGGGTGAGAGAAGGAGGGGTGAGGGAGAGGATTGATGAGGTGGCGCAGGGTGGGTAGGAGTTTGGGGAGGGGTGAGGTGGCTGTGGTTGGAGGGTAGAATAGATTTGGGTGGGAATAGGTTTTAGAGTCTAGGTTTTATTAAGATGTGTTTGTTCGGTGTTGTTTATTTTAAAACAAGGCCACTTTGCAAATAGCTTTTAGGGAAATAAAGTATCCGATACGCTCGGGGTTTTGCCGTTGAAATAAAGAGGGGTATTTGTACAAAGCAAAACTAGGTTTTTCGAAATAGTTCAGACAAACAATGCATGATGATGGCGATGCAATGCACAAAAACAACGCGATTTTCTAGTAGTGGTTTTGCGGGATGCCACAATTCGACACCACTAACAATGGATCTCGCCCTCGAGATCCGCCTCATGGTACCGGAAAAAGGGCGGTGATCTGAATCTTCTCGCTTCGTGTAGATCCTCGCGACACCACTAACAAGAGGTCGTTGTCCGTGATCGTCGAGAGAACACTCCGGAACAAAAGGTCGAAGGTAGAGGTATCCACAATAAAGCCACCTCTAACTCCGATGGAAAGAGGGAACCGATGCATTCTCATCCACTTCAATGTACAAAAGCGAATAGAAAGGGTAGTCGGCATGGGGGCCAATCCATCACGCACCCAAACTATTACTCTGCACAATCAGTGGAAAGCGTGCAACCATTCTCGGAATCGATCAAGGTCTCGACAAGCGAGGTTCGTAACAAAGGAGGGATGCGCATCAGATCGGATCCGTAGATGATGTCGCCGCCGAAAACACCGGAAGGCACAAACAAGGAACAAAGAATGGTACCACGCATTTACGGATTCCTCGGATAACATGAAGACCAGATGTAGCAACACCGCTACCAAGGAGGAAGCGAAACCTCAAGGTACGACGGAACCCAACCACGAGAAATCCTGGACTCAAGAGAGAGAAGAGAGCGATTCAAAACACGCAGAGGTGAGAGGAGAGCAGCAGAGGGTAAGGAGTAAAATCGACCTAGCCGTAACTATCCAACCGATTTCGCAAAATTTTGACACTCTACTTCAGTTAGCCGGGTTATCCTACAGTGGACTTGTGGGTATCGCAACCGAGCTCGCTACCACTCAGAACACCTCAGACGGACCTATGCAAGTTTTAGCGAAACCCGCCAAACCCGCATAGAAACGATTCAAAGGTGCCCACCAGCACTTTCGCGGGTGGAAAACGGCAATAACATTACACAACAGTCCTCGATGGGACCCACGTAATGATTTATATACAACACGACTCCATGAGTCAAGAATACGTATATACGGTACAAAGATCCAAATCACCTTGAAAGATGGAGCGTCCGTCACGGACAAGATGCAAATGGGGCTAAGAGCCCCAAGAATAACCAATGGCGCCCATAACCCCGCCAAAGCTAAGCCGTAAGGGTAACCTCGCTAACGACGCCGATCCCAAAACCTGCTTAAACAAAAAGGGTGCCGACAAAGGTCAAAGGAAAAAGAGGAGCGTCAAGATCGAGGCCAAGACACGGCGAGGCTAGAATTCGCGTCCTCGCCACATAGGTATGGTGGGTCAAGCGGCAAAGAAGCACTAAACAACCTATAGAGACTCGATACAATCAAGCGACTATCGAGAGGGATAAGAGACCTATTCGAACCAACCTGAATCTAACACCAAACAATCCCATCCTCGGTATTTCCTCGAGACCAAACGAGGAAGTCAACCGAGGAACTCACACCGCTGGCGCTTTATTTATTCGCTATCGCCGCAGAATTACTAGTCGTATAGATAATCATCCCGATAAAATAAGCAAAGGAGCCATTTTAGTTAACCATTCATTGTAGTTGCAACACTTACTAGTCGATACAATTAGCATGAGATAACCCAAAACCCAGCAGTTGTTGGTACTTTTATTTAGCCATTCCGCTAGAAGTTGCCATACTTACTAGTCAGTACAATGGTCGCAGTTTACACTCCAAACAAGCAATTGTGGGCGTATTATTTAGCCATTCCATTATAGTGAAGCTGATTACTAGTCATTATAAAGTCAAATTTATAGTACTACTTTAATTATGCTTGTCTATGATCGAGATATCGTGCTCCAAGTCGTCCATAATCATGACACGGCTTTCGTAAAGTTTTAATCCGCCGGGTGCACAAATAGCAACACACTGATCAACCTCGTAAAACCAAATCAAAACCCAACGAGGCCTTCACGACAAAGCAATCACAGGATTCAGAAATATTTCGTGGGCCACCCTTAAAGTAGACCCAAGAACGGCCGCCCGAGACGGACTCAAGGTTGTGGGACTCAGAACGACCGGGAACCCAAAACTGGGCTTGTCGACACCGCAAATCGTGCCACGATCCTAACAAGACAGCGTGCTCCTCGCACAATCGTAAATAAAGCAGTAGCATGGCATAAGTACAGATAGTAAATAAAACCTCAAACTAGTTTGTGGCCCCAAGAAATAAGAGATCAATCAAGATCCGCCTGTGGGTCCCATAATCCTCCGGATGTGGATAGCGCGATAAATCAAGGAACAGTATCAAGCACTCGGGTCCTACGGGACACAAGTGGACGATTAACAACCAAATAACATCTATTGCCCACTGTGCCTCGCTACTTACTTCAATTTTAGTTGTTAAACAGAATTAAAGTGAATAATAAGTAAAGTCATGATCATCTCCAACAACAAACATGCGGCAATACACCAACAATCGTGGCATTTGACGACACGCAAAGACTTGAGCAAGCGATCACGACGCAAGTCCAACTATCTATCAAACAACATGTAATAGGGTGTGTCCAAGGCAATATAAGGCTGCAGGGATATCACGGACACGAAAACTAGAGCATCGCACGTATAGCAATAGATCAACAGGAGGGAATAAATACTATAAAAGTAAGATAGGTAGAAAGGGGAGATGCTCACAAAACATTGTCGAAGGTTCAACCAAGATCGGGCGAAGCTCACATCAACTCAACGGCCTTATCCGAAGAAGCAAAACACTAGAATAAACACCGGATGCAATATTTAATACTACGGCAAAAGATCGGCATGCTTATGATATGATGCATGGCATGGCAAAGTCGATGCAATTAGGTCATATTATGGAACCGGGTCCGACAATTAATTAAATGGTTCAAGTTGTTTAGAACCCCCGCAATTTAAATGTTGTTTAACAAGGCAGAATATATCACCGGTTCGCTACACAAATTTAAATGAGGCCAATATAAGGCTAGATTTGCCCGCATATGGGCCCCATATTTAATTATATGGTGAATCGGCATAAGGCCCCCAAACCACACAAATATGCATGCAAGTATGGCAATTAATATGCAACAAGTTGTTATTATTTTTATAAAATAGGGCTCGAGAAAAGGGGTCACACATTAGGGTTCGGCGATCTTGGGGTTCCGGGGTTCGGGGTTGGTCTCGGGGTTCAGGGTTCGACGGGAACTTTCTCGGATAGCGGAGTAGATCTTGGCGTTCCGGGGGGGAAGTTCTCGGTGTTCCGTGAGGTAGACATTGTCGCATCTACCGTCTTCGGGTTTGCTTCAATCGGGTCCATGTCGGAGTACTTGTCGTCCCATGTGGAATCCTTGTCGATCTGTGGCGATGATCTCAGGTTCGGGTCTCCGGGGTTCAGGGGCCTCGGCGTCCATGACGAAGATCATGGCATCCGTGAGGGGGAACATGGCATGTCGAGTGTTTGGTCTTGCCGGGATCGGTCTTCGTGGCAGCGGCCTTCGGATTCCATGTAGACGGTCATGGCGTTCCCGTAGGGCGATCTTGGTGGTCCAAGTCAAGGACCTAGTCCGCAATCTGACGAGTGTCACCAGGTCGGCGGGTTCTTCGGGCTTCTCTACATGTATCACCAAACTCATCTTGGCGCGTCGTCCTCGGTCCAGTGGCGTCTGAAGACAGATAAGGTCGCCGACGCTAAGTGCGACAAGGCGGCCTGGGGCCCTCGAGGCATGTCGACGGGCGGCTGGCCAAGGCGGGTGGCGGTGTGGCCGGCGGGTGGCGCGACTTGCCAGGTGGTGAGGCGATTAGCGGCGGTGATGGTCGCGGCGAGGTGAAGGGCGGCGCGCACGCGTGGCGGGCGGTATCGAGGATGGTGGCCGGCGGCGGAGCTTCAGCGCCAGCGAGGAAGCGGCGGACGGCGGTTGCAGAGGGCGGAGCGGCGGAGGAGGGGCCGCCACGGGCTCGCTGGCGAGTGGAGGCGGTTGGCGCGAGCGGAAAAGCCGGCGGGCGCGTCCGGGCGGGCAGGGCGAGGTCGGAGCAGGCGGAGGCGAGGTGCTGGAGGGAGGAGGCGGTGGCATGAGTCGGTGGGCGGACGAGAGTCACCGAGGAAGGAAGGTGGCGAGCCGAGGGAGGTGAAGGCGGTAGGCGGAGGGAGGGGCGCTCCCGCGAGGAGGCGGGGAGAGGAGGCTGGCAAGGCCTTGTGGGAGACGCGTGAGAGAGCGAGGAGGAGGAGGCGTGAGGGTGGGCGTCGTGGGGCGAGGTGGGAGTGGGGTTGAGTGGGTGGGTCGTGGGTGGGTCCATGGGATAGGAGAGGCCGGGGGGGGGGGGGCGGGTTGGCAGTGAGGGGGAGAGAGAGTGGGTAGGTGGTTCTGGGGTGAGAGAAGGAGAGGGTGAGGGAGGATTGATGAGGTGGCGGGGTGGGTAGAAGTTTGGGGAGGGGTGAGGTGGCCTGTGGTTGGAGGTAGAATAGATTTGGGTGGGAATAGGTTTTAGAGTCTAGGTTTTATTAAGATGTGTTTGTTCGGTGTTGTTTATTTTAAAACAAGACCACTTTGCAAATAGCTTTTAGGAAATAAAATATCCGATACGCTGGGTTTTGCTGAAATAAAGAGGGGTATTTGTACAAAGCAAAACTAGGTTTTTCGAAATAGTTCAGACAAACAATGCATGATGATGGCGATGCAATGCACAAAAACAACGCGATTTTCTAGTAGTGGTTTTGCGGGATGCCACAAGAAGCATCATCTTCGTGGTAGAAAACGTAACCAATATGTCCCTTGGTACCCGTCTCACCGCCTGACTTCTTCATCACAAACACATCTAGTCATCAGGCAACCGCCGGAACAACCGGTGAAAATGAGGCTGTTAGTGCATCTAGAGACCGCTTGTCCTCAGATTTCGCACTAGTCATGAGAGCCACCACACACCATAGCCACCTTCGCCTATCTCCGCGCCACCCGACCACCACCCCCTGCCGGAGAGGTCGACGCTGTACAAAGCCGTGGGTTGTTGATGGCGGCTAGGGGGATGCGACACGAGCGCCTAAGGGGTTATATTTCCATAGGAATATGTCAAATAATAGGATGTTTAGGACTACGGTAACCGTGTCAATGCACATGTTGACTAAACAAACGCCAAGTGTGCTACTTGTGACCGGATAATTATGTGACTTGTTCAGATGCATCCGACCTAGCAATGACATTGCCATACACCCTTTTTTTTTTCTCTTGGCCGTATGAGGTATGGCATTGCCATGTCGATCGTGAAGGAGTACACGCTATGCTCATCTGGTGTACGTCAAACTAGACGGTTATTTTCCCTTTTCTTTCCTCCTGACTTCCCGCACTCGTCAAATTACTGCCAATATTGTGCATTCTTCCTTCGCACGCAATAATAATACTATGCGTGTCAATATCAGCAATTACATTCGCCCTGAAAGAAGCAATTATTCAACACAAACCGTACGTAGTACTCCTGCAGATTTGCATCAAGTCCACATCCTTATTTAAGCCAGTATCGATCTGTAATGATTTTTCGCAAAAGAAAATATATCGATCTAATAAATGAAAGTAAGACAAAGATAGCCCCGTTCGTATCTTGCTAGTTGGGACGCCGATCGATTCGTTCGGTTCTTTTTTTTTTTCTACAAGAGCCCGCAAATACTCACGCACGCCTACCGCACCGGCACGGCACGGCACGGCACCCATGCCATGTCCTCTCAGCCTGCGTTACGATTCGGAGTCCTGGCAATCTGGAAACTGAAAAACTCTCTCTGTCCCGTCCGCCCCAAGAAACAAGTCCGCGGTTTGCACGATCGTACGTGGCAGCCGTTTCTGAAAAAAAAAATACCAAATATGTATGAGTAATTATTAGTACTCCTTCCGTTCTAAAATAGATGTCTCAAATTTATCAAAATTTGAATTAATCTAGACACTATTTAGATATAGATTTATTTAAAATTTAAAAAATCTAAGACATCTATTCTTGGACGGAGGAAATACTTTTCAAATTATTTCCACTTTTTTCAAATAAGTAAAGCACGAGTGCGTTAAATTAAGTATAGCAGAAAGGCCTTCCCCGCAGAAAGGAATAACCACAAAAGCCTTGGCCGGCACGCAGGTGTTGCTATCACAAACGGAGCTATACCGAGCTTAAAAAATTCCGTAGCACTTACACGCGGGGTCACATATCCTCCGGGCCTACCTGCCAGTGACAGCGCGTCAGAATATACTACAAGGGAAAGTAACGTTTGACAGCGTCCGATATAGTAGTATATCGGGAGTAATTAAAGTTTTTCTTAGATTGGAGTAATTAAACTGGAAAAAAGACACCTTAACAACGAGTTATAAATGTTGGGAAACCGGGCCGGTAGAGGCCCATTCGGTGTGGCCTCTACCAGGCTAGGGTTGGCCCACGGGATCGATCCCTTTAATATAAATAGAGAACAACCTTGACGTGAGTTCGGAAAGAGATCAATAAAAGTTCCTCGTTTCATCTACTTGTCCGTGTATTCTCCTGGGCCTTCACTTTGGCGTGGAACAGCCCGGGACGGTCGGTCGGCAGGTGTTCAACGTTATCAACGCGTGTCTCTCCGTGAGCCTCCGTCAAGCCCACCGGTAGCCTGCATCACGATTTCAAGTTGAAGTAACACATCTGACCGCAAAAATGGATTCGTCGCTTTCCTTTCAAGATTTGCGTTCAGATTTTAGATCAGATCCCATCTAAGGTGCAGATTTTCCTTCCCGGGAGTCGAGCTGACCTGCTGTCGCCGACCAATGTCGATTTAATCACTCTCGGATCAGGAACTTGTTGACTGTACCAGTGCACCTGTTGTGTAGATCTAAATTTTATTTAGTAGATCGGACCGATCTTGTCGATCTTAGTTAGTAGATCGGATTAATCTGAGTTTTTTCTGTTGACGAAATCGCCATGGCTTTGATGGCGTAAATCGTGGCACGAACCGCCCGCCGGGCGCCGCCGACAGCCGAGCGCCGCCAAGATGGCTCGCTCGGCCACCGCTTGCCATGGCCACTGTCGCTGTAGCGCCGCCGCCACTGCTGCCGCTCAACATTCGCTGCTGCCATACGCCCGCCGTCATTGCCAAGCCTGCGCCGCCAGCTGGCCGCGGCCGGCTACCACTTGTGCTGCCGCCCAAGCCCCGCTGAAGCCGCGCCGCCTCTGCTGCCGCCCTTCGCTGGCCGGGTTGCCGCTGCCCGGCCAGCGCCATACGCCGCCATCTGTTGCCACCGCCGCCGCTACGCCTGTACGCCAAGCCAGCCGCGCCGCCGCGCGCCAGCCGCCTGCTTGCCAAGGCCACGCTGCTGAGCCACTGGCCGCCATGGCCACAGCTGGCCGCCAGCGCCGCCGCTTGGCAAATGCCCGTCACAAGGCTGCTGCCTTAGCCGCGGCGCCGCGACTGGCGCCTGGCAGCTGCCACGGCCAGCCGTTCTTTGCCGTGCGCCACGGCCACTTAAGGGCCACAGCGCTGCGTGCTCGCTGGGCCTAACAGCCGGCCATTGCCACCACTCCTCGACCCGCCTCCTGCCCGCCGTCGCCGGCGTGGTTTTCTGCCGCCGCCACGGGGAGCACTGTCTCCCGCTAGCGGGGCCGGATGGGTGGGGCCAGGGCCCTTTTCGGCCCAGGCGGTAATCAAACAAAAAAAAAAGGGGGGAGTGGACGCCCTGTCCACACGCGTTTGTTGGGCTATTGGACCGTTTTTGGCTCTGTTTTCCGTCCGTTTTTGCACAAGCTTTTGAACTATGTTTTACGATAGTTATTAATTACCGCATGTCTTTAATACTTTGCATCTCATAGTTAGCTTGCACCGTTTTTAAATTGAATTTTGGAACGCCGCCATATTTGAATTATTGTATCGATTATCGCATTTATGCAACCGATTACCTGCTGTAATCTTATACTCTTTGCATAAATTGCAGATGACCGGAATCGTCACCGCGAAGTTCCTGAGTTGACCTGTGATGGGCTTAACTACCGACTTGGGCCTCGGACGCTGAGATCGCCCTGAGGGCGATGCATCAAGGATGCGTTGATTGCGGGGACCCCGACGCTGAAAGAAACCATCCCGGATAACGCCAAAGCCACACTTCCTCCGCCATCACATGTGAGACTCTCAAGAATGAGTACATGGCGAGAGTGCTTCGCCCTTTGGACCGCCTCAACAAGCGGTTCTCTAGGCTGAAGTACACCATTCAGCCACAAAGTGAGGCGCATTGATACGTCGAGGTTTGCGGACTTCAAGACGGTGGAGAGTACAACTCAGTTGCACGGTTGTACTATTCTTCACCGTGGGACCAGCACCATCGATCGCCAGAAGATAGACAAAACCCTCTCCACATTCCATCCGGACAACATCCATCCTCGAAACTTTCGCCAGAAGGATTCACGGAATATGCAGCGCTATTGATGCTCTCCAGTGGCCGAGGCGCAGGATAATGTTCAAAAGAACTTCTCCGCTGAACCCTTCGCAGGGGCACAAGTCATGAGGCAAATGCTGGTGCCTACAAGGTGCAAGCCCATCCACAAGAAGAGAGGCAAGAAGGGCAAGAAGGGACCCAACTCCTCCAACCCGGCCAAGCAACGCAAGGCGGGCAAGGGAGGCGAGGCCCAGTGATCGCCTCCTGTGGCTCCAAGACTCACTTCTCCAGCAGTGTTTGGCCCCTAAACACGCCGTCGACGTTCAAGGCCAATAAGAAGGCGCGCGAGGCGCATCTTGTCCAGTTGAGGCACCACCGGCGCCGGAGCGCGCGTGCGTAACGCCACGCACATTGGCGCAGACGAGTAGCACAAGTGGCGGCACCTCGGGTCCCCACGGACGCCTGTGCCCATGGAGGTTGAGCACATTGTGCCCCCGCCACCTCGCCCGTGCCCCTTGTCCATGATGATGGCCAACGCAGAGCCGCCACCGACCTTGAGATATCTGGCCGAGCTTGGTGATTTCTCAGAATCCACGAGCTACTTTTGTTATGATGATTCCTCTTCGCAATAATCGATACAATTACTCGATATGGTTGTAAGCTCTATGAGAGCATAACATTTATTTGTTTTCGCGATTGGATGACATTTTATTCATTTATTCCATTATTTGATTATGTGATGTTCGAAATACTGTGTTTTACTTACTTGATGTAGCATCTTCCTCGCCCATTATATTAATTAGGCACTATATTTTAGAACGCGTGGCGCCCAAATGGAGGAAAGCGTGCCTTTGATAGCGGCACCACCAATACCATCTTGAGAGAAACAAAGTATTTTGAGTCAATTACCAAAACCGGTAACATAATGACGACGCTGCGGTCCGAATGTAGTTGGCTCGGAAGAGCAACTATCATACTCCCAAACGGAACAACTCGATCATTGAAGAGGCATTGTTGTATCCGAGTCGACTCGCATCTCTTAAGTTTTAGAGACATCGCGCAAATGGTTTCCATGTCGAAACCGATGATGATGAGCATGGAAAGGAGTTCCTACTCATTACCAAGCGACGAAAATGGTAAACATGTTGTCGAAAGACTCCTTCATTAGCTCTTGGGCTGTACTACACCAAGATAGTAGCACCACCTATTTACACTACCCTTAAGACTGTCTTTAGAAGCTCGAACTATTCTGCCTTTGGCATGATAGGTTAGGCCACCCGTCTTAGGATGATGAGAAACATAATTAACAACTCGAGCGGTCATAATGTTAATGTGAAAAATTTCCGAATCCCGATGATTTCGTGTGCTCGCATGCGCCACGGAAATTGATCATTAAACCGTCCCCTAAAGGTGAAGGATGAACTCCCGCGTTCTTGGAACGCATTCAAGGATATATGTGGTCCAATTCAGCCCTCTCGTGGCCGTTTCGTACTTTATGGTGCTCATCGATGCTTCCTCTAAATGGTCCAATGTTTGCCTTTGTCAACACGGAACCATGCTTTTGCAAAGTTGATCTCCCAGATCATACAAATAAGGAATAAATTCCCGATTATCGTTTAAAGTCTATTCAATGGACAATGCCGAGAATTTACTTCAAAGGCATTCGATGATTATTGCATGGCAACGAATCAAACTTGAGCACTCGCATCGCATGTCCACACTCAAATGGACTCATGGAGGCATTGATTAAAAGGATTAAATTCATTGCCGACCACTCCTTGTGGTTGTAATTTACCAACTACATGTTGGGGACACGCGTGTTACGCCGCTAATCTCATCAACTTTCGACCATCGGCCCAACATCCACTCTCCCATCCAACTTGCGAGGTCGGCGAAAATTTCCCACCTCGTAGGTTCGGCTGCCGGTATATGTACCTATACCACCACCCCAGCGATCAATATGGGACCGCCTCCGTAAGTCGGGATATACGTTGGTTATGAGGCTGTCCATAATCAGGTTCTTGGACCCTTGACAGTGACTCACACTACCCGTTCTTGTTGCATTTTTGACGAGGATCTTTTCCGACTTTGGGGAGGTAATCAACCCTGGATGACAAAAGTCGAGAAATCACGTGGAAAGCCACGGGATCCACGCCATGACCCACGACTGTTGAGACTAATAAAGAAGTCCAAAAGATACTAGATTTGCACTCCTAGCGAATCAACTGCCCGATCATTTTAGTGATTTAAAGATCAGTAACAAAGTCGCATGTGCATGCACGCAATGCACGGAAAGGGTTGAAATACCAAAGAAAATGATGGTATACCCGCTCCTGCTCCAAGGCCTAAGAGGGCTGGATTCGGTTTCTCAAATCCCAAGTACCAGGGGACGCCCGAAGAAAAAGGATAAGAGAGATTTATTACAGACTACCCCTGTTGAGGGGAGCCAGTTGAGACCTGGCACGAGTACGGATATTTCAGTGCACGAAATTCCGGACTTGAACTTTCCTATATCGGAAATACCCAGCGAAGTTGTGTGCGCACACATCGGAGCGGGAAAGCTAAAGGACCTAGCTCCTGGATTGGGAAATCCGGTGGAGCAAGAGGATGTGCCTGATGCACTCCATGACGAAATGGCCATTAACTATGTTAATTCGGGCGAGTCATACAACCGAGCCATGGCAAATGTCGACGTTAATTTTGCCAAGAAAATTGCCTCAATCATAGATCTTGACCCTGAGCCTAACACGCTCGCTGATTGCAAGAAAAGGTCGGATTGGAAAGATTGGCAGAAGGCAATTACTGCTGAATTATTATCGTTAAACAAAGAGAGGTATTTGGACCTGTTTGTCTAACTCCTCCCCACATTCGCCCCGTTGGCCATAAGTGGGTTTTTGTTCGAAAGAGAAACGAGAATAATGAAGTAGTAAGGTACAAAGCAAGGCTCGTTGCTCAAGGTTTCACTCAGCGACCAGGTGTCGACTTTGAGGAAACTTACTCCCCTGTCATGGATGGAATTACCTTTAGATACTTGATCTCAATGGCGTAAACATGGACTTAAAATGAAACTAATGGATGTTGTCACCACTTACCTATATGGTAACTTGGATTCGGACATATACATGAAAGTACGGAAGGTATCCTGTCCCGAACCGTGATAGAGCAAACAGAGCTTATACGGTGTTCAAATTAAGAAGTCATTGTATGGACTAAAACAATGTAGGATGTGGTATAATCGTTTAGCGATTTCCTTCATGAGAAGGCTACGCGAGCAATGAAGATTGCCCATGTGTTTTATACGGAGATCCGGGATGGTTTCGTATTATCTCGGTGTCGTGGACGATTTGAATATAATCGGTACACTGACGATATTGAGGAAGCGGTTCCTACGATGTCGAATTCGAGATGAAAGACTTAGGCAAAACCAAGTTACGCCTCGATGCGCAACTTGAGCATTCCCCTGGGATTCTAGTTCACCGGTCGGCCTACACCCGGAAGGTGTTGGAACGATTTGGGTTTGAAAAGGCATATCCTTCTAAGACCCGATGGTGGAAGATCTTTGCAACAAGACAAGGACCCGTTCAGGCCTAAAGAAGAGGGAGAAATTCAGGACGAATTCCCTACTTAAGTGCGATTAGCGCACTTATGTACCTTGCAAATTGTACACGGCGGATATTGCATTCGCCGTCAATTTGCTTGCAAGGTCTGATTGAGCCTACCAAGAGGCATTGGAAAGCGTTAAAGACATCTTTAGGTACATACAAGGGACAAAGGACCTTGGCTTGTTTTACCAAAAGAACCAAGACCTATCTTGTAGGCTGCATCTTTGGGTACCTTCGGACCGCATACATCCAAGTCGCAGATCGGATATGTTTTCCTTTGTGGTGGAACAGCTATTTCGGAAATCGTCTAAGCAAACTCTTGTGTCGACTTGACGAACCACTCGGAAATCATAGCATTATATGAAGCATCACGAGAATGTGTATGGCTTCGACGCAGTAGTCACCACATCCAGATGTCATGTGGATGAACACGTACAAACCCCAACAATTATCTATGAAGATAATGCCGCTTGTGTTGCACAAGTCAGACGGTTACGTGAAGAGCAATCTCACAAAGCATATAAACCCCAAGTTCTTCTATGCACATGAGTTGCAAAAGATGAACGAAGTGAAAGTCTTGCATACTAAGTCGTGTGAAAATCTCTGATTTATTCACTAAATCATTGCCAGCGTCTTCTTCGAGAGATGTGTCCAGGGATCGGCATGATGAGACTTAGGGAGATGCAAGATTCAGGGAGAATCTTCACAAACTCATCACTGAAATCTTGATCCCAATGATTGAGTACTTAACTTTATAGTTAAGTGAATTGTACTCTTTTTCCTTAGTGAGTTTTATGAAGTTTCTCACATGAGGTTTTTAATGAGGCAATTAGTGCAACATAGCAAGATGTATACCATGTGCATTTCTCCATATTTTCCCTTTGGGTTTTCGGAGTTTTAAGCCATGGTTATACAGATAAGATACCCGGGAGTGTTGGGAAACCGGGCGGTGAGGCCCATTCGGTGTCTCTACCAGCTAGGGTTGGCCATGTAGATCGTATCCCCTTTGCCATAAATAGAGAACAACTCAGACGTGAGTTCTGAGAAAGAGATCAATAAAAGTTCTGTTTCATCTATGTCTTTGTGTGTGCGCCTGCAATCTTCTTTGACGTGGAACAGTACCGGTCGGCGGCGGTGTTCCAACAATAAATCTCGCAAGAATCCCGCCCCGGAAGGAAACGAGGGGAGATAAACCGCGTAATAATAAATACCTAAACAGACCCGGTTGCTTCAAATACCGCCGCCTAACCAACTCTCGCCCCCTCCTACGCAAACCAACCTCAGGCGACGCGAGCGGCGGCGGCAAGGCAGAGCCATGGTGGTCCACGTCGTGTACAGGAGGCGGGAGAACAGCTGGAGGGGCGCCGACTCGTCCGTCAGGTTCCTCGGCGCCGCCATGAGCAGCAGCAACCCGCCCTGCAAGCACCAGGTGCGTCTCGGCGTCGCCACACGCGGCCCCACCGGAGGCCGCTCCGGCGTGCGCACCGGAGGCCTCACTCTGCGCGCCACCTCGCCTCCCCCGCCCACCATCTCCATCGCCTCCGCCGCCGGCTGGGATTCCCGCAAGCTGCGGCTCGAGGGCGAGGAGGAGCTCAAGGAGGTCGTCGTCGTGGGAGAGAAATCCGTGGGGACTGAGGACAACGCGAGCGAGAGGGCAGCGGATGCGTACGGGGTGGTCTTCGACGCCCCGCCCACCGACGAGGAGGTCCACGCCGCCGTCGCGAGCATCCAGCAGTAAGATCGATCGCGCTTTATCTATCCAACTCATACTTTCGAAAGAAAAGAAAAGTTAATTACTATTTAAATCCGGCTAGATTAGATTGATCGAGTATGATCCGTGGATTGTTTGTCTGGTTCCCGATAATGATCATCGCGCTATGATAACTAACCTGATTGTTAAGATCGGAACTTGTTGCCGTGTGGGATTACTTGCTCATTATTATTTTAATCTTCTGATGATTATCTTAGTGGGATAGTTTTCCGTGGTCTATCACGCTGATGTCATGAGCAGAGAGGTCCAATCATGCTAGGTTTCTTGTAGATTACGCTTACTACTTGTGTTTCTGAAATTGTTCGTCGTGGGTGCGAGCCCAATTGAAATCATGTCACGACATGCAGTCGGATCTTCAGTTTACCCACTATCATTGTTTCGCACAAATTGCAGTAGGTCATTGCTTATGTAGTTATTAAAGCCCTCCTACGACCCTCTGTAGGGCGCACACTCTTCCTCTGTTATTACTACTTATTAGAGAGCAGTTCCGTTGATGCAATACAGGGTTCAGATGTTCGTATCTGAACTTATCAAACCAAATTCCTGTTGCGTGCAGGGTGTTTGAGAATCCTTCTGCTGCGGATTCTGACGCAGTCGAGTTGCAAGCGATCGCGCTGCCCATCGCAGGACTCCCTTCGTCTGGGATGTTTGTTAACTATTTCTCTGTGGATTCTGATGTGTCTGAAAAGCAAATTGTCAACTCTCCATCCAACATTGGATTAGAGGATTGCATGGAACCTGCTGCACTTGCCCTTAACTCAACTGCTCTTGTCACAAGGGATCATCAAAATGTACTGGATGCGTTCCAACTGCTACAAGAAGATACTTCTGTTCAGGTGAATATTGCTTGATTTCAGTCATTGAGTGCCATTTATTTATAGAAATCTTAAATTTCTTAGTACCATGATATATTTACAAAAAAATCACTAGTTTTTCTTTTTTCCTGTGATTCTCTTGTCCCTCCATGCAGAAAATGGTTATGGCCTTGTCAACGGATAAGGCTGTGTGGGATGCTGTCATGAACAACGATGTAGTGCAAGAATTTAAGAAGTCCTTCCAGGATGGTACGTGACTTTTTTATTGACTTTTCATGGATACATCTTGTTTGGATTAATTTGCCATGGATGAACAATATGCTAAGATAAACCTTTAATTTGGTTGTTGCCGTGAAAATTTATGAACTTAATTCCCTTACCTGTTCTGTCATGTTCTTATTTATTATGTTGGGTGGATCTGCACCTAATGTAACTTATCCTATCTTTCAGCTAAGGAAATCGATAACAAGGGGAGCTCTACTACTACTCCTGGAATGATGAAGTGGGTCCTGGAGAACACCCAGGCGAAGATCAAAGAGTTCCTTGAGAAGATACTTCAGCTTGTGCACACGCTCTTCCAAGCTGGGAGCAAAGACTACGATTTGTCCGATGACTTTGTGAGAATGTCCTTCATGCTCTCGGTCTTCGTCTTCATTGTGGTAACAATAGCTCGCATAAAGTGAGCACAACAAATTCGTCGACTTCACACTTGGTGGTTATTTAGCAGTGTACAGGGTTCAGTTAATGATACTACGTAGTAATTTTCGTGTGGGTTAGCTATGATTGTGATCAAGAATGGTGTCATTCAAACTTTCCTGGTCTAGAATATTAAAGGTTGCCATGGTGTTAATGATTCTTGGTGGAAATTCTATATGTTTACTCTGTGGTTTATGGTTTGAATGGTGTTAAGTATCCATGGTTCATATCAAATGCAACACAATTGTTTGTTCGTTTTCGCTCCGTCGTTGAGCTTTTTCTCTCTTATTTGCCTCAACATGGGCTTTGTAAAGTTGAACTTTTGTACTGCCTCTCTCTTTTGATAATGGTTCAGGCCGGCTTTAGCCCGCTGTAGATTTCTCAAAAAAAAAAATGCAATCGGAAGGGATAAATGATGAAGGATTTGACAAGCTCCTACAAATGCTTGATATATATAAGAATGAATCAAGCTGTACATTTTACACTCTGTGTGGAATTCTATCAGATTTTCGCCCAGTAACTGTTTCGGTGCCAGACAAATAACGTTTCAGAATGGGAGTTCAGAGTTTGCCATTCATTCATCAGCATGGAATCCCATTGGGAATGTGAGGTTCTTTGGAACCTCAAAACAAATTGCTCATCAGAGTGGATGCTTCTCTTTTTTTTTCCTTCATTCATCAGCCCAGAACCCATGGAATCCCATTGGGAATGTGAGGTGCTTTGGAACCGCAAGTTTTGCAACAAATGCACTTCTTTTCCCTATTTTCCTCGCATCCAACACCACCAGGTTGCACCTGTCTTCAGATACTGCATACTGCAAAAGGAGGAAAGAGGCATCAGTTGTTTGAATCATTTGAAATATCTAAAATCAGTGATACATATTAAAAATCCTTTTAGAAATTTGATATAAACTCGATGTTGGTACTTTCATGTACGTTGTTGTCCTTACCTCTACAAGAATAACATAGCCATGATCCTCCCCGCCGCCGGTTGGGACGAAGACCGGCTCGCCGACGAACTTAAGCCTCGCAAGACCACCGCCTCGATGTTCCGTCGGAGACATCGACCTTCACCACGCTGTCAAACGGAAAATATGGGAGGAATTTCCGTAAACCCGATGCGCTGCCTGCATAGATGAACCTACTCCTCTTGTTGGCGAAGGTTGGGTTTATCGCGGGGAAGTCTGCCGGTCTGTTCCACTGATGGGACATTCTCTTGACAGAGCATCGCCGGCAGGCTCCTCTCTTGTCGAGCTCAATTGCCACCTGCATTGGACAAGATAAAATTAGAATAAATTGCTCAGTGATTCTAGCGGTCGAATTGCTAAAGGGTCTGACGAATATATAGGACTAAGTGAAACTGAAACTTGCTGAAATTTGACCAAAGTTTGAATTATGTTTTGTTAATCCCAAGAATTTTTTGACCTGCACGAGGCGAGGCATCAGCTCCTTCCCCTTGGCTGCGTTCATGAAGGAAGGGTCCAGCTTCTTGTTCTTCCAATTGTAACCTGCGACAGTTGCAATGCAGCACCTGATAACGGTGCTCGCAGGTCGCAGCAGCTTGAAAATCAACTGAAAGAGTTCTGATGCATACCAAACATTCTGTGGAAGTGGAACCACTCGTAGGAGCAGGCGGACATGTGCAGCCGTATGTCGAGTCCGCCGCGGCCGAGGTCCTCCTCGAAGGCGTTGCCGACGTGCATGGACCACATCTGCGACGGCGCCTCGACGGGCACGGCCCAGTCGCGGCCGCTCGCCACGGCCTCCGTGGAGCGCGGCAGCAGGTAGACCGGCGTGGTCTGCCTGCTCGGGTCCAGCTGCAGCGCGCCTATCATCGGGTAGGTGCCCGTCATGGCGAGCACCGACCCCGGGATGTCGAGCTTGATCCGGTTGCCGAGGACGACGTAGTGGGAGTCGGTGAAGGCCCAGTCGTGGATCATGAGGTGCGCCGGCAGGACGAACTCCCGCTTCTGCACGAGGGCGAAGCCGGCGTCGAACTCTGCGTCGTCGTGATGGTAGATCGATGGAATCGGTGAGTGGGCGGGAGACACTGATTTGAGTAGCCTATGGAAAGAGAAACAGGATGCGGGGGGGGGGGGGGGGCAGTGTGGGCAGACCGTAGAAAGTGAAGTTGGCTCGCGGGAGGAGCATGTCCTCGGCGTTGCAGGCCACCATCAGCAGCCGGTTCCGCTTCGGGTCGATCTTGTAGTGCGCCAGCAGCCTCTTGGGCGGCATGGTGAACACGCCTGCACGGCACGCAACGGGAGCGCACCAACGTCAAATCACTCCGACCCAGATCATCTCGATCGATCGCTCGGTGCGCCACGACTCGCGCGTCGCGCACCCAAAAAAAATGCTAGCTTGCTAGGCAACTGTGGAAGATTACGCACCACCGAGAATGGGGCGCAGAAGGCGCGTGGCCACGTCGAGCCCGGCCTCCACCAGCCACGGCCGCCGTTGCCGCTGCCGTGCGGCGCCCCGGCCCTGTGCTGCCGCCGCCTCGTCGGCGAGCCCGAGCAGGTCGAACGGGCCGATGGTCTCCAGCGTGACGGGGTCGAGCTCGTACGGCATGCCGCCCTCCCAGAGGCAGAGCAGCCGGCCGCCCCACCAGAGCACGCTCGTGTTGGCCACGTTCTTCATCACCTTCACGTTGCCCACCCGGTGGCCGCCCTGCAGCACCGAGAAGGGGCCCCGGTGCGTGAACCTCCACGACGACCCCTCCCCTTTCTCCTCGCTCTTCGCCGCCGTCTCCACGTACCTGCGGCACACACGCGCCCTCTGGTAACTCACACCGTGATCGTCGAAGAATATCTAGTACAGCAACAGCAGCTGGTGATCAGTGCCTTACCGTGCGGAGTAGTGCACGCAGTGGTCGGGGTGGAAGCGGAAGGAGCGGAGGTAGCCGTGGCCGTCGAGGGGGTGGACGATGGAGCCGTGGTCGTCGGAGAACATGCCGGGCCCGGCGAGGTAGTAGGTGCCCGCCGGGAAGTCCGCCGGGATCGCGCCCTCGACGACGCGGAGCTGCACGGGTTCCGACGTCTCCGCGCGCTGCGACCGGAAGAGGAGGTTGTAGTCCCAGAAGGCCGTGGACGACGTGTCCGGCTCCGACGTCACCGTCGCTCTGGTGGCGCCCGCGATGCCGCGGACGGCGCGGACGCGGTGGCGCGGCGTCGGGACGCTGCCGCGGCGAGGGTGCTGGTGCCCCGCGGCGTGCATGGTTGCGATCGTGCATATCGCCATGTCTCGGCGATGGCTCCCTCGGTCGTGTTGGCTCGTTACGGAATCATATGTACCGCCCGGAGCTCGTCGGTATCGCTTCAAAAAAGCGACGAGCTTTGTGCCTTTTGATCCTCGGAGCTTTGTTGGAATTATTCCATATTTGTCTGGTCTAATCTATGTATGCATGATTGTAACAAACTCAAGTTCGTGATGGGAAGAATCGACCTTCAATTCTATAATCGCAACTCTTTGTATATTAGGGATTTGGAGCGAGTGTGAACGGTTCTTTGGAGGGTTTTGGTCAGAGAATCGTTGTCATTTGGGGAGTGGAATCCAAGGGCCGGTTTGTTGGCACGATCACTAATGCGGCTATCTCTACTTAGATCGAACAAGTGTCGCCGCTTATTCTAACAATAAGCTTGCTTTAAACATCCCGCGAGTTAGACATCCCGCGAGTTAGAGCATCTCCACTCGGCTAACCAGGACGCCGATCCGGACACCGAAAATAGGTCCGAACGTCGAAATTAGGTGTGGTAGCGCACCTAGAAACCTGTTTTCGTCTGAATTCGGACGAACTTTGGTCCGGGCTTTCCAGGTCGTACCCAGGTTCCCGGGAACGCCGAACGCAGCGAAAACGGCCATGAGCTAGCTCTGTCGACGAGACAGTCCCATTTCCCCCACTCCACTCGCCCAGACTGCGGCGAAGAGCTCCCAGCGCCTCTGTCGCCATGACTTCGCTGGCGGAGCTCCTCCACGCCGGGACATGCCCACGCCTCTAGATATGCTAGCTGTAGTTGCCGTCCACTCCGCCGCCCACTTCGCCGCCCGAACTTCGCCGTAGCTCGGCTTCACTGCGAGCTCCCACCACCACGCCCGCCAAGTGTTCGACATTTGGCCGGTTCGGCCATGGACTCCGACGACGAGGAGATACTCGTCGTATTGCTGGAGGAGGAGAACGCCGAGTTCGCCGAAGATGTAGAGCACATGGAGATCCTCGCCTCCCTCGCCCAAATTGTACTGCAGATGGCGGCCGGGCGATGGTTCGCACCGGTCGTGGAAGTGCAAGGCGAGGCAAAGGATAGAGGGCTATTGCTTTTTGTACGCGGACTACTTCGTCGACGAGCCGCTCCATGGAGAGGCCGTGTTTCGGCGCCGTTTCAGGATGAGCTGGAAGCTCTTCCTCAAGATCATGCATGCCATTCGGGAGTTCGATCCCTATTTCGTTTGCAAGAAGGACTGCACCGGCATGGTTGGGTTTTCCTCACTGCAGAAGTGCATAGTGTCCGCATGGCTATCTCGATGACTATCTCCGCATGGCCGAGTCCACCGCCATCGATTGCTTGTACAGGTTCTGCAGGGCAGTGATTGCAGTGTTCGGGAAACAGTACTTGAGATCACCCACTGCTTAAGACACTGCTCGGATCCTTGCAGTCAATAAAAGTAGAGGATTTCCTGGTATGCTTGAAAGCATAGATTGCATGCATTGGAAGTGGAAGAACTGTCCATTCGCATGGCAAGGAATGTACAAAGGCCACAAAGGAGGTTGCACTATGATACTTGAGGCAGTTGCTACACATGATCTTTGGATCTGGCACTCCTTCTTTAGCATGGCAGGATCGAACAACGACATCAATGTTCTCAACTACTCAACTGTCTTTCCCAAGCTTGTTGAGGGTCATGCTCCCCCTATAGAATTTGAGATCAACGGGCACCACTACAACAAGGGATACTATCTAGCATATGACATCTATCCAAGATGGCCAACATTTGTGAAGACTATCTCAAACCGAATGCTCCCCAAGCATTCTCGGTTTGCCAAGGAACGGGAAGCTTGCAGGAAGGACATGGAGCGGGCATTTGGTGTGCTCCAGCAGAGGTTTGCAATTGTCCGGTTCCCTGCTATGACCTGGTCGAAAAATCAGATGTAGGAAGTGATGAACTGTTCTGTGGTCTTGGACAGCATGATTATTGAGGATGAGAGGAATGATTCAGTGAGTTTGCTGAAGCAGAACGAGCCATACTACAGACAGGGTCCTCTTGCCGAGCCTGATCATCAGGTGCCTCCAACATGGGTTTCATTCATCGCCATGCATCAGGAGATCCGAGATCCGACGGTGCATCAACGGCTGTAGGATGATCTTGTTGAGCACATATGGATACGCAGGGGCAACACGTAGATGCTGAGCATGAATTGGCCAAACTTGGCCGAAATATGTTGTATTTTCACTGCAGGCCGAACTACGTTTACATTTACGCCGAACTATGTTTAAAATTTCGCTGAACTATGGCCGTAAAATATTCTGTATTCATAGTATAACGAACTATGCCAAAATATGGACGAACTTAAGCCGAATTTGAGTAGAAACGGGCGACCCGAAAACTCGGGCTAAGAACGCGAGTGGAAAACTCGATGTTCCCATACCGAAAACGTGTTTCGTCCGGCCAAAATTTGGTCCGGATTTTGGCCTAGGTTCAGCTAAAGTATGGTCCAAATTTCAGCCCGGAGGTTCAGCTAAAGTTTGGTCCAAATTTCAGCCCGGGTTCGCCCAACGAGTAGAGATGCTCTTATGTTAGTATAGTATAATATTGAAAGGACAGCAACTTCGGCCACATTTGTAAGCAGAGCATCACTCGCTGTCGTTGATCAGTTCCACGGGTCTATTTAAGATCTTGCCGTGCCCACAGTTTTGTTTGCATTATGGAACTAAAATAACAGCACCAGGCAATAGAAGATTCTCTGTACCGTGTTTAATTTGCAAAGAACGTGATGCACCCTCAAGACTGCAAACCTGACATTTTCTTTCCTTTTTTAGAAGTTGTAAGTGATAGAACAACAGGGAAATGTTAAATACAGTACAAGGTTACCTTACCACAATACCACTTGCCACAAACACCGGCCCAAAAAGGAGAGCAACTTCGGCCACAACTAGAAGCAAAGCCTTCCCTCAAAAAGAAAAAACTACTGTAGAAGCAAAGCATCAGCTACACCTATACATTGATCATCCCACCGGCGTGCTTAAGATCTGTTATCATCGCTTGAGGAGACTGAAAAAATACAATTATTACCAGGCAATACGCAGATTCACTGCACCATGTGGTTTCTGAATAGATGCTGAAAGCCACGATTAAATTGTGAAGAACGTGATGAACTCTTAAGCAATGTTAAGCAAATCGGTAATCGTTAGTTGCTTGATTGGCTTGGGAGTAGCGATTAATCGGAATTCGGCCAATTAACTGATTTAATCGGTCGGCTATTAATCGGTACAGCCTACAAAAATTAGCACCTAAAACACATATGAATCCTCGTTCTTAAGCTTCCGGATGAGATCCTTAAGACGCTCGAACTCTTGTATCTGAGGTCTGGTCAGCAACTACGAGGAACTAGTAAACAACGGCAATGAAGTAGTTGGTGATGGCTGAAATCAAGCTCCTGGAGGCAGGGATCGGGAGCTTCGCAAAACCTACTTCATTAGGGTGCTAGCGGATGGATGGACGATGTGTTGATAATTTTGCAACTTTTTTAACCAAGTGTAGTGGTTAATCGAGAACATACCTAATAATCGAAGACCTATTAATCAGGCTAAATGATTAACACGAAGGATTAATGGTAATCGACACGGTCATGTCCAGTAGCGATTAATCGGCCTATTAATTGTTGATTCGGCCTATTTTTTAAACAGTGCTCTTAAGACTGCAAACCTTGTGATATTGCAGCACCAACAAACAAACTAGCCAAAATTATTACAACCACTGATCTGAATTAAAGGTCTAAGCCATGCCTAAACCTGCAACAATTAAAACGGATCAGCGGGATTACATCAACTGCAAACTTAAACACTTGAGTCGACCACTGGCCAAAGAGAGCGATCCGGGCACATGCAGGGATTAAAAAAAGATATCTGAAAAACCACACCAAGCTCAAAACGACCCTTTTGATCGGAAGGCATCCTGACCAGGAGCTCAAGTGCTCAAAGACGACACTACCACAAACAAAAACCAGCCATAAAATATGCATACGAATATTCAATGTTACACAAAGAAAAGTGAATGGGGAATAGATTCTGCAACAACCAGCAAAGGCGATAGAGCTTTCCTCTTTTTTCCTCAAAATATCCTCATCCAGCAGATTAGAACGAACAATGCAGCGGAACTGTGGAAGAGTTCCAATATAAGCAGTACTTAAACACTAAAAAGAGCGCCGTTCCTTTAAGTGTGAGTGGAGTTTACTACTTGTATGCCATGGTGGAAACAGAAGAAGAGAAATGCTCACTGCACTTTAAATCCTGTGACCCAGGGCTCAACCATCTCCAGTCACCCCTCCTCCTCCTCCTCCGGGATAAGCATAATTCTACCCATGATGCAGTGGCGCCACATCAAAGTCCTTTGTCCATCCACTTGGTTTCAGGATTCAATCCATCACACTGCACATAGCTCTGGACCTGGGCCGGCGCTTAGAAACTACAAGTACCTGGATCAAAGGAAGTTAAGCTGTTAGGTTAGCTAGGATATTCCTAAAAAGAATCTCAAGCAGAATAGAAATAGCATCTGTGATTTCAGTTAAGATACAAAAACATTAAGTGGAATATGCAGATTATGAACATCTAACTTTTGGACCAGTGGTCAGTTCAGACAGAAGCAGGTAAATGCCAGAAAAATCCACCGAATAACTCCATTCCCTGACTTCCAACAAATAACTCATACTTTCCATACTAACAGGTTTTAAATTTTCCATTGTTCAACATCACTCTGACCATTTTGTCCTTGTGTAGTGCATGATCAAATAAATACCATACTGGCACAATGGTCACAGTAAAAGGGTATAGAAGGACGAAAACTCAGAACTTCAAGGCACAGAACCAACAAGGAGTTGTTCTTCCAAAAAAAAAGGAATTGTTTGGTGACAAATCAGGAACTGGAGCACTATTCAGAGGAATTTAAGGAATTTTCTCAAAATTCAATGTCGGCCACTGGGATGGACCTTTTTGAGAGAAATGTCATTTTTAATGCTTACCATCAAAAGTTAACACGCAACGGCCCACTGAACACAGGGATAACATAATGGACCAAGACACAGCCAGCACTAAGCAATATATACTGGATCCAAATAGCAGATATACTAGTCTGGTGATCAGCAAAAACACAGCTTATTTGTTTTTCAGTAACCACAACCTTAAAACAGGTTATGTACCGACAGTTTCTTTTCATAAATAATTTAAAAATATATGAAAGTAATATATCAAAACCTAAGGAAAAGCTCAATATAGAAATTAGAAGTATATGCTACACAATTGTCCAGACTATAGGTGCATGCAATGCTAACAGTGAGACGCGATCCTAGGAGCAGCCTGGACAGGCAGTGAAATGTGATGCTAGGGGCAGCCTGGACAGGACAGGGAGATTTTAACAGCACGGTATGGGTGTCAACAGATATGAATGTTGAATGTGCTACATGCTAAGATAGTTTTAAGACATTGATTATATCATTTTATTACTACAATGACAAGGTGAGTATATTGAAAAATTATTGGCGCTTGCATCTTTTATTACTAGCATTTTTTAACTAACTCATGATGTTGAAGACTAAAAATATTTACAGCAAGAGTTAGAATAAAGTTCTTTCCAATATTGTTTAGAACAGCGAACTAGGATAATACATGCCTGCGTGTGGCATGGAGAAATGATCCTTGCAATTAATCAACATCAGGAAAAGAGAATGCCGTCTGCTGAAGTTAAGGAGCCCTTCAGAATGTACACATTTAGGTCGGCCAAAAACAGTATTTGCCAAAGACTAAAGTTGAATTGGTTAATGCAACCTCAGGTTAGCATTGCTTATTGACAAGACTAGACCACCCATACTATATCTAGCAATCAGTATACTTTGGAGGTTGTGAATCATGCCCGTTTTCGTGTCTATTTATATCTGATGCAGTGAGTAGTTAACTAGTCACTGAAAAGAAAAATCGACTTCTTAGTTCTTGTATGGATACACCATAAGCATCGACTGTAGTCAAGAAGCGTACGATACGACTCAGCAAATTCTATTGAATGTAATTGAGCTAGCCTCCAAGATAAGTAGTTCTATCAAATGAGAAGTACAGAACTGAAATATATCGTTTGGTGGCTTCAATCAAACATGGAGTAACAATTACTTCACTTAGTGAAACATTCTATGTTATTTCTGAAATAGTCTACGTTCTGAAATAGTCTACGTTCTGGCCCTAAAATTTGTTCCGAAATAATCTACTCCCTCCGTCCTAAAAAAGATGTCACAAATTTGTCTAAATTTGAATGTATCTATATACTCCCTCTATCCCAAGGCTTAGGGCGTAATAATTTTTTCAATTTTTCCCAAGGAACAAGGCGCAGAGTGTGGTTTGCCAGAGTCCTCCCAGAACTACCCCTCACAGCCATTAAAATCTACATTAATTATCGGGAGAGGAGCAATTACTGGGGCGCACCTATTGGCCATGCAAGTCCATGCGAGGAGGGAGAGGCAGTTATTGCATTGCATGCATGAGAGAAACCCCACACGATTAAGGAAATTAAGGAAAAAATCACACGATTTAATAGGGGTAAGACTGGAAGGATTTTCCATCCATGAGTCACATTGATAGCTGTGCCAAAAAAATTACGCCTTAAGCGTTGGGATGGAGGGAGTACTAAATAGTGTCTAGATACATCCAAATTTAGACAAACTTGCAGCATCCTTTTTAGGACGGAGTAAGTACATTCTAGCATTTAGTCAACAAGAACACAGAAAACGAAGTGATTCTACTCTCTCTATTGGATGTCATTATTTTCAATGTAGCTTGGATTGGATGTTCACATATCTAAGTAGTACTAATAAATGCAGTACTCCCTCCAACCCATAGTTGACTCAAATTTGTCTAGATACGGATGTATCTAGCACTAAAACTTGACTAGATACATCCATATCTAAATGAATCTAAGTCAACTAATATGGATCGGAGGGAGTACTAGTTTGTCTGATTTTTTTCTAGGATGTAGATTAAAATGGAATTGAGGGAGTATAAAGGAAAACAATCAACCCAGAATCACCATAGTTACGATAAATGCCAATATTATGCTAAAATATAACTGCTTTTGGAGTAGTGAATCAAGAGCAAAATTAAAATGGCAAATTTTAGGCCTCGTATGATCTGAAATCATCACTAATATGTGAAATGTGAAACGACAAAGACTTATGTCAAATACTGTAGTTGGGCATAGAAGTAATGTAACTTGGGCAGCTTGGGTAAGAGCCCCTAGTGAAAGCCTTTATATCTTGTTTTCCTTCAACTGTGACAACACAAGACAACAATGAATGTCTAAAAAGGCTCACTAGCAGTAATATTAGTATCCCAAACAATGTTCATGCGCATTGTGCAATATTTTCTAATCAAATGATCATTCAGTGGTTTCAAAGCAAAGGGAGTCTTTTGCAAAACTACATTTTTAATTGGCTTACGGAAATCACCTGCTATTGTTTTTCTAGTTGGGATGCAACATCTCTTACTCAAGGGGAAAAAAAGTAGCTTGCACAAAAAACATCAATTTCCAAGATATATTCAACATTTACAGCCTAACCTCATGTGACCGCAGTTACAAAAAGGAAGATCATACAGTCATGCAAGATAGCAAATTGCACTCGGCACTTAGAAGAGAAAGGGAATATATGCTATTATTCTTTTTCTAGAGAAAAATCAAAACCAGAGCCCAACAAAAGAAGATTCATTTGAAAATAATGTGACTTCAACCAATATTACTCTCTTACAATTCACAAATGTGAGTACTGAGGAAGGTACACTTATTGCAATCATGACTTCACCAGGCAAGGCTACATTGGAATAAATTGCATTGCAGTACGAACAGATAGGCATAAGAAAGTACCAAGAAAACATTGAACACCTTAGCCAGTGATCATGGTGCCAGTGCCCTCGTCTGTGAGAATCTCGAGCAGCAGCGAGTGCGGGACACGTCCATCGATGATGCTTGCAGTGTGCACACCCTGGGCGAGGGCTCTCACACAGCACTCCACCTTTGGGATCATTCCACCAGCTACCTTCCCGTCGGAGACCATCTGCCGCACCCCAGCAATATCAATCTCCTTTACCAGGCTTCCAGGATCATTACGGTCCTCTAAAATCCCTGACACATCCGTGAGCAGCAGCAACTTCTCAGCACCCACCGCAGCGGCAATCTCGCCTGCTGCAGTATCCGCGTTGATATTGTAGGCCTGCCCGGTCTCGTCGGCGGCAACGGTGGCAATGACCGGGATGTGACCAGAGGCGATGATGGGGTGGAGGACTGTGGCATCCACGCGCGAGACTTCGCCGACAAAGCCGAGAGCTGCGGCGTTGGGGGATGGACGCGCGGTTATGAGGCGCGCGTCCTTGCCGCAGAGGCCGACCGCGGTGCCACCGGCGAGGTTGATGAGGGAGACAAGATTCTTGTTGACCTTGCCTACGAGCACCATCTCGACTACCTCCATGGTGAGCGCATCGGTGACGCGGAGGCCGTTGCGGAACTGCGGCTCGACGCCGACGCGGAGCAGCCAGGAGTTGATCTCGGGGCCGCCGCCGTGGACGAGGATGGGGCGGAGGCCGACGCAGGAGAGGAGGACGAGGTCGCGGATCACGGACGCCTGGAGCTCGGGGGACTTCATCGCGGCGCCGCCGTACTTGACCACCACCGTCTTGCCCTTGAAGCGCTGGATGAAGGGGAGCGCCTCCGAGAGCACGTCAACGCGGCTGAGCGCCTTCGCCGCCGGCGAAGCAATCGTGGATGTGGCGGAGATGCGGAGGCGGCGGCGGGGGGAGGGAGAGGCGGCGATTGGCTTGACATGATTGGGGCTGGATGTGGAGCCACAGAAGGGCTTGGATGCGAGTGGAGAGGATGAGAGGTGGGGCTTCGTGAGGAGCATGGCTGCCGCTTGGGGCGGCGGCGGTAGTCGACTAGGGGTCTGCTGGTGCTCGACGGAATGCCTAGCCGGAAAAGGGGTACTTCTAGCGGAGGCGCTGGACAGGTTAGCGGCGTGGTAGGTGTTGTTGACTGCAGTCTGCAGGTGCGTGCGGCGAGCAGGGAAAGTGTTAAGTTAGGGTTAAAGCGTGCTTGGCCTGCCGTGTACAGAGAAAAAAATCTTCTTTTGCTAAACCTGCAACAACAAAATTGTCACATTTAGAGCATCTCCACTCGTTGACGAAGCCAGGCCGAAAACCGGACTTTTTCGGTCGGACGAAACGCGTTTTCAGCTTGAATACGTCCAGTTTCCCATTCGCGTACCTAGGCCAAGTCCCGGGTTCGGCGAAATTCAGTTAAACTCGGCGAAATATGGGAGAATATAGACAGATTTTATTAAGTAGGGCAAGGGCGCACATATTACATCGGATTAAAAACTAGGAAAAGGTCGCCGCCCCCGTGGTCGACGTCGGACGCCGCAACTACAAAGCGGCGCGGTGGTTGCTTACCGATGTGCTCCATGACGCCGGCGAGTTCGCTCGAACGCTTCCACCGATGGCGGAAAGCCACATTGTTACGCGGAGGCGGCGGCGGCGAGCCCGGCGGTCCATCATGTAGGCCGAGTTCCTCGAGGCGCCTCTCGACAAAGAACTGCCTCCAGAAGACCAGGTTGTTAGGATCCTCGGCAAGATCTGGGTCATGCAAGTCGGTGATAGCCGCCTGGATCTATCCGACGAGGTCTCTTGATCGGCACGCCGAACAGATATCCCCGGGCCGAAGTTGCCATGGAGGAGACGAAGTGTCCGGCGGCGTCGTATAGCGTGCCTCCCGGATGAGCCGGGCTTCCCACGGCGGCATCATGCATCGGCCCTCGGCCATGGATTTTCGGCGGAGTTGAGGAGGAAGAAAGGTCGCGACCGCAGTCACGGAGTTAGGGGTGTGAGAGACTATGAAGAGAGACGACGGGATGTACGCCTTTTTTAGGCCGAGTTCGGCGGTGAGGGCGGGAGGGGTGTAGCGGCAAGGGCGGGAAAAGGGAAACGGCGGGAAGGCTGGCGGCTCGGCTTCATGCCGACAGTGGTCCTCGCCAATTCGCTCCGTCCGGCATCCCTGTATGCATACGATCCTAGGTTCTACTGGTAGTCGCACAAAGTTGGCCCAAATCCGGCCGAAAAGAGGTCCCTGGGTACACGACTGGACAGATTTTCGGCGGCCGGACGTAATTTTGGCGTCCGGGTCGACGTCCTGGGTAGGCGAGTGGAGATGCTCTTAGTTGCAAATCTAGTTGGATTTTCTTTTGAGATTTCTTCTGCTCCCTCTGTCTCGCTCCCTCGGAGCATCCCACTCGTTGGCCGTTTCTATACCGAAATCCGGATATATTTTTATCCGGACGAAACTAGTTTTCGGCTTAGGAATATCGAGTTTCCCACTTGCGTTCTTACACCAAATTCCCGCGTTTGGCTAAAATTTAACATATTTTGGCAAACTTTAGGCGAATATAGGCGGTTTTGGGCGAATTTGGACGAATATGGGGAATATAGACGAGTATAAGCGGTTTTGGGCAAATATGGACGAACTTTAGGCGAAGATGGGCAGATATGGTCAAATATGGGCGAACTTTGGACGAATATGGGCGAATATGGGTGAACTTTGGGCGAATATGGTCGAACTTTGGTCGAATATAGGTGAACTTTGGGCGAACTTTGGCCGAATATGGTCGAATATAGACGAATATGGTCAAACTTTGGGCGAATATGGTCGAATATGGGCAAACTTTGAAGCGAATATAAGCGAACTTTGGGCAAACTTTGAATGAATATGAGCGAATATAGGCTGACTCGGCGGGTCCACTCGTCGGCTTTTTTCTTTTTCCGCCGAATTCGCTTCATGCGGCGTTCCCAGGCCTGGGATCCTGGAAATAGTCTAGGGAGTCCGGACCAAATTTGGCTTAAATCTGGACGAATTCGGGATCCTGAGAACGCGACCGGCCAATTTTCGGAATCCGGACCAAAAAATCGTCCTGAGTTTGGAGTCCTGGGAATGTGAGTGGAGATGCTCTCAGTTTCGGATTATAGTGTTTTACCCTTTTTCTAATATATGAGTTTATCTATACATTTTTTATTGTATAGGTTCGGAATAAAATAAGTAAACCTACACACTAAAATACTAAAATACGTGAATATGTATGTTTCAGAAAAAACTTAAAATATTATATATTTTGGAACAAAGAGACTAATATTCAAAATATTTCAGATTCACATATAGCTAACATGCTGCATAACATAAAGATAAGGGACGTCGAAGCTCCCGTAAGGTTTACAAGTTCATCAATCCATAAAGTTTAGCACAAACAGAAGAAAAAAGTCTATACAAGTACACCCGACATCCCGGGGATCATATTAGGCGGTTGGGCCCTTGCCGCGAGGATGGTTCTGGTCTTTCGCTCTTCTGCCTGCGCCGGTTGACGCGGTCTCCGCTCCTCCAACTGGTGCGTTCGACGTTCCAGCGACATCCACGCTTGGCTGCGAGGTTGTCTCGGCGCCCGACTCTGTTTCTGCGTCTGGCTCATACTCGGTGAAGACTTCGTTAACGTCCGCGTGGCCAGCGATCTTGATCGCGGCAGCGCGAAGTCCCGGGTGCGCCTCGCGCACGGTGGCAAGCTCGGCGCAGGCTCGGAAGCTACCCTCAAGCTTCTCTAGTCGGGCATCCTTATACCACGAAAACATCTACGCCGGGACCATTTCGACCCTGACGCGCGCCACCAAGTCGCGAAGCCGGTCATGGTAGTCGGGGAAGCTTCATCCGGCCGAAGGAAGTCGAAGAGAGGCAGCCTTGCGGTTTCGGAGGCCTCCTCGCTTGGGTGACCAGCTCTTGCATGCAAGGCTTCGCCCGCCATTCCTCGAGCCACTGAATGCGGGACATCTACCCCGGTATAGTAGGCTATCAGCAGAATCAATGTCAATCTGGCTGCAAAATACGGACAAAGCGAAGTGAAAAGAACATACCTTTGGCGGGGTTTTCCGACTTCATGGAGCTCTTTTAGCAAATTTGTTCGCGCTCCTTCGGCCGGGTGACGTCCCCTTGCTGCTCCTTGCACTCCTTGTCGAGGAGGTCAAAGGCGGCGATCCGGTTGGCGAGGACTGCCTCATGGTCCTTCGCGGCGCTCTCCGGCTTCATCACCTTCTAGTGGAACTACTTGTTCTCCAAACGAAGGGTGGAGTTTGACCGGCTAAGGCGCTCGTTGGTCTTCGTCAGCCCGCGGTAGATATCCCGCTGGGCGCAGACCATTATGGCTACAAATTTTAGTCGGGCGTGAGAAGTAGAAACAAAAGGGCGAAGCCCCTCTGCGTCCCGGGATACGTGGTTTTTATCCCCTGATCCCTAGCCAACCACATGTCTGTTTTTTGGATTCAAAATCCCGTTTTTGCTACATTTGCCCCGTTTTTGTTATATTTGTCCCGCTTTTGCTACATTGTAGCAAAAACGTTCATCGTAAATAAAAACAAACTGGACCTCGTCGGAGATTTCGCCGAGACCTCGCGACGTGTAGCAAAAAGTTGAGCTAATGTAGCAAACCCGACCTCACGGAGGCTTTTCCAGAGACCTCACCGAGACCGTGTAGCAAAAACGTTACGCTATTGTAGCAAAATGCAAAATTGGTAGCAAAAAATTTGTGCTAATGTAGCATATCCGATCTCGCCGGAGACTCGTAGGAGGTTTTCGCCGTTAGACCTCATCGGAGACCATGTAGCAACAAATTTGCGCTATTGTAGCAAAACCACTAAACAGGTGTAGCAAAAAAATGTCCTATTGTAGCAAATTTAACTTCACGGAGACGCCGCAGAGATCTCGTAGCAAACTATTTATACTATTTTAGCACCACCGGCCGCATGTAGCAAAACACGACACCACTTGTAGCACCACCTGCGCACATAGCACCGCCACGACCCCATGTAGCAAACTTGATTACGTCGTAGCAAACTTGATTAAGTAGCAACTCGCTAGTCATATGTAGCGCTATCGGTGACCATTGAAGGCCACCGCAACACGTCACGGAGAGGACGCTAAGCGTAGGCCTCACCGCCATGGAGGCAGTTACCTGACCTCACTCCCCTTGGCAGCAGCAGCAAGGCCTCGTGGGTGGGCGGCGGGATGGGGTGGAGGATGGCGACGCCCCTGCCCAAGAGCACCATGTGAGCGCGGAGGAGGCGTCATGGAGCTCGGTGGAGGAGGGCATCGCGAAAAATCTCAGCGGAGGAGCCACCCGGGGAAGTCAACGCGATGAGATCTGAGAGAGAGGTTGGAGGCAAAGAGAGAAAATACAGATCAAGAAGAGACGTACGTTCCCTGGTAAAAGGATGTGGGTGGGCCCAGCCCACCGTTGTCACGAGGAGGAACCGGGGGATCGCATCCCCCGGGGGAGTCCTATCATTTTCCAAAGCAGAAGCAGAAAGAAAAGCAAGTTAAGAAAACACTTACTCTGCGAGGTGCCGTTTGCAGCGGTGAGCTTATGCTCCGGCATTTGGACTCCTTTAGGCACAGCTCAAGGCTCGTCTCAAAGTCCTTCAAGGGTGTGAGAGATGGGGCGACTGAGTAGCCAACCCGCCATGGTAGCAGAACGTCACGCATCGCAACGCGCCACTTCGCCTCTTCTCCCGTCCAGCGTCCTCCTCCACCTATACCACCTCCTTGCTCATATGGCACCTCGCGCCATGGCCGAGCCCCCGCCTCCTAAGCCGGTGGCCTTGGTTTTAGGCTAGGTCTCCTTCACTGCTCGGCCTCCAGGCATCGAGGCTGGAGGGAATCATGGGTCTGCCACCAGCAAAGTCATGGCCTTGCGGCAGGTCCTCCCTGCTAGGAAGCGGAGATCGACTCCCAAAGAAGGTGCGAAGAGGAGAAGGTGGTCGACTTTAGCGACTTCGGTACAAAATAGATAGCGGCACTAAGAAAAAGAATGAGAAGGTCAAGTAAGAATCCGGCGAACCAAAGAAGAAAGAAAAGAAGATATTAGCAACTACCTCTTCTCCCTGTCCCTAGGAGCTCTACTTGGGTGAGTTGCCCTAATGGCAATCCGAAGCATCTTCGGATGGCGGAGGGGCGTTTGACTCGGTCGATTGGTGGTGCGAGCGGTGCGGTGCTAGCTAGGTGCTGGCCATGGAGCCATGTAGGCCAAACCGTCCTTTGGTCCCGATGGCTTAGGACAGGCCGGGAGCAGCTCATGGAGGGGATGACGATAACGATGTCTGCTTGCTACGGCGGGAGCTCCACGGGACCATCTGGGTCCAGTCGGGCCAATAGTGCCAAACAAGAGGGTACTCGTGGTGTGGCATACATGTAGCATCATGGCGAAGGGGACTTATGTGCCCTTCCGGGGCACGGCCGGGCCTGCTCGTCCGGGTGCGTCCCTGTTGTCACGTTCGGTCGGTACCCACCGTTGGCACACTGGAGGACGACCTCCGGGTGGTTGTGATGCTGCCGCCCTCCGTCTCCAATTGGCCTCGTGTGCTCTTGTCGTTGTGTCCGACCGGCTAGGCGGTGGACGCTAATCCCTACCGCGCGGTTGAGGAACTGCCGTCCCTTGCCTATGGTTATTTCTTCTCGATACGGCTGGTCTCGAAGTTGCAACATTTGCCATGGTGGGATAACGATGGTGACTTCAAGACCATGCTGGCGCATGTTGGTGGACGACAAATTTGGTGGAGTGCTACGGATTGCATGGGGTTATGGGTTTTCGAGGGTCGGGAGAAATCCCTCTTGGTTTGGCCGGCACCGACACGGTAACGCCTGCGGGTGCCAACGTTCCTTCTTGAAGGGCGTCTGGTGTACCTCTTACCCACTCCCCTCCGCGTACTGGGAGAAATCTTAGGACCAGTCCGGACAATAGCGTCGTCGTCGTCGCATCCCTTCTTGAAAGTGTGGTGGGTCTTCTCAGGAGGGCGCAACGAGAGAAGGGTGCAACGGTTGTGGGTCATCATTGCTTTCGTTGATTTGGCGTTGTTGGCATTAATTTTTTTTCTTTTCTCTTGTTTTCTTGTTTTCCCTTCTCTTGTTTTCTTTTTTTGGGATTGATTGTGTTGTTTTCCTCGACAGTGTTCTCAAAGTACTACCGTGTGGTTGCTATATTAATATAGCGAGCGAGGCGAAAGCCTGTCTCAAAAATTAATTTGGAATAGAGGGAAAACAAATCTTACCGACTAATAGACCGTGCAAAGTGAGATACGGGTCATGAGCTCATCCTAGATTTGGTGCACAGATGGGTCAAGTCCGAGGCGTTCGTCTGTATGGGTCATGCCGCTGGGGCGCCACGCACGTCCCGCGCATCCGTACAGACGTGTTCAAATGCACTCAGATGGGTTGAGTCGACCCGATGGAGATACCCTAATTCTCCCTCCTTTCTCTCTTTTTCGCCTCCCCAGCAGTACTAAGCCCTTTCCATACAAGGACACAGATCCTCCAGCCTCCGGTGCGGACGATTCTATATGCTGCTTCAAGCGGCACATCTCGCTCGTGCCGTATGAAGGGTGCGACCAACTGGACTGCCCGGTTGACACTTTTTTCTTTTCCTTTTTTTTGTTTTATTTTAACTTTGAATAGTTCTATAATAATAAATTAAGAAATTATAAAAAATTGAATATTCTTGAAGATTTTTCAAAATATCATGAAAAAAATCAAAAATCATGAACAATTTTAGAAAATCATGAACAAAATTTCAAAAATCAAACCAATTTCAAAAACCATGATCCAAAATTCAAAAAATATAATATTTACAAAAATGATGGATATTTTTTAAAAAATAATGGTTTATCCAAAAATGCAAAAAAAATTACAAAAATAGAAAAATAAAAATAAAGAAAGAAACAAAAAACAAAAAATAAAAAGGAAAAGGGAAAAAATTAACGCTAACTAGGCCGGCGCAACAGGGGTGCGCCCTGTGCAGCACTTGCCGTGCGCTGGCGCCCTGTACAGCACTTGCCGCCTGCGCTGCCAGCTGGCGGCATATAGCATTCCGCCTCCTGGGCTCTCCTTGTACCCGAAGGCAAAGTCCCACTCCTGAGCTCTGTCTTTACTCTAACAGGCCCAAATTGCCCAGCACCCCCAACCAAGCTGACCCCCCTTGTTTGTCTTCCAAAAAAATAAGGGCGATCCCCTTATTATGCTAAAAAAAAGGAACGAATTTGTTTTTTTTGTGCGGGTAAGAAAATAACTGGTAGAATTTGGCACAAAGAATATGCTAAACGAAAAAGATTGTCACAGGAAAATTGTCAAACCCTTTCGCTGACTCTCAATTATTTGGAGGATATAATTGTCCCAATGGATATTAATTAAATAGTTGTAGAAGCGCATATGTTCTTTCCTTCTCATCGACTAATCTTTTCCACTACCCTCCAAAAAAAAACTAATCTTTTCCACTATCTCCTGCCCTCTCAATCATCGACATGTTACATGGATGCACGTACATACATACTCCCCTCTGTTTGGGATTATAGGTCCTACGCGTATATCTAGGTTGTTAATTTGATCAATAAAATATAACTTATATATTACAAAAATTATATCGTTAGAAAATATAACGTCTAAAATTTTAATGATAATTTTTTATGCTATATTATTTATATTTTCATGTTCAAATTGACAACCTAGTTATCCGTGCGGGACTTATAATCCCTAACGGAGGGAGTACATGCTGTTACCTGTGACATTTTGCAAGGTAATCGTATTCCACGTGTTGCGTAGAAGCTGGCGCCGGTACATAGCACAAGGTCAGGCGTTTAGCGACGTTAACAACGTGCGTGTCACCAGCTTTATCTCTGAGGACTAGACTAGAGGAGACAGGTTGGTAGAAGAATCTTCCTTTTCCCCATCTTATCTCCGTTCTTCTGCCTATCTCCGTTCTTATGCCTTTGCTCATCTCAGGCTTCATGTGTGCGAGGCTGCTCGTAGTAGAGGTGATTTTACTAGTAATTGTAATTAAGACTCTAAGTAGCATGTTTTCTTATGTGGCAATAATTTAATAAAAAGAGAGATAGATTGAGTAACTAGCTATGTTACTATAATATCACACGTACCAAGACAAAATGTGTCTACAATCTAAGTAATGTGACATTACATGTTACCACACTTACGGCTGGTCAACTTTACTAGTAACTAAGATTTCAAATTAGCATTTTTGCTTATGTGGCAATGATTTAATGAAGAGAGATGGATTGAGTAACTAGTTATGTTAACATACACAAACCAAGGCAAAGTATGTCTATAATCTAATTAATGTAACATTGCATGTTATCACACCTAAATTATTTCCCACTATGAAGGTATTAACTTAATCTAGTAACTTATACATGTTACTACTCTAAGTTACTCTTCACTATAACCAGCCTAATTTACTTTTCACTATAAAGGTAATAAATTAGACTAGTAACATTGTATGTTAATACCTAAGCTTCTCCCCACTATGGTAAAATGATACCATATTTAGAGTGGTTACGGGGCTGATGCTCCTAGAGTCCTAGTGCATATGGAAACACATGGATCGTGAAAGTCTCTGCACTTTGGAGTTTGGATATCAACCATTCGTGTTTGACACTTCGGGCGATTCTAGAAATTGCGATATGTGGGTTAGAGCAACGTGTGGGATGTACCCTGCTCTCGGCCCCTCGCCAGGCTCATTTCTCGCAAAATGTTGCTGGGTGTGCAATGGTGTTACATTCTAGAGTTCATCAGAAGCAGGCCCAACAGGCAACAACATGAATTCTAGAGTACGAGATATAGCCCAGTGGCATTAATGCATTTGCCATAGCTCAGGCCCTCCGGGAGCTCTTCCCTTTTTGGCCCTAAACCGATATCAACCAGCAGCCTCAATCATATGTGCGCTATGAGACGGAACTACCAATCATGTGATCTTGTGCTAGGTTTCGCAAAAGAAAACAATATTTAATGTATAGATATTTCTAAATTTAATTAAATTTATAAAAAAAATTAAGATGGAGGGAAAATTTGCAATATGTTGTACTCACTTGGCCGATCCGGGAGCGTGCATGCATGCGGGCCCGTGGTCGCCTGCTTCAGATAATGCCAACCTTGGTGACTTGTCGGTGCGATGGTTCGTGCAACGTGTTGGGTACGAATCAGTAATGCCTTGTTTACACCCCTACAGGTTTGGGAATCGGAGGTGATTTGGTTACTAATGCCATATTTTCTAGTATTTTATCTTATTTCGTAGTCCCCACCGTTTATCTTTATTTTTTGGATAATAGAGGATGTGAGACGATTGAGATCTGGAGATAAAAAGAGAAACTTTACATCCATAGCATGATAATGGACAATAACTCTAGTAAAAATTCAATCTTTACAAACGTGTCCACGGAGCTTAAACATGTACTTCCAAGAAGCATAAATATATCCTACTGGTAAGCCATCAAGTTACACATTGTTACGGTCCGGTCATGGGCATATTTGTTATTTCAAAATCTTGAACACCCATAAACTTCACTGCTTTGAAATCGAGACAAGAGCAACCATCATCCTTCCTTTCCTTGCCTTTGGAGTTCATCTTGGGAAGCCAAAGAGGGTATAACAACAACAAAAAAAACAATATATTTAGTACAATTTTTGTGATAAGAAGTATATATTAATATCGTGAATACCATTACACCAAGCCTATGCAACAAAGCATTATCCTAGCGGCCTTACAGGTGCACACAACCTGAAAAAAAAATAAGAATTACAAAAAAAAAGTCTCGCTACAACAATCAATTCATTGTAGCAACAACACTAACACCATCAAAACAGCACCAGAATTCCAACCTCTCCAATATCGACATCTTCAAGAAGGAAACAGTGCACGCGCGTCGTCATCGTCAGATCAGAGATCATAGGTTTTGACCCTAGAGAAAGTCTCCACTCATGCCTTTAACAAGACCGTAAAACAATGCCTTCAAAAAATCCATTGTTAGGTAAAACCAGTTAGGGTCAAACCTTGGATTTCACCCTACAAGGCAATACTATGAACTCCCCATGTGTTGCCGCCCCCACGCAGCTGTGAGACACGGACCACCAAGCTAGTTCCTCATCGCCACATATTTTGTACAAGCTAAATAGGGGATCATGCTTAAGATACAAGATACAACAACATGATATGTACATAAGCAAGAACATGCATATGACGGCTCAGGTTCAGGATGCATTCCTCTTGGAAAGAAAAAATGAACCACGAAATATTTGACAGGCTTATGTAGGATAGCATGATAAACAATTGCGATTTCAATAGAGAAAAATGAGTTGCATACCCCGACACCCTCTTGAGGCGCATTGTACTACTAGAGAAAATTCATGATTGTGGATAAAAATTAGTACATGATAGTTCACAGGATACGAGATTTACACACAAAAGTCAACAATTTCACTACATAAGATTGGATTTTGCTAAGCAAAACTACACCAATTTATTATGTGACTATCATTAGATGTATAGTATATATGTTGAGAAGAAAAAGAAGTGTTACCGCAGGGTAACTCTTGAAGTTTACCCCGGAGCACCATGGTATCCGACTCCTCATCTTCAGCGGCCCAAGTAAGAAACATCTCCTTGTTTTTGGCGATTTTTAACAGTTTCGAACATTCACTCTCTCCTCATGTGAGAGTTACCAAATGCAGACTATAAACTTCTATCTGTTTTTTATTAAGAAACAAATGACCGACACTAACTCCTAAATTCATCTATCCAATATTATTTATGGCTTATAACTACATAAACATGTTTTCAATATTGCACACTTCGTTTACTTACCACTAAATAGTTAGTGCATTTACATTATATGTTCTCTAGAGCATAAGAGTAACATATATTAGCTACTACAGGCCAATATTTGACATGAACAGATCATACACAACTATGCGATGAACACACGAGAGAACTTAGTGAGTACATCTCAAATACAGTTGTTAATAACAAACCTAGCATTCAAGAATAAGAAATTAATTTTAGTATCGACAGACTACAAATTAATTGACTTTCTTTAGAACACAAAATTAATTGACTTGAGAACAACACCAGGCAACAAAATTAATGGACAACGACCAGGATCGTCGCAATTGACATCAAAAAATTATTATGCTGGCAGAAACTTAATCTTGACTTCATTTAAGATTCTAATCAAGAAACCAGCTATACAAAGTTCAAATGAAGACAACTTGGTCAAAAAGGGTTACAAGTTGTTTAAAGAAGCTGGCAAAAAAAGTATGGTTTAAAGAAACTTGGTCAAACAACCAAACAGGGCACACATTAGGCTTACCCAACATCCATTTTTGTTGTACTTATTAACAAATGAAAGTTTTAGACCACACAATAAGATACTTCTTGCCTTTTCCCCCGAGAGGGATCAAATGCTATGTTTAGTAAGTAGCTTGTTGATCTAGGATACTAGTATGGTTATTTGAGTGTGCACACTATCTTCATACTCAAGGCCGACACTATATTTTATGGGGTCCTATTGTGAAGGTGAAAAATAGACCTCTAAGGCTAATGCAGATGCGTATATATCCTTAAATATATATAGACATGTATCCTACTTTTGCTTGCAGAATATTGAAAGTTAAAATTTAAAACACATTCTTAGCCTAAGTGAAGGGAATATGCCCGAGAGGCAATAATAAAGTGGTTATTATCGTATTCCTATTTATGATAAATGTTTATTTTACATGCTATAATTGTATTAATACGGAAACGTTAATACATGTGTGTTTAATAAACAAAAGAAAGTTCCTAGTTATGCCTCTCTTATAAACTAGCTCGTTGATTAACAAGATGATCATAGGTTTCCTGATCATGGACATTGGATGTTGTTAATAACGAGGTCACAACATTAGTGTAATGGTGTGATGAACATTCATCCGAAGTATAGTATTACGATCAAAGTCATTGAGTTTATATTGCTATAACATCTTACGAAGTGATCCTAATCCTTAGACCATGAGATCATGTCAATCACTAACACCTAAGAGTTTCTTGATAACATCAAACGTCACACCGTAATGGGTGATTATAAAGATGGATTCACTACTAAAGTGTTATGTTGAGGCCCATGGATCGAGAGTGGAATTTGTTCATCCCGATGACGGATAGATATACTGGGCCCTCTCGATGATATC
Source organism: Avena longiglumis (assembly GCA_030063025.1). Lineage (NCBI taxonomy): Eukaryota > Viridiplantae > Streptophyta > Magnoliopsida > Poales > Poaceae > Avena > Avena longiglumis. Next base: position 69,048,636 of record CP125976.1, on the reverse strand, counting down.
ACATTGGTTAGCTTGCAAGCAAGTGATTTGATCACTAGAATGTTATATCACGAACGAGAAAAGAGTGCATGTCGAACGAGATCAAACTAGGTATGGAGATACCGATGATTGAATCTTGGACATGTAATATATCGCGAAACAAAAGGATTAAGATACTAGCGTAAAGGTTACGACGATCACAAGAAAGTCATCGTTGAATGTGGGAGTCAAGATGGGGCTCCAGATCCCGCTCGATTATTGATCCGAGAGGGTCTCGATCATGTCCACATTATTCGCGAACCGTAGGGTGACACACTTAAGAGACACCGACATCCAATTGGAGCAGAAGTTTCATGCCAAAAGAAAAGGAAAGCGCAGGAATTTATTTCACTAGACACCAAACTGCTTTGTTGAAATTGTCAAACTGGTTCTGCATGTGAAATGGAATACTAGCAAGGGGTTTTATGTGAATGTTTGTTAATTAAAGTAATTAACAAAATTCTGAATAAATAAATAAAAGAGTTTTATTTAAATGAGAGCTTGCATTAAATTTGGTGAAAATTTAATGCATGTGAGTGGATTTTTGAGTGGAGGCTTTTTAATGGGAGTGGAGGCTTTTCATTTTGAGTGGGAGCTCCACCCACATGAATGTGGAAGAGGTGGGGGCAGCCCCATGTCTGGGCGCCATGCCCCTTGGGTGCCCCCCTCTCCCCTATAAAAGGCCCCCCTCTCTTCCTCTCACACTACACCTCCTCGTGAAGGATCTCTCTTCCCCTCTAGAATTTATCCCCCATGGTCTCGGACTAGCGAGATACATGTTCCCGGTGGCTATTCGGCAAGAAAGAGTTGTGCTTCCGCTGCATCGCTGGAGCGAGGAGGCGGAGGTTGCTCGGTGCCTCGAACGTGTGTGCGAGCACGGATGCGCTGCTTTTATGGGCTTAGGACTTCCTCTCGATCTTGAGATCGGCAAGAGATCGTCTACATCAACCACGAGTTTGGACTCGTTAAGCTTTGTCGGTCTTCAAGGGTATGTTCTCTACGGATATACATCCGTCCGTTGTTTGTATCTAGTAGATAGATCTTGGTACATAGTTGTTCCCATCGTAGGAAAATTTTTGTTTTCTATGTCGCGAACCCTACAAAGGGTATCGAGCGGATCTATGCGTCGATACTTTGCACGGGTAGTACACATATGAGTATGTGGGCGATGATGATCATTTTATTGCTTCTTAGTTGTACTTTGGATATTGGTGGCATAGTGGGATGAAGCGGCCCGGACAAACTTTACATGTCCTCGCACATGAGACCTGTTCCACGCTTGACATGCAACTAGTTTGCATAAGTGGCTAGCGGGTGTCTGTCTCTCCTACTATAGTCAATATCTAATTTGCAACGAGTTATCAACAATTTGGTTATCCTCGTTGTGGTTCATGTTCGTAGGTAAGAATGGTTCTATCTTTGAAAGCCCTAAGCCACGTAAAACTTGCAATGGATAAATTAGAGGCGTCTAGTTTAGATTGTTCTTTGGGCTAGGGTTATGATATGGTAGTGTTGTAAGTAGAAGTATGAGATGATACTCTTACAACACACATAGCGTAAACTCCATAGACCTTGGATTTACACATATAGGTATGATAGTGATCATACCACGGTGCACATGATAGAGATCATCTCATGGAACCATATCATTTCACTAATAAACATATAATGTTTGAAAGCATCTTATATTGCTTGTTTAGCGCTTTGTTAGCATAATAAGGTGATCCCTCTTTAGATATCAAGATAAAAATGTGTTCTTCCTTAAGTATGCACCGACAATGTTTCCGCTTCAAGACATCACGTGATGATCGGGTGTACTTGAATCCATGAGCATATCTCGGTGTAAGACAGCTTACACACACGAATACTAAGGTTCTTACTTGGCGAGCCTAGCATGTACATACGGCCTCGAACACGGACCAAAAGGTTAAGCATGAGTCATATGTTTTGATATGATGACCATATGGATGCTCGCCTTTGAAGCTACATCGACTCACGTGATGATCGGACTTGGTGTAGTGGATTTGGTTCATGTAATCACCAAAAAGACACGAGGGATGTCGTTTTTGAGTGGGAGTTCATTTCTAATTTGGATTAGTAGAACTCAATTTATCATAAATTAAATCAAAGTGAATTTTCATAATTTCTTGTAGTTATTGGCATTCGTTCACCACCTTATGCTTAGTTGTAATTGAGATAATAGAACTATAGAATTCGGATATATACTTTACTTAACCGGTAACGTGTTGTGTTGAGTGTCAATCTAAAGTTTAAGTCCTATTGCAAACTTTCAGCAAACTCTATTTACTCCGTGAAATTTAATAGTTGGTATTAAATCGAGAGTAATAATTCCAGTGTTAGTATATTAAGTATCATGTTTGCCTCCATGATACTTGATTTTTTTTTAATATCAAGTTTATCTAGGAGCTGAAAGAATTGTTTCAGAAACCATCATGTGTGGCAGATATAACGATATCTAAAACAATGTTTTGGTTGCAATATGATAGAGTATAATATATGTTCTCATATTGGATGAGAATTTACAAAGGTTGGAGATGCTAGACATCCTAATCATCCAAAAGGGTTTTGGAAAGTAATGTTATACTCACGATTCGCCTTTATAAGCTACAGTAGCTTGATCATGAAAGTCATCATGATAAGGATGAATAGAAGATGTATGTAAAGTGTTTACTACACTAAAAGATTACTAAAGAATGGATTTTGAAAGAATACCGATCATTTTGATGATGGTGATCTACTTCAAAGTGCAAGTCCAAAGGTATTATTATTTGAATATACACGCTTTGGACTATGTGTCATGTATATGGCGCCACTTTTGATGTTGATAAATTCTTTTAAAAGGAAAAGGAAATGCTGAAAGAGAATCTATAAAATATACTTGGCAGAAAAGAAAAGATTGGAAATATCCAATTTAGGTATATATATGATATACATGTTATGGTTGTATTCTTTGCTTGTTAAACAATGTGGTTCTTGGGTATTGGATACCGAATTGGTTGGTATGAAATTTCATACTAACGATGCAATTCATGAACCACAATGGCCTAAGTAACTAGCAAGAGAATATGTGATGATGTTCATCAAAAAACAAACAAACCGTTGTTTGTATTTCTCGTTGACATCAAGGCTTGACTTCAAGATTTGTTTTAATAATTGTTATTTGAATCAGGTATTATGAGAACAAAGGTTGTTCAAATAATTACCGTATTCCATATAAGATGGATGATTTACAAATCTAGTTGAAGAAATCACATCCATAAAACCTAATGCTAAAATGTCGCAAGACAAATGATTGAAAGATCACTTATGAAGTGACATCGCTGTTTAAATTATATTGAAAAGAAAACATGAAGAATCTCCATATTCATGGATTTTTGGAGTCTTTGATTTGATCAAGTGACGCTTGTGAGACTTTCCACGTGATAATTAAAACTTCGTTCAAAGGCCAAAGAAGAACGAATGACTAAATTATTTGAATTTATACATATCGATGTATGTAATCCATTATGTGTAGTCGTAAGCGATGGGTTTCAACTTCATATGCTTTCTCCGGAATTTTGAGTGAATGTTCACTTAATGAGAAAGAAGTATGAAATATTTAAAAATGTTTCAAAGACTTTCAAGATGAAGTGGAAAATCATTGTGACAAGAAAATAAATGGTTTATGATTTTATCGTAAGGGATTTATTTGAGTTACAAGTGTAACAAGAAAATAAATAAATTATGATTTTATCATGAAGGGATTTATTTGAGTTGCAAGTTTAGCAAAACACCTAGATTTACATATCCCGAAACACCATAGGAGTATGGAATGTTTGAGATTTGTAATGAAACCTTGTTTGACATGGTAGGATCAAAGGTGTTATTTATAAAACTGCCATTATGTTTTAAAAGATTAAAGCTTTAGAGACTACCGCTTTTACAAAAAAGAGCTCCATATTGATCCGCTTAAATGACACCATGGAAGTTATGGTTTGGGGTAAAACCCAAGTTGTCATTTCTTAAATTTTGGTATGCTAAACATAAGTAAGATGTTTACAAACAAGTCGGATGAGCATGTCTTTGTAGGTTATTTCAATAACAATTGGTTATTCCTCCATAACACCAAGGACAAAGGGTTTGTCGCTTGAAATATGAAGTTTCTTGAAGAAGGAATTTTTCGTAAAAGTTAAGTGGGAGGACAATAGAACTTTGATAAGGTTAACGAACCTTAGCTATATGAGCTGAGTTACAGCCGAAATCGTTCGAAGGCTGCCATAATGCTCATAGCTTATGCGCCTCAAAGGTTGTGGTCACGAGGTCTAAAGTTCCTATTGAACCAAGAAGGTGTTAAACAATCAAATGCTAAGATTTGAGAGTAAATCATTATTGTTTGACAATGATGAACCGAATACATACAAAGAAGCGATGATGGGCCCGACTACAAATGGCTTGAAGCCATAAAATCCGTGATAGTTCCATACACGAAATCAAGTTTTGAACTTGGAAGACCCTCCGGAAAGGTGTAAAAACCTATCGGTCATATTTGGATCTATAAAGAAATAGACATGGATGTTTCACATCTATGAAATAGTCGACATGTCGTAAAGTATTTTACGGCAATGTTCAAGGAGTTGACTATGACAAGATTTGATCTTTCATAGCGATATTTAGTCTGGACGGATTAAAGTAGCAACCACTACATATAATTTGGTATATGGTAGATGAATAAACAAAACAAAGTTCTTCTAATAGAATGGTTACCTAGGACGTGTACATGACACGGTCCAAAGGGTTTTGTTAAATTCAAAGGATGCTAAAAGGGCATGCAAACTTCAATGGTTGAAGTAAGCATCGCGGAGTTGGAATCTTCACCATGATGAAAAATGAGTTTTTCATCAGGAGACAATGAAGATGCTTGCATTTGCAAGAAATTAAGTGGGAGCGCTGAGACATATTTCTAATATATTATGTGGAGGACATCTTGTTGATTGGAAATGATGTATCTTTTATTGACAAAGGTTAAGAATTTCATTTTGATGAAATACTTAGGCAAAACCCGAATATTTAGCGTGAATGTCCATAGTGGATAGATCGCGCGCCAATATGGTTGTGCCAAATATACATATATGAGATATTGAAGGAGTTCAATACGTAAACGACAAGAAAAGTTCTTGTTGCATGGAAAGTAATTGAATCAAGATTCAAGTGTATTGACACTTGATAAGTGAAACAAGATTCAAGTGCTTTGACACTTGATGAGTGAAATCACAAGGATGCTTTGATCAATCATACCATGATATGTACACATCCAGATATGTCCTATGCTCTAAGTGTTATGAGCATATACCAGAATGAATCATAAAATGATCATTGGATGATAGTGAGGATATTCTTATGATCTTTTGGAAGAACTAAGAATATATTTGTGTAGAGGTGACAAACAATTATAAATAGTTCATTGTAAAGCGTTACATTGATACTAGTTTTGTCACAAGATACAAATTAAGTTTATCTCAATTTAAACTATGGGTGGCACAATGTAATGGAAAGGAGATTCCATGATGGATTTGGATGAAATCCATAGTTGAGACATTGTGAATACTACAAAAAAGGCTAAGTATATGACTATAGTAGTAGCAAAGGAGGAATTTGTGTCAAGAAGTTTGTTATCAAACTAAGGTGTGGTTCATAGCGGCTAACACTAAAGATATATTGTATGACAATAGTATCGACGTGTTTTAACCCCAAGGAACTAAAGGTCTCACCGAAGACCAAATTTATACAATGCCATCTCATTGGAGAATGAGTGATGCGTGAGACGCAAAGACATGAATACACGGACCTGGCGTCAGATCCGTAGATTATGTTAACCACTTGCGATTGCGTATATGGAACACCGTAAAGCCATAGGTGTTCAATACGCAAAGTTTTTCAAACTAGATTATTGTCTCTAGTGCAAGTGGAGATCAAGGAATATGCCCAGAGGCAATAATAAAGTGGTTATTATCGTATTCCTATTTATGATAAATGTTTATTTTACATGCTATAATTGTATTAATACGGAAAAGTTAATACATGTGTGTTTAATAAACAAAAGAAAGTTCCTAGTTATGCCTCTCTTATAAACTAGCTCGTTGATTAACAAGATGATCATAGGTTTCCTGATCATGGACATTGGATGTTGTTAATAACGAGGTCACAACATTAGTGTAATGGTGTGATGAACATTCATCCAAAGTATAGCATTACAATCAAAGTCATTGAGTTTATATTGCTATAACATCTTACGAAGTGATCCTAATCCTTAGACCATGAGATCATGTCAATCACTAACACCGGAGGAGTTTCTTGATAACATCAAACGTCACACCGTAACAGGGTGATTATAAAGATGGATTCAGAACTCCTAAAGTGTTATGTTGAGACCCATGGATCAAGAGTGGAATTTGTTCATCCCGATGACGGATATATATACTCTGGGCCCTCTCGGTGATATCACATTGGTTAGCTTGCAAGCAAGTGATTTGATCACTAGAATGTTATATCACGGGAACGAGAAAAGAGTGCATGTCAGTAACGAGATCAAACTAGGTATGGAGATACCGATGATCGAATCTTGGACATGTAATATATCACGAAACAAAAGGATTAAGATACTAGCGTAAAAGGTTCCGACGATCACAAGAAAGTCATCGTTGAATGTGGGAGTCGATGGGGCTCCGATCCCGCTTCGATTATTGATCGAGAGGGTCTCGATCATGTCCACATTATTCGCGAACCGTAGGGTGACACACTTAAGAGACAGACATCCAATTGGAGCAAAAGTTTCATGCCGAAAGAAAAGGAAAGCATGAATTTATTTCACTAGACAATAAACTGCTTTTTGGTTGAAATTGAAACTGGTTCGCATGTGAAATGGAATACTAGCAAGGGGTTTTATGTGAATGTTTGTTAATTAAAGTAATTACAATTCTGAATAAATAAATAAAAGAGTTTTATTTAAATGAGAGCTTGCATTAAATTTGGTGGAAATTTAATGCATGAGTGGAATTTTGAGTGGAGGCTTTTTAATGGGAGTGGAGGCTTTTCATTTTGAGTGGGAGCTCCACCCACATGAATGTGGAAGAGGTGGGGGCAGCCCCATGTCTGGGCGCCATGCCCCTTGGGTGCCCCCTCTCTCCCCTATAAAAGGCCCCCCTCTCTTCCTCTCACACTACACCTCCTCGTGAAGGATCTCTCTTCCCCTCTAGAATTTATCCCCCATGGTCTCGGACTAGCGAGATACATGTTCCCGGCTATTCGAAGAAAGAGTTGTGCTTCATTCATCATTGGAGCGAGGAGGCGGAGGTTGCTCGGTGCCTCGAACGTGTGTGCGAGCACGGATGCGCTGGTGTTTTGCGGCGCTAGGACTTCCTCTCGATCTTGAGATCGGCAAGAGATCGTCTACATCAACCACGAGTTTGGACTCGTTAAGCTTTGTCGGTCTTCAAGGGTATGTTCTCTACAGATATACATCCGCCCGTTGTTTGTATCTAGTAGATAAATCTTGGTACATAGTTGTTCCCATCATAGGAATTTTTTTGTTTTCTATGCTGCGAACCCTACACTAAGATATCTATAAATAAGCTTCGACACTGCTTTATAGAGGAAAGTACCTCTTTAAATCACCTTTCTGTGATTCAATAAGCTCATTCTCACATTTTATTTGATGCCTTTTCATAGCATCGAACTTCTGCTTCGGCATTGTAGCACCTATAATTCTGAAGGAATCAAATCCATCCAAATCCAATTTACCATAACATTGAATATCCAAGGTCCAAATGGACACGCTCAAGAAAATAAAGAACACGCCCGCACCCGCAGAACTATTAGAAAAATAAAGAGCTAGCTAACCAGGTCGTGTGAATCAGAGCATTGCCGTGCCGCCTGCGTGTTGCCGTTTTTGCTCCTGGTCGATCGGTGCGTGAGCAAGTGTGGCTAGGCTTTGTAATTGTTTTTTCTAGGGAGTGTACAAAGAAATAGGCTCTTATGGTCCCCCACTAGGCGTGGGCCCTTGTGGGTTACATAAGGTGGCCATGGGCCAGGGCCGGGCCTCCTACTTAACCTTAGATATTGCTCTATCCCAAGTTGGAATAATAAACAATAACTCCTCCTCAAACTAAAAATCATGTATCATGGCAACGACTTGCGATGAGAATTGGAGTGTAACTAAAATTTAACCCTCAAGACACAAAATTGATGCATATTGAAGTCAGTGCATTCAGAGAAATAGCATTACAACTAACACGGCTAACTAATAGATTAGAATAGAGATATGGGCTTCTTTAATAGTTCAAACAACTGGATGACCACAAGAGGATGACACGACCCGGGATCAGGGCTAAACAAATACCAGATCCTCATCTGATATAAGCCTAACCTAAATTCTGAAACGCGTAGGGAAAGATCGGTAACATTACAGAACATACAAACCATACATTAATAAGATAAACTCTTAAAAGAGTTACAAACCATATACAAGCCAGGTCATGCACCATCATTACATCAAACAATGAAGCAAACAATTTGTTCTAAACAACAAACTTAGCAAAGGGCTTAAGAGGCCTTAAATGCGTAGCGACCCTTCCATAGATCCTAGGTCACGTCCCGAACCCCGAATACTCGTCGACTTTGACGTAGAAACCACCTTCAGTTGGAGTAGCTTCATCTGTAGAAAACATCAACGAAGAGAGGCTGAGTACAGGGTGTAATCCGCAAGAATTATGGCTAGTGGAGTTATTTTGCATAAAGCCATCTTTTGTTTTTCAAAACAAGAGGGAGAAGAAACTCGTCTAGTCATATCATTTTCAAAAGGGGATAATAAGACTATAACTCTAGCTCTTAGAATCATCATTGATATCCACCAAGTATCATCTTCAACTGAATCTCTCTTCCCGGACTACCCCCTCAAACAACCCCGAGGAAGTATTCCAGATCTCACGTTAGTTGGCAAGTTTTATCATTTGGTTATAGTTTTCTATGATCATAGAATCCGTTCCCAAGTCGTCCATAACCGTGGACACGACTTTTCGAAAAGATTATAACCTAGGGTGCACAACTTACCCGCACGTACCAACCGATTCTTAATGCCAAATTATTAGCCATCTTCCTTGGAAGGCCGGCAGAGAGTGGTTGACCATGACCTTTACCTTGCTTTCGCCGAGACCATGAGTCACACACTAGGGAGATGCCGCCGTAACGGGTCAAGTCCCGAAGCCGGTCCCTAATGATGTGTGCGGGGTTCAAGATTACGGATGTCGGGCATCTCTTGTTCCTGTCCACGCTTATCTACCTGTTATGAATGCACCTCATTTACCTCCATTCAAGAACAACCAAGATGCGTATGTCAAATGGAAAGCCCGGACTATGTGACTCATGGAATCCACTAGGGAAGTTAGTTGGTCAAGGGGGTTTCCAGGCCCCCGTGTGGTTGTACGCTCGTCTTGGTTCAAGAGGCGAGAACATCAGGTCCTAATGGTGGCAAGTATGAGACTACAAAAACCACAACCCACGTCGCCTACCATACAATCCTTACCATGTTTATTATTCATCTCTGATCACATCACACATCCTACCATACTAGATTCATTCGCATCTCTGGTGCATCACCTGAATGATCAGCATCAGACCACTAAGCATGGCTAAGCTTGACTGAACTTTGGCACTAGAGATGCTCATAATCCAAACCCTAGTTATGCTAGGATCAGTGGATCAGGTAATATAGTTCACAAAGGAAAACATGCATCAGATAGGATTACTCTATCTACTGATAAGAGACTGTTGAATTGAATGCATATGGCGAGAATGAAATGCTTTGTAAACATAGGATTCATATGTATGAGTGGGGCTTCGCTTGCCTTGTCCGTTTTGGGTAATGCTTTCTATGGCGTTGACTTGACTTTTCGGTTCGGTTCCTATTCGCGAAAAACCAATCACCGGAAAAGGAAAAGCAACACTCAACACATGGCATGTGCAATACTCATACAATATGGATGATATGACAAGTTAAATAGTGTTCAAATGAACCCTAGAATATGCTTGATCATTTTAAACGGGGTCCGAGAGGTCGAAACCCCTAGAACAGGGGATCATCGGAATCACCTGTGGGGTTCAATTGGTTCTTCTAATTAAAATTTCCATCAAAGTTGGTTAACAATGCATGATTATAGCTTAGTTAGATAGGTTTCATTTTTCTGATCATTGTGGTATATTATTTGTATTTTTCTGATTTAAAATGAATTAGTTATGAATTTCTCAAATTTTAATTCATTTTAAATCATTTTTGGAATATTTAAAATAATTTCCAATTTGGGCCCACATGTCATAGATTTAATCATTTCATAAAACATTTACAGAAATTATTAAAACCCCGACAGACAAGGCCCACCTATCATATATTTCTTAAATACAGAAAATATTTACTGAAATTATTAAAGAAAAAGAAAAAGGGACACTCCATCGGCATGATGCATTGCTGATGTCATCACATGGCCAGAAACTTTTCTTACCGCACTAACCCTACCCACACACACTTATAGAGGGGCCCAGTCCACGGTGGATCCACCCGAAGGCCACGTGGGAGCCACGTCGGACTCACCGGCGGTGCGCGGCAGGCGGTGGAAAGGAAAGATGGGAGTAGATGGGCCCTGCCCAGTAAGGTTAGAAATAGTTTTTATTTGCAGATTTCTTTTTCTAATTCTGTTTTTCCTTTTCTCTCTTTTGTATTTCGAATTCAAATCTGTTTTGAATATTTTCAAATTACAGAAACTTTTATATAATATCTGAAAACACTAAGGGCCCTCAACACTATTTGGGCTCCATTTGTTTTGATTATTTTAAAATATAGAAACCATTTGAATGGTTTTGATAGGGAAAATTTTAGAGTTTTGTTTGTGTTTATTTGGTTAAACCAAATTGCAAGTATTATGCATGCATGCAATGCTCAAACATGTCTTATTTATATTACAAAAAAGGTGGTATGTTACAGATCTACCCCACTTACAAGAATCTCGACCCGAGATTCCTACGTTTTAGAAAAGAGGCGGTACTCAGATCGAAGACGATCTTCGTGTTCTCGTGTTGCTTGACTCGAGTGATGAGACCATTGAACTTTAGGAACTTGATGGTTTAACGACAGTCTTGCGCTCATCATCAAGAATCTGACGAGGTATTCTCGGTAAGTTAGATCATCTTGGAGATCCAAAGTTTCATGATCCACACCATGAATGGGATCTTTGAAGCAACGCTTGAGTTGAGATACATGAAAGACATCATGAACCTCTGGAAAATTTGATGGTAGATCCAATTGATAGGCAAGCTCACCCCGCTTGGAGATAATGCGGAAGGGACCAACATAGCGAGGAGCCAATTTGCCTTTGATACCGAATCGATGAACACCCTTCAAAGGAATGACCCGGAGGTAAACTTGACACCAACTTCATAATGAGCATCAAGATGATGACGATCGTAGTTGGTCTTCTGACGGGATTGAGCGGCCTTCAGACGCTCTCGAATTATGCGAACTTGGTCTTCTGCTTCTTGGATCATGTCCGAACCAAAGAATTGTCTTTCCGGTTTCATCATTCAAATTGTTCGACATGTTCTCCGTGAGAATTGGAAAGGTGCCATGCCCAAACTGGATTGAAAACTGTTGTTATAGGATAACTCCGCAAAAGGAAGACATTTATCCTAGTTCTTTCCAAAGGATATGACACACGGTCTAAGCATGTCTTCAAGAATTTGATTTACTCTTTCAGTTTGACCACCGGTTTTAGGATGATAGGCTGTGCTGAAGGAGACATGAGTTCCCATTGCTTGTTGGAAACTTTGCAAGAATTTGGAAGTGAACAAACTTCCACGATCAGACACGATCTTCTTGGGAACACCATGGAGAACGAATATCCGGGATACATATAGCTTTGCCAACTGGATTGCGAATGCTTTCCTAACAGCAAGGAAGTGAGCAACTTTGGATAGTCGATCAACTACTACCCATATGGAATCATTGCCTGCTTGTGTCCTTGGGAGTCCAGTAATGAAATCCATACCAATTTCATCCCATTTCCACTCAGGAATTTTCAACGGTTGCAGAAGTCCAGCAGGCCTTTGGTGTTCAGCCTTCACACGACGGCAAATGTTGCACTCTGCAACAAAGCGAGGGATTTCTGGTTTCATTCCACTCCACCAGGATGAATAGACAGAGGGGATTCATGGGCTTCTATTAGGATTAGATCTTTGATTTTCCGACTGTTTGGAACCACTAGCCGGTTACTGAAGTATAGGATACCTTGATCATTGATGGAGAAACATTTAGCTTCACCACTTGCAACACGTTCTTTGATCTTGGTAACTTCATCATCTTGCTTTTGAGCTTCCTTGATTTGGTCCTCGAGAGAAGATTTTATTTGAAGGTTAGCAAGGAATCCACAAGGAACTACTTCAAGGTTAAGACACTTGATTTCCTCGTAGAGAGAAGGTTGGGCTTGTGAAATCATCAGATTATTACAATAAGACTTCCGACTTAGTGCATCAGCAACGACATTGGCTTTGACGGGTTGATAGTTGAGACCCAAATCATAATCTTTGATGAGTTCCAACCATCGTCTTTGCCTGAGATTCAGATCTGGCTGGGTAAAGAGGTACTTCAGGCTTTGATGATCCTACTAGAGTTCGCAACGGTTAACGATGAGGTAATGTCGCCATTGCTTACGAGCATGAACAACAGCAGCGAGTTCGAGATCGTGGGTTGGATAATTGTTCTCATGTGGCTTCAACTGCCGAGAAGCATAGGCCACTACATGACCATCTTGCATCAACACACAACCAAGCCCTTGGAGAGAAGCATAGGCCACTACATGACAAAATCCTTGCTTGTATCTGTAGGGGTTCGTAGCATGGAAAACAAAAAATTCTACCGCATGCACACAAACAAGCCAAGATCTATCTACTAGATTGTAGCAACGAGTCAATAAAAGCACTCACCCTCGAAGATTCCAAAGCGGTTAACGAGAGCAGATTCTCGTGGGTGATGTAGTCGTACACTTGCCGATCTCAAGATCGCGTAGACGATCCCTCCGGCGCCGTGTTCTGGCAGCGCTTCCACAGTCGGTCACACGTTCGATACTCGATGAAGACCTTCCTCTCCCTTGTTCCAGCAGGCAGTAGACGTTGGTGTGGTGTCGGAAGTAGAGGGAAGATCCCGCAGGGCTTCGCCTAAGCCGGTGCGAGTTATGGTGGATTTAGAGTTTCCCGGTGATCTAGGGTTTAGAAGACCGGGATGAGGAGGAGGTGTCGGCGGTGGCTAGAAGGGCGGACGGCGGCGGTAAGCAAGCATGAATGGCGGCATGCCAGGTGGAGAGGGGTTAGGGCTTGGTGTTTGGGGCAGCCCTCCCCCTCTATTTATGAGAGGGGGGTCAGCCTTGGGAGGGGTGAGTTTGAATCCACTTCCAAACCCAAGTTGAAAGGACTCTTTCCTTCTTCCACTAGGAAACCAATGTTCTAGTTTGACTTTTCAAACCTCCCGTTTGACTTTCAATTTAGAGCTTTAATTCTCTCTCACAAATGACCACACCAAGTGACCAAGGATATGATCCAATCATTCCACTTACCCATGACACATTCATGTACCATTCCCCTTCCGGACCGGTGAACCTTCTAGAACCTTCTAGAACCTCTCCGATGAAAATATCGGAATGTTTCCCAAACTCCGGGATCGGACTTTCCTTATATGAATCTTATTATCCGGACCATTCCGGATCTCCTCGTGATATCCTGGATCCCATCCGAGACTCCGAACAACATTCGGTATCCCTACTAACATTCCATATCTACTAAACAACATCGAATCCTTAAGTGTGTCTCCCTACGGTTTGTGAATTATGCGGACATGACCAAGACACTTCTCCGATCAATAAGAAATAGAGGAGTCTGGAAATTCATATGGCTCCCACATATTTCTACGATTACTTTGCGATCGAATGAACCACGTACATACGATACCATAGTTCAACCTCGTTACCGATAAGTACTCTTTTCTTGTTCCCGTGATATGTAATCCCTTGTGAGCCAGTCACATGCTTGCAAGCTAATTCGATGACATTCCATCGAGAGGGCCCAGAGTATATCTATCCGTCATATGGATGGACAAATCCCACTCTTGATCCATGTGCCTCAACCCATACTTTCCGAACACTCAATGCCACCTTTATAGCCACCCAGTTACGGTGTGGTGTTTGATGTCATCAAAGCATCCTTCCCGTGATGGTGATTAGCATGATCTCATGGTCGAAGGAATTAGGTTACTATGTATCAGAAAGCTTATAGCAAATAGACTATTGAAATGACTTGATCTTTATGCTACGCTTATCTATAGGAGTATGTCCATCATACCATTCTCCTAATGATATGATCTTGTTGTTAATAACATCTCAATGTTCATGATCGAGAAACCACGATCATCTATTAACCAACAAGCTAGTATTACAAAGAGGCTTTACCAGGGACTCTAATCTAGTTTACAAATCACACAAGTATTAATGTTTCCGGTTAATACTGTTATATCATAAATGTAAACATTTATCATAAACACAAAGATATAATAATAACCACTTTTATTATTGCCTCTAGGGCATATCTCCAACATTCTCCCACTTGCACTAGAGTCAACTAATCTAGATTACATGGTAATATACCGAACACCCATGGTGGTTTGGTGTTGGTCATGTTTTGCCCTCGGGAGAGGTTTAGTCAACGAATCCGCCACATTCAGATCTGTGTGGACATGCTCTCGAATAGCATGAAAACGTAGCTTGATATGCTTCAGCTTCTTGTGTGACCTTGTGTAGCATCCCAGTTGTCTAACACCTGTAATGCTACTTGTTCTAGTAATAAAAAGGGCCACTTCCAACATATAATTGTTGCATCATCATCATATCATGCTCATGTCATCATATCCCCTTGCATTTGAGCATCATATAAAACCTATTCTTGTTTGGTTCTTATCTCATGTGCACTATTAATTGTATTTGCCTCTTGATATTGTATTTGGCTCTTGATATGTTGTTAAATGCCCAAGTTGAGTTGGGGGCATATCTCTTAATAACTCCACCACCTTTCTTTCACCACCTTATAATTCCACCATCCAATTAATATGAGCTTGGGTTTTCATTTGAGTTTATCTCTAGCTCATGTTGGTTGGGTGGATTCCAACCATAATCTTTTGCTTGGTCTTATTCCAATTTTGGAGATGCAAAATAATATTGCCATGAAATGACATTGTCTTCACAAGCGTCAGCAGGGCATTAAATATTCTGCATGGGCCATGCAAGTATCATCTTGTGCTTGTCTTGGGTTTTATTTGGTTTTGGGATGGATCCTCTCTAGCCCTATCTCTTCTTTTGGTTTTGGCCATGTTAATCCTGCTTAAAACCTAGCACCTCATCTCTCCCTCTCTCTCTCTCTCTCTCTCTCTTTTTCCTTGTCTTGATCTTGTGTGATCTTGTCTAAGCATGCATGATCAAGTAAAGGACCACTCCCTCTATCCTACCCCTCTCTTAAACCTAAACCCTAGCCACCCCATTCCCCTCTAACCTACACCTAAACCCACCTATTTCAAACCAAACCCTAAGTTTGTTCTATCTTCTCTTCTCTCTAGCTACCTAGCATGGTTACACCATACCATGCCCCCAGCTCTCCACCCCCTCTCTCTACCTGCTGGACCCACCTGGCCGCCCTACCCCACCTAGCTACCACCAAACCAGCCCTAAGGCAAACCCTAGCCCGAGCCTAGCTCCTAACCTAGATAACCCGAGCCTCCCCTTACCTCTCTTGCTCTCCTCTCTGCCACGCAGGTCCCGCCCGAGCTCCTCCTCTCTAGCCCCACCTCGGCAGCCTCCCTCCCGTGCTCACGCCGCCCCTGCCGTGCCTGCCTGGCCCCATGCGTGCACGTGAGGGGAGAGGATAAAGGTGGCCGAAGCCACCTCCCCTCTCCAACACTCCATCCACCCCTCCCTTCGATCCTATCCACCCCACGCCCTCTCTTCCTCGCTAGATCCCTCTCCCAGGGTTGCCCCCTTCCTCCCCTTTCTCTCCCGACAACGCCCCGGCAGCCGACGTCGCCTACCATCTGCACACCGTCGCCTCGCCTTGCTGGTCGTCAAGATCGTCGTGGAAGGAGCCGAGAGTCGAGGACGTTCCCTCGATCGCCTGTCGCGCCGTCGAGGAGAAGCCCGAGCTGGTACCAGCGCCGCCGCAGACAAAACCCTAGCTCCGCCTCGACTGCCGCCGTCACGCTCCTCGGCGATCGCATCGACCGACAGCCTTCCGTGAGTCCCGAACCTCCCGACACCTCCGTCCTCGCCATAGATCACCGTGCGCCGGACCTGCCGAGCGCTCAGCGTCAAGGCGCGTCGCGTTTCTCAGCCGCCGCTCGCGAGCGCCTCACCTAGCCACCTTGCTCCCTCCTAGCAACCTCCCCAGCCAGCCAGTCTTGGCTAGCCCACCACAAGCCGCGACCAGCGTTCGAGCCCGCTCTGCAAGGCGCTTGAAGTTTCCACGATCGCGGCGAAGATCCACATGGCGCCCCTTTGTTTTTGCGAAACCCCGATCTTTTAATCCTCAACCCGCATCCTTCCGCCACCTCACCTGGCGTTTTGCGAAGGCTCACCGGCTTTATGCGCCAACCCGCGCCCTCGGATCGCCCCGTGTCGCGTCTTCACGAGTGACGCTGCGTGGCCCGTAGCCGTGGCCCCACCTGTCTGCTGTAGCTAGGACCCGCCATGTGGAAAAAGGCGCGACAAAGGACTGACCAAAGAACGGCCCCACTCGACAGATCGGCTGCTAGGATAGTCTGAGTAGTAAAACGTTTATTGTTTTCAGTTTAAATTCAAATTTTCAAATTTAGTTGTCAATTCCAATTCAAATATATCTCAGATTTAAATAACTTTTCAAGTGGTAATCCAAATAATATAAACAATATATGTTTCTGAACCAGAAAAATGTGAGGATTTCAAATATGACATTCAAATTGCCTTTTGCACATTTAAAATTCCAAGTTTAATTAAATTACACCAATTGCCACTAGAACTTAAATAATTAATAACTTTTGATTTATAATTCCAAATTTAGCAAATGATATGTCTAAAATGATCAGCTCGACGAGACCTTTCTGTTTATGCTATCCATGACTTCAATTGCAGCATGCATCATATAAAAATATAGGGTACAACAAATGTTATGACAACAAAATGTGATCCAAAACTCCGTTAAAATGTTATTACATGTCTTCCACACCTCACCATGCCATGCTACCTTATTGCCATGTAAATTGTGCATCATTCATCATGGCATGATTGCTTGCTTGACGCATCTTATTCATATGCTTGTGCTCTATATTCATGTTGGCCTTGTTTGTTTGGTTTTTCGGATGACACCTTTGGGTGGGTTATATCAAGAGAACCAGGAGCACTACCCAGATTCGTCCCTCGCTTCAACTGAGTTATCAGGCAAGCACTTCCACATGCTTGCATACATACAGTACCTATTGCCTCTATCTTATTCTTGCATCATTGAGTCGCGATTGCATTAAATCGAATCCCAAGTATGCATAGCCTTTACTTTTACACCCCACCAAGCTTGTTCCTCCATCCCATGAGCCATTACTACAGGAGTTGTTTGAGCCATGCGAGTCGTAGAACAGCATGTGTAGGGTATGTGAGAGTCTGATGGATAACGAGGTACCTAAACAACTTAACCTGAGTAGTAATGGGATAACTAATGAAAGTGGCATCGGTGAGCAATATCCGCTATTTGGTTTTTCCTGCTCACTTGTGTCCCGTAAGACCCCGAGTACTTGATTCCTGTTCCTTGATTTATCGCGCTATCCACATCCGGGAGGTATATGGGACCCCCCTGAGCCAGAGCTTGATTCCGTCTTATTTCTTGGGGCCACAAACTAGTTTGAGGTTTTGTTTACTATCCTGTACTTATGCCATGCTACTGCTTTATTTAAATTGTGCGAGGAGCACATCTTCGCTTAGGAATTGTGACCCGCTTACGTGGTATCGATAGTCCCGTTTGGGGATCTGCTGTCGCCATCACCGCCCCACAAACCTCGGGTCCGTCTCAAGTCACTAACTTCGCTATGGTACTCAAGGGTGGCCTCAAATATTTCAATCTGTGATGGTTCACCGTGAAAGCCTCGTTGGGTTTTGATTTGGTTTTTCCGAGGTTGATCGAGCGTGTGTTGCTATTGGTGCACCCCGCCGGTAAAACTTTCAAAGCCGTGTCCGCGGATATGGACGACTTGGAGCAGCCGATCATAGACAAGCATAACTAAAGTACCGCTTTAATCGACTAAGTAAATTGACTAGTAAATAGTGCAATACTCATGGAATGGTTAATAAAATTGCCAACGGATGGGGGGTTGTTCGTCCGCTTCCTCGTTGGTAAGCGGGGAGGAGGATGGATCTGATGAGATTACCATTATAACTGTTGGTCTTAAATTCACGGACATTCGCCTATCATTGGTTAGGCGGATGGTTAGTGTTTATCTGTAGAACTGCTAAGGTTTATCTTTCACGCAATTCGTCACCCAGGTTGTCCCTTTAGAGGCATTAAGACTTGCGAAAACCCTTAGGGTCTCACACGATAAATTATTGGTTCGGATGAACAGTACCCTCACGATGAGCATCGGGTGGAAGAAGCCGATGATGGGCAACGATCGCTCGTGTAGAGATTCCTGAACGGGATCCATGAGACCTGTAGTTGGGATGTGCTTATTTCTATGGCATCTTATGCCGATTTGCTTCTTATCCGCACTGGATTTTGTTTGCCGCCCGCATGATACTTTCGATGTGTGTTGTATGAGGAAGTATCCTAAAATATTAGATCTATCTAGGTCATTTGAATCTTGCAGCGTTGCTATATATTTCCTTTCTTTCTAGATGGTATGGCTCGATGTACTCTTGTATGGTGGCTTGCATACATACCCACTTGTGTATGTAGTTGATCCTTCGCCGACACGCCGCCAGATAGGTCCCGTTGAGATGGTAGTGGTTGGGACGGCCGAAAGGTCTACCCGTGAGTGGCTTTTGGGGCCCCACCGCATTATTTCAACCACTACCGCTCATCCAGGCTTGTATCTAGGAGTAATTCACCGAGGTAGTTACAATTGGTATCGAGCCATCCCGACCTTCGTGGTTTCACCAAACAGTCGTTGTCGATCTAGCAAATATTTTGGTAGTTATGTATACTAGGGAAAACAAAACGCGAGAGTAGGATCGCTTCCACTTTTCTTCTTACCTCCCACCCACCCTTTTCTCGTAAGGAAGTGCAACGCTTTTCAATCCTCTTCTCAAAATTCAAACTAGGATTCACGTGTTCGGTTTCCGTAGTACCATAGGTGTGTGTGTGTGTGTAATCCTTTGTCTATCTGTTGCATCCAAGTTGTTATCTTATACGCTTTGGTTATCAACTGTTGGTACATTCCATACCGGAAGCTTTTGCAAACCGACGCAATCTATCTTCCTCTTGGTATCCGACGCTATCTTGTTTGGGGTGTTCGCTTCCGTAGTTGTTAATCTTAGGTTCAACATAAGAAGAAGGGTTGGGATATGTGTTCCACTTGTTCATGTGCGGAGTAATGATTTGAGTGCGGGATGGAGTCGACCATACCACTACTCTTATCATTCGCTTTTGTATATTGAATCGGTAGAGTCACTAATCTTGATTCAAGTAATTTTACATCTATTGGTATTTTAATGCCGAAATTTGTGGAATTTTTTTCTTTGATATATTTGTGTACCACTCCTTTTCACCGTCGTGTGCGATATGCTTAATATCTTTTAGGTGCTATGAACTTTGTTGATATTTTAATATCATCTCAGTAAATTGTATCCTTTAATCTTGGTTAATTCCATCTTGGTACTATTTTGGATTATTATCATTCTCCATTATAGTACTGACTTGAGTTTTATATCAATGACAGGATGGCTCCACCACGCCGTACCGAAGAGGACATACCTCCGGAACTGGGCTCAGCGCTGTCAAACATAGCTAATGCTTTGGCAGCAATGCAAGAGAACCAGCAGCACTTTGAGGAGAGCGTCAGGAGAAACGAGTTTGCTCCACTTCCTCCACCTCCCAAGCGAGGAGACATCAAGAGCTTCCTTAAATTCAACCCACGTCAGTTTGATGTTTCTGACCGACCTCTGGACGCGGATGATTGGCTGCGTGAGATCTCAAGGTTGCTCGAGACTGCTGATGTTCCAGAGCAGGAGTGGGTCAAGTGTGCTACTCACCTTCTCAAGGGAGATGCATCTCTCTGGTGGGAGAACTACTTGAAGGCAAGCTGCACTGGGTTCCAGCCTACTTGGGAAAGGTTCACTGCAGCTTTCAAAGAGCAGTTTCTCTCAGAGATTGTAATGGAAAGGATGAAGGAGGCTTTCCTCAACCTGAAGCAGGGAAATGATAACGTCAACACCTATATCAGAACTTCATGAATCTCTCGTTATGGTGGTGATGAGGTATCGATGACAAGAAGAAATGTAAGAGGTTCGTGCAAGGGCTCAATGCGTCGATCAAGTATGCAATCACACATGCAAGGCCGGCAACTTTCCTGGAACTACAGCACACAGCACTGCAAGAGGAGGCAAGCAGGCAAGTGTTTGAGGAGTCCAAGAAACACAACAGGGATGCATCAAGCTCTGCAGTTATGGCAGCTCCTTCTAAGCGGCGTGTCTGGGTTCCTAACACCCCACCGTCGCTCCCGGCTCCACCAAGACCTGCGAGTTTCACGTCAAGGCCACCAAACTTCACCACTGCGGCTCCCAGGGGCTACAACCACCACTACCCTGGAGCGCCTGGCGGAGTCCTCGATACTCGCCCACGTCCACTGGTGCACGCTTCGTGTGGAGATCCTGGACATCAAACTGAACTGTCCGATGAAGAACAAATCTCTCCTCCACCCCGCCAAGATCTCGCAACAAGCTCTCCTTCGTTCGTGCACCACCGCCTCGGGCTCTCAACATCAACACCAAGCCCGGTCTGCGGTTGTTCGTGCAGCTAATCGTCAACGCCGCTCAAAGTGAGCATGCACCGAGTTGTGATGGGTATGCTTCCGTTAACTCGCCTCGCACGAGTTTTGTTCGATTACGTGCATCGCATTCTTTTGTCTCGCATAAGTTTGCACAAGAGCATAACTGATAGGGTTCCTTTATCACGCCAAATGCGGTGGTGCTATCTCGTTCAAACATGAGGGCTGCTCATATCGCCATGGCAATCAGATTGAGATTGGTGGTTCTTCATTCTTCGCTTCTTTAATTCTTCCGGCAACTCGACATTGATGTCATCTTGGGCATGGATTGGTTGACAAGAATGCAATGTGATTGATTGTTTGAACGCCGGTGTCTCTAAGATTCCTCAAGGCCATATAGTCTTTTCTCCAAGTCGACTCCTGCTGTCCAGCTCTTTTCCTTGGCGGCTCAATGATGATGCTATGGAAGCCATTCAGAGTGTACCAAGGTCCGTGAGTTCCAGATGTCTTTCTGAAGAGTTGCGGGTATGCCTCCGGATCGCGAGGTTGAATTCGTGATTGAGCTTGAACTCGAACGGCTCCTATCTCCAAGCGGCCATATAAAATGGGTCCTTCCGAGTTGGTGAACTCAAACGACAACTTGATGAACAAGAGAAGTTGGGTTTCATTCAACACAAGACTTCGCCTTGGGGTAGCCCAACAATCTTTGTGAAGAAGCGTGATGTAACCGATAGGCTATGTTGACTACCGGCTCAATGCTAAAACCATCAAGAACAAATATCCTCTCCCACGGATAAATGATCTTTTGATCACCTAGCGTGAGCTGGTGTTCTCTAAGTTGGACTTGAGAAGTGGTTATCACCAAATCAAGATTCGAAAGAAGATGTGCCCAAAACAGCTTTCACCACCCGCTATGGCCTGTATGAGTACACGGTCATGTCTTTCGTCTCACCAACGCACTGCTACCTTCTCGAGGTCGATGAACTCCGCTTTCATGGAGTACCGGATAAGTTTGTTGTGGTATATCTGGATGACATTCGTCTATTCCAAGTCTAAGGAGGAGCATGAAGAACACCTGCGGTGTGTCCTAAACAAGCTTCGTGAGAACCGCTTGTATGCAAAGTTCTCAAAGTGTGAGTTTTGGCTACCTGAAGTAACATACCTGGGTCATGTTATCTCTGCCAAGGGCATTGCAACAACCCGAAACCGTGAAGACAATAGTTGAATGGCTTCCTCCTGTGAATGTCAAGGAAGTGCGGAGTTTTCTTGGTTTGGCTAGCTATTGCCGTCGCTTTGTTCAGAACTTCTCGAAGATAGCGAAGCCTCTTACCGATCTCCTCAAGAAAGGCAAGAAGTACCTATGGACTCCTGCATGTCAAGAAAGTTTTGAGACACTCAAAGAGAAGCTCACTTCCACGCCAGTCTTGGTTCCTCTGGATACATCTAAGCCTTTCCAGATATTCTGTGACGCTTCTTTGCAAGGATTGGGTGCGGTCCTTATGCAAGAGAAACAGGTGGTTGCTTATGCCTCTCGTCAGTTGAAGACGCATGAGATCAACTATCCCACACATGACCTCGAGCTAGCAAAGCTTGTCTTTGCTTTGAAGCTATGGAGGCACTACTTGCTTGGTAAACCGTGATATCTTCTCGACCACAAGAGTTTGAAGTATATCTTCACACACTGATCTCAACCTTCGCAAAGGAGATGGATCAAGCAATCAATGACTTTGATGTGACCATCAACTACACCGCAAAGCAAATG
Source organism: Avena longiglumis (assembly GCA_030063025.1). Taxonomy (NCBI): domain Eukaryota; kingdom Viridiplantae; phylum Streptophyta; class Magnoliopsida; order Poales; family Poaceae; genus Avena; species Avena longiglumis. Next base: position 69,025,783 of record CP125976.1, on the reverse strand, counting down.
TCATGGCGATGCGCTTAGCCAGAAGCTTATGTCAACAACCTCATGGTGGAAGAGCAACAGCCTCTCTTGCGAGGAATTCCGTCGACTCAACTCGAAATTGTGGAACAAGGACATCTCCCGAACCTTCGCTACTCCTCTCTTGGAAGAACAGATTCGCCTCGACTTGGTGATCCGCACACCAAAAAGCTCATCTCTAAGCTTGACCTTCCGAAGTATGAGTCCTTCCACGTTGATGATCAAGGCACGCTTTTCGTTGAACACCGGATGTTGGTTCCAAACTACCCGGGTCTGCGAGACCAAGTTCTCAAGGAGGCGCATGATTCGGTTCTTTCCATCCATCCTGGCAGCACAAAGATGTACATGGACTTGAAAACACAATACTGGTGGCCTGGGTTGAAACGGTATTGTGCCAAGTATGTCTCGAATGTGATGTTCGCCAGAGTGAAGGCCGCCCATCGAAACCATTTGGTCTTCTACAGCCATTGAAACCTCCTAATGGAAATGGGAGAAAGTAGAGATGGACTTCATCACGGCTTTCCAAGGTCGCAGGGCAACAATGCAATTTTTGTTGTCATCGACAGCTTTCTAAAGTGGCTCATTTCTTCCCAAATAAGGAAACAATTCGGAATTCAGCTATTGAGCTCTATATCAATGTAATTGTCTCTCTGTAGGGGTTCCACTTGAAATCAGTTCGCACCGTGGGAGCATCTTCACCTCAAAGTTCGGGAGAGTTTCCAAAAGCTTTGGGAACAAAGTTGAACTTCAAAGATCGCTACCACCCTCAGTCGCAAGGACAGGTTGAAAGGATCAATCAGATTCTGGAGGATATGCTTCGGGCTTGCGTCATCTCGTTTGGCATGAAGTGGGAGGAATGTCTTCCATATGCCGAATTCTCCTACAACAACAGCTTCCAGAAGAGTCTGAAGATGGCACCATTTGAGGCTCTCTATGGTCGCAAGTGCAGAACTCCGATTGGTTGGTCAGGTGCAGGAGAAAGAATCTGGTTTGTCCCTGACATTGTGACTCATGCAGAAGAGAAGGTGCATATCATTCTGGAGAACCTGAAGATTGCCCAGAGTCGTCAGAAGAGCAACTATGACAGGAAACACACGGATATGGTATATGCCCCTGGTGATCTCGTCTACCTTCGTGTCACTCCCATGAGAGGAACACACCGCTTTGGTATCAAGGGAAAGTTGGCTCCTAGATACATCGGTCCTTTCAAGGTTCGTGATAGAAGAGGAGAAGTTGCGTATGCCCTGGAGCTCCCGGAAAAACTCAAAGTCCATGATGTTTTCCACATCTCTCAGCTCAAGAAGTGCTTCAAAGATCCGGCAGACCGTGGATCATGAGCTAATCGATCTCCAAGAAGACTTGTCTTATCAAGAACACCCCACCAAAATCCTTGAGACCGCAGAACGAAGGACTCGCAACAAGTCCATCAAGTTCTGCAAGGTGCAGTGGTCACACCATTCTGTTGATGAAGCCACATGGGAGCGTGAAGATGAACTCCGTGCCAACCATCCTTCTCTCTTTGTGTCTTCTTCTTCTTCCTAGAATCTCGGGGCGAGATTCCTTTTTAGTGGGGGAGAGTTGTAGCATCCCAGTTGTCTAACACCTGTAATGCTACTTGTTGTAGTAATAAAAAGGGCCACTTCCAACATATAATTGTTGCATCATCATCATATCATGCTCATGTCATCATATCCCCTTCCATTTGAGCATCATATAAAACCTATTCTTGTTTGGTTCTTATCTCATGTGCACTATTAATTGTATTTGCCTCTTGATATTGTATTTGGCTCTTGATATGTTGTTAAATGCCCAAGTTGAGTTGGGGGCATATCTCTTAATAACTCCACCACCTTTCTTTCACCACCTTATAATTCCACCATCCAATTAATATGAGCTTGGGTTTTCATTTGAGTTTATCTCTAGCTCATGTTGGTTGGGTGGATTCCAACCATAATCTTTTGCTTGGTCTTATTCCAACTTTGGAGATGCAAAATAATATTGCCATGAAATGACATTGTCTTCACAAGCGTCGTAGGCATTAAATATTCTGCATGGGCCATGCAAGTATCATCTTGTCATTTTGGGTTTTATTTGGTTTTGGGATGGATCCTCTCTAGCCCTATCTCTTCTTTGGTTTTGGCCATGTTAATCCTGCTTAAAACCTAGCACCTCATCTCTCTCTCTTTTTCCTTGTCTTGATCTTGTGTGATCTTGTCTAAGCATGCATGATCAAGTAAAGGACCACTCCCTCTATCCTACCCCTCTCTTAAACCTAAACCCTAGCCACCCCATTCCCCTCTAACCTACACCTAAACCCACCTATTTCAAACCAAACCCTAAGTTTGTTCTATCTTCTCTTCTCTCTAGCTACCTAGCATGGTTACACCATACCATGCCCCCAGCTCTCCACCCCCTATCTCTACCTGCTGGACCCACCTGGCCACCCTACCCCACCTAGCTACCACCAAACCAGCCCTAAGGCAAACCCTAGCCCGAGCCTAGCTCCTAACCTAGCTAACCCGAGCCTCCCCTTACCTCTCTTGCTCTCCTCTCTGCCACGCAGGTCCCGCCCGAGCTCCTCCTCTCTATCCCCACTGGCGCCTCCCTCCTGCTCACGCCACCGCTGCTGCTCGGCCCCATGCAGACGTGAGGGAGGATAAAGGTGGCCGGCCACCTCCCTCTCCAACACGCCATCCACCCTCCTTCGATCCTATCAACCCCACCCTCTCGCCTCGCCAGATCCCTCTCCTGTGGTTGCCCCTTCCTCCTTTCTCCCGACAACGCCCGGCGGTAACCGACGCCACCATCTCGCACACCCGCCGCTTGCTGGTCAATTGCTCGTGGAAGGAGCCGAGGAGTCGAGGACGCCTCCGCATCGCCCGTCTGCCGTCGAGGAGAAGCCCTGCACGCCGGTACCGCCGCAGACAAACCTAGCTCCGCCGCCGCCTTCGCCGCCGTCCGCCGCCTCGCCAGATCATCACCGACAGCCTTCCGGTGAGTCCCGAACCTCCTCGACACCTCTCCCTCGCCAGATCACCGTGCGCCGACCTAGCGTCGAGCGCTCTGCGTCGGCGTGCGCGGCGTTCTCCGTCGCTGCGCCATGGCGCCTCACCTAGCCACCTTGCTCCCTCCTAGCAACCTCCCGAGCCAGCCGTCTTGGCTAGCCCCACCAAGACGCGACCCGCGTTCGAGCTTCACGTCTTGCGAAGTTCCGTCGGATCGCGGCGACGAAGATCCATGATGGCGCCTTTGTTTTTGCAAAACCCCGATCTTTTAATCCTCAACCCGCATCCTCCGCCTGCACCTTTCACCTGGGCGTTTTGCGAAGGCTCCTGGGCTTTATGCGCCTCAACCCGCCCTCGGATCGCCCGTGTCGCGTCACTTGAGTGGCGTGCGTGACTCCGCTTATAGCCGGCCCCACCGTCGCTGCGTCAGAGCTAGGACCCGCCATGATGGAAAAGGTGCGGCCTTTGACTGACTCAAAGAACGGCCCCACTCGACAGATCGGCTAGGATAGTCTGAGTAGTAAAACGTTTATTGTTTTCAGTTTAAATTCAAATTTTCAAATTTAGTTGTCAATTCCAATTCAAATATATCTCAGATTTAAATAACTTTTCAAGTGGTAATCCAAATAATATAAACAATATATGTTTCTGAACCAGAAAAATGTGAGGATTTCAAATATGACATTCAAATTGTCTTTTGCACATTTAAAATTCCAAGTTTAATTAAATTACACCAATTGCCACTAGAACTTAAATAATTAATAACTTTTGATTTATAATTCCAAATTTAGCAAATGATATGTCTAAAATGATCAGATCGACGAGACCTTTCTGTTTATGCTATCCATGACTTCAATTGCAGCATGCATCATATAAAAATATAGGGTACATCAAATGTTATGACAACAAAATGTGATCCAAAACTCCGTTAAAATGTTATTACCTGTCTTCCACACCTCACCATGCCATGCTACCTTATTGCCATGTAAATTGTGCATCATTCATCATGGCATGATTGCTTGCTTGACGCATCTTATTCATATGCTTGTGCTCTATATTCATGTTGGCCTTGTTTGTTTGGTTTTTCTCGGATAGACACCGGCGGGGTTATATCAAGAGAACCGGGAGCACTACCGGATCCGTCCCTCGCTTCAAGCGAGTTATCGTGCAAGCACTTCCACATGCTTGCATACATACAGTACCTATTGCCTCTATCTTATTCTTGCATCATTGAGTCGCGATTGCATTAAATCGAATCCCAAGTATGCATAGCCTTTACTTTACACCCCAAGCTTGTTCCTCCATCCCATGAGCCATTACTACAGGAGTTGTTTGAGCCATGCGAGTCGTAGAACAACATGTGTAGGGTATGTGAGAGTCGATGGATAACGAGGTACCTAAACAACACTTTGAGTAGTAATGGGATAACTAATGAAAGTGGCATCGGTGAGCAATATCCGCTATTTGGTTTTCCTGCTCACTTGTGTCCGTAAGACCCCGAGTACTTGATTCCTGTTCCTTGATTTATCGCTATCCACATCCGGAGGTATATGGGACCCCTGAGGCGAGCTTGATTCCGTCTTATTTCTTGGGGCCCACAAACTAGTTTGAGGTTTTGTTTACTATCCAAGACTTATGCCATGCTACTTTATTTAAATTGTGCGAGGAGCACCTGTCTTGTTAGGAATTGTGACCCGTTCGTGGTATCGATAGTCCCGTTTGGGGATCTGCATCGTTCTACCGCCCAACAAACCTCGGGTCCGTCTCAAGTCAGCTAACCGTTCTGGGTGTACTCAAGGGTGGCCCCGAAATATTTCTAAATCCTGTGATGGTTCATCGTGAAAGCCTCGTTGGGTTTTGATTTGGTTTTAGAGGTTGATCGGCGTGTGTTGCTATTGGTGCACCCCGGCCGGGTAAAACTTTCTAAAAGCCGTGTCCGCGGATATGGACGACTTGGAGCACAGTTTCTCGATCATAGACAAGCATAACTAAAGTACCGCTTTAATCTGACTAAGTAAATTGACTAGTAAATAGTGCAATACTCATGGAATGGTTAATAAAATTGCCAACAGATGGGGGGTTGTTCGTCCGCTTCCTAGTTGGTAAGCGGGGAGGAGGATGGATCTGATGAGATTACCATTATAACTGTTGGTCTTAAATTCACGGACATTCGCCTATCATTGGTTAGGCGGATGGTTAGCGTTTATCTGTAGAACTGCTAAGGTTTATCTTTCGCTGCAATTGCGTCACCCCAGGTTGTGTCCCCTTTAGAGGCATTAAGACTTGCTGAGTACCCTTAGGGTCTCACACGATAAATTATTGGTTCAGATGAACAGGTACCCTCACGGGCGGATCTTTGGGTGGAAGAAGCCGATGATGTGGGCAACGATCGTTCGGTGTAGAGATTCCGGGAACGGGGATCCATGAGACCTGTAGTTGGGATGTGCTTATTTTCTATGGCATCTTATGCCGATTTGCTTCTTATCCGTACTCGGATTTTGTTTGCCGCTTCCGCATGATACTCTGATGTGTGTTGTATGAGGAAGTATCCTAAAATATTAGATCTATCTAGGTCATTTGAATCTTGCCGTATGGCGTTGCTATATTTCCTTTCTTTCTAGATGGTATGGCTCTGATGTACTCTTGTATGGTGGCTTGCATACATACCCACTTGTGTATGTAGTTGATCCCTTCGCCTGGATTCACGCCGTATAGGTCCCGTTGAGATGGTAGTGGTTGGGACGGCCGAAAGGTCTACCCGTGAGTGGCTTTTGGGGCCCCACCGTACTATTTCAACCACTACCGCTCATCCAGGCTTGTATCTAGGAGCGTAATTCACCGAGGTAGTTACACCTTGGTTCTTGCACATTGGCTATGGCGCCCATGTTATCACAATAGATAGACATTGGATCCAGCGCACTTGGAACCACACCGAGCTCTGTAATGAACTCCTTCAACCATACCGCCTCTTGTGAAGCCTCCGAAGCATCTATGTATTCCGATTCAGTTGAAGATCTCGCCACAACGCTTTGCTTTGCACTCCTCCAGCTAATTGCTGCACCATTCAAAGTAAATACGTATTCAGATTGTGATTTAGAATCATACGGATCGGTGTTCCAACTAGCATCGGTGTAACCATTAAGAACGAGTTGTTCATCACCTCTATAAGAAAGAACCATATCCTTAGTTCTTCTCAAGTACTTAAGGATGTTTTTGATCGCTGTCCAATGATCCACTCCTGGATCACTTTGATATCTGCTAGTCAAACTAACAACATATGCAATGTCGGGTCTAGTACATAGCATGGCATACATAAGAGATCCTATGGCTAAGGCATAGGGAGTCTTACTCATCCTTTCTCTATCTTCTGTCGTTGCAGGACTTTGAGTGTTACTCAAGGTCGTATTGGGCAACATGGGCAAGAACCCTTTCTTGCTATCTTCCATTCCAAACCTCTTTAGAACTTTGTCCAAATATGTACTCTGTGACAATGATATTAGGCGTCTCGATCTATCTCTATAAATATTTATGCCTAATATGTAAGCTGCTTCGCCAAGATCTTTCATTGAAAAACTATTATTCAAATAATCCTTAACACTATTAAGAAGGTCTACATCATTCCCAATTAACAATATGCCATCTAAATATAGTATTAAGAATGCTACATAGCTCCCACTCACTTTCTTGTAATTACAAGCTTCTCCATAAGTTTGTATACAACCAAAGCTTTTGATCACCTTATCAAAACGTTGATTCCAACTCCGGGATGCTTTCTTCAATCCAGAAATGGACCATTGAAGTTTGCATACCTTGTTAGCATCTTTAGGATCGACAAAACCTTTGGGTTGTACCATATACATGTTGGAGATATGCCCAAGAGGCAATAATAAAGTGGTTATTATCATATCTTCATACTTATGATAAATGTTTACATACCATGCTATAATTGTATTAACCGGAAACATTAATACTTGTGTGATTTGTAAACATAAAGAGTCCTAGTAAAGCCTCTTGTTAAACTAGCTTGTTGGTTAATATATGATCATGGTTTCTGATCATGAACATAGAGATGTTATTAACAAGGGTCATATCATTAGGAGAATGATATGATGGACATACTCCTATAGTTAAGCGTAGCATAAAGATCAAGTCATTTAATATAGTTCATTTGCTATAAGCTTTCTGATACATAGTAACCTAATTCCTTCTACCATGAGATCATGCTTATCACCATCACCGGAAGGATGCTTTGATGACATCAAACACCACACCGTAAATCGGGTGGCTATAAAGGTGGCATTGAGTGTTCGGAAAGTATGGGTTGAAACACATGGATCAAGAGTGGGATTTGTCCATCCATATGACAGATAGATATACTCTGGGCCCTCTCGGTGGAATGTCATCCAATTAGATTGCAAGCATGTGACTGGCTCACAAGGGATCACATATCACGGGAGCGAGAAAAGAGTACTTATCGGTAACGAGGTTGAACTAGGTATGCGAGAATCGAAGCGATCAAAACCTCGGATAAGTAAAATATCGTGAGACAAAGGGAAATTGGTATCGTATGTAAGTGGTTCATTCGATCGCAGTAATCGTAGAAATATGTGGGAGCCATATGAATTTCCAGATTCCTCTATTGGTTATTGATCGAAGTGTCTCGATCATGTCGCATAATTCACGAACCATAGGAGACACATAAGGATTCGATGTTGTTGAGTAGTTATGAATGATGAGTAAGAGACCGAATGTTGTTCGGAGTCTTGGATGGGATCCGGGATATCACAAGGAGATCCGGAATGGTCCGGAGAATAAGATTCATATAAGGAAAGTCCTGTTTCGGAGTTGGGGAATGATTCTGGTGTTTTCATTGGGAATGTTCTAGAAGGTTCCGAAAGGTCCGGCACTCCGGAGGGGAAGGGTACATGAATGTGTCATGACAAGTTGGAATGGTTGCATCATGTACTAGGTGTCATCGCTGAGCAAAATAAAGGGATAAATCAAATCCTAGTTTGAAAAGTCAAACGCCAATTTGAAAAGTCAAACGGCAAGTTTGCTTGGTGGAGGGAGAGTAGGAAACCTACTTGGGGAGGAAGTCCCACTCCCTCCACCCGCCGGCCAAGGAGGAGGAGTTGGAGTAGGACTCCCTCCTCCTAGCCGCCTCCTCCCACCTATAAAGAAGGCAGGGTGCCCTCCCTACACAAAACCCTAGATCCTGGCGCCTCACAAGTCTGCTGCCGCTAGGGTTTCCTCCCAACTCGCCGAGTTGGGGCTCTCCCAAGCCTGGCAGCCAAGCTTCCTCCCTTGGTGCCTCTAAACCCTAGATCGCCAAGGCCTCTCTCATAGTCCACCATACTCGCTCCGGCAAGGCGAAGCCTGCGAGATCTCCTCTACTTCGGTACCACGCTGTCGTCTTGGGAATCGCGAGAGAGTGCTACAACCTCCGCACTGTTGGAACAAGGAGAGGAAGGTCTTCATCGAATCGAACATGTGACCGATTGGAAGCGCTGCGGAACGCAGCGCCGGAAGGATCATCTCTACGCGATCTTGAGATCGGCAGATCGACTACATCACCCACGAGAATCTGCTCTCGTTAACCGCTTTGGAATTTTCGAGGGTGAGTTCCTCTATCGACTCGTTGCTACAATCTAGTAGATAGATCTTGGCTTGTTTGTTTGCATGCGGTAGAAATTTTTTGTTTTCCATGCTACGAACCCCTAAAGTGGTATCAGAGCCGTGTCTATATGCAGATCTATTGCATGAGTAGAACACAATGGTCATTGTGGGCGTTGATGCTTTTGTTGTCGATTGCTTCTTGTGTACTTTGCATCTTGCGGGATGATGGGATGAAGCGGCCCTGGCTAACCTTACATGACATCGTTCATGAGACTTGCTCCACGCTTGACATGCAACTTGTATTGCATAAGTGGCTTTCTTGGTGCTGTTTTCTCCCAACATAGTTAAGATTCAATTTACAACGGGTGATTGACAATACTAGTATCAATGTTGTGGTTCTTGTTCGTAAGTTAGAACGACACTTACTGAAAGCCCCAAACCACGTAAAACATGCAAAGAAAATTAGAGGCGTCTAACTTTGTTTTGCAGGGGTGTGCTGTGGTGTGATATGGCCATGATTGTGATTATATATGATGTATGCAATGTTCCTTATTGTAAGTAGGCAACCGGCAGGAGCCATATGGTTGTTTCCATTAAGTCATGCATGTCTATTATTCAAAGTAGTTGTAATAGTTGATGCTGGTGGAAGACAACCATGAAGCGGCTCCATTGACCTTGACGCCACACCGGTGATGATGGAGATGATGTTCGTGCTTCAAGATGGAGATCGGAAGCACAAGAAGAAAGGCCATATAATATCACATATTATGAATTGCATGTGATGTTAATCCTTTTATGCATCTTGTATTGCTTAGTTCACGACGGTAGCATTATAAGATGATCCCTCAAGCACACAATTTCAAGTTTTAAAGTGTTCATACTTATTAAGCACCGTTGCTAAAGCTCGTTGTTTCGAAGCACCACATGATGATCGGGTGTGTTAGATTCTGCGAGTGTATACAACATGAGAAAGCCAGATTTGCTCATGCGGAAGCTAAGGTTTGATCTTGACGAGCCTAGCATGTACAAACATGGTCTCGGAACACGGATCACCGAAAGGTAAAGCATGAGTCATATAGTAGATATGATGAACATGTTGATTGTTCGCCATTGAAGCTACATCAACTCTCGTGATGATCGGTTTTGATGTTGTGGATTTGGTTCGTGTGATCACTAAAACAATGTGAGGGATATTGTTTTGAGTGGGAGTTCAACAACAATATGATTAAAAGTTGAACACTATTTATCATAAATTAAATCAAAGTGAATTTGCATAGTTGTTGTAGTCATTGGCATCCGTTTACCACCTTGCGCTTAGTTTTAATTGAGATGATAGAACTATAGAATTCTGGTTAGTTACTTTACGAACTGGTATCGTATTGTTTTTGAAGTGTTAATCTAAAGTTTAAAAGTCCCATTGCAAACTTTCAGTAAGTTTCGGTTACTCCATGAAGTTTAATAGTTGGTATTAAATCAAGAGTAACAATTCCAGTGTTAGTATATAAGTATCATGTTTATCTTCATGATTCTTGATATTCAAAGGATTGTCTTAATATCAAGGTTATCTAGGATCTGAAAGAGTTGTTTCAGAAACCATGATGTGTGGAAGATATTGTGATATCTGAAACGAAGTTTTGGTTGCAACATGATAGATTATAATATGGCAAAAGTCATGTTTTCATATTTGATGAGAATTTGCAAAAGGTTGGAGACACTAGTTGTCCTAATCCTCCAAAAGGTTTTGGAGAGCAACATTATACTCGCGATTCACCGTTATAAGCTAAAGTAGCTTGATCATGAATAATTCCATAAGAAGGGTGAATATTTGATGTAGGCAAAATGTTTACTACACCAAGAGATTACTAAAGAAAGGAATTTGAAAGAACACCAAACATTTGATGATGGTGATCTACTTCAAAGTGCAAGTCCAAAGACATTAGTATTTAACTATACACGCTTTGGACTATGTGTCATGTATATGGCTCCACTATTGATGTTGATAGATTCTTTCAAACAGAAAAATAAATACTGAAAGAGAATATCATAAATATATGGAAGAAAAGAAAAGACTAGAATTGTTCATCTTAGGTATATAGAGGATATACGCGTTATGGCTGTATTCTTTGCTTGTTAAATAATGTGGTTCTTAAGTATTGGATGCTGAATTTGTTGGTATGAATCGTCATACAAAACAACAGAATTCATGAACTACAATGGCCTAAGTAACTAGCAAAACAATATGTGATGATGTTCATCAAGAACAAATAAAGGGTTATTGTGCTGCTTGTTGAACATCAAAGCTTGCCTTCAAGATTTGTTTTATCAGGTGTTATGAGAACAAAAGGGTTGTTCAAATAATTGCTGTAATCCATAAAAGATGGATGATTTACAAATCTCGTTGGAAAAATCACATCCATAAAACTAGTGCTAAAAATGTCAAAAAACAAATTGATTGAAAGATCACTTAGGAAGTGACATCGCCGTTTAAATTATATTGGAAAGAAAACATGAAGAAACTCCATGTGGATGGAATTTTGGAGTCCTTTTGATTTTGATCAAATGGCCATGAAACTTTCCTAGAGATAATTAAAACTTCGTTCATAGGCCAAAAGGGAACGAATGACTAGCTTATTGGAACTTGTACATATTGTTGTATAAAGTCCATTTTGTGTAGTCAAGAGCGATGGTTTTCAACTTCATATGCTTTCTCCGACAATTTAAGTGAATATATGAATATTTACTTAATAAGGATGAAGTATGAAACATTTTAAAAGTTCAAAGACTTTCAAGATGAAGTGCAAAATCATTGTAACAAGAATATAAATAGTTTATGATAAGATCATAAAGGAAGATATTTAAGTTACAAGTTTAGCATGATACCTAAGATTTAAGGAATCGTTCGATGGATTTGCATTTCCCGAAACACCATAAGAGTATGGAGCGTTTGAGATATGTAATTAAACCTTGTTTGACATGGTAAGATCAAAGGTGTAATTCATAAAACTGCCATTATATTTTAAAGATTAAAAGCTTTAGAGACTACTTTTTCCACTAAAAAGAGCTCCATCATAATCCGTTGAAATGACACCATATAAAGTTATGGTTTGGGATAAAACCCAAGTTGTCCTTTCTTAAACATTTGTATGCTTTGCATAAGAAAGATGTTTGCAACCAAAGTCGGATGAACCTGTCTTTGTATGTTATTTGAATAAGCATTAAGTATTCCTCCATAACACAGGAGACAAAAGTGTTTGTCGCTTAGAACGTCAAGTTTCTTTGAGAAAGAAACTTTCCGTGAAAAGTTAAGTGGGAGGACAATAGAACTTTGATAAGATTAAAAGAACCTTAGCTATAAGTGCAAAGTTGCGCAGCACCGAAAAGTGTTCCGGAGGCAACAACAATGCTCATGGCTCACGTGCCTCAAAGGTTGTGGTCACAGAGATCTAAGTTCCTATTGAAATCAAGTAGGTCGGGTAAACAATCAAATACCAAGATTTGAGGGTTGAATCATTATTTGAAAATAATGAACAGACTACATGCAAAGAAGCGATGATGGGCCCTGACTCCATAAAATGGCTTGAAGACATAAAATCCGTGATAGTTACATACACGAGAAATCAAGTTTTGAACTTGAAGGACCCTCGAGAAAGGTGTAAGACCTTAAAGTTGTGTTTGGATCTATAAAACAGACATGGATGTTTCACATCTCTGAAATAGTCGACATGTTGGGAAAGAGTTCACAACAATTGACCATAACAAGATTTGATCTTTCATAGCGATATTTAGTCTAGACGGATTAATGTAGCAACCACTACATATAATTTTGTTATGTGGTAGTAGAATAAACAAAACAAGTTATTCTAATAGAATTGTTACCTAGGAAATGTGCATAACACGGTCCATAGGGTTTTGTTAATTCAAAGGATGCTGAAAGCATATGCAAACTTCAATGGTTGAAGTAAGCATCGCGGAGTTGGAATCTTCACTATGATGAAACTGTTAAAGGAGTTTAATTTCGTCGGAGACGATGAAGATGCTTGCATTTGCAAGAAATTAAGTGGGAGCGCTAAGACATGTTTCTAATACATTATGTAGAAGACATATTGTTGATTGGAAATGATGTATCTTTTATTAACACAAGATAAGAATTTCATCTCGATGAAAGACTTAGGCAAAACCCAAATATTTGGCATCAATAGACGCTAATATGGTTGTGCTGAAAGTACATAGATGATGTGTTGAATGAGTTCAATATAGAAACTACAAGAAAGGTTCTTGTCACACAGAAAGGATTGAATGATTTCAATATTGATGATATATTCAAGTGTATTGACACTGGGTAAGTGAAACAAAGATTCAAGTATAGATTGATACTTGATGTATGAAATCACAAAGAGTATTTATATCAATCATACTGTGATATGTACAAATCCAGATGTGTCCTATACTCTAAATGTTATGAGCATATACCAGAATGATTCATAAGATGATAATTGGACAATAGTAAGGATATTCTTATGATCTTTTGGAAGAACTAAGAGTATATTATTTGTAGCAGTGACAAATAGATGGTTAGTTCATTGTAAAAGTACTACATTGATACTAGTTTTGTCACAAAGTACAAATTAAGTTTATCTCAATCTAAACTAAGGGTGGCACAATATAATGGAAAGTAAGTTCCATAATGGATTTGGATGAGTTCCAAAGTTAAGACATTGTGATAGATACTACAACAAAAGAGGGCTAAGTATATATCTAATATTATAACAGCTAAAGAGGGCATTTGTGTCCATTAGTTTTTTTATCAAACTAGGTATAGTTCACAGCGGGATAATACTATGAAGATATATTGTACGACAATTTTATCAACATGTTTTAAACCCCAAAGAACTAAAGGTCTCACCAAAGGACCAAATTTATACAAAGCCATCTCATTAGAGAATGAGTGATGCGTAGAGACGCAAAGACATGCAATTACACACGGACCTGGAAGTGTCAGATCCAGGAGATCGATTGACCACTAGCAATCGTGTACATACGACACCGTAAAGCCATAGGTGTTGAATACACAAGGTGCGAAACTAGATTATTGACTCTAGTGCAAGTGGGAGGCTGTTGGAGATATGCCCAAGAGGCAATAATAAAGTGGTTATTATCATATCTTCATACTTATGATAAATGTTTACATACCATGCTATAATTGTATTAACGGAAACATTAATACTTGTGTGATTTGTAAACATAAAAGAGTCCCTAGTAAAGCCTCTTGTTAAACTAGCTTGTTGGTTAATATATGATCATGGTTTCCTGATCATGAACATAGAGATGTTATTAACAACATGGTCATATCATTAGGAGAATGATGTGATGGACATACTCCTATAGTTAAGCGTAGCATAAAGATCAAGTCATTTAATATAGTTCATTTGCTATAAGCTTTACGATACATAGTAACCTAATTCCTTCGACCATGAGATCATGCTTATCACCATCACTTTGGAAGGATGCTTTGATGACATCAAACACCACACCGTACGGGTGGCTATAAAGGTGGCATTGAGTGTTCGGAAAGTATGGGTTGAAACACATGGATCAAGAGTGGGATTTGTCCATCCATATGGCGGATAGATATACTCAGGCCCTCTCGGTGGAATGTCATCCAGTTAGCTTGCAAGCATGTGGTGGCTCACAAGGGATCACATATCCTTTGGAGCGAGAAAAGAGTACTTATCGGTAACAAGGTTGAACTAGGTATGCGAGATCTGAAGCGATCAAAACCTCGGATAAGTAAAATATCGTGAGACAAAGGGAAATTGGTATCGTATGTAAGTGGTTCATTCGATCGCAAAGTAATCATAGAAATATGTAGAATATATGAATTTCCAGATTCCTCTATTGGTTATTGATCGGAGAAGTGTCTCGATCATGTCCGCATAATTCACGAACCGTAGGGAGACACACTTAAGGATTCGATGTTGTTGAGTAGTTATGGAATGATGAGTAAGAGACCGAATGTTGTTCGGAGTCTTGGATGGGATCCGGGATATCACAAGGAGATCCGGAATGGTCCGGATAATAAGATTCATATAAGGAAAGTCATGTTTCGGAGTTGGGGAATGATTCCGGTGTTTTCATCGGGAATGTTCTAGAAGGTTCCGGAAGGTCCGGCACTCCAGAGGGAAAGGGTACATGAATGTGTCATGACAAGTTGGAATGGTTGCATCATGTACTAGGTGTCATCGCTGAGCAAAATAAAGGGATAAATCAAATCCTAGTTTGAAAAGTCAAACGCCAATTTGAAAAGTCAAACGACAAGTTTGCTTGGTGGAGGGAGAGTAGGAAACCTACTTGGGGAGAAGTCCCCTCCTCCACCCGCGCCAAGCGGAGGAGTTGGAGAGAATCCTCCTCCTGGCGCCTCCATCCCACCCATAAAAGAAGGGGCAGGGTGCCCCTCTTCCCACACCAAAACCCTAGCTCTGGCCTCACACAAGTGCCGCCGCCTAGGTTTCCTCCCAACTTCGCCGTTGGGGCTCTCCCCAAGCCCTAGCACGGCCAAGCTTCCTCCCTTGGTGCCTCTAAACCCTAGATCGCCAGGACTCTCATATTCCACCATACTCGCTCCGGCTTAAGGAAGCCTGCGATATCTCCCCTACTTGATACCAGCCGTCGTCTTTCGGAATCGCGAGAGAGTGCTACAACCTCCATTTCTTTGGAACAAGGGAGAGGAAGGTCTTCATCAGTAGAACGATGTGACCGATGCGGAGCGCTTAGGAGCATGCCGGAAGGATCGTCTACGCGATCTTGAGATCGGCAAGAGTACGACTACATCACCCACGAGAATCTGCTCTCGTTAACCGCTTTGGAATCTTCGAGGGTGAGTTCCTCTATCGACTCGTTGATACAATCTAGTAGATAGATCTTGGCTTGTTTGTTTGCATGCGGTAGAAATTTTTTGTTTTCCATGCTACGAACCCCTACAATACAACCATTCATCAATGTCTCCATTGAGGAACACCGTTTTGACATCCATCTGCCATATCTCATAATCATAATATGCAGCGATTACTAACAAAATCCTCACAGACTTTCGCTTCACTGGCCGGTGAGAAAGTCTCATCGTAGTCAACTCCTTGAATTTGTCAAAACCCTTTTGCGACAAGTCGAGCTTTATAGACACTAACATTACCATCAACATCTGTTTTCTTCTTCAAAATCCATTTGTTCTCGACAGCCTTCCGGCCATCCGGTAAGTCCACCAAAGTCCATACTTGGTTTTCGTACATGGATCCAATATCGAATTTCATGGCTTCTTGCCATTTATTGGAATCTGGGCTCATCATCTCTTCCTCATATGTCGCAGGGTCATCGGCGTTGTCCTCCAACATGACACTCATAACGGGATCATACCAATCAGGAGTGGTATGAGTTCTCGTTGACCTGCGAGGTTTCGTAGTAACTTCAACCGAAGTTTCATGATCGACATCATTAGCTTCCTCTCTTATTGGTGTAGGCACCACAGGAACTACTTCCGGTGTTGCGCTACTTGCAAGTTCGAGAAAAGGTTCAACAACCTCGTCGAGTTCTACTTTCCTTCCAGTCACTTCTTTCAAGAGAAACCCCTTCTATATAAAGGATCCATTCTTGGCAACAAAGATTTTGCCCTCGGATCTATGATAGAAGGTATACCCAATAGTTTCCTTCGGGTATCCTATGAAGACGCATTTTTCCGCTTTGGGTTCAAGCTTGTCGGGCTGTAACTTCTTTACATAAGCTTCGCAACCCCAAACTTTAAGGAATGACAATTTAGGTTTCTTCCCAAACCATAATTCATACGGTGTCGTTTCAACGGATTTAGATGGTGCCCTATTTAAAGTGAATGCGGCTGTTTCTAATGCATAACCCCAAAATGATAGCGGTAAATATTTAAGTGACATCATAGAATGAACCATATCTAAGAGAGTTCGATTACGATGTTCGGACACACGTTTAGGTTCAATCTCAAACGTTTAGGTTCAATGTTATTAATGTGTGTATTACTACAATCGAGATTCAATAAGAATAGACCATCTATCAAAGGTGCATGTGCATAAAACATATTACTCATATAAATCGAACAACCATTATTCTCGGACTTAAACAAGTAACCGTCTCGCAATAAACATGATCCTGATATAATGTTCATGCTCAACGCAGGCACCAAATAATAATTATTTAAGTATAAAACTAATCCCGATGGTAGATGAAGAGGTAGTGTGACGACCGCGATCACATCAACCTTTGATTCATTTCCAACGCGCATCGTCACCTCGTTCTTCGCTAGCTTCCGTTTATTCTGCAGCACATGTTTCGTGTTACAAATATGAGCAAACGAACCAGTATCAAATACGCCGACACTACTACGAGTACTAGTGAGATACACATCAATAAACATGTATATCGGATATACCTTCCTTCTTGATGGTGTCGTTCTTCAAATCCGCCAAGTACTTAGGGCAATTCCGCTTCCAGTGACCCTCTCCCTTGCAGTAAAATCACTCAGTATCAGGCTTAGTCCCAGTCTTGGTCTTCTTCGTCGGTGCGGTAACTTTCTTACCGCCCTTATTGAAGTTTCCCTTTTTCTTAGACTTGCCTTGCTTCTTGAATTTGGTGGTCTTATTGACCAACAACACTTGGTGATATTTCTTGATCTCCACTTCTGCAGACTTTAACATGGAGAAGAGTTCGTTGTCCATGTTTTGCATATTGTAGTTCATCACAAAGTTCTTGTAACTTGGTGGTAGTGATTGGAGGACACGGTGAATACCCAAAGCATTAGTAATCACTATACCTAAGCTTTGAAGCTTGCTTGCGTGCCCAGACATCTTAAGCACGTTCTCACTGACGGGGCTGCCCTCTTCCATCTTGCAGTTAAAGAACTTTTCAGAAGCCTCATAACTCTCAACTGCCGCGTGAGACTCAAATATCATTTTGAGTTCACAGATAATATCATGTGGGTCATGGTTCTCAAACCTTTTTTGAAGCTCTGATTCTAAACCATACAAGATAGAACATTGAACTGTGGAGTACAGATTCTTCCGAGCGAGGAAAATATTCTTTACCTGATCGGTAGCATCAGCTGCAGGCGGGACACCCAGCGGTGCATCCAGCACATAGGTCAAATTACCAGCATTGAGGACAATACTCAAATTGCGAAACCAATCTGCAAAGTTGCTTCCATTGTTTTCCAACTTTTCTTTCTCTAGGAACACATTAAAATTGATGGTAGGGTCCGCCATTGATCTACAACATATTTGCAATAGTTTAGACTAAGTTTATGACAAATTGAGTTCTAATTAATAGTTAAATTAATCTAGGTGAACTCCCACTCAAAACAATATCCCTCACATTGTTTTAGTGATCACATGAACCAAATCCACCACATCAAAACCGATCATCATGAGAGTTGATGTAGCTTCAATGGCGAACAATCAACATGTTCATCATATCTACTATATGACCCATGCTTTACCTTTCGGTGATCCGTGTTCCAAGACCATGTATGTACATGCTAGGATCGTCAAGATCAAACCTTAGGTTCCGCATGAGCAAATCTGGCTTGCTCACATTGTATACACTCGCAGAATCTAACACACCCGATCATCACGTGGTGCTTCGAAACAACGAGCTTTAGCAACGGTGCTTACTAAGGATGAACGCTTTAAAACTTGAAATTTTGTGCTTGAGGTATCATCATATAATGCTATCGCCGCGAACTAAGCAATACAAGATGCATAAAATGATTAACATCACATGAAATTCATAATATGTGATATGATATGGCCTTTCTTCTTGTGCTTCCGATCTCCATCTTCAAGCATGAACATGATCTCCATCATCACTGGTATGGCGTCAAGGTCAATGTCGCCGCTTCATGGTTGTCATCCACCAGCATCAACTATTACAACTACTTTGAATAGACACGCAGGCCTTAACAGAATTTAAAAAACAACCATATGGCTCCTATCGGTTGCCAACTTACAATAAGGATCATTGCATACATCATATATAATCACTATCATGGCCATATCACATCACAACACACCCCTGCAAAACAAAGTTAGACGCCTCTAGTTTTCTTTACATATTTTACGTGGTTTGGGGCTTTCAATAAGTGTCGTTCTAACTTACGAACAAGAACCACAACGTTGATGTTTGAACTATCAAGTGCCCGTTGTAAATTGAATCTATACTATGATGGGAGAGACAGACACCCACAAAGCCACTTATGCAATACAAGTTGCATGTTAAGCGTGGAGCAAGTCTCATGAATGATGTCATGTAAGGTTAGCCCGGGCCGCTTCATCCTATCATACCGCAAGATGCAAAGTACGCAAAAAGCAATTGATAATAAAAGCACCACCGCCCACAATGACCATTGTGTTCTACTCGTGCAACAGATCTACATATAGACACGACTCTGATACCACTGTAGGGGTTCATAGCATGGAAAACAAAAAAATTCTACCGCATGCACACAAACAAGCCAAGATATATCTACTAGATTGTAGAAACGAGTCGATAGAAGCACTCACCCTCGAAGATTCCAAAGTTGTTAACGAGAGCAGATTCTCGTGGGTGATGTAGTCGTACACTTGCCGATCTCAAGATCGCGTAGATGATCCCTCCGGCGCTGCGTTCCGGCAGCGTTTCCGCAGTCGGTCACACGTTCGATACTCTATGAAGACCTTCCTCTCCCTTGTTCCAGCAAGCAGCGGAGGTTGTAGGTCTCCCCTCGCGATTCCGGCAGCACGACGGCGTGGTGTCGGAAGTAGAGGGAAGATCCCGCAGGGCTTCGCCTAAGACGGTGCGAGTTATGGTGGATTTAGGGTTTCCCGATGATGTAGGGTTTATAAGACCGGGATGAGGAGGAGGTGTCGGCGGCGGCTAGGGCGGCGGCGACGGGCCGGCGGCAGCGCGAGGCGGCGGCGGCGCGGCGGCGATTGGTGATGGCGGCGAGCGGCGGTGGCGCGGGTGGAGAGGGGCTAGGGATTGGTGTTTGGGGCAGCCCTCCCCCTCTATTTATGAGAGGGGGCATCCTTGGGAGGGGTGAGTTTGAATCCACTTCCAAACCCAAGTTGGAAGGACTCTTTCCTTCTTCCACTAGGAAACCAATGTTCCAGTTTGACTTTTCAAACCTCCTCTTTGACTTTCAATTTAGAGCTTTAATTCTCTCTCACAAATGACCACACAAAGTGACCTAGGATATGATCCAATCATTCCACTTACCCATGACACATTCATGGACCATTCCCCTTCCGGACCGGTGAACCTTCTAGAACCTCTCCGATGAAAATATCAGAATGTTTCTCGAACTCCGGAATCAGACTTTCCTTATATGAATCTTATTCTCTAGACCATTCCGGATCTCGTCGTGTTATCCCGGATCCCATCCTAGACTCCGAACAACATTCGGTATCCCTACTAACATTCCGTATCTACTAAACAACATCGAATCCTTAAGTGTGTCTCCCTACGGTTCGTGAATTATGCGGACATGACCGAGACACTTCTCCGATCAATAACCAATAGAGGAATCTGGAAATTCATATGGCTCCCACATATTTCTACGATTACTTTGCGATCGAATGAACCACTTACATATGATACGAATTTCCCTTTGTCTCACGATAGTTTACTTATCCGAGGTTTTGATCGCCGGTATCTCTGCATACCTAGTTTAACCTCATTACCGATAAGTACTCTTTTCTCGTTCCCGTGATATGTGATCCCTTGTGAGCCAGTCACATGCTTGCAAGCTAATTCGATGACATTCCACCGAGAGGGACCAGAGTATATCTATCCGTCATATGGATGGACAAATCCCACTCTTGATCCATGTGCCTCAACCCATACTTTCCGAACACTCAATGCCACCTTTATAGCCACCCAATTACGGTGTGGTGTTTGATGTCATCAAAGCATCCTTCCGGTGATGGTGATTAGCATGATCTCATGGTCGAAGGAATTAGGTTACTATGTATCAGAAAGCTTATATCAAACAAACTATTGAAATGACTTGATCTTTATGCTACGCTTATCTGTAGGAGTATGTCCATCATACCATTCTCCTAATGATATGATCTTGTTGTTAATAACATCTCAATGTTCATGATCGAGAAACCACGATCATCTATTAACCAACAAGCTAGTATTACAAAGAGGCTTTACCAGGGACTCTAATCTAGTTTACAAATCACACAAGTATTAATGTTTCCGGTTATTACTGTTATAGCATGAATGTATACATTTATCATAAACACAAAGATATAATAATAACCAATTTTATTATTGCCTCTAGGGCATATCTCCAACAGTATCCGGAAGGACAAGCATAGGGGCAGTGGTTAGCTTAGTTTTCAAGGCTTGAAAACTTTCTTCTGCCTTTTCTGACCATTCAAACTTCTTATCTTTCTTAAGAAGATCAGTCATAGGCTTGGATATCTTGGAGAAGTTCTCGATGAATCGGCGGTAATATCCAGCCATTCCAAGAAAACTTCGGACTTCCTTGACTGAAGTAGGTGACTTCCATTCCAGAATGGTCTGAACCTTATCCGGTATGACAACAACACCACTTGCAGACACAACATGACCAAGGAAGATGAGCTCTTGCAACCAGAACTCACATTTGGAGAACTTAGCATAGAGAAGATGTTCATGAAGTTTAGTCAATACCAAACGTAGATGTTCGGCATGCTCTTCTTCGGTCTTGGAGTAGATTAGAATGTCATCAATGTATACCACGACGAACTTGTCGAGATACTCCATGAAGACGGAGTTCATGAGCCTCATAAATGTGGCAGGGGCATTGGTTAACCCGAAGGACATCACCGTATACTCGTAAAGACCATAACGAGTTGTGAATGCTATCTTTGGGATATCCTCTTTCCTGATCTTGATTTGATGATACCCTGATCTTAAGTCCATTTTGGAGAATACAGTGGCACCACTTAATTGATCAAAGAGGTCATTTATCCGAGGGAAGTGGGTATTTATTCTTGATTGTCACCGTGTTGAGTGGACGGTAATCAACAACCAATCTTGGAATATTTGTATCCCGCTTCTTGACAAAGATGGTAGGGCAACCCCAAGAGTATGTGCTAGGTTGGATGTATCCTAGACCCTCTAACTCTTCAAGTTGCTTCTTCAACTCAACCAACTCATGAGGAGGCATATGGTAAGGTATTTTGGAGATAGGAGCAGTTACAGGAACTAGCTCTATGACAAACTCCACACTTCGATCAGGTGGCATGCCAGGCAACTCTTCAGGAAAAACATATGGGAAATCACATACTACAAGGACATCTTGGACCTCGAGAATAGGTAGGAAATCCATGGCATACAACTTCGAGAAAGGTTTAAGGACTAACTGACGGAGAGTTTGAACCATCAGTCCAATACTTGACAGTTATGTCAGCAGGAGAGGTCACAATAACTGTTCTAAGTGCACAGTCAATGATGGCTTGATACTTGGTTAACCAGTCCATGCCCATAATAACATCTATGTCAGTTGAATTGAGTGCAATGAGGGAAGTGGGAAACTTCTGATATGCTATATCTATCTCAACCCCATGAGTAACCCAGATGGTCTGCCAATGAGACCTAGGAGTACTAATCTCTAGAGGGGAAGACATTGCTTCAAAAGGTATATTATGCTCCCGTGCAAACTCTTGTGATATGAATGTATACAATGATCCAGAATCAAACAAGACTGTTGCGAGAATTGAATTGACACAGAGCGTACCCACAATGACGTTTGGATCTTCTTGAGCTTCTTCAGCAGTGACATGGGTCAGACGACCACGTAAAGCACCTTGAGCTTTATCATTTTTCTTTGCCTGCTGATCATTGCGACCGACAGCCCTTTGAGAACACTCCCTTGAATAGTGACCAGGCTGACCACAGGAGTAGTAAGTAAATCCAGTGTAAGAACCAGCAGGAGGACGATAATTTGCTCCACCAGTATTTGACTGTGGCTGACGAGAATTATTGCCAGAGGGACTTGGGTGCATAAGGAGCTCGAGGCATAACACTGTATGGAACAAAGACACGACACTTCTTGTTACCGGAGGAAGAAGCACGAGAATTTCCTTCTTCACGATTTTGAGAGACTTCCATGTCCTTCCTTCCATGCTCCAGAGTAAGAGCCTGATTGTGCAAGTCCTGGAAACACTGGAACTTGAAGGGCGGGAACTCATAGCGAAGTGCGGGGTTAAGTCCCTTACGAAACATCTCTAGCTTATCTTCATCATTGGTCACATCCCTGGTTGCATAACGAGCCAGGCGAGTAAACTCACGCCCATAGGTTTCAATATCCTTGCACCCCTGAGTCAGATCCAGAAACTCCCTCCATTTGAGATCCATGACGGGCTTAGGGATATAAGAGGCACGAAATGCCGCAACAAACTCTTCCCAGGTAACAACATGTCCCTGAGCTTGCAGATGCAGAAAACCTTCCCACCAAACACCAGCCTCACCTTCCAGTTGATAGGTGGCGAAGTTGACACGGTCAGCTGGACGGACACGAAGAGCACTGAACTTGCACTCTATGGTGCGGAGCCAATCATCATCTTCAAGGGGCTCCTTGGAGTCGGTGAATATTGGAGGAAAAGAGCGGATGAAATCTCCAAGTGTGACACAGTCGTCAGGACGACATTCAGTGTTCTGCGCCACACACTCTAGAAGGCGTTCATTCCTCAAACGGTTGGTCTCAATCTTTTTGAGAACCTCGACCATTGTGGGAGGTGGCGGAAGTTCCTGTTCAACATTTTTGTTTCCTCGACGGCCAACAGAACCACGAGTACTAGACGACATCCCTAGGAGAAAACAGAAAACATAAGAATGGATTCACCAAAAAGGGTACATCAAAGGATGACGAAAACCATATCGAAAGATTATGGTAGAAGTGAACATGTGGATGAAGATTATATCAATGAATTAAGTATGGCAGTAGAACAAGCATACATAACGTATACGCTACCAACTTAAATACAAACCATAACAATGGAATGCAAGCATGATATGATACCAACAAGTCACGAAAGAATAGAGAGCGGAATTATTGGCATCCTTAGCAAAGTTAAAAAACAATGCTCAGGTGCACAGATATATCTTGGAAACTCTGAGCCTTGCAACCAAGTACGGAGTACTAGGAAAAACAACCCAAACCTGTATATCCTAAAAGTTTGAAATGATAGACAAGAAGGGAAACCTTTGCAAAACAAATGAGGTAAGATAACTCAGCAATAGAACAACCTTGGATAAGGAGTAAAAAGATGTAGGGTTCGCAGCATAGAAAACAAAAATTTTCCTACGATGTGAACTATATACCAAGATCTATCTACTAGATACAAACAACGGGCGGATGTATATCCGTAGAGAACATACCCTTGAATACCGACAAAGCTTAACGAGTTCAACTCGTGGTTGATGTAGACGATCTCTTGCCGATCTCAAGATCGAGAGGAAGTCCTAGCGCCGCAAATCAGCCGCATCCGTGCACACACGTTCGAGGCACCGAGCAACCTCCGCCGCCTCGCTCAACTCATTTATTGTCGAATAGCCGCCGGGAACATGTATCTCGCTAGTCAGAGACCATGGGGGATAAATTCTAGAGGGGGAGAGAGATCCTTCACGAGGAGGTGTGAGAGACAAGTGAGGAGGGGGGCTCCTTTTATAGGAGGAGGGGGACCCCAAGGGGTGGCCGGCGCATGGGGCTGCCCCTTGCCTCCCTCTTCATGTGGGTGGACACTCCACTCACAAATCTCCTTTAAATTCCCTCCACTCAAAAGTCAACTCAAATTCCCATTAAATTTCCACCAAATTTAATGCAAACTCTCATTAAATAAAACTCTTTATTTTATTCAGAATTTTGTCAATTACTTTAATGACAAACATTCACAAATAACCTTGCTAGAATTCTATTTCACATGCATAACCACTTTATGCAATTTCACCCAAAACCTGTTTGTATCTAGTGAAATAAATTCCTGCGCTTGTTCATTCTTTCGGCATGAAACATTTGCTCCAATTGGATGTCGGTGTCTCTTAAGTGTGTCACCCTACGGTTCGTGAATAATGCGGACATGATCGAGACCCTCACGGATCAATAATTAGAAGCGGGATCCGAGACCCATACCGACTCCACACATTCAACGATGACTTTCTTGTGATCGTCGGAACCTTTTACGCTAGTATCTTAATCCCTTTG
Source organism: Avena longiglumis (assembly GCA_030063025.1). NCBI lineage: Eukaryota > Viridiplantae > Streptophyta > Magnoliopsida > Poales > Poaceae > Avena > Avena longiglumis. Next base: position 69,000,901 of record CP125976.1, on the reverse strand, counting down.
TTTCACGATATATTACATGTCCGATATTCGATCATCGGTATCTCCATACCTAGTTTGATCTCGTTACCGACATGCACTCTTTTCTCGTTCCTGTGATATAACATTCTAGTGATCAAATCACTTGCTTGCAAGCTAATCAATGTGATATCACCGAGAGGCCCCAGAGTATATCTATATGTCATCGGGATGAACAAATTCCACTCTCGATCCATGAGCCTCAACATAACACTTTATTAGTTCTCAATCCATCTTTATAATCACCCTGTTACGGTGTGACGTTTGATGTTATCAAGAAACTCTTCCGGTATTAGTGATTGACATGATCTCATGGTCTAAGGATTAGGATCACTTCGTAAGTTGTTATAGCAATATAAACTCAATGACTTTGATCGTAATGCTATACTTCGGATGAATGTTCATCACACCATTACACTAATGTTGTGATCCCGTTATTAACAACATCCAATGTCCATGATCAGGAAACCTTGATCATCTTGTTAATCAACGAGCTAGTTTATGAGAGAGGCATAACTAGGAACTTTCTGTTTGTTTATTAAACACACATGTATTAACGTTTCCGTATTAATACAATTATAGCATGCAAAATAAACATCTATCATATACTTGTAATACACATAATAAACACTTTATTATTGCCTCTCAGGGCATATTCCCTTCAAAAGAGTCCTATTCAGAGTTTTGCAAATAGTTTTTAGCTTTCAAATAGTTTTCTCAAACTCTAGACTCAACAACGACCAGCTAGAAGGGTTTCCTACAGGTAGTCCTGCTCTGATACCAAAATATGTCACGACCCAGGATTAGGGCTAGACAAATACCAGATCTGCATCTGATATAAGCCTAACCTAAATTCCAAGACGCGCAGGGAAAGATTGGTAACATTACAGAACATACAAACCATACATTAATAAGGTAAACTCTTAAAAGAGTTACAAACCAGTCATACAAGCTAGGGGTCACAGACCCATCATTACATCAAATAACGAAAGCAAACAAGTTGTTCTAAACCACAAACTTAGAAAAGGGCTTAAGAGGCCTTAAACAGAAGTAGCGACCCTTCCATAGATCCTAGGCTGCTGCCCGGGAACCCCGACTACTCGTCGACTTCGACGTAGAAACCACCTTCAGTTGGAGTAGCTTCATCTGTAGAAAACATCAACGAAGCAAGGCTGGGTACAGGGTGTGCTCCGCAAGACTTATGGTTAGTGGAGTTATTTTGCATAAAGCCATCTATTGTTTTCAAAACAAGAGGGAGAAGAAACTCGTCTAGTCAGATCATTTTCAAAAGGGGATAAGAAGACTATAACTCTAGCTCTTAGAATCATCATTGATATCCACCAAGTATCATCTTCAACTGAATCTCTCTTCCCGGACTACCCCCTCAAACAACCCCGAGGAAGTAATCCGGATCTCACGTTAGTTGGCAAGTTTTATCATTCGGTTATAGTTTTCTATGATCACAGAATCCGTTCCCAAGTCGTCCATAACCGTGGACATGACTTTTCGAAAATATTATAACCCTGCAGGGGTGCACAACTTTACCCACACGTACCAACCAATTCTTAATGCCAAATTATTAGCCCTCTTCCTTGGAAGGCCGACAGAGAGTGGTTGGCCACGACCTTTATCTTGCTTTCGCCGAGACCATGAGTCACACACTAGGGAGATGCCGCCATAACGGGTCAAGTCCCAAAGCCGGCCCCAAATGACGTGTGTGGGGTTCAAGATTACGGATGTCGGGCATCTCCTGTTCCCGGCCGCGCTTACCTACCTGTTATGAATGCACCTCCTTCACCTCCATTCAAGAACAACCAAGCTGCGTACGTCGAATGGAAAGCCCGAACTATATGACTCATGGAATCTACTAGGCAAGTTAGTTGGTCGAGGGGGTTTCCAGGCCCCCGTGTGGTTGTACGTTCGTCTTGGTTCAAGAGGCAAGAACATCAGGTCCTAATGGTGGCAAGTATGGGACTATAAAAATCACAACCCACGTGGCCTCCCATACAAGCCTTAGCATGTTTATTATTCATCTCTGATCACATCACACATCCTACCATACTAGATTCATTCGCATCTCCGGTGCATCACCTGAATGATCAGCATCGAACCACTAAGCATGGATAAGCTTGACTGAACTGTGGCACTAGTGATGCTCATAAGCCAAATCCTAGTTATGCTAGGATCAGTGGATCAGGTAATATAGTTCACAAAGGAAAACATGCATCAGATAGGATTACTCTATCTACTGATAAGAGACTGTTGAATTGAATGCATATGGCGAGAATGAAATAGTTTGTACACATAGGATTCATATGTATGAGTGGGGCTTCGCTTGCCTTGTCCGTTGTTGGGCTGGTACTGCTCTTCGGTGGCGTTGACTTGAGCTTCGGGTTCGGTTCCTATTAGCGAAAAACCAATCACCGGAAAAGGAAAAGCAACACTCAACACATGGCATGTGCAATTCTCATACAATATGGATGATATTACAAGGTAAATAGTGTTGAAATGAACCCTAGAATATGCTTGATCATTTTAAACGGGGTCCGAGAGGTCCAAACCCTAGAACAGGGGGATCATCGGAATCACCTGTGGGGTTCAATTGGTTCTTCTAATTAAACTTACCATCAAAGTTGGTTAACAATGTATGATTATAGCTTATTTAGATAGGTTTCATTTTTCTGATCATTTTGGTATATTATTTGTACTTTTCTGATTTAAAATGAATTAGTTATGAATTTATCAAATTTTAATTCATTTTAAATCATTTTTGGAATATTTAAAATAATTTCCAATTTGGGCCAACATGTCATAGATTTAATCATTTCAGAAAACATTTACATAAATTATTAAAACCCTGACAGACAGGGCCCACCTATCATATATTTCTTGAATACAGAAAATATTTACTGAAATTATTAAAGAAAAAGAAAAAGGGACACTCCATCGGCATGATGCATTGTTGATGTCATCACATGGCCAGAAACTTTTCTTACCGCACTAACCCTACCCACACACACTGACAGAGGGGGCTAGTCCACGGTGGATCCACCCGAAGGCCACGTGGGAGCCACGTCGGACTCGCCGGCGGTGCGCGGCAGGCGGTGGAAAGGAAAGAGGGGAGTAGATGGGCTCGGCCCAGTTATGTTAGAAATAATTTTTATTTGCAGATTTATTTTTCTAATTCTGTTTTTCCTTTTCTCTCTTTTGTATTTTGAATTCAAATCTGTTTTGAATATTTTCAAATTACAGAAACTTTTATATAATATGTGAAAACACTAAGGGCCCTCAACACTATTTGGGCTCCATTTGTTTTGATTATTTTAAAATATAGAAACCATTTGAATGGTTTTGAGAGGGAAAATTTTAGGGTTTTGTTTGTGTTTATTTGGATAAACCAAATTGCAAATATTATGCATGCATGCAATGCTCAAACATGTCTTATTTATATTACACAAAAGGTGGTATGTTACACAGAATAGGAATAATTACCTCCCCTGGCGTAGTAAGAGACATGGATTCTATATCATATCCTATGCTAAGGTGAACTTGGGCACGACCGCTTTTTCTCTCTCTTCTCTCTCCAAGTGTCCAAAAGGCAGGCAACAAAGTGGCATAGGATATTGTAGATCACCAGATCTGCGAAGTGACTCTAGTCTCGGAACTCCGACGCTGACGACGGTGGCAACAAAGAAACCCTAGCTAGGAGGGGGGAGGGGACAAAGGGCGAGGCCCTAACCGGAGAGAAGGACTTGTCGTTTTCGTTGGAGGTGTCCCCATGCCGGTGTCCTCACCGTAGCTAGCTTCCAGTCTATCTCGACGCCTCCGTCCTCGAGAGACAAGAGCACTTTCTTTCCCGACGAAACGCGAGGTTTGGGTTGCGTTTGGTAATCCCGGATGAATCGGCTTTGGTGGTGGTGGTGGTGGGTGTGTGTGTGTTGGGGGGGGGGGGGGGGAATTGCGGAAAGGGCTAGGATAAAACTTAGGAATACCTCAGAAGTAAATGGGCTATCGGGGTAATTCGGGGATTTGCAGGTGGGCCGGAAAAATACCTTGTGAGCCTAGAAAACACATGACAAGTAAACAAGGCCTACGTGTGTAGTTTGTACACATAAATCCAGATTTCGCGTGTTGTCGTCTCTGCTTAATTTGCTGGGTTTTTTTTGCGGTAATAATTTGCCGTAGTTCATGCTGGTTTTGATGACTAATCTACTAGCATCATTAATGTCCCTCTTCATGCAACTGCTGATCAAACAGCTGAACATAGCGCATTTCTTCTTTATGCAAAGGAAGGGTAGGTTGACTCCTAGGAAACCAAAGGTTCTATTGCCGCACGTGTTACCCCTCCCCTAGATCAGGCGACTACTATACACAGCTCTCCTTGAGCTAGCTTAGCTGCCCGTAATCATACCTACCTAGACCCGTAAATCACAAGGCGGCAACTGTTGCAGCAGGACAAGAATCCACATCAAGCAAGTGCAGTCGTGTCCACTTTCATGAAGTTGCATCCCCACTTTCCATTCATTCCCCTATCTCGCTGTACCTTCTTTTGCCTTTGCCCGCGCGTGGTCGATCGCAGCCATACTATGGTGTCCTGTGTCAAAAATCCTTTTCAGCCGGGGGGGCCGGCGGTGGGTGGGACGTTCGTGTCCCGTCTCGGCACTACATGTTACACGTGCATATATATCTCCTCCCAAATTACATGACCGTCGCATGTCGATCACTGGCATCTTAGCTAGTGGCCGGCAGCAGCAGGTCGTCGATCGATGGTACTCCCTTCACTTGTCGCAAAAATGATATATCTAGACATGTTTTAGTGCTAGATATCTCCGATCTAATGACAAGTAATATGGATCGGAAAGAGTAATAAAAGAACCACGTACGACGAACACTCGTGCGTACGTCCACTTGAGAGCAAAATTTCACTCTCCTGCAGGTTGCTGCGTGATGAGACTGATCGATCACTGGTCGATCTGTCGGTAAAAAGGACGGGCAGCTTACCGCGACGGCGATGGCCTAATTGTCGCTCTGATGATGATGATTAACTTGGTTCGATTCTTCGATCGAGATGTATCGATCGGTAGTCGGTTTATCGTTAGCTATCACTAGACGTAAGCGATACAGTAATCTACCGCGTGCGCTCTACTACGATCCAGTCGTCTCGTGTATAGTCATATGATTATGAAAGAATTAAATAATGCTAATAGTAATACCAACGTACTTATACAAAGCATCTCTGCTCGTACTACTACCCCACGAGTTGGCGGCTTCGTATTGCATGCATGCAGCACGCGCATGGCATGGCGAAATGGGGACGACGCTGAGTTGCTTACCGCGACCTACCGCCGCGGACGTATGTTACTGTTGGAATTTTGGTCTAAATAGTCTAGCCCATTTTCTATTTCAATAATTTCTGAAAATCCTATAGACCCATGTGGCCCATTCATGCAAGACAAGAGGTGGGACAAATGTTTTCGCATTCTTAGTTAGTGGAAGTTGGACCAGCTTATAAGGTGAACTCTCCTACCACTTGGTAAAAGGATGAGAAGGAGAAGGAGAGAGTTTCACACGCGCGCTTCTCCTCCTCGCTCGCCTCGTCATGACACGCGCTGCGGGTTGCGGGTTACGGGAATCTCGCCGAGCCGAGCTTTATTTTGCCACGCATGAATGGTATATGAACACGAAGGTGAAACGTTTGCTTTGAATGCACCCTGCGCCTCCAGTTCCAGAGCACTGCGCTACTTCCATCTTCCCCATCCCGGTGCACATGAAGCCAAGAGGGCCTCCGAGACCCGCTTGAGTCCTGTACGAGAGAAGGGCGATAAGGTTTTTGGGGAGCGCTATCAGCGCGACTACTGGCTTCGTCACGGACTCCCTCACAGATAGCGACGTCTTCCCCGACGAGGACTTCTTCCCCGACATCAGCACCCTTTTCCTCGACGACATGGCCAACGATGGTTCCAACGCCAGCGGTTCCACTTCTGCTACTGCCATGTACATCTTCTGTCTCACTCTTATTCTGATCATATCTAAAGTTTTATGCCTTGCAGTTTGTTTGACTATATGCCTCAATTTGTATTCGCTATTTAACATGATTAGTATATTGCCTATTATTCTAGTCATGTTTTATCTAGCGTTTATTATGGATAATTCGCTTGGTAAATTGCTCTATTTCTCAACAATCCAAAAACCTTATTTCAGGCAATTTGCCCCAAGTGGCTTTGTTGCTTCTATGAAGCCACCTGTGTTTGAATGTGTGAATTACAAACGGTGGCGTGCGAGAGCGATGTGCAGTTTCGCACCATGAGCTGCTATAACGCCATCTATGGCGCACCTGAGGGGGAACTTAATCCTGCTCAGGAAGAGGCGTTCCAAAAACTTGATACTACTTTCAAGGCTGCCTTGATCAGCATCCTTGGCGACAATATTGTCGATTCATATCTGTCATTTAGCAATGGCAAAGATATGTGGGATGCGCTCGAGAGAAAATTTGGAGTCTCGATCTTGGCGAGGAAGCGTATGTCATGGAACAATTCTATGACTATAAGATGATTGATGACCGCTCCATTGTGGAGCAGGCTCATGAGATACGATCACTTGCCAGGAGCTTGAGCACTTCACTTGTGTGTTACCGGACAAGTTTGTTGCCGGAGGCATCATTGCCAAACTTCCCCAGTCATGGAGGAATTTTGCTACTTCTCTGAAGCACAAGAGACAAGAGTTCTCCGTGACGGATCTCATTGGGACTCTTGATGTGGAAGAAAAGGCAAGAGCAAAAGACACACGTGCTCGAGGTACCGAGGGAGGTTCTAATGCCAACCTGGTACAGAAAAGGAACTTCCAGCCTCACAAGTTCAAGAACAAAGGCAAGTTTGATGACAAAGGAAAGTTCGATGGAAAGAACAAGGCCTCACAGTCCACCAGCTTCAAGAAGAAGACTGATAAGAGGAAAGGTGCTTGTCATGTGTGCGGTGATCCTAATCATTGGGCTCCTTCTTGTCCCAACCGCTTCGACAAGCGCCAACATGGGAAGAGCAGCAAGACTGCTAATGTTATCATGGGCGATGTTGAGATGAAAGATGTTGGGTATGGTATATTACCTATTGTTCTTTCATTATGTCATTCTCCTGATTGGTGGATTGACACGGACGCTAATGTACATGTCTGTTCTGATATTTCCATGTTTTCTTCATATCGTGTCGAGGGACTCAAACCGTGCGATGGGGAACGGCTCGCATGCTTACATTCATGGTGTTGGTACGGTCGATCTGAAGTTCACTTGGAAAGACTGCGCTGAAGAACGTGCATCATGTTCCTCAATAAATAAAAATCTTGTTAGCGGATCTCTTACGTATTAGATGGCTACAAGATTGTATTCGAGTCCAATAAATTTGTAATTTGAAGTATGGAACTTTTATTGGTAAAGGCTATGAATGCGGAGGCTTGTTCCGCTTATCTCTCGGACATTTGTAATAAAGTTGTTAATCATATTTACACAAATTTTGAATCAAATATGCACTCTCGCCTTTGTCATATTAATTTTGGTTGTATGACGCTAGCCAAAATGAATTTAATCCCTGATTTCTCAACTGAGGGATCTAAGTGCCAAGTCTGCGTGCAAGCTAAACAACCTCGCAAGTCACACATACGAAGTGAGAAATTTAACACCACTAGAGCTCATACATTCTGATCTTTGTGAGATGAATGGTGTGTTAACAAAAGGTGGAAAGAAATACTTCATGACTTTGATCGATGACTCTACGAGATATTGTCATGTGTATCTTCTAAAATCAAAAGATGAGGATTTGAGTTTCTTCAAAATCTATAAAGCTGAGGCAGAAAATCAACTTGATCGAAAGATTAAGAGGCTTAGGTCTGATCGTGGTGGAGAGTATTTTTCTAACGAGTTTGATTCTTTTTGTGCGGGACATGGTATAATTCATGAGAGGACGCCTCCCTACTCACCCCAGTCAAATGGAGTAGCCGAAAGAAAGAACCGTACTCTAACAGATTTGGTTAACGCCATGTTAAACACATCGGGTCTTTCTAAGGAATGGTGGGGGGAGGCATTATTGACCGCATGTCATGTCCTAAACCGAGTTCCCACAAAGAACAAAGAAATTACTCCATTCGAAGAATGGGAGAAGAAAAGACTAAAACTCTCTTACTTACGTACTTGGGGTTGTTTGGCAAAGGTTAATGTACCAATCCCCAAGAAGCGCAAGCTTGGACCAAAAACCATTGATTGTGTTTTTTCCGCTATGCTTTTCATAGCATTGGTTATAGATTCTTGATAGTAAAATCTGAAGTACCGACATTCATGTCGGTACAATCATGGAGTCGATCGATGCGACTTTCTTTGAGGATATCTTTCCAATGAAGGATAAACCTAACTCATCAAATCCGAGATACCTAGTTCATCTAATCAGAATTTGCTATATTCTCTGAAACTACTATTCGATTGAACACTCTGAAAGTCCTAAGGAGGATGATAATGAAATTCCTAAAAGGAGCAAGAGACAAAGGACGCAAAGTCTTTTGGTGATGATTTCATTGTACCTTGTGGATGACACTCCACTTCCATTTGAAGCTTATGCATCTCCCGATCGACTCTTTGGAAGGAAGCATTCATAGTGAGATGAATTCCATCTTAGCTAATGAAACATGGGAGATCACTGATCGTCCTTATGGGTGCAAACCTGTAGGATGTAAATGGGTGTTCAAGAAGAAACTAAGGCCTGATGGTACTATTGAGAAGTACAAGGCAAGGCTTGTGGCCAAGGGTTATACCCAAAAGGGAGGTGAAGACTTCTTTGACACTTACTCACCTGTAGCAAGGTTGACCACTATTCGAGTACTACTTTCTCTGGCTGCCTCACACGGTCTTCTTGTTCATCAAATAGACGTTAAGACGGCTTTCCTAAATGGAGAGTTGGATGAGGAAATTTATATGGATCAACCAGATGGTTTTGTAGTAAATGGTCAAGACAGAAAAGTGTGCAAGCTACTGAAGTCTTTGTATGGTCTTAAACAAGCACCTAAGCAGTGGCACGAAAAATTTGATAAAACCTTAACCGCTGCAGGCTTTGTTGTAAACGAAGCTGACAAATGCGTATACTATCGCCATGGTGGGGGTGAGGAGTCATCCTTTGTTTGTATGTTGATGACATACTGATTTTTGAACCAACCTTAATGCAATTAAGGAGGTCAAAGATTTCTTATCTCGTTCCTTTGAGATGAAGGATCAGGGAGTGATGTCATCCGAACATCAAGCTATTGAGAGATGATGATGGTGGGATTACATTGCTTCGGTCCACTATGTGGAAAAGATCTTGAGTCGTTTGGGTATAGCGGCGTCAATTGTTCTCCTACCGTATGATCCTAGTGTGTTACTTGAAAGAATCGAGGAAATGCTAGAGACCAACTAAGATACTCTCAAATCATTGGCTCGCTTATGTATTTAGCTAGTGCCACGAGACTCGACATCGCCTTTGCTAAGCAAACTCGATCGATTTGTCTCAAATCCAGGAGATGATCAGCATGCTCTTGAAAGAGTTGCGATATCTAAAAGGCACTCATGAGCTATGGCATACACTATACCGGGTATCCGAGGGTACTAGAGGGTTATAGTGATTCAAATTGGATATTTGATGCTGATGAGATAAAGGCCACGAGTGGATATGTTTTCATACTTGGTGGTGGCTGTTTCTTGGAAGTCTTGCAAGCAGACCATCTTAACGAGGTCAACTATGGAAGCAGAACTCACGACTAGACACGGCCACTGTTGAAGCGGAGTGGCTTCGTGAACTCTTGATGGACTTACATGGTTGAAAAACCTATACCGCAATTCCAATGAACCGTGATAATCAAACTGTGATTATTAAGGTGACAGTTCTAAGGATAATATGAAGTCCTCAAGACATGTGAAGAGGAGATTGAAATCTGTCAGGAAAATGAGAAACTCCGGAGTTATTGCATTGGATTATATCCAAACATCTAAAAACTTGGCAGATCCCTTCACAAAGGGTCTATCACGCAACGTGATAGAAAATGCATCGAAGGAGATGGGTATGAGACCCACAATTTGAGCTTTCCACAGTGGTAAACCACTCTATGTGATCGGAGATCCCGTGAATTAGAATTGGGAAACAAGCTGTTGGTTAGCTGAGAGGGAAGTATCCCTACTTTAAACACCACTCCATAAAGATGCAATACTTTCCTATTCTGCATGACAGGTTGATTTATTATCTTAATGTGTTCTAAGTGGCTTATTCTAAGCAAAGATGTTGTCCTGCAGAACATCTTTTGAAGAACACACTTATATGAGTCTGACTGTTAAAACGTTGCAGTCTATGAGAGTAGGGTGCTCTCTAATAAACTCATGAAAGGTCATGGAGTATGACGTATAAGCTCCACCCGCGAGGAAGTCCCACGGTAGCCCAGTATCGGTCAAGACTTCGTGTGAAGCTAGATTGCAGCAAACTTGCAGTTCAAGGCATAGTCCACTGTACAAGTCGCAACCTAGTGTAGCATAGAATTCTAGATGGAAGTTCAACTTAACAGTCTTCACTATAGTACCGGTATATAAACAGTGTTTTGGAACCAAAGCGATTACATGTGCCTCCAGGATCGTGGGGATTGTTGGAATTTTGGCCCAAATAGTCTAGCCCATTTTCTATTTCAATAATTCGAAAATCCTAGAGGCCCATGTGGCCCATTCATGCAAGACAAGAGGTGGGACAAATGTTTAGTCCCACATTGCTAGTTGAGTGGAAGTTGGACCAGCTTATAAGGTGAGCTCTCCTACCACTTGGTAAAGGATGAGAAGGAGAAGGAGAGAGTTCCACGCTCCTCCTCCTCCTCGCCGCCTCGCCACGCCACGCCACGCCACGCCACGCACGCCTTGGTGGCGGGTTGCGGGTTGGGTTGAGGAATCTCGCCAGCGTAGCTTTATTTTTCCACGCATGAATGGTATATGAACAGATATATCTGAAGGTGAAACGTTTGCTCTTTGAATGGACTTTTACGAAAGTTAAATGCTACTGTTCTTGCACCTTCCGTCCATTCGTTCATCTCTTGCATTATCCGCCTTCCCTCTGCGCCTATAAGAGAGAGAGGCGCCCCTCTCGGTTAGACGGTAACACATCCTCGCCTCCTTCGAACTGCGCTACTTCCATCTTCCCCATCCGTCTTGCGGCATGCACATGGCCGAATAGGCCTCCGAGACCCGCTGCCGAGTCCTGCGGGAGAAGGCGATAAGGTTTTGGGAGCGCTTATCGGCGCGACTCGCTTAAATCACGGACTCCCTCACAGATAGCGACGTCTTCCCTGACATCAGCACCCTCTTCCTCGACGACATGACCAACGATGGTTCCAACGCCAGCGGTTCCACTTCTGCTACTGCCATGTACATCTTTTGTCTTACTCTTGTTCTGATCATATCTAAAGTTTTATGCCTTGCAGTTTGTTTGACTATATGCCTCAATTTGTATTCGCTATTTAACATGATTAGTATATTGCCTATTATTCTAGTCATATTTTATCTAGCATTTATTATGGATAATTCGCTTGGTAAATTGCTCTATTTCTCAACAGTTACCGGATCGTAGCTAGCCGATGTTATACGTGTCGCCCAACACCTGTCAGGCTGGTCAAATTGTTCACGTGCAAGGAGGATTGTTTAGTTGATCTGCCCCGTGTTTTTGGTAAAATTGATCGAGGAACCTGCCCCTTTTTAAACGATCGAGGATAACATACTTATACTGCGCCCTGCAAATTACAAACTTCGTCGTCTAGTTTACTTTTTCCCACATGTGTATGATGTCTGTGTGCATGCGCATCCTAATAATCCGAGGTGGCCAAAACACGCCAGGCCAATCATTTTCGTGCTAGTACTATATTAAATCGGTTGTAAACCTAACCTGGTAACTAATTTTTCCGGCTGTTAATTACCACGACTTTAGTTACGACCTGATTTGTGCAGACAGTCCGACACAGGAACTCCATCAGTTCTCAGACCGACTTCACTTGCTGTACACACCAAAAATTCTACGCTCCAGCTCTAGTACTTTTTGATCGCAATCAGTTCATTCAGACATGACGGTCATAGGGTTTGACTTTGAGGGGAATACAAAACGTACATCAACATCCGAAAATGATCGCATCGGAAAGGAGACGCCGATATACCTGTCTGTCTGCATGAGCAATTGAGCATGAACTGCATGCGTGGACCCTGCAGAATCAAGCGATCAATCGACCCGTCGATCGCAGTCCGCTAGAAAACTAGCTATATAGGTCACCGCGCGTGTGTCTTTTCCGTATCGATGAAATATTTAATTCGAACGAGATGTTGGTCGCCGGTGTCCATCATGCGTGGTAACAATCACGGCCGGCCGGCCCTGCCGGGTGAAACGACGGCCACCGTGCATGGGAGACAAATTATTATTCCGGTGATGGCCACATTTTGGCGTCGACATGGCAACAGCAGGAGGTGACGACTGACGACGGCGACCAGTGACAAACTGTCTCTGTCTATTTTAACCCGCTAGCTGGCCCTTTTCCCTCGATTTATTCCGTGTGTGGCACTTCACGGATCATCGACTATATGTCATGAAAACGTGAGCGTGTGAAGAAGAACAAGTTGTGGGAAAGAGGGAACACGCTACTGCAACTTAATTGGGCTGCGTGCATGCGAGTGATTCGGAGGAGGACAGATATTTGAGTGTTTAGGTTACATAGTTACAAACGTACTAACACAAAAAAAAGGTGAGGCATGCTTGGGAGAAAAAACAGAACAGGCAGTTTTAGGACGATAGCGATGTAGGCTCCTGTGATAGAATACGTACGACTTAGTTTAGAAAAACAAGGGAGGGTCTAGATCTTAGACGCATGAGAACTTTTTATGTTTAAATCATCCTACTACTATTTTGGCTAATTCTAGTTGTAACTTATCAAATTTGTATTAATTTTAGTTGCAACTCATTAATTCTTAGTTACAACCTAGCTGCAACTCATTAATTCTTAGTTACAACCTAATTGTAATTCATGTGTAACTCCCGCATTGCACGAATCATGAGGTAAATTCAATGATGAAAAAGACGACTAAGACATAAGGAGTTCTCAGACGCCTGAGAACTAGCAAATCCCGAAAAACAAACACGAACCAAATTAAGTACTAGGAGAGGAGCGCACTTGTTTCTACTTGTCTGGGCTTGATTAGTTGGTTGGCTCTTACTATGCGAAAGGTTAAAGCAAGTACAGTAAGTTGATGTTAGCTGGCTATTTTATAAAGGGTAAAAAAAATCTAATAGAGCACACGTTTCGTATAGAGCCAGACATTGAAATTTTAGTAATCAGTAGCCATACCATATACGTTGTTGCATCCAACAATTTTACTAAGGTCAAAACAACGGGCATTACAAAAACAAGTACAATAGAGCACATGTTTCTCCTACATAGAGGTTGATATCGGGGACTCATCAGCAGCCAAACCGTACACGGTTGTTGGTGCATAGAACATTGTTAACAAAGTCTAAACAGTGGTCATGACCCAATAAAAAGTCCAATAGAGCACATGTTTCTTGTGTGGAGAAGCTGGCATCAGAAACCCAGCATCCAGACCATAAGTGGCTGCATCGAGCAGCATTAACAAGCCAAAATAGTAGACGCGACAAAAAAACTCCAACATGGAGGCTGACCTAGCAGCTAGGCCATATACGGCTGCTGCATCAAGCGGTGATGGAACTAGAGAAATGACGATCCGGATGCACGGTGGTGCCCCAGCTACAAAATTACTTGTATCCGGGTTCTACAAGGGAATTTAGTTTTACCCTGTGTCTTGTGCACCCCCAAGGATGAATACCAAAGTCAAAACAGTAATCGCGGTAAAAAAAGAGTCTAACATACACTCATTTCCTGCACAGAGGTTGACATCAAGGAACTAACAACTAGACTAAATAGTTGCTACATCGAGCAATGTTATCATGTTCAAAACAGGAGAGCGACAAAAACAAATGCGCTGGAGACATCGTGGCACAACAAGCTTAAAAATACCGCGTGACATCGATCAGAGTCAAAATCACATGTATAACCAAAAAATTGACATCTACCATGTGCCGGCCAAGATTCTACCATGTTTTTATGAGTTCGTGGCAAAAGAGGACCGCGAAGAAGAAGATGAAGAAGAAAAAGTGTCTCCATATACTATGAGAGAAAACTAAATCATGATACAAGTCAGATGTTCTGCCATGCTCCATAGACCAAATCATTGTGGATGGCAAGTTTTCTAGTGGAGATCACATAGCCAATCATCTGTCACTGTAACGAGCAATAGTATTGTCATCCCCGTCTGTATCGTGAGGCCGTACCATGCGGCGTTGTCTCAAAAAATTTGAACTGGCAACCTATTGTGAAGGGATCCCTAGCATTTTCACAACAAGACATGAAAAAAATAAATAAAAATCCATTCATCCACAACAAAAGAATCACAAACGAGAGGAGAACCACCACAGAGGATCCGCCTTCTTCATCATCATAGCCACACCTACATATCCACATCCAACCTTCATCATAGCCATTGTACCATAGTTGTCAGATTGATTCATTCACAGTTGACGGTATTGCAAGACTATATATCTAAAATTTGTTGATCAATCATGAGTGAGCAGTTCTCATAGGCCGAGGGTTGAGGCCTAGTCTCGCAATAATATGTGCATCTTTTGATACGGGATTCTTTGCATATTTGAAGTAATGTATACATATATGTTTGTCTCTAGTATTTTGCCTCGATCTAAGGACCTGTCAAGTACCCAAGACCGTTAATATCAATGAAGGCAAAGAGGAGAGAGTAGGGGGACACCACAACTCTTCGAAACCCGGTGAGAGTAAGTGGAGTATAGTATGTTATAGGTAATTCTTGAGGAGATCACAATGACATAACATAGCTTAATGTTTTGGTTTGTTTATCTTAAGAACTGTTGGAGCCCCGCAATAGTCATAAGAGTAGTGGTTGGACAACGAACCCATAGTGATGCGGTAGTAGCCTATGGTGTTGTTAGGATGAACCACCCATAATTTCCTCCAAATGTTTATTATGTTGTTATATATTCGTGATTCTTATTATCTTTTATATCATATTTGCGTTTGCAAAGCGGCAAGTGAAAATTTTGCCCTGGCCTACTTTCATCTACGGGTAAAACCTACAAAAAGTCAACGTTTGGTCCTGTAAACAAAAGCTCTATAAATTTCTTAATGTTTTGTTCAAAGTAATTTACATCAGGCAGATTCTTCCCAACGATTCGATAAACCTAAGTCTTCTAAGGAAAATGCAATCTATACTACATCAGTAATCCATATCAAAAGTATCAAGAATTAGTAATGCCTGAGAATTCTATGAACCAACGGTTTTATTAAGATATATACAAAGAGATTTCCCACCACTGATGTGTTAGTATAGTAGATGGGTTTGGGACGAGTGCCTCAAAATCGAGAAGAAGCAAAGAAAAAACTTGGGGGCATAGATATTATGTTCAATAGTGAATCAAATATGATCAATATAAAGTTCGTGCGAAGATCAAATAAACAAGATGAAGTTCAATAGAGAACATTATAGGTGACTATGGTTGGGCTGATAAGTTGAGTCTAAGTTGATCAAGTCTTGAAGCAAGTAATTCAAGTGAAGAATCTCATAGTTTACGGATTAAAAAATAAACAAGGTGAAGTTCAATAAGCTTTCAGGTTGTGAAAAATGTTCGCCGGATTAAAAAATGTTTAGGGGTTTAAAAGAAATATTGAGAGACCAAAAAGAATATTCACATAGTTAAAAAAATGTTCATGGACTTTAAAAATATTCACTTCTTCGAAAACATAATGTTCATAGTTTAAAAAACTTACTTGCATATTAAAAAATCACGGGTTTGAAAAGTATGTTTGTATGAGAAAAACTCAGTTAAAAATAGTTGGTCGGGAGGTCCAGATAAAAATGTCCATATGAGGAAAAACTGTTCACGGAGTTCAGAATAACTGTTCATGATTTTCAAAAATCTTTTCATGTATTAAAAAAATAATTCATATAGTTTTTTCAATGGTAGGAAATAAAAATAAAAAGATGGACGATAATGGAAAATATGACATAGAAATAAAAAAATGGGTGGGTTCGAACTTGCAAAAGAATTGCGACGGGAAGCTTGATTTTTAGTGGAATATGCCACACGAAGCTTAAAAACCGATTGGAGTCTGAGCTCACTAGAGCGCTTTATTTTAAAAATTCAAAATAATATTTGAAGTTCACAAAAAATACGAAAACATTTGTACATAGATTCAATGATGTATACTTTAAGTGTGCAAATTATGAATCTCAAATACGTTGTATGATGGGTTACATAAATAAGAAAAAAAAACTGACAAGATGAAGGTGCACCATTCACACATTTAAATCTATAATTTTATATTTTTTATATAGTGTAGAATACAATATAATTTGAATTTATATTTCACACACTTAGAATGTGCATATTTTTGCCAGAATTTTTAAAACTTTAAAACTAAATATTTAAAAGTTTAAAATAAAAGGTTTCGTGGAGGCCGGGAGCCAAATTAATGCACTCGCACGAAGTGAAGGCGAGTCAGCGATGAGTCTTGCACTGAGCGATCGATAGTGCCTGCGGGAGATACACAGTGGGTTCTGACAAAAAGAGTCACCTGATGTAGAATTAAATTTTTTTTTCTGGAACGAAGGCTTTGCCTTATCGATTAAGTAAGAAGAAGTGCCCAGTTAATTAGAGGAAATCTGGGCAAAAACCGATAGAAAGAGACAAGCCTACCCAAACAACAACACAACAGGGCTATGCCCATTATCGTCGACAACACATTGAAGGCTACAAAATGACGACAACCACGCGAACACAACCAACGGTAACCCGTTCCAGCAAACTAGCTGGACACCTGCTACTGCCGAAGAGAAGAACCATGCCTGCTATGGGAGGAGCAGGCTCGGGACGCTTCGACAAAGGTGAAGAACCTCGCATCCAAAAACCACGTGCCAGAAGTGATGTCCAACACACCGATGACCAACATCGAGAGCCATCTAATCACCCACACGACACAAGGTCAAGCACCCCTCAAAGTGGCCGAACGACTTCCATTGCTCCGCCGCGCCCTGCACGGTCAACCAAGACCACCACCTTCCGGGGTCGCCGCCCCGACATACCACCGCTCGCTCTCGAGCTGCAATGCTGCATGAACCGTCAACCCGCAGCCCAAACTGCACAGGGCAACCGGCCGCAGACCACGACCATCACACCAAATCATCCGGGGCCGCCGCCCCGACATAAAGTCCGTCCGTCCCATGTAGGACGCGTCGATCGAGCCGAGAATATCGCTGCACTAGCGGCACAATATTGCCACCAAGGCATGACGAGCAACAGCCCTGCCTCGTAGGGCCACTGCTTGCGATGCTCCCTGAGGCCGCCACCTCGGCGTACAAACATAACATCTCGGGGCCGCCGCCCCGACATCCACCACACCGTTGACGAGAGAGACACGAGCAGACAGCAACCTGCAGACTCTCCAAGGCGATGCCTCCAAGAAGGTAGTGCCAGATATGGCACCAACCCCCGCTTCGGCATACAAAACTAGGGATTTCTCCCGGAGAGCCACAACCCCATGAGAGTGAGAAACAGAGCTCTACGACAACACCTTCAACAAGCGAAACAGCACCAGGACGTCACCGACCAAAGGCCAAGGCTAGGTGTAGAATTCAATCTTGATTGAGTTGGCTTTGGCCCGGTGTGGTCTCTCGCCGTTAGATCGTTCTTAGAACAGAGGTCTCAGGCCTGAAAGCTATAGCCAAATTGCGCAGCATGTTCCAAGAGTATCAAGTTCTGCAATTTTACGCACCTACGTGTCCATCTCACGCGTCTTCAGTACTGACACGATGCCCAAGGAGAGGCTTCAACGTGTCGTAGTATCTGTTCCAGAGGCCGACCCAGAGTATGAAATTAGGGCTAAACAGTGAGTTAAGCCGGTCAGCAGCAAAGCTTTCATGCTCGGGGCCGAAGTCTAAAAGCTCGGCCAGGATACCAGAAACTAGCTGACCTCTGTTGACCATATCGCTAGCACAAGTCACATGGCTGGTTCTTTCCGGAAATGTATGGGCCGAGGTCTGGTTTTTTGTTCAAGTTTTACTTTGCTGTCTGCCATTTGCTGCAGTGAATGGTTTGATAACCTGAACATTGTCGACGACATCTTCTCTCTCATTTAGCTGAATCTCCAATCGGCTACTTCCAAAGTTACTTGTTTCACGCAAAGTTGCTTTTCTGCAACCTGCATTCCTTCCTAGTGGTTCATTCCCGGGACCTCTTTTCCGAAACTTGCTGCTAGTGCGTCTTTACGTGCGTAAATCAGTCACTTCGTTCGGCGCGTATAGATACGTGCCCGAAACATTTCCATTGGGCGGCCGAACGTGTACGAGTTGGCCCGTGGTCTGGTCTCTGGCCGGGGCTGGCCCTGCCGTACCCGTACGTACGGTCTCGTGTTGCGTTGCGGCCAACTCGCTGTTGACCGAAGCATACAGTAAACAGAGCGGGCACGTAACGCAAGCGCACAGAGTTTGGCTTAGTAGAACGCAGCGGTGACTTTACCAGGGATCCAGTTCGAGCGTTCAGACACTTAACAGCACGCAATGCAAGGGTGACTTTCCAGGGAGTAGTAGTAATTTACCGCAAACCGAGATGTTAAGCCGTTCTTGCGTGTGGACGTGGTTGATTTCAGGACAGCGGTCACTCCTCACTTGTTTGTACACATCGGTAATAATAAGACGGTCAAGATGGTTAAATGCTTCGTCCATCGGTTCTGTAAAACTAGGCGCGCACGCACGCTCTCCTTAGCCCATGGACATGGCAAGACGCTTCACCATCGGTTACGTTAAACTAGTACTAGTAGTACCGTCGCTTAATTACTACAGACAGCTGTTAGTGTGCTACGGCATGGGCGCTCGACGTAGTACGCACGACTAAACTAATGCTGCTAACAGCCTGTCGCCCTGCCATCTTAGCTTGACATTCAGAGAGTCAGATACAGTACTATACTACTCCTAGCGTAGTAGTATAAACTAGGACTGACTGCAGGCAGGTGCATCGATCGGTGACGGTATCCTTAACTCGCTGTCACAACGGCGGGGCGCGTGCAACGCATTGCATCGCCCATTAAATGGGCTGCCGCTGGCATCGATCTAGGACGGCTCGATCGTACCGTGGCTGTGCTGCTGCTGTAGCACCTAGGCCGTGTCTCTTAACTTGTCGTCATAGACCGGTTCTGACTGAGCCATAACGACTGTATTATTCGCTCCCGTTCATCTCTGCTCTTGATCGAGATCGCAATTAGTAAGGGTTTTTCTCTACGGTCGTCGATCAGATGCTGGTGGCGGCGATAGAGCGCGTTCCTTGTACTTGTAGTACTCTGCAGTACTACAAGTACTTGAGCTCGCAATTAAGCTGCAGTACTCTGCAGAGACTGCGTACGTTTTCGGCGTCAGATAGATTAATTAGTCCAATTACCGATTGCCTCATGGCACCTACTAGTATTAATCACAAGTGAGTGATTCATACTTGTCCGGTGCTGCATATATTCGATCCGGTGCGGCCGGTTTGTTAAGAATATATTACACGTTTAGCCTTTTCTATCAGTTCGAACTTTTGGTCTAGATGGCCAGCGCATGCAATTTAATAAGGTGTCAGAGCCAAGAAATCTCAAGTTGAAGACCTTGTTCACGCAGTTTATAAAAAAAGATTCTGCAGCCAGCACCGAACCCACGCTAAAAACTAAAATAGCCTAAACGCGAGAAGAAGTGTTAAGAATATAATACACGCCTAGCCCTTTCTATCAGTAAGATCGTGATAGCAAGTTGATTATACTCCAACGTGTGAGTATGGTGTGAGTTTATGCGCGACCTCAGATACTACAGCTGTACCTGTTGAGAGTCCTCAAAAAAAACTTGACAGCGGATCGGAGAGTTACTTGGAACTTGCAAGTAGACGTAAGAGCATCTTGGATGATACATCGAGCACTGGCTGTCCAAATCGGTCTGAGCGGACGTTCAGACAGTGTGAAAACCACTCCAATCCAATGGTCCCATCCAAACGATCATGTTTTTCTGGGCGATCCATTTCTAGCCCAAACATGTGTTAAAAATGTGTCGCGCAGGTCAGGATGTAAAGGGCGCGTCCGCTGGACAATTTTGGAGATGCCGCTTCGGCCACATGCTAATTTTATAGATTTTGTGGCCGCCACTTATTGAGTTTGGTGGCTTTGTGTGAGTAAGTGGCGACACAAAAGCCGCGATAGCAAAGCTCGTACTGCGCTCTGTCGCTTCTGATATCTCTGAACTCTCTCGTCTCTCACAAAGAAAAATGAGGAGATCATCGCAAGCTGTTGTCGCTAGGTGACAACAGGACGCTGAGTTATTGAAAGGATCGTATGGGCACCTAGAAAGGGGAGGGGTGAATATGTGCTAGTTCAAATTTTCCTTTTTTCAAATTAGGGTTTGACAATAAGGTAAATTCTCTAGATAATGCAACTAAGGTGTTACCTATATGACAAAGAAGCACTGGCTAACACACAGCTAAGCAAAAGCAAGTAAGTAAAGTGCGGTAAAGGATAGAAGTAACCAAAGTGGTGGACGCGGAGACATAAGGATTCATTTCCCGTAGTTCCTTCCTTTTAAGGAGAAGTATGTATACGTTTGGAGAGGGGGTGGTATCAATCCACCTACGCCACAAAAGGCCTCCCTTGTTCTCCGATGAACCTCACCCCAACGGGATCGATCCACCTTTCACTATATCGACGACCTTCAAGGTGGAAGCCGGCACTTTTACAAGTTTAGGGCACACATTCACAACTTAATTGGAGGCTCCCAAATACAAGCAAGCTGTCAAGACAATCAAAGTCAAGCTTGTAAGAACCAAATCTAGAACTAGGGTTTCCAAGAAAATACTAGAGCAAGGGGCCCTCAAGTGAATGATGGGGAAATGAAGATCTATTTTGGTGAAGTAGTAGATCAATGCCTCCTCCTTCGATTCCCCAAAGATCAAAGGCTTTGGGTGGTGGATTGAAGAGATCTTGGAGATTTGGTGGCTCTAATGGAGGTAGTAGTCTTTAATGCAAATGAGCAGCTTGTCCCAAGGTAGGTGGAGGGGTATTTATATCCCTTAGAGAAATCTGGCCGTTAGAGCAATAAATGCACCAGTACTACCGGTACTCAAGCGGTAGTACGGTTCTAAGATCTTGCCGGACCAGTACCGGAAGCTTCACTTGGTCGAGCACCTTGGTTGCACAACCTTGCGGTAGTACCCCAAGCG
Organism: Avena longiglumis; assembly: GCA_030063025.1. Lineage (NCBI taxonomy): Eukaryota > Viridiplantae > Streptophyta > Magnoliopsida > Poales > Poaceae > Avena > Avena longiglumis. Next base: position 68,979,533 of record CP125976.1, on the reverse strand, counting down.
GTAGTAATCGGTCGTGGGCCAGCGGTACTACGGTCGAGTAGTATCGGTCCCAAGCACCGGTTGGTCTTGAGTGAGAGGAAGGTCTGGTCCTTCCTCGGGGCTGCCCGATCTGATGAAGCGGTACTACCGTGTCCAAGCGGTAGTATCTTGCTTGACACTAATGTACTACCGGTTGGAGCGATAATCTTAAGCACCGGTGGTCTTGAAAAAGCTAGACCTCCCCACCTTGTGCGGATGCAACCGGTACTAGGGCGGTACTACCGGTGCCAAGCGGTAGTACCGGTCGTGTTTCCGGTACTACCGATTGGCACAAAGACTTTTGGCGAGGGAAAATGGGCAAGGCAATATTTGTGCCACAATCTAAAAAATCTATGATACACTTAGCGCACGATTAAACCGATAAGTGTGTCGTTATCAAACATCAAAATCATAAGGATAGGAAATGCTCTTTCAATCTCCCCCTTTTTGGTGTTTGATGACAACACACCTTTGCAAGATGATTTTATGAAGATACTCATGGCATTTGTAAAATAGAGACGTGGCTCCCCCTGGATGAGTAGAATCAAACCTCCCCTCTATTTTACAAACCTAACACAAGTGCACAAATATAGATACTAGCATTTGAAACCATACCTTTGCACAATAACTTGTGATGAGCAAAATATGGACAATGAATAACGCATATCATCACAAGATGGATCCATGAAATAACCCACGTAGTCTCAACAAACTTAGCACAAGTGGTTCCCAAATATTTAGTACATAGAGTTCACACATAAAATAGAAGTTCACACATAAATAGGAGGAAATCAAAGTTCACAAGCAATACAAAGATCAAAGTAAGAACGAGCTTGTGACTTACCATGCAACACCCGTCCCTAAGGTGCAACTTCTCCCCCTTTGCATCAAGACGCCAAAAAGGGACAAGTGCAAGACTACCGTCCTGACAGTCAATCCTCCTCATCATCATCAAAGTCCTCATCATAGGGGGTGGAGCGTAGTGCGAGGAAGAGACATCATCATCCCAATGGTTGTGCTGGGAGATCCACTGGTCTTCAGGGGTGATGTTGGTCTCGGACCCCTCGGAGACGGTCAATCCTTGAGCTGCCATCATGTCCTTCTGCCGAGCACTAGCTTTCATGGCAAACACATGAGCCTCATACATGCGCTTTTGGTTGTCCACTTGGAAGCAGAAAATCTTCTTGAGCTTGGCCTCCATCCTCTTGGCCCAAGAGGGCTTGGCATTCTTGCGACGGGAGAAAACATAATCTGTGTCACGACCACTGTCAGCATCCTCAGAGTCATCCTCTTCATCCTCTTCCTCAACAACTCGGGGTTTAGCATGCTTCTTGATCTTGAGTGATCTTGAGTGCCTTGGACCGGTGCACAATGAGAGGATGAGTGGATAGGGTCCTAGCAATGGGAGGGCACTTGGAAGCAATAAGGGCCATGATATAGGGCGAAAATGGCGGAACCCTCCGAGAGTGAGCAACAGCAACCATCTCATTCCAAATATAATCCGTCACATCAAGAGTGGTGCCCGAGTCACGGTTGAGGAAGGTGTTGAACAACAAATCAACAGAAAAACCATGAATATCATCTTTGTTGCCCGCATGAGGAGCAACGGTCTCACGGAAGATGCGGTGGAGAATATCATATGTGGGGAGAAGATCCTTGATCTTGCCAGAAACCCCGTGGCCCTGGATATACAGAGGTGTAAGGACGTCCTTCTTGGAGGGGTGATCCCGCAAGTGACAGCGGAAACCACAAGGAGTGTCACGACCATGATCTTCATACCCCAAAATTGCAGCAAACTCAGCAAGAGTGGTTTCCTTGACTGCACCTTGAGTCATCCAAGTGATCTTCCGAGTGCTGCCAGAGTGGAAATGAGCAGTGGCATAAAACTATGCAATGAGGAGTGGCTCGTAGTCATGCTGGAACTCCATGATAGGGAACAAGCCAAGGTTAGAGAAGATTTCCTTAGGTTCAGCAAAATAATCAAGGTTCTTGTTGATGTGTTCCATGTCAATCCACAGCTGAGGCACCACCATCTGGATATTTGCCATAAGGACCTCATGATAGACGCGCTCTTGGAAATCATTGAAAAACAGACTGTCTTCCCTTTCCTCATCACGGTTGCGGGCATACGCATTGTCAATCTTCAGAGACCGAAACTCAGACTCAGAAATGTCAGACAGTTTCCTTGGCCCCGATGGCCATGAGCTACAACTCTTGGTGCGCCCGAGGAAGGGGTGCGAGAGGGGGGAACGCTGCCATGCCCAACAGAGCTCTTGGTGACCCCCTCACGACCCCCACGGCCACCTCGAGTAGCAGGAAACTTCATCCTCGGACTCCGTCTCTTCCTCAACAATCTCACGGTTTGCTTTGGAGCGCTTACGCGCACCCCTAGAGCCACCTGCATCTGTGAAAGAAGAGGGAGAACAGCAGGGGGATAAGGGCACAAGAATCAACAAGGAACAACGAAGAATCCATGATTTAGTAAACATGTTGAGGACAGTTGGGACCAGTACTGGCAACTGGTAGTACCGCTTGCAAGCGGTAGTACCGGAAAATTTTCTGGTACTACCGGTCGAGCGATTCGGGCACAGCAACGGTAGATCGCGGTCCAAATTGGCCTCAATAATCAATAAAACATAGATTCTACCATGTAACTATGAATGTATGGTGGTACAACCCCAAAGCATGCTACTTTCTTCAAGAATCTAAGCAAAAACCTAGATCCAACAAAGAAAACAAGAGTGAGAGAGACGGGGGTGGTTGTACCGGGATCCATGGCGGTGGAGAAGGGGTGGGAGCCCGCGAGGAATCCGAATCCAAAGAGGATCCGGGGAAGAATGGACGCGGCGAGGCTCCGGCGGTCTCACGGGCTCTGGTGGCGGTGGTTTGTGTGGGGGCGTGGGGAAGAATAGGGCACTGAAGGGTGCCTCCACACGCGTAACCAATATATAACAGAAAACGCCGACCGGTAGTACCGGTTACTGAAGCGGTAGTACCGCTTGAAAGCGGTAGTACCGGTTCAACAACCGGTAGGACCGGTGGCCGGTAGGACCGGGCATGAGGGCGGTAGTACCGCTCCTGGAGCAGGTTCCAGGAATCGACCTGGGAACCACCCAGGTCCGGTAGTACCGCACATATAACCGGTAGTACCGGTCCCACCAGATTCCATAGCCAGGGAAAATTGAGGGATTCTTGTGCGGATTGGAAGAGGGTTTTTCGAGGGATTAGAAAGGCTTGGGTTAATATAGTCGCACTGTGAAGCACATGCACTCTGAAAATCGATATAAAGATGTCAAAAACCAAAGTAGAGTGCATGAGACTAAGATCAACAAAAACTCAAAGGATGACAAACACGAGTAAAAGCACCAACCTCTCGAGTGAGAGAGGGCGGTGGCCTAGGCCACCATATTTGAGTATACTCGGCTTGGCACCACGAAGATATATCTTGGATCCATTACCGAAACTCATCATTTAAGTTCACATATCACAAAATGATATTAAGAGGAATGATTTTGATTGCTTTGGGCATAATGGGGGGAGGGATAGTCCAATCAATCAGGACCGCACTCCCCCTATATCCATGCCTACACCTAAACCAAATATGGGTCGAATCATAGGTGAGAATGCAAGATAATCAAGTCAAGATCCTTGAATTACGATATTTAGTTCATTCCTCAAATAGCAAAACCTTGCTTCATCAAGTGGCTTCGTGAAGATATCGGCAAGTTGATCTTTGGTTGACACATATGATAGATCAATATCACCTCGAGCAACATGATCTCTAACGAAGTGATGGCGAATCTCAATATGCTTTGTCCTTGTGTGATCCACCGGGTTGTAGGAAATCTTGATGGCACTTTCATTGTCACATAGAAGAGGCACTTTGTCACAATGGACACTGTATTCCTTTAAATTTTTCCTCATCCATAGCAACTGGGTGCAAGCACTAGCAGCTGCAACATACTCGGCTTCGGCGATGGAGAGCGATATACAATTTTGCTTCTTAGAAGACCAACATACCAAGGACCTACCAAGGAATTGGCAAGCCCCGGATGTTGATTTTCTATCATCCTTATCACCCGCCCAATCCGAATCCGTGTATCCAGAAAGAGCAAATGTTGAGCCTCGAGGATACCAAAGACCATAAAATGGGGTATGAACTAAATATCGAAAGATTCTCTTGACCGCCATTAAATGGCTTTCTTTTGGAGACGCTTGATATCTTGCACACACACCTACACTCAACACAATATCGGGTCTAGATGCACAAAGGTAAAGCAAAGAACCAATCATATACCGATATACCTTTTGATCCACATCTTTACCATTTGGATTTTGTTCTAGATGAGTATTTGTAGCCATGGGAGTAGGAGCTCCATTTAAATCTTGCAATTTGAATCTCTTGAGCATATCTTGAGTATACTTGGCTTGATTGAAGAATGTCCCTCCTCTAACTTGCTTGATCTCAAAACCAAGAAATACTCTCAACTCCCCCATCAAAGACATCCAGAACCTACTAGTCATAAGCTTTGAGAATTCATCATTAAAAGCTTTGTTAGATGCCAAAGATAATATCATCAACATATATTTGGCATACAAAAATCTCCCCATTGACTTTCTTAGTAAAAAGAGTGGGATCGATTTTCCCAACCTCAAATCCACGGTCAAAAAATAACTCTCTAAGGTGCTCATACCACGTGCGTGGGGCTTGCTTGAGCCCATGGAGCGCCTTATCAAGTTTGTAGACATGGTTTGGGAAGTTGGGATCCTCAAATCCCGGGGGTTGCTTAACATATACCGACTCATTTAATAGACCATAAATAAATGCACTTTCTACATCCATTTGTTGCAACTTGAAGTTATGATGTGCCGCATAAGCAAGAAGGATATGGATGGACTCAAGGAGAGACCCAGGTGCATAAGTCTCTCCATAATCAATGCCTTCAATTTGAGAGAACCCTTGTGCAACCAATCTAGCCTTGTTCCTTACTATAATTCCATGCTCATGTTGCTTGTTCTTGAATATCCACTTCGTTCCAATAACATTGCGGCAATCCTTTGGCTTCTCAACTAACTTCCATACTTTGTTTCTCTCAAAGTTGTTGAGATCTTTGTGCATAGCTTCCAACCAGTCCGAATCTTCAAGAGCTTCCCACACTTTATTTGGTTCAATCATGGAGATGTGTGCTTGGTGTTCACTGAACCTCTTCAATTGTGCTCTTGTGGAAATGCCTTTCCTTAGGTCACCAACCACATTTTGTAGAGAGTGGTCTCTTAATTCCAACATTCTCTCCTTTCTAGCTTCGCGACGAGCGTGGATATCTGTGTTGTTTCTTGGGGGACCCTCTTCATCATTTTGGTCCTTGTCTTGACCATCAACTTGACCTTGATCATCACCGGAATCATTCTCTTCATTGAGAGGCAAAGATTGACCTTGGTCTTTATCAAGCGCTCTTCTAGCATCAATTTGAGCTTGTCTCAAGGCAGTTTGTACAGATCTTCCTTGAACAATTGACTTGGCACCACTTGACATCCTGGAGAATGAATCAAGCTCCTCTTGACTAGAGTCATCACTATGATCAACATGTTGAGGGTCCACATCTTGTATTTGGCTTGTGTCATTTCCCTCCTCGGTGGATGGAGCATGTTGAGGTTGTGAAGATGAGGGCTCCACTTGAGTGGAGCATAGTTCTTCTCGATCCGCCATAAGGGGTTCCTCAACGGGGCAGATATATCCCACACCCATTCTTCCTATGGCATCCTGAGGCATTTCATCATCTGCATCACAAGCATCAACACGCCCCCCTTGAGGACCATCATATTCTTCGAAGGTCACACTACAAGATTCTATGACGGCGCCGGAGAGCTTATCGTAGATTCTATAAGTGTGAGATTCGAGACCATATCCAACAAAAATACCCTCTAATGCTTTAGACTCGAATTTGGGCAAACGAACACCTTTTATGATATAGAAACACTTACAACCGAACACCCGGAAGTAAGATATGTTGGGCTTGTTACCGATAAGTATTTCATATGGAGTCTTGTTGATTTCTTTGCGAAGGTAGAGCCGGTTTGAAGCATGGCAAGCAGTGGATATGGCTTCGGCCCAAAAGTTGTATGGATATTTAAACTCCGCCAACATGGTCCTAGCCATCTCAATAAGAGTCTGGTTCTTCCTTTTGGCCACACCATTTTGTTGAGGGGTGTATGCAGCGGAATATTGATGTTTTATACCCTCATCACTAAGGAAATCATTCAAGGTGTAGTTCTCGAACCCGGTGCCGTTGTCACTTCTTATAATCAACACGGGAAGATTGTATTGACGTTGGACCATGTTGATGAAGTCGATGAAGGTCTTTTGGGTCTCACTCTTCAACTTGAAGAAATATACCCACGAGTATCTTGAAAAGTCATCAACAATCACCAAACAATATTTCTTCCAACCAAGACTTGCATGAGATGGAGGAGCTCTAAGATCTTGGTTGACTTGATGCAGTTCTTAGGCTTGTGAGGAGCATCATGCATCTTACCTAGAACACATGCCCTACAAACATGATCTTTGGCAAAGGAAACATTTTCTTTTAGTACAACAATATGGCCCTCCTTGTGGAGACTTTGCAAAGTTCTCATATTGACATGGTGAAAGAACATGTGTGCCCCCATCTGTGGTTTTGGTAATTAATGATAATGTTTTATGGACTTATGTTTGCATTGAGTTTTACTTGTAGGATTTGTCCATAGACAATGCTTGAACCATATGGTGGCTTCAAGGTTGGAATGTGAATAAAGTGAAGAAGATCAAGTGTTGATCAAGGTTTCAAGGAATGATCTGGAGATTAGTCAAGTAGAAGTTGAGCCTATGGCAAGTGTGTCTTGAATAATAAGATGATCTCAAGTGTATCTTGCCATCCTTATGGTGATCATGGATATGTGAAGATATGCCTAAAAGAGAGGCTCTTCCATAGTGGAGTATGGGGGAGCAAATTCCAAGTCTTCACCAAGCTAGTGCAATCAAGAAAGGTGCTTCATCTTGAGGTGTGGAATATATAAGGCAATGGTTTGATCTTGATAGGGTTTCTTTCTTATCGGTCTCGTGTTGTTAGTTGGGGAGACCAGTTTATAGGATAGATAACCGTACTATCAAGAGGGGCTCTTGAGTGAGTGAGTAACTTGATCATATACATCGGTGAGAGCTCAAACCTTTGCATACTTGGCATCCTCTTTCTTGGTTCTTATTTGGTTCTTATCCATGAGAGGATTTCGATATTGTGTCAATCTCTATGACAAGCTTAAGTACATCGAAAACGTATTTCATATGCATTCTCTATTGTGTTTTCGACATTGGAAGTTTTACCGGTTTCTCTTTTATAGATAGGTTAAACCTTTCATCATTTGGTTCTATCCTCCCTTTATGGAGTATGATGGTTCACTGCATGATATTTTAGAGATCGTTACTATCTTTGAAACGAGCCCAAAATCATGAAGCACTACTTGCCTTGGTAGTTTGGAGAGTATCTACAATCCTCACAATCACAATCACTATTTGCACCAAAATCCAATACCAGGCCCTCCGCCACTGACAGAACTTGTCTTGTTTGGTGTAGAAAATCATCACATGGCATTATGCATCCATATATTTTTGCTTGTATTATTTTTGTATGTGATTTTGGTGCTATTATTTTATGTGTAGATTTTGGTGCAAATAGTGATTAGGATTGTGAGGATTGTAGCTACTCTCCAAACTACCAAGGCAAGTGGTGCTTCATGATTTATTCCTATGTTTTCACTTATGCATTAGAAATATTTTGCTAGACTTGCATGGATATTTTGTCTATATGGTATGCTTGGGAAATCCTAGTAGTTGTAGAATTGCTATAAATTTCTAAGTTAAGATGCTTATCTATGCCATGCTTAGCCTAGCTAGTAGCAACCAAGGGTGGTTAAATATTCTTGCTATGATAAAATATTTCTAAGTCTTTGGACTTGTGTTTTGCTTAATAAAACAACTAAGTGAATGAAACACCTGGGTGGAATGGAAGGAATGGTTTATTTTGAGTGGTTACACAAGGACCATTTCTATGGTTTACCTTGTGTATCTCACTTGTGTAAAGCCACCCAGGAACAAAAGGATTTGAGAGGCCAAATGTTAAGAAGCTTCTAGTGCAGCCACTTGGCAATATGGGCTCTGCCTGGATCACATAGGTTGCAATAACTTAGCCATTTGGACAGTTGGTGGTAGTGGGATGATAGGTTGGAACGCGTCCATTTGGTATAAGGGAAGGCTTCTGAAAGGTCCTGTCTTGGTGAAAATAAAGTCTTGTGGGGAAAGTGCACAACCTCTGCAGATGGAAGAATCTAAGTACTTAGCCATGTCCCTGGTATTGGACAATTTGAGCATCAAGACATGGAAGCTATCAAGAATCTCCAATTTCTAAGTAAAACTTGTGGTTGAACAAGGGTGAAGTACCCCAATGTCTATTGGTGGTTCCTTGGGAAAGATTTTATCAAAGAAAAACTTAGTGATTTCAACTAATAGGCAAAACCTATTTTGAGCAAAGCAAGCCTAAGCTACACTTATCCAAAATGCATATAGTGTTTAGTCCACCAATATTCTACTAAGGTAACACTTTCCAATACTATTCCAATGTATTGAACCACTGTGGCTGTAACTTGTGATGTTGCAGGATATTCTGATGATGATTAGGAGTCATGAGTCTACACTCAACATGCTTGCCTGTGGCACATGAGGATGAAGACTTATTTATCTTATTATATATTTGAACTCTTGTATTAGGCCTGTGGCCATGGAGTTGTAAAATACTATGTTTGTCTCTGGAATGATATGTAATAATGACCTTTGTTTCTGTGTACTTCATCTTAAACTGTGGATGCTAGCATTGATCCAGGGACTAGCATTGCAATCACAAGGATCCTTTCCTTTACAAAGGAGGGATCTTACAGATTTGGTGAGTGAAAATTGAGAAGCTTTTTACTCTTGGGTTCTTGGAACCCTAGACGGTTTGTTGGTGTTGCAGGTTGTGGCCTTGGTGGCATTTGTTGGGAGCCTACGATTAAGTTGTGGAGAAGTGCCCCAACCTTGTGAGAGGTTTCGGTTGCCACCGACAAGTGCACCGATAGTGGAAGTGTGGATCGATCCCGTTGGGGTGAGATTCACCAGAGAATAAGGGAGGCCTTTTATGGCGTAGGTGGTTTGATACCACCCCCACTCCAATGAGACATACTCTCTTTATGGGAGGAACTCGGTAATAAATCATCGTCTCCGCGTGCCTCGGTTATCTCTATACCCGAGCTATTTACTTATGCACTTTACTTTGTGATAGACTTCGTGCTTGATTTCTTATATATAGCTATCACATAATTGCTTGTTTTTCTTAGCATAAGTTGTTGGTGCACATAGGTGAACCGTAGTTTATATAGGTTTTGTGCTTGACAAAGTAAACGCTAGTTTTATTCCGCCTTTGTTAAGCCCATCTCGTAAAAGTTTTAAACCGCCTATTCACCCCCCCTCTAGGCGGCATCTGTATCCTTTTCACATGGGCTAGTCGGCGATGCCATAACCAACCCACATCGGCCTTTCCGAATAAGCACATCGCACTTGTAGTGGCTTGCCCCGAAAAATCCACCACGTACAAGTCATGCTTGACGTACCCAACAAAAGCGACCTTGAGGGACTTGCTCCACAAGAGGACCAAAATATCAACATCAATAAAGACGGCAAAGCCCATCTTTCCAAGAGAACGGACTGAAAGTAAGTTGTATCCAAGGGTCTCAACAAGCATGATGTTCACGAGTGTAATGTCGTGAGCAACCACTACCTTGTCGAAACCCATTACCTTAGACTTTGACTTGTCGGCATATGTCACGGTGATTTGATCATCATTTGGCTTTAAGTCCTTGACAATAGACGAGCTTTCGGTCATATGACTCGTGAAACCACTATCAAGCACCCACTTTGACCCTCCGGAAGCATATGTCTACAAAAGATCAAGCTAATTTTTAGGTACCCATTTTTCAATGGGTCCTCTTTTGTTAGCAACAAGGGTCTTGGGAACCCAAATATACCAAGCAATATAACCATCATATGGGCCAACATATTGTGCATACACATCACCATAATAATCACGCATTAGAACATAGTGAGGGTTAGCACTTCTCGCAAAGTCATCATGAGACATAGTTTTACCACTTGTGGTCTTACTATCCATAATGGCCTTGTTGGTCTCTTGTGCGGGCTTGGCCTTTTTCTTCTTGTTGTTCTTCTTCTTAGTTTTGGAGACAAAACCAATTCCCCCTTTGTCACCACTAGGACTTTTCTTACTCAAAATATCATCAATGGACTTGTTGCCTTGTGGAAATGTGGCCTTGGCTAGCTCCCCCTTCAACCTAGCATTTTCTTCAAGAATAGTTGTACTACTAGATGAAATGAAGTTACTAGGTGAAGGAATATTGGCCAATTGAGTTTGAAGCGTTTCATTGGACTTTGTGAGTGACAAGAATTCACTTTCCAAAGCCTTGTGAGCCTTGTCAAGCAAACTAAAGTCCTCAACAAGTTTTTCATGAACCACACCAAACTCAATCTTGTTCTTTTTAGCCCTTTTGCATTTATCAATAGCATGATCACGTTCTTTGATGAGTTTATTAACAATAATGTCATTGGCCTCATCAAGCCCTTCAAGTTTTAATTCAAGTGACATCCTAGTCTCTTGTTCTTCTTCTAGAGCATTATTTAAAGCCTCTAGCTCAACCATGTGTTCATGCCCAAGTTTACATCTTACATCTAGTAGCTCTTGTGTGTGGGAAAGTTGATCGAAGATGTTTCCAAAATGTATCTTAGCATCCCCTTGTAGGTTAGTCATAAACTCATCGATAGCAATTAATTCCCTTTTAACATCAAGGGACATCTCATCATCAATTTCATCATTAGCTAAGGGAGTGGAGTGAGATGATGAGGATACCTCCGTTCCTCTTGCCATAAGGCAAGTGACGTTCTTGATGGGGGAATTCTCATTTGGAGAATCAAAGAGTGAGAATGTCGGAGTAGAAGTAGTGGCTAGAGCCGCCACACCATTAGAGGTTTCCTCTTCCTCATCTTCATTGTCGGAGGAGTATTCTTCATGAGTGATCAAGACAATTTCTCCCGACTTCTTGTTGATGGGATTCTTCTTGATGAAGGGTTTCTTATAAGGGGCTTCAGAAGCTATCTTTGGCACTAGTTTGCCACCATGATCTTCTCTTCTCTCATAGGGACAACTGGCCAAGAAGTGATTTCTGTCGCCACAATTGTAGCAAGTTCTCAATCTTGGCATATTGCCTCTTAGTCCATTGGGGTTGATTTTTCATTGCATTTCCATCTTGGCCTTGGCGGGGTTCTTCCAGAAGTTGTTTGCATAGAAAGTCATATATTGACCATGAAACTTCTTGACATCTTCTGGGTTGCTCATGCATAGGCCATCATCACTCTCATCACCATCCACATGTTCAACAACTTTGGCCTTCAATGCAACGTTGACAACATTTCTCATACAAATTCACCTTTCCCCTTTTCCCCAATGATTATAAGGACGAGGACGATGCGTGACAACCGTCCATCGGGAAGACCTAGAGCCAACGTCAAGATCTGGCCGTCCACGTGTCATCACAGCAGCGAACCGTCGCTCACACGCCGTCCACTACACACGGAAATCGAGGCAACACCGTAATTATCTCCACGTCGCACGTGACTAGTCAACTCAAATTCAGAAGGTGGGACCCATGTTCGTCCAGTCATGTCATCTCTGGAGCCGCAGACGCTTGAGGTCACCGATCGTCAGCACTGACGTCAACAAAAGCTATACTAGTAATGGTTACAATTCTTCGGCTACACAACTAAGATTACTCACTCGAATCAATGATTCGATTAAATACTCGGGGGCTACTCCTATCATGAGCGCTATCCGCGCACCCGACGAATGCTGAAATTACTACATCATTGAACTATTTCTTCGAGTCCTACGTCGATTCTACGACCCCACTATGGACTCGGGGGATACTCCCATAGGGAGGATGGATTCAAGCATCCGAAAAATTTGTGTCCTACGGACATGGAGCCAAACAACGGCTGAGTTAAAGTCTCTGCTCGAGTCTACGACTCGAACAGACACTCGGGGGCTACTCCCATAGGGAGCGCTGGTCGCGCACCCTATGAATTCTTCGACTGTGATCCTTCGGATCAGAATGCAAAAACTTTTCGGTAACTCTGCCCCAGCCAACTCTAAGTGAGTAAAACATCCTCCTTGGCCACCCGAAACGCCTCCACGACGATAAAATTTCGGATGCTGTGTATGCGACACAAAGATAAGACCTACATATCTCATCTGATGGCCTGGCAACGCACACGACCGCGCTCTGCTAGTGGGTACCCGTGCCAGCAGGCGCGATGAAAATCCCGACGGACGCGTTGGGTACATCATTTAAATTTACTGGTATTCCACTCCTATAAGTCCTCCGCGGCCTGAGTCGGATTGCGCCAGCATATGTTCCGGATTCGAGTCGAGGGACTTGAATCTGAAGAAGATCGTGTTGCTTTGTCCTAAGACAGTTAACTAACCCTGATCCGTCGGGAGAGTCAGGCACACGCATCAACAATCCCTACACACTCAAATCATTCTCTAGCAAACATAGATAGCCGCACCCGAAAGAATGAGGAGTCCTCAGCCGAATCTACGATTCGACTGAACACTCGGGGGCTACTGACATGGTTATACCCTACGGGTATGTAACTACCTCGGTGAATTACGCTCCTAGTTACAAGCCTGGATGATCGGAAATGGTTGAAATAGTACGGTGGGGCCCAAATGCCACTCACAGGTAGACCTTTCGGCCGTCCCAACCATTTCCAATTTCATCGGGACAAGAACGGGCGGCGTGTCGGCGAAGGATCAACTACATACACAAATGAGTATATATGCAAGCCACCATACAACAGTACATCAGAGCCATTCCATCTAAAAAGAAAGGAAATATAGCAACGCCATACGGCAAGATTCAAATGTCCTAGATAGATATAATAGTTTAGGATATCTCCTCATACATCAAACATCAGAGTATCAGGCGGAAGCGGCAATCAAGATCCGAGTACGGATAAGAAGCAAATCGGCATAAGATGCCCCATAGAATAAACACATCCCGCCCACAGATCTCACAGATCCCCATTCCCGGAATCTCTACATCGAATGATCGTTGCCCACATCGTCCGTCTCCTCCACCCAGTATCCATCTCGTGAGTGTACCTGTTCATCTGAATCAAACAATTTATCGTGTGAGACCCTAGGGGTACTCAGCAAGTCTTTATGCCTCTAAAGGGGACACAACCTGGGGTGACGCAATGGCAGCAAAAGATAAACCCTAACAATTCTATAGATACCCGCTAACCATCCGCCTAACCAAAGATAGACGGATGTCCGTGAATTAATAACAACAGTTATAACGGTAATATTAACAGATCCATCCTCCTCCTCGCTTACCAACGAGGAAGCGGACGAACAACCCCCCATCCGTTGGCGGTTTATTATCCATTCCATGAGTGTTGCACTATTTACTAGTCGATTACTTAGTCAAATTTAAAAGCGGTACTTTAGTTATGCTTGTCTATGATCAAGAAACTGTCTCCAAGTCGTCCATAACCGGACACGGCTTTGAGAAAGTTTTACCTGCGGTGCACAAATAGCAACACACACTCGATCAACCTCGGAAAAACCAAATCAAAACCCACGAGGCTTTCACGACAAAGCAATCACGATTCAGAAATATTTGAGGCCACCCCATTAAGCTACCATAGCGAAGTTAGTGACTCAACGGACTCAAGGTTTGCGCCAATGGTCAGAAATGGGAAACCGAAAATGTGGGCTTGTCGATACTGCGAAAACACTCCGCTTACCTAAACAGATGCAGTGCGAGACATCGCACAATTTAAATGAAGCGATAAAGCATGGCATAAGTACAGGATAGTAAATAAAATCTCAAACTAGTTTGTGGCCCCAAGAAATAAGAATGAATCAAGCTCTGACTCAGGGGGGTCCCATAAGCCTCTCGGATGTGGATAGCGCGAATATTCAAGGAACAGGAATCAAGTACTCGGGGTCCTATGGGACACAAGTGAGCAGGAAAAACCAAATAGCAGATATTGCTCACCGGTGTCACTTTCATTAGTTATCCCATTACTACTCAGGTTAAGTTGTTTAGGTACCTCGTTATACAACAGACACTCACATACCCTACACATGTTGTTCTACGACTCGCATGGCTCAAACAACTCCTGTAGTAATGGCTCATGGGATGGAGGACAAGCTTCAGTGGGGTTTAAAAGTAAAGGCTATGCAATACTTGGGATTCAATTTAATGCAATCGCGACTCAATGATGCAAGAATAAGATAGAGGCAATAGGTACTATATGTATGCAAGCATGTGGTAGCGCTTGCACAGCTCGATTGAGCGAGAGAAGGATCAGGTAGTGCTCCTGGGTTTCTTGGTATATCCCCTGCTCAGCGTCAATTCGAAGAAGAACCAAACAAACAAGGGCCAACATAAATAAAGTGCACAAGCATAAGAATAAAATGCGACAAGCAAACAATCATGCCATGATGGATGATGCACAATTTGCATGGCAATAAAGTAACATGGCATGGGTGAGGTGTAGATTACAAGAAATAAACATTTTATTGAGTTTTGGTCACATTTTATACCCAAATAAGCTGCTGTACTCTTTATATTTATATGATGCATGCTGCAAAACAGAACATGGAATGCATAAACAGAAAGGTCTCGTCGAGCTGATCATTTTAGACATATCATTTGTTAAATTTGGAGTTATAAATCAAAAGTTATTAATTTATTAAGAAAAGGGCATTTTATGGTAATTTTAATCAACTTGAAAATTAAAGTGTCCAAAATATATTTTGGATGGCATATTTGAAATCCTCACATTTTTCTGATCTAAAAACATATATCATTAGTATTATTTGCATTTGTATTTTAAAAGTTATTATAAATCTGATTTGAATTTGAATTGATTAAATTTGAAAAGATTTGAATTAAAACAGAAAAACAGAAAAACTTTTTCTACTCAGGCTAACTTAGCCACAGACGCTGACGGGTGGGACCAGGCTGACTAGGACACACAGCGCGCAGAAAACTTTTCTTACCAAAGACAGGCTAGCCGGAGGCCAGGTGGGACCAGGCCTGCCCACGCCATGGTGCACCGTGCAGAGCCACGTGGATCAGCTGAGGACCGCGGGTTGAGTGTTCGAAAAAGCGAGGGGGGGTTTTGCAAAAAGGTAGAGAGGCTGGCTGGTGGGGTCGAAGGGGGCGCGGGTTGACGGAAAAAAAGGTGTGTGGGGGGTTCTTGGAAAGCGGCAAGCGATATCTTTATCTTCCTTTCTGCCTCGGCGACAGGCGGTGCGTGGCGGGGATCGATCCCTGGACCTGGGGCTCGCCCGCGGAAGCGGTGACCACTGCGGTGGCTTAGGCTTGGTGCTAGGAAACGACAACGCGGCGGATGAAGGTTCTTTAGCGGCAGCAATGCGAACGCGGCAAAGCGCCAGAGAGTGCTCGGCGAAAGGATCTACGTGTCCAGGAAGCACGAGGCCGAGAGAGGTTGTCCGGGGGGACCAGGGGCTCACCGGGAGTGCATTGGTGGGGTTGGTGCGACCAGGGAAGCAGCGGATCGGCGGCGTTGCTGGCGCACCCAGGGTTAGGGTTTTCGAGTCGGCGTCGTGGACGTGCAGGGGTCCTGGGCCTCCTCCTCCTCTAAGGCGTGTACGGGGCGACGCAGAGGGTCCTCCTCTTCCTCCTCGATCACCCCCACGACGAGCTTGATGACCGGAGCAGCGAGGCAGCGAGGCGGCGGTGGGCGGCGGCCGTTGGTGGTCGAGAGGAAGAAGGAGGAGAGAGGCGGGGCCACAGGCGGATCTAGGGAAGGCGGCGGGAGAGGGTAGATAAGGACGGGGAGGAGAGGGGTGCGTGGGGAGGTGGTGGTGATAAGGTGGCTTGCCACCTTTTTCCTCCTCCTCCCATGTGCTCGAGTGGAGGGAGGCGAGGCAGGTGGGGCTTCAGTGGGGCCAGGAGCATCCAAGGATGGGAGGCTCGATGTGGGGCACGCTTGGCGGAGAGAAGGAAAGGAGAGAGAGGGAGGCTCGGGCTAGGGTCGGGTGTAGCTCGGTTAGGAGCTAGGGTTGGCTAGGGAGGGGTAGATGGGGTGGTTAGGAGAGAGGGTTGCCAGTGGGGCTGCAAGGCGAGAGAGAGAGAGGAAGGGTGTGGCATGGAGCTAGGTTAGGAGGGGCTCGGGTTAGGTTAGATGAACTAGGGTTTAGGAGAGAGGTATGGATCGGGTTAGTGAGAGGTGAGGTGAGAGGAGAGGAGAGGAGGTGACCATGAGCAAGCACAAGGGTTTTGGTTTAAGGCAAGACCAAACTAGATCAAACAAAACAAAGAAGGAAGATGAAGAGATGAGAGAGGGTGGTTAGGATTGGCTTAGAGCTAGTGTTTGGATACTTGCATGTATCTAGCTAGCTCTTACAAGAATGGGTGGAAGAGGTGGTGATGAATGGAAAGGATTTTACATGACCATGCATGGCATGCATATGTGAGAAGAGCTTGATGAACCCTAGGCAAAAGAAATAAACCAAACAAGGTGTAAGATTTGAGAGAGAAGGAGGAGCATCCAAGAGATATACACCACTCAAAATTCATATGAAACCCAAAGGACTAGAATGTGGTGGTGCTTGCATGGCCCATGCAAAATATTTAATGCTAGGTTTCATCTTGTCAAAACAAAATAAATATCCATAGCATTCATACATATGCATTCCCAAGAAGTGGAAATAAAGGCCAAGCAAAAGGATTTTTAGAATTGGACCCACCCTATCTCCCATGAGCTAGATTAAACACCAAAAGAAAAATAATTACAAGCTCATGGATAATGGGATGGTGGAATTGTAAGGTGGTGAAAGAAAGGTGGTGGAGTTGAATAAAAGATATGCCCCCAACTCAACTTGGGCATTTAAACAATATATCAAGAACCAAAACAATATCAAGAGGCAAATACAATTTATAATGCATATGAGAGAAGAACCAACACAAACAGGGTTTTATATGATGCTCAAATGCAAGGTGGCATGATGACATGAGCATGATATAATGATGATGCAACAATTATATGCAGGAAGTAGCCATTATATTACTAAACCCAGTAGCATTACAGTTGTTAGACAAATGGGATGCTACAGGGTACAAGACCTTAGCATACCTGGTCCAGCCCAAGGAAGGCCCATGACAAATATACGTCGGCCCATGAAGATTTTCGGGTGGTCAGGGCCCATGACGCCTTCGGATCCTTGGTGAGCAAGACTAGAGTAGATAGAAAATTCAAAGGGGCAAACCCTAAAACCTATAACCGACTCGATCTGTGTCTGGGACCTGCCTACCTCTATATAAAGGCCAGGAGGGCATCACAAGGAGGCTCTCTTACAATATCTCGCACACCACCGCATACACACATCCACGCTAGATTGCATCTGCGCACCCCTGTAACCTTCGGTTCCACCATAATCAGAGCAGACAAGCAGGAGTAGGGTTTTCCCTCCGGGGGCCTGAACCTGGGTAAACTTCGTGTCCCCGTGTTGCTTGTTTGCTAACCGTTCCGTGATCTCCAGCATCCCCATCTTCTCCAAAACCCAAGTCCATAACAATGGGCATTGACGAGATTAAACCTCGTCACATACCAAGGGCACGAGCACAGGCATCTTTGGCATTCTTGGCGACAACCTTGAAAGAGGCCATCTCTTGCATAACTTCATTGGAGGTCATGAGATGGTAGTTGTGTCTTCCTTATAGGCTCTTCAAGTCGGTGGGCTCGAAGGGCATGAGTGCACTCACATATTTCCTTTTTATCCACGCATCATCCACATGTGAGGCACCCACATTTCTAAAAGCGGTGGCGGTGGTCTTGAGCCTTCGGTACATGTCTTCATGATTTTCACCTTCAATCATGTAGAAGCCTTCGGCTTCATTGCTTAGCGCATCATACCGGTTCCTCCTCATGCTCTCATTTCCAACAAACAATACCGTGAGAGGATCCCAAGCTTCCTTGGCAATGCTAAAGTGCTCAATGTGTGGGTAATCCTTTGTACCAATCCTTGTTGAATCATGTGCAAGGCAGTGGCATTGAGTTGACTATTGACAACCTCTCTTCTTGTCAAGTTGTTTGGATCCCCAATAAAGAGTCCATGCTCGATGATGTTCCATAGTTCAATGCAAGAGCTGCGCATATGAGTTCTCATTAGAGATTGCCATTGAGCAAAAGTAGCAGATTCTTCAAGGTTAGGTGGGTCACCTCTATTGTATACATGAGGGTGATGGATTGGAGGGTCGGGAGAGTACCATGAATCACGGTGCTCACCCTTCCCACCATCATTTTGTGTGGAGGAATTATGGTTGTCTTGTCTACCCCCCACCATCATACCCTCAGGGATACCGAAGCATTCCCTTTAGGTAAAACGGATGGAGGATCCTCTTGAGGAGAGGGGGATGATGAGCCATCTTTGTGTTTAAGAAGTTGCTCAAGCATCTTCTTGACTTCGTTGACCAAGGAAGAGCTCAATCTTGTTTCCAAGTTTTTGAGATCTTCCATGGTCACCGTGGTGGGCTCACCATCACCATCCCTTTCGCGACTACCCATATTCTCTTAGGCGGTAAAGCCCAAATAAAGATCCGAGGCTCTGATACCAATTGAAAGGATCGTATGGGCACCTAGAGGGGGGTGAATAGGTGCTACTTCAAATTTTCTTCTTTTTCAATTAGGGTTTGACAATAAGGTAAATTCTCTAGATAATGCAACTAAGGTGAATTTACCTATATGACAAACAAGCACTAGCTAACACACAACTAATCAAGAGCAAGTAAGTAAAGTGCGATAAAGGATAGAAGTAACTAAAGTGGTGGACACAGAGACACAAGGATTTGTTTCCCGTAGTTCCTTCCTTTTGAGGGGAAGTATGTCTACGTTTGGAGAGGGGGTGCTATCAAACCACCTACGCCACGAAAGGCCTCCCTTGTTCTCCGATGAACCTCACCCCAACGGGATCGATGCACCTTCCACTATATCGGCGAGCTTCAAAGTGGAAGCCGACACCTTTACAAGTTTGGGGCACACATCCACAACTTAATTGGAGGCTCCCAAATACAAGCAAGCTATCAATACAATCAAAGACAAGCTTGTAAGAACCAAATCTAGAACTAGGGTTTCCAAGAAAACACTAGAGCAAGGGGCCCTCAAGTGAATGAGGGGGAAATGAAGATCTCTTTTGGTGAAGTAGTAGATCAAGGACTCCTCCTTCGATTCCCCAAAGATCAAAGGATTTGGGTGGTGGATTGAAGAGATCTTGGAGATTTGATGGCTCTAATGGAGGTAGTAGTCTTCAATGCAAATGAGAAACTTGTACTAAGGTAGGTGGAGGGGTATTTATACCCCTTAGAGAAATCTAGCCGTTGGAGCAAGAAATGCATCGGTACTACCGAATTACTCAATGTAGTACCGGGTTGCATACCTCTGGGACCAGTCTGGGAGAAGCTTCACTTAGTCGAGCCCTTTAGATTTGCAGACAGCCTTGTGGTAGTACCCCAAGCGGTAATACTTAGTCGAGACGCAGTACTACCGGTCAGCGGTAATGGGTCCCAAATCGGTTGGGCGAGTGAGAGGAAGGGCTGGTCCTTCCTCAGGCTGCAGTCTGTAGAGCGATACTACCGTGTCAAGCGGTAGTCTTGCCCAGCGGTACCGGTGTCTTGAAAAGCTAGACCTCCCCACCTTGCACGGATGCAACCGGTACTAGGGGCGGTAGTACCGGTGCCAAGCGGAGTACCGGTCGTGCTTCCGGTATTACCGGTTGGCACAGAGACTTTTGGCAAGGGCAAATGGGCAAGGCAATATTTGTGCCACAATCTAAAAAACCTGTGATACACTTAGCGCACGATTAAACCAATAAGTGTGTTGTTATCAAACATCAAAATCACAAGAATAGAAAATGCTCTTTCAGTTATTCTTGGCTTCAACTCGCCGGACGACGCCGCTTCTTAAGCTACCGCACATTCTTCCTTTTAGACTCTAGTCTCCAGCACCGATGACGTGGAGTCTTTTAGAGTGTCGTGGAGTCACTGAATTAGAAATTTATGTTTTGTTTTGTCATCTAGCTTACTTATACATGCCAGATGAAAATCGATCGGTTTCCATCCCCCCTCAGGCGACGTTGCATTTCTCTCCGTCTCCGATGGATAGAGCCTTGGAAGCGTGGAGGATCACGGCCCCTCATTGATGGGAGGTTTGAATGTTTTGTTTTAGGCTTGTGCCTTCTTTGAGATTGTGTCTTCTTCGAGATGGTGAGGCGATTGTCATCATTGGCGAGGTTTGAAGCTCTAGTGTGTGGGTCCTTTGGGACCTTAGCACGACGACTTCACGTCTGTCTAATAAAACAAGCTCTACTGTGACAACATTTGCCCGGCTCCTATGATGGAGGGATGAGGACAGCGGCGCGCCTTCGGCTCACGCTACTGTCTGTAGTCGTCGCTAGGTGGTTCAAGAACCTAATTGTAATTTTTATTACCCTTCGTCCATGAATAACTGATTGGGTTTGTCTAGATTCTGATGTATCTATATACTAAACTGTGTCTAAATACATTCGAATGTAGACAAACTTAAGTCAGATATTTTTGGACGCAGTGATACTTTTTGTGTTGGAGATATGCCCTAGAGGCAATAATAAATGTAGTTATTATTATATCTTTGTGTTTATGATAAATGTTTACATTCATGCTATAAAAGTATTAACCAGAAACATTAATACTCGCGTGATTTGTAAACTAAATTAGAGTCCCTAGTAAAGCTTCTTTATAATACTAGCTTGTTGATTAATAGATGATCATGGTTTCTTAATCATGAACATTTGAGATGTTGTTAATAACAAGGTCATATCATTAGGAGAATGGTATGATGGACATACTCCTATAGATAAGCGTAACATAAAGATCAAGTCATTTTAATAGTTCAATTGCTATAAGCTTTCTTATACATACAAACCTAATTCCTTCGACCATGAGATCATGCTTATCACCATCACCGGAAGGATGCTTTGATGACATCAAACAACACACCATAACTGGGTGGCTATAAAGGTGGCATTCAGTGTTCGGAAAGTATGGGTTGAGACACATGGATCAAGAGTGGGATTTGTCCATCCATATGACAGATAGATATACTCTAGGCCCTCTCGGTGGAATGTCATCCAATTAGCTTGCAAGCATGTGACTGGCTCACAAGGGATCACATATCACGGGAACGAGAAAAGAGTACTTATCGGTAACGAGGTTGAATTAGGTATGCAGAGATACCGACGATCAAAACCTCGGATAAGTAAACTATCGTGAGACAAAGGGAAATTGGTATCGTATGTAAGTGGTTCATTCGATCTCAAAGTTATCGTAGAAATATGTAGGAGCCATATGAATTTCTAGATTCCTCTATTGGTTATTGATGGGAGAAGTGTCTCGATCATATCCGCATAATTCACGAACCGTAGGGAGACACACTTAAGGATTCGATGTTGTTGAGTAGTTATGGAATGATGAGAAAGAGACCGAATGTGGTTCGGAGTCTTGGATGGGATCCAGGATATCACGAGGAGATCCGGAATGGTCCGTAGAATAAGATTCATATAAGGAAAGTCCTGTTTCGGAGTTGGGGAATGATTCCGGTGTTTTCATCGGGAATGTTCTAGAGGGGTCCGTAAGGTTCAGCACTCCGAATGGGAAGGGTACATGAATGTGTCATAACAATATGGGATGGTTGCATCATGTACTAGGTCACTTGGCTGGGCAAAATAAAGTGAGAAATCAAATCCTAGTTTGAAAGTCAAACGCCAATTTGAAAAAGTCAAACGGCAAGTTTGCTTGGTGAAGGGAGAGTAGGAAACCTACTTGGGGAGGAGTTCCTCTCCCTCCACCCGTCGGCCAAGGAGGCCGACTTGGGGGAGGACTCCCTCCTCCCAAGCCACGCCCTCCCACCTATATAAGGAGGGACAGGGCTGCCCCTCTTCCCTACACCCAACACACCCAAAACCCTAGCCCTAGCCGCCGGCCTCTTCCAAGTCGACGCAGCCACCGAGGGTTCCTCCAACCCGCCGAGTTGGGGCTTCCCCAAGCCCTAGCCGCCAGCCAAGCTCCCCCCTTGGTGCATCTAAACCCTAGATCACCAAGGACTCTCTCATAGTCCACCATACTCGCTCCGGCTTAAGGCGAAGCCCTGCGAGATCTCTCCTCTACTTCCGACACCACGCCGTCGTGCTGCCGGAATCGCGAGGAGAGTGCTACAACCTCCGCTGCCTGCTGGAACAAGGGATAGGAAGGTCTTCATCGAGTACCGAACATGTGACCGACTACGGAAGCGCTGCCAGAACGCAGCGCCGGAAGGATCGTCTACGCGATCTTGAGATCGGCAAGAGTATGACTACATCACCCACAAGAATCTGCTCTCGTTAACCGCTTTGGAATCTTCGACAGTGAGTTCCTCTATCGACTCGTTGCTACAATCTATTATATAGATCTTGGCTTGTTTGTTTGCATGCGGTAGAATTTTTTTGTTTTCCATGCTACGAACCCCCACAGTGGTATCAGAGCCGTGTCTATATGTAGATCTGTTGCACGAGTAGAACACAATGGTCATTGTGGGCGGTGGTGCTTTTATTATCAATTGCTTTTTGTGTACTTTGCATCTTGCGGTATGATGGGATGAAGCGGCCCGGGCTAACCTTACATGACATCATTCATGCAACTTGCTCCACGCTCAACATGCAACTTGTATTGCATAAGTGGCTTTGCGGGTGTCTGTCTCTCCCATTATAGTATAGATCCAATTTACAACGGGCACTTGATAGTTCAAACATCAACGTTGTGGTTCTTGTTCGTAAGTTAGAGCGACACTTATTGAAATCCCCAAACCACGTAAAATATGCAAAGAAAATTAGAGGCGTCTAACTTTGTTTTGCAGGGGTGTGCTGTGATGTGATATGGCCATGATTGTGATTATATTTGATGTATGCAATGTTCCTTATTGTAAGTTGGAAACCGGCAAGAGCCATATGGTTGTCTTTAAATTCTGTTAAGACCCGCGTGTCTATTCAAAGTAGTTGTAATAGTTGAAGCTGGTGGACGACAACCATGAAGCGGCGCCATTGACCTTGACGCCATACCGGTGATGATGGATATCATGTTCATGCTTGAAGATGGAGATCATAAGCACAAGAAGAAAGGCCATATCATATCACATATTATTAATTGCATGTGATGTTAATCCTTTATGCATCTTGTATTGCTTAGTTAACGACCGTAGCATTATAAGATGATCCCTCAAGCACACAAATTTCAAGTTTTAAAGTGTTCATCCTTAGTAAGCACCGTTGCTAAAGATTGTTGTTTCGAAGCACCACGTGATGATCGGGTATGTTAGATTCTGCAAGTGTATACAATGTGAGCAAGCCAGATTTGCTCATGCGGAAAAATGTTCGATCTTGACGAGCCTAGCATGTACATACATGGTCTCGGAACACGGATCACCGAAAGGTAAAACATGAGTCATATAGTAGATATGATGAACATGTTGATTGTTCGCCACTGAAGCTACATCAACTCTCGTGATGATCGGTTTTGATATGGTGGATTTGGTTCGTGTGATCACTAAAACAATGTGAGGGATATTGTTTTGAGTGGGAGTTCACCTAGATTAATTTAACTATTAATTAGAACTCAATTTGTCATGAACTTAGTCTAAACTATTGCAAATATGTTGTAGATCAATGGCGGCCCCTACCATCAATTTTAATGCGTTCCTAGAGAAAGAAAAGTTGAAAAACAATGGAAGCAACTTCGCGGATTGGTTCCGCAATTTGAGGATTGTCCTCAATGCTAGTAATTTGACCTATGTGCTGGATGCACCGCTGGGTGAACCGCCTGCAGCTACTGCTATCGATGAAGTAAAGAATGTTTACCTCACTCGGAAGAATCAGTACTCCACAGTTCAGTGTGCTATCTTGTATGGTTTGGAATCGGAGCTTCAGAAAAGGTTTGAGAACCATGACCCACATGATATTGTCCGTGAACTCAAAATGATATTTGAGGCTCACGCGGCAGTTGAGAGTTACGAGGCTTCTGAAAAGTTCTTTAACTGCAAGATGGAAGAGGGCAGCTCCGTTAGTGAGCACGTGCTTAAGATGTCTGGGCACGCAAACAAACTCCAAAGTTTGGGTATAGTGATTCCTAATGCTTTGGGGATTTACCGTGTCCTCCAATCACTTCCACCAAGTTACAAGAACTTTGTGATGAACTACAATATGCAAAGCATGAACAAGACATTGCCAGAACTCTTCTCCATGTTGAAATCTGCAGAAGTGGAGATCAAGAAAGAGCATCAAGTGTTGTTGGTCAATAAGACCACCAAATTCAAGAAAGGCAAGTCTACGCAAAAGGGGAACTTCAAGAAGGGCGGTAAGAAAGTTGCTGCGCCGGCGAAGAAGAACAAGGCTGGACCTAAGCCTGATACTGAGTGCTTTTACTGCAAGGGAGAGGGTCACTGGAAGCGGAATTGCCCAAAGTACTTGGCGATTTGAAGAACGTCAACATCAAGAACAAAGGTATATCCGATATACATGTTATTGATGTGTATCTCACTAGTACTCGTAGTAGTGCCTGGGTATTTGATACTGGTTCGGTTGCTCATCTTTGTAACTCGAAACAGGTGTTGCAGAATAAACGGAAGCTAGCGAAGAACGAGGTGACGATGCGCATTGGAAATGGATCAAAGGTTGATGTGATCGCGGTCGGCACGCTACCTCTTCATCTACCATCGGGATTAGTTTTATACTTAAATAATTGTTATTTGGTGCCTGCGTTGAGCATGAACATTATATCGTGATCATGTTTATTGCGAGACGGTTACTTGTTTAAGTCCGAGAATAATGGTTGTTTGATTTATATGAGTAATATGTTTTATGCACATGCACCTTTGATAGATGGTCTATTCTTATTGAATATCGATAGTGGAAATACACATATCAACAACATTGAGGCTAAACGTTTGAAATCAAGCGATAATTCGACCTATATGTGGCAATCGCTGTCTTGGTCACATTGGAGTGAAGCGTATGAAGAAACTCCATTCCGATGGACTTCTTGAATCACTTGATTTTGAATCACTTGAAAGATGCGAAGCATGTCTGATGGGGAAAATGACTAAGACTCCATTTTCTGGTATGATGGAGCGAGCTACGGACTTATTGGAAATCATACATACCGATGTGTGTGGTCCAATGAGTGTAGCATCGCGCGGTGGTTATCGTTATGTTCTTACCTTCACGGATGACTTGAGTAGATATGGGTATATCTATTTCATGAAACATAAGTCCGAAACTTTCGAGAAGTTTAAGGAATTTCAAAGTGAGGTGGAGAATCAACATAACAAGAAGATTAAATTTCTACGATCTGATCGTGGAGGTGAATATCTAAGTTACGAGTTTGGCGAGCATTTAAAGAAATGCGGAATACTTTCACAATTGACACCGCCGAGAACACCACAACGTAATGGTGTGTCCGAACGTCGTAATCGAACTCTCTTAGATATGGTTCGTTCTATGATGTCACTTACAGATTTACCGCTATCATTTTGGGGTTATGCATTAGAAACAACCGCATTCACTTTAAATAGGGCACCATCTAAATCCGTTGAAACGACACCGTATGAATTATGGTTTGGGAAGAAACCTAAATTGTCGTTCCTTAAAGTTTGGGGTTGCGAAGCCTATGTAAAGAAGTTACAACCGGACAAGCTTGAACCCAAAGTGGAAAAATGTGTCTTCATAGGATACCCGAAGGAAACTATTGGGTATACCTTCTATCATAGATCCGAGGGCAAAGTCTTCGTTGCTAAGAATGGATCCTTTCTAGAGAAGGAATTTCTGTCGAAAGAAGAGACTGGAAGGAAAGTAGAACTCGACGAGGTTGTTGAACCTTCTCTCGAACTTGCGAGTAGCGCAGCACCAGAAGTAGTTGATGTGGCACCTACACCAATAAGAGAGGAAGCTAATGATATTGATCATGAAACTTTGGTTGGAGTTGCTACAGAACCTCGCAGGTCAACGAGAACTCGTACCACTCTCGATTGGTATGACCCCATTATGAGTGTCATGTTGGTGGACAACACCGATGACCCTGCGACATATGAGGAAGCGATGATGAGCCCAGATTCCAATAAATGGCAAGAAGCCATGAAATCCGAGATTGGATCCATGTACGAAAACCAAGTATGGACTTTGGTGGACTTACCGGATGGCCGGAAGGCTGTCGAGAACAAATAGATTTTCAAGAAGAAAACAGATGCTGATAGTAATGTTACTTTCTATAAAGCTCGACTTGTCGCAAAAGGGTTTCGACAAATTCAAGGAGTTGACTACGATGAGACTTTCTCACCAGTAGTGAAGCTAAAGTCTATGAGGATTATGTTAGCAATCGCTGCATATTATGATTATGAGATATGGCAAATGGATGTCAAAACAGCGTTCCTCAATGGAGACATTGATGAAGAGTTGTATATGATGCAACCCAAAGGTTTTGTCGATCCTAAAGATGCTAACAAGGTATGCAAACTTCAACGGTCCATATATGGATTGAAGCAAGCATCCCGAAGTTGGAATCAACGTTTTGATAAGGTAATCAAAAGTTTTGGTTTTATACAAACTTATGGAGAAGCTTGTATTTACAAGAAAGTGAGTGGGAGCTCTATAGCATTCTTAATACTATATGTAGATGACATATTGTTGATTGGGAATGATGTAGACCTTCTTAATAGTGTCAAATAATATTTGAATAATAGTTTTTCAATGAAAGATCTTGACAAAGCAGCTTACATACTAGGCATAAAGATTTATAGAGATAGAACGAGAAGCCTAATATCATTGTCACAAAGTACATATTTGGACAAAGTTCTAAAGAGGTTTGGAATGGAAGGTAGCAAGAAAGGGTTCTTTCCCATGTTGCCCAATACGACCTTGAGTAAAACTCAAAGTCCAAAGAACACGTAAGATAGAGAAAGGATGAGTAAGACTCCCTATGCCTCAGCCATAGGATCTCTAATGTATGTCATGCTATGTACTAGACCCGACATTGCATATGATGTTAGTTTGACTAGCAGATATCAAAGTGATCCAGGAGTGGATCATTGGACAGCGGTCAAAAACATCCTTAAGTACTTGAGAAGAACTAAGGATATGGTTCTTTCTTATGGAGGTGATGAACAACTCTTTGTTAATGGTTACACCGATGCTAGTTGGAACACCGATCCGGATGATTCTAAATCACAATCTAGATACGTATTTACTTTGAATGGTGCAGCAGTTAGCTGGAGGAGTGCAAAGCAAAGCGTTGTGGCGAGATCTTCAACTGAATCGGAATACATAGTTTCTTCGGAGGCTTCACAAGAAGCGATATGGATGAAGGAGTTCATTACAGAGCTCGGTGTGGTTCCAAGTGCGCTGGACCCAATGTCTATCTACTGTGATAACATGGGCGCCATAGCCAATGCGCAAGAACCAAGGTCAGACAAGAAGCTGAAGCACATCAAGCTACGTTTTCACGCTATTCGAGAACATGTCCAAGATGGTGACATAAAGACTTGCAAAGTACACACAGATCTGAATGTGGCGGATGCGTTGACTAAACCTCTCCCGAGGGCAAAACATGACTAACACCAAACTGCCATGGGTGTTCGGTATATTACCATGTAATCTAGATTAGTTGACTCTAGTGCAAGTGGGAGACTATTGGAGATATGCCCTAGAGGCAATAATAAATGTAGTTATTATTATATCTTTGTGTTTATGATAAATGTTTACATTCATACTATAACAGTATTAACCAGAAACATTAATACTTGTGTGATTTGTAAACTAAATTAGAGTCCCTAGTAAAGCCTCTTTATAATAATAGCTTGTTTATTAATAGATGATCATGGTTTCTTGATCATGAACATTTGAGATGTTGTTAATAACAAGGTCATATCATTAGGAGAATGGTATGATGGACATACTCCTATAGATAAGCGTAGCATAAAGATCAAGTCATTTTAATAGTTCAATTGCTATAAGCTTTCTGATACATAGTAACCTAATTCCTTCGACCATGAGCTCATGCTTATCACCATCACCGGAAGGATGCTTTGATGACATCAAACACCACACCGTAACTGGGTGGCTATAAAGGTGGCATTGAGTGTTCGGAAAGTATGGGTTGAGACACATGGATCAAGAGTGGGATTTGTCCATCCATATGACAGATAGATATACTCTGGGCCCTCTCGGTGGAATGTCATCCAATTAGCTTGCAAGCATGTGACTGGCTCACAAGGGATCACATATCACGAGAACGAGAAAAGAGTACTTATCGGTAACGAGGTTGAACTAGGTATGCAGAGATACCGACGATCAAAACCTCGGATAAGTAAACTATCGTGAGACAAAGGGAAATTGGTATCGTATGTAAGCGGTTCTTTCGATCGCAAAGTAATCGTAGAAATATGTGGGAGCCATATGAATTTCCAGATTCCTCTATTGGTTATTGATCGGAGAAGTGTTTCGATCATGTCCGCATAATTTACGAACCGTAGGGAGACACACTTAAGGATTCGATGTTGTTGAGTAGTTATGGAATGATGAGAAAGAGACCGAACTTTGTTCGGAGTCTCGGATGGGATCCGGGATATCACAAGGAGATCTGAAATGGTCCGGAGAATAAGATTCATATAAGGAAAGTCCTGTTCCGGAGTTGGGAAATGATTTCGGTGTTTTCATCGGGAATGTTCTAGAAGGGTCCAAAAGGTCCGGCACTCCGGAGGGGAAGGGTACATGAATGTGTCATAACAATATGGGATGGTTGCATCATGTACTAGGTCACTTGGCTGGGCAAAATAAAGGGAGAAATCAAATCCTAGTTTGAAAGTCAAACACCAATTTGAAAAAGTCAAACGACAAGTTTGCTTGGTGGAGGGAGAGTAGAAAACCTACTTGGGGAGGAGTTCCTCTCCCTCCACCCGCCGGCCAAGGAGGCCGACTTGGGGGAGGACTCCCTCCTCCCAAGCCGCGCCCTCCCACCTATATAAGGAGGGGAAGGGCTGCTCCTCTTCCCTACACCCAACAAACCCAAAACCCTAGCCCTAGCCGTTGGCCTCTTACAAGTCGCCGCCGCCACCCAGGGTTCCTCCAACCCGCCGAGTTGGGGCTTCCCCAAGCCCTAGCCGCTGGCCAAGCTCCCCTCCTTGGTGCCTCTAAACCCTAGATCACCAAGGCCTCTCTCATAGTCCACCATACTCGCTCCGACTTAAGGCAAAGCCCTGCGAGATCTCCCCTCTACTTCCGACACCACGCCGTCGTGCTGCCGGAATCGCGAGGACAGTGCTACAACCTCCGCTGCCTGCTGGAACAAGGGAGAGGAAGGTCTTCATCGAGTACCGAACGTGTGACCGATCATGAAGCGCCTTGAACGCAGCGTCGGAAGGATCGTCTACGCGATCTTGAGATCGGCAAGAATACGACTACATCACCCACGAGAATCTGCTCTCGTTAACCGCTTTGGAATCTTCGAGGGTGAGTTCCTCTATCGACTCGTTGCTACAATCTATTAGATAGATTTTGGCTTGTTTGTTTGCATGCGGTAGAAATTTTTTGTTTTCCATGCTACGAACCCCTACATTTTGTACTTCTTGTACTACTGTTGATGGTTATCAATAAATCAGTGGAATTTTAGAAAAAAAAGATAAAAATCGATCTATCAACTCGGTCTAGATAGCCACCTGCAAGCGAGGACGTACTTGTATTAGAGCATCTCTAGCGGACACCATAAAAGTGTGGATCACAAAACGCGTTTCTAGGTCGGGTTTCTCCTGTTTTTTTAGGCCGCACGCGATGGGGCGGAATAGAAACCACAAACCCGAACCATAAAAGGGAATATTCGATTTAGATTCCGCTCGTCGTTTCGTCGTCTTCGTGTACAAATAGGAGGCGCCGACGCATTCTTCCCCATCCATCCCCTCCCTCTCTAATCTCCACTGGGCCGCCATGGAGGTTCCCACTCTGAACTTCTACGAGGCGTGATGTTCGCACACTTCGACATCGTCGTGCCGCCGGCAGCGATGGTGCCCTACGGATGGCGCATCAGCTATGTGGGGGTGCTGGTTGCTCTGCTCCCGGGCCGGGCCGAGATGGAGAGCAACATTGCGGCGCGTCACCGCTAGAAGTCCGCGTGGAAGAGGGCAACATCGTGGCACGCCGCCTCCAGATGCCTGCATGAAGAGCAACATTGTGACTCGGAGGAGGAGGACGGCGCGGAGGACAGTGACAGCGGAAGTGAAATTGTTGACTAGTGGTTGAATCAATAAACTAGATTTATGTAGGATGTGAAATCGTAGCTTTGTTTAGGAAGAACTCGTGTTGAATCAATGAATTGCAACTATGTTTCCGCCTCGAGTTAGATCTCTGTCCTAGATCAAGTTCGGTCATAGCAAGGGTTGGAAACGTGACCGTCGAGTGGCGGAGGCCATGTCGGCGGGCGGAATTTGTCTGCCGGGGCCTGAATCGACGGTAACGCCCGACGGCGACGGCGACGGGTGGACGTGGAAGGGAGGGGAACATGCTGAAACTTCCATCCCACCAAGCATCTGTGGTTCCCAGGTCGGGCTCGAAACCTGAGGATTTGTGGTTCCGTGGAGTGCCTAATTTTTTTTTGTTCAGACGGTTTTGGAGCGTCTGTTATGGCGACTTTTATCACGTGAAACCGAATAGTGACGGTTATTTTTCTGATTCCGTCCTTTACGGTGTCGGCTAGAGATGCGCTTAGTCAGTACTTGCTTGTATGTTGTTCTGCTCGGCCCCAGCTCGCCATGTGCATGCTAGCTCCGTCTCTCGCGGTCTCGCCAAGAGGCCAAGAACCAGGGAGGAAAGAGAGCAAATCAAAGGTGACGCCATTGCCGCCTGCCTTGGCGAGAAGCAAGCAACCAACACACGATCAAGGCTGAAGCCCTAGCCGCGGCCCTCCATGATAGAAGGAGTAAACAGCGGCAGCTGTACACAACAGGCGGTGTACAGAGTGCCTACGCAGCCGCTGGCGTTGGTGGCTCAGCCACATACTCCACCTAAGTTTCACGGATGTCCGCATTCGCCGTTTTGATCAATTTTTCGCGGGCGGCATATATGGTACCGGTGGACGCCGCTGCCACTTACATCCTTATGCGCAGGACATGATGCGGACAACGCGTGTGTCCTCCCTCATGTCCTCGCGTCCGTGTAGGGCCCGCCTGACAGTGACCGGGCGCGTCCATGATGTCGTTTTGTCTCCCAACAGCGAGAAAGGCTTCCGTCGCCGTTTTCAGTAGGTTCCTGCCGCTTTGTGCGGGCTTTCCCGCCAGAGCGGCTACTCCGCTATAAAAAGGGGCGAACCCCGTGGAGTAGCGGGCAGCACCGTGTCTCTGAAAATAGTCATGCCTGGGCCGGGCTCCCGTCTTTGTCCTGGCACCACTCGCAACCCACCCGCTCGCCTCTTCCCTCTTCCTCCTGCCCTTACACAACCCACCCGATGGCTGCGTCGTTGACGACAACGAGGATAGTGACGACAGCGATAGTGTGGCGCTGCAGCAACGAAAGACCCGCAAGCCTTCGCCGCCGTCGTACAGAGGCAGGGTCAAACGGTCCATCGATGAGCGCTTCAATTTTGACGTTCTCGACCACGTCTTCTATCCGCATCATATCGGGCGGAAAGAACTCGAGGATGCATACATCGACTACTTCCGTGCCTTCCGTGCCAACCCCGGTGACCCGGTCCTGCGTGCATGCCTCAATCAAGCTCAGGAGGAGTTAGACGTCAAGAAGACGATCTTCCACTCTCTCAAAGATGAGTGGAGTCTCTACGAGGCTTATCCGATCCCTCTTATTGAAACCTCTAGGCTGCGCCGTGGCGCCCACTCACCTGCATGACGCCGACGCACCAGCAGCAGCCACCACCGCCGGCGTACTATTTGCTAGGGCCATTGCCGTCGCCGCCGCCGCCAGCGCCACCATAGTCGTGCCGACCACCATATGTTCTAGCCATACTAGGGTTATTTTAATTAGTTTTTTATTTTTCATATGTCAAGTAAGACTATTTGTATAATGCATGCGAGTTTTTTAATGTTCATATTTAAAAAAAAAAATCGTTATGACCGATCCGAACACCTCCCATGTCCGAAGCGAGTCGGGCCTTGGAGATGCCCCAAGACACCACCTTGAGGTTTGAAGCTTCTTCCATGGACAAGTGTACTGGGAAGCATGATAAGACGTGCGTACGCGCCGGGTTCGATCGTGCGGTAGATAAATGCATTTGGACAGGGCAGGGGCGGACGAGGTAGGTCCATCATAGTAGCTTACAAGTAACTGCGTGCTGTGCGTGCGGTGACGACAGTACGTGTACCTAGGCCACGTACCGTCCATCGATCTGCCGGCCGGTACACAAAGATCGATAGGGCGCATGTTCCTTCCTGTTGTACTCTAGCCGAGTACTAGGTACGAAGAGTAGTAAACCTCGCCGCCGGCGCCGGAAGGTGACCTTTTCTTAGACGGAAGGCAGTACCGGCCGCCGGTGCCTTTGATCGGCCGGGCTAATTAAGCTCGATCGGTTAGGATCCAAGCTTTATAGCCAACTGACGGAGCAGTACACAAGTGGTGTCCGGTTACAGATCGAACGGTCGAGATCAGCGATCGGTAGGATCACGCACGAACCAAAATCTTGGCAAACCTCACGCTGATCCTCGCTTCCAAGCTACTCCCTCTGTTAGGGATTAAAAGGCCTAAGAGCTTAGGCCTTATAATCCTATTAAAATAGTTCATAGGGCTTATATAATCCCTAACAGAGAGAGTGTTGGAATTTGGTGTATATTGGGCTGTTGGCCCATTAGACAAATTCTGAAATTCTCTTTGGCCCACTTATATATGGCAGCATATGTGCTAAAGTCTTAAAGTTTAGTCACATTGCTAGTTGAAGGAGAGTTGACCATTATATAGTAGAGTGTTGCACCACTCACTAAGGTGTGACAAGAAGAGTAGCCCTCAAGACTCCTCCTCCTCGACGCCCTTGCGCCACGACGCGACGCGAGGGTTGCGGAGTTATGAGGAATCTCGCCGAGCTCTATTTTGCTGGTTGGGAAAACTGATTATGAGTCATTAACGGACGCTAATTACAGCTTCAGTTTTATGGGCGTGGCGTATTAACTGGACGTGGGGCTGAGCCCACGATCCTCTAACCTGCATGATATAAGCGTCCGGGCAAAACCTAATCGACGCGAAATCAATCCACTCACGCGCCTACCTCCAGAACCTTGCGCCGCCGCTTTCATCTTCTCCATCCCGGCTTGCGGCGTGCACCGCAGATCGACAAGAGGCCTCGGAACCCGCCTCTCGTGAACTCAGACGGGTGAGGCGATCAGGTTGGGAAGCGCTCAGCGCGACCATCGGCAACCAAGGCGTCGACGACGAGTTCCACGACGACTTCTTCCGGACGTCGGCGACCTCGACAACCTCAACATGGGCGACGCTTATCGCAGCGGGCTGCTATTCAGCCTACTCTGTACGTGATACTCAACTGTCTTTTTCTGATTATGCTAGAGTACTTTATTCTAGCGTTTGGTGTAGATGTGATAGGTTTATCTTGTATAGAAGTAATCTGTTCATCTACTTTGTTGATCTGCATGATTGGTTTTACTACTATCTGTATGATCATGATTTATCAGTTTATTATTCGGATTAAATCATATGGATTATTGCTTATATTTCCAACAATCCAAAAACCTGATTATAGGCAACTGAATTCCACTGGTGTAGCCGCGGCTACTAGGCCGCCTCCTTTTGATGGCATGCACTATAAGAGATGGCGCAAGAGAGCAGTTCTCTGGTTTGAAAACCTAAACTGTTATAGCGCCACTCTTGGCAAGCCTGAAGGAGATCTTTCTGCTGAGCAGGAAGCGAACTTTAAGAAAGCCGATACCATGTTTATGGCGGCTTTGTTCAGTGTTCTTGGGGACAACATTGTTGACCCTTATATGTCATTTGATAATGGCAAGTACGTGGGAAGCGCTTGAGGCCAAGTTTGGGGTCTCGACGCTGACCGAGCTGTACGTCATGGAGCAATTCTATGACTACAAGATGGTTGATGGGCGCTCACGTTGAGCAAGCTCATGAGATACAATCACTTGCCAAAGAACTTGAGCAGTTCGGTGTTCCTTACGGACAAATTTGTGGCTGGTGGCATTATTGCCAAGCTTCCTCCTTCGTGGAGGAACTTTGCTACTTCTACGAAACATAAGAGACAAGAGTTTTCCGTTACGGATCTCATTGGGTCTCTTCATGTGGAAGAGAAGGCGAGAGCAAAGGACAAAACTGCTCGAGGACTTGAGGGAGGTTCTCGCCAATTTAGTGTGGAGGAAAAACTTCCAATCCCACAAGTTCAAGAATAAGAACAAAAGCGAAGGAAAGGGAAAGTTCGATGGCAAGAACAAGGCCACACTCAACCAACTTCAAGAAGAAAATGATAAGAGGAAAGGCTCTTGCCACGTCTGTGGTGATCCGATCATTGGGCTCCTAGCTGCCCTAATCGCTTTGATAAGCGTCAACATGGGAACAGCGGCAAGACCGCGAATGTTGTTATTAGCGATCTTGAGATGAAGGATCTGGTGCGGTATTTTACCTACTATCCTTTCAGTATGTCATTCTCTGATTGGTGGATAGACACGGGTGCTAATACACATGTATGTTCTGATATTTCCATGTTTTCCTCTTATCAGGTCTCAAGGACCTCTTCCGTGCTGATGGGAAACGGCTCACGTGCTTCTGTTCATGGTTTTGGTACGGTAAATCTGAAGTTTACTTCGGGAAAGACCGTCTACCAAGAATGTGCAAGCACGTTCCTCCATCAATAAGAATCTCGTCGTGGATCGCTTTTATGTCGAGATGGCTTTAAGTTGGTTTTTGAGTCCAATAAAGTTGTAATTTCTAAGTATGTACAATTTGTTGGAAAAGGTTATGAGTGTGGAGGTCTGTTCCGCTTGTCTCTGTCATACTCATGTACTAAAGTTATTAATCATGTTTGCAATGATAATGAGTCCAATGTTTGGCATTCACGACTCATATTAACTTTGGTTGCATGACGCGCTAGCTAATATGAGTTTAATTCGAAATTTACCATGTCAAAGGTTCTAAGTGCCAAGTTTGTGTGCAAGCAAAGCAACCCGCAAGTCTCATACATTGCGAACAGAAACTTAGCACCGCTAGAACTTATACATTCGGATCTCTGTGAGATGAATGGTGTGTTGACAAAGGTGGAAAAGATACTTTATGATGTTGATTCATGACTCCACTAGATACGCTATGTTTATCTCCGAAATCTAAAGATGAAGCTTTGAACTACTTCAAAATCTATAAAGTCGAGGCGTAAAACCAACTTGATCTTAAAATCAAGCGGCTAAGGTCGGATCGTGGTGGAGAGTACTTTTCAAATGAATTTGATTTATTCTGCATGCGAACATGGTATTATACATGAGAGGCCTCCCTACTCACCTCGACCAAATGGGGTGGCCGAAGAAAGAACCGCACTCTAACGATTTGGTTAACGCCATGTTAGATACATCGGGTCTTTCCAAGGAATGGTGGAGGCGCTAATGACCGCGTGTCATGTCCTAAATCGTGTTCCTGTAAAGGATAAAACCATGACTCCATTTTAGGAATGGGAAAAGAAAAGGCTTAAACTCTCTTACTTACGAACTTGGGTTTTTTTGGCGAAAGTCAATATTCCAATACCCAAGAAGCGAAAGCTTGGACTAAAAACCATTGATTGTGTTTTTCGGGATATTCTTTTCATAGCATTGGCTATAGATTTTGATAGTAAAATGAGGTATCCGACATGCATGTTGGTACAATTATGGAGTCGAATGATGACTTTCTTTGAGGACATCTTTCCTATGAAAGGCATGTCTAGCTCATCAAATCGAGATGACTAGTTCATCTAGTCGAATTTTCTATAATTCTGAACCCACTATGTCGACAGAACACTCTAATGATCCTGGAGGATGACAATGAAGCTCCCAAAAGGAGCAAGAGACAAAGGATCGTAAAGTCATTTGGTGATGATTTCATTGTGTACCTTGTGGATGATACTCCCACTTCTATTTCAGGCCTATGCATCTCAAGATGTCGACTTTGGAAGGAAGTCTGTCAAGCGAGATGGATTCCATCTTAGCTAATGGTACTTGGGAAATCACCGATCGTCCTTATGGGTGCAAACCTCAGAGGATGTAAGTGGGTGTTCAAGAAAAAGCTTAGACCTGATGGTACTATTGAAAAGTACAAAGCACGCCTTGTGGCTAAGGGTTATACCCAAAGGAAGGTGAAGACTTCTTCGATACCTACTCACCTCAGCCAGATTGACCACTATTCGAGTATCGCTATCCTTGGCTGCCTCACACGGTCTTCTCGTTCATCAAATGGACGTTAAGAGCTTTTCTAAATGGAGAGTTAGATGAGGAAATTTATATGGAGCACTGACGGATTTGTGGTAGATGGTCAAGAAGGAAAGGTGTAAGTTAGTGAAGTCTTTATATGGTCTTAAGCAAGCTCCTAAGCAAAGGGCACGAGAAGTTTGAAAGAACTTTAACCTTTGAAGGCTTTATTGTAAACGGTGACAAATGTGTGTACTATCGCCATGGGGGGCGAGGGAGTTATTATGTGTCTCTATGTTGATGACATATTGATATTTGGGACCAACCTCATTATCGAGGAGGTCAAAGAGTTCCTATCTCGCGCTTTGAGATGAAGGACTTGGGAGTGGCGATGTAATTTTAAACATCAAGCTACTAAAGGATGACAATGGTGGGATTACAGCTTCAGTCTCACTATGTGGAAAAGATATTGAGTCGCTTTGGGTATAGCGATCGTAATTCTTCTCCAACGCCTTATGATCCGGCGTGCTACTTGAAAGAATCGAAGGATCGCTAAAGATCAATTGAGATATTCTCAAATTATTGGCTCGCTCATGTATTAAGCCAGCTACTAGACCGACATCTCCTTTGATGTAAGCAAACCGAAATTTTGTGTCAAATCTCGAGATGATCATTGGCATGCTCTTGAAAGAGTTTTGCGCTATTTGAAAGGCATCGCGAGATATGGTATTCACTATACCGGGTATCCTCGGTACTTGAGGGTTATAGTGATTCAAATTGGATATCGATCTTGATGAGATTAAGGCCACAAGTGGTTATTTGTTTACACTTGGTGGTGGCGCTGTTTTCGGAAGTCTTGCAAGCGCACCATCTTAACAAGGTCAACAATGGAAGCAGAACTCACAAGATTAGACACCACCATTGAAGCGAGTGGCCGTGAGCTCTTGATGGACTTACCGTGGTTGAAAACCAATACCCGCTATCCCGATGAACTGTGATAATCAAACTGTGATCGTCAAAGTAACAGTTCTAAGGATAACATGAAGTCATCAAGGCATGTGAAGAGGAGATTGAAATCGTGAAACCGAGAAACTCCGAGTTATTGCGTTGGATTATATCCAAACATCTAAGAACTGGCATCCTTTCACAAAGGGACTATCACGTAATGTGATAGATAATGCATCGAGGGAGATGGGTTTGAGACCCACACTATGAGTTGATCCCAATGGCAACCCACTCTATGTGATCGGAGATCCCGTGAATTAGAGATGGGAGACAAGCTGTTGGTCAGCTGAGAGGAGAGTATTCCCATATTATTTTTACATCTCCATAAAGATGCAATACTCTCTTAATCTGCATGGCAGGTTGATATTTATCTTAATGTGTTCCAAGTGGCTTTTTATAAGCGGAGATGTCCTGCAGAACATCTCTTGAGGAATACACCTATATGAGTCTGTCACAAACGTCGCAATCCGTGAGAGTTGGGTGCTCTCTAATAAACTCATGAAAGGCCCCGAGTATGACGCATAAGCTCCAAACCGCTGGGAAGCCGGTAGCCTGCATCGTCTAGATTTTGTGTGAAACTAGCGCGCGAAAAACTTGTAGTTCAAGGCATAGTCCACTATTCAAGTTGCTAGCTAGTGTAGCATGAAGTTTAACGTGGAAGTTCAACTTAACAGTCTCCACTACACACCGGTATTTAAAACAATGTTCTGGAAGAAAAGTGTTGTGATGTGCCAATGAGACTTTGTGGGGGATTGTTGGAATTTGGTGTATATTGAGCTGTTGCCCATTAGACAAATTCTGAAATTCTCTTTACCACTTATATATGGCAGATATGGCGTGCTAGTGGTGCTAAAGTTTAGTCCCACATTGCTAGTTGAAGGAGAGTTGGACCACCTTATATAGTAGAGTGTTGCACCACTCACTAAGGTGTGACAAGAAGAGTAGCCCTCGCGCACTCCTCCTCCGATGCCGCCCGCCTCGACACGACGCTACCGCCTTGGTTGCGGAATCTCACGAGCCGAGCTCTATTTTGCTGGTTGGGAAAACTGATTATGAGTCATTAAGACGCGTTAATTACCGCTTCAGTTTTATGGACGTGGTCATTACTCGGACGTGGGCTGAGCCCACGATCCTCCTAACCTGCATTATATAAGCGTCCGGGCAAAACCTAATCGGCGCGAAATCAATCCACTCACGCGCCTACCTCCAGAACCTTGCGCCGCCGCTTTCATCTTCTCCATCCCGGCTTGCGGCGTGCACCGCAGATCGGGACAAGAGGCTCCGAACCCCGCCTCGTGAACCTCGCACGGTGAGGCGTCGGGTTTTGGGCGCTCAAGCGACCATCGGCAACAAGGCGTCGTCCGACGAAGTTCCACAGCGACGACTTCTTCCGGACGTCGACCTCTTCGACAACCTCAACATGGGCGACGCCATCGCAGAATCACGCTGCTATTCAGCCTATTCTGTACGTGATACTCAACTGTCTTTTTCTGATTATGCTAGAGTACTTTATTCTAGCGTTTGGTGTAGATGTGATAGGTTTATCTTGTATAGATGCAATCTGTTCATCTACTTTGTTGATCTGCATGATTGGTTTTACTACTATCTGTATGATCATGATTTATAAGTTTATTATTCGGATTAAATCATATGGATTATTGCTTATATTTTCAACAGAGAGTAGTACTAGTACTAGGCTCAAACTATGCTAGTATATATTCCATGACCGCGAGTCCGTGGGTGGCACGCGGACGAGGTTGGCGACGACGTACTCCGTGTTAAGTCGGGATGAAATCTTAAACTACTGACCGTCTCTCGCGCGCGCGCAGGGAGCGGTCGCACGTGGGGCTCTCGATCGATCGGCTTCTCGCGCGCGGAGCGCTAGCTCGTCTCGTGGGGAAGCACGCACATTTTCCTTTCCTGCCGCATTAAACCTTATAAGGTCAACGGTCCAGGATTAAAGTGCTTCACGATCGATGGATCGCGTTGACAACACGGCTCGATCGGAGTTCCATCTCCAGGCCCCTCCTTGTCTTCTCTCTCAAGCGCAGCGCAGCGCAGGGCCCGGCCCTAGTCCGGTGTGCTTCTGACTGTAGGCCATTGGCTGACAACTGGCCCTGCCTACCTAATCTTTCTAACCAAACGGTTTGCGTTGTGCGATCGATCTCTGATTGATGAACCTTCTGAAACCGCTATTTGTGCGGCAGCGCACACGAGCAACCATGCCATGTGCGTCGTGTTCCGAGGAGGAATCGATGCGCAAGCGTACAAGGAACGGGTTAAACTCGGCGCAGGTTCCTTGCTACGGTACCACTGACGGCATTTAATTCCCAGGTCCGTAGTAGTAGTCGGCAAGGACGGTGTACCTGGAGGGGAAGAAGCCCTTGTTCTCGGGATCTTTGCCGAGCCGCACCGTGGCTCATTCGATCCGCTCGCTCGCTGGAGTTATTGGACCGTACACAACGATCTAACTCCGAGGGTTTAATGGGACGGAGCCGTGGGGCGAGAGCGAGAGAGACAGCGGAATCAATCCGAGCTGAAATCTCGCATCGATGCCATGCCATGGTGTGCCACGGCCTAACACTCGTACTACATACATATCCTCTCCCTTGCTCTCCTCGTGTGATCGGGGCTAAAATTTGGCAATGGACAGTGAGAGCAAGCGAGCTGCGACTGCGAGGGTGTACGACGTAGTGGTCACTCCAAGGAAGTCAAAGCCAATACCTGACGAAACGAAGCCCAATTCTTTCTTCTTCTTCACAATCGGTGTCGCGCGCGGAAGTCGCGCGCCGCCGGTTTCCGGCCAAACGTTCGTTCAGATTTGCCCGGCCGAGTCGATCGACCTCCATCCAGTTTGCATGCGGGCGGCTGCCGATCGGCAGGTTCGGTACCCGGGCAATAGCATGACGACGCCTGACAGACATATGCCACCGCACATCATGCATAAGGCGACGCGAGCAGCGCCACTTGACTTGGTATTCCGATGGCAGAAAAAAATCGTTAATTAGTCAGTCCGTTTGGAGTAGTTCTAGTTTATTAGGGACGAGTAATCTACTAGCAGTATTTTCTCCAGAAGAAGACGGAGTTGTTTAAGAATCGGTGAAGACTGACTTCCTGACTTCCCTATATACATATATGTTAGTTCAAGGTAACGGCCATAAGCCAAAATTC
This sequence comes from Avena longiglumis, assembly GCA_030063025.1. Lineage (NCBI taxonomy): Eukaryota > Viridiplantae > Streptophyta > Magnoliopsida > Poales > Poaceae > Avena > Avena longiglumis. Next base: position 68,938,741 of record CP125976.1, on the reverse strand, counting down.
CAAGGCAGATCAGGGATCTAGCAATGTACTAATGAATCGGCCTATAATAAACTGTTGGACTTGGACCTACTGAATTTCTTAATAAGAAACAAAAGAAACGGGGGCCAATGAGATTTTCACCAACTTACTTACCCCCACCGAAAGAAAAGACTGACTTAGCCAGGGAGCTAGCTACCGGTGCAGGAGACTGTGGGAGTATTCAACATGAACACATATTACTTACATTTCCCCGGGCGCCAAAAGAAAAACATGTAGTATGCAATTAAGGTGAGCATGTACACTTGCTAGCTCCCTTAAGAAAAAGAAGACAGCGTGTATATGCAGTGGACATACGACTGAAACTCTTTTTCACATATGACGGGCTTCCACTACTACTATTTACACTTTTTAGCAGTCTACTGTACATGTACTCCTACAGAATTGTATCTGTTTTTTTCAAAGTGAATTGTATGCTCTTACTAACATTTAGGTACCAACGAGTCCTCGTACGTTAATCTTTGGTTTGCTATAATTGCATTTTATTTGTGAGTATACTCTAATTTCATTGTGTCAGCTAGTGATACAAAGGCAAGAATTCACCCAGCCTCTGCATACAACTGACAAAAGTAAAACTCACACTATCTCAAAATTAGATGTCACGGTTTCGTCTAGACTCGCATGTATTTATATATACCGAAACACGTTTAGATACAAGCATATCTCTAGCTAAACATGTGACAAATAATTCGGGAAAGATGGAGTACAGTATAATTAAGTAACGTTCAATTTAATGACCACGCCATACGCACAAATAAAACCTAGTCTAAGTTTTAATGTCTACAACGAACTTCAAAGGAAAAAGCACTCGCTCTCATGTCCCATCAACAATTTGTCCCTCACTTTATTAAAAACTATTCATAAGGACCTTGAAAGAGAAATAAAACCACAAAATGACCCCACAGCCCCAGTCAGAAGGCACCGAGTAAGCTGCCCCTATATATATAGCCCAAGGCACTCGCTACTCCCTTCACTTGCTTCTTGTAGTCCACCTAGCGATCGTCAGGCTACAGATCCCTCCTAACAAGCCATGGAGGCAAACGCAAGCCACGCACCCACCACCTCTTCCTCCTCCGTCTCCTCCTCGACACTGTCCTCCTCGTCGTCCTTCTCCTCCCTGGCCAACAGCGTGCAAGAGGAGCTTCCCAGCAAGAACTCCAAGCCCAAACAACCGAAGAAGCGCAAGAGAGCCGTCTCGCCGCCGGACCAAGAACCGGAAGCCGAAGGAGCCGCCAATGGCGCCCAGTTAGGGGAGGAGAGCAGCTGCTGCACCACCGAGGACGATAACGACGCCGGTAGAGGCAAGGAGGCTTCACTGCCGGGCGCCGCGGTGTCTAAGAGCGGGTTCAAGCACCCGTCGTACCGCGGTGTGCGGCGGCGGAGCTGGGGCAAGTGGGTGTCCGAGATCCGCGAGCCGCGCAAGAAGTCGCGCATCTGGCTCGGCACCTTCCCCACGGCCGAGATGGCCGCGCGCGCGCACGACGCGGCCGCGCTCGCCATCAAGGGCCGCAACGCGCACCTCAACTTCCCGGAGCTCGCCCACGAGCTGCCCCGTCCGGACTCCACGTCCCCCGCCGACATCCAGGCCGCCGCCGCCAAGGCCGCCGCAGCTGCCTCCGTGCAGTGCGACGAGGCCGAGACGTCTCCGTCGTCCTCCCCCGTCACGGCGGAGTCGCAGCCACCGTCGGAAGCCGCGGCAGCATGTCCGGACTCGACGCCCGCGCACAGCGGAGTTGGATGCGGCGAGGACAATGCGCTGTTCGACCTGCCGGACCTTCTCCTCGACCTGAGGGACGGGCTTCTGTGGTCGCCGGTGTGGCCGTTGGCGATGGCCGCCGAGGAGTACGACGGCGGGTGCTGCGTTGAGCCGCTCCTGTGGTCCGAGTAGCTTGTTGCCTTTCTTTTACCGTTTTTGGGCTAATAAATTGCCCGCGTAGTATAGTAAGAGTAGTTGTAGTAGTACTACTATTGGAAAATTTGTTCTTGGTTGTGCTTGACTCGGCCATGGAACCATGCGTGCTTCTTTTTTTTGTCATCATCAACACAAGATACGTTTAATTTACTAGCCAATAGCCATGATGATTGATGTCGTTCCCTCAAAAAGAAAGGATGCTCCTACAGAATGCATACGGGTCGATAAATGGGAGCTGGCAGATCAATGTCTGGAATGCTGCCGTATACTGGTAGCTAGAAATTGATCGATTTGATGAGCTTGCAATTGTTTGTGTTGGTACTGATGTATGGTGTGGGGTGCCGTCCGTTTGGAAGTCGTTTTATGATCCGGTGAAACAGTGGAAGACGAACAGCAAATTCGAAATGAACCGTGCTTTAATTTGTTTTCTCCGTGATTTTCACAGCGAGTTTGGCAGCAAGCGAGAGGATTGTTGCGGCAGTGTGTGCGTTACTACTACCTTACTCGCTGCTGGTACGCTGTCATTGTGAGAGGATCTTGAGAGGAGGGACGGAAAAATCTGTAAAAATGACGACCGGACGGGCTCTCTTTAAATTACCTGCAGCTTACTTATTTAATTAACTACTACTAGGAGGACGTACTGAACCGAACGGTAGTCATATCTTGCCCGGTTTGGTACGAACCCCACGTTATCCTAGGTTACAATAATAAAGGTCCACCGTAGTCCGGCGAGGGGAGAAAAAACAAAACAAAACGGATGGAAGGACCAGAGAAAGTTCCAACCCTGCGCTCGCCAAATTCTCTTGTCTCCTTCCCCTGACCCCTTGCTAGGTAGTATAGCAAAAGTTCAGAGAAAACACCAAGCCAAGCCAATGCCTACGAGGTTAGGTACAGGATACGAGCACGCCAGTTACCGGTTCCCATATGCTAGGTTGGGCTAGTTATTTTCAACATCCAGTAGTAGTGAGTACTCCAATTAGTAGATCAATCATCACATAAATTAGTCGCAAATCAAGGGATGTTAATTGTACTCCTACATACACGTAGCCGTTGTCCGAGTGGGCGATCGAGACGACCGTCCCACATGCCCAACACATGGCCAGACGGTCACGCACTGAATATGCTGCTGCATGTACTAGTTGCGTATACTACCGCAGCTGGCGATCGACGCGCGCATGCGGGCTGGGCTGGCTGATTGCGTCTGATTAACAACGCGTTTCCGATGAGCTGCACTAATCAAATCGGCTCGGTAATTCGACCTGGCCTGGAGGATCCAATGCCACGGGCGTCTTGTCGCAGTCGGACCGGCCGGGGACCGATCGCTCCGGCCGGCCGTCCGGCGGCTCCGGCCGGTGGGGGCCTAGACGTACGGTAGGTGGGGGTGGTACCGCGCCGAGCGAGCGAGCGAGCGAGCGAGCTCGTACGTTGGGGGATCCATCGCTCGCTCGATCGATCGATCTCCGGCCGATGGCGATATTTGCCCGGATTTGGACCGGCCGGTGACGCACGCACGCACCTAATCGGTTAGTTAGCACGTACTCAACAGAATGTTGGTACAACCGTGGTGATGGGTCGAGCTTAATGCTTCGTTTATGTGTGATAGCGTGCGTGCCTAGCTCGAGAGTATAAACCGTATTGTGATTGATTGATGCCACCACCTTACTATGATTCTGGTACGATCGCAGGATGATGACGGTTTGGTCCAGACAGACTCAAGGAAACACAGGAGTACGTTGCTTGTAGGAATAGATATAGAGGCTAACAGAAGTACTGCTCTCAGACTGTGTTAGAAAATATACATACCCTGGTTAGGGCGGAGATTAATTATCCATTGCGAAGAGTTTTTATCAAAGAGGAATCACGACCAAATCGAGTGTTCCTTTTATTATCTCTTTATATAAAGGGAAAAGAATTGCCTCTGAGTTACTCCAAGATCAAAGCCACTGAACACTGAAAAAAGATTCAGACTGATTCCCTATGAGTACAAGAAGAGCGACAGGGAAGACCTCCATAATTGGTCAGAAGCCGTTCTCTATTAGATTGAAAATAGCCATAAAAATCAGTGTAACTAACTGCGAACTAACACTAAGCTAGCGTACAACACCGATGACGATCGCCTGGCCCCCTGTCGCATTCTTGCATGTGACAATAATGCCTCCTAAAATCCCGTTAGTTTCACTGGAAAAGGCATGTGGTCATAGCTACTACTAATAATTTGCATAATTGTGCTTGTCAATCGGAGGCGATCGACGCATCGATGTCATCTGTCAGTACAGGTTTAGCTTTCGGGACATAAACCACCACCAATTATTAATTTTTGCCAGCCAGCCAGCCGTCTCCATAAACATCGTGCATGCATATAAGCAATAGTATCTTGCAGGAAACTGACCACTTGTCTGGAAGTTAATTAGGCCAGGGACGTACTAACCACTCTTTACGCTATGGCTATGGGGGTTATGGACGTGCTAACGGCTCTTTATACGTGGTAATGCCTCAGCTTTGTCGTACTCGTGACCATGGCAAAGGGTTTGGAGTACGTACGTAACAGTTCTTACGACGATCATCGGTTGGCCACACTCTGCGTGTCATGTCAGTCAGTCGTCGTCAAAGCTTAAGCAGGAATGGGGCAGGGCAGGAAGGTCAAGTTGGAACTGAAGCAAAACCCATATGGTATGAAGCCGTATTCACGTTGTTTAATTTAATAAAAAAAGTGCTTTTGGTACTGCTGTATGACATACTAATTTCCTTCTTTGTTTTGTTACTAACGAGACGTATGTGTAATGATGATGGTGCTGTTTTTTCAATTTTTAATAGCCGTCCATAGGAACGTGCTTCCCGTCATTTTTTTTCTTCCCTTTTGGTTATTGACGGTCTTGGCCGCGTTGCAGGTCAGTAACAACTCAATAGATTTATCTGGGATCTCGTGCAAATTTTGCGTTGATACCGTGTGATTTTGACCAATTCTTACTGTATGCATAGGAGTAGGATTCACATGTGCATCAACGTACATAAAATGGTTGTGCATTTCAGTTATTAATATTGAGAGCTAGCTGCTCCGTTAAACTTGTCCAATCGGGTAGCGAGTAGAAAGCGCTAGCTAGGGTTTTTTGAATGTTAGCAGGAGGACTTCTAAATTCATTGATTAGATAGAAAAAAATTATTTGGTTTATTGAGAAAAACCAGACGAAAACCTTAACAAATGCAAACCACATCTAGAACACCACATGGCATACAAGAGGCCAAAAGGCGGAACATTTGGATCTGCCCAGAACATTTGAGGCAACCTCGATGACTCCAGAGAGAAACGACATACCAAGATAGAAGAACATGTGTCTCTCTATACCCGTGAGGAAGGATAAAAGGGCTCATCGGGCGCTCCTTGCATGTGAAGGGGGCTCCTGCAGCTGCCGCCACACAACCTCACGAGCTATGGGTCCCTCTGATTGGATCCATCTCCAAAACAATGCCCTCAAGAGGGCGACGCCGATTAGCGCTGCCATCATCTCATCGGGACACCGAATATGAGGTGCGCTAGCTAGTGTTATAAACGTATTAACATCTCTTACACTACTGGAAAACGCCTATAGGCGCGAGACTACTATAACCTATTAGCAGCGTTCGCCAACATGTCACAAGCTACCACTATGTGGGACCTACCTGCATGGCCTGGACCAACTTATCGATAGCGTGCGGGATATGTAGAACCCCTACTAGTACGTGTTTGTCAATAGTGTGCGTCCAATTGAGAACGCTGCCACTATGTCGTTTCCAGGTAAGTTTGTGGAACCCACTTACTGGTAGTGTTTGGCTACCTGGAACGCTACCAATATATTAGGGTAAAGTGCTCCGGTACCGAGCGCTACTAGTAATTCGCATATCTACACTTATAAGCAACTCCTACCTCTTCCCTTCCTTTTGCTCACTTATTGTTTTCTCTCCCTTCCTCCTACCCACCTCATGCCCTCATTTTCTCTTCATTATATCTTATTATATGAAAATAGCTACATATATGTAAGCAAATCTCTCTATACCACTTCCTATTAGCAAGCTACCATTCCTAGATCTAATTTAATTAGGTAAATACTTCTAGATCTAGCTACTTTAACACTCTCCTCTACACTCTCTCAAACTCTCCCCTACCATTTATTAATGACGCATTAAGTGCAAATCCCAAGAGTTGGTGGCCCTCACCACACTCTCTCGATCAAAGACATGTCGGTTATCTAATGGATCAATGATTGTTGTGACGGACACTATATATAAAATTACTTTGTGTGTTTCGATACTATTGGGTTCGCAGCATAAAAAGCTAAAAAAATCCTACGATGGGAACAACTAAGTACCAAGATCTATCTACTAGATACAAGCAACAGGTGGATATACATCCATAGAGAATATACCCTTGTAGACCGATAAAGTTTAACAAGGTTGTACTCGTGGATGATGTAGACAGACCCTTGCCGATATCAAGATCGAGAAGAAGTCCAGTGCCACAAATCAGTAGCGCATCCGTGCTCGCATACACGTTTAAGCCACTGAATGACCTCCGCCTCCTCGATCCAACGATGCAGCAGAAGCAACAACTCTATATAAACGAAAATCCACCAGAAACATGTATCTCGCTAGTCCGACACCATGGGGGATAAACTAGAGGGGAAGAGAGATCCTTCACGAGGAGGTGTAAGTGTGAGAGAGGGAGAGGGGGGCTTTTATAGGAGGAGGAGGGGCACCCCAAGGGGTGTGGCCGGAGGCCATGGTGGCGGCCCCCACCACTTCCTCCATTCATGTGGGTGGAGATCCCACTCACCAAAAATTCCCTCCATATTCCCACTCAAAAATCCACTCAAATTCCCATTAAATTTCCACCAAATTTAATGTAATCTCTCTTTAAATAAAACTCCTTTTATTTATTTATTCAGAATTTTGTTAATTACATTAATTAACAAAAATTCTCATAAAACCCCTTGCTAGTATTCAATTTCACATATAGAAACAATTTCAGCAATTTCATCCGAAATAATTCCAGTGTCTAGTGAAATAATTCCTGCGCTTTGTAATTCTTTCGTCTAGAACATATTTGTTCCAAATGGGGTCGGTGTCTCTTATGTGTGTCACCCTACGGTTCGCGAATAATGCGGACATAATCGAGACCCCTCTTGGATCAATAATCAGAAGCGGGACCTGGAGATCCATACTGACTCCCACACATTCAACGATGACTTTTCTTGTGATCATGAGAAACTTTTACGCTAGTAACTTAATCCCTTTGGCTCGCGATATATTACATTTCCAAGATTCGATCATCGATATCTCCATACCTAGTTTGATCTTGTTACCGACATGTACTCTTTTCTCGTTCCCGTGATATAACATTGTAGTGATCACATCACTTGCTTGCAAACTAATTAATGTGATATCACCGAGAGGGCCCATATTATATCTATCCGTCATCGGGATGGACAAATTCTACTCTTAATCCATGAGCCTCTACATAACACCTTCGTAGCACTAATCCACCTTTATAGTCACCCTATTACGGTGTGACGTTTGATGTTATCAAGATACTTTTCTAGTGTTAGTGATTGATATGATCTCATGGTCTAAGGACTAGGATTACTTTGTATGATGTTATAGCAATATAAACACAATAACTTTGATCGTAATGCTATACTTCGGATGAATATTCATCACATCACTCCAATAATGTTGTGACCTCGTTATTAACAACATCCAATGTCCATGATCAGGAAACCTTTGATCATCTTGTTAATCAACAAGATAGTTTATAAGAGAGGCATAACTAGGAACTTTCTATTTGTTTATGAAACATACATGTATTAACATTTCTGTATTAATACAATTATAGAATGCAAAATAAACATTTATCATAAATAAGGAATAAGATAATAACCACTTTATTATTGTCTCTCGGGTATATTCCCTTCAGATACATAATTGGTGAGAAAGTATGTGACAAGAAAGTGCGTGAGTTGCCTATGTTTCATTGAAATATTGATTAATTTCCGTTTCGGAAAAATTCTATCACTCTTCATATGTATCATTTTTAGAAGAGGTCATGCCGAAATTTTCTATGACCTCGACGAGGGTTCTAATTATATTGCTTACACTATGCAGGCGATCATAATGGATGGAATGATAGTGGATGCATACTTGGCATCCGCTACTACTAATATGCGTCAATATAATACAAAATGGATAAAACTTCCATGTTGAAAGTGCAAACAAGAGAACTTGCTCAACCCATTTGATGACAGTTTGAAGGTGCACCTGCTCATCAAAAACTGCATGCATGGATTTATCGTCGAAGGGACAGAAGTTCTCAAAGGGGAAGCTAATAACAAAGAGGGGGCAAAAGAATGATGGAATGGAGAGGCTCCCGAAGAAGAAGAGGCAGAACATGAAGAATACGAGGCGAGACATGAAGAAGATGCGGGCATGCATACTTCGTCGATGACTTCTGTTGTGCAGGACCCTCATGTTCGAGAGCTGCTTCGCAAGAAGACGACTAATGATGGAGCTACTTCTAGAAAGGAAACCATGTTCGCGCAATTGGAGCTAGACTCGCGGACTCCAATGTATGACGGTTTCCATCCCATGGAGACCCATGTGAGTGTTGCTCTCAATCTTATGCAGATGAAGGCAAGATACAAATGGAATGACACAAGTCTCGATGCAAATTTTAAGTATCTACACAAACTTCTTCACAAGAACAATGTAACACCCTCAGAATCGATCCTATGCAAGTTTTAGTGAAACCCGCCAAACCCGCATAGAAACGATTCAAAGGTGCCCACCAGGCACTTTCGTGCGGGTGGAAAACGAAGTAATAACATTACACAACAGTCCTCGATGGGACCCACAAAACAGATATATATACAACACGACTCAATGAGTCAAGTATACAGATTTACGGTACAAAGATCCAATCACCTTGAAAACGATAGAGCGTCCAGCTACGGACAAGATGCAAATGGGGCTAAGAGCCCTGAAGAATAACCAATGGCGTCCATAACCCTGCCCAGGCCAAGCCGGAAGGGTAACCCTGCTAACGACGTCGATCTCAAAACCTGCTTAAACAAAAGGGGTGCCGACAAAGGGCAGAGGAAAAAGAGGAGCGTCAGTACTGAGGCCAGTACACGGCGAGGCTAGAATTCGGCGGTCCTCGCCTACATAGGTATGGTGGATCAAGCGGCGCAAAGATGCACTAAACAACCTATAGAGACTCGATACAACTGGCGGCTATCAGAGAGGGGTAAGAAAGACCTATTCGGAACCCAAAACTGAATCCAACACCAAACAAACCCATCCTGGTGTTTCCCCCTCGAGACCAAACGAGGAAGTCAACCGATGAACTCACACCGTTGGCAGTTTTATTTATTCAGTTATCGTTGCAGCAATTACTAGTCAGGTATAGATAGTTATCCTGATATAAATAAGCAGTGGGCAATTTTAGTTAACCATTCCGTTGTAGTTGCGACACTTACTAGTCAGATACAATTAGCATGAGATAACCCAAAACCCAGCAGTTGTTGGTACTTTTATTTAGCCGTTCCGTTGTAGTTGCAATACTTACTAATCAGGTACAATGGTCGCCAACGACAACCCAAACAAGCAATTGTGGGCAGTTTTATTTAGCCATTCCATTATAGTGAAGTTGTTTACTAGTCATTATAAAGTCAAATTTATAGCACTACTTTAGTTATAGTTGTCTATGATCGAGATACTGTGCTCCAAGTCGTCCATAACCGCGGACACGGCTTTCAGAAAGTTTTACCCGGCCGGGGTGCACCAATAGCAACACACGCTCGATCAACCTCGGAAAAACCAAATCAAAACCCAACGAGTCCTTCACGACAAAGCAATCACAGGATTCAGAAATATTTCAGGGGGCCACCCCTTGGAGTACACCCGCAACGAAGTTAGCTGACTCCGAGACGGACCCGAGGTTTGGGTGGACGGCTGTGAACCCAAAACTGGGCTTGTCGACACCGCGAAAACGTGTCCCAATCCTAAACAGTACAGTGTGCTCCTCGCACAATCGTAAATACAGTAGTAGCATGGCATAAGTACAGGATAGTAAATAAAACCTCAAACTAGTTTGTGGCCCCAAGAAATAAGAATGAATCAAGCTCTGGCTCAGGGGGGTCCCATAATCCTCCCGGATGTGGATAGCGCGATAAATCAAGGAACATGTATCAAGTACTCGGGGTCCTACGGGACACAAGTGGACGGTTAACAACCAAATAACATCTATTGCCCACCTGTGCCTCTGCTTACTTACTTCAATTTTAGTTGTTAAACAGTAATTAAAGTGAACGATAAGTAAAGCCATGATCATCTCCAACATCAACATGCGGCAATACACCAACAACTGTGGCACTTGACGACACGCAACAGCACTTGAGCAAGCGACTACGACGCGCAAGTCCAACTATCTACCAAACAACAGGTAATAGGAGGTGTCCAAGGCAATATAAGGCTGCGAGGGATATCACGGGTACGAAAACTAGAGCATCGCAACACAGATAGCAAAAGATCAACAGGAGGGAATAAATACTATAAAAGTAAGATAGGTAGAAAGGGGGAGATGCTCGCCTGAAACATTGCCGAAGGTACAACCGAAGATCGGGGCGAAGCTCACATCAACTCAACGGCCTTATCCGCGAAGAAGCAAAACACTAGAACAAACACCAGATGCAATATTTAATACTACGGCAAAAGATCGGGCATGATGCATGTATGATGTATGGCATGGCAAAGGTGCAATGCGATTAGGTCAGATTAAGCGGAACCGGGGTCCCGACATTTAATTAAATGGTTCTAGTTGTTTAACTACCCCGCAATTTAAATGTTGTTTTAACAAGGCAAGATTATACCATCGGTTCGCTACACAAATTACATAGGGCCAATATAAGACTAGATTTGCCCGCATATGGGCCCCATATTTAATTAGAGGTGAATTGGCATAAGGCCCCCAAACCACACAAATATGCATGCAAGTATGGCAATTAAAATGCAACAAGTTGTTATTACATTTATAAAATAGGGCTCGAGAAAAGGGGCACACATTAGGGTTCGGCAGATCCTGGGGTGCCGGGGTTCGGGGTTCGGTCTCAGGGTTCAGGGTTCGACGAATCGGCCTCGGATAACGGAAGTAGATCTTGTCGCGTCCGTGGTATTCGGGTCATGTCGACGGTCATGGCGTATCGAACTTCTCGCGTCCTCGGTAGATCTTGTTGACTCCACTCCGAAGACCTTGTCGTTCTGCAGCGGAGATCATGGGGTCATCGGGGTCCAGGTCTTGGTCGGGTCGCCGGTAGTTCTTGGTGTCCAGGGATGCTCCGGGTCCGGGGTTCGCCGCTCCGTGAGGTGGATCTTGTCGATTCGGCGTGGGCGGCATCAGGGTTCCGCGGGCTTATGCTCCGGTAGAAGTACATGTAGCACCATGATGGAGGCCTAGGGTACCGTTCGTCCGCGCCGTTAGCACCCGGAAGATCTTGTCGATGTCGCGGAAGGACACACCATTAACCGAGACAGAGCATGGGCCCGGCATGGCACACGCGCGACCAAGAGGCCGACGTCAGCGAGCAGGAGGGGGCCATGGCGCTGGCGACCTTGCAGGGGCGACGAGCTCGACGGGGTCCGGGGCTCGCGGAGGACGCGCGCGGGACATGAGGCAGAGGCGGTGGCGTCCATGGCAGGGCGAGACCGGCCGGAGGGCGCTCGAGCGGAGGCGGGCTCCGGGCGCTGCCGGTGGAGGCGAGGTCGTCAGCGGGGAGAGGACGCGCGGGCGGGCGGAGGAGCTCGCCGGTCGGTGCCGGCCGTGGCGTGAAGAAGGCGAGGCCGGTGGGAAGGAGAGGCTGCGGCGGCCGAGGAAGCTCGGGCACGCGGAGGCCAGCGGCTCGAAGCTTGAGGGGCGGCGGCGTTGGGCCCAGCGGCCTGCGAGGAGCGGCGGGTCGGCCCAGTGAGGGCGGCGGTACAGGCCATGTGCGCGGAAGGGCCAGCGGCAGACGCCGAGGATGGGGGGAGGAGAGGAGGGCGGGCCGGGCGGGGCGAACGGGCGAGGAGGGCGAGGCGGAGGGCATGGCGGGCGCGAGCGAGCGGAGGAGAAGGGCGGAGGAGGAGGAGGGAGGCGCGGCAGCGGCCTGTGGCGGTGGCGTCGGTGGCCCGAGGAGGAGGAAGGCGGAGGGGAGAGACGCCAAGGGGAGGCAGGAGGCAGCGGGAGAGGGAGGTGGGCGCGTCGGGGAAGGAGAGGGTGGGGGAGGAGAGAGATGGTGGTGGGGCCGGTGGGACCAGGCGGGGTGAGTGGGAGTGGGGCCGAGGGGTGGGGGTGGACCGGGTCAGGGGGGTTGAGTGGAGAGTGGGGCCGGGGTGGGGAGAGGGGATCTGGTGGTGTGGGGTTTGTGTGAGGTGGCGTGGGGCCAGGGTGTAAGAGAGAGGGGGTAGGTGGGGCTGCGTGAGAAAGAGAGAGGGAGGGGAAAAGGAGGGGGATTGGTGAGGTGGCAGGGTGGGTAGGGAATTGGGGGAGGGGTGAGGTGGCACGCTGCGGTTGGTGGGTAGAATAGGATTGGGTAGGTATAGGATTTAGAGTTTAGGTTTTATTAGTTTTGTAAATATGTGTTTGTTTTCTTTTGTTTATTTTAAAACAAGGCTACTTTGCAATTAGTTTATAGGTAAATAAAATATCCGATATGATCGGGGTTTTGCATTTGAAATAAAGGGGGGTATTTTTACAAAGCAAAACTAGGCTTTTCGAAATAGTTCAGACAAACAATGCATGATGATGACGATGCAATGCACAAAAACAACGCGATTTTCTAGTAGTGGTTTTACGGGATGCCACAAACAAGTGCCCTACTAGCATCGAGGAGGCCAAGAAAGTCATGTTCCCTCTTGATTTACTTCACATTAAATACCATGCATGCATAAATGATTGCATCATTTATCAGAATGAGAACGTATACAAAACCTTATGTCAAGTGTGCAAGGATTCACGATACAAGATTGGAATGAAAGCTCCTCGAAAAATTAGTATGGTAGTTTCCGCCCACTCTCAGTCTGCAACGTATTTCACAAACCCTAAGGAGGCAAAGCTCACGTGCTGGCACATGGAAAGGAACAATGAAAATGGTCGTCTGAAGCGAAAAGGAACATGGGGATATTATCAAAACCTACCATAATTAAGAGATATGATTCAAAATTTCCTTGTGTGAACACAAGCAACTAAGGGAGGTGTTCTGCAACCTTGGGGTCCTTGCACCAGCCCTGAGGGGGGCGCCTGCCACAGGTGGGCCTTGGTGGCCCATGTGCCACCCCATGTTGGGCCTGCACCCTCCGGTCATTTCTTCCATGGGAACCCCATTCGAATGTTTCTTTCTTCTCTGGTTTCTTTCCAATAAAGTCAGTGCATCAAACCTATATATATTCTAGAACCTTTCCAAAATATCTTCGACATTTTAACCATATCGGAACAATTCCGGTGAACCTCGTAATAAATACCGATGACTTTGGACCTACCATCCCAAAATAGGTTATGTCACCAGAACTATTATGATTCCTCTCTGATGTGATTCAACGAATCCTGGAACTATTCTGGTGTGTTTGGAAGCTATTCGATACAACTCTCTCAACTATCTACCATGAAGGTGACTAGTTCAACATGATAGGTAAACCTTAAACATGTGACATGTTCAACTTCGGTAGTAAGTATTCATAATATCGAAGACCTTCGGATTAATAACCAATGGCGAGACTTGGATGTCCATGATGGTTCCTACTTTACTACGTGATGTCCTGCAAGAGCATATGTCTGTGAGAGCATGTTTTCACGGGAGTATTATTTCGAGTTTTAATATCAAATCCCAACAAGGAGCTTAGGAATGTGTTATCTACGGCGTTTCTGTCACACTCAAGGTGTCACTATTCTTGAGTGAATTGACTGAAATAATTGATAAGGAAAAAGGGTGAGTGTGGATTAAGGAATTTATATATTGAACGGTGCTTAAATTGAGAACATAAAAGTAAAAAGTACGAATATTGCTTGGGGTTCCTGTAAACAAGAGATTAGGCGCGAAGAGATTCGATTCATGGTGATAATGAATGTGCCAAATAGAGTAGGAGGAATAAGTGATTATACTACTTCTTATAAATATGTGAGTAGGCAAGCAACCCATAAGAAAGTCAAGACTCCTTTTGGTAGATTTCGTCTGACTCAAATGATCCGTCTATTTGTTACCAAAATCATGGTTAGTACATCAATTAAGGTCATGAAACTAGATCAAGGCTTTAAACTCGGTAGCTCCTTGTTGTCCTCCAGTTATACTAGCACCTCTTTGATATTAGTCGTGTCACTCAGGGTTGCTGATTCACTAGCAAACAAGTTCATATCTATGAGTTTTTAAGATCATGTTATCTGGACCCTTCAATTAGATAACAAGCATTGACCATACATAGACAAGAAAATTCCTTATTTAACACCGGCTTAAAACCTTCCTTCCTATTTGACACTAGAAAAAATTCCTTCCCATTTTGACATCTAAACTTGCTTTCTTTCCTCAATTGACACCGTTGTCTGTTTTGTTAGTTTTTCCATAGGTCGATTTGTTCAATGGACAAAAATAACCTTACGCAATGGGTCAACACCAAAGAGGCAGCGACCAAACGGGATACAACCAGAGTCCACCGTCCCTAAGCCCACACTAGCTCAACCCTAGCCCCGGAGTTGCGGTAGAGAGTGTTGGAGATGGGAAGCGCCGACATGTCGATGGAGGGTGGCGCATGCACAACAACGGCGGACGGCGGCAGAGACATTGGTATGCCTCCAGGATGAGTTCACTTTCTCTGCTGCAACTGTCTCATACTTAGATTGTTCGTGTTCTGTAGTGATCTTGCGTTCTTCCATCTGCCTTAAATGGAAATATCTCAACTCTCCGTTATTTGATGGTGGCAAGACCCAATGGCCTGAATCTAACCATGGATTCTTCATGCATCCACCACTGTTAAAAGACACTACTGGTAGGCCTAAAACGGAGAGGTATAAAGGTTGTAGTTAGAAGAAAATAAAATCAAGGAAGCATCTATGTCCTATTTGTAAGGACTATGGGCATCATTGACACAATTGTAAGAAGGGTAACTCGGATGACAATGCTACAATGCTGGCAGTGAGTTAATATAAATTTAATCTTGTACTATTTATTTTGTAATGAACTATACATGTTTACTACTATTCTTATTTATTTCTCATGCAGAGAACCGCCAAAGAAGAAGATAAAGACCATGAAAGGAAACGCGTCATCAATTGTGCCTTGCATGGATGAAGCACCAACAAGGATGTCATTTCCACCAAGGTTGGCAATTTTACATTCATGCTCGTTATAGTCGAAGTAGCTTCTTTCTCACACGGCCAAAGCTTGTAAACTTCAAGTTGCAAAAAGGGAAAAGGGGGAAACTCCGGATCCGGAGGATCAAAGGGTATTATTTTTATTTTTTGTTTAGTTGTTATGCATTATTTTCTTTTGTTTCAATTTATAATTGGCGTTCCCATACATGTATGGATACAGATAAAGAGCAGCCTCAAGTCAACCTAAGACTATTTCCATCGAGCTTCGTATGCCCAACAAGAGAAAGGAGGTTGATGTTCCTGATGCAGCGCTGAGTTGATGTAGAAGCGCCTCCTTGGGAACCCCAAGAGCAAGATGTGAAGTAGCACAACAACAAGTTTTTCCTCAGTAAGAAACAGAGGTTATCGAACCAGTAGGAGGAAGGAAACGTCACACAGGTGCACTGTTCAAAAAATCGGCCGATATGCTGATTAATCGTTCAATTTATCGCTACTCGAGGGTGGCTGATATGCCGATTTTTTGATTTATCGTCCGATTTTCCGATTTATCGCACGATAAATCGGCCGATACGCTGAAAAATCGCCAATTTCCAGTCGGCCGATAAATTACCGATAAGCGATATACTTAACATTGCACAGGTGTTGCAAGCAACACGGAGACCTGCACAATACAAACTCAAGACTTTGCCCCAACGAATCAGTGAGATTGTCAAGCTCACCGGTTTGCTATAACAAAAGATTAAACGTATGGTGTGAAAGGTAATGGTTTGCAGGAAGTAAACAAGTAACAGTGCAAGATGTATCAATGGTAAAGATTGGACCGGGGTCTATAGGTCACTAGAGGTGCTCTTCTTAGATAAACAACATGGGATGAAGGATAAACAAATTACAACACGGCAATTGATAGGAACTGAGCAAAGCATAACAATGCAATACCAGAAAAAAAGATCCTATGAGATTCGATTGGGCAATACAATAATATATATAGACCGCCATCTAACTGCATCTATGACTAGAAGTTCACCTTCAGGTTATCATCCGAACCCCCTCCAGTATTAAGTTACAAGCAACAGACAACTGTTTTAAGCAAAATGTGTAAGGTAAACAATCCACTTGTTCTATGAACAAGAGACCGTTGTTTTCTCCCTAGTGACAACAACACATCTACAACCGGAGAGATTTCTGTCACTTCCCTTAGAAACTAGAGGCATGAACCCACTATCGAGCATAAATACCCCCTCTTGGAGTCACTAGCAACTACTTGGCCAAGATAGCTTCTAACAACGGAGAGCATGCAAGATCACAAACAACACAGACATGATAGTATCAAATAGACAAAACCATTAATCAATCTGACATAGTAATCTCAATATCCGTCGGATCCCCGCAAAAATAACATGCATGATTACAAATAGATTAGATCTTGATCATGAACGGAGCTCACAAGATCTATACATGAAAGCACAAGGAGGAGATACAACCATATAGCTACTACATGAACCCATAGTCTAAGGTGGAACTACTCATGCATCGTACCGGAGAAGAAGGCCTCCGGGATGATCTCCCCTTCGGCAGGGTGCCGGGAAGAACTTCAGATCCCCCCGATCTAGGGACGACGGTGGCGGCGGCTACAGAAGGTTTTGTGGAGTTTTGATCGGGTGCCTAGGATTTCTGCATCGGGGGCTTCTTATAGGCGAAGAGGCGAGGCTGGGAGGCGGCCAGAGGGGGCACACCCTACCCAGGCGCGGGGTGGGCCCACCCGCGCCTAGGGGGTGTGGCGGCCCTGGTTCGCCTCTCCGTCTCCCCTCTGGACTTCGTGTCGCCCACGGTAAAATATTGACTTTGGCTTTTGTCCCGTCCAATTCTGAGAATATTGATTTTCTGCATTTCTGAAACCAAAAAACAGAATAAAACAAGCAACTGGCACTGTGACAACTTGTTAATAGGTTAGTTCCAGAAAAGATATAAAACACCTCAAAGTGTAGACAAAGCAAAGCAAAGTAGATAGTAAACAAGCATGGAACATCAAAAATTATAGATACGTTTCCGACCTATCAGTTCCTACGAAGGAGATTGTTGTTCCTGCTGCGCCACTTGACAGCCCAACAATGGGCACAAGAAGCAAGAAATTTAACCCACCTAGCCCAGCTATGAGCCCAAGAAGCAAAAGAAGACCCAGTTTGTGATTTTCTCTTCATTTCATGGGCATTATTGGAGTTGCCTTTGGTGATCTCCTCTTACTTTTGTATTCTGGTCATGTGATTATTTGGAGAGGCCTCACGTCCGAGTGTTGCATATGTACTAGAGAACCTCTACATGTTTCTCTATGGACTACTACTGGACCTGGATGTTTATCTATGCAGTTAATGGATGTTTATCTATTGTATTCACTATACTCTATAAATGAACCTGACTGTTTATCAACTGTACGCACTATACTGCTATATATGAATGGTGTTCATGGATATGGCATCAAAATATAGGGGAGGCTCTGTCCAAATTTTTAATTTTTCTTACACTAAAATCTGGTGACAACGCACTAAAATGTAAGTGGAAGGTATGGCACGCATGATCAATGTCCATTGGTGCAAATGTGTCTTTCTAAAACATTCTTTTGTCACAAGAATTATTAAGGGCAAAAGAGTCTTTCCATGTTCCTATTTGACACCGTTAGTGCTCAAAATGAACTAGAGTGTCAATTCAGGAAAGAAAGCAAATTTAGATGTCAAGATGAGAAGGAAATGTTTACTAGTGTAAAATAGGGAAGCAGGTTTTAAGCGAGTGTCAAATAAGGAATTTTCTATACATAGACAGTCATTTCCACATAGAATAACTACAACGATAATCACAAATAGATGAAAGTAAAATAGGCACACCACATCTCACCAATTCCCTACATCTCCCATGCCTATAAGGATTACTCACACAAGAGAGGAGAATAACACAATGAGATTATAATAATGTAAATATATTTCATCTCAATGTTACCGCAGAGAATCGAAATAAATTTGGATATCAAATCAAATACAAACTAAATAGGAAATAGATGTTTTGAATCCCTAACCTTATAGATCTAAATCTCACTCTTAGTACAAGTGGGAATTATGGAGGAAATGGGTGTCTAGAGGTTAGAGATCTTAGAAAAGATGATGGAATTCTTCTTCTCCTTCAGATATGGTTTCCTCTTTTCTAGGGTGTTTTGTGGCGGCTGTGCCTGCAATTTTCCCTCTCTCCTTTCACGAAATGTTCTTAGTTTGATAAGTAGAGGACAATGGCACCCTGTACGGGCGGACGGTACGGGCAAGTCCTGCCCGTAGCCCCTACCGACGATCATTAAGCCTTCGGTACATGTCGAATAAAAAATCCTCCAGTTGGAGATTTGTCTGTTTGGATCTAATTACCTCATAAATGTCATGGTATTCTTCCATAAGTGTTCAATACCTGAAACATACATCATAGAACAAGGTTTATCTAAATCGTGATATTAGCGTTAGCAAAGGAGTGAAAATCCAATGAAACCTGATGAAAACCAATAGAAATACCCATCTAAAAAGTGTTAATATTTGGAGCTATCACTAAGTGAAGATCGCATCAAGTGAATCCATTCATTATACATGTGCTTATCCTTACGTTATGCGATATGTGACAGTCCAAGGCGAGATATTGGTATCCTCGTCAGTCCACTCCTTGATCACTATACCCATTATACTCTTTGTCATTTCACTCTCTTTTACTCGTATGCGTATTGTGATGTCCTTTATGATCTTCATCATAACTGTGTCTCTGCAGATATTAGGGTGACATCGTAATCCCAAGTGGGCCCAAAGAATATCTCTGCATCGTTAGGAGGAGAATGGTCCCACTTGTTGAACTATCCAAGTCCTAGGCATACTTCCTTAATCATCTTGGGATCACTGGTATTGCCACCTCTTTTGGTGGTGTTGGGATAATCTTAAAATACAAGTCTTCCACCACCCTCTTCATTCATTTGCCGTCCCCCTTCTCCCCACGAGCAGGTCTCTCTCTCCCACGTTTCTCCCCCGCCTGGTCTTTGACCGCCAGATCCCGGGCCGAACCCGACCTGTCTCCGCCGGCTCTGCCGGTCGGAGATGGCGAGGGGGAGGTGCCGGAGCTGTAGTTAGGTGTAGCAGTAGAGGTGTCGGCTGTTTGCCGGTGTATTGGAGTAGGTCGCTCGTCGCTTTCGACCAGCTCGGGCGCGTCCTGTGCTGGGTCTTCTTCCCAGGTGAGCTCCGGTGGTCTGAGCTCTTGGAGGAGGCCGTTTCTACAGGGATCTCCGCAAATAAGGTCGAGTCTGTCTTCCCCGAGTTTTGGTGGAGGCCTTGGGTGTTTCTTCTGGCTGGCGGCCGTGGTGGCGAGGAGGAGAGAGCATCGATGGCTGGCACGCTTCTCGGGAGGAAGGGTCTTCCACGACAAAGACATCGGTAGCGATCTTTGCTGGACGACTTCGAGGCACTCTGGTATGCTCCATCGGTGGGAGCTGCTGCTGTTTGCTCTGAAGTCGTGCCCCAGGTTCAATAAGCGTCTTCGTCGTTCCTGCTCTCCTTCTGTTGAAGCGATGTTGGTCTCCCTCCTCTTGGCCGGCCGTGGCGGCGAGGGAGAGGATGGGGATCAAGTTGCTGATGCTTGGGGGAGGCAGATCATACCGCTGCTGCAAGGAGCTCATCACATGGTCGACAACGACGTCGCCATGATCCGCGGCCGAGAAGATTGTCGCTTAAATCGCTGCGTTGACAGCGTAACTGCTACCTCCAAGATGGAGGCCCTTGTTCGAGATTCCTGCTGGCGCTACTCTCCTCCCTGCTGCCAAGTGATTCGTTCCCGGCAGTTGGGTGCAGGAGGCCGGCTTCGGAGTCTCGCCGTCGGTGGAGAAGATCCTGGCCTTGATTGCTTTTCTAGATTTTTCCTAGGGTCTTTTGTGTTAATTGTTAGGACTGCTTTAGAGGCTTTATCTTTCCGAGGTCCTACTTGTAAATGTACCCACCGCTTTGATATTTAATGCAGCATTGGGGTCTTCTAGACCCCGCCCACCTTTCAAAAAAAAAAACAAGTCTTCCACCATGAGGGTACTTGATATTCTCATGGTCTTAAGTACTTGTCCATAAGATAATGGCCTGTTGATTGTAATATTAACTTGATCTCATAGTAAATCATTCATTGGATCGGTTCCATACCCTTGTTCCACTACATTGTACTCCCATAGTTACCATAACTTCTATACCATGATCAAGAAACTTGATCATCAGAGACAACACATGGGCTAGTCCTAGAAGCTAGACTAGGAACATCTTGGTTAGTTCATCTTTTCTACACCTACATGTGAGATCTCCTTTGATTCACGCAATCAAGACTCACAACAATTATAACATAGTTAGATGAACATATATATTGAACATGGGATTATATAATAGTAATTATTGTTATTTCCTCTAAAGCATTAATCCCATCAGCATAAGCATGCAACCTTTTGACAATCTTGTCTTCAAGATGCTAAAAATCGACCTACCGAGTTCTATGTGGGGAGAAAGGGAGGCTGAGGTATCGAAGAAGAAAAGAGGGTTGGATTGCATGGAAGGCGTTGAGAACATCGCCGAAGTCAATGTCATCGATCAAATCTAATAGGGAAACCATGCTTTTGCCACTATTCATGACAAGGTCAAGGACAATGCCATAGTTGTGGAGAATGGATCTTAGGGCATGGCCAACGCTACACGCTGGACATCTGCCTCAGCTATCCAGCTAGGTTCGGATGGTCCAAAAGGGTTCTGCATGTTGTTTACAGAGCAAAGCAGCTGCTTGCAGAGAAGGCCGCTTCCCCGCTGAAAAATACAAACTTTATGGTAATAAAGATGGGAAAAAAGAGAGAGTACATGGCGAAGACGCTCAAAAGAGAGAGAATCTGTTAAGAAAAGGATGCAAGATGCGTCCCATGGGGTACTGCTTCCGATGGATGCATGTGTCCTTCGTACCTGGTCCGACTGATTTTTACCTACGTGGATTATGGGGCAGTGGCATAACGACTGCCTCCATAGCTGATGCTCTTAGGTCCTTGATGTCTTCTTTATTGGGACGCCACCGCATCATCCGCATAAAGTGAGACATAGAGGGCGCGAGATCTTCCACTCAACTTTTGGAGCAACCCCTGGGAAGTAGCTAGATTTCTCAAGAATGTAGTTGACAGGGTCAATGGCATTATAGGACATTAGGAGGGACAACGGGTGGCCCTTGTGGAGGCTGCGACCATGGCGGATGGGAACCCCGGGAACACCATTGAGGAGATCATGTGAGGATACTCGTATTTCTTTGGGGTTTGTTGAACTCCATTGTTCTTGCAATGACCAATGGCTGCCACGCTCCGTGTCATGCTGGGTTTTTCTGTTTGGGATGATGTTTCTAGTAACTAATCGAATACCGTAATTTTCATTAAAAAACTACTACCGGTCAAAACAACTAGGATGAATTTGAACTTACACTTTTGAAGAAGATGAAATAGAACATGTATGCTAACACTACTAGGAATCAACCTTCACAAAGTTCTCTGGGTCTCACATCAGAGAGGTCGTGGGATGGAGCCTGTAAACCATACGGCCTAGTAAGGTAGCAATTATAACTGATTTGGTGGTGGAAACATTTGAATTAACTCGAATTTTAAAATACCGAGATTTTGAGTATTTTACAATAACAAGTTTTCCCTGGGTTGTCGTCAAAGGTTATGCAGAAATGAGGGAGAGCAGAGGAAGGTTAGGAAGGTCAAGTTGGGACTGACGCAATTTCCATATGAAGCCGTATTCCCGTTGTTTAGTAAAAAGTGTTTGCTAGTACTAGTATTATGTTCAGGGTGTTCTTTAGGACGTCTCTGTCATCACCGATTCAGTTTACCAGTAGTTAATCATGGTGCATGCAGGCAAATGAAAGCTCGAGCCGGATCAAAGAAACAATAACACTACTACTGGTCAAAACAATAACCGTAATTTTCATTAAAAAAACTACTACTGGTCAAAACAACTAGGATGAATTTGAACTTACACTTTTGAAGAAGATGAAATAGAACACGTATGCTAATAACACTACTAGGAATAAACCTTCACAGAGTTCTCTGGGTCTCACGTGAGAGGTTGTGGGATCGAGCGTGTAAACCATATGGTCTAGTTAGGTAGCAATTATAACTGATTTGGTCATGAAAATATTTGAATTAACTCGAATTTTAAAATACGGAGATTTTTAGTATTTTACAATAACAAGTTTTCCCTGGGTTGTCGTCAAAGGCAGAAATGAGGGAGAGCATAGGAAGGTCAAGTTGGGACTGACGCAATTTCCATATGAAGCCGTATTCCCGTTGTTTAGTAAAAAGTGTTTGCTAGTACTAGTATTATGTTCAAGGTGTTCTTTAGGACGTCTCTGTCATCACCGATTCAGTTTACCAGTAGTTAATCATGGTGCATGCAGGCAAATGAAAGCTCGAGCCGGATCAAAGAAACAATAACACTACTACTGGTCAAAACAATAACCGTAATTTTCATTAAAAAACTACTACTGGTCAAAACAACTAGGATGAATTTGAACTTACACTTCTGAAGAAGATGAAATAGAACACGTATGCTAATAACACTACTAGGAATAAACCTTCACAGAGTTCTCTGGGTCTCACGTGAGAGGTTGTGGGATCGAGCGTGTAAACCATATGGTCTAGTTAGGTAGCAATTATAACTGATTTGGTCGTGAAAATATTTGAATTAACTCGAATTTTAAAATACCGAGATTTTTAGTATTTTACAATAACAAGTTTTCCCAAATGAGGGAGAGCATAGGAAGGTCAAGTTGGGACTGACGCAATTTCCATATGAAGCCGTATTCCCGTTGTTTAGTAAAAAGTGTTTGCTAGTACTAGTATTATGTTCAGGGTGTTCTTTAGGACGTCTCTATCATCACCGATTCAGTTTACCAGTAGTTAATCATGGTGCATGCAGGCAAATGAAAGCTCGAGCCGGATCAAATAAACAATAGTTTTATTTCTTTTTCGGAGGATAAATGGTTGTTAGATCGGCAAACTTAAAAATAGCACAGAAAGCTTTTAAAGTGTGATCATAGGAAACATCCGTATCTCGAAAAGAAGGCCGCGCGCGAGCTCGCCCCATTCAGGTTTTCTTTAGCTTACTCTATGCTCCCATGCTGGAATAGCGCAGCGTTTATGTTTATACTATTCCGTCAGATAACATTATGCAGCGCGAGATGCATTAGTTTAGACGCAGATCATGAACAGGACGGCCACGTACACACGGTAGCTGCGCCTTTTCTTTGCTTTGCTTTGCATTATATGCACCATCTTCCTCCATCTTTTCCCACCTTTTTTTGTCTTAATATAACAAACCCGATTTCCTGTGCTGTGCTAGTTGACAAGCCACTCGTTCGCACTAGTACTGAACCCTACGCTGCATTTGTTGTAGGATAGTAGTAATAATATAATACACAGGTAAGGACGCACGCAGATCCAAAAGATTTGGATCTAACGAACAGCGATTGCGTGCATTTTTAATACTTAGCACGAGGCCAATTTGGTAGGGCTGGGGGGACAGGTGCTGTGCAGGGGAGATTGTCGCTGCTACACTTTAATCATTAGTCGTCCGTCCTACCAAAGAAAAAAATACACCGAAAACACGCACAAACCCGTTCCACCATTGCGCTGTAGCGCGAAGGGTGCGGATGAACGAAAGAATAAGGTTCGATGAATAAACAATGGAGGTAGCTAGCAGCGTGATGGTTTCTGTAGTCCTGGCCCTAGCTATTGACCGTGCATCAGTGGAGACAGGGAGAAGCGCGTAAGCAGAGCACGCAAGATGCATGCCCCGAGTTTCTCTATTCTGCATGTCATACACATTTCCTTTCCTTGGGCGGGGAGAAAACAAATGCGCCCCTCCCCCTGCGATCCTGCTTTCCTTCCACATTGACTTCTGACGAGGGGAGGTCCGTACGGGCGTGGCCTCTATATGAACCGTGCATCGCATCGCATTCACGGTTCATCTCGACAAGTGCAAGCGACTCACTCGGCATCACTTCTAGCGAGCTGATCAAGCGACTCACTCGCCACTTGAAGCAAGAAAACACTTGGTCATTCGTCCCTGCCGATCAATTGTAACATCGACCAAATGGAGCAAGAGCGAGTGCTGGTTGTGCCTCAAGTGTCCAATGATAGCTGCACCTGCAGCGGCAGCAGCAACACGGCGAGCTCGAGCTCCCTGAACGCGTCGTCCCCGAGCTCCGGCGACGACGGCGCCGTAGGGGTGGTCGGCAAGAAGCGGCCGCGCAGGGACCTGAAGCACCCGACGTACCGCGGCGTGCGCATGCGCACCTGGGGCAAGTGGGTGTCCGAGATCAGGGAGCCCCGCAAGAAGTCCCGCATCTGGCTCGGCACTTTCGACACCCCCGAGATGGCCGCGCGCGCGCACGACGTCGCAGCCATCGCCATCAAGGGACGCGCCGCGCACCTCAACTTCCCGGACCAAGCACACGACCTGCCGCGCGCCGCCTCGGCCGCGCCCAAGGACGTGCAGGCCGCGGCAGCGCTAGCCGCAGCAGCCACCGTGCCCTCGCCCGTCGACGCGCTCTCGCCACCTCACAGCATTGCAGTCGTCCAGGAGCAGCATGACGAAGAGCCCGCGGCCGTCCCCGAGCAGGCAGCGCTGGATCATTTCGTGATCGAGAATAATGCGGCACAGGAAAACGGTGCCGTCGGACCAGCGGACTTCTCGTTTTTCGACGTGCCGGATGCTCTTCTGGACTTCGCGTTCACGTGGCCAGAGCCGCCGTCATACTACGGCTCGCCGTGGGACGACGTCGTCGCCGCCGACGATCTCTTCCTCGGGGAGCCGTTGCTGCTCTGGGAACACTGACAACCTCGTTGCAAGTTGCAACCCGGTCCGCCGGTGTGCATGCACATGATCCCTTTTTTTTCCATTAGAGTGGTCAATATGGTACTAGCCTCGTCTCCTCCACAGCGATACTAACATCATAGCTAAAGATTGGCTTTCGCAAATTTCTTGATACCTTTACTGGTTTGGTCAAATAAAATTGGTACAGCTTTAGGCGATATCATATCATACGGCCGGTTGTGGTCAACATTTCAAGACCTGACTTCAACTTTCAATTTTTGTTCCTTTTCTGGCTGAGGTTCAGCTTGTAACAGATGACGGGCGTGCTAGCTAGTTGCCAGTTGTGTTTTGCCCTGCAACTCGATCGAGTTCATCCGAGCAAGCAACAGGGTTTTTTTCTGGTAGCTAGCGTGGCTGCATGTGTCCCTTTACCTGTATAAATTAAACGATATGGAGTATCTTTTTCCAGGATTCCTGGCTCCCTGCATTTTATACTATCTCATGTTGTTCTAGTCACAAGCCAGCTCGGTCTCCACTCTAGCGCCACACACTGCACTAGCGTAGCAAAGCAACGTCTTGCACTAGCAGCGCGACGTGTAAGCTCGCCTCAGCTTTTTGTTGATGCAGAAGTGCAATCGACGCAATCATATATGCGTGCAACGCCTGCTGAATATTTTACAACGTAACTAGACACCCGCCGTTCTGTCCTCTTCTTGTCCCTCCACAGCGAGCTAATTTTTTAAAATAATATTTTTTTTAATTTAATTTCATAAATAATAGACGAAACGAGGAATTTACAAGTCTAACGGGCTGTTCTCTTTTCAAAAGACGACCGGAGCTGGTCCTCTTTCCAAAAGACGACAAGCCCCTTCTATAATTGAAAAGACGACCAGGAGCTGGTCTTTATTCTAAAAGAAGACGGCCAGTTAGATTTGCAAATTCCTCATTTCGTGTATTATTTGTGAAATTGAATAAAAAAGATGTATTATTTTAAAAAAATAGCCTCCACAGCCACATTAGACTATCTCTACAGTCTACAACCACCCCCTCCCCCCCCCTAACCGGCCACAAAACAGGCTCTGACAGCGACGGGCAAAATTGACTTGGACCGGCAGCATCGAAGGGGTGCCGGTGTCTCGCGTGGCCTGATTATTTGACCGGCACTCCAGTGCCGGCTACTACCCATCGAGGGCGCCGATAACTGTTGTTACGTTGGGTTTGGCACACGGAATACCTTGATCCATCATTTTTCTCCGTCTATTTCTTCTTTCAATCACCGTCGCACTTGGACGCCCCTCGCCAGAACTCCCAGCAACCACAACCATCCTCGAAACTGTCATGTTCGGAACCTGCCGCGTCTTGTCGTCGTTTCTTCGCCATAACTTTCGCCAAGACCGCCTCAAGGCCGCCTCGCACAGAAGGTGCGCAACCGATTGCCAAGAGAAACTTTTTAATTTTCTAGCCTCCGTGAATCAGAGAGTGTTCGGGGATTTGATTGCATTGTTGTGTGATGTGTAGAAGACAGATAGCGATGATCAAATGATGATAGAGAAATTAGAGAAATACGAAGCGATGTGCGGGCTAATGATGAAGAGTGTGTGATGATCATCAGTTGCCTTCTTCGTCTATAGACGAAACATCAGGCTCCTCGCTATGGAGATTTGAGGCCTAGGAAGAGAGGGAACAAGGACATGCAGCGTATGTCTTATGCTTTGATGCTTGGGGCCGACTACTTCATCAACGATCCAACACATCGTCGAACATCTTTTGGCGGTGATTTAGAATGAACGAGAAATTGTTCAAGAAAATTGTGCACGACGTGAGAGAGTTTGATCCCTACTCCCTATGCAAGAAATATTACACCGGATTGGATGGTTTCTCGTCTGCTTAGAAATGCACGACTGCCTTGTGGTGTCTTTCATATGGCGCTTCTCCAAACACACAAGATGACTACATGCGTATCACTGACTCCACAACATTTGGGAGTGTGTAAAGGTTTTGCTGGGCGGTTGTTGCATTGTTTGGGTAAACATATCCAAGAGCACCAAATGAAGAAGACACAAGTTGGGTCCTAGTATAGAATATTGCGAGGGGATTTCATGGGATGCTTGGTAGAATCAACCGTATGCATTTTGGATGGACGAATTGCATGTTCTCACTTAGCAATGGATGTACAAAGGACAAACCGGAGAGTGTTGTGTGGTACTTGAAGGTATCACATGTTATGACTAGTGATTTTGATACGCTTTCTTTGGCATGGCTCAATCTCACAATGACATCAACGTGTTGCAGCATTCTCCGGTGTTTGGCAGACTTGTTGAAGGCCATCCTTCAATTGTGAACTTTGAGATCAATGGAAGATGATACACCAAAGGGTACTACCTTGCCAACAACATATATCCAAAATGGGCGATATTTGTGAAGACAATCCCCGTCCCTCATACTTATGCAAGGGCTTGATTTTTGAAGTGCCATGAGAGTTGCACAAAGGATGTTGAGCGGGCATTCGGTGTGCTCCAAGCTTGTTTTTCTATCGTCAGGTACCCTGATGTTACTTGGTCGACATCTCACATGGGGGAGGTGACGAATGTTTGCGTGATCATGCACAATCTGATCATAGAGAGTGAGTGATACATGCATTTTATATCATCATATTTTGTATGATATAGTGGTAGTTTTCATTGCTCTTGGATCTAATCTTGCATTATTTGCACTCATTTAGATCATTTATGGGTCTTTCTTACAAAGTCTCTTGTTATTATATTTAATTCCTCGGGGGAAGAAAACCTCCTATTTTGTATTTTGAAGTTTATGGGCCTTCATGTACTCAAATAAACTAGGTAATAGTACCATAGAAGATTTCCATCAGATAGAAGACCATAGGCACAAAAAGTCAGCGAGGGAGGCCACTGATGGCCCCCATGGTGCAGCATGATACCTGGAAGCATCATGGGGGCCCACCAGCGTATTGTGCTCTCTCGCCTCCATATTTTACTAGAAGATCCGCATCATAAAAAACTTATGCCATGTTTTTCCCAAGACACGGAGATGCGGCGGCAAAGGCGAATGTCTTCTCCAGCTCTAGGAGAGGGCAGATCCTGCTGCCCCGGAGACTCCATTTAGGGGAAATTGCTGCCATCATCATGACCAACATCTCCTTGCAGTAGGAGGGAATGTCTTCATCACCATCTTCATCATCCTCGACATCATCACTGTCTCTCTCTTGAGATCTAGTTCATTCCCCCTCATAGTTTTTGATAGATAGGAACCTTGAGTTGTGTGCATGTGTGTGCTTGGTAACTTGTTGTTATTTGGTGGGAAAGTAATATTTTTCATATTGTGTTGAAAACCTTATGCCACTGGTCATTATCATGGTACATCGTTGTGAGTAGTTTCCCGTGTTCCCCGGGGCATAGGATTTGACTGTGATTTCTACATAGTATGTTATGATTATTTGGTCAAGTTTTATGCTTTTACTTTGTTCTATGATGTTAACATACGAACGTCGACTATGTGTTACTTTGCCTATATGGGATTATAGGATTGCACATTAATGTAATGAAGAGAGTAGGGCTAGTCGTAGATGACAAAACCTTGCTCTGGTCCTTTGAGTTGCATTAAGGGGCTTATATGATTGGGGACCTAGAGAGTTAAACAATGGTTGGACATTTATGTCTTAATGAATCTCTTGATTTTGCATGTAAGTGGCCATGGGACCAATCATTAGAGGTGTATTTGCGCATGTGTATGTTGTTGCACCTATTTGAGGCTCCGTAAACTTGACAAGATATTTACCATGCTTTTCTAGAAATCCTTAATGCCATGAAATCTATGCATCCCTCGGGACGTTTGTCTCATATAATAATAGCAACTTAAGATTCTCATCTTGTCAAATAGTGGATTAGTTTTTCTCTGAAAAGAGCATTTACTTTACTTGCATTTTACTTTACCTTTCATTTACTTTCTAGCAAACTATAATCTATAAAATACAAATATTTGCATATTTTATTGTTTACTAGTTGAATTTTCTAACCAATACCTTCAGCTACTCGATGATTTTGAAAGGTACTACAATTGACTCCCTACATTTATCGGTTTTAAGATAATATTCTAGCGCCATTGCTGAGGAGCAGAGCATTATAGGTGAGTTTGTTCGGCAATGAAATATGGAAGTTATCGTTATTTTCATTTTCCCTTTTTTTAAATCCATAACATACAATTATGGAAGTTATGAAAGACTTAATAGGTATATGAAGTTTTCTTGGTCATACAAGAAGTCTACAGTAGGCTCGAGGCCCTCGGTGGGACCCATGGCATGGCCTGATACCCTGACCACACCATGGGGTGCCCACCAGCGGCTCGTGCACCTACTCGCCTCCATCGTTTTACCAGAATCTACGTATCATGAAAAAACCCTATGCTTTTGGTGGTTGCGGAGACGAAAGTCTTCTCCTACTCTGGGAGAGGGTAGATCGTCGTCCTGCTGTAGAGCCTACACCTAGGGAAAATCGCTACCATCGTCATCACCAACTCCTTCTTGCCCGAGGAGTATCTTTATCACCATCTCCATCATCTCCAACATCAGCACCATCTCCCTATCGAGATCCACTACATTCCCCTCATATATATATAGTTTCTTATAGATCGAACTCGGATAAGTTTCTAGTGCTCTGTGCATGCTTGTGCTCGAGGTCCAGAAAGTTGAGGTGTCATCCGACTTTCATGTTTTTCTCGCCATTAATGAAGAAATTTGTGACAAAAGTATTCATTGTCAACTACAAGAGGATCTAGTGACGCATTTGTGGATGGTCAAAGGGCATAATGCTTAAGCTATTTGAATTTTTATTTATTTAAATTGTTTTGCAAACTAGCTTACTAATTATGTGTGTATAATTCTAATAAACTTTCTTTATTTAAACTTTGTATTTGAATGTTCTACTTGAATTCTATATAACTTACATGTTATGTAGGCTAAAATTTGTTTGATGTGCCATTTTGGGATGCCGCCGGTATGCGGAGGCCCTCCCAAATGGCCGGCACTATGAATCGGCATCCACAAAGGCCTTGTCCTGTGCTAGTGCCGAATACGGTTTAGATGGCACCGGTGAAGATACTCTTACCTTATTGATCCTTGCATTGCACGAGATATCCCTACAACAATTCTATACTATATACTTGCACATGATTAACTGCATCAACAACTCGATTTTGAGATCGGCAAGTAATGGACTGCATCAACAACAAAATCAGATTTCATAAAAACGTTTTGGTCTTCGAGGGTAAGTTGTTCTGGTTACCCCTTACTCGTTACTAGCATCTACTAGATTAGATCTTGGCATTATTGGCGTTCTTATCGTAGGATTTTTTTTGTTTTCTATGTTTTGAACCCTTCAGAAAGAGGTAAACAAATTAATTGAAGCATGTATTTATCTATCCCATTGTGGATAGTAAATGAGTTAATCGTGTACATTGCATTCCAAATAAAGGTGGTGTCATATTTGTTGCAAATGATGAAAATAAATTGGTAGATCAATAAATTCTTACTGGTTATAGAATGTGCATTTATTTAGAAAGTTAAATAAATTTACTCGCAAAGGTCATTATCCTTTTCTATGTATTGACCGAATGTTAGAAATATTTTCTAAGCATTCATATTTTGCCATCGAGATGGTTATTTTAGTTTTTCTCAAATTCATGTGCATAAAGATGACCAACAAAAGACAACTTTCACTTGTGCATTTGGTACGTTTGCTACCTTTAAAAGATGCATGAATGCTATATTTAGTGACTATATTGAGAAGATTGTGGAAGTATTTATGGATGATTTTTCTGTATATGATACCTCTTTCGATAATTGTCTTTTCAATGTTAAAAAAGTTTTGCACCATTGAGGGCCAACACTTGGTCTTAAATTGGGAGAAATATCACTTCATGGTTACATAAGGATTACATAAGGATTTTTTCTTATACATAGAATATATAGAAGAAAACTGAGGTTGATCGTGCGCAAATTGAGGCAATAGGTAAGTTGCCATATCCCAAAGTCATAATAGGTATATGAATTTTTTTTGGTCATGCAAGAAGTCAACAGTAGGCACGAGGCCCCAAATGGGCCCCATTGCATGGCCTAATACCCCGGCCACACCATGGGGGCCCACCAACGGCTCGTGCACCCACTCCCCTCCATCGTTTTACCATAAGCTATGTATCGTGAAAAAACCCTACGCTTTTGGTGGCCGTGGAGATAAAAGTCTTCTCCTACTCCGGGAGAGGGCAGATCGTCCTGCTCTAAGCCTTCTCCTAGGGAAAATCGCTACCATCGTCATCACCAAATCCTCCTTGTCCGAGGGAGTATCTTTATCACCATCTCCATCATCCCCAACATCAGCACCATCTCCCTCTCGAGATCCACTACATTCCCCTCATATATATAGTTTCTGACTGATCGCAAATATGGATAAGTTTCTAGTGCTCCGTGCATGCCTGTGCTCGAGGTCCAGAAAGTTGAGGTGTCAGCCGATTTTCGTACGAAGAAATTTGTGACAAAATTATTCATCGTCAACTACAAGAGAGACTAGTGGTGCATTTATGGAAGCTCAAAGGACACAATGTTTAAGCTATTTGAATTTTCATTATTTAAATTATTTTGCAAACTAGTTTACTAATTATGTGTGCATAATTCTAATCAAATTTCTTTATTTAAACTTTGTATCTGAATGTTCTACGTGAATTCTAATCATGTGCTCCATTTTGGGATGCCATCGGTATGGGTATGTGAAGGCCCTCCCAAATGGCCGACGCTATTTTGGGGTGCTTCTGTTATGGGTACGGGGAGGCCCTCCCAAATGGCCGATGTTGTGAACCGGCATCCACAAAGGCCTTGTCCGGTGCTGCTGCCGAATAAGGTTTAAATGGCGCCCGTGAAGATACTCCTGCCTTATTGATCCTCGTGTTGCACGAGTTATCCCTACAACAATTCTATACTATATACTTGCGCATTATTGTAGCCGTCACGAGAGATCAGTCTTAGAATACATATATGGTTGGTGCTACAGGTTAGGTTAGTGGCAATGTGGCACGAGATTTTCAGCTGTAGTATATGGTTGGTAAAGCCCATGCATGTGGGACGCGCTCCTGCCTCGGCAAAAAAGCGGTCTCTCGGTGCAAATCCACACGCCGGCGCTGGCATCTCCCATGACGTTTGGCGACGAGGAGGGCAGTTGGGTCGAGTCAATCCTCAACAGTGGTACACCGTGACACGCCTTAGTTTTGGCCGGCTTCTCTTCTTAATGCAGTTTCTTCAGGTAAAGTATCTGCACGCACGCGAGGCTAGACCCAGACGGCATCTTTTTGGGAGCATGTGAGGCTTCCTCCCTTCCAGCCATGTTTCCCTGTACGATCGACAAGGCGGTATGGTGGTCTAGAGATCCTGATAGGAGTTGTTGCTCTTTTTAGATTAGTCGGGAAAAATAAATCAGAGAGCTTTTGTTTAGTGCTGTTTTGGCTGCCCATCTGATGCCGGTTTTTGTACCGATCGACCCGACCCGTGGCACGCCACGGCGATGGCGCCTTGTGTGCTCGGCTCGTGTGGTCACGTGGGTATATTATTGACTTAACATGCTGGCGCTGCACACCGTTCGCTAAGCTGGTCAATTATTGGCCTGCTGGTTCAGCTCGGTGCATGCATGCACGCCGTGGCGATCGACGCACGTTGTTTGTACGGTACGGCGGCAGGTTTGGTGTTTGTAGGTTGGTTCATTTGGCGCTAAAAGAGACCGGCACAGAGGAACAATATTGTCGGCGCTATTGGAAAGCTCGTGCCAAGGCTAGCTTGGACGGAAGTGCCAAGTAGTATTGTTCCAGTTTACGCCTCAATTATGGATTCCTTCCTGTGTAGTAGCTATTATTGCCGTCCACCATTGCTACGTGAGGCAACTGCAGGAACACGATGCCGGGGAATCCTTCCGCTATTGAGCTGAAAAACTAGCGAGACTGTTCGTTCCTACA
Source organism: Avena longiglumis (assembly GCA_030063025.1). Lineage (NCBI taxonomy): Eukaryota > Viridiplantae > Streptophyta > Magnoliopsida > Poales > Poaceae > Avena > Avena longiglumis. The sequence goes on along the minus strand of CP125976.1, from coordinate 68,905,542 downwards.
ACAGTTCACACTCTAAAAGAGCAACGTCCAAGTGTGTGACCTCCTCTCGTTTTATCCCACAAACAAACGTGGCCCAAGCCTCGCCTGTTCCGGCGTCAACAGTGTGTATGCCCTACACGCCACGCGAGCCAGCAGCGTAGATCACTCTCCCGGTCCCAGGTGCAGCAAATCATTCCTGTAGTTTACGACAGGTAGCGCGTCACGGTTGCACCCGCATGCACCTAACAGAGCAGACGTGTACACCACCTAGCGATACTGCCTGAATTTCCGGTCGAAAGTCCATGTAGTACCATGTACTATACCTTTGTTTCAAAAAAAAGACCATGTACCTCGGCAGCTAGCTAGCATCTCCTGATAGACAGTAGATTGCACGCTTTCGAGCCCCATCATGATCATTACCTAAGACTAAGAGCAACCAGGTAGGTACGGCAGCACGAGCAATACGTGCACTCCTTCTGTTGAGGATCCTAGCTAGATTCCTAGCTAGGAGCGATGTACCGGCAAAGCTTGTCACGTAATCCAGGATCGGACGGGAGGGGCCGGAGTCGTCGGGGTACATACATGGGGAGAAACTAGCGAGCGAGCGTTGATGCTCGAACATGGATCGCTCATGGACATCGTGCACAAAGGACGGCGGCGGGCGAGAGGATGCGGGGTGAAGGGGACAGGAGGCATCGGCTGAAGTAGCAGCAGCGCTAGCACTCCATGCATCATTAGCGACACGGAACGGATGGTAGAAAAACCGCACGTTGCTCCTGATGGATGATGATGATGACGCTGTCACCGGTGGTGGGTTCCTAGGCTATTCCTCGGTGCTGGTCGATCCTAGTAGTAGTAGTAGTAGTCCGTAACAGCTTGCTCAACAACCGGGTGATTCGGAGTGCCGCCAACCGTAGGGAGGAGATATGCATGCATGATTGGTGATTCCGTGGGAAGGATGTGCCCTTCAGTCCTGTGAGCTTCTCTCATCGTTCACAATCTTGGCAAGCAAAGATACCACCTGCTTAACGTTGTCTGGTGCTTATCCCAATACCAGGGGGGGGGGGGGAAGATGTTGTGTTTTGGTCTAGAACTAGCCCGAGCTCCAGGGGTGGTGCTTTCGGTTCTGGTTGTAAACTTTGCATTACCTTGGTCCACGTACCTACCGGCGACGATGACGTGTTCTCGCGCCATTAACCTTTTTGGATGCGTCGCCGCAAGACCCTCCTCCTTTGGCTCCTCAAGTCCTGCTAGGTTGTTGACCCCGTCGTCGGGTTCCCCATGGGATGCAGTCTCGGCGCGGTGGAGGATTGTTGGTGTGGACTTGATCATGGTCACCCGGTGCAACAGAAGACGACGAGGCTCCCTCATTTTGGATCAAGTTGGCGCTCCGACTTGACGTTTTCTGTGTTGTCTTTTGTTGTGTATTTTTGTGGGCGCTTTGGACGCGTGTGTGTTATAACTCGTGTTTTGGTCTAGAACTAGCCCGAGCTCCAGGGGTGGTGTTTTGGTTCTGGTTGTAAACTTTGCATTACCTTGGTCCACGTACCTACCGGCGACGATGACGTGTTCTCGCGCCATTAACCTTTTTGGATGCGTCGCCGCAAGACCCTCCTCCTTTGGCTCCTCAAGTCCTGCTAGGTTGTTGACCCCGTCGTCGGGTTCCCCATGGGATGCAGTCTCGGCGCGGTGGAGGATTGTTGGTGTGGACTTTATCATGGTCACCCGGTGCAACAGAAGACGACGAGGCTCCCTCATTTTGGATCAAGTTGGCGCTCCGACTTGACGTTTTCTGTGTTGTCTTTTGTTGTGTATTTTTGTGGGCGCTTTGGACGCGTGTGTGTTATAACTCGTGTTGTAACTCCTAGCCGAATGTTGGCTTCGCTAATTCAAAACCGGATTCATTTGAAGCCTTCCGTCTAAAATAAATAAATAAAGTACATATGCTTTACCGGACGGTGCTTACCACCTTACCAGACAGTACCCTTTCCAAGACAAAACCCAACACAGCCCATCCCAGTTACATCCAAATGCAGCCCATGTATAGCCAATTCATATTGCGCCTGTGCCCTGTGACCACCGTTAGGAGCCCAGAAATTAGTTCTCGTTTTTTCGGGGAATTAGTTCTCTCATTTATGCCAGACACTGGCTACTTATGGGGTGGGGTGGGGAAGCCGACATGGATTTCGGGTGGGAGAAACTCCGACAGGGAGAAGCACATAGAAACCGGTCTTCCAATTATTTTGAATCTATAAAACTCAGGCTTATTTACTGTATTGATTTTGTGTTAATGCCGTGACATTTAATATGCACCCTAGATAAGTGACGATACCATACGTACAACATATTAGTAGAAAAAATTAGATAGAAATAATCAAGAAAATTAGAATTGAAAAATCATATTAGAAGCATGGTATCAATGTGTATAACTCAGTACGTGCCAAAATAATGTTGGAAATATGTCCTACAGACAATAATAAAATTATCATTGTCATATTTTCCTGTTCACGATAAATGACTATTCTCTAATCTATAACTGTATTAACCGGAAGCTAAATACATCTGTGGATATATAAACAACAGGGTGTTCCTAGTAACCCTCTTCCGATTGGTTCGTTAGTCAAGTGATGGTTAAGGTCACTTGATAACGAGATTATATCATTAGGAGATTGGTGTGATAGGACATACCCAATCTAACCATAGCATTTTGATCGCGTCACTAAGTTTGATTGTTCTATTTTTCTTAATGTCAAGTATTATTTTCCTAGACCATGAAATTGTGTTACTCCTTGATATCGGAGGAATACTTTATGGACATCAAACGTCACCTCGTAATTAGGCAATTATAAAGATGGCTTTCAAGTACCTCTGATGGTACCTGTTGAGTTGCATAAATCAAGACAGGGATTTTTCATTCCTTGTGACAGAAAGATATCTCTAGGGCCTATCGGTAACATAACATACTAAGTAGCTTGCAAGGATGTGACTAATGTGTTTAGTCATGGCAATATTATATTACTTAACGATTAAAAAGAACTTGCCAGTAATGAGATTAAACTAGGTATGGTGATACCGATAATCGAACTCCGCGCAAGTGATATATCACGAGAGAAAGGGAATTGTATACCGGATTAATGGAATCCCCGACATCGTGGTTCAACCAATAATGATCTTTGTTGAATGTGTCACAGTCATTATGGGCATCCTGTTCCCGCTAATGAATAATGGTTGGAGAGGAGTCTCGATCATATCTGCATGTTCTCAAAACCTTTGGGTCACACACTTAACGCCTGATGTCGCTAGGGTTTGATAAGATAAATAGATGGTGTTACCGAATTTTGATTCAAAGTACCGGATAGGATCCCGGACATGATTAGGATCTTCGAAATGGTCTGGAGATAAATAAAAACATATGTCAATGTATTTTTAGGGTTGCCAGAAAAGTTCAGGATTTTTTGGTATTGTACTAGAGTTTCTAGAAGGTTTCGTAGGCCCATAGTGGGGTCCATCTATTCTAGTATAGACCAAGGGGTGTCACTTAGGTCCACATGGGCGAGGTGCACCGTTCCCACTTGGCCCATGTTGCTGGGATAAGAGGATACGATCAAATCTGTTAAAAATAGGGTGTTAACTTGGCGTAAGTCTCCCCCCTTGTTTGGCCAACCCTAGGACTTGGATGAGGCACCAAGGTAGCCCCCACACCTGTATAAGAGGGAGTACAGGGCTGCGGCGTGGAACTTGACATGTTGGACGCCGCCCCCCTCTCTTCCTCCCATACTACTCCTCTTTCGTGCAATTTTTGGGCGTAGCTATGTCGGTTCCTCACCATATCTTCCACCACCACATCATCGTGTTGCGGGGATCTTATCCACCCGTCCCTCAGCTTGCTAGATCAAGTTGGAGGAGACGAGATCTGTAGGGGTTCGTAGCATGGAAAACAAAAAAAATCTATAGCATGAACACACATAAGCCAAGATCTAATCTATTAGATCGGTGCAACGAGTTGATAGAGTACTAACCCGCGAAGATTCCTGATACGTCGTAAACGTATCTATAATTTTTGATGTTCCATGCTTGTTTAGTATCCACTTTGCTATGTTTTATCTACACTTTGAGGTATTTTTATACACTTTCTGGAACTAACCTATTGACAAGATGCCACGGTCAGTTACTGTTTTCTGCTGTTTTGGTTTGAAGCTAAAAATGAATATTCTCGGAATTGGACGGGACAAAAGCCAAAGTTCATATTTTTCCCTAAACGATATAGAAAATCGAAGACGAGACGGAGGAGGACACGAGGGTGGCCACACCCTAGGTGGGCGCTGGTCCCACCCTGGTCGCGCCTACAGGGGGTGTGGGCCCCCTGGACCTCCACTGGCCTTGCCTTCTTCACCTATAAAAGCCTCCCGGAGAGAAAACCCTAGAGAATCGACCAGAAAGCCAAAAAAAACTCTGTGGCGCCGCCACCACCAAAGGGGAGATTCGGGGGACAGAAAGTATCTGTTCCGGCACCCTGCCGGGACGGGGAAGTGCCCCCGGAGCCATCTCCATCGATCTCCACCACCATCTACATCACCTTTGCTGATTCCCATGACGAGGGAGTAGTCTTCCTCAAGGCTAAGGGCTCTACCGGTATTGTGTTCATCTCTCTCTCTATGCATGATCTTGTTGTGGTCATGAGATTTGTAATCAAGTAGATCTACCTTGCTACTCAAGTGCTTCAATAGATCTCTGCTTTTCCCCATGTGTGTGAAAGTGGCATCATGCATACCGTGTGTGGCACTTTGGCTAGATTGAATATTTGTTACGAGTTATATTTTGAGTTGGTTGTGTCTATGAAATTGTGGTGTTTGTTGAAACCATCTAGCGCTCAAGGTGATAGTGTGGGGTTATCTAGATTGGGGAAGGCCCTACCGTAGATTAGAGTGTCCAACCGGAGAGTAGTTAAGAGTAGTATCATGAAGAGAGGATATTTATATGAGAGAGTGTTCACTAGTGAAAGTATGATCCCTAGGCCTTGTTTCTAAGCATTGAAACACTGTTTGCTACTAGATCTGTTGCATATTTGCTTGCTTCCATCCTTTTGCCTTTAGTCTTTACCTCACTGTCAAGCTATTTTCTGGCACTCACACACGTTATTCCACATCAACAACAAGTCAGAAGCTTTTTCTGGCACCGATACCACTTGTATTTTACTATCTCTTCGCCGAACTAGTGCACCTATACACTTGACAAGTGTATTGGATGTGTTGGGGACACAAGAGACTTATTGTATCTTGATTGCAGGATTGCTTGAGAGGGGATACCTTTGACCACTTCCTCCCTGAGTTTGATAAACCTTGGGTAATCCACTTAAGGAAAAGTTGCTGCTGTTTTACAAACCTCTGCACTTGGAGGCCCAACAACTGTATACAAGAATAGAATTCCAAAGCGGTTAACAAGATCGGATTCTCGTGGTTGATGTAGTCATTCACTTGCCGATCTCAAGATCGCGAAGACGATCCTTTCGTCACCACGTTCCGGCAGCGCTTCCACAGTCGGTCACATGTGCGGTACTCGATGAAGACCGTCCTCTCCATTGTTCTAGCAGGTAGCGGAGGTTGTAGATCTCTCCTCGTGATTCCAGTAGCACGACGGCGTGGTGGTGTAAGTAGAGGGGAAATCCCGCAGGGCTTCGCCTAAGCCGGAGCGGGTACGGTGGAGTAGAAGAGGGCCTCCAGGGTCTAGGGCTTAGAGGGTCGAGGGGTGGAGGTGGTGGCCGGCGGCTGGGGTTAGCTAGGCAGTGGTTTAGAGGGATCTAGTAGGCGGAGACTTGAGAGGGGCAAGGGGCCGGCGGCTAGGGTATCAAGTGGAGGGCAAGGGGGCACCCCCTCCCCTCTATTTATGAGAGGGAGGTGCGGTTTGGGGGAGGGGAGTCCTCCCCCAACTCCTCCTTATGGTCGGCGGTAAGGGAGGGAGGGAATCCTTCCCTAAGTGGGATTCCTTTCCTCCCTCCACTAGGCAACCATGTTGAGTTTTGACTTTTTCAAATTGGTGTTTGACTTTCAAACTAGAGTTTGATTTCTCTCTTCCCATTGCCTAGCCAAGTGACCTAACACATGATGCAATGCAACCATTCCACTTTGGTATGACACATCCATGTACCCTTCCCACTCCGGATCGGTGTACCTTCTAGACCCTTCTAGAACATTCCGGTGAAAACACCGAAATCATTCCCGAACTCCAGAATTGGACTTTAGTTATATGAATCTTATTCCCCGGACCATTCTGGATCTTCTCGTGATGTCCTGGATCCAATCCGAGACTCCTAACAACATTCGGTCTCTTACTCACATTCCACATATACTAAACAACATCGAAACCTTAAGTGTGTCTCCCTATGGTTCGTGAATTATGTAGACATGATCGAGACTCTTCTTCGATCAATAACCAATAGAGGAATCTGAAAATTCATATGGCTCCCAGATATTTCTACGATTAATTTGTGATCGAATGAACCATTTACATACAATACCAATTTCCCTTTGTCTGGCGATACTTTACTTATCCAAGGTTTGATCGTCGGTATCTCTACATACCAAGTTTAACCTTGTTACCGATATGTGATCCCTTGTAAGCCAGTCACATGCTTGCAAGCAAATTGGATGACATTCCACCGAGAGGGCCCAGAGTATATCTATTTGTTATATGGATGGACAAATCCCACTCTTGATCCATGTGCCTTAACATATAGTTTCCGAACACTCAACGCCATCTTTATAACCACCCAGTTACGAAGTGGTGGTTGATGTCATCAAAGCATCCATCCGGTAATGGTGATTAACATGATCTCATGGTCGAAGGATTTAGGTTACTATGTATCTGAAAGCTTATAGAAAACAAACTATTGAAATAACTTGATATTATGCTACGCTTAACTATAGGAGTATGTCCATCACATTATTCCCCTAATGATATGACATTGTTATTAATAACATTTAATGTTCATGATCAGGAAACCATGATTATCAATCAACAAACTAGTATTACAAAGAGTCTTTACTAGGGACTCTTACATGTTTACAAATCATACAACTAATAATGTTTTCGGTTAATAAAATTATAGCATGAATGTAAACATTTATCATAAACACAAAGATATAATACTAACTACTTTATTATTGCCTCTTGGGCATATCTCCAACAACATCAAGACGGACGTGTGGATATCGCGGAGGCGCTGCCCATGTGGTGTTTCATCGGATTGATCTGACGTCGTTTCTGTCTACATTAACCATGATCTTAAAGATCGTTAAATGCTTTGGATTTTCGAGTGTATGTAGATCTGATCTAACTCTCGTTACTATCATCTCGTAGATCAAATCTTGTTGGGTTTCATCTGGTCTTCCCTAGGTTTTTTTTTATTTTCCATGTCACGAATTCCATCAAATAAAAGACATGTCTGATATATTAGTGTCCTCGGGTTATCAAACTTTTAGAAATGGCAAAACACCTATTGCACTCCTAGTAACGCCATCAGTAAACACGGAAGCGTCTCTGCAAGTATAAGATGTTGCTATCCTCATAGAGATATATACATCGCTTAAGCCTGTCAAAATGGTCATCAAATAGCTTACTATCCTAAATGAAGTTATCCAAGAAAAAATGCATGTGGTGACGATCTTTATTTCCGTCGACAAATTGTAACGTGGTAGAACAAGTAGAATGCATCTGTTCATTTTCAGAATGCCAAATGCTCTTTAAACATCATTTCGTAGAATGAATGACGATGATTGGATTTTTCCTACATGTTATGCGGGATGCTATTTGCAAGTCGTAAACATATGCAATACCCCCAAATACTCATGAAACTCGTAAATTGCTTAGAATGAAACATGCTTTACATTATAGTTTCTTAGAGTGTGTATGCAAGACCGTGAGAATGCAAAAAACGAAAATTGGTAGTTCCCTTTTCATAATAAATAGGTTACCTTATCTTTTACACATGAGAAATAAATCCTTTTTTCGATAATTAAAACCTTTCGTGTTTATAGCTTATTTAAACTTCCTACTTAATGAGGAAGTATGGAACACATGTTGAACATTTGTTCCATTTTAATGATGACGTCACAAGGAGACATGTCACAAATGGTTAATTTCAATAGTATTCACTTTCATTATACACAATACTCCTTATATATTCTTTCATTAGACACTACTTTAGAGCCGGTGAACCAAAAATGTAATCCATGTCATCTTTCAAAATATATTTATTGTATATTATTGTGTTGGGTCCTTACCACTTGTTTCATTGTATCGTCACAATATGGTCATGCCAAAGGAGGTGGTGTATAGAATTACCTACAATCTTATATAATAATTCCCTAAAGTTAGTGTTTGTTTTCTAATTAAAAAATCTATACAAAAGATTACATTCTAGCTAATATAGGAATTGACATTTCCTTTCAAATCGAATCGGTTAATTTGAAAATATATCCTTATGAAATATCTATCCATCAAGACGAATGTTGTTCTATATATAACTATATACGTGCACTCAACCCTTTAAAACTTCGAATGTTGAATTTCTCAATGTTAGGGTTTGCGATGGGATATTATTAAATATGTCATCAAACATATTTGCATCTACAAACATTGCAATACATTTATTAACTTGTAAGTAAAATAGCTGAGTGTACCATCCCACAAGAATTTAAGAATTTGCAAGTTGGTAAATGCAAGGCAAGTTGTGATGGAGGAGTTTGTGTGTGTCATCATCATGATCAATATTTGTTCTTCGTAACGGATATCTGATGTTTTCAAGGCAAAAAAATTGTTACATAAGTAAAGATACCTATTAAATGTTACATAAGCAAAGTTATCAATTTGATGAACAATACACTATCATAAATGAAAGTCATCATATCTATTGAATTGGATGCAAAACACTTTCAAGTTAAATGTAGTGGTAGGTTACATGACTTACACTTGTATTTTTATCTAGTCATGTACATTCTTTAGTGGACTCATAACTGTTCTTTGAGCAAAATGGCAAGGCTCGGTATTCCAACCGCTAACCGTTTTCGACTAAAAGAGTAAGCAATGTTGAATCGCATAATCCAAATTCAATGTGCCAACTCATCAACAAGTCGTTAAATTGTAGTTTTGCGAATAAGATATGTGTAGGCAACAACAAACCGTCTCCGAACATATTTCATCACCAGAGGTTGAATTGCAAAAGATCAAATGCCGTCGCCAAGTCTGTCGTGAGGTCATTTATGCGAGTCTAGGTGGAACGGTGGGTCGCGAGGGCACCGTGTAAGCGAGATACATGTACAAACAAAATATATGTTGAAAAGAGACTAGGTTGAGATATATTCATATATATTTTCATTTTCTACAATAGACTACATTCAAATTGTTATCTTTCAAAATAAAACATACAAGTATATTTGTTGGAGTTTGTCTAGATCAAGCTCTAGAAAAACTAAAAAGGTCAAGTTGTGCAACTTCCTACCGGTTTGGGATGTATGGACGCTTGTGGCTACGGCTTGGAACTTGAATATCATTATTTACATGTGCAAATCTCCTGCCCATGTCCAAATGAATACTAGGTTCAAGGGATCAAACACCAGGAACTATTTGATACTTGTGTCTGTCGTACAACAGGAATCAAATTCACATGGAGCTGGACTGAATTCATCGCATTTTACATATTTATGGTCCCATTTCCTGTACTTCATCGACAGGATGTCATAAATCCAGCTGGCACCCGGTTGATCCGGTTCAGTGAACACTTCTCGAAGAGAATAATCCCAGGCGTGTGTGAACTATAGCTGTCGTGTAGCACCGCAAAGAAAACCTACTGTACTTATGGTCTCCAGCGAGGCAAAGATCTTTTATTACCGCGATTCAAATTTCAGCGCTTCCTAGGAGTACGTTTTTCCCGAAATTTTCTCACGCGCTGTGCCACGTCGCATCCTTGAGGCCACACCATAAAACCCCCTCGATTTCCCCTCCGGACTCCACTCGACTCGACCACCACTCTCCCCTGCCTGCCTGCCTCCACCTACTACTCCACCACCACCGCCGCCGTCGCAGCCAGCCATGGACGATATCCACGAGCCCGGCTCCCCGACCTCCCCAACCGCCACCTCTTCGTCTTCTTCCTCGTCGTCGTCCTCCTCCCTCGCCGCGAACAAGCGCCCGCGCACGGACGGCCGGCACCCGACCTACCACGGCGTGCGCATGCGGAGCTGGGGCAAGTGGGTGTCCGAGATCAGGGAGCCCCGCAAGAAGTCCCGCATCTGGCTGGGCACCTTCGCCACCGCGGAGATGGCCGCGCGCGCGCACGACGTGGCCACGCTCGCCATCAAGGGCCGCGCCGCGCACCTCAACTTCCCCGACCTCGCCCACCTGCTCCCGCGCCCGGCCAGCGCCGCGCCCAAGGACGTCCAGGCGGCCGCCATACTCGCCGCCTCCGCCGACTTCCCCCACTGCGGCGCCAATGCCAAGAGCCCCGACAGCAGCGGCAGCTCCGACGCCACCGCCGCCTCGCCGTCTCCGTCGCCCCCGCCCCCGCCTCCGCCGCAGGCTGAGCCCGAGGCCGACCCTGAGGACAACCTGTTCGACCTCCCGGACCTGCTCCTGGACCTGAGATACGAGGCCTCCTCGGGCCTCGCGTGCGCGTCGTCCTGGGCCGTCGACGATGACGTGGCCGGCGGCGGCGTGTTCCGCCTCGAGGAACCGCTGCTGTGGGAGTACTGATGATGGATCGGTCGTCGTCGCTGCTGAGTTCCTAAAACGGCCGGTGACACCATTCGGTTGCTTCGTGCATGGCTCTTATTACTAGTAGATCGATCAGAGACATGTAAATGCACCTGTTTTTTTTTCCTTTAATCTTCCTCCGGAAGTTATCTGCCCTCCCTTGCTGTGTTTTTCTCCTTTCCCCTTTCCCCTTTGCTTCGGTTTTTTACTTTTTTTTTTTTGCTAGTACCTGATTTAGAAGGGAGAGCTGTATAAAGCTAGTAGTTTCTTTTTCCTTTGGTTGCTTGATTTGGGGGACAAGAATATGTATAATTAACAAGCATCTAATCTTACTACCTTTACTGATTATAGTGGTAACAAAAGGTGATCTGGCAAGATTTGGAACCAAATTGACAGCGATATTTACTTTCCCTTAAAAAAAGTGGAATTTACTTATTATTGACAAACAGGGCAGCGTTATTTTGGGCATTCCGTATAACTTTCCGGTCCTTGTCACAAGATTCGTGGAAGACCATGCAAATCAGCTCCACGTCCGTCCCTCCCGGCGATCGTCCCGGCGCCGGAGCGCAACGCCTGAAAGCTGTGCCGCGGCCGGGAAAGCGATGGTTACAGTTCCGTCGCGAGAGAAAGCGGCTTCTCGTTTAAGAGAAGGAAGAAAGGGTACTGTATTATTATTAATGCGCGGTCTCGTCAAACTCCCACGCCGCGCGCGGCCCGCGGTGGGGCTACGGATCCCGGCGCGTGTCCGCCCGCCGTCGTCGCGGCCACGGAGTCCGAGCAGAAAACCCTCGAGGGCAGCGCTGCGACGCGCACGTACGAGAGCGTCCAAACCCCGCGCCGGAACCGAGAGCCAGAGCCGGGCGGGGGCAGTGTGGCTGCTCTGCGCGCCGCAGGCAGGCCGCGCGCGCGCACGGATAACATTAAAACCTACTCCCTCCGTCCGCAGGAGTACCACGCCCGTGGCAGTACCCTCCTCGCGTGCGTGCGTGCTAGCTATAGCTAGCTAGCCAGCCGGGCCCGGTGGCAGGAGGCTTATCCGCGCGGCGCCATCTCGCGGCAGGGGCGGTGGCAGTGGCAGCATGCGCAGGGCAGGGCAGGGCCATGCAATTCAAAGAGAGGGAACGCCAGCAACAGCAAGGTGGCCGCGCTTCAGTCCTGCCACTAGCCAGTTTTCGCGACGTACGACGGTTGTCTTTCGTGCAACAAGGGTGACCCGTGCCAAGTCCAACGCCAAGGCGATCCTTCCTTGCGGGCAACACTCCCCAAATTAAAGCAAAGCCCTGCCGTGCGTCGCACCGGGCTGACTCCATCAATCAACTTGTCCCGGGGTTAACAGCTTGATGAATGATGATCATGATCGGATCGTAGAGAGAGAGGCCAAGTACAGGTCGTATGCAGCTAACTTGTCCTAGAGGTTTGTAAGTACTGCACCTTTCTTTAATCCCGGCAGCACTTTTGTTTTGTTTTTGTTGCCTCAAGGGCCTGATGGCGTGACCTCCTTTCATACGTACGAGAAAAAAAAAGGCGATTGATTGCGTGACCCTTTTGTTTTACTTAGGGCCAGGCCAAGGCCAAAGTCGTACTGCTACGTCCTTTTTGCCGAGGACCAAAGCATGCATTAAGCCGCATCTAATCCGAGTTAATTATTACTCGGAAACTGAGAGTCGTACTACTAGTACTAGTACCTGATTAGCGCCCGGTGGCGTGCTTACTCGGTCAACAAATCGTGATTAGCGTCGCTCTAAAAAATAATGCCCGTCTCTGCAATCCCAGAATTGAGTCCTGGCTCGATCTATCGGGCGAATCCATCGTGCACGGGCGCACAGTGCGTGTGCACGTAACCCCTCTGGCGACTCTCGAGGCGATTATGAACTGTGGCTGGCCGGTCAGGGGCTGTCGGATTCTCGTGGCCGTGGCCACGACACTTGAGTCAAGCGGAAGTCTGCTAGTACACGGGTTGCCGCGCTACCGCCACGAGACCCTGTACTTTCCGGAATCAGATCAGGGCTCAGCAGCTATACTCAACATTATACTCTCCAGGTATTATTAGTGCTAGCTCTCAGATTGAGATGTAAGTACTTATGATTGAGTAATGGAAAGGAAGAGATTCCCCCTGCGTGAAGCGTGGCGGCACGACAGGACGCAACATGGATTGATACTTTTTTCTACTGCTCTGCGCTCCAAGCAATACTAGTCATGAGAAAACCACATGCCAAATCGAGGAAAAGGGCGCGGAATAAAGATCACGCCCGTCCGACGCTCATCTCAACTAGCACTGTGCTGCCAGTTACCTACCTTGGAGTATTGGCCACGTCTCGTAAAGAGCCTAGAAGGCTAGAAATAGTTCCCTTCCCTTTTCTTTCCGCCCGCAAATAATAACTCCTTTGAATTGTTGGATGGTTTAGCGTTTTTCAGATTAACTAGCTGAATGCCCTGCTGTTACGTTATGTTTTGCCATTTTCACATGTCTCGTGTTTTTATATACGTAAACATAGTACACATAAAAATTACAAGAAATAAAATAGGCAGTTTTTTCCCATTGGCTACTAACGAGAATTCATATACCTTGAACCTTCATTTTCTCGAAACATAATAATGTGTTTGCAAGGAGAACATGACTTTACCTCCAATAATTTAATTTTTCACCCGGGATCACTGGCGGACCATAATGGAGGCCAAAAGGGCCATGCCCCCCCCCAACTCAGCTACAATTTACATAATACTATTTAGTATTTATCATTTTTGACCATACAAATCACAAACTATTTCATGTTGGCCCCCTCAACTATTATTTAATCTCTTTTAGCCCCTCCTATAATTTTGGTCAAGGTCCGCCACTGCCCGGGATAGACATTTTAGAATGTTAACACATATAGCGATTAACCTGGTTATGCAAGCCACATAAACTGGAACATAATTGTCAACCTTCAAGTTTCTATACTATACATTGTGGAAATGATACTGAAAGCACTCCTTCATGAAATATACAACAACACTTTAAATCATATACTCCCTCTGTCCTAAAATAAGTACTTGTGTTTGTCTAGATTCGTATATATCTACACACTAAAGTGCGTCTAGGTGTATGCGAATTTAGACAAATCCAAGTTATTTATTTTGGAATGGAGGAAATATCTTTATAAACATGCAGTATGCAATTAAACCTTGCCTATTACAAGGTCAATAAGTAGCATGAGAGAAAGTGTCCAGATGCACATAGTAAATCATAGAATATGATTGGTTCAGTGACAACTAATTTTGAATACCAAGGACACTTGATTTTGTTCGTATGTGCTCTCCTAGGCTATCTAGATTCCAGAGCAGTGTGTCATAAAGATACTTTGCTAACTCTTATTAATTACTGCCCAATAATGTATAGAAAAAATATCGTAAATGTCCAAGATTATGCTCGCCCGAGTTTGCAAATGCCAATTTTCTAATTACATGATCTGCTCTGCTGGGTTGAACTATAACTACGATCCGATGAAACAAGCAGTTGATTGGATTAAGATGTTATTTGTCTTGATGATATCGGAAGCTCATATGAGAGCTCAGATTATACTTTTAGAGAATGCATATGACCGTATTTAATGTTGATCATCATTTTTTTATCAACATTAGTATCTCCCTGACCAGAACTTGGTCGGTGCATCCTCTCATGTGCTATGCCCTGTCCATGTGCGAAGCAAAACAAAGCCGATGGTCCAATAGAAGGAGCAAATAACGAACCGAACGAATTAGAAGTTTAGCAGCATGAAAGATATTAGAAGAGGGCTCCCAATCAGTGCATCAGTAAGGATATGAAGGCTAAAGGCAATAAGCGAATGATGAGTACCAGGCCTGCCCCAATGGTGGCCTTGCGGACAGAAGGTGGCTGATGTCTCCACGTCGCCCCTGGACCTCGATCCCCTCCCTCCTTCTGCACCGTCGGGCCATCACCTCCTCTGTCACATTCGGCTTCCTTCCCTTGCCTGCTTCCATCCCAATCTCATCCAATCGAGGTTGCTCCCAACCCTCCCTTGCTGGACGTCCCCCTACTCCATGGGCACGGCATGGAGAGGCTTATGACGCTGTCGTGCTCTCATGTCTCATCCTCACGGTCCAGAGTCTCGATTGGAGTAGGATGGCAACAGAAGGTAATCGGAGGCCGGCCTCGGGGATAGAGTGGCCAACAACGGAGGGTGGGGCAACCAACGTGAGGGGATTTTTCATCACGTGAATAGGACCACCGCCAGAACTTTCGGCCGCTCGAGTAACAATGGACAGAGCTCGCCATGCCTGGTCGTCCGATGGCCTCCGCCCACGCCGGAGCAGCTACCATCAGCGGTGTGCACTCTGCAGCGGAACCCTAGGCGATAGTTGCGGTTAAGCCCCAAGACAGGGAGACGACATCAGGCTCTCCCATCCAGCTCGATCCCGTGAGCTCCGCCCTCCTCTAGTTTGTGAGCCGCCGCCGCCGTTCGGCCCCCTCCACGACGCCACGCCACGCCAACGCCAACGCCTCTTCTCTCGACCTGGGACATCTGCGACGCCGGCCTCAGATCGATTGACCTAGGAAAAAGTTTGACTTGGCGGTGGCAGGACCTGTAGTATCTTCAACATTGTAGGGGAAAAAGGTAAACAACCAGGAGGGAACGAAGCGTACGCGAATCTTTCTAGTAGTAGTATAGATGCCTAGCGGGAGTAATGTGATTAATTGATTTTTTTGGTTAGTTTGTTGAGACAATGGGGATTAGTTGATTTTTTGCTGTTAGCTGTTGAGATAAACACGGCTGTTTGTTTTAGGTAAGGTGATAATAGAGAGATAAGGAGAGAGGAAATGTGGAGTGGCATTTTATTTGTAATTTTTGCATGTGTGACACCAGGCATTCACCACGCTTTTGAAATTAATAGTAAAGATTGTTGCATACTTTCCTCGCCAAAAGGGAAAAAAAGAATTAAAGGGCGAATACATCACTGTCCTTGGCTCCCTGCTGACTAACTTGAATAAGCGTAGAGTACATCAGTACAAGCTCAAATACCCCTAGTCGCCAGGAAAAGACATTTTAGGGGGAAACCTTGTACGTAGGAAAATTTAGAGCATCAGTAGGATGTAGACGGACATTTCAGGCAAGACACTTTCGGGCTTCTAAAATAAGGGTCTAGTTTTTACATGTCACCGTACATATCTTCGTGACATTAAGGATTTGCCCCCTTTCTCCCTGTGTGATCGGACACCTCCTAACAATGTGGTGTTGCCACCCCCAAGCTCTTTGAGCCGCACTTCTCACATTGTTACTGCCAATTGCGAACAGGGGTCCAGGCGACCCGTTTTGAGCATTCCCTTTCCCCCTAACACATCGAACCACCTCGCCAATGAGCTCTCGTTCGGTAGATGTGATCTGTAAACCCCGGCCCACATGTTCTAATTCACAAGCCGATATAACTTCATTGTAGATACAGATGTACACTCATTATTTTTAGCATAATGACTTGAGTAGCAATGTATAGATCAATATACATTCAATAAATCAGAAGCTCCGTGCAAAAGAGTGATATTAGGGGACTCTGTACACCCATTCTCTAGCTGTTGACTCCGCCAATGCCACAGTAGGACTCGTGTACGAGGAGGCATACTAACGTACATGTCCACATCCACAAACAAAGTTATAGCTTCAAGTGCGAGAATATGACCCGATAGGTAAGCGCTCACCACACACGTGTACACAAGTGAGCATGTATGGTGTACGATCATACAGAAGTACATCAGAGCATATTCATCTAAAAATGAATAGAAATGTATTGCAAAGTCAATAGACAAAGATCAAAATTATTTAGATAGAGCACTTATATGACACATGTCCCAACATTACATCATTACAAGCTGAAGAGAATATAGAATCTGTGTACAGATCAAGAATACAAATATGCATAAGATGGCAAGAACATAAACAAGTGAACTCCAAGTTCGCATGGTTTAGAAATTGTGGTAGGATCCTCAAACTACTCGAAGTAGTCATATTCGGTGTAGTCCACGATAGTAAGAACTTGTGTCATCCTCATGACCAAACATACATGTACAACTGGTAATCGATCCAAAGGAGAAAAAAAGAATATCACTACATGACGCATACTAGCGAGAACTAGAATTCGGCTGCGCTCTCCTATAAAGATATGGTGGAGGTTTAGCAGTGGCAACACTTATACTAACTATCTTATAGAGACATGCTATAACTGTGCCTATTAACTACAGATGAGAGAGACCTTTTTTATAACAAGAAATAACTAACACCAAATATAACCCATCCTAAGATTTTCCCCTCGAATTCCATAGACGAGTAAGTCATCCAAGGGAACTCATACGTTGGCAATTTTATTATTTATTATGTGGTTCATAGGGCTAATCACTAGTCAAGTTAGAAACAATTATTTTGTATAAGTTATTTATGATCATGACACCGTGCTCTTGAGTAGTCCATAACGGCATACACGGTTTCAAAAAAGATTTACCCTACACGGGTGCACTATAGTACCCTTACGCGCACGTGTAACTCTTCTGACAACATATTACGCATGCCTTCTGAATATTCCAACAAGAAATCTGGGCTATTGCTACACAAATGTTCACCTAATGAGTTTTATCCAATCCAAGAGGTACGATCGATTCTGAAGGTGACACAACGATGAGTGCTTTTTCAACATATTTATCTTATGTTTTTGCATGAGTAGTGATAGGTTTTGGTATATTATCGCGCTTGCGTGCACCTTTTATGCTTATTTGATAACCATCTCCATTTGATATCATCCTCTCATGTATGTGAAATATTCCTTTTTATGTGAGCCCATGAATGGCACGTAACCCCGTTAGAAACATCAAACGCATAGTTCATGGGTTAGTTCATAAATTGCAACTCCATACCACTAGACCACTTAGTCATGTGATACATCATTTATGCTTGTGTGTTGATATTCTAGAATCCAATCCTTTCACTTCGATCAACCTTTCGTTCTTTGTGTTCTATATTGATCTCTTCGAATCAATAATTAATTCTTCACCTATATTACTCTCTACTAGACTTGATAAACTATTATCGCGTATGCTCTATCTTGATATCTTGAAAACCATAAGAAACTATTCACTCGAATTGCTTTCTTCAAGACTTGATCAACTTTGGCTCTCATGAGACCAACCATGACACCTTTGAATTTCTCCAACGAATTCCATCTTTGTTATTTCTTGATCTTCACATGAACTACATATCGATCATATTTGATTCACTATTGAACATAATCTTGATGCCCCTAAAGTTCATTTTCTTTAATTATTTTTTCAATCATATCTTTAACAGAGTGATCTTGATGCATATCTTGATTTTGAGGCATTCGTCCTTAGAATTCCATCTTTGTTATTTCTTGTTATCTAGGTGGAATTGCTCCTTGAATTAGACAAATGTCTTCATGTATTTCCTATGGAGCATTCCTTCATTTATAAATCTCAACGGTCTCATTAGTTTGCATAAGTTGTCATTAATTACCAAAACAACATATGGGAGTTCCGTGCATTTTCAGAAGTAAATTCATAGTATATTTTGATTTTATATGTCATCGTAGATGTTTGTCTGTTTTACATGTATGTAAAAACATTTTGTTAGATGAGAATTTTTTTTAATATGTCATAAAAATGTCTAATGTTTTGTGAAAATTCACGTGTTAACATAGGACATGGAAAACAGCTGCGTGGTGAGCACGTAGATTACTATTCTTTCATCTTACTAAAAAAATAGTGTGCGCTCTTCCCTAAAAATAGTGGTCGAGGAACAATTTTGAAATTATGGCTCTAGAACTATTTGGGCTGCTTTGATTCATAGTATAGGAAAAATATCGAAACAGGTGCATTTATCCTGTTCTGGAATTTACACTAAAAGGTTGCTATCTGATTAATTCCTACGGGACATGATCTCATGAATCAAACAGTTTTTTCCAGGAAAACATTTCGTACGATCTCATACCCATGCCCAAATCTTACGAAAATGCTGCAAGGTCAGAGAAGCCATCACGCACTACATACGTTGTGGTTCGCTAGCTAGAGCTAGAGTTGCTCTAACAAGTTTTGCTAGGGCTAGAGTTGCTCTAACAAATTTTGCTTGTACCTTAAACATCTATTTTTGTTTAGTAGTACTCCATCTGCCAAACTTCCCTTGCTCCACTGTATAATAAACCCTGCGTATATTCGTCTGTATGGGCCCGGGGGCAGCTCGTTATCTGATGCTCTGATGGTACCATTCTACAGACATGTGTTATATAGCTGCGGCGCTAGTTCGCCGTACGGCTCCTCAATACAGTAATCTGACGCCCGCTGCGGCGATGGTTTATTAGGCCGGCGGCAGGTGTCCCGTGTCACGACAGGTTTCGTCGTGGGTGTGTGTGTGTGTGGTAATGTGGTCCAGCTGGCAAGAGAGGTCAGACCGGATGATGCCTGCCGGCCTGGGGCACAGCCTGGCAAGTCGAGAGAGAGAGAGAGAGAGGGGCAGCGAGTGATGTCATCCGCAGCCTGGAGGCCATAGTCGTATGCAGACATGCAGTCGTAGCCACGCGGTACATCTCGCTCCGTGATATGGGTACATGTACAGCTAGTACTACGCGTTTCGTGTGACTGTGTCTGTGTGAGGCAGAGCCCCAGGCTCCATTGCTGCTCGTACGATTTCAACTGTGTTGGTCCATCTTCAAACTCTCGGGAGCTGGGCAGAGGCCTTTGACTGAGGAGGGCATGGATATGGTCGACAGCGCGCGCTTGCCTGGTTGCCTCCTCTTTACTGCTTCTCCTTGGTTGGCGCACAACTGTACATAGCTCAGGAGATGAGCTCCTTCGACCATCCAATACTTTCATACACAACTGTACACAGCGTATGGAATAGCGCGTATACAACCGGTACAGTGCTAACGCGTGACGCACATGCTATTTCATATCTGTGCAGAGTGAATCTCTCCGTCTTGTGTTGTGTATGGAGTAAAAGACAGGATCAATCTGGTATCATTATATACCGGGAGTTTAGAGGAGTACAACTGATATACAAGTACAACACGGGTATGTTACAAACTATATAAAAATATAACGTTTATCACCTTCCTTCAATCTCAAAATCGGAGAGGTTGAGATTGCGCCTATATGCAGTAAACAGTGGCAGTGGCAGCGGCTTGGTGAAGATATCAGCTAACTGATCCTTGGAGAAGATGAAACTGGTGTCCAGTAGGTTCTGTGCAACCCATTTCCGAACAAAGTGAAAATCAATCTCGATATGTTTAGTTCGAACATGAAACACTGGATTTACAAAAATATATGTAGCTCCAATATTATCGCACCATAGAATAGATGGACTTCTCTGAATCACTCCAAGTTCATCAAGGAGGGCTTGTATCCAAATTAATTCAGCAGTAGCATTAGAAAGTGTCTTGTACTACTGGAACGAGAAACATTAGTCTGTTTTCTGGCACTCCATGACACTAGATTTCCTCCATAAAAGATAGCAAATCCCCCCTTTGATCGGTGGTCATTAGGATCACCCGCCTAGTCAACATCAGAGAATGCTGACAAGAGCGGCGTAATAGAGAAGGGACGCAACAGCAGCCCATGTGACAGAGTACCCTGCACATAGCGGAGGATGCGCTTGACCGCCGACCAATGAGAACACCGAGGAGTATGAAGAAACTAACACACTTTGTTGACCGCAAAGGACAAATCTGGGCGTGTCATAGTGAGGTACTATAGACCACCAACAATACCGCGGTAGCGAGTAGAGTCCTCAGCCGAAAGGAGAGTGCCATCAGTAGCTGAAAGTATCTCAGAATTAACCATAGGAGTAGTTATAGGAGCACACTTTTGAAGTTCAGATTTAGTTAACAACTCAGAGGCATACTTACGCTGACTCAAAAGAGGGCCACCACGACGGGAGTATGTACCTCAATGTCAAGGAAATAATAGAGTGGACCAAGATCCTGGAGAGCAAACGAAGAGCCAAGTTGCTGAATAAGACGATTAGTAGCTGCAGACGACGAGCTCACCACAATAATGTCATCAACATAAACCAGGAGGTAGAGGGTGACTTCTAGCCATCTCATAATAAACAAGGACATATCAGCTGTAGAGGGTGTGAAACCAAGACCAGAAAGTACAAAACTGAGTCTGGCATGCCATGCGTGAGGATCCTGTTTGAGACCATAGAGAGCCTTATCAAGCTGACACAAATGGCTAGGGTAGCTAGGATCCTCAAAACCAGGTGTCTGCCGCATAAATACCTCCTCCTCGAGAACCCCATGTAAGAACGCATTCTGAATATCAAGCTGACGAAGGTGCCATCCATGAGAAAGAGCCATCGACAGTAGGAGACGAATGGTAATAGGATTCACCACATGAATGAAGGTGTCCTCATAGTCAAGGCCATAACACTGCTTGAATCCCTTTGTAACGAGACGAGCCTTGTATATGTCAATGGACCCGTCATCTTGCCTCTTGATTTTAAACACCCATTTGCAATCAATGATGTTCACTCCTGATCGTGGTGGAACTAGGCGACATGTCTGATTTTGCTGAAGAGCGGAGTACTCTATGTCCATAGCATTGCCCTAGTGAGGAGACGAGAGAGTGGCACAAAAGTCATACGGCTCAGTAGTCAGCAGGGTAGGATCAGACGAGTTGGTGGTATTCCAAGTAATAATACCATTAGTCCGAACTTTCTCCTACCGAATGGCACGCTGGAGACGCGTGGTCATACGAGGAGGCGCTGGCTAAGGTATCCCATTGGTAGGGGTTGACGTAGACGACGACGGAGAACTATCCGCCGTGTTGGTCGATGAGGCGGAGCCAGGCGAGTGGGCTGTAGGGGTTCGTAGCATGGAAAACAAAAATTTTCTATCGCATACAAACAAATAAGCCAAGATCTATCTACTAGATTGTAGCAACGAGTCGATAGAGGAACTCACCCTCGAAGATTCCAAAGCGGTTAACGAGAGCAGATTCTCGTGGGTGATGTAGTCGTACACTTCCGATCTCAAGATCGCGTAGACGATCCTTCCGGCCACGTTCCTGAAGCGCCCCGCAGTGGTCACACGCCTGCACTCGACGAAGACCTTCCTCTCCTTGTTCCAGGCAGCGGAGGTTGTAGCACTCTCCTCGCGATTCCCAAAGACAACGGTGTACCTAAGTAGAGGGAGATCCGCAGGCTTCGCCTTAAGCTTGCAGTATGGTGGAGCTTATGAGAGAGGCTATTAGTGGTCTAGTAATTAGACACACCAATTAGAAGGCTCTAAACCAATTAGAAGGCTCTAAACCGCTGGCTAAAGCAATTATAAGCTCTAAACCAAAACGGCTCTAAACCGGAGATCTAGAGTAGAAAGTTATGTGTCTATGGGAGGAGCCCTGCCCCTCCTTATATGGGAGGGGGGTCCTTGGCCAGGGGAGGAGGAGTCCTCCCAACTCGGACCAGGCTTGGGCGCCGGAGGAGTCCAACTCCTCCGTGTTGGTTTCAACTCCTCTTGCTTGTTTCCCACGTTTCTTGTTTTGGCTTGACTTTCAAACTGGACATTTGACTTTTCTGTTTTAGGATTCAATTTAATCCTTTATTTGGGACAGCAAGAACACTTAGTACATGATGCAATCATTCAATGAGCAATGACACATTCATGTACCCTTCCTGAGTCTTGGGACAATTCGAACCTTCTAGAACATTCCCGATGAAAACACCTAATCATTCCCGAACTCCTAAACGGACTTTCCTTATATGAATCTTATTCTCCGGACCATTCCGGATCACCTCGTGATATCCCGGATCCCATCCGAGACTCGAACAACATTCGGTCTCTTTCATAATACCATAACTACTCAAACAACGTCAATCCTTAAGTGTGTCTCCCTACGGTTCGTGAATTATGCGGACATGATCGAGACACTTCTCCTAACAATAACCAATAGAGGAATCTGGAAATTCATATGGCTCCCACATATTTCTACGATTACTTTGCGATCGAATGAACCACTTACATACGATACCAATTTCCCTTTGTCTCACGATATGTTACTTATCCGAGGTTATGATCGCTTGATCTCTGCATACCTAGTTCAACCTCACATCGATAAGTACTCTTTTCTCGTTCCCGTGATATGTGATCCCTTGTGACCAAGTCACATGCTTGCAAGATAATTGGATGACATTCCACCGAGAGGGCCCAGAGTATATCTATCCGTCATATGGATGGACAAATCCCACTCTTGATCCATGTGTTTCAACCAATACTTTCCAACACTCAATGCCACTTTTATAGCCACCCGCCACGGTGTGGTGTTTGATGTCATCAAAGCATCCATCCGTAAAGGTGATATGCATGATCTCATGGTCGAAGGAATTAGGTTACTATGTATCAGAAAGCATATAGCAATTGAACTATTGAAATGACTTGATCTTTATGCTACGCTTATCTATAGGAGAATGTCCATCACATCATTCTCCTAATGATATGATCCTGTTGTTAATAACATCTCTATGTTCATGATCAGAAACCATGATCATATATTAACCAACAAGCTAGTTTAACAAGAGGCTTTACTAGGGACTCTTATTTTAGTTTACAAATCACACAAGTATTAATGTTTCCGGTTAATACAATTATAGCATGGTATGTAAACATTTATCATAAGTGTGAAGATATGATAATAACTCACTTTATTATTGCCTCTTGGGCATATCTCCAACAGTCTCCCACTTGCACTAGAGTCAATAATCTAGTTTCAAACCTTTGTGTATATAACACCTATGGCTTTCCGGTGTTGTATGTACACTTTTGCTAGTGGTCAACTGATCTCCGGATCTGACACTTCCAGGTCCGTGTGTAATTGCATGTCTTTGCGTCTCTACGCATCACTCATTCTCTAATGAGATGGCTTTGTATAAATTTGGTCTTTCGGTGTGACCTTTAGTTCTTTGGGGTTAAAACATGTTGATAATATTGTCACACAATATATCTTCATAGTATTATCCCTCTGTGAACTACACCTAGTTTGATAACAAACTACTTGACACAAATGCCCTCTTTGCTGTTATAATAGCAGTCATATACTTAGCCTTTTGTTGTAGTATCTGTCATAATGTCTTAACTATGGAACTCATCCAAAACCATTATGGAACTCACTTTCCATTATATTGTGCCACCCTTAGTTTAGATTGAGATAAACTTAATTTGTACTTTGTGACAAAACTAGTATCAATGTAGTACTTTTACAATGAACTAACCATCTATTTGTCACTTCTACAAATAATATACTCTTAGTTCTTCCAAAAAATCATAAGAACATCCTTACTATTGTCCAATGATCATCTTACAAATCATTCTGGTATATGCTCACAACATTTAGAGCATAGGACATATCTGGATTTGTACATATCACAGTATGATTGATATAAATACTCTTTGTGATCAAGTATCAATCTATACTTGATTATTTGTTTCACTTTACCAAATTTCAATACACTTGAATATATCATCAACATTGAACTCTTTCAATCCTTTCTGTGCGACAAGAACCTTTCTTGTAGTTTCTATATTGAACTCATTCAATATCTCGTCTATGTACTTCTGGCACAACCATATTAGCGTCTATTTATGCCAAATATTTAGGTTTTGCCTAAGTCTTTCATCGGGATGAAATTCTTAATATGTGTTAATAAAAGATACATTATTTCCAATCAACAATATGTCTTCCACATAATGTATTAGAAACATGTCTTAGCGCTCCCACTTAATTTCTTGCAAATGCAAGCATCTTCATTGTCTCTGATGAAATTAAACTCTTTTAACAGTTTCATCATAGTGAAGATTCCAACTCCGCGATGCTCACTTCAACCATTGAAGTTTGCATATGCTTTTAGCATCCTTTGAATTAACAAAACCCTATGGACCGTGTCATGCACACGTCCTAGGTAACGATTCTATTAGAAGAACTTGTTTTGTTTATTCAACTACCATATAACAAATTATATGTAGTGGTTGCTACATTAATCCGTCTAGACTAAATATCGCTATGAAAGATCGATCTTGTCATAGTCAACCTTTGAACATTGTTGTGAACTTTTTCCCAACATGTCGACTATTTCATAGATGTGCAACATCCATGTCTATTTATTTATAGATCCAAACACAACTGTAAGGTCTTACACCTTTCTCGAGGGTCCTTCAAGTTCAAAACTTGATTTCTCGTGTATGGAACTATCACGGATTTTATGGCTTCAAGCCATTTGACGGAGTCAGGCCTATCATCGCTTCTTTGCATGTAATCGGTTCATTATTCTCAAATAATGATTCAACCCTCAAATCTTGGTATTTGATTGTTTACCCAATCTACTTGTTTCAATAGGAACTTAGATCTCCGTGTCCACAACCTTTGAGGCACGTGAGCCATGAGCGTTGTTGCTGCCTCCGGAACACTTTTCGCGCGCAACTCGCACATATAGCTAAGGGTCTTTAACCTTATCAAAGTTCTATTGTCCTCCCACTTAACTTTTTACGAAAAATTCCTTCTCAAAGAAACTTGACGTTCTAAGCGACAAACACTTTTGTCTCCGGTGTTTTATGGAGGAATACTTAACATTTATACAAAGACAGGTTCATCCGACTTTGGTTGCACACATCTTTCTTATGCATAGCATACCAATGTTTTAAGAAAGGACTACTTGGGTTTTATCCCAAACCATAACCTTATATGGTGTCATTTCAACGGATTATGATGGAGCTCTTTTCAGTGGAAAAACGGTAATCACTAAAGCTTTTAATCTTTAAAATATAATGGCAGTTTTATAAATTACACCTTCGATCTTACCATGTCAAACAAGGTCTAATTACATATCTCGAACGCTCCATACTCTTATGGTGTTTCGGGAAAATGCAAATCCACGGAACGATTCCTTTAATCTTAGGTATTATGCTAAACTTGTAACTCAAATATCTTCCTTTATGATCTTATCATAAACTATTTATATTCTTGTTACAATGATTTTGCACTTCATCTTGAAAGTCCTTGAACTTTTCAAATGTTTCACACTTCATCCTTATTAAGTAAATATTCATATATTCACTTAAATTTTGGAGAAAGCATCTGAAGTTGAAATCCATCACTCTTGACTACACATAATGGTCTTCGTACAACAATATGTACAAATTCCAATAAGCTAGTCTTTCGTTCCCTTTTGGCCTATGAACGAAGTTTTAATTATCTCTAGGAAAGTTTCACAAGCGTCATTTGATCAAAATCAAAAGACTCCAAAATTCCATACATATGGAGTTTCTTCATGTTTTATTTCCAATATAATTTAAACGATGTCACTTCCTAAGTGATCTTTCAATCAATTTGTCTTTCGACATTTTTAGCATTAGCTTTATGGATGTGATTTTCCAACGAGATTTGTGAATCATCCATCTTTTATGGATTACGGCAATTATTTGAACAACCCTTTTGTTCTCATAACACCGATAAAACAAATCTTGAAGGCAAGCTTTGATGTTTAACGAGCAACATAATAACACTTTATTTGTTTTCGATGAACATCATCACATATTCTTTGCTAATTACTTAGGCCATCGTAGTTCATGAATTCTGTTGTTTTGTATGACGATTCATACCAACAAATTCAGTATCAAATACTTAAGAACCACATTGTTTAATAAGCAAAGAATATAGCCATAACATGTATATCATCTATATACTTAAACTGAACAATTCTAGTCTTTTCTTTTCTGCCATATATTTATGAGATTCTCTTTCAGTATTTCCTTTTCTGTTTGAAAGAATCTATCAATATCAATAGTGGAGTCATACATATGACACATAGTCCAAAGCGTGTATAGTTAAATACCAACGTCTTTGGACTTGCACTTTGAAGTAGATCACCATCATCAAATGTTTGGTGTTCTTTCAAATTCCTTTCTTTAGTAATCTCTTGGTGTAGTAAACATTTTACCTACATCAAATATTCACCCTTATCATGGAATTATCCATGATCAAGCTACTTTTAGCTTATAAAGATGAATCGTGAGTATAATGTTGCTATCCAAAACCTTTTGGTGAATTAGGACAACTAGTGTCTCCAACCCTTTGCAAATTCTCATCAAATATGAGAACATGATTTTTGTCATGTTATACTCTATCATGTTGCAACCAAAACTTCGTTTCAGATATCACAATATCTTCCACACATCATGGTTTCTGAAACAACTCTTTCAGATCCTAGATAACCTTGATATTAAGACAATCCTTTGAATATCAAGAATCATGGAGACAAACATGATACTTATATACTAACATTGGAATTGTTACTCTTGTTTTAATACCAATTATTAAACTTCATCGAGTAACCGGAACTTACTGAAAGTTTGCAATAGGACTTTTAAACTTTAGATTAACACTTCAAAAACAATACGATACCAGTTCGTAAAGTAACTAACCAGAATTCTATAGTTCTATTATCTCAATTATAACTAAGCGCAAGGTGGTAAACGGATGCCAATGACTACAACAACTATGCAAATTCACTTTGATTTAGTTTATGATAAATTGAGTTCTAATTAATAATTAAATTAATCTAGGTGAACTCCCACTCAAAACAATATCCCTCACATTGTTTTAGTGATCACACGAACCAAATCCACCACATCAAAACCGATCATCACGAGAGTTGATATAGCTTCAATGGCGAACAATCAACATGTTCATCATATCTACTATATGACTCATGCTCTACCTTTCGGTAATCCGTGTTTCTGAGGCCATGTCTGTACATGCTAGGCTCGTCAAGATCAAACCTTAGCTTCCGCATGAGCAAATGGCTTGCCCACGTTGTATACACTTGCGAATCTAACACACCCGATCATCACGTGGTGCTTGAAACAACAAGCTTTAGCAACGGTGCTAACTAAGGGTGAACACTTTATGACTTGAAATTCATGTGCATGAGGATCATCTTATAATGCTACCGCTGCCTACTAAGCAATACAAGATGCATAAAGGATTAACATCACATGCAATTCATAATATGTGATATGATATGGCCTTTCTTCTTTGTGCTTCCGATCTCCATCTTCAAGCACGAACATGATCTCCATCATCACCGGCATTGCATCAAGGTCAATGACGCTGCTCCATGGTTGTCGTCCACCGGCTTCAACTATTACAACTACTTTGAATAAACACGCGGGTCTTAACAGAAATTAAAGACAACCATATGGCTCCTGCCGGTTGCCGACTTACAATAAGGAACATTGCATACATCATATATAATCACAATCATGGCCATATCACATCACTGCACACCCCTGCAAAACAAAGTTAGACGCTTCTACCTTCTTTGCATATTTTGCGTGGTTTGGGGCTTTCAATAAGTGTCGTTCTAACTTACGAACAAGAACCACAACATTGATACTAGTATTGTTAATCACCCGTTGTAAATTGGATCTTAACTATGCTAGGAGAAACAGCACCAATAAAGCCACTTATGCAATACAAGTTGCATGTCAAGCGGAGCAGGTCTCATGAACGATGTCATGTAAGGTTAGCCCGGCCGCTTCATCCCAACATACCGCAAGATGCAAAGTACACAAGAAGCAATCGACAATAAAGCATCAACGCCCACAATGACCATTGTGTTCTACTCGCAATGATCTACATATAGACACGGCTCGATACATCGTAGGGGTTCGTAGCATGGAAAACAAAAATTTTCTATCGCATACAAACAAATAAGCCAAGATCTATCTACTAGATTGTAGCAACGAGTCGATAGAGGAACTCACCCTCGAAGATTCCAAAGCGGTTAACGAGAGCAGATTCTCGTGGGTGATGTAGTACACTTCCGATCTCAAGATCGTAGACGATCCTTCCGGCGCCACGTTCCGGCAGCGCCGCAATCGGTCACACGTTCGGTACTGACGAAGACCTTCCTCCCTTGTTCCAAAGAGCGGAGGTTGTAGCACTCTCTCGCGATTCCAAAGACAACTGTGGTACCTAAGTAGAGGGAGATCGCAGGCTTCGCCTTAAGCCGAGCGGTATGGTGGAGCTTATGAGAGAGGCTATTAGTGGTCTAGTAATTAGACACACCAATTAGAATACTCTAAACCAATTAGAAGGCTCTAAACCATGGCTAAAGCAATTAGAAGCTCTAAACCAAAACGGCTCTAAACCGGAGATCTAGAGTAGAAAGTTATGTGTCAATTGGAGGAGCCCTGCCCCTCCTTTTATGGGAGGGGGGTCCTTGGCGCGCCAGGGAGGGAGGGAGTCCCTCCCCAACTCGGACCAGGGCTTGGGCGCCGGCCTGGAGGAGTCCAACTCCTCCAAGTTGGTTTCAACTCCTCTTGCTTGTTTCCACAGGTTTCTTGTTTTGGCTTGACTTTCAAACAGGACATTTGACTTTTCTGTTTTAGGATTCAATTTAATCCTTTATTTGGGACAGCAAGAACACTTAGTACATGATGCAATCATTCAATGAGCAATGACACATTCATGTACCCTTCCCCCCCGGAGTGCCGGACAATCCGGAACCTTCTAGAACATTCCCGATGAAAACACCGGAATCATTCCCGAACTCCGAAACGGGACTTTCCTTATATGAATCTTATTCTCCGACCATTCCGGATCACCTCGTGATATCCCGGATCCCATCCGAGACCAACAACATTCGGTCTCTTTCTCATAATACCATAACTACTCAAACAACGTCGAATCCTTAAGTGTGTCTCCCTACGGTTCGTGAATTATGCGGACATGATCGAGACACTTCTAACAATAACCAATAGAGGAATCTGGAAATTCATATGGCTCCCACATATTTCTCGATTACTTTGCGATCGAATGAACCACTTACATACGATACCAATTTCCCTTTGTCTCACGATATGTTACTTATCCGAGGTTATGATCGTCGATCTCTGCATACCTAGTTCAACCTCACATCGATAAGTACTCTTTTCTCGTTCCTGATATGTGATCCCTTGTGACCAAGTCACATGCTTGCAAGCTAATTGGATGACATTCCACCGAGAGGGCCAGTATATCTATCCGTCATGTGGATGGACAAATCCCACTCTTGATCCATGTGTTTCAACCAATACTTTCCGAACACTCAATGCCACTTTTATAGCCACCCAGTTACGGTGTGGTGTTTGATGTCATCAAAGCATCCATCCGGTAAAGGTGATATGCATGATCTCATGGTCGAAGGAATTAGGTTACTATGTATCAGAAAGCGTATAGCAATTGAACTATTGAAATGACTTGATCTTTATGCTACGCTTATCTATAGGAGTATGTCCATCATATCATTCTCCTAATGATATGATCCTGTTGTTAATAACATCTCTATGTTCATGATCAGGAAACCATGATCATATATTAACCAACAAGCTAGTTTAACAAGAGGCTTTACTAGGGACTCTTATTTTAGTTTACAAATCACACAAGTATTAATGTTTCCGGTTAATACAATTATAGCATGGTATGTAAACATTTATCATAAGTGTGAAGATATGATAATAACTCACTTTATTATTGCCTCTTGGGCATATCTCCAACATGGGCCGCCTCGGCAGACGACAAGGCCGACGAGCGGGCCGTGGAGCCAGGCGCTGGAGGCGAGGCTAGCCCATGCGAGCTCGCGACGTCGCGGGAGACGCCCGCCCCGCTAGAATCTGCATGCCCATGCAGATCGACGTCGGCATCGAGATGAGCGCCGCTATAAACATGTGGAGTAGTTGGCGGCTCCTCGTCAAGTAATTCAATACGTACTTCACGTCCCGAACCTGCACTGTGATTAGCCAAAAGCAAGGGAGTATATGCATCATCAACAAATTGGTCGGGGTGTAGAGGTGTATCATGAGGGGATGGTGTGGTGGAAGGTACAATGGTGTGAGAAAAAGGGAAACACCGTCTCATCGAACACAACATCCTGAGAAATATAGACACAATTAGTAGAAACATTCAAACACGTATAGCCTTTTTGAAGAGAACTAGGTCCAAGAAAAACACACTGTTTGGAGCGAAACTGAAGCTTACGATTACTGTATGGGCGAAGATGTGGCCAACAAACACAATCGAGAATTTTGAAGAAGGAGTAATCAGGTATTTCACCTAGGAGACGCTCGAGGGGTGTTTGCATGTCTATAACGCAACTAGGTAATATATTGACGAGGAAGCAAGCGGTGGAGAAAGCATCACTCCAAAACCGAAAGGGGACACTCGCTTGAGCTAGGAGAGTAAGACCGGTCTCGATAATATGACGGTGTTTGCGTTCAGCTGTACCATTTTTTTATGTGTATGTGGGCATGAGACGCGATGTGAGATACCAATATCAGCAAAGAATTTATTTAACTTTAGATACTTGTCACCCCAGTCACTTTGAACATGGATAGTTTTTTTATTAAGTAAACATTCAACATGTTGCTGAAACTGAAGAAAAATAGCAAAGATATCAGATTTATGTTTCAAAAGATAAAGCCATGTAAAATGACTGTATTCATCGACAAATCTCACATAAAACTGATAACCACTAACTGACATCTTGGCAGGACACTAAATATCTGAATGAATAATCTCAAAGGGTGCAGCAACAACACGAGTAGACGCTAAAAAAGTTAACTGATGACTCTTTCTTGGTGACATGCATCACACACTAAAGTTAAGCTTTATTAACTGACACATAGGAAATCTCATGACGATGTAAAATATGTTGAACGATCAGAGAGGCTAGATGCCATACACGCGAGTGCCACTGATTATGTGACACCTTGACACTGTTGAAGGCTTGCTTAACAGAAGACACATCAAGATTATAGAGACCTCGACGACATCCCCCTCTAAGAAGAACCGCCCTGGTGCCCCGGTCCTTAACAAGAAAATACCAAGGATAGAATTCAAAGAAACATTATTATCGTGTGTAAATCTCTGAACGGAAAGAAGATTGCGAGTAATGGATGGTACATGATGAATATTTTTGAGATGTAAAGGTTGTCTAGGTGTAGATATTATAGATTGAACAATATGTGTAATATGCATATATGTACCATTAGCAGTTTGTACAATGTCCTTGCCATGGTATTGCTCCTTGATGTTCATCTTGTTGAGGTCGTTGGAGAAGTGTTCCTTCACTGCAGTGTCCGCATACCAGTATGGAGCAACTGAGTACGAGTGAGTAGTGGCGCCAATTGTGGTATGTAGCGACATCATCATTGAGAGCAACGAGTTATCTGTCCATGTTACGACCATCGTTTCCAGTCCCTAGAAAAATTTTCTGGAACCGCTTGAAGCAGCAGGATGCAACATGGCCAACCTTGGAGCAAATTTGGCATATCGGGCGAGCTCCACCACCGCCACCCTATCCACCCGCGTTGCGACCACCGCCCTGGCATGCTGAACGCGCGGGAGGAGGCGGCACAGCAGGTTCATGTGGGCAACCACCAGGGGAAGGGGCGCCCTAGCCGATCCATTGTGCAGGCGACATCGGTGGCGGTGGCTGGTACTTAGGCGCGCGTCCCTCGTTGTGGCATCCCGCAAAACCACTACTAGAAAATCGCGTTGTTTTTGTGCATTGCATCATCATGACCGCATTGCATTTGAGCATCGTCATCATCTTGCAATCGCTTGCATAAAACTATTTCGGAAAAACCCAGTTTTGTTTTCTAAACGCCCCGTCTTTTATTCAAACGCAAAACCCCGGGTCGCCGGATTATTTTGTTTGTCTGCTATTGGTTTGCAGGAGCCGTGTTTAAAACAAATAAAATATCAAAGTATTTTTAGTGGGGGCAGTCGAACGGGCCGACCCGAACGACCACCCCCGAAATAAACGGTCCACCCAACAATTCCTAAAACTACCAACCTATCTACCCAGCCCTTGCCTCCACATCACCCTGGCCAATCACCAGATGCCACCTCACCCTCTCCCTATCCCCCAACCAACCAGACCGCCACATCTCTCTCTCTCCCCCACACCCACTCCTCTCACCCACAACACACACCGCACGCACTCAACCGCCCCTGGGCCCCACCACACCACGCCAGCCTCCCCCTCCCCACGCCTGGCCCACCCTGCCCACTGCCTCTCTCCCTCTCTCCTCTTCGACGCTGACGCCCTGCCTCCCCCGAGCACCCCACATGCCGCTCCTCCACCCTCTCCTCCAAGCTCCGGCGCCGCCCCCTTCTTCCCCCACGCGTGCTTCCTCCCTCTCTCTCAGGCAGAGCTCCACCCAGACGCGGCCCTCCTTCAGCCGGCCAGCTCCCTCACCACCGCCTTCCCTCCTCCTCTGCCGCCCGCCGGCTCACGCCGCCTGCCGCGACCTGGCACCCTCCGCGGCTCGTCCTCCTCACCCCGACGCGCAGCCCTCGGCCGCCACGCCTCGCCTCCCGCGCCGCTGGCCGCTTCCCGCCTCCATCTGCGTCGCTGCTGCCGTCTCCGGCCCTCACCGGCGAGCCCGCCATCCGCCAGCTCAACCTCCTTCTGCCGCTGCTGCCTCGCCGCGGCCGCCTGCACCGCGCTTCGCCGCGCGCCTTTGCCCGCCTCCCAAGGCCTCCGAAGCTCGCCGCCGGCCGCCGAGACGCTGCTCGGCGCCAAGATCCCGCCGCTGCGCCTCGCGAGCCGCCTGCCCGCTCTCGGTAGCGGCCTCGCAAGTCCTCTTCCTCCGCCTGGCGCAGCCCGCTCTCGGCCTCGCCCCGGCGAGCTCGCCGTCGTGCCTCCGGTTCTGCTTGCTCGCGTCCGCGATGATGTGCCTGTACTTGGTTGCTCGGGTGAAGATGCCGGGATGTGGTGGTCGTGTGGAGATGTTGGCCGCCACAGCTCTTTTCGGCTTTCACTTGGGGTTAATCATGGTACTGCAGAAGACCGAGGACCGGTAGCGGACGATGTAACCCGGGTAGCCCATCTTGTGCGTCAAGCCCTTCTTCGGAACCCGAAGACGCCGAGACCCTGGACACCAAGTCCCCCCCCGGTTTTTGAAGCCCGACTCCGCCAAGATCTTCTCGACATCAGGGCCTTCGTTACGGTTCCAACAAGATCGCCTCACGGACGCACCACGGACTCGGAGCAAACCCTCAGACGCCAAGACCACCGACAAGATCTCCCTCCTGGACTCCAAGGACTCCCTCTCGGACATCGAGCGCCAAGATCGTCTCACGGAATCCGAAACGCGGACCCGACAAGATCCTCACAACGATAAGAACGGCACCGACCCAGGGCGAATCCGCTGTCCTGACGCCGGACCAAGTCCTTCCTCCCGGAACGCCAAGATCTTCGTAACGACAAGACCGACAACATGAACCGAAGACACGGACGCGACAGGAACTACCCCCGATACCCGAGAACGATCCCGCCAAGCCCGAACCCGTCGAACCCTGGATCCTGAGACCGACCCCGAACCCCCGGAACCTCAAGTTCGTCGAGACCCCTAATGTGTGAACCCCTTCCCGCAAACCCTATTTTTTATAAATGAAATATAACCTTGTCACATATTAAATTGTCATTCATCTCGCATGCACATCATTGGTTTGGGGGCCTTATGCCGATTCACCTAATAATTAAATATGGGATCCATATGCGGGCAAATCTAGTCTCATATTGGCCTCATTTACACTTGTGTAGCGAACCGGTGCCATCTTCTGTCTTGCTAATACAACATTTAAATTGCGGGGGTTCTAAATAACTTGAACCATATAATTAATTGTCGGGACCCCGATTCCGCTTAATATGATCTAATTGCATCGCACCTTTGCCATGTCATCCATCATACATGCATCATGCCCGATCTTCTGCCGATCTTAAATATTGCATCCGGTGTTTCTTCTAGTGTTTTGGTTCTTCGCGGATAAGGCCGTTGAGTTGATGTGAGTTACCGATCTTCGTTGAACCTTCGACAATGTTTTCGTGCAGCATCTCCCTTTTCTACCTATCTTACTTTTATAGTATTTATTCCCTCCGTTGATCTATTGCTATCGTGTTGCGATGCTTTAGTTTCCGTACTGTGATATACCGCAGCCCTATATTGCCCGGACACAACCTATTACCTTGTTTGGTAGATAGTTGGACTTGCGCGTCGTAGTCGCTTGCTCAAGTCTTTATGCGTGTCGCGATTGCCACGATTGTTGATGTATTGCCGCATGTTGTTGTTGGAGATGATCATAGTTTTACTTATCGTTCACTTTAATTCTGTTTAACAACTAAAATTGAAGTAAGCAGAGGCATTGGGTGATAGAGAATATTTGGTTTCAACGCCCACTTGTGTCCGTGAGGACCCAGTACTTGATACTGTTCCTTGATTTATCGCGCTATCCACATCCGGAGGTATATGGGACCCCCTGAGCGAGCTTGATTCATCTTATTTCTTGGGGCCACAAACTAGTTTGAGGTTTTATTTACTATCCTGTACTTATGCCATGCTACTTCAGATTTAAATTGTGCGATGATAGCACCTTGTATCGTTTAGGTAAGCGGAGTGATTACGCAGTATCGACACCCCGAGTTTTCGGTTCCGATCGCCATGACCATTGTCGCAAACCTTGAGTCCGTCTCGAGCTAGCTTACTTCGGGTAAGACTCCAAGGGTGGCCCCGAAATAATTCAATCCTGTGATTGCTTAGTCGTGAAAGCCTCGTTGGGTTTTGAGTTGGTTTTCCGAGGTTGATCGGCGTGTTGCTATTGGTGCCCCACTACCGGGTAAAACTTTCTGAAAGCCGTGTCCGCGGATATGGACGACTTGGAGCACAGTATCTCGATCATAGACAAGCATAACTAAAGTTTATTGCTATAAATTTGACTTTATAATGACTAGTAATCAGCTTCACTATAATGGAATGGCTAAATAATATTGCCCACAATTGCTTGTTTGGAGTGTCGCTTGCGACCATTGTACCTGACTAGTAAGTATTGCAACTACAACGGAATGGCTAAATGAAAGTACCAAGAACTGCTGGGTTTTGGGTTATCTCATGTTATTTGTATCTAACTAGTAAGAGATGCCACTATAACGGAATGATTAACTAAAAGGGCCCACCGCTTATTTTATCAGGACGACTATTTTTAACCTGACTAGTAATTGCTGCAACGATAACCGAATAAATTAAACTGCCAACTGTGTGAGTTCCTCGGTTGACTTTCTCGTTTGGACTCGAGGGGGAAACGCCAGGATGGGTTTGTTTGATGGTAGTATCAGGTTGGATCCGGATAGGTCTATCTTACCCCTCTCTGTCTGTCGCCAGTTGTATCGAGTCTCTATAGGTTGTTTAGTGCATGCTGCCGCTTCACCATACCTATGTAGGCGAGGACGCCAATTCTAGCCTCGCCGTGTCTTGGCCTCGATCTTGACGCCTTCTTTTTCCTTTGCCCTTTGTCGGCACCCCTTTTGTTTAAGCAGTTTGCGATCGACGTCGTTAGCGTGGTTACCCTTCCGGCTTGGCCTCGGGGGTTATGGGCGCCATTGGTTATTCTTCGTGGCTCTTAGCCCCATTTGCATCTTGTCCGTAGTCGACGCTCCATCTTTTCAAGGTGATTTGGATCTTTGTATGTATATCGTATTCTTGACTCATTGAGTCATTTATATATATCTGCTACGTGGGTCCCATCGAGGACTGTTGTGTAATGTTATTACTTCGTTTTCCACCCACACGAAAGTGCCTGGTGGGCACCTTTGAATCGTTTCTATGCGGGTTTGGCGGGTTTCGCTAAAACTTGCATAGGTCCGATTCTGAGGGTGTTACACTCGTCTTGGCGAGACGTGTAGTTGGCGGAGTGGATGTTGGCGTCGAGCTCAGCGCGACGTGCTTCTACACGCTGCTCAGGATTGAGGAGCTGCGCGTAGACGTCCCGTATAGGCATAGGGTCGAACGCCGACCGAGCAGAGACACGATCAGTGAGGGGATCATAGTCACCGTCGAGGCCGACGAGAAGGAAGGCATTGAACTCCTCGGGACAGAGCGGCAGTCCGATCAACGAGAGCACATCAGCCAGGGACTTGACCTTGTTGAAGAAGGCAGTGGCGTTGGGGTAGTCATGCTTCTTGACCTTGGACAACTAGGTAAGGATCGCCATGACCCGGGCCGTCGATTGCGAGGCAAAGCTGGCCTCTAGAGTCTCTCATGCCTCCCGCAATATCGGGATCATCATGACCATGCCGAGGACCCCCTCCATGAAACCGGAGACGATGGCAGAGAGAATAGACTGATCCTACTGGTCCCATGCCGAGTACTTGGGGTTGGGCACGGTGGAGGCAGGTTTGCCATCAGATGCCGGGACTTGGAGATGTTCGTCCAGACATGGTAGGGATCCGTCGACGAACCCGAAGAGCATGTTGCTCCTCAAGATTGGATAAACTTGAGTGCGCTAGTAGAGGTAGTTGTCCGCCGTATGGCGGATGATGAACTTCAGGTCGATGGGGGCGTCGAAGATCCCCGATGTCATCACCGCCCGGGGAGCATTCCCGGAGCTCATCGAGACGCCGGAGAGGACTGTCCTTACGGACGAGGCGATGGATGGGATGGAGAGGTTGGAGGAGA
The DNA here is from genome assembly GCA_030063025.1 of Avena longiglumis. NCBI lineage: Eukaryota > Viridiplantae > Streptophyta > Magnoliopsida > Poales > Poaceae > Avena > Avena longiglumis. The sequence goes on along the minus strand of CP125976.1, from coordinate 68,868,276 downwards.
GGCCAGCGGTAGTCGTGGTGAGATCGACAAGCGGCGGCGCAAGGTGGCGGCCGGCGATCTAGGCGACGGCGGCAGGGTAGGCGGAAGCGAAAATTAGGTTTACTCTGATACCATGGTAGGGTAAAAGGCTCGTACCGTCTAGGACCGTCCGGTATCATTATGTACGTTGAGTTAGCATAGGTATAGCTGATATACAAGTCTACCCTGAAAATTAGCTGATATCATTGTTCAAAAAATCGGCCGATATGCTGATTAATCATCTGATTTATCGCTACTCGAGGGTGGCCGATATGCCGATCGTCCATTTTCCGATTTATCGCCAGATAAATCGGCCGATATGATAAAAAATCGCCAATTTTCAGCCGACCGATAAATTACCGATAAGCGATATCCTTAATATTGATATACAAGTCTACGCTATTTTTTTTAAATAATACATTTTTTATTGATTTTCACAAATAATACGTAAAACAGGCGAATTGCAATTTTGACGGTCCGTCGTCTGTTCAACGGACGACACAGCAGCTTCGTCTACTCAAAAGACGACCAACATGTCTTCTTTTGTTCAATAGACGACCGAGTTGTCTTCTTTTCTTCAAAAGACGACACGTCTTTGTCGAGCTATCGGGTGACAGAGGGTCAGCTTCGTCGTCTGTTGAAGGGACGAAGGGCGTTTCGTCCGTTGAACGGACGACGCGCCCCAGCATATAGCTAGCTCACGCGCCTGCCCGTGCTTGCCCGTCGTCTTCCTTCCCAGCTCGCGCGCCTCTCTCTCTGGCTGTTCTTCCTCTCTCGCTTGCTCTCATTTTCTCAGCTGTTGCACCGATTTGTATTCCATATTTCTATCCAAACTCGCTGCTCTAACACATTAGCAAGCTAGTAGAGTCCCGATCTACTAATAGGATAGCCTGGTGTAGTGATTTGAGTCATTTTGGTGGAGGGATCTGGTGGTGTTCTTGTTGAGCAATGGCCATGGTGGAGGCTGGTGCTGGGACTTGAGGAAGGTGCATGGTGGAGGTGCTGATCCGTTGACCTGAGACAGCTGCACGGCAGGACTTCACACGCTTCAAGGGTAAACCCTAATTTCTTTATAATTGAAGTCATGTGTGTATGTTCGTAGGTAGACTTTGATGGGGTCTGTTAGATGCAAAATATTTGTAGAGTATTATGTGTCAATATACCTGTTTTTGACTATTTTCGGTATTTTTTAGGTCGAAAATCATGTCAAATAATATAGTGTTTAGGTTCTTGTATGGTCCTGGTTCCGTCAGAATAAACCAGCACGGAGTTGATTTGAGAGAGTTTAGATTAATGGATGAAGTGCTTCAGAATCCTGAAACAGTGCCCGTTACTCAGTTGAAGGATTGGTTATGTGTTCGTTTAGGGCTCCCTCCTACCCATACTGTCGGTGTGCATGCTTTATGGACTAAGTCAAGGCAAACCCCTAATTTTTATTTAAGGCCAATAGAAGCAATGAAATGGGTCAAATTTGTGCAAGCTTGCCAGAAAAGAGAAGTTAACCCCAGTCTCTTAGTGTTACCTGTGGCGAAAGAGGCTGGGTATGATCATGGCCATAGTAGTCAGACCGGTCATGCTGGAGGTATTTATGATCATGGCCAGAGTAGTCAGACCGGTCATGTTGGAGGTAGTTATGATCATGGCCAGAGTAGTCAGGGGCAAGAGGGTGGCGGCGGTTATGAATCAGGTCACAGTTGCTATGCACACACCGGGGGTGATGGTTATGTATCAGAGGACGGTGGTGAAGGATTAGGGGAAGACATATTCAGTGGCGAAGCTGATGAGGACGAGATATATGATGGTTTGTTGCAACATCAAATGGAAGCCGAAGACTCAGAAGGCAACAGTGATAAGGCTGATGATTATGGCGAGTCTGATCAAGAAGAGACCGGCCAACCTATTTCGGCATCATGGAATAATGACAACACAACAGCAATGACTGTGAACGATGGGCATGATTCGGCGTGGCATTATCACGCGAACAGCATCTCTCTGGGTGCATTATATCCTAGCAAGAGACATCTGCAGGAAGCAATTGTTGAGTGGTCAATGTCCATGCAACGGGTCTTGAAAACGAAGGTGTCATCACAATAATATTGACATTGGTTTGCGAGGAAGTTGGATGTCCTGCAAGGGTGCATGCCCATGTCCCTAGGTATGACACAAACTGGAAGGTCACCGATGTTGTGATGCACACATGCACACTTGAAAGTGTCCTTTAGGACCATCGTAACCTCACGTCAACCCTCCTGTCTAGACTATTGTACACAGAGATAGTGGAGGGCAAAGCCATGGGGGTGAATGCTATCATTCACAAAGTTTCTGTCAGATTCCACTACAATATTTTATACGGGAAGTCTTGGAGGACTAAGCAAAGGGCACTGGAGGCAAGGTTTGGTTCGTTTCGAGACGGGTATGACTGTGTTGTTAGGATGCTCCGCATCGCAGTTAGGAATCCAGGCACCTACGTGGACATCCAACACTTTACATTGCCACAGGAACCTAATTTGAGGGTACTTCATCGAGTGTTCTTCTCATTTTCTATATGCATAGAAGCTTTCTTCTCACTGTCGACCAGTCATCTGTGTGGATGGTACATTTCTCACTGGCAAGTATAGGGGTCAGATATTGACTACCATAGGTCAAGATGGAAACAATCAAGTTGTTCCACTTGCTTTTGCTTTCGTGGAGAGTGAGAACACCGAGAGTTGGGTATGGTTTTTCAGGCAACTGAAGATAGCAATTGTGAGAGATACACCGAATGTATGCGTGCTTCATGATATGCATCCAGGTATACTAAGCGCGATAAAGAAGCTCACACAGCCCACTCCTGATGAAGTAACTCCATGGATGGACATGCAGAGTCGTTGGTGCATGCGGCATCTAGGGGCCAATTTTTTTCTCACAGTTGAGGAACAAGGCTCTTATGAACCTATTCAAGAAGCTTTGCAAGCAGAACCAAGAGTGGAAGTATATGAAGTGTCGTGGCTATCTTGATGACTTCACTAAAAACATGTGACTCAGAGGAGAACAGCTAGAGCAGTAGCGGTCGCGGCTCATGCAACGGCGTTAGATGCACAGGTAACAACAGGAGCAGCACCACCGGAGGAAGAACCCATTGCCCTTTGTGACTTGCCAGGATTTGACCAACCCGGTACTAGGAGAAGGCCTGGCAGAAGGATTAAAAATTTTCAGGAATGGATACAACACGAGCCTGTAGAGAGGTGGTGTCTGCTGCATGACACTCATGGTGCTAGGTTTGGCGTCATGACTACAAATCTGGCTGAAACTTACAACTTTGTCTTGAGAGGAAGTAGGGCTCTACCATTAACAGCTATTGTGGAGTGTATTTTCACTGGAACTCTGAAGTATTTCAGAGACAGACTCCAGATGGCTCAGATGCATATCATGAACAATCCAAACACGAGGTATTGTTCAAAGATCATGCATTACATGGATGCCAAGATGGAGAAGGCTCGGTCCATGCATGTCATCGCTATCGGTAATCAGGAAAGAAGGTTCGAGGTACGCCTCCCTTCCAACCGGATTGGAACAGGAGAAGAGGTAAAGACACAGGAGGTAAGGATAGGCAACAAAGCCTGGCCAACGTGTGAGTGCACGTGCAATAAACCCAAGCTGTTGCATCTGTCTTCCTCTCATGTACTAGCTGCATGCGGGCTGATGGGTATGGATGCGATCTCGTTTATGTCTCCTTATTTCCTTAAGGACGCGGTGGTCAATACGTGGACAGGCGAGATGATGGGATATAGGGCATGGGGAAATTTCAATAAAGTAAATCCAGGTGAAAGGGTTTATATCCAGATCCTGAACTGATGCGGGCAGGAAGAGGAAGGCGATAATGTGTCCGCATCCGTAATGATATGGATGAATCTGAAGCCGGAGGCCCTACTAGGCAATGTTTTTTATGTAATAAATTTGGTCATATAGACACCAGTTGCCACATCTTCGGGACTGGTGGAGCTGCTCCTCGTGGACGTGGCAGCCGAGGAAGAAGAGGCAGAGGAAGAAACTAGATGTGTGGAACTATGTCTTAAATTTGTAATATGTGTGGAACTATGTATTAAATTTGTAATATGTGTGGAACTATGTCTTAAATTTGCAATATATGTGGAACTATGTCTTAAATTTGTAATATGTGTGGAACTATGTCTTAAATTTGTAATATGTGTGGAACTATGTCTTAAATTTGCAATATGTGTGGAACTAATGTGCAGATGGCGGGATCTTTGCTGAATGCTGACATAGATAGAAAGCACCGGTCGTGATCTTGGATGCTAACCCGGGTCCTTGAAGCACCTTGTGCCTCCTATTTCAACGGTGCATACATCATGATTGGCTTCAGAGGCATGTGACATTTATTTCTCTTGTTGTTGGGATATTTATGGGCCAATGTGACTAAATTGTTCTTCTTTCTTTTTATGTAGATTGAAGTGGGCTGAGCTCTTACCCTTCGTTCGTTTGGTTGAGGCCACTCGTACGGAGGAGATAGAAGGGCGACAACTTGGGTTCCATACTAGTCGCTTACAGTACGACTCGTCTTTGCTCACGTGCTTAGTGGATCGATGGAGGCCCGAGACTCACACTTTCCATTTTCGATGGGGAGAGATGGCTACCCTTCAGGACGTCTCGTACTTGCTGGGACTTCCGTTGGCTGGCGTTCCCATAGGCCTAGTGGATCCACCAGCAAATTCTTTGGCATCCGTGATGGAGCTCAGGCCTTTGGCCATGACAATCATGGACTAAATTTTGGATGGTTGGAGCAGTATCAGGTGTGTTTCATTTATTTGTTCTATTTTGTTGGAGAAGTATCATGTACTGAAAATTGTTCTATTTGCCAATGCAGATACAGAGGTTTGGGTTCCCGGCCACTCCGATGACTGCGCCACAGATTACACGTAGCCTAGAGGCATACATTATGTGGCTGCTTAGGAAGGTGATGTTCACTGAGAACCACATGTCGACCATTAGTGCGCGATACATCCATTTTGCTAGAGGGATCGCGGAGGCGACGTGCCAGGAAGAATGCACACAGTGGAGTTGGGGTTCAGCTGTCTTAGCAGCTACGTACCGAGGTATGTGCAATGCTTGCCAATTAACCAAGGACAGTTCTGCCTTGCTAGGATGCCCATTGTTGCTGCAAATGTGGTCATGTGAGAGGTTCCCTATCGGCCGTCCAGAAGTAAGTGTCAACCAAATAGTCGGCAACCAGGAACATAAAACAATTGTCTATCACTATGACTTGTTGTTCGACGAAGAGCAAATTGACTTGCCTACATTTGTCACTCACTGGACCCGTCGCAAGGTTAGTGTAATGTCTTAATAAATTGCACTTCTGGTACTACAATATGAAAGTTACTAACAACTATTTTGGCATGCAGTGTCGTTTCGCGGGAGAGCAAGTCGTTAGATGCTATCCATCGTTCAACGAGCAGTTCGACACACTGAAAGAGGATGTCGTGATTTGGGAGCCGTACACCCTGCAGACACGACACGCACGATATCCCGGCGGGTTATCGATTATGTGCACTAGAGATCGAGAGTATTGGCTGACTACATCGAAGATCATCTTTGATTGCCAAGTTGAGGAGATGTCTCAACAGAGGGTCATGCGGCAGTTCGGTCTTTGCCAGATGGTAGATCCCCCGCGTCCGAATGTTCCCCTTCCAGATGTCGTGCACACGTAAGTAAATATATGTACATAAGGAATGCGTCTTATACTTCCTCTATGTTCTTTAATGATGGTCTAAGAAATTCTAATGACAGGTACTCTCGGAAAAGTAGCAAGACCACCACTCAATGGCTCCAACGGGTGGGGATTTACGTCAACGAGTGGCAGAATGCACCAACACAAGTGTGGCACGCTGGACCGTTTGATATGGAGCTATTCCACGGATACTTACAGAGGTACATGTCGATGACACGGCTACGTCCCATTCCACACGCACATGACGATGAGATATACCCTAGCCAACACCGGAGTCCGCATACCCGGTAAGTACTTTATTTAGAGCATAATCAATATGAGTGCCTATGTAGTGCATACCTAACTATGAGACAAATGCAGACCGATATGACGTGGGAGCTACAGACTGAGGTGGCTCAGTACGGATGATCGCTTTTGACCGTTCCTCTTGTGCCCCGTCAGCAGGCTCAGTCCTTTGCCCGACGGGTCGAGGAGAAGCTGCGGCGTATCTACGCGACCATCACGTGCACCAGCGTCTCAGACGTCGCTCAACACCGAGAAGCACAACGCCCACCGCGTCACTCGGTGGAGGAGCGCGCCCCATGTCGATCCACGCAGCAGCGCCCACCGCGTCACTCGGTGGAGGAGCGCGCCCCACGTCGATCCATGGAGCAGCCACCTTCTCCAGACCATGCTGGAGGTTCGGGATGGCACGAGGAGCATATTTATAAACCACTCCGCCACGGGCCTCGTCCACGACTCGCCAGAGCGCCGCCGAGCACCACCTCCGACAGGCCGGAGGCTGGGTGGCAGCAATCACCGCTTACCGACCCGTGGCAGCAATCGCGATTTAATATCGACCGATTGCGTAACCAGATTACTTCGAACAATGGCAAGATCGGCACCGATCCCTACATGGACTTCGCTTATCGACAACAATCTCATCCTCATGGTAAGCGTGTCCCTTCCTACTATTGTTAGATGCAGTATGACATTGTTCAGTACTTAATTTCTTGTACACTAGCAGGAGACTCCGTTATATGGGATAGTACTGACGACCGTGATCAGCAGACACAACACGAGCAGGTAGACTGGTTTGGCCAATATCAGCCAGGTACTCCACCACCTATCCCCACACAGGATACACAGGATCAATGTGAAGGGTCAACTACACCTCGCCGTGATGTGATGCCACCCCACAGATATGGATAGAGTACACCGAGGCCTCTGCCACCTCGTCGTCGACACCAGTGATATCTACTTATGTATCAGTCATTTACCTATCTATGTATGAGACATCATTCTATTATTTTATGATTTTATTCGACAAACTACTCAACATAACTTGCAACATAGTTCAACATAACTTGCAGTACATAAATAAGAGTCCTATCTATCCCTAGCATGATGCCTTTCCCTTTCCTTTCGATGATGCCTCGCCCTTTCCCTTGGACGATCCCTCGCACTTGCTCTTCTTGGTCTGCACTTTCTTCTTCTCCTGCCTCTTGTCCCACTCAGCTCTCGCCTTGCTTCCAACGGGTGGCGGCATGAAGATATCCTCCTCATCTTCGCTCTCTTCTATCTAGGCCCTACGTGCCACAACCTTCTCCGTCATGTCAGCTTGACTCTTCTTGGCCTGCTATTTCTTCTTCTCCTGCCTCTTGTCCCACTCAGCTCTTGCCTTGCTTCCAACGGGTGGCGGCATGAAGATATCATCCTCATCTTCGCTATCTTCTATCCAGGACCAAGGTGCATTAGCCCGCTCCATCAAGCGAGCTTCACTCTTGAAGGTGAGCTTGTCCCACCTTGCCTGGATCCTGAGAAGCTCTGCTCGTACCTAATTTGGGGTCTTCAGTTTCCACCCTCTTCGATGAAGTGACTTACCAAGCATAATGAGAGCATCATGGTTCGTTACCAACGTATCCCAGTCGGCTGGTTTATCGCCTATCACAACAGTTCTGGCTATGAAGAAAAGCCCAATGGACATATCTACAGGCCAGGGAGACGCGTCGGTCATAGTGGAGAGGAGTGGAGGAAAATGCGAGAGCAAGAGGAGAGGAGGGAAATGAGAGAGTAAGAGGAGGAAGAGATGAACTGGATTAAAGGATACATCTCGTTGGCCGGATTTATAGAGGCAGCAAACTGAATAGGCGGAAAAAAGGACGGGAAGTAGTGGCGGAAAAAAGGGCGGAAAGTCGTGGCGGGAACAAAGGGCGGAAGTATCAAGAAAAATTGGCGGGAGTATCTGGCGGTAAAATCGGCGAGTATCTTGGGAAAATTCTGCGGGAAGGATTGGCGAGGAAAACTGCGGCGGACGATTATTTAGCGGCAGTACTGCCGATCAATGCAACCTTGCATGAGCAATGCACCCTTCGTCCTTCCAATAGACGAACAGTGTCGTCGTCCTCCCAACAGACGAACATCACTTTCGTCTGTCGAACAGACGAAGCTCTGGGTCGTCGTTCTCTCAACATCGTCTCTTCAACAGATGACTGGAGTCTATCAACGACCTACAGATTTGCAATTTGCCCATACTGCCAAGTCTACAACATGTATACGTAACTACATCATTCCTAGTACTACTCCATTGCGTGCCCAATTATTGATATATGGATGATTCCATGTGCTCGCCACGCAAAGAATGGTCAAAGCAGGCAGTAGTGTGATTTGGGACGAGCACGCAGCAGCGAGCTGCCCCGGTTTGGAGAGAGAGAGACAGTTTATCACTGCTCGTGTCCAATGCCATGCCTACTCCTCCGGTCGTACCTACTCTATCTAGAAATGACTGATTTAAATTTACCTATAAGTTTTAAATATTCTAGATGCATTTTAATGTATACTAGCATAAATGTCCGTGCGTTGCACCGGGAGAAAAATAGATGGTAGTCACTCAAAAATCCTCGCCCATGTGATAAGATATATAAATTTAGTAATAAGATATAAGGAAAATCTAACCTCGACGGACCAATTGTGGGCTTAAATATGGAACCATTGAGATCATCCTCTCTCATGCTTGCTCGTTTGTTTGTCTATACGGTACCTACAATGTGATTAGGCAAGTTTTCTTTCAGACTGAATTGTTATTAGGCAAGTTTTCTTTCAGAATGAAACAACCATAATAATTTGGTTTTGCACCGGGAGAGAAATAGATGGTAGTCACTCAAAAATCCTCGCCCATATGATAAGATATAAATTTAGTAATAAGATATAAGGAAAATCTAACCTCGACCGATCAAATGTGGGCTCAAATATGGAACCATTGAGACCCTCCTCTCTTTTGCTTATTTGTTTGTTTGTTTATACGGTACCTACAATGTGATTAGGCAAGTTTTCTTTCAGACTGAAATTTTATTACACAAGTTTTCTTTCAGACTGAAACAACCATAATAATTTGGCTTTGCACCGGGAGAGAAATAGATGGTACTCACTCAAAAATCCTCGCCCATGTGATAAGATATAAATTCAGTAATAAGATATAAGGAAAATCTAACCTTGACTGACCAAATGTGGGCTCAAATATGGAACCATTGAGATCCTCCTCTCTTATGCTTGCTTGTTTGTTTGTTTATACGATACCTACAATGTGATTAGGCAAGTTTTCTTTCAACTGAGATGTTATTAGACAAGTTTTCTTTCAGACTAAACAACCATAATAATTTGGACGCTAAAATCTGAAGTCGAGAGAAATTGGATGCTGCAATACAATAGCATATAACTTCAGCACATCCGGCTCACACCCTTCAGCACATCCGGCTCACACCCTAATTTAATCATTGAGGCAATCAGCTAGTAGAGCTACATAGAAAATTATTCCTAGAAGCTTAGCAAAGAATCACACGTGAGCAAGCAGATAGACAAAATCAATCATCGCGAGATCAATCGCGAGTGGAAGCAGCTGCACACAACCAACATATTGATTAGCTTGTGGATCGGATTAGGAAAAAAAAGTGCATTGCTTTCCTGGAATCAATTACCTGACTCGTGGGTGGTACGGTGGGTAATATTTTTGCACGAACAGAAACAGAACGGTCTAAAAAAGAGTTAAACCGGAAAAAACACTTCGTCTATTATTATATTATTTCTGAACGGAGTGAGTATGTCCGTACGTCGCTCGGCCTGGTGCTCATGTTGTTGTGAGCCAGGATATCCGCATCAAGATAAACATTGGACATCCCTGTACTCCGTCGCACTCAATGCCCTGAACTCGACGTACAGCGCCTCGGTCAAATTACTCCGGGTGGTAAAAACAGGAGCAGCTCTCAGCTCTGCCTGCTGTTGCAGTCGCCGCAACTGGGCTGGTGCATGGCAACTGGCAAGACGGCGAATGAGGCCAAGGGGTAAATACCGCGTATGGCAGGGGTAGTGTAGGTGTAGGCAGCGCCGTAGGTACGGTGAGAGCACGGCCGCCTGGCTGCGCGCGCCGGGAGCGGCGCACGACGGACGGAAATTAAAGCTGCCGCCTGCCGGGATGGGTAGCCAGGGAGCAACGTCGCTGCTGCCGCCGCTGTAGTACGGACCGCCGGCCGGCCGACTGCGCAGAATTGAAACTAGTATGGCCCAGCCCACGCCGCGTGTCGCCAGAGCCAAAAGCTGCCTTGCCTACCTGGCTGGCATCCCGCATCCGCACTGCGTGCATCGGGCAGGGGTCGCACCCAAGGGTGCACCCGGTCCATGTTTGCGCCCGTATGCTGAATGGGATCTGTAGGTGACAGGCAAGGAATAAATGTAGCTCCTGTCTGTCACGGGCATGCTTAATTTTCGCCAAGCGCTGCTCCGTGTCTGGTTTTGGACCATCTGATTCTGTTTTTGATTTATACTAACTGGTCGCTTCGTCACATACCAGGAATGACATGTTTTTGGGCCGAAATGCGGACGTAAATTTAGTCTGACAAAACACGTTTTCTAACGGAAAATGCTGAGTTTTCCACTTGCGTTCTCAGGCCGAGTTTTCAGGACGACTTTTTCCGTTCAAATTCAGCTTAAATTCGACAAGTTTTCGGCAAAGTTTGGCATAATATGAATACAGAACAATGTTTGGCCAAGTTCGGCATGAATTTAAACACAGTTCGACGTAAACGATAACAATACAATATATTTTGGTCTAGTTTGTCCAGTTCATGACGGGCATTTACGTGTTGCCCCAGCGTATCCATATGTGCTTAACCAGGTCATCCTGCAGCTGTTGATGCACTATCGAATCTCGGATCTCCTCACGCATAGCGATAAAGGCAGTCCAGGTTGGAGGCACATGGTGATCAGGCTTGACAAGAGGTCCCTGTATGTAGTATGGCTTGTTCTGATCGACCAAACTTACCGTGTCCTTCCTCTCATACTCAATGATCATGTTGTGCAAGGTCACACAACAGTTCATTACTTTCCACGTCTAATCTTTCGACCAGGTCATAGCAGCGACCAAACAACTGCAAACCTCTGTTGGAGCACATCAAATGCCCACTCCACGTCCTTCCTGCAAGCTTCATGTTCCTTGGCAAACTGAGCATGCTTGGGGAGCATTGGGTTTGAGATAGTCTTTACAAATGTTGGCCATCTAAGATAAATGCCATGTGCAAGATAGTATCCCTTGTTGTAGTGGTGCCCGGTGGTCTCAAAGTCCACAGGGAGAGCATGACCCTCAACAAGCTTGGCAAAGATATTTGCACTACTAGGAAAACGGCTAAAGGTAATCCACACATCTGTGGCACACGTGCTAGTGGTGCCCTACGGATAAAATAGGCGTGGCGCACTGCCCTACGGCTAACTGCCGTAAGCGTGGCGTACATGGGGGTGGTGCGCCACGCCTATGTGTGGTCTAGGGCACGTGTGGTCGCAACACACATACCCGTAGCGCACTAGGTCAAGGTGCGCTACGGATGTGCAACTTAGCCGGAGGGCACTCCGGCCTAGTGCGCTACGGGGCTGTATGTTGCAGCAGCTGGGTCAACTTAGCCGTAGGGCATTCTGGCCTACACCAACTTCACCCCCCCGGATCGTCTTTTTAGGCTTTCTAAAAAATAAAAGAAAATGATAAACACTTCAAAAAATAAAATTATTTCATATGTAGGTAGGTAATGTGGTATAGTTTCTAGGAAAATTAATAAACATGATTTTCCACCTTTTCTGCAAAAAAAAAGTCATGCCACGGTAAAATGGCCGTAACTTTTGCATACGATGTCGAAAAAAATCGTATAATATACCAAAATGACGAGAACGAGATTTCGCATCCGCTCGGAACCACCTCCGGTCGTTTAGAGATTTTTTAGATTTTCAAAATTCGAAAAGAGTAAAATTTTACGGTCAAAAGACCGTTTTTTCCTGCAGAAAAAAAATAGAGAAAACTTACCCGTAGCGCACCACCACCTAGTGCGCCACGGATAAGCTTTGGCGGGATTCAAAGTTTGAATCCTCACCCCGCCCACCTACCTTTCCCTTCCCCCTTTTCCCTCCCCCTTTTCCCTCCCCCTTTTTCCTTTCCCTTCTCCTTCTTCCTTTCCCTTTCCCTTCTTCCTTCTCCCTTCTCCTACTTCTTTCTTCCTTCTCCTTCTCCTCCTTCCCCTTCTCCTCTCCTTGCAGTGACGGCGCGACGACGGCCTCCTCCTCTCCTTGCAGTGACGGTGGCTCGGCGCTGGCGGCAAATGACCTCCTCCTCTCTCCTTGTGCAAGCGTCCGACCTCCCTTCCTCCCTCTCTTCCTCCATCTCTTCCTTCCTCCCTCTCTTCCTCCATCTCTTCCTTCCTCCCTCTCTTCCTTCCTCTCTTCCTACCTTCCTTTCTCAAACCACACCCTTCCTACCACCTCGATGCCAGCGAGGACTAGAGCGGCCACGGCCTCTCGCACCTCCCTGCCACAACCATGCTCCGGCGAGGTGACATGACTGCGGCGGCGATTCAAAACGAGGGTGTTTTTTGTTTTTTTTTGTTTTTTGAAAAACACATCCGTGGCGCACCTTGTACCCCTAGCCGTGGCGCACCCGCACCTATCTCGACACAATTGTGGCGCACCATGCAGTGCGCCACGGCCACGAATAGTCAGAAGAGTCTGGCGCCACGCTAGTGCGCCACGGAAGGCCTTTTCAGGTGCGCCACGAACAGGCGTTTTCCTAGTAGTGTTGAGGAGTTGGGGAAGTTGATATCGTTGTTCGATCATGCCATGCCAAAGAAGGAGTGCCAGATACAAAGATCATGTGTAGCAACTCCCTCGAGTATCACAGTGCAACCTCCTTTGTGGCCTCTGTACATTCTCTGCCATGTGAATGGATGATGTGGCTCAGACCACTGTAGAGCTTCGTTGGAAAACCCCAAGAGGAAGGTATGATGAGTACAGTAGCAAGATTTCCCTCAGTAATAAACCGAGGTTATCGAACCGGTAGGAGGAAGGAAACGACTCAAAGGTGTTGCTAGCAACTTGGAGACCTACACAACACAAACTCAAGACTTTTCCCCAACGAACAATGAGGTTGTCACTCTCACCATTCTGCTAAAAACAAAGGATTAACTGTATGGCGTTGAAGGTAATGGTGACTTGCAGAAAGTAATCAGTAACAGTGGAAGATATATCAATGGTAAAGATTGGAATGGGGTCCATAGTTCACTAGAGGTGTTCTCCTTAAGATAGATAACAAAACATGTTGGGTAAATAAATTACAGCAGGGCAATTGACAGGATTGAGCAAGGCATAACAATGCAATACTAGACATTCATGATCCTATGAGATTCAGTTGAGCAATACAACAAGATACATAGACCGCCATCCAACTGCATCTATGACTAGTAATCCACCTTCAGGTTATCATCTGAACCCCTCCAGTATTAAGTTGTAAGCAACAAATTATTGCTTTAAGCAAAGTGTGTAAGGTAAACAATCCACTTATTCCATGGACAAGGGACCGTTGTTTTCTCCCTAGTAGCAACAACACATCTACAATCTTAGAGATTTCTGTCACTTCTCTAGATTAAATAGAGGCATGAACCCACTATCGAGCATAAATACTCCCTCTTGGAGTCACTAGCATCTACTTGTCCAAGATAGCTACTAGAAACGGAGAGCATGCAAGATATCAAACAACACAAACATGATAGAATCAATAAGACAAGACCATTAATCAAACTGTCATAGTAATCTCAATATCCATCGGATCCCCACAAACACAACATGAATGCTTAAAAGATAGATGATCTTGATCATGAACGGAGCTCACAAGATCTAAACATGGTATCACAAAGGAGGAGAAACAACCATCTAGCTACTACATGGATTCTTAGTCCAAGGTGGAACTACTCACGCTTCATACCAGAGGCTGACATGGTGATGAAGAAGGCCTCTGGGATGATCTCCCCCCTCCAGTAGGGTGCCGGGAAGATCTTCAGACCCCCCCAATCTAGGGACGATGGTGGCAGCGGCTACAGACTGTTTCGTGGAAGATTGATCGGGTACTTAGGGTTTTGTTAACGAGGGTTCTTTATAGACGAAGAGGCGAGGCAGGGGCACCCGGGGTGGCTTCATCCCCTCAGGCGCGGCTGGGCCCAGCTCGCGTGGCCAGGGTGTGTGGCCCCCGGGTGGCTCCCCTACGTCTCATATTCAGGCTCCGTGTTCCCCACGGTAAGACTTTGGCTTTTGTCATATTGATTTTCTGCCCTTTCTGGAACCAAAAACAGAAGAAAACAAGCAACTGGCACTATGGTAACTTGTTAATAGGTTAGTCTAGAAAAACATATAAAAACACCTCAAAGTAAAGACAAAGCAAAGCAAAGTAGATACAAAACAAGCATGGAGCATCAAAAATTATATATACGTTTATGACGTATCAATGGACAATTCTTTCAGTGCCAATGCATGCAGTTTATGCTTCCAAGCATCCCAGAAAATCCTCTACTTTATTTGACTGCGAGGATCCGAGTAATGTCTTCAGCAGTGGGTGTTCTCAAGTGATGTTTCCCAAACACTGCAATCACCGCCCTATAGAACCTATACAAGCAATCGATAGCGGTGGACTCGGCCATGCGGAGATAGTCATCGGCACTATCACCCGTTGATCCATATGCAAACAACCTCATTGCCACTGTGCACTTCTGCAGTGAGGAAAACCCAACCATGTGGGTGCAGCATTCTTGCATACGAAATAGGGTTCGAACTCCCAGATGGCATGCAAGATCTTGAGGAAGAGATTCCGGCTCATACTAAAACAACGACGAAACACGACCTCTTCGTGCATCGGCTCATCGGCGAAGTAGTCGGCGTACAACATGTAGTATCCCTCCATCCTCTGCCTTGCCTTACACTTCCGGCGACCCTTCGTCGAATCTCCAAACTTCAACGTTGTCGTCTGCGTGTACAGCCGGGCGAGTGAGGCAAGGATCTGCATGTGCTCGGCATCTTCAGCGGAAGTGGCGTTCTCCTCCAGCAACACGACAAACATCTCCTCATCGTCGGAGTCCATGGTCGAACCGACAAAACACCGAACACTTGGCGGCGAGGTAGTGGGATCGCAGCGAAGTCGAGCTAAGGCAAAGTTTGGGCGTCGAAAGATGGCCTATGACGAGGGGAAAGGGGTGACGACTCTGGCGAGCCTGTCTAGAGGTGTGGATACAGTTCAGCGTGGTGGAGCTTGGCCATCGAATGCATGGAAACAGAGAAAGCTGGGGGAGCTCTTCGCCTCAGGGGAGGTGAGTGCGTGTGGGGAAATGGGATTGTCTCGCTGACACGGTTGGCCCACGCCTGTTTTCGCCTCATCCGGCGTTTCCAGGACGTTCCCGGCGCCCCAAAAATGGCCTGGGAATCCCGGACCAAAGTTGGCCAAATCCGGATGAAACTGGGGTCATGGGAATGTGACTAGGCCAATTTTTAGCGTCCGGGCCAAAAAATCGCCATGGGAACCGAGTGGATATGCTCTTAGCCCTAGGTTGTTTCATGTACATACTTTATTTTAGATCCCCGTTTAGAAATGTCGTCTTACATCCATGTGATGTATCTATAAATCAAAATGTGCCACTAATGTCATTACAATTCTGAAGGAATCCTTACATGAGATTAGAGAAAATGTCTCATTGTAATCTACCCCTTCCCTTTGTGTAAATTCATTGCCACAAGTCGTGTTTTATACTTTTCTATATTCCCACTAGAGTCATATTTAGTTTTGTTGATCTATTTACAGTCTACTGTTTTGGCTCCTTTAAAAATCGAAGGGAATATGCCCGAGAGGCAATAATAAAGTGGTTATTATCGTATTCCTTATTTATGATAAATGTTTATTTTGCATGCTATAATTGTATTAATACGGAAACGTTAATACATGTGTGTTTTGTTGGAATTATGCCCTAGAGGCAATAATAAAGATGTTATTATTATAATTCTTGTTCATGATAAAGTTTATATTCCATGCTAGAATTGTATTAAGCGGAAACTTTAATACTTGTGTGGTTTGTGAACAACACCGTGTCCCTAGTACGCCTCTATGGACTAGCTCATTGATCAATGATGGTTAAGGTTTCCTAACCATAGACATGAGTTGTCAATTGATAATGAGATCATATCATTGGGAGAATGATATGGTGGATAGACCCAAACAAAGCAGAGCAATTAGATCGTGTCATCGTGTTCGTCTTTGCGAAGCTTTTCCTATGTCAAATATTGTATTCCTTAGACCATGAGATAATGCAACTCCCTAGTATCGGAAGAAAGCTTTGAGGTCATCAAACGTCATCCTATGAGAGGGTGATCATAAAGGTGTCTCTCAGGTGATCGGAAAGTATCTCATTGTATGTATCGAGATGGAATTTGTCCTCCCAAGTCGGAGAGATATACTTGGGCCCACTCGTGTCGATATCAACACCGCTTGCAAGCATGTGGTTAAGGAGTTAATCACAAAGTGATATCGGATTACGGAACAGTAAAGTACTTGTTGTGAGCAGATTGAACTAGGTATGACGGTACCGACGATCGAATCTCGGGCAAGTAAAATATCGCGAGACGAAGGAATATATATATGGGATTGATTGAATCCGGCATCGTAGTTCATCCGATATGATCATCGATGAATGTGTGGGAGTCAATATGGGTGCCCGCACTGTTGATTATTGATAGAAGATCATGCGCATATTCTCGAACCCGCAGGTCACACACTTAACGTATCTCGATGCTAGGATAGATTGGATAATTGGTTTATGAATTTTGTTCGAGTCTCGGATGGGATCCGGATATCACGAGAGGTTCGAATGGTCCTAGAATAAGATTCATATAAGGCAAAGCAGTTTTTGGAGTTGAATTGTTCCGTTAATCGGTATTGTAAAGCTTCTAGAACCTTCCGGGAGGGACCAACGTGGCCCCACCTTCCGGAGGGGGCATGGGCCTATGAGAGAGTGTCCTGGCCGCATTGGGCCGGGCACAAGGCCCATAGGGCCCAGCCGATCCTAGATAAGTTTAAACTCGTTTAAACTAGAGATAGGATTTCTAGATAAGGAGAGTTTAAATCGTTTAAACTAGAGATAGGATTTCTAGATAAGGAGAGTTTAAATTGTTTAAACTAGAGATAGGCTTGGAGGAGGGGCAAGGCTGGCCGCCTCTATATATAGAGGGTGTGCGCCTCCTCCTACACACACCTTCCTCCAAGCCCTAGCAGCCTTGCTACCTTCCTCTCCCTCCCGACGCTTGTGGCGAAGCCTGCAGAAATTCTCCACCATATACACCACGCCGTGTTGTAGATCCAATCTATCTCTCCACCATACTCGCTGGTCCGAGGAAGGAGGAGACGCCGAGTCTTTGCACGTGCATCTCACGGAGGCACCGCCACTTGTGGTGCTAGATCGGATCGGATCGGGAGGAGAAGTGCGACTACATCACCCACGCCCGTTAACGTTCATTGCTGTAATCTTCAAGGGTATGAAGATCTAATCCAATCTCTCTCGTTGTTTGCATCTCCTAGATTAGATCTTGGCTTTCCCTCTGTTCGCTCCGTAGAAAATTTTGATTTACTATGCCGCGAAACCCTTCATGTTTAATAAACAAAAAGGAAGTTCCTGGTTATGCCTCTCTTATAAACTAGCTCGTTGATTAACAAGATGATAAAAGTGAAGGGAATATGCCCTGAGAGGCAATAATAAAGTGTTTATTATGTGTATTCCAAGTATATGATAGATGTTTATTTTGCATGCTATAATTGTATTAATACGGAAACGTTAATACATGTGTGTTTAATAAACAAACAGAAAGTTCCTAGTTATGCCTCTCTCATAAACTAGCTCGTTGATTAACAAGATGATCAAGGTTTCCTGATCATGGACATTGGATGTTGTTAATAGCGGGATCACAACATTAGTGTAATGATGTGATGAACATTCATCCGAAGTATAGCATTACGATCAAAGTCATTGAGTTTATATTGCTATAACAACTTACGAAGTGATCCTAATCCTTAGACCATGAGATCATGTCAATCACTAACACCTAAGAGTTTCTTGATAACATCAAACGTCACACCGTAACAGGTGATTATAAAGATGGATTTAGAACTAATAAAGTGTTATGTTGAGGCTCATGGATCGAGAGTGGAATTTGTTCATCCCGATGACGGATAGATATACTGGGCCCTCTCGGTGATATCACATTGATTAGCTTGCAAGCAAGTGATTTGATCACTAGAATGTTATATCACAGAACAAGTAAAGAGTGCATGTCAACGAGATCAAACTAGGTATGGAGATACCGATGATCGAATCTCGGACATGTAATATATCGTGAAACAAAGGGATTAAGATACTAGCGTAAAAGGTTCCGACGATCACAAGAAAGTCATCGTTGAATGTGGGAGTCGAGATGGGTCTCCGATCCCGCTTCGATTATTGATCCGAGAGGGGTCTCGATCATGTCCGCATTATTCACGAACCGTAGGGTGACACACTTAAGAGACACCGACATCCAATTGGAGCAAATGTTTCATGCCGAAAGAATGAATAAGCGCAGGAATTTATTTCACTAGATACCGAAACAGGTTTCGGGTGAAATTGCATAAAGTGGTTATGCATGTGAAATAGAATTCTAGCAAGGGGTTATTTGTGAATGTTTGTCATTAAAGTAATTGAAAAAATTCTGAATAAAATAAAAGAGTTTTATTTAATGAGAGTTTGCATTAAATTTGGTGGAAATTTAATGGGAATTTTGAGTGGACTTTTGAGTGGAGGGAATTTAGAGGAGTTTTGTGAGTGGAGTGTCCACCCACATGAAGAGGGGAGGCAAGGGGCAGCCCATCGCGGACCCCTTGGGTTCCCCCTCCTCCTATAAAAGGAGCCCCTCCTCACTTGTCTCTCACACCTCCTCGAAGGATCTCTCTCCTCTAGAATTTATCCCCATGGTCTCGGACTAGCGAGATACATGTTACCCGGTGGCTATTCGGCAAGAAAGAGTTGTGCTTCCGCCGCATCGGAGCGAGGAGGCGGAGGTTGCTCGAACGTGTGTGCGAGCACGGATGCGCCACGATTTGCGGCGCTAGGACTTCCTCTCGATCTTGAGATCGGCAAGAGATCGTCTACATCAACCACGAGTTGAACTCGTTAAGCTTTCGGTCTTCAAGGGTATGTTCTCTACGGATATACATCCGCCCGTTGTTTGTATCTAGTATATAGATCTTGGTATATAGTTCACATCGTAGGAAAATTTTTGTTTTCTATGTCATGAACCCTACAAAGGGTATCGAGCCGGATCTATGCGTAGATACTTTACACGGTAGTACACATATGAGTATGTGGGCGATGATAATCATGTTGTTGCTCCTTTGTTGTGATTTTGGATATTGGTGGCATAGTGGGATGAAGCGGCCGGACAAACTTTACATGTCCTCGCACGGAGACCTGTTCCACGCTTGACATGCAACTAGTTTGCATAAGTGGCTAGCGGTGTGTCTCTCCTACTATAGTCAATATCTATTTTGCAAGCGAGTTGTCAACAATTTGATTATCCTCGTTAGGTTCATGTTCGTAGGTAAGAACGGTTCTATCTCGAAAGCCCTAAGCCACGTAAAACTTGCAATGGATAAATTAGAGGCGTCTAGTTTAGATTGTTGTCGCTAGTGTTATGATATGGTAGTGTTGTAAGTAAGTATGAGATGATACTCTTACAACACACATAGCGTGTAAAATCCATAGACCTTGGATTTACACATATATGTATGATAGTGATCATACCACGATGCACATGATAGAGATCATCTGCGGGAACCATATAATTTCACTAATAAACATATGATGTTTGATTGCATCTTATATTGCTTGTTTAGCGCTTTGTTAGCATAATAAGATGATCCCTCATTTAAATATCAAGATAAGAATGTGTTCTTCCTTTAGTATGCACCGATTATGTTTTCGTCGCTCCAAGACATCACGTGATGATCGGGTGTTCTTGGATCCACGACCATATTTCGGGTGTAAAACAGTTACACACGCAAATACTAAGGTTCTAACTTGGCGAGCCTAGCATGTACAGACATGGCCTCGGAACACAGACCGAAAGGTTAAGCATGAGTCATATAGTTGATATGATGCCCATTTGATGCTCGCCTTTGAAGCTATACCGACTCACGTGATGATCGGACTTGGTGTAGTGGATTTGGTTCATGTAATCACCAAAAGGACACGAGGGATGTCGCTTTTGAGTGGGATTTCATTCGTAATATAGAATAGTTGAACTCGATCTATCATACACTTAGTCTAAACTTTACAAATTCATTGTAGATGGCACCACCGCTTTTAATTTCAATGTGTTCATGGAGAAAGAGAAACTAGCAACCGAGCGGTAGCAACTTTACCGAATGGGCCATGAATTTGAGGATTCTCCTCTCACGCACAAAAGCAATATGTGCTAGAAGCGCCTTAGGCCCCCACCTTTGATGATGCCCTGACGAGGAGAAGAATGTCTATCAGACTCGTCAGGAGGATCACAACTTAGTTCATTGCGGCATATTGTATGGGCTAGAGCCGGAACTTCGAAAGCGTTTCGAAAACGGCAATGCATTTGATACAATGGGTGAGTTGAAAATGATTTTCGACACACATGTCAGAGAGAGCTACAATGCTTGAAAAAGTTCTTTAGTGCATGATGGAAGAGCACAGATTAGTGAGCATGTACTCAAGATGTCGGGTTACGCCGATAAGCTTGTGTCCTTGGGAATATCGATTCCCATTGACTTAGGCATCCATCGTGTTCTCAGTCCGCCACCTAGCTATAAGAGCTTCGTGATGAACTATAATATGCAAGGCATGAAGAAGTCTCTCCCGAGCTTCACAATGCTTAAAACCGCTAAGTGGAGATCAAAAGGAACATCAATTGTTGATGATCAATAGGAACACCGTTTCAAGAAAGACAAGAAGGAAAACGGAAGGAAGTAAGGCGGCAAGCCCGTTGTCACCTAAAAGAAACCCCGAGTTGGACCTAAGTCCGATTCCGAGTGCTACTATTGTAAGGGACCGCCATCGAAAGAATCGCCCAAGTATCCGCGCATAAGAAGGCCGGCAAGGCAAACAAAGGTATATATGATATACATGTTATTGATGTGTACTTGACTAGTGCTCGCAGAGCACCGGGTATTTGATACCGTTCGTTGCTAATATTTGTAACTCAATCGTGGCTGAACAAGCGACCGCTAGCAAGGGGTGAGGTCAAGATGCGTGTCGGCAATGGATCAAACGTTGATGTAATCGCCGTCGGAACGCTGCCTCTCCACTTACCGTCGGGACTACTTATAAACTTGAATAAATGTTATCTGGTGCCTGCACTGAGCATGAACATTGTATCTGGATCGTGTTTGATGCGAAGTGGTTATTCATTTAAATCGAGAACAATGGTTGTTCCATTTATATGAATGAAATCTTTTATGGTCATGCAACCGATGATGAATGGTTTATTTCTATTAGATCTCAATGATAATGTTACACATATTCATAATGTTGATGCTAAAAGGATTAAACTTAATGATGATATATCCGCATATATGTGGTATCGCCGTCTAGGTCATATTGGCATTAAACGCATGAAGAAGCTCCATTCGGATGGAATTTTGGAATCACTTGATTATGAATCATTTGATACATGTGAGCCATGCCTTATGGGCAAGATGACTAGAACGCCGTTTTCGGTTCAATGGAGCAGGCGACGATTTATTGGAAATCATACATTCGATGTATGTGGTCCAATGAGTGTGTCATGCGAGGTGGATATCGTTATTTTATTACTTTCACGGATGATTTGAGTAGATACGGTTATATCTACTTGATGAAACACAAGTCTGAAACCTTTGAAAAGTTCAAGGAATTTCGAATGAAGTGGAAAATCATCGTAATAGAAAGATCAAATTTCTACGGTCCGACCGTGGAGGTGAGTATCTAAGTTACGAGTTTAGCACTCACATGAAAGAGTGTGGAATTGTTTCACAACTCACACCTCTTGAACACCACAAATAAATGGTGTGTCGAACGTCGTAATCGTACTTTATTAGATATGGTTCAATCTATGATGTCTCGACGGACTTGCCGTTGTCATTTTGGGGTTATGCACTAGAAACACGCATTCACTTTAAATCGGGCACCATCTAAATCCGTTGAAAAGACACCGTATGAATTGTGGTTTGGAAACAAACCTAAGCTGTCATTTCTTAAAGTTTGGGGATGCGATGTTTATGTGAAGAAACTTCAACCGGATAAACTCGAACCCAAAGCGGAAAAATGCGTCTTCATAGGATACCCTAAAGAAACTATTGGGTATTCCTTCTATCACAGATCCGAGGGCAAGATTTTTGTTAAGAATGGATCCTTTCTAGAGAAAGAGTTTCTCGAAGGTGTGAGTAGTCGGAAGGTAGAACTCAAGAGGTTGTGGAACCTTCTCTTCAAAGTATGGCGAGTAGCGCAATACGAAGTTGTTCCGAGTTGGCTCCACTGTTGAAGAGGGAACTAATGATAATGATCATGAAACTCCGAAAGAGAGTACTACCGAACCTCGCAGGTCAAACAGACGCTGCAGCCCCGAGTCAGACGAAATCGTCATGAATTTCATGGTTGATGAAAATGATGACCCTGCGACGTATGAAGAAGCGATGATGAGCCCGGATTCCAACAAATGGTTAGAAGCCATGAAATCCGAGATGGAATCCATGTATGAAAATCAAGTTTGGAACTTGGTGGAATTACCTCACGACCGAAAGGCCGTGGAGGACAAATGGATTTTCAAAAGGAAAACTGATGCTGATGGTAATGTGACCATCTATAAAGCTCGACTTGTCGCAAAGGGGTTTCGACAAATTCAAGAAGTTGACTACGATGAGACTTTCTCTCCCGTAGCGATGCTAAAGTTAGTTAGGATTATGTTAGCAATTGCTGCATATTTCGATTATGAGATATGGCAGATGGATGTCAAAACCGCGTTTCTCAATGGTAATATTGAAGAAGAGTTGTATATGATACAACCAAAGGGTTTTGTCGATCCTAAGGATGCTAACAAGGTGTGCAAGCTTCAGCGATCCATCTATGGATTGAAGCAAGCATCACGAAGTTGGAATCTCCGCTTTGATGAGGTGATCAAAGAGTTTGGATTTGTCCAAACTTATGGAGAAGCTTGTATTTACAAGAAAGTGAGTGGGAGCAATGTGGCATTTCGATATTATATGTGGATGACATATTATTGATCTAATGATATAGAACTTTAAACAGTGTTAAAAGTTATCTAAACAACAAATTTTCAATGAAGGACCTAGGTGAAGGTCATACATATTAGGCATAAAGATCTATAGAGATAGATCGAGGCGCCTAATAGGGCTATCGCAAAGTACATACCTTGATAAGATTTTAAAGAAGTTTAAAATGGACGGAAGTAAGAAGGGTTCTTACCTATGTTGCAAGGCAAGACATTGAGTAAGACTCAAAGTCCGCTTCGGGAAGAAAGAGAGATAATGGACAAAGTCCCCTATGCTTCACCATAGGCTCTATAATGTACGCCATGCTATGTACAAGACCGGATGTGGCACATCCTATTAGTTTGACTAGTAGGTACCAATCGGATCCAGGTTCGGAACACTGGATAGCGGTCAAGAATATCCTTAAGTACTTACGAAGAACTAAGGATATGTTTCTTATATACGAAGGTGAAGAAGAGCTCGTCGCTAAGTGTTATGTTGACGCTAGCTTTGACACTGATCCGGATGACTCTAAGTCTCAATCTGGATACGTTTTTCTCATTAATGGCGGAGCGGTTAGTTGGAGGAGCTCCAAACAACCTGTGGTAGCGGGATCAACAACGGAGGCCGAATATGTTGCTGCTTCAGAAGCGGCTCAGGAAGCAGTTTGGATGAAAGAGTTCATATCCGAACTAGGAGTTGTGGCAAACGCGTTGGACCCAATGGTGATCTATTGTGACAACAATGGTGCCATTGCCAATGCCAAAGAGCCAAGGTCTCACAAGCATTCCAAGCATATTAAGCGCCGGTTTCACTCCATCCGCGAGCATGTCAAGGATGGAGATATAAAGATTTAGAAGTACATACGGATCTCAATGTAGCGAATCCGTTGACTAAAACTCTCCTAGAGAAAAACATGATCAACACCGAACTCAATGGGTGTTAGATTTATCACTATGTAACTAGATTATTGTCTCTAGTGCAAGTGGGAGATCAAGGAATATGCCCCGAGAGGCAATAATAAAGTGTTTATTATGTGTATTCCAAGTATATGATAGATGTTTATTTTGCATGCTATAATTGTATTAATACGGAAACGTTAATACATGTGTGTTTAATAAACAAACGTAAAGTTCCTAGTTATGCCTCTCTCATAAACTAGCTCGTTGATTAACAAGATGATCAAGGTTTCGATCATGGACATTGGATGTTGTTAATAGCGGGATCACAACATTAGTGTAATGATGTGATGAACATTCATCCAAGTATAGCATTACGATCAAAGTCATTGAGTTTATATTGCTATAACAACTTTAAGTGATCCTAATCCTTAGACCATGAGATCATGTCAATCACTAACAGGAAGAGTTTCTTGATAACATCAAACGTCACACCGTAACAAGGTGATTATAAAGATGGATTCGAACTAATAAAGTGTTATGTTGAGGCTCATGGATCGAGAGTGGAATTTGTTCATCCCGATGATGATAGATATACTCTGGCCCTCTTGGTGATATCACATTGATTAGCTTGCAAGCAAGTGATTTGATCACTAGAATGTTATATCACAGAACAAGAAAAGAGTGCATGTCGAATTAGATCAAACTAGGTATGGAGATACCGATGATAGAATCTCGGACATGTACTATATCGTGAAACAAAGGGATTAAGATACTAGCGTAAAAGGTTCCGACGATCACAAGAAAGTCATCGTTGAATGTGTGGGAGTCGATGGGTCTCCGAGATCCCGCTTCGATTATTGATCCGAGAAGGGTCTCGATCATGTCCGCATTATTCACGAACCGTAGGGTGACACACTTAAGAGACACCGACATCCAATTGGAGCAAATGTTTCATGCCGAAAGAATGAACAAGCGCAGAATTTATTTCACTAGATACCAAACAGTTTTCGTGAAATTGCATAAAGTGGTTATGCATGTGAAATAGAATTCTAGCAAGGGTTATTTGTGGATGTTTGTCATTAAAGTAATTGACAAAATTCTGAATAAAATAAAAGAGTTTTATTTAATGAGAGTTTGCATTAAATTTGGTGGAAATTTAATGGGAATTTTGAGTGGACTTTGAGTGGAGGGAATTTAGAGGAGTTTTGTGAGTGGAGTGTCCACCCACATGAAGAGGGAGGGCAAGGGCAGCCCCATGCGCCGGACACCCCTTGGGTTCCCTCCTCCTATAAAAGGAGCCCCTCCTCACTTGTCTCTCACACCTCCTCAAGGATCTCTCTCCCTCTAGAATTTATCCCCATGGTCTCGGACTAGCGAGATACATGTTCCGTGGCTATTCGAAGAAATAGTTGTGCTTCACTGCATCACTGGAGCGAGGAGGCGGAGGTTGCTCGGTGCCTCGAACGTGTGTGCGAGCACGGATGCGCTGATTTATGGCGCTAGGACTTCCTCTCGATCTTGAGATCGGCAAGAGATCGTCTACATCAACCACGAGTTGAACTCGTTAAGCTTTGTCGGTCTTTAAGGGTATGTTCTCTACGGATATACATCCGCCCGTTGTTTGTATCTAGTATATAGATCTTGGTATATAGTTCACATCGTAGGAAAAATTTTGTTTTCTATGCTGCGAACCCTACAAAAAGGTTTCCTAATCATGGACATTGGATGTTGTTAATAACGAGGTCACAACATTAGTGTAATGGTGTGATGAACATTCATCCGAAGTATAGCATTACGATCAAAGTCATTGAGTTTATATTGCTATAACAACTTACGAAGTGATCCTAATCCTTAGACCATGAGATCATGCCAATCACTAACACCGGAAGAGTTTCTTGATAACATCAAACGTCACACCGTAACAGGGTGATTATAAAGATGGCTTTAGAACTACTGAAGTGTTAGGTTGAGGCCCATGGATCGAGAGTGGAATTTGTTCATCCCGATGACGGATAGATATGCTCCGGGCCCTCTCGGTGATATCACATTGATTAGCTTGCAAGCAAGTGATTTGATCACTAGAATGTTATATCACGGGAACGAGAAAAGAGTACATGTCAGTAACGAGATCAAACTAGGTATGGAGATACCGATGATCGAATCTCGGACATGTAATATATCGCAAAACAAAAGGATTAAGATACTAGCGTAAAAGGTTACGTCGATCACAAGAAAGTCATCGTTGAATGTGTGGGAGTCAGTATGGGTCTCCAGATCCCTCTTCTGATTATTGATCTGAGAGGGGTCTCGATCATGTCCTCATTATTCGCGAACCGTAGGGTGACACACTTAAGAGACACCGACATCCATTTGGAGCAAAAGTTTCATGCCTAAAAGAATAACAAGCGCATGAATTTATTTCACTAGATACCGAAACGAGTTTTCGGGTGAAATTGCAGAAAGTGTTTCTGCATGTGAAATGAAATACTAGCAAGGGGTTATATGCGAATGTTTTTCATTAAAGTAATTGATAGAATTCTGAATAAATAAAAGGAGTTTTATTTAATGAGAGTTTGCATTAAATTTGGTGGAAATTTAATGGGAATTTGAGTGGGTTTTGAGTGGAGGGAATTGAAAGGCATTTGAGTGAGTGGAGTGTCTACCCACATGAATGTGGAAGAGGTGGGGGCAGCCCCATGGCTGGGCGCATGGCCCCTTCTGTGCCCCCTCTCCCTATAAAAGGAGCCCCTCGCTCTCTCTCACACACTCCTCCTCGTGAATGATCTCTCTCCCCCTCTAGAATTTATCCCCATGGTCTCGGACTAGCGAGATACATGTTCCCGGTGGCTATTCGGCAAGAAAGAGTTGTGCTTCCGCTGCATCACTGGAGCGAGGAGGCGGAGGTTGCTCGGTGCCTCGAACGTGTGTGCGAGCACGGATGCGCTGCTGTTTTGCGGCGCTAGGACTTCCTCTCGATCTTGAGATCGGCAAGAGATCGTCTACATCAACCACGATTTTGGACTCATTAAGCTTTGTCGTTCTTCAAGGGTATGTTCTCTACGGATATACATCCGCCCATTGTTTGTATCTAGTAGATAGATCTTGGTACATAGTTGTTCCCATCATAGGAATTTTTTTGTTTTCTATGCTGCAAAACCTACAAAAATTTCTTCGAAGTCCCAAACTTTGTTGGAACTCATCGATTCATCTCGTCTTCCATGGCCTCCAGCCACTTTGATGAGTGAGGGATTCTCATGGCTTCTTCATATGAGGTGGGATCACCCTCCATATGAACTCTTTCTGTATTATAAACTTTATAATTAGTAGGAATGGCTGATTTTTTAACTCTCCGAGACCTTCTAGGGGCCTCATTTACTGGTACATTATGTGTTTCAACATGTGGCGCATCTTCTAGGGTGGCTTCTACTGCTCACTTTTATGCACAACAGTGGGTTCAATCGGCTCTTAACGGTCAGGTTCTGGATCTTCACTCGTTGTTGCCATGGGTGGAGTTGCAATAGGTCCTCGCACCACAACCTCGGGGATTGTCGATGCAGGAACAACATGTAGTGAAAAGAATGGCTCCTGAGTCATCGGATTAGGTGCATGCACCCTCTTCTTTTCAAGATCAAATTTCTGAGCTACCATGCTCCATCTCATCATTTCGTCCTCTATGAAGACTGCATGTCTTGTTTCTACAAACTTTGTATATCTGTCTTGACAGTTGAAACAGAAACCTTTTGATCTTTCAGAATAGCCAATGAAATGGCAACTAACTGTTTTGAAATCTAGCTTCGCAATATTTGAATTAAACACTTTGGCCTCAGCTGGGCTCCCCCACACCCGCAAGTGGTGTGTAGAGAGGGAACTCTTTCTATCCACAACTCGTACAGTGTTTTGGGCATCGACTTGCTTGATACTCTATTGAGAATGTGAATGACGGTTTTTAGTGCCTCCATCCACAATCCCAATGGCAAGGTAGAGTAATTAATCATACTGCACACCATATACATAAGTGTATGATTACGCCTTTTAGCTACTCCATTCTGCCGAGGATCACCCGATATTAAATATTGGGCGACTATGCCATTCTCCTGTAGAAACCTTGCAAAAGGTCTAGGGACTTAGCCATATGGGGTGTGGCGACCGTAGTACTCCCCCACGGTCAGATCTCATTTTATTAATTATTTTATCATGCTGATTTTTAACTTCAGCTTTGAATATTTTAAATTTATCCAACGCTTCCGATCTTTCTTTGATTGGATAAATATAAGAAAAACGGGAGTAGAACGAGTCATAAACATTTACACTTTTCACAGGAAACGGTCCATAAATGTTAGTGTGAATTATTTTAAGTATTCTTGTGCTTCATTTTGCACCCTTTTTAATTTTCTTTACATAATTTTCTTTAACGCAATTTATGCATTGCTCTATGTCTAAGAACTCTAATGGAGGAAGAATTTCATTTTTAACTAGTATTTCTATTCCCCCTCTCTCGAAATATGACCTAAATGAAAGTGTCATAATTTTGACGAAGAATCACGAGTTCTCTTTTTTTTTATGTTTCTCCAACGCGGAAACATGTTCATTCACATTACACACAGAATATATGTTTTCACATAGGAATAAAAAATAAAGCTCATTATTGTAAGGAAAAGCAACACCCACACATTTATTATTAAACCATATGGCACATTTGCCATGTCCAAAACGACATTCATAATAATCTTTATCCAAACATGAAACATTAATCAAATTTCTGTGTAATGAAAGGACATAAAAACATCTTTAAGCAGAACCGTGAATCCATCAGCTAGCTTGAAGGAGATGTCGCTGACAATTTCAACGTCTTCTTGCAGCTGATGATTTATATGACAGAGAAAATTGCAGCTAATGAACTTTACTCTACTAGGAATATGATTTTTGGCACCACGGTCGTCACATCCAGTCACCTAATCCAGAGCACGATAGTACAAAACGCTGCGATCATCTCGTACTACTCCATCTGGTTCGTGTCTGTTTTTCTAACCTAACCGTACATGCTACTATCACGGGAGCCTAGATCGCTCTCGTCTTGATTTAACCAAGATCAATTTTGTGTTAGTACGTTGCTAACGATGTTACGTAAAATATACACTCAAGTATGTGTGTCCTCGTCCCAACTGCTGGCATGCACGCAGAGGTTACAGAAAATGTGAGTCCCAAGCTTCCAACTAATCAAACTTGAACTGCATGTCTGCATATATTAACGCGTGAATCCCCACCGCGACTTATTTTCTTGGAGCGTCGCTATCAGACCAATTAAGTTGCGTTAGCGTGTTCACTCTCTGCCCCCACTTGTGCTTCTTCAGACATTCACGTTTTCACCTAGGCGATCTGCCAACACTAGTGCAGAACGGCCCATGCGTCCCGGTTGTTAGCTATTACCGGCCGCCCAACCGGACGGGCAATCGAGACTAACCATTAGTCCCGCTGCCCCACCAACCGGGACAAATGGCACGCGCAGCAGCGGTGAAAGCGCGAGTGGAGATAGTCCCGTTCGTAATACCTAACCGACTAAAACTGCCAGCGTAGATTTACTCATTTCTGCCGCGACACAGAATTCATTTTTGCACATTTTGTTGCCGCGGCAGCATTTTCGCCACTTTTTGTGCCGCGGCAGAGAATTCATTTAGGTTGTTTTATTGTTTATTTAGTGTTTTGCACTTATCAATGAAGGAACCTTGTATTACACAAGATCATCATGACAATATTACATTCAATACACGGATCGAGTTCATGCACTACATACAAAAGTATTCCCCTTGTCTATACACGGATCGAGTTGCTATTTTTACAATCCCTATTGTCTATACACAGCAGAATAGTATTCCCCTTTCGGGTTTAGGACTTCTGCATCCAAGAATCCCGCCAATTCCTCCTGAATTGCTCGTACGCGATCCTTTGGCAGAAGACCGTCCCAGACGCTCGATCTGATTTAAAAAGGAGTCACTATATGAATGAAACTAAACACAATTTGTTTGAAAATAAAACTATAGAAATTGTTTACATACGTGGAGTTGCTCTAAATTTCAGCCCTTCTCATCGCATCGCCCTGCCGGATGAACTCGCAAACATAGTATCCACAGAGATTGTTACCGTCCTGTCGTGCACTTCACAAGAACATAGTTCAATCAAAATAATAATCAAGCATGATAATAATCGTATCAAAACTAGAATCAAAGAGATGCGCTGGATATAGCTAGTGGTGCTTACATCTAGTGGTTGAAATGTAAGCTCCTCTTTCCAAACACCCCTAGCCTTCTTGGTGAACTGCTTCCAAGCGCTGCCCGTGAAGAAAACGAATAAAAGAAGTTATTAAGTACTTGATATCATAAAATTCACGAACGTTGCCGATATAGTGTAGTAATGATTAGAATTACCGTTGGAGAAGTATCTGCATGTCCTTCCACGCCTCAAGGGGTTTATGTTTCGAGTCCATGACTAGTACACGCCTTTGTCAAGTTGAATGATTAACGTAATATAGTGGAAGCTGCTAATGCATAACTAATCAATTATATACTTAACATCGAGTAAGCGAAATAGAAAGTGTATACAAGATAATAACACTCACTCGAAGTTGTAAGGAAAAAGTATTTCCTTTGGTTTCTTGAAACCTTAACGCTGTACTATATTATCCTCCGTATCCTGGGGCTTATTTGAGATTAGCTTCATGAACCCAATATGGGTCAATGAAGCCAATATCATAGATTTGTCCTCTCACGCATTCGAGAATCTTTATTCTGCATATTACAAGATGATTATATACATGCAATAAACAAAGTGAGATAGCTGGAGACTAAATTACAGAATTAGTACTTACGCATACAATAGGCACCGATGAGCGATTTGTCCAAGGCGTCTTGATTGAATAATTGAAATAGCTCAACAAATTCAATGGATATCATGTCATCACTTTCTTTCCCATGATGCTTTTTGTAACCCTCAAGACTATCCGCTAGCCCCGGCACTTGTGTGCATGTACCGATTATGCAATCTTCGCATTTTTGTTGAAAGATTATTTACCTCCTCGGGTTTGACGAGAGGTTTGTCGATCTGGTATTTGTATGCTACTTCACTCACGGGAAGAACTCTAATCGATAAGTCTTGGCAATACTCATACCTTGAGCAGCGGCAATTTTCTCCAGACAGTAACTACTGATCATACGCTCTTCGCCCCATATTTGCTCGACCCCACATTGGTTTGAGAAATCACCTTGAGAGGCGCGAAGTCTGTTTTGCTTGTTCTCCGAGCCGGGCAACAGATTTCCTTGCATCGATCTTGCTCTTGAGGCTTTTTGTGCATGTGACTTGAGAATAGAACGCTCATAGTCGATGCGACTTTGGCTCGGGTTGATGAAGAGTCTTTAGCATTTTCAACACTTTGGCTTTTTCTTCTTTGGTCTTTGGGGAACTCGCTCTTTCGGCCGCCTTAGCTTAAACGCTGTCGTTTCGCATCAACGAACGCGGTCTCCTCTTCAAGATACCATAAGCTCTCTTGGGAGGAACCGCTGGTACTTTTGGAAGAGGCTCTTGTTTACGTTTCGATCGCTTACGGCCTTGCGATGGCAATGCGCTTCGCTTTATCCCGAGGCGATGGCTCCCGCGGCGATGGCTGCACCGGAGACGGTGAGGCGACGGGAGGTGGCGACGAAGACGGCTGCCAAGGCGGCGACCTCGGCGGAGACGGGTGAGACGGCGGCGAAGATGGCCTTGGCGTGTGATTTGAGCACGATACAATCCTTCGCCATAGAATGGTGACGTTTTTGCGTCACCCAGCACGATAACATCCCCTTCACCGGCAGGTAGTGAAGATCCAAAACCTCAAAGGTGGGCATGATTTCATCCACGCCGACAACAGAGTAACCCTCGGAACCGGACGATCGTGGTAAGTTGGTGTGGGTCCAATTGGTAAGGCATAGCCGACCGCCACCTTCATTGATATGTTCACAACTTTGACATGTAGATCGCGGTGTGTCATCTACGTGATATCATCCACTGGGTAGCCAACAGAGCCATCGTCGGTGCATCATCGGCATCGCCATTGTCATCACCGGGACCTCGGTGGAAGCCACCTGCTTTTTCGATTATTCGATAGGCCGATAGCATCGAATGCAAGGTGTCTTTCGAGATGGGCGCCGTAGTACTTTGCTCTTTAAGTGAGTTAATTTCATCTTGTTGTTGCTTTAATCGTTCTTCAATTAAACGCATTCGCTCTTTCGACTTTTCGCTTCAACCGCATACATCCTTACTCCTCGACGGCTTCTATCGGGATATTTCTTCCTCTCTTGAAACCAGTCCTCCATGATTGGGAGCCTATTGTGCCTCGTGTTCGTCCATCATGTTCCTTATTTCCAAGGCGAGTGTGAGCTCATCATTCTCTCTATCGGGAATGAAGTCCCCATCTTTAACACCTTCTTACCGCTTTTCTCATCCTCTCGATTGGCAAGGGTCTTCTTTATGTCGTATGGTATATATACACCTCCTTCCGAGTCCAACGTGCCCCATGCCCGTAAAACCAATTCCTTGCACGTTCTACCCAATCACCGTCTGCCTCGGGTGATATTTTTATCACGCAGCCTCGCTCAAGTTTCTCCCACTTAGGAATGCCAGCCCAGAGCCACCTTGCCCCATAGTATGGTGATACTTCTTGTTAGCAAGATTCAGCTTATTCTTTGCAGACATTTCCTTAGCTTTATTCGATGTCTTGTATTCCACAAACTCAGCCCAGAATGGTTTTATCTTCTGAAACTGAGTCTTCTTGAAATCCGGAGTCTTCTCTTTCACGACATAGTCAAGGTGCAATCTTTTCTTCCAGTTGGTGAAACACTGGGCCATCTTCTTCAAAGCCCACTCCCTGACCTTAGCCTCCATGGCTCTCCCATGTTGTAAGGCGTCCTCAACTGGATCCTCCGCATTTGGATCTAGCTCTATCTTCGGTAGTTTGAAATTAACCATGAGCCTCTTCCACAGTAAATCTTTGGCGTGGTTAGGGACAAATAAACATGTTCCCTCTTCATCCGCATTAGCAGGCCTATTCCAATTTCTAATGGTGATTGGGATTAAGTCCCTAACGATTACTCGCATTGTGCCACAAATTTGGTTGCGACAACTTCGAGCGGTCGGTTGCCTACAAATGACATCTTGATCCTGAACCTCTCATGGTCTTCCAACTTTTTGGTTGGGCCTCGTCGCTCATTTCAGTAGATTCCTTCGATCCGGAGGGCTAAAAGAAGAAAGATCGTTACTATTTCTATATAGATAGCAGATGATTAATTAATGAATTGATTTATATTACATGCACCTCATGGGCCGAGCGTCTTCTCGGTTACACAAGGCATCGCCTTCTCCCTCATGAAGGCAACACCTTCAACCTCAAACAAGTTGTCTACTCGGTAAAGAGGATCACCCTCACCGAGTTGTTCGTAAACGTTGATACGTCTAAATTATCTTCCCCACGGATCACACCTTGGATCAACTCTTCCTTTTCTTCGTCTCGACGTGTGGATCCATATTTTACGCATAGGTGGAAAAGCGAATAAGTCAAAGCGGCTAAAGGAGAAAGTTAAGGAGAAACCCGATATATACATACACAATAATAAAAATGAAGAGAAACCTAAACCTAGCTACAAAAAGGAAACCGTGTAGTAGATAGGTAACTCTAGCTAAAATCACGTTATCAATATTCCGAGTTCCGAGGGTGTAACCTAGTTCGAGAAACCTCCGATGCATATGAGAGGAACACATGCACCTAAGGGTATTAATGATTCCTTATCTAACCACGGTTGGATCGGCATGAATCGGGTCTGTGGCTACCCATTGGTGACCATTGGGGCCGAAGACCAATAATACCAAACTAATTAATAAACCTAATAATACCTAACTAATAATAAACCTAATAATCGAAACACCGAAAAGAAAGGGAAACAATCAACACATGGCATCGATGCAATGCTCAAGCAAGTACGATGATATGACAAGTTAATTTGCATTGGAATGTAACCCTAAGACATGCTCGACGATTTAATCGGGGTTCCGACGGGTGAAAACCCTAACTCGGGAAACTCCTAACATATGAGAGGGTGCATTTGTTCTTCTAATTATACTTGTCATTTAAATTGTTGAACAAAGCATGATTATAGGATAAATAGATAGGTTTCATTTTTCGAACAATTTGATATATTATTTGTATTTTTCGACTTATAAATAAAAAGATATTGAATTTACAAGTTTATATCAATTTCGAATTATTAAATCATTTAAAATAAATCATCTACTAAATCATCTACATCATCTACATCATCTACATCATCTAAATACACCTATATCATCTAACAACTAAATCATCTAACAAATAAATCATCTAACAACTAATACAACTAAAATAATCATCACCTAAATCAACTAAAAAACTAAAAAGGAGCACGCCGAACGCAGCGTCTTGCTGGCGGCAGTGACGGATGGCGCGGTGTGGCGCGGCTGACGAAGAGGCGGCCATTTGCAGCGAAGAGGCCAGTACGTGGAGGAGGCGCCTGTCGGGTATGGAGGCGGAGGCGGCGCAGTACGGAGCGGAGGCGTGGCGATGGGCGGAGATGAAGGTGGAGGCGGTGCGACGGGCGACACCGGCGCAAGGATGGGGCAGCCTGCCGTCCGGGATCGGCGGCGTCTCTATGCTGCGTCGGGTTGCGAGAATGGAGAAGGGAAGAAGAAGAAGCGTCGTGATTATAAAGGAAGGACCTTTAGTCGGTTGGTGGCTCCAACGGACTAGAAAGATACGTCGATTGGAGCCACCAACCGGACGTATCTCACTTTTTTTCAATTTTCAAGAATCGGAGGCGCGAAGGATTTAGTCGGTTGGTGGCTCCAACCGACATATTCCCTGCTTTCAAAAATTTCAGTTTTCTCTGTTCCCGCCTTATTTTTTATTTTGGGGTTTAAATTTGTATTGTTTTTTAAATGATAATTAATTTGGAATTTAGAAAAACTTTAAACATAAAAAGTGTTTGGATTTTAATAAATAATTCAAAACCATTTTCTGTTTTAAAAAATAATTAATGTAACCATTTAAAATATGAACCATTTACAATTAAAAATGAATTAACTTTTATTTTTTTAATATCAATTTGGAATTTAGAAAAACTTTAAACATAAAAAGTGTTTGGATTTGAATAAATAATTCAAAACCATTTTTTGTTTTAAAAAATAATTAATGTAACCATTTAAAATATGAACCATCTACAATTAAAAATGAATTAACTTTTATTTTTTTAATATCAATTTGGAATTTAGAAAAACTTTAAACATAAAAAGTGTTTGGATTTGAATAAATAATTCAAAACCATTTTCTGTTTTAAAAAATAATTAATGTAACCATTTAAAATATGAACCATTTACAATTAAAAATGAATTAACTTTTATTTTTTAATATCAATTTGGAATTTAGAAAACTTTAAACATAAAAAGTGTTTGGATTTGAATAAATAATTCAAAACCATTTTCTGTTTTAAAAATAATTAATGTAACCATTTAAAATATGAACCATTTACAATTAAAAATGAATTAACTTTTATTTTTAATATCAATTTGGAATTTAGAAAAACTTTAAACATAAAAGTGTTTGGATTTGAATAAATAATTCAAAACCATTTTCTGCTTTAAAAACAATTAATGTAACCATTTAAAATATGAACCATTTACAATTAAAAATGAATTAACTTTTATTTTTTAATATCAATTTGGAATTTAGAAAACTTTAAACATAAAAAGTGTTTGGATTTGAATAAATAATCCAAAACCATTTTCTATTTCTAGAAAATAATTAATGTAACCTTTTAAAATGAATTAACTTATATTTTTTAATATTAATTTGGAATTTAGAAAAACTTTAAACATAAGAATTGTATGGATTTGAATAAATAATCCAAAACCATTTTCTATTTCTAAAAAATAATTAATGTAACCTTTTAAAGTTAATTAACTTATATTTTTGAATATTAAGTTGGAATTTAGAACTTGCATTGGATCTCTCAAGAAACCACATATTGCGAGTCTAAAATGATTTTTCAAAAATCACAGGCGATAGATCATGTACACCGAGTACAAAACGGACCCACTTCCCCGATTCTAGACATTTGTCCTTTTTACGTGATGGACGTAAAAGGTTTGAGATGTACCGGTTGGGATATAGTCCATGTAAGGTGGTCTAGTATTTTAGGAAAATAGGACGGTAGCATTCAAACGGCATTTTGGTGGTTACTTCACAAAGCGACCCGTTTTTGCGCTCGGAAAATGGAAAAGGGCTTTTCCGTGCGACAAAAGGAAAACTTCCTCTGCAACATTGTTCTCCATACCAATGTCCACACACATGCATAATATGGGCACAACATCACAAACTATGCCGTGATTCAAGACATAACATCGGTCATTTGGACCAAAGCCATGAAACCTCGAACATGATAGGTAATTTTATGAAGGTTTTTCAAACATGATCATTGTTCAAGACACATTTAGTCCGGATGTAGTCACAAACCGACTAAAAATACTTTCCGCCATTTCCCACCTCTTCCCGCCAAGTTTTCCCGCCTTTCCTTTCTACTAGAGCTTTTAGTCCCGGATGTAGTCACTAACCGGACTAAAGATATTTCGCCATTTCCCAAAGCTTCACGCCAAGTTTTCCCGCCCTTTCCTCTATATTTAGGGTGATCGTGTCATGGCTATCCACACATCCACACCTTCCTCTCTTAGAACAATGGACAACGCCATCGGGCCATTCGACCCTCGAGGAGACCGAGGCGTGCGCCCAACTACCCTTGTCCATCGGTACCGGCCACTTGCCGGATGCCGAGCGCCGAGGGGTTCTGTCCTCCTGCCCTCAAGGTTCCGCACGCCAGCGCCATCACAAACCACTTCTACCACGAGCTCACGCCGAGCATGATGGATCCCTGGGATCCCGACAACTATGACACCTGAATGCCTTCTTCGCTAATAGGCGGAAAGGGAGCTCGCCAGTACGAGGGTGATGGCCCGCCACCGTGAACAACAACGAAGTCGGCCGTCGTCTGTGGTGGGAGAACCGCACTATCATCGGGTGATGCGCTACATCGCCGGGAGACCATCCTCGCCACGGTGCCCACGAGTCCACCCGCCACAGCCCCACTCTCCCGGTGAAGCGATCGTCTTCCAGAGACCCTCTCCCACCCGCCGTGAATCCAAGGCTGGAATGGCCTCGTATATGCCATGGATGGGCCGAGGATCCCGGAGTGGTGACGGCGACGATGATGATGACGACGATGAAGACCAAGCTGCGTGCTATAGGACTAGGCATGATTATGACTAAAGGGGCTTTAGGCCCGAGTGTTAGCTAGTCCCGATTTGTCCCGGTTTTAATATTAATAAATGTCTTAAGTGTTACCTAATAAATAGAGGGAAATGCCTATATAAAGAGAGGGTTCATATTTAGTCCCGATTTGTACCGTTGGGATATAGTCCATGTAAGGTGGTCTAGTATTTTAGGAAAATAGGACGGTAGCATTCAAACAGCATTTTGGTGGTTACTTCATAAACGACCCGCTTTTTGCGGGAAAATGGAAAAGGGATTTTCCGTATGACAAAAGGAAAACTTCCTCCGCAACATTGTTCTACATACCAATGTCCACACACACATGATCATTGTTCAAGACATTTAGTCCCGATGTAGTCACAAACCGGGACTAAAGGGATTGACAGAGGGCTGACAACACTAATAATAGGGGTGAGTGTCGACATTATGTCGTGCGGTTGTACCTTGTCCCGGATGGTGTCACCAACCGGACTAAAGATGAATTTAGTCCCGGTTGGAGACACCAACCGACTAAAGATGAGTCAAGACTAATAATA
Source organism: Avena longiglumis (assembly GCA_030063025.1). NCBI lineage: Eukaryota > Viridiplantae > Streptophyta > Magnoliopsida > Poales > Poaceae > Avena > Avena longiglumis. The sequence goes on along the minus strand of CP125976.1, from coordinate 68,830,094 downwards.
GGTGAGTGTCGACATTATGTCGTGAGTGTCGACATTATGCCGAGCTGCTTGTACTATAAATATGCATCCTTGTGAGTCCAGTCCTCCAGCCAGCTCCAAGATGGTTTTAGAGAGCAGGACACCACTACGGGCCCCGATGTGGAGATGCCGACGAGCCCAGCCTCCCGGCATCTCCGAGAAATCGTCATAGAGGCACTCCTAATATGTGAAATTAGTTAGCTCCGAGGCGTATTGATCTAGTTAGTAAAGTTACAAGCTGCAAGATGGTTTTCGAGAGCGTGGACACCATCATGCCAGCCTGTGGAGATGCCGACGAGCCCGGTCCTCCGCATCTCCGAGAAATCGTCATAGAGGCACTCCTAATATGTGAAATTAGTTAGCTCCGAGGCGATTGATCTAGTTAGTGAAGTTACAAGCTGCAAGATGGTTTTCGAGAGCAGGACACCATCAAGCGCCGGTTCGGGAGATGCCGACGAGCCCGCCTCCCATCTCCGAGAAATCTGGTCATAGAGGCACTCCCTAATATGTGAAATTAGTTAGCTCGAGGCGTATTGATCTAGTTAGTGAAGTTACAAGCTGCAAGATGGTTTTCGAGAGCAGGACACCATCATGCCAGTTGTGGAGATGCCGACGAGCCTGGGCCCTCCCAAGATCTCCGAGAAATCGTCATAGAGGCACTCCCGTCCAGCCACAAAATGGGACTAACACTCAAGACATTTATTAATATTAAAAACTGAGACTACAAAACCGGGACTAAAGGCCACAAACCGCGAAAGATATCCTTCGGTCAAGCCACAAACCGCGAAAGACATGAACTAGAGTTACATAATATGAGCATGAACTTCTTGGCATATGTCATTCCTTATGACCGCTTGAGACGTAACCATGGATCATCTTCTTTACTTAACGGAATGCTTGGGTCAGTTTTCACTGTGAAGGGCGGAATTTCATCAAACTTATTATAATCTTCTGACATGTCTGTCTTGTCCTCGATTCCCATGATGTTTATTTTCCCTGAAAGAACTATGTGACGCTTTGGCTCATCATATGATGTATTCGTTTGCATATTTTTTTCTTTTTTCGGTCTGGAGGACATGTCCTTCACATAGAAAACCCGAGACACATCATTGTCTAGGACGAATGGTTCATCTCTATAACCAAGATTGTTGAGATCCACTGTTGTCATTCCGTATAACCGGTCTATCTTTACCCCTTCCCCATTCAGGTTGACCCATTTGCAGCGAAACAAAGGGACCTTAAAAGAGACTCCATAGTCTAGTTCCCATATCTCCTCTATGTAACCATAATATGTGTCCTTTTGTCCATTCTCGTCTATTGCATCAAAGCGGACACCACTATTTTGGTTGGTGCTCTTTTTATCTTGGGCGATCGTGTAGAATGTATTCCCATTTATTTCGCACTTTGGAAATTCAATACAGAGAAGATGGTGACGCGCCAACAAGTATAGCTGATCTCCAACAAGGTGTCATTCAAGAGATGTGTCCGCATCCAACCACCGACAGACTTCATGTGTTCATCTGTAATCCATGATTCAGGCTTCCCCGGGTTTTTGGAGCGTACAATATTCTTGTGTTCCTCCATATACGGAGCTGCCAAGGTGGAATTATGTAGAACTGTGTAGTGTGCTTTAGTGAAAGAATCCCCGTCCCTACATATCATTGCTTTCTTTCCCAGCGTGCCTTTCCACTTAGTCTTCCCTCATGCCGCGAGTCAGAAACACCAATCGGCTTAAGGTCAGGAATAAAGTCAACACAAAACTCAATGACCTCCTCTGTTCCATATCCCTTGGAGATGCTTCCTTCTGGTCTAGCACGGTTATGAACATATTTTTTAAGACTCCCATGAACCTCTCAAAGGGGAACATATTGTGCAGAAATACCGGACCGAGAATGGCAATCTCTTCCACTAGATGAACCAGGAGATGCGTCATAATATTGAAGAAGGATGGTGGGAACACCAATTCAAAACTAACAAGACATTGTACCACATCCTTCTGTAACCTTGGCAAAATATCTGGGTTGATTACCTTCTGAGATATTGCATTGAGGAATGCACACTTCACAATGGGTACTTAACATTTTACGGTAGAAGCCCCTCAATGCAATCGGAAGCAATCACGTCATAATCACGTGATCATGAGACTTCAGGTTTTGGAACTTTTTCTCCGCCATATTTATTATCCCTTTATATTAGATGAGAAGCCCGACGGCACCTTGATACCGTAAAGGACTTCAAAAAGATTTCCTTCTGCTTTGGTAAGAGCATAGTCGGCACGACTTAAGTGACGCCTTTATCCGCCTTGTTATCTCAGTATGCATGTTCTTTGGGTCTTTCATAATTTGTTGGTCCTCCTGCTTTGTGTGTATCTTTTGTCTTCCCATACACGCCTAGGAATCCTAGCAGGTTCACACAGAGATTCTTCGTCACGTGCATCACGTCGATTGAAGAGCGGACACGCAGGACTTTCCAATATGGCAGCTCCAAAATATAGATTTCTTCTTCCACATGGGTGCGTGTCCCTGAGCGACGTCGTTCGAACTGATTGACCGCCGACCCTTTCCAAAGATTACTTCTATGTCCTTGACCATACCAAATACATCATCACCAGGGAGTTCAGCTTCTTCCTGATCTGCCTCACCTTTGAAATGCTTGCCTTTCTTTCTTACGGATGATTGGTCGGAAGAAATCGCCGATTCGCTAGGTACACAACCTTCTTGCATTTATGCAAATATGTACCTTCGGTCTTATCTAAACAGTGGGTGCATGCCTTATATCCTTTGTTTGTCCGTCTGAAGGTTACTAAGAGCAGCCAATCATTGATGGTTACGAATAACAACCCTCGTAGATTAAATGGCTCGTTTGTTCTCATCCCACGCACGCACACCTGGTTTGCCCCACAACCGTAAGAGTTCTTCAACTAATGGCCTAAGGTACACATCAATGTCGCGTTCGTTGCTTCGGGCCTTGGATGAGCACCGCATCATAATGAACTTACGCTTCATGCACAACCAAGGAGGCAGGTTGTAGATACATAGAGTCACGGGCCGTGGCCGTGTGATCGCAGCTCTGCTCCCCAAAAGGATTCATGCCATCCGTATTTAGACCAAACCATAAGTTCCTTGCCACCGCAAAGTCCGGGAAGTCTCTCGATTTTTCTCCACTGTGACCCATCGCCAGGTGTCTCAACTCCCGTCTTTCTTACGGTCTTCTTTGTGCCATCGCAACAACCCGGCATGCTCTTTGTTTCTGAACATGCGTTTCAACCTTGGTATTATAGGAGCATACCACATAACCTTAGCAGAACCCTCTTCCGAGGGGCTCTCCTCAACATCACCGTGGTCATCTCGTCGATCTTATACGAACGCGTTGCATACCGGCATTTATCTAAATTCTCATACTCCTCATGTAGAGGATGCAACATTAATGCATGCATGTATCTTTTGCACATCTAATCCCGGAGGATGAGAGTCTTCTTTGCTTCAGAGGTACTATCGGAAGTTCGTTATGTTTTGGAAACTTCGCTTCATTATTTTCAGCATCTTTTCAAATGAGGAGTCGTTAGACCACACTCTGCCTTCCATCGCAACAATTCCAAAGGTCGCATCGAGCTTTGTGCTGCCATCTTCACAATTTGGGTACAACAATTTCTTGTGATCTTCTAACATGCCCTCTAACTTCAACTTCTCATTTCTGTTTCACGCCTCGCTTTGCATCAGAAATGACCCTACCAAGTTCATCACCGCTCATCCGATGCCCGTTCTTCACATTTTTCCTCTCCATTGTCTTCCATAGCGAGATCACCGTATTCAGGAAACATATGATGATAGTTGTTATCATCATCTTCTTCTTCACCATCTTCCATCATAACCCTCTTTCCCCGTGCTTGGTCCAGCAATTATAGTTGGGCATGAAACCTTTCATAATCGGTGGCGCGAATGATTTTCGAGGAAGAGTACTCCTTGTTGTTCCGATATTGAACACATGGACAACGATAAATCCATTCTCTTTGTTTGCCGTAGCCACATCGATAAATTTATCCACGCCTTTGATATACCCGGCTACCGCGGTCACCGTACATCCATTCCCGACCGCTCATCTGCATCATATAAGTAAGTTTATCAAAAACAGGACATCGTAAATAGTGAAATAACCAATTCACACCGACACATGAATTGTATCAATGACCTAGAAAAGATAGGATTGCTAACCTCGATCGAGGGAAATAAAGAGGAGAAAGCTCAAGTGCGTCTCGGACACCTTCTATATTTTTGTTCTATGAGAAATTCAACTGGATTTTTCACTCAAACATTTGAACAAACACCTTCAATGCATGCATGAGAAAAAACTAGCACACCCTCACACCTTACACCATTCAAAAACAGTGGAGGGGGTCAGCATTTATAGAGGGCAGGCCTTTAGTCGGTTGAGCCAGAACCCACTAAAGGTGCGTACACGCCACGTGTTGTGGCCAAACCTTTAGTCCCGTTGGTGGCTCCAACCGGACGCATGCCCTCACCAACCGGGACCCATGCCCTGGCCCGTGCTCGCCCAACCCGGACGTGCTTAAGTTAGTCCGTTGGTGGCGCAACCGGGACTAGTGCTCTGAGGGGGCGTGGACGGATGGCCTGTTTTCTACTAGTGCAAGTGCTACACACGGAAAAATAAATAAAGGGGAAAAATGCCAACGGTCTGAAATAGAGGAAGAGAGATATATAGTTTTTCACTGGTCGTAGTCACCTCCTGCCGTTGCCATGTCGAGGCCGGATCCGCCATCACCTGAATAAAAAGTTGTCTCCCATGCACGGCGGCCCTCATTTCACCAGGCAGGGCCGGTGACAGCTTACGCTGGATGATGGCCATCGGCAACCAACATCTCCATCCAATTTAATATGTTTGATATCTGCGGTCACGGGGAAAAGACACGCGGTGACCTAGCTAGCGGAACACAGTACTGTACGATCTACCCGTCGATCATCAGTGGATTTTGTAGGGGCCGGCCCGCACCACTCGATCGACGTCGAGTTAAGCTACCAGTGCTCATGCACAGGGAAATAGTTGTCTCCTTTCTGACGCCATCAATTTTTGACGTTGATACCATCCCTCCAAGTCAAAACTCCCACGCTGCATGCATCGCACGTCCTATCGGAATGAACTGATTGCCAGTTAACGTCTAAAGTTGGAGCCTAAGTGGATCGTACATTCAAATATGAAAACCGAGTTCTTGTTATCTACTCAGTAGGATCCTTTTGTTAGGGCCTCTCCACCGGACCGACTCATCCGGTCGATTGCAACGGTCTGTTTGCTCTCTATTTGGGTCGGATTAATATTGGAAGGGTGTCCGGTCGACCGTGCCCAGCGGCGACCTACGCGCTTGGCCAGCCCTGGCCAGCGATGACTAAAAATTTCATATGTTTGCAATTTATATCACAAAATTAATTTTTGGAAAGCAGATAAATTAGATTAGGTAATTATATTGAAATATAGTCTAGACTCACATGGTTCAATAGAAAACAACTAAATCGTCGTTCAAATTACACAAAACAAGTAAAGGATTAAACATTGAGATTTCCCGCATGAGTCAATGTAACGCAAATTTTCATGCACTCATGAAATCTTCCCAAGATGCTTGAACGTTGGAAACGTATCTATAATTTTTGATGCTTCATGCTTGTTTAGTATCTACTTTGCTTTATTTGTTTACATTTTGAGATGTTTTTTACATGTTTTCTGATACTAACCTATTAACAAGTTGCAACAGTGTCAGATGCCTGTTTTCTGCTGTTTTTGGTTTCAGAAACGTTAGTAAAGAAATATTCTCAAAATTGGACGGGACGAAGTCAATAACTTTCCGTGGGGAAAAAAAAGTCCAGATGAGAGCCCGAGGGGCCAGAACCCCCCCCCCCCCCCGGCGCGGGTGGACCCTAGGTCGTGCCTGGCTAGGGTTTGGCCGCCCTGGCGGCCGCCTCGGTCCCCCCTCCCGCCTATAAGAAGCCCCCGATGCAGAAACTCTCCGTACCCAATCAGAAATCTACGAAACCGTCTGTAACCGCCGCCACCATCGTCCCTAGATTGGTGGGGATCTGAAGCTCTTCCCGGCACCTGCCAGAGGGGAGATCATCCCGGAGGCCTTTTCTCCGGTATGATTCGTGAGTAGTTCCGCCTTGGACTATGGGTCCATGTAGTAGCTAAATGGTTTTATCTCCTCCTTTGTGCTTTCATGTATAGATCTTGTGAGCTCCATTCATGATCAAGATCTAATCTATTTGTAATCATGCATGTTATATTTACGGGGATCCGATGAATATTGAGATTATTATGTTGGTTTTCTTAATGGTTTCATCTTTATGATTCTATCATGTATGTGTTGTTTATGATCTTGCATGCTCTCCGTTGGTAGTGGTTACCTTGGCCAAGTAGTTGCTAGTGACTCCAAGAGGGAGTATTTATGCTTGATAGTGGGTTCATGCCTCTAGTTTCCAAGGGAAGTGACAAAAATCTCTTCGGTTGTAGATGTGTTGTTGTTACTAGGGAGAAAACAATGGTCTCTTCTTCATGGAACATGTGGACTGTTTACCACACTTTGCTTAAACCAGTTGTCTGTTGCTTGCAACTTAATACTAGAGGGGGTTCGGATGATAACATGAAGGTGGACTTCTAGTCATAGATGCCGTTGGATTACGGTCTATGTATATTGTTGTATTGCCAAATCTACCTCATAGGATCTTTTTGGCTAGTAATTGCATTGTTATGCCTTGCTCAGTTTCTGTCAATTGTCCCGCTGTAATTTTTTTACCCTTCATGCCATGTTGTTTATCTAAGGAGAGCACCTCTAGTGAACTATGGGCCCCGGTCCAATCTTTACCATTGATACATCTTCCACTGTTACTTGTTTATTTGCCGCAAACCATTACCTTCCACACCATATGTTTAATCCTTTGTTACAGCAAACCGGTGAGCTTGACAACCTCACTGATTCGTTGGGGGCAAAGTCTTGAGTTTGTGTTGTGCAGGTCTCCACGTTTCTCCCAACACCTATGTGACGTTTCCTTCTGGTTCGATAACCTTGGTTTCTACTGAGGGAAATCTTGCCGTTGTGCTCTTCATACCTTACTCTTGGGGTTACCAACGAAGTACTCCACGTCAACACCGTCGAGCACCATCAATGCTAGACCTAGCTCTGGCTCAACCAACTGACCCTGAAAGTCCTAGCCTTGGTCCAAGATGTCGTCATCACGCTCGTCCTCGACGATCATGTTGTGCATGATGATACAAGCATTCATCACATCCCACATCCTCTCTGTGCTCCAGGTTCTAGTAGGGTACCGAACAATAGCCCACCTTGACTGAAACACACCAAATACTCTCTCAACATCCTTTCTAACAGCCTCTTGCTCTTTGCAAACCTCTTGCATTTCTCATCTGCAGGGTTGCGGATTGTCTTTACAGAGGTGGCCCAGGTGGGGTAGGTACGTCAGCTAGATAGTAACCCATATCATATGGATTGCCATTAATCTGATAAGAAACTTGTGGGGCATTGCCTTCTGCCAGCCTAGCAAACACCGGATACCGCTGCAGCACATTGATGTCATTGTTTGATCCATCCATGCCAAAAAAGGAGTGCCAAATCCAGTGATCTTGTGATGCAAAAACCTCTAATATGACGGTGCACCCCTATGCATGTCCTTTGAACTACCCTTGCCAACCAAAGGGACAATTCATCCACTACCAATGCATGCAGTCGATGCTGCCAAGCATACCAGGAAACCCCCTTCTCTCATTGATGGATAAAAGACGGGTAGTGTCTTCGGTGTTTGGTTCTCTTAGGTAAACTTTGCCAAACACCACAATAACAGCGCTGCAAAACCGGTACATAGACTCATGGCATGTGGACTCACTCATGCACATGTAGTCGTCGAGGAGGTCACTGGAAACTCCGTATACTAGCCGCCGAATGGCAGCAAAACATTTTTGGTAAGAGGAGAAGCCAATCTTACCGGTGCAATCGTACTTGGTCTCGAAGTATTTATCGTACTCCGTCACCCCATTGAGAATTTGCAAGAATATTTCCCCCGACATCCGATAGCAGCGACAAAATGCCTTCTCTTTAAAGACTAGATTAGTTGGATGGAAGTAGTCCTTGTAAAGGCATATGTGGCCTTCTTCTCAACCGTGCACTTGGTTGTCTTAGCACCGCTTGGACGAGCCACCTCTGCGCGGTGACATGAGGTAATGGTCGTGCACTATCTGTCCAGCTGCCAGTAGAATCTCGGTCTCACCGTCGGACTCATCCTCAGACGATGACTCCACGAAATTCTTGTAGAAGAACTCCATTGCCCTTCTTCGGCTGCTACCCATCTACAAAGTATGCGGCTGTCAATGGTGATGCCAACTACCGCAGTGGGCTGGATACCTAGAAAGGACCGGCGAACGTACCTCAGGGAAATGAACGAGCAGGTTGTGCGCCACGCAGGGTATTGCGCGTCCAGTCTAGTCTACAGGCGGAGGCCGAGGGCGGCAGCATTGCCTGCGGCGCATCGAGACAACTCCGGCAACGCGCGTGGCCTGGGTGGCGCTCGATATCGCGGGGGCGTCAGCGGCAAAGATATGCCTGCTGGAGGCAGGGGCGGATATCCTAGTAGGGCAAGGTAAGGCAGTCGCCCTCCCTTGATTTTTGGATAAAACCTTTAGATGCGCATGTTTTTTTTTTTGAACAGTTTGAGTGGTTATACGCTGAAAACGAATTTCGTATGAGAATGTTATGCTTGTTTTAGTAAACACTGCAAAAAATTGATTCTGAAGAGAACTAATGACTAGGTGTAGTCTAGTTTTAAACCAAATCTTTCTCTCTGCAATTGCCAATTCCCAATCTAATAAAATCAACTCTAAACAATGTCCTAGATGAGGTATCTAAGAAGGTCATGAGAGTATTTTGGCCGCCTTATGGCATGTGGCCAAAACCAACTCTTATTATGTGACGGTTTATGTTTTATGTTTGTATTTTGACTTACTATTAGTAAAAAATTATAATTGCAAGCTTACTCAATTAGAGAAATGATGGTTTAGTACCCTCCTAAAGATGTGAATTCGTGCAAAAAATAAGATCACAATCCTAACGTATGGATGAAGTGATAATAAAAAATTAGTGAAAAGCCATTAAAAATGAGAAGACACTACTAGGTTACTATTGATTATTTCGGCGTGTGACCACCTTCTATTTTTCAATAAAATCTATTACAACTAATTTTGACCATCGATTTGATGAGTTGTCGTTAGAGTTTCTTCAGAATTTTTTGCCTTGCCTGAAATGAACCAAAGGTTCAACGCGAATAAGATTTGTCGGCTTACAGAGATTTATCATGGGGATTTATTATTATGAGCATGATCTTATATAAGATAACCTTTAGATATTATTTATTCATATGCAAAGAATTAAAAACTTTAGAGATTATCTTAGTATTTGAATGGTACACCATGCTTCATATCGTTTATCGCATTTTTAAGTTGGTATTGCTTTTACTGGCAGAAACAACAATAGTTGAAAAGGCTTTCTCGATAATAAAGGTCATGAAGATTGAGTTGGTATTTAATTTTTTGGAGTTCGCCCAACCTTGGATTTTTTCCGTCCTCCGCCACTGGCTCGAGGCGTGGGATATGGAGTGCGAGGGTTTGGGGGAGGAGGGCGTATGTTCTGCCCCTCGTGAGAGGGCTCGGGCTACTTATTGGGACGACACCCACGCTGTTCGCACGTATCTGGGTCGACGCAATCGGGGCCAGAATAGATGCATGGCTGGGTCGAGCATGACGCATTTTTCCGGATGGGTTTGGCCGACCGGGCGCCGTGCACGCACCACGCGTCCACGCGGACGAGTTCAGACACGCTCGGACGGGATGGGTCATCCGGGTGGAGATGCCCTTAGATCTCTAGAAACATATGAAGGGAATATGCCCGAGAGGAAATAATAAAGCGGTATATTATCAGATTCTTATTTATGATAAATGTTTATTTTGCATGCTATAATTGTATTAATATGAAACGCATTAATACATGTGTGTTTAATAAACAAAAGGAAGTTTCTAGTTATGCCTCTTATAAACCAGCTCGTTGATTAAACAAGATGATCAAAGGTTTCGATCATGGACATTGAAATGTTATTAATAACGCAGGTCACAACATTGTTGGAATGATGATGAATATTCATCCAAAGTATAAGCATTACGCATCAAGGTCATTGTGTTTATATTACTATAACATCATAATGGCATCTAGTCCTTACACCATAAGATCATGTCAATCACTAACACCTAAGAGTATCTTGATAACATCAAATGTCACACCGTAAGTGGTGATTATAAAGATGGGTTCATTACGGCGGTGTTATGTTGAGGCTCATGGACCAAGAGGGAAATTGTCCATCCTGGATGGCGAGAGGATATACTGGCCCTCTCGGTGATATCACATTGTTTAGCTTGCAAGCAAGTGATTTGATCACTAGAATGTTATATCACGAACGAAAGGAGTACATGTAGGTAACCCAGATCAAACTAGGTATGGAGATACCGATGATCGAATATCGGACATGTAATATATCGAGACAAAGGGATTGAGTTACATGAGTATAAGGTCTGCTACGATCACAAATGTCATCGTTGAATATATGGGAATCAATACGGATCTCCAGGTCCCGCTGCTGATTATTGATCGAAGAGGGGTCTCGATCATGTCTACATTATTCGTGAACCGTAGGGTGACACACTTAAGGGATACCGACACCATTCAGAGCAAATGATATGCCAGAGAAAGAAAAGAAAGTGCATGAATTTATTTCACTAGACACCGGAATTGTTTCAAGGAAATTTTTAAACCGGTTCTGCATGTGAAATAGAATACTAGCAAGGGGTTTTATGTGAACGTTAATAATTAACAAAATTCTGAATAAATAAATAAAAGAGTTTTATTTAAATGAGAGCGTGCATTAAATTTGGTGGAAATTTAATGCTTGTGAGTGGATTTTGAGTGAGGCTTTTTAATGGGAGTGGAGGCTTTTCATTTTGAGGGAGCTCCATCCACATGAATGTGGAAGAGGTGGGCAGCCACCATGGTGGGCGCCATGCCCTTGGGGTGACCCTCCCTATAAAGTCCCCTCCTCCTCTCAAAGCACACCTCCTCAAGGATCTCTCCCTTTAGAATTTCCCCATGGTCTCGGATCAACGAGATACATGTTCTCGGTGGCTTTTTCTGAAGGATTTTTTGCTTCCGCACCTTCGGCTGGAGAGAGGGCGCGAGGTCGTCGGGCACCCGGACGTGCATATCACGATGCACCAATCGCTTGATGGACGTGATGGTGTTGGACGGCCGGACGTATGGACTTCATCACTTATCTTGAGATCGGCAAGCGCTCGACTACATCATCCATGAGTACAATTCGCTAACGCTATACTATCTTAGAGGGTATGTATTCTATGGATGTATATCCACCTTGCTTGTATCTAGTAGATAGATCTTGGTACATAGTTGTTCCCATCGTAGGAATTTTTTGTTTTCCATGTTGCGAACCCTACAAAGGGTATCGCAGCCGATCTATACAGATGCTTTGCACGGTAGTACACATATGATTATGTGGGCGATGATGATCATTTTATTACTTCTTAGTTGTACTTTGGATATTGGTGGCATAGTGGAATGAAGCGTCTGTATAAACTTTACATGTCCTCGCATATAAGACTTGTTCCATGCTTGACATACAACTAGTTTTGCATAAGTGGCTAGCGGTGTCCGCCTCCTACTATAGTCAATATATAATTTGCAACGAAATATATCCTCGCTGTGGTTCATGTTCGTAGGTAAGAACGGTTCTATTTTCGAAAGCCTAAGCCACGAAACTTACAATGGATAAATTAGAGGCGTTAGTTTAGATTGTTGCCGGCTAGTGTCATGGTATGGTGATGTTGTAAGTAGAAGTATAAGATGATACTCTTACAACACACATAACGGTAGGTTCCATAGACCTTGGACTTACACATGGAGGCATGATAGAGATCATAGCACGATGCACGTGGTGGAGATCAAGCGGAACAATATCATTTCACTTACAAACATGTGATGTTTGATTGCATCTTATGTTGCTTGTTTGGCGTTTTATTAGCATAATAAGATGATCCTCATTTAGATATCAAGATAAAATGTTTTCTTCCTAAAGTATGCATCGATAATGCTTCGCCGCTCAAGACATCGTGATGATCGGTGTACTTGAATCCCGCAGCATATATCGAGTGTAAGATACACACGCCAATACTAAGGTTCTTACTTGGCGAGCCTAGTATGTACGTATATGGCCTCGCAACAAGGACCAAAAGGTTACATGAGTCATATGTTTGATATGATGACCATATTGATGTCGCTTTTGAACCTACAATCGACTCACGGATGATCGGACTTGGTGTAGTGGATTTAGTTCATGTAATCACTAAAAGGCATGAGGGATGTCGCTTTTGAGTGGGAGTTCATTTCTAATTTGGATTATTAGAACTCAATTTATTATAAATTAAATCAGTGAATTTGCATAATTTGTTGTAGTCATTGGCATTCGTCACCACCTTATGCATAGTTGTAATTGAGATAATAGAACTATAGAATTCTGGATATATACTTTACTAACCGTATCGTATTGTGTTGAGTGTCAATATAAAGTTTAAAGTACTATTGCAAACTTTAGCAAACTTTGTTTATCTGTGAAATTTAATAATTATTATTAAATCGAGAGTAACAATTCCAGTTAGTATCTTAAGTATCATGTTTGCTTTCATGATTCTTGATTGTTTTAATATCAATTTTATCTAGAGAAAAGAATTGTTTTAGAAACCATCATGTGTGTATATAACGATATCTGAAACAATTTTTTTGGTTGCAATATGATAGAGTATAATATATGTTCTCATATTGGATGAGAATTTACAAAGGTTGGAGATGCTAGAAATCCTAATCATCCAAAAGGGTTTTGGAAAGTAATGTTATACTCACGATTCTCCTTTATAAGCTAGATTAGCTTGATCATGAAAGTTTTCATGATAAGGGTGAATAGAAGATGTATGTAAAGTGTTTACTACACTAAAAATATTACTAAAGAATGGATTTTGAAAGAATATCGATCATTTGATGATGGTGATCTACTTCAAAGTGCAAGTCCAAAGGTATTATTATTTGAATATACACGCTTTGGACTATGTGCCATGTATATGGCGCCACTGTTGATGTTGATAGATTCTTTTAAAAAGAAAGAGGAAATGATGAAAGAGAATCTATAAAATATATTTGGCAGAAAAGAAAAGATTGGAAATATCCAATTTAGGTATAGATGATATACATGTTATGGTTGTATTCTTTGCTTGTTAAATAATGTGGTTCTTAGGTATTCGATACCGAATTGGTTGGTATGAAATTACATACAGAACAACGCAATTCATGAACCACAATGGCATAAGTAACTAGCAAGAGAATATGTGATGATGTTTATCGAAAACAAACAAACCGTTGTTTGTATTTCTCGTTGACATCAAAGCTTGACTTCAAGATTTGTTTTAATAATTGTTATTTAAATCAGGTATTATGAGAACAAAGGATTTTCAAATAATTACCGTATTCCATATAAGATGGATGATTTACAAATCTAGTTGGAGAAATGACATCCATAAAAACTAATGCTAAAATGTCGCAAGACAAATAATTGAAAGATCACTTACGAAGTGACATCGCTGTTTAAATTATATTGGAAGGAAAACATGAAGAATCTCCATTTTCATGGATTTTTGGAGTCTTTGATTTGATCAAGTGACGCTTGTGAGACTTTCCTCGGGATAATTAAAACTTCGTTCAAAGGCCAAAGAAGAACGGACGTCTAAATATTGGAATTTGTACATATGGATGTATATAGTCCATTATGTATAGTCGTAAGCGACGGATTTCAACTTCATATGCTTTCTCCGGAAATTTGAGTGAATATTCACTTAATGAGAAAGAAGTATGAAATATTTGAAAACGTTCAAATACTTTCAAGATGAAGTGGAAAATCATTGTAACAAGAAAATAAATGGTTTATGATTTTATCATAAGAGATTTATTTGAGTTACAAGTGTAACAAGAAAAATAAATGAATTATGATTTATCATAAAGGGATTTATTTGAGTTGCAAGTTTAGCAAAACACCTAGATTTACATCTCCCGAAACACCATAGGAGTATGGAGTGTTTGAGATTTGTAATGAAACCTTGTTTGACATGGTTGGATCAAAGGTGTTATTTATAAACCGCCATTATATTTTAAAAGACTAAAGCTTTAGAGACTACCGCTTTACATCAAAAGCTCCATGTTGATCCGCTGAAATGACACCATGGAAGTTATGGTTTAGGTAAAACCCAAGTTGTCATTTCTTAAATTTTGGTATGCTACATAAGTAAGATGTTTACAACCAAAGTCGGATGAGCATGTTTTTGTAGGTTATTTCGAATAACCATTGGATATTCCTCCATAACACCGAGGACAAAAGGGTTTGTCGCTTGAAATGTGAAGTTTCTTGAAAAAAGGATTTTTTCGTAAATGTTAAGTGGGAGGACAATAGGACTTTGATAAGGTTAAAGAAATTTAGCTATATGTGCTGAGTTGCGCAGCGCCAGAAAATGTTCCGGAGGTAGCCAAAATGCTCATGGCTCACGTGCCTCAAAGATTGTGGTCACGAAGGTCTAAGTTCTTATTGAACCAAGTCGGTCGGATAAGCAATCAAATACTGAGATTTGAGAGTAAATCATTATTGTTTGACAATGATGAATCGACTACATGCAAATAAGTGATGATGAGCCCGACTCCATCAAATGGCTTGAAGCCATAAAATCAGATAGTTCCATACACGAGAAATCAAGTTTTGAACTTGGAAGACCCTCCGGAAAGGTGTAAAAACCTATCGGTCGTATTTTGATTTAGAAAGAAACAAACATGGATGTTTCACATCTATGAAATAGTCGACATATCGTAAAGTATTTTACAACAAATGTTTAAGGAGTTGACTATGACAAGATTTGATCTTTCATAACGATATTTATTCTAGACGGATTAAAGTAGCAACTAGTACATATAATTTGATATATGGTAGATAAATAAACAAAACAAAATTCTTCTAAAAGAATGGTTTCCTAGGACGTGTGCATGACACGATCCAAAGGGTTTTGTTAATTCAAAGGATGCTAAAAGAGCATGCAAACTTTAATGGTTGAAGTAAGCATCGCGGAGTTGGAATCTTCACCGTGATGAAAAGGGATTTTCATCAGGAGACGATGAAGATGCTTACATTTGCAAGAAATTAAGTGGGAGCGCTGAGACATATTTTTAATACATTATGTGGAGGACATCTTGTTGATTGGAAATGATGTATCTTTTATTAACAAAGGTTAAGAATTTCATTTCGATGAAAGACTTAGGCAAAACCCGAATATTTAGCATGAATTTCTATAGTGCATAGACTGTGACGCTAATATGGTTGTGCCAAACATACATATATGAGATATTGAAGGAGTTCAATATAGAAAAAATAAGAAACGGTACTTGTCACATGGAAAGGAATTGAATCAATATTCAAGTGTATCGACACTTGATAAGTGAAACAAGATTCAAGTGCTTTGACACTTGATGAGTGAAATCACAAGAATGTTTTGATCAATCATACCATGATATGTACACATCCAGATATGTCCTATGCTCTAAGTGTTATGAGCATATAATCATAAAATGATCATTGGACGATAGTGATGATATTCTTATGATCTTTTGGAAGAACTAAGAATATAGTTGTGTAGAGGTGACAAACAATTACAAATAGTTCATTGTAAAGCGTTACATTGATACTAGTTTTGTCACAAGATACAAATTAAGTTTATCTCAATTTAAACTATGGGATGCACAATGTTATAGAAAGTTGATTCCATGATGGATTTGGATGAATTCCAAACTTAAGACATTGTGACGAATACTACAACAAAAGGCTAAGTATATGACTGCTATAGTAGCAACAAAGGAGGGAATTTGTGTCAAATAGTTTGTTATCAAACTAAGGTGTGGTTCGCAATGGCTAACACTCAAGATATATTGTACGACAATAGTATCGATATGATTTAACCCTAAGTAACTAAAGGTCTCACCAAAAGACCAAATTTATACAATGCCATCTCATTGGAGAATGAGTGATGCGTGAGACGCAAAGACATGCAAATACACACGACTTGAAAGCCGATCCGTAGATTATGTTAACTATTTGCAATTATGTATATAGAACACCGTAAAGCCATAGGTGTTCAATACGCAAAGTTTTCAAACTAGATTATTGTCTCTAGTGCAAGTGGGAGACTAAAGGGAATATGCCCGAGAGGAAATAATAAAGTGGTTATTATCGTATCACTTATTTATGATAAATGTTTATTTTGCATTCTATAATTGTATTAATACAGAAACGTTAATACATGTGTGTTTATAAACAAAAGGAAGTTTCTAGTTATGCCTCTCTTATAAACTAGCTCGTTGATTAACAAGATGATCAAAGGTTTCCTGATCATGGACATTGGATGTTGTTAATAACGAGGTCACAACATTGTTGGAATGATGTGATGAACATTCATCTGAAGTATAGCATTACGATCAAGGTCATTGTGTTTATATTGCTATAATATCATACGAAGTAATCTTAGTCCTTAGACCATGAGATCATGTCAATCACTAACACCGGAAGAGTATCTTGATAACATCAAACGTCACACCGAAACATGGTGATTATAAAGATGGGTTCAATACGAAGGTGTTATGTTGAGGCTCATGGATCAAGAGTGGAATTTGTCCATCCCGATGACGAAGAGATATACTGGCCCTCTCGGTGATATCACATTGGTTAGCTTGCAAGCAAGTGATTTGATCACTAGAATGTTATATCACGGAACAAGAAAAGAGTACATGTCAATGAGATAAACTAGGTATGGAGATACCGATGATCGAATCTCGGACATGTAATATATCGCGAGACAAAGGGATTGAGTTACATGCGTATAAGGTTCACACGATCACAAAAGTCATCATTGAATATGTGGGAGTCAGTATGGATCTCCAGGTCCCGCTGCTGATTATTGATCGGAGAGGGGTCTCGATCATGTCTACATTATTCGCGAACCATAGGGTGACACACTTAAGGGATACCGACACCATTTGGAGAAAATGATATGCTAGCGAAAGAAAAGAAAGCGTAGAAATTTATTTCACTAGACACCGGAATTGTTTCGATTGAAATTGCTGAAACTGGTTCTGCATGTGAAATGGAATACTAGCAAGGGGTTTTATGTGAATGTTTGTTAATTAAAGTAATTAAAAAAATCTGAATAAATAAATAAAAGAGTTTTATTTAAATGAGAGCTTGCATTAAATTTGGTGGAAATTTAATGCATGTGAGTGCATTTTTGAGTGGAGGCTTTTTAATGGGAGTGAAGTCTTTTCATTTTGAGTGGGAGCTCCACCCACATGAATGTGGAAGAGGTGGGGGCAGCCACCATGGCTGGCGCCATTGCCCCTTGGGGTGACCCCCCTCTCCCTATAAAAGGCCCCCCTCTCGTCCTCTCAAAGCACACCTCCTCGCGAAGGATCTCTCTCCCCCATTTAGAATTTCCCCAAGGTCTCGAATCAGCGAGATACATGTTCTCGGTGGCTTTTTCTGGAAGGATTTTTTGCTTCCGCTGCTTCGCTGGAGCGAGGGCACGGAGGTTGTTGGGGTACCCGGACGTGTGTGCGATCACGGATGCACCACTGCTTTGCGGTGCTGGACGTGATGGTGCTAGACCGGCTGGACCAGATGGACTTCATCACGATCTTGAGATCGACAAGCGTTCGACTATATCATCCACGAGTACAATCTCCTTAACACTATACGGTCTTCGAGGATATGTATTCTATGGATGTATATCCACCCGTTGCTTGTATCTAGTAGATAGATCTTGGTACATAGTTGTTCCCATCATAGAATTTTTTTTTGTTTTCTATGCTGCGAACCCTACAACATACTAGGTGCAAATTTAACCGTTGGGCCCATGGCCTGCTCTGTGCTCGACCTGATGTGCACTTCCCCACGGCTTGGCATCATCCCACGGCCCAACACCGCCCGACCCGCATGCGCCGCCGCCTGCCGTCCCATCCTTCGATCGCCAATGCATTTATCGCGCTTTTTCGCCTGAACAAAACAGTTCCCCCCGCCTCCCCGGTAACCCTCGCCCCCATTTGTTTCTCCCCCGCGTCTCTCTCTCTCTCTCTCTCTCTCTCTCTCTCTCTCTCTCTCTCTCTCGTCTGCATTAGGGGCGGGTGTCCTCCCGTGGTCGGCGTCGCCCCGGATTGGCGAGGAGGAACGCCGCCCGGTACAAGGCTGGCGACGGGCCCTTCCACCCTCTTTTTCTTTGTTGTGTCCCTGCCCCCTAAACCCCGCATAGCTGCGCGAGATTGATAGGAAGGTGGAGGCGCCTCACTGGCCCTTGCCGCTGCGAGCTGCCACTGGTGAGCGTGGCGCCACCTGTCAGCGTCTAGTGGCGGCGCCCTTTGTCGGCGATGGCCGGTGTTCTGTTTTGCGACGAGGGATTAGGGTTAAGGTTAGGTTTTTTTTGACTTTCTTTTCTTTTTGTTTTCTGTTTCGATTCTATATGAAATTACTTTCTCTTTTTCTTTCTAACCGAGTAGGATCTATAGACCCTAGGTAGCTCTGATACAATTGTTAGATCTCTAGGAACATACTAGGTGCAAATCTATCCGGGTAGGCTTTATCTATGGTTCATACTCACAGACATCATGAAACAGAGAGAGAGATTGGAGGGAGGTACCTTCTCTTTGGCTAGAGGAACTCATGGTTGGCCATAGTGGCGAGTGACGACGAGAGTAGATCGAGGCAAGTCGATGGTGCTTCGATTCTCCCACGCCCCTAAATCGGTAGGGTTATATCTGCGGGGTGTACGGCCTCGCGATTTAACCTCGTGTTGTGAGTCACGACCCCACCTTTTTATATATCATGGTAACAGAGCCCACTAACCATGTAGTGTTGGGCACCTTTTACGACTTTTAGTATGTAAGCTTATTTCTTTGTCATGAATCTACACACTAAAAACATCTAGATACATTGTGTTTCAAAAAATATAAAACATCTTATATTTTTAAATGGAGGGAGTAGAGAAGATGAACAAAATATATCTAAATTGATTACTAGGACAAGAAACTCTAGCATGATCTTGAACAAAGGAATTAGGTACAAGTGTGCGCAGAAGAGGAAATGTTCATGTTGGCATCAATCATGTCGTCAAAAGGTTGTCAATGTTAGGGAAGTAGTCATGTCATAGAAAAGGTCATCAAGGCTGTGACAACATCCGTGACAAATAAGCCGAAGTCACGATATCGATCCTCGAAAACCTTATCGAACTCTCCCATACAAGATTCAAGAGGCGGTTTCAATGCCCGTTGTCGTCTTCTGCACACTGGAAGATGGGATGAAGAAAACCTTTGTGGTGGCGCAGTGTTTGGGGACTGAGCGCCAGAAGGCTGTGGTGTGATGTGTCTCTCTGGAGAGAAGCGGCCTCTCTTTTATAGCCGGTGTATGAGAGGCGAACATGCAACATGTGTCAAGGTTATTGAGGGAGGTGGGATCCCATTGGTGTAGAGGGATGGGGAGAAGACTGAAGAGATCTGTTAGAGGGTTCCAGTCGCGAGAGAGAATGGGAGGAGAGTGGCTCCGCTTGTTGATGCCCTTTGCAATTGGCAGTTGCGAGCTAGTTGGACGTTAGTTACTCCCTCCGATCCATATTACTTGTCGTTAGAATTGATGTATCTAACACTAAAACATATTTAGATACATCCATTTTAGTGACAAGTAACATGGATCGGAGGGAGTAGGATTTTCGGTCCTGATCTACTAGAGAAGACCAATTTGTTCTGCAGAGGAGCTGCCCGCTGGGACATTCGGCCAACCGCGGCTTTACAATAGATCTAACGAC
Source organism: Avena longiglumis (assembly GCA_030063025.1). Taxonomy (NCBI): domain Eukaryota; kingdom Viridiplantae; phylum Streptophyta; class Magnoliopsida; order Poales; family Poaceae; genus Avena; species Avena longiglumis. The sequence goes on along the minus strand of CP125976.1, from coordinate 68,810,030 downwards.
CAAGAGCGACCAGGGAGAAAGATCGGACAACTGAGAACGAAGATGGCGTGAATGCATGGAACTATAGACTGAGTTTTGATGTACATAGGAAGCCAATTCTGGTCATTTCGTTGGACTTACTCTAAACTGCCGCGTGGCCTCCACACATTTAACCTGTCTTAAAAAAAATCTCCAATACAATTTGGCCAAACACTACAGGAATGGGAAGCTACGCCGACGGCCAGTCGCTACGCCGACGGCCAAACATCGGGGCCGTCGGCGTAGCCATCGTCTAGGCCCGCTCCGCCAAGCAGCCGTCGGCGTAGAATTGCCCTCGGCATATCCTATGCTACGCCGACGGTCGCCTCTGTAGCTATTTTTATTTTATCTCATTAAACTTTGAAAAATCATAACTAAATCATTCTAATTCGGAAAAATACAAATAATATATCAAAATTTGCAGAAAAATAAGACCTATCTATCTACACACAAATATTACACATTTATAAATAAAAATTAAGTAAAACCTAAGAAATTATATATAGTTTAAAATTGGCATAAAAAATTCAAAAATGATCGAAACAATGCGAAACCTTCGCGTGGTGTTATATTATGTGACATAGTTAGAAGGAAAAATATCAAACTTGGTATATTGATTATGTCTCAAAAAAACCTTCACAAAATGACCTATCTCATTCGAGGTTTCTTGGCTTTTGGGTCAAATGACCAATGTTATGGCTAGAATCAAGACATAGTTTGTGATAATGTGCCCATATTGTGCATACACATGCATCATGGGATGGCGAACAATGTTGCAGGAGAAAGTTTTCCTTTTAAAGCACCAAAAAGCCATTTCCCATTTTCTGAGCACAAAAAACGGACGATTTTGTAAAGCAACCACCAAATGGCTAATTCAAAATGGTACCACCACATTTTACAAAAAATACTATACCACCTTATATAGACAATGTCCCAATAGAGGAATCAAACCTTTCCGTCCACCTGGTGAAAAGATAAATTCTACTTAACCCAAGAGAAGTGGGTCGATATGAACTACGGTACATGATCCGATGCTCATGTTTTTTACAAAATCATTTTTAGGTTCACAATATGCTATTTTATCAAAGATCCAATGCAAGTTTAGCGAGGCTCCCCGAGCTAAGAATCTTCATGCCCGCTCGACAAAGTTTGACGATAATTTAAAAGGGCATAAAAATTCAAAACGATCGAAACAATGCGAAACCTTGGCGTGGTGTCATATTATGTGACATAGTTATAAGGAAAAATATTAAACTTGATATATTGATTATGTCTCAAAAACCTTCACAAAATGACCTATCTCATTCGAGGTTTCTTGGCTTTCAAATGACCAATGTTATGGCTAGAATCAAGGCATAGTTTGTGATAATGTTCCCATATTGTGCATACACATGCATCATGGGATGGCGAACAATGTTGCAGGAGGAAGTTTTCCTTTTCGTTGCACTAAAAAAGCCATTTCCATTTTCCGATCATAAAAAGACGATTTTGTGAAGCAACCACCAAATGGCTAATTCAAAATGCTACCACCATATTTTACTAAAATAATATACCACCTTATATGGACAATGTCCCAACAGGGGTTCCAAACCTTCTGTCCACCTCGATAAAAGACAAATTCTGAATCGGGAAGTGGGTCGAATATGAACTACGGTACATGATCTGATGCTCATGTTTTTACAAAAATCATTTTAGGTTCACAATATGCTATTTTATCAAAGATCCAATGCAAGTTTAGCGAGGCTCGCCGAGCTAAGAATCTTCATGCCCGCTGCTCGACAAAGTTTGGCGATAATTTAAAAGGCATAAAAATTCAAAAACGATCGAAACAATGTGAAACCTTCAAGGTGTCATATTATGTGACATAGTTATAAGGAAAAATATTAAACTTGATATATTGATTATGTCTCAAAAACCTTCACAAAATGACCTATCTCATTCGAGGTTTCTTGGCTTCGTCAAATGACCAATGTTATGGCTAGAATCAAGGTATAGTTTATGATAATGTTCCCATATTGTGCATACATGCATCATGGGATGGCGAACAATGTTGCAGGAGGAATGCAAGTTTTCCTTTTCATCGCACCAAAAGCCATTTTTCATTATCCGAGCGCAAAAAGGAATTTTCTAAAGCAACCACCAAATAGGTAATTAAAAACGGAGGGTTTGTGATTAGTTGATATGGATATCATATTTGGATTCCTCTCATTTTCTGATCAATTTAGACATATTATTTGTTAAATTCGATTTATAGATTTAAAGATATTAATTATTCCATATTAAATAGAAAATACAAAAAGTAAAATTATTATATTTTTATTTGAATTCAATAATATTTTTACTTATTCATTAATGTTTATTTAAATAATTGTTTGTAATTTCAAAAAATACAAACATGTGACATGTTGATATAAGGGTTAATAGGATTGGTATCATAGTATTGACAACAATGTATGAATTACTTTGTGGAAACAGATTCTGAAGGAACGAGGAAGTTAAGCGTGCTGGAGCTGGAGTAGTATTAGGATGGGTGACCTTTCGGGAAGTTCGACCAAGGATGCAATTTAATTAAGTATTAAGTGTAATTAGTGTTAAAAATGTTCAAAGTGAGAGATTAACGAGTCAAACAGTTCAAAGATTCAAAAATTAAGAAAAAAAATAAAATAAAAAATTTAATTTTTTTTAAAAAATATTTTTGAACCGGTCGACAAGCTATGCCGACGGTTCACGCCGACGTATTGCCCTCGGCGTATACCGACGGCATTTTGATACGCCGACTCTATGTGCTCCGCCGAGAGCCTTTTGCAGGAGGCTACTGTGACAAGGACAGGCGTCCAGCATACGCCGAGGGATTTAGGCCGCCGACGGCTTTTTCGGCGTAGACGCTGTTCCTGTAGTGAAACTCGGTCAAACCCATTATTCCAACAGTCTATGCCCACTTCGGTTGGGTTTTGTATTATTGGTATAAACATATATACACGGGTACATAGAGATGAAGACAAAGTTTGTAATTTGCAGCGACATGGAAGGCGCTCCTTAGTTTTAGCCAAAAAGACAGAGCATATATGAACTTAACAAGTCACCATGCATGAAAACAATGTGATTAGTCTGACAGCTGTTTGGCGGCACGTAGAATATGAGCGCAGATACAATCATAGTATCATACAATAGTCCGCGGCAGGCCGGCCGGGTCGCAGTCGAGCAAAAACTCTCAACGTCTCCACTAGCAGTGCATGCCATGCGCGCGTGCTGCATGACTAGCTGCGTGTGCATGCAATACGTAGGCGCTAACTGCTACGTTAGCCGTATATACATGGTGTTATTCATACGATCGACGACTCAATTTTGGTACTCCCTCCGATTCATATTACTTGTCGCAGAGACAAATAATATGGATCGGAGGGAGTAGTACTTGTACATAGCGATAGGGCTGATAGCTCACTGTAAACGACCGACGCATATACGTTCGGCCATGTATCGCCATCGCGGTAAGTTACCGACAGATCGTCTTCGTCGGGCCAGATAGATCTTATTACCATCGACGACCTGCTGCCACTATAAATCTGTAGTTGACATGTGCGACAGTCACGTTTGGGTGGAGATATATGTGGGTGCCTATGCACGTGTAACATGTAGTGCCGGGAGACGACGGGACACGAACGTGCCACCCACCGCCCCCTGCTGAAAAGATTTTTGATGGCATGGCCGGGCTGCAACAACAGAGACAAGGTGAATAATTAAAGGGGCAACATGGACAGTAGTAGTACGTGGAGCGAACAGGGAAGTCCTACGTGCAGATGCTAGCATCCATCATATTGCACGGCCAATGCATGGCTGAGAGGCGATCGACCACGGCGAAAGTACTCGCCGAGGAAAAGAGAGTACACCGAGACGGGGAAAAGAGGGGAACGAAACTCCATGAAAAGACCATGGGAAATTGATGTGGAGGATCCATTCAATTGCACGGCGAAAGTACTCCCTCCATCCCATTATAAGATGCGCATAAGTTTTTCTCAGAATTTGCAAAATAGGGTGCGTATAAGTTTTTCTCAGAATTCATGGTTTTCCATCACCAACAGGGCAACAACAACTATTAGAACTATTTGGAACAAAGCTATTACATGATGAATAGACACATACTCCCTCCGTTTAGAAATATAAGGTGTTTTAGGTGTGTGAAGGAGATGTATCTAGACATCTTTTAGTGTGTAGGTTCAAATGAATCTTCTTCACAAATCTAAAACATCTTATATTTCCAAACGGAGGGAGTAGGTCTTAACGAATTTAAAGACAACCATCAGACTCCTGTCGGTTGCCATATTACAATAAGGATCATTGCATATATTAAATATAATCGCAATCGCATCATGTCCATATCACATCACATGCCCCTGCAAAAATAAGTTAGACGTCTCTAATTTTTTTTGCATGTTTTACATGGCTTGGGGCTTACACAAAAGTACCGATCTTACCTACGAACAATAACCACAACATGGATACAAGTGTAAGTTGAATCTTAGCTATGGTGGGAGAGACAGACACCCACAAAGCCACTTGTGCAATGCAAGTTGCAGTTGAGCATGGAGCAAGTCTCATGTGCGACGACATATAAGGTTAGCCCGGGCCGCTTCATCTCACCATGGCGCAAGATGCAAAGTACACGAAAAGCACAAAAGCATCAACGCCCACAAAACCATTGTGTTCAACTCGTGCAACATATCAACGCATAGATACGGTTCTGATACCACTGTAGGGTTCGTTGCATGTAAAACAAAAAAATTCTACCGCAAAAACGCATAAAACCAAGATCTAATCTATGGACAAGCCAATATCTAATCTACGAGATCGGTGCAACGAGATTGTATAGAACTATCCCTCGTAGATCCAAAGCGTTTAACGATATTCGGATCTCGTGGTTGATGTAGTTGATCACTTGCCGATCTCAAGATCGTGTAGATGATCCTTCCGGCGCCGTGTTCCGGCAGCGGTTCCGTACTCGGTCACACGTACGGAGTCGATGAAGACCTTCCTCTCCCGGTTCCAGTAGGGCAGCGGAGGTAGTAGATCCCCTCGGAATGCCAACATCATGACGGTGTGGTAGTCGATGAAGCCGACCGGCTCAGGCATTGGCGTGCGCTGGCGAAGCCGGCCGGTCGACAGCGATGTCGCGCGACTTTTGTTGTTGACGATGCCACGTGACCTCGTCCTCGGCGGCGAGCGCACCGTCGAATCGACCTCTCGCTTCAACGACCGATATGGAGGCGCTAGGTGAGTGCACCGGCACCGATCCAGACGAGCGCTACATCAATGTCGATGAAGAAGAGGAGAGGGAGGCCATCCTCCTCGGCATCTAGTTGGCCGCCGCACGACGTCGGGCGTTCGACGACAGTGAGCGTGGGAGGGTACCCCGGCTTGGGGTGGTCGCCGGCGGTGGTGGCGAGAGGGGTGTAGCGGCGTGGGTGGGAAAAGGGGAAACAGCGGGAAGGCGAGCCGGTGGTGGCGCACCATTACGACAACACGCGGCTGACGCGACGGACGGTCATTGACCGACAATCCGTTGTGGGAGCCGAGACTACGGGATGAGGACGACTCGACTTCACACGCTGACAGGGCGGGACCATGGACGGGTTTTTCTTTTCGCCGATTTCGCTGCGTCCGTCTTTCCCCGGCGGTTTCTAGCGTCCCGGGTTCGGCCTAGGAACACCGGATGAAAGTTGGCCAAATCCAACGCTATTCAACATCCTAGAAACGCGGTTGGGAGAATTTTCATTGTCCGGACAAAAAAATTGGCCTGAGAACACCCTGTTGGGAACGCGGGTGGTGATGCTCGAGCACCTCCACTGGTTGGGCGTTTCGAGGGCGAAATTCGGCGCTATTTAGCACTAGACGGATCTAACTTTCCGCCTAGGAATGGTCAATTTCCAACTCGCCCAAATTCGCCCAACCGGTGACATTTCACACGAATTCAGCTAAAAATCGGCAAAAGTTTGGCCTAGTTTGGCATAGTTTTTCCTAGTTCGGCCTAGTTTGGTGACATTTCGCCAAATTCTCCTCAAATTCATCGTAGTTCGGTGTCGTTTGGCCTAGTTTGGTCTAAAAATCGACTAAAATTTGGCCTAGTTTGGCATAGTTTTTCCTAGTTCGGCATATTTTGGTGACATTTCGCCAAATTCTCCTCAAATTCATCATAGTTCGGTGTAGTTTGGCCTAGTTTGGCCTAGTTTAGTTCGACATAGTTTGACCTAGTTTGGCGACATTTTGCCCGAATTTGTCTCAAATTTGATTCAGATTCGTCATATTTCGGTATAGTTCGGCCTAGTTTGGCCTAGTTCGGCAAAAGTTCGGCCTAGTTTGTTCTATTCGGCGGTGAAATTTAAGGCTAGGGGGAGAAGAACAGCGGGATCTTGGCCTTGTATCGCTGATAGGATTGACCCACCCTCTTTTCACTTTATCCGGCGTTTTAGACGGTTTCTGCGGCCCTGGGTTCTGCATGAGAATCCCAAATGTAAAATGTCAAATCGAATGAAAACTAAACGGCTGAAAATGTGAATGGATTAATTTTTTTCCCGTTCGGATATAAAAATCGTGGAAACGCCTTTTTATGAACTGCTAATGGAGATGCTCTAAGTGGCTGGCATCCCGCATGCGTACTGCCGGGCAGGTGACACGCAAGGAATATATGTTTCTCCTGTCTGTCACGGGCATGCTTAAATTTCGCCAAGGGCCTGCTCCGTGTCTGGTTTTGGACCATCTGACTCTGTTTTTTTATGTATAATAATAACTGGTCGCTTCGTCAGATATTAATTCTGGGTACAACAGTCGACGCAGCCAGCCACTTGATCCAGAGCAATGTAGAAAACGCGGCGCTCCTCTCGTACTACTCCGTCTGGTTCGTGACTGTTTCTCCAACCTAACCGTATGTATGCTACTATCACGGGATTCCAGCCTACTTACATCGCAATCGTCTTAGGCCCTTTTTTTTAGCTTTTTTGGTAGAAGCTTCTGCAAATAGGTTAAGAATCTCATCTTTAAAATTTGTTCAAACTTTTTAACTATTAGTTTCAATGTCAATTTAAAAGTATAAACGATTTTGGCAGATGAGATTCGAGAGGCTTCGGTAGCTAAACCTACCAAAAAGCTTAAAAGATGCCTTAAAACTGTCGGTTCTGTTCTCCCGTTTTTCCTTTGGTCCAGAAACATTTTTCTTTGTGTTAGTACGTTGCTAACGATGTTATGTATAATATACACCTCCAAGACTTTTGCTTCTTGTGAGTTTCGTTATGTATTTCGTGTCCTCAATGTTGATGTACATATTTTAGCTAGAAGTTATATTTTTTCAGTTAATTCACTACAGGAATGGAAAGCTACGCCGACAACCGGTCGCTACGCCGACGGCAAACGTCGGGGCCGTCGGCCTAGCCATCGGCCAGCCCCGCCAAGCAACCGTCGGCGTAGAATTGTCCTCGACATATCCTATGCTACGCCGACGGCTGCCCTCGGCGTAGCTATTTTTTATTTTATCTTATTAAACTTTGAAAAATCATAACTAAATCATTCTAATTCAGAAAATACAAATAATATATCAGAATTTGCAAAAAAATAAGATCTATCTATCTACACTCAAATATTACACATTTGTAAATAAAAATTAAGTAAAACATAAAACATTATATATAGTTTAAAATAGGCATAAAAAATTCAAAAATGATCGAAACAATGCGAAACCTTCGCGTGGTGTTATATTATTTGACATAGTTAGAAGGAAAAATATCAAACTTGGTATATTGATTATGTCTCAAAGAAACCTTCACAAAATGACCTATCTCATTCGAGCTTTCTTGGCTTTCGGGTCAAATGACCAATATTATGATTAGAATCAAGGAATAGTTTGTGATAATATGCCCATATTGTGCATACATGTGCATCATAGGATGGCGAACAATGCTGCAGGAGGAAGCTTTTCTTTTTGTCACACCAAAAAACCATTTTCCATTTTCCGAGCATAAAAAACGGACGGTTTTGTGAAGAAACCACCAAATGGCTAATTCAAAATACTACCACCACATTTAAAAAAAATAATAGAGCACCTTATATGGACAATGTCCCAACAGGAGGATCCGAAACCTTTCCGTCCACCTTTAGTGAAAAAGACAAATTCCTGCCGAATTGGTAGGAAGTGGGTCAGATATGAACTATAGGTACATGATCCGATGCTCATGTTTTCTTACAAATATCATTTTTAGGTTCACAATATTTTATTTTATCAAAGATCCAATGCAAGTTTAGCGAGGCTCGGCCCCGAGCTAAGAATCTTCATACCCGCTGTTTGACAAAGTTTGGCGATAGTTTAAAACGGACATAAAAAATTCAAAAACGATCGAAACAATGCGAAACCTTCGCGTGGTGTCATATTATGTGACATAGTTATAAGTAAAAATATTAAACTTGATATATTGATTATGTCTCAAAGAAACCTTCACAAAATGACCTATCTCATTCGAGGTTTCTTGGCTTTCGGGTCAAATGACCAATGTTATGGTTAGAATCAAGGAATAGTTTGTGATAATATGCCCATATTTTGCATACATGTGCATCATAGGATGGCAAACAATGTTGCAGGAGGAAGCTTTTTTTTTGTCGCACCAAAAAACCATTTTTCATTTTCCGAGCATAAAAACGGACGGTTTTGTGAAGCAACCACCAAATGGCCAATTCAAAATACTACCACCACATTTTACAAAAATAATAGAGCACCTTATATGGACAATGTCCTAACAGGGGGATCCGAAACCTTTCCGTCCACCTTTGGTGAAAAAGACAAATTCCTGCCGAATTGGTAGGAAGTGGGTCAGATATGAACTACAGGTACATGATCCGATGCTCATGTTTTCTTACAAAAATCATTTTTAGATACACAATATTCTATTTTATCAAAGATCCAATGCAAGTTTAGCGAGGCTTGGCTCCGAGCTAAGAATCTTCATACCCGCTGTTTGACAAAGTTTGACGATAGTTTAAAACGGACATAAAAAATTCAAAAACAATGCGAAACCTTTGCGTGGTGTCATATTATATGACATAGTTATAAGTAAAAATATCAAACTTGATATATTGATTATGTCTCAAAAAAAACCTTTACAAAATGACCTATCTCATTCGAGGTTTCTTGGCTTTCGGGTTAAATGACCAATGTTATGGTTAGAATCAAGGCATAGTTTGTGATAATGTGCCCATATTTTGCATACACATGCATCATGGGATGGCGAACAATGTTGCAGGAGGAAGTTTTCCTTTTCGTCGCACCAAAAAGCCATTTCCCATTTTCCGAGCACAAAAAATGGACGGTTTTGTGAAGCAACCACCAAATAGCTAATTCAAAATGGTACCACCACATTTTACAAAATACTATACCATCTTATATGGACAATGTCCTAACAGGGGGATCCGAAACCTTTTCGTCCACCTCTGGTGAAAAAGACAAATTCATGTCGAATCGGTAGGAAGTCGGGCAGATATGAACTACAGGTACATGATCCGATGCTCATATTTTTTTACAAAAATCATTTTTAGATTCACAATATCCTATTTTATCAAATATCCAATGCAAGTTTTCCTTTTCATCGCATCAAAAAGCCATTTTTCACTATCCGAGCGCAAAAAGGGATTTTTCTAAAGCAACCACCAAATAGATAATTCAAAAATGGAGGGTTTGTGATTAGTTGATATGGATATCATATTTGGATTCCTTCTCATTTTTCTGATCAATTTAGACATATTATTTGTTAAATTCCGATTGACAGATTTAAAGATATTAATTATTCCATATTAAATAGAAAAATACAAAAAAGTAAAATTATTATATTTTTATTTGAATTCAATAATATTTTTACTTATTCATTAATATTTACTTAAATAATTGTTTGTAATTTAAAAAAATACAAACATGTGACATGTTGATATAAGGTTAATAGGATTGATATCATAGTATTGACACAATGTGTGAATTACTTTGCGAAAACAGATTCTGAAGGAACGAGGAAGTTAAGCGTGCAGGAGCTGGAGTAGTATTAGGATGGGTGACCGGCCGGAAAGTTTGACAAAGACTGCAATTTAATTAAATATTAAGTTTAATTAGTGTTAAAAATGTACAAAGTGAGAGATTAACGAGTCAAACAAGTCAAAGATTCAAAAATTGAGAAAAAAATAAAATAAAAATTATTTTTAAAAAAATGTTTTTGCAACCTGTCGAGGCATTTTGATACGCCGACGGCCTCTATATGCTCCGCCGAGGGAGTCCTTTGTCGAGGAGGCTACGCCGAGGACAGCCGTCGGCGTATCATACGTCGAGGGCATTTTAGCCTACGCCGGCGGATTTTTGCCCTCGGCGTAGCGCGCGCGTCCTATAGTGATTCTGTGTGGTGTGATATTCCTCCGGATAGTATCCGAGAGGCTATTTGTAATGACATTTTGATTATAGATCAATAAAAAGTATGTGTTTCTTAAAAAAATATGTGTCCTCATCAATTGTAAAAAAAAGTATGTGTCTTGATCCCAAACTGCTGGCATGCACGCAGAGGTTAAATAAAATATGAGTCCCAAGCTTCCAACTAATTAAACTTGAGCTGCATCTATTAATGCCTGGATCTCCAACGTACTCCCTCCGTCCGTAAATGAGTGTACTTCTGTCTTAAGTCAAACTTTACTATATTTGACTAACTTTTTAGAACAACGTATCAACATTTATAACACTAAATTGATATCATTAGATTTATTTTTAAATCTAGTTTCATAATATGTTAATTTGATGTAATATATGTTTCTATATTTCTCTATAAAATTAGTCAAATTTGGTTATGTTTAACTTAGACAAAAGCTAGATGTACACTTATTTACGGACGGAGGGAGTAGTACCTTATTTTCTTGGTGCGTCGCTATCAGACCAATTAAGTTGCGATAGCGTGTTCACTCTTGCCCCCCACTTGTTCTTCTTCGGACATTCACGTTTTCATCTGGTCGATCTACCGTGTGCTACACACTAAAAAATAAATATATTCCGGAAAAAAAGGCCAACGGGCTGAAATAGAGGGAGAGAGAGAGAGTTTTATCACTGGTCGTGGTCACCTCCTGCTGTTGCCATGTCGAGGCCAGTTCCGCCGGTGGCCCTAGCTTCACCGGGCCGGCCGGTGATGGCCATCCGCAACCAACATCTTCATCGAATTTAATACACCCTTCAATTTATATTACTTGTCGCAGAAATGAATGTATATAGTACTAAAACATATCTAGATATATTTATTTTTAAGACAAGTAATATGGATCGGAAGGAGTACTATTTCATATCTGCGGTTACATGGAAAAGACACGCGGTGACCTAGCTGGCGCGGAATACGATCGACACGTCGATTTTGTAGGGGCCTGGCCGCGCAACCTGATCGACGTCGAGTTAAGCTACTAGTGCTAATGCACAGAGAAATCGCTGTCTCCTTTCTGACGCCATCACTTCTCGACGTTGATACCATCCCTCCAAGTCAAAGCTACCACACTGCATGCTGCATGCACGTCCTATCGGAATGAACTGATTTCCAGTTAGTAACATCTAAAGCTTGAGCCTAAGTGTATCGTACATTCAAGTATGAAAACTAAGAGCATGTGCAACTTGAAAATTTGGGATGCCTAAGACAAATCATTTTCTTACTGGACCTAGATCTAAACACTTAAGAGGATGAGTTTAGCTAAGTTTTTTTTAGACCCTAGGTCCAGTACAAGATCCATGTCTAAGGAAAAATAGCAGACGAACCCACTCGTTAGTGTCTAGAATGTTTTTTATTTTTTCCTACTCAGATAAGTGGGTCCTCTATCTGGTCTAAACGGTAGAGCGGATTTTATTTTTTTAGACGCGAGTGTAGTAAATTTTTTAGCCACATCTAGTAATAGCTCACGCTGTGCTTGCTCCAAGTTCTTGTTATCTAGGATCCTTTGCACCATCAAACTGCAATCAAAATCAATTAAAGTAGGATTACCATGTTGGAAGTACGAGAAATTTTTCATATAATTTAATAGTTAAACATGACACTAGAGACAAGGATTAAACTAGCCATGTCAACTAGTAGAGAAGATGAACAAAAGTATCCAAAGATTGGCATTGTATTAGCTCTGGAGAGGAACGACCTCTCTTTTATAGGCATTGTATGAGAGGCGAACACGCGGCATGTGTCGAGGTTATTGAGGGAGACGGGATCCCATCAACGTAGAGGGATGGAGCGAAGATATTTGGTAGAGGGTTCCCGTGTCGCAAGAGAAAATGGGAGGAGAGCGGCTCCCACTATGGCAGGTACAGTATTCAGAGGCATTCTAAAGTGCCTCCAATAGTTAAATTAGTGCCACAATTAAGTTTTTGAGGCACTAAAAAAAGTGCCGGGGACGGTCGTGTAGGTAAAAGTTTTTTGAGGCAGTTCTAAAAAGTGCCTCTAATCATAGTTAATTGAGGCACTATGGCTAATGCCTCTAAATCCTAGCCAATTGAGGCACTATGACTAGTGTCTCAAAAACCAACTTAAGGCACAAATTAGAGTGCCTCTAAACCCAAATTTTTGAGGCACTATCCATAGTGCCTGAAAAAACCACCTTTTTGAGGCACTATTCATAGTGCCTCTAAAACCCAACTTTTTGAGGCACTATCCATAGTGCTCTAAAACCCAACTTTTTGAGGCACTATCCATAGTGCCCCAAAAAACCAGCTTTTTGAGGCACTATCCATAGTGCCTCAAAAAACCAGCTTTTGAGGCACTATCCATAGTGCCTCTAAAACCTAGCTTTTTGAGGCACTATCCATAGTGCCTCAAAAAACCAGCTTTTTGAGGCACTATTCATAGTGCCTCTAAATCCTAGCCAAAAGCAAATGTGTACTACAGTGACATATCTGTAGCAGCATACTACAGTCATATCTTACAGTCATATTACAGTGGCCCGCATGTGATGGCTAACATATATTACAAACCACATTATAGTCATATCTTACAGTAACATTACAAACCACATATATTACAAAGCACATTATAGTCATATCTTACAGTCATATTTTATAGTGACATATCTTACAGTCATATCTTACAGTCATATCTTACATTTATTCACAGCCATATCTTACAGTCATATCCCACAACCATTGTTCACAGCCATATCTTACAACTGAGACCATGCAATATCATCAGCTGCTTGGCAATCCCTTGTCTGAGCTGTCTGAGTTTGAGACCTTGCAATATCATCAGTATGCATTGTTAAGATTTGTCTGAGTTCAACAGTTCAACAAAAGGAGCAGCTAGTTCAACAGAAGGATCAAACAGAAGGAGCATCTAGTTCAACAGTTCAACATTTTCAACAAAAGGAGCAGCTAGTTCAACAGAAGGAGCAGCTAGTTCAACAGTAGTATGCATTGTTCAGACTAGTTTAGGAGTTTACTTACCTTGTGTGGTACTGAATCAGAGTAGGGAGAAGCATCTTGCTTCGTACTTTTGATCTTGGTTTCTTTTCTCTAACTTTTGCGGCTCATGTCCGGTTCATCCAGAATCGCACATTTTTAGTTTATAGTGTTGTCTGTAATATTCTTATCAACTGTAATAGTTTACAATCGTAACTTGCCTTGTCTCGGTAATTGCGAATCTGTTGTAGCTATAGCAAGGGAGCAGCTTGTTTTCGGTACTCTTGATCTTGGTTTCTTGATCTTTGTTTCTAGCTCATGACTTGTTCATCCACAAGTCGCACATTTTTCATGTGTTAGTACATGAAATGTTCAGATATTGCTGGAGCGTATGACATGTAACATACCTTTTCATGCATTTGAGACTTTGTGTTAAAGGTATGTGAGCAGTGCAGCTTGTTTCGGTTTCGGAATTTTGTTTCTTCACTCTACCTTTTGCCCGGATCATGACCGGTTCCTCCACAATTACTTTGTCGACTGGTTCATCCAAGCTGCACATTTTTCATGTATTAGTACATGAAAGCTTCAGATATTCTTTGAGCGTAAGCGTGATATGTAACATACCTTTTCATTCATTTGAGACTGTGTTAAAGGTATGATAGCAGAAGCATAAACAACAACAAAGATTTGCTTCAAGAGTTGTTCCTTGTGCACCAAGATTACCCTTGAGTCAATATGTTAGTAGGAGCAGAAGCATAAACAATACTGCTGAGTGATAATTGTTGAGTTCTATAATCATACTGCACATGCCTGTTCAGTAGGAGCAGATTTCTTATTAGCTCCTGGCTTCCCTGGCACCTTGACTGAGTTTTGTCTATTAATTTTGTTTTGCAGATTTTTTTCATATAAATCTCTTAATGTAACATGCACATATTTAAGAAATACTGAGTAGGAGCACCTTGACTGAGTAGGAGCAGATTTTTTTCATACAAAGTTTAAGAAATACTAACATGATTCCTTGGCCATGGAATGCACTTAGCTTGCGCATTTCCCATCCTTGTCATTCTCCCAAGTGGTCTAGGCAGTACGGTTGTATCACGGTAGAAAATGTTGACCATGACCTCCACATAATCACTTAGTGGATCTCCATCTAAACCAACTGCATTTATATCTGCAGTTTGAATTGTTCCAAGAGCTGCAAGGTTAGAAGAATTTGGTGAAGTCAAGACAACTTCCATTCCTCTACTTATTCTGGGATTTGGGATGGTGCTGCAAATGTTTGACTTCTTCATCTCTTGAGCTTTCTCTAGTTTAATTTTCTTTATCATAGCAACCTGCATTTAGTTAAATTCCTAGTCAGCAAGAGTTACAATGTACAAGAAAAAACACACGTACAAGGATTTCTTATTGACACATGTACAAGAAGTAGTTATTTTACCTCAGCAGTTTCATTCTTCGCAAGATTAACTTCATTTCCAATCTTTTCTTCTACCCTTTGCCTTTTCCTTTTCTTGTCATCTACTGCTTTCTTCTCCTCCCCTTTAATCGTTCTTCATCTTGTCAAATCCTTCTGATTCTTTAACAAGAGGTTCTTCAATATGTTCTTTGATTCTCTTCTATGATGTTTGAAATAGCTCCATCATCTGACAATACTTCTCTTCTAGCTTATCACTTCTGGCTACCAAACTTGACTGAGTTTCTACAAGCTTCTCTACAACACCCCTGAGATTTTTGTTTTCCTGTGTAACATCATGTAGAGCAAATAGAGCCAGCGCCAGCTTCTCACTGTTCTTTCCACCAACAGTGAGCCCTAATCCATGATTACTTGACTTCTTAGCCTTTGGGAACAATGTTGAATACAAATCTTCCTCATTTGCTTCCTCATGTATCAAGTTTGGGTTGTCCACAAACTTCACATTTATATCTTCCTGTTTCCAACATTACAAAGAATGAGGAACATGTAATGGATATTTGCAAGATTGACTCAAACTGAAGATAAACAAAAGAAGTTACAACATTGAATCCATGTTTGCAACATTACAAACATGGATGCAGGTTTATTGAAGTATTGATAGCTCAGAAAAGTTTATTGAGTTTTCAATATATAATATGTATGTGGACATGACAAAATTCAATATATACTACATTATTACTTACAATCTTTTTCTTGCAAAATTCATCAACTGGTTTCCCATCCTTATTTGTATGTGTAATTCTGTAAAGCTGAGCTCTGGATATTTTGCTCCCTTCTTTTATTTCCTGAAATTCATGGAAAACTATCATACCGTGATCTTTGAAAATTTTAGATATTCAAGTATGCAACAAATCCACAATTAACTTACTTCTTGTTCTCAGACATCGCAAAACTTCTAGTACACCGTATGAACTGCATTTGCTTGACAATTTCTCGCTCTTTGTTCTTCATACTTAATGCCTACATTACAGAAGAAATTATACATTAATGCCTATAGTATGAATTAGCACAAGTGTTGAAAAAATGGTATATCCAGATTGCTACTTTAGTATACCTTAGACTTTGGTGTTCTCCAAAATTTACATAGCCAAACCCATCGAGGAGGTATCCGGATTTGCATCCATTGGCAATGTTGCTTTTGAGTGACAACTCATCCTTGTAAAATTTTCTCTTCAAATAGCACTTGTAATCTTTCCACTTCTTTCTAGCAGATATCAACACCCAAAGACTTGTAACAATCAGTATTTCAAAGAAATCGCAAAAGTGTTTCTGATTAGGCAACGTTAGTAATTTGCAGGCAAAAAACATAGTTCAGAACTACAATCCAGTTTATTTAAGAGATTTTACCTTAACTGTCTTCCATAGCTTATCTTTTTCATATTCAAGAACTTTGCTCCAATTGGTAGCTGCCAAAGAAATTTCTTTTCCCTTAACTAAAGAAGCAATGAAATTTGTGAGCCTGCAAGTTTTAAACCCACAAGGTTGGCCTTTGCTGTTAAATTCCAAACTGATCTTGTTTCTTGGATCATACTCTTTCCAGAATCTTTTCAACTTAGTGGGCCCTCTCACAGACTTCTCTGCTGTTGTCATGTAACAAGTATTTAAATTAACCAATGTGTCATCCATTTCACAATATTCAAATAAACTGCCTAAATTAACAAGAGGAGAAGGCAACCTAAAACTAACCTTCAGAATCGTTGATTGATATCACCTTCTTCATTTTCATCATGAGTAGTAGCATCACTATCATACTGTTCACTACCATCATCATCCTCATCCTCATTTTCTACCACATCTATTTCTTCATATATCATGTTGTTCTAAATTAAGACAGGAACATAAATCACATATTAGAATGGCATAAATTAGGTGCTTCATATGATTTCACATAAATCACATATTAGAATGGCATAAATTAGAATGGCATAAATTAGAATGGCATAAATTAGAATGGCATAAATTAGATTCTTACTTCTGCTGGTTCTTTGTATATTCCTTTTATCCTTGCTTCCTCAAGAAATCTTGTAAAAATTTCTCCACTCTTGATTTCTATCTGTGTTGGTGGCACACCAAGTTTCATCAGTTGCATGTTAACCTCATTTAGCCTACTTCTCTGACTGTCCATGTTAGCAGTCCCTGGAGAAGAAACAATAGAACTTTATTACCATGTTCAATGTAATCAAACCAAAGAAACAAAAGAAACAATAGAACTATATCAAATTACCTAGACACAACAGCAAACCATTCATTATCAATTGGATCTTGCAAATAGTAGACCTGTTTTGCTTGACTAGCTAGTATAAATGGCATAGATGAAAGAATTTCCCCTTTGTCGACATGATTGAAGTTGACTTCAGTTATTCCAAATTCATCTACTCTAATTCCAAAGATTCTTTAACCCATTCACACTTGAATAATACTACACTAGCTGTTTGAATAATTCAATTCAACTATTTCATGGATCCCGCCACAAATTTGACCATCTCCTAATGTGTGATCTATTGAATAACTTAATGTCTTTGCGAGTTGAAACTCCATCACACCGAAGATTTTCCAGCAGAATGGCTTCTTGTGTGGAATGTATAGCCATTAATCTTGTAGTCATTGTATTTCTTCACCATCATGAAAGGCTTTATGCTAGTAGAACAACTTCTTGTGGTAGTTCAACTCCTTTATGCATTAAAGAATGCACATGTTCAATAAACCATTTCAGAATTGTTGGTGGTGAGCAACTTCAACTTCTCTTCTACTTTTCCTTCATGCTGCTTGTAGCATTGTGATATGCTCATTTGCAAACCTAGTACTTTCTCAGATAACTAAGCAACACATGCCTTTGAGCTTGTGTCCATGAAATGTGATCTAGCTCATCTACTTGAAATGCAGAGAGTGTCTTCCAATTGTTCTTAAATATATATTAGTGTCCGGACTGCTAGTTGTGCTATCATCAAGATGCATTGTCTCTTTGTTGGAATTTTCAGATATCTTGCACAAAATCCAAGCTCTCATCAAATATATATCCCTCAGCTATTGATGCTTCAGATGTCTTCTAGTATGTACCATCCCTTTACACTTCCCAACAAACATCTCTCAGAGACCACATGTTTCGAATTGCACCGTCCACCTATCAACACTTCACTTGCAAGATGGATGACAATATGTTCCATTATATCAAAGAATGATGGTGGAAAATCTGCTCTAAGACACATTGTTTCAGCAATTTCTTCTTCCAACTTTTGCATCTCAAGAGGATCTATGACTTTGGAGCAAACTTTCTTGAAGTACTTGCTAAGATTAATTAGTGGAAGAGCAACAGGTGCATGGTTCTACTTATAGCTAAAGGAAATACATCTTCAAAAATTATGTGGCGTCATGAGTTTTAGCCCAACTAATTTTTTCTCATCTAACCTGACCTTCCCATCCATGTTTGAAGCATAGTCTATTGGAAACCTTGCATTTTTCACAACTGAGCAGAATACCTTCTTATTATCTGAATTCATGTAGTGCATTGCTTCAGGCAAGTCTGGTTTCTCTTGAGTTTCATCAACATGGAGATGTGTTCTGATTTTAAATCTTTTCATATCCAGTCTTGCTTTCACATTATCTTTGGACCTGTTGTCCACTTGTAAAATTGTGTGAACAATATTATCAAACACATTCTTCTCTATATGCATTGAGTCCAAATTATGTCGAACCAGCAAGTGTTCCCAATATTCAAGCTGGAAAAAGATGCTTCTCTTCTTGAATGTTGACTCTATAGTGTGCACATCCTCCAGTACAGTATCTTCCTCCCCTTCATCTCTTTGTCTCTTTTTCTTCTTAGACTTTTGTTGTTTCTGTGTTTTCCCATAGATGGTGTGAATGCCTTTTGTCATTTCAGAAATCTCATGACCTGATGGCTGAATTGGAGGTTCTGCCTTCGTTGTGCCATCAAATGAGTCTTTATCCTTCCTAGATGGGTGGTCTCAGTAGAAACATCCTAGTACCTGTGTAGCATGCTTTGTGTCCATGTTTTAAACGTTTGGAACATGTACCCAAAGCAAAGGGGAGCAAACAACTATACTCTCCACTAAGAATTCCCTGCCTAGCTACCACTAATTGTCCATAGCAAAGGCAAAGATACACCCAATTTCCTTCCTACATGAGAATCAAAAGTCCAAAGACCATCCTTCCATAACACTTTCAGTTCATCAACAACTAGTCGCAGTAAATGTCTATGTCTTTCCCTAGTGCCTTCCTACCAGAATAATAACCGACAAAATGAAGTTGTTTTCTTTCATGCAACTCTCTGGAAGATTGTATGGAATCGATAATTGGCCGATGTCAGAAGACGGGTTCATAGTTCTGAATGGATTGAAACCATCAGTTGCTAGTCCAAACCTAATATTTCTAGCTTCTTTACTGAACCACTCATATTTTGCATCAAAATGCTTCCAAGCTGGTGCATCAGCAGGATGCCTCATAAGACCATCCTTGATCCTACCATCAACATGCCAACTCATAAGTAATGTTGCTTGACATGAATAATCTTCTAATTATCTTCTTCAATGGGAAATGCCTGACCACCTTTTGAGCAACCTTGCTAAATCTTTTGCCACCACCAATTTCCTTCACAATCTTCCATCTGGATGCATTACATAACCGATGCATGATGCATTGATATTGTCTCTCTATATATGATGCAGTCATTAATGCATGCATCATATGTGTCATACCCCACTCTGATTTGATGTACTGCTTTGGATTCATGAATATTCATAGGAGAGTTGTATCCTCCGTAGGACATCCCTAAATAGCTGCAAGACATCTTCAAATGTAGCTCGTTAATCCCCAGTGTTCTTTATGTTCATCACCACAAGAAATTGCGTTTTGTAAATTTTTACATCCGCATATAATTCTTGTCCGCCATCATTAACTAACTTTTTGAATGCCTCACTTCTTCATCACTTCATCTGCTTTCTTGAGTCATCATCAAGATTATCACCGCCAACTTGTGTATCTCGATCCTAAAGAGCTATTGTTGTACATATCATGAGAACCCAACATCATCTCATCCATCTCATCACTTCCTAAAGGCAATTCTACCGATTCATTGGGTTGTACAAGAGGAATAGCACAATCATCGATTCCCCATGGTATACCCATGTTGTATACCCAGCATGAATCCTACAGATATTATATGGTCTTCAACATCTTCTAAACTTTGCCTAGAGCTGTTATAACAAAGTTTGCATGGGCATAATCTTTTGGCTAAAACCAGAATTTGTAGTCAAAACCTAATGAAACCCCTAACCCCATCTCAAACTGTAATCGGATCTAGCAAAGACTCATCCAAGTTTTATCCATTGTACAAATAGATGAATAAACTTAGCAACTTGTTCCTGTGTAACCAATAGCAAGATACTAGTTACTATACCAACATTCAAACAAACAAACTAGGAGCATATCAGAGCACAAGTAATAACATATCAGAGGAACAGAAGTACAACATAGCATATCAGAGCACAACATAGCATATCAGAGCACAAGTAATAACAGGAACAGAAGAGGAACAGAGCATATCAGAGCAGAGCACAAGTATAGCATAGCATATCAGAGCACAAGTAATAACAGGAACAGAAGATGAACAGAGCATATCAGAGCAGAGCACAAGTATAGCATATCGTGAAGCAGCGTATAATAACAGGAACATGTGGTGAATTCATAACCTGAAGAACCAGCCTCGGCATCATTGCGAGTTATTTGTCGATGAAGAATAGATCGACGTGGATCATCATTACGAGTGCCCATTGCACGACGTGGATCTCGACGGAGAGGTGGTGGACGAGCTCCAGGCGGCGGCGGATCTCGACGGAGAGATGATGGTGGACGAGATCGACGGAGAGGTGGTGGAGGATCTCGACGGAGAGAGGTGGTGGTGGACGAGATCGATGGAGAGGTGGTGGAGGATCTCGACGGAGAGAGGTGGTGGTGGAAGAGATCGACGGAGAGGTGGTGGAGGATCTAGACGGAGAGGTGGTGGTGGACGAGCTCGAGGAGGAGGTGGTGGTGGACGAGCTCGAGGAGGAGGCGGTCGTGGATCTCGACGGAGAGGAGCAGATCTCGTCGGAGGAGAGGAGCTCGATCGAGGAAGAGGAGGAGAGGCGCGTTGTATCTGAAAAAAAGGAGCCAAGGTCAAAGAGAGAAAGACAAGGGTCAGTAACATGACATGAAAAAATTAAAGGACTAAAATGAAAAAATTAAAGGACTAAAATGAAAAATCTGCATCGAGATATACTATACTTGTGTTATTATTGTGCTTTGTTCCCTTCTAGTTTACATTGTTGTCTAGCTAGTGATATTTTATTTTAACAGTAATTGTCTAGCTAGTTTACATTGTAGTCTAGTATAAACTACATAGTTTATACATAATCATAATCATAGTTTAAACATTCATAATCATAATCATAGTTGAATATTGTAAAACTAGACATTGAGATGCAAAACTAAATATTGAACATTTAGATGCAAAACTAAACATTGAGATGCTAAATATTGAACATTTAGATGCAAAACTAAACTTTTAGATGCAAAACTAAACATTGTAGTCTAGTTGCCCATGGTATGAATATTTATGAATTCAGAACAATGAAGGCCTCCTAGACATAAAATTAAATGATCAACACTAGATAAACAGAAAATCAAGAAACTGATCAACACTTGAAAAACTGAGAATCATCAACACTTGATAACCAACATTACAAACCATTGTTCAACTTACAAACCAACATTACAGTAGATGCATTGTTCAGAACACTAGTCCACTAGAACACATTACAACTTAAAATGAAACACAATTTCTTCAAGGGTCTTCAATCATGTTCTTCAAGGGTCTTCAATCTCCACAAAATCAAGGCAGATGTGACCATGCCTTGGTCCGCAACAATCAAAGCAAGGATCCTCTACTATATTTGCCTCCTCCCTAAATTGCGCCATCCTATTGTGAATGCAATTCTATCATCTTCATCTTACATGTGGTACCATCCTTCAAAGGGCACATCAAATTCTAGCCAATGATTTGAATGTCCTTGCCATGGGCATCCAACTTCTCGAATGTTTTGCGTAAAGGTAATGCATAGTAACAACTTGTGTAAGAACTAAGTCTCAAACATTGCATAAAAAAGTGAGAAATTAAGTAGTAGATAGTTACCAAAGCATCTAGTTCAACATTTTCCGATTATACTTGTGCACCATAAACTACATCTCATTGACACTTTCATAGAATTCTTCCTCATTAGTTCTTGCCCGGTTTTAGAGCCAAAACCTTGTAGATACCATAATTGATGGTTGCCATGTTCTCCTCACTAATTTCTCTGATGTTTGAGAAAATAGTCTTCTGAAGTATAGCTCTAATTTCAGGCATCACACAGTAAAGACCTGCTCAAAGTAGTAAACAATGGCAAAATAGTTAACATAGCAAGTCTTTCAGCTAACATGACATAAAACAGTTAAAATTGTGAAACAGTTTACCTCCATCAGCAACAATAGGCTTCTCAACCTTCATATTGTCCACAAATTCAGACACTGTGATATCAAAATTGTTGGCCTGTTCCACATATTTATGAATTCAGAACAATGAAGGCCTTCTAGACATCAACAAAACATGAATATGAAACAAGTAATAAAACAAGCACATCCATAGTTGACAACATTAAAACAAGCACAATCATAGTTGACAACATTAAAACAAGCACAACCATATAATTTCAGGCACAATACAAGTGATACAAACACTAGTAGTTAACTTACAGAATAAGGACATAATAACTAAAGCTTAAAACAACATTGATGACATTGTTCCTTAAACAACTGCAGCACAACCTAAACAAGCATCTGTTAACTAACTGATTCCAAATTAGCCTTGTCACTAACTGATTCCTTAGTTGACAATGTCAACAAAGTTCAGCCAAGGTGATCACTCATATGTTCTATCTTGATCACAAGCATTGAAGCCCATCCAACATCAAGAAGAATGTGAAGTCATTCCACCCTGCGGTGAAAATGACTTCTCCATGTTCCTTGCTAATGGAGTAGGCACATGCAATGAAGTTATCTTCGCCTCCTTCTATGTATTGCCCTTCCTGGAAAGATGTGCTATGCCATGTCTTGGGTACCGTAGCCTTGTACAAATTTCAATAGGCATGAACCGCAATAATCATGTATTTCATTAGTATTTTTTTACACATTAGGTATGCATAGAATGAAACAATGTAATAGTGATTTAGCTCTAAGCCTTACCAAAGGCATCCCATGCTTGGTTTTCCTCATTCATCTTGTGTACCCGTAAATTCTTATCATCATTACTTTCAATGATCTCATGGTCGTCACATGAACATCTTTGTAGATGGCAAATAAGATGGTGGCCATGTTCGCTCAAAGGATTGATTGAATGTTTGAGAAGATTGTCCTGTATAGAATGCTTATTATTCCGTAAGGACATCTCCAATCACTAAGCAAAAGAGAAGAAATAAAATAATTAGTACTAGTACATGTAAAGAAATTAGTAGTAGTTGAGGAAATAGTTAGTAGTAGTTGTTAGCAAGAACTTACATGGAGCTTCATGGATGTACTTTTCAACACCATTTGAGGAAATGGTGACATGGAATAAATTGTCCAAACCCTCAATCGGATCTGGATCATATTCAAATTCCAGTACATCACCAAGACCAATGTCGAGACTCTCCACAATGACGCCCAATAAGGACCACTAATCAATGTCTTTTCATCGCCTTCTTCAAGTATGATCATAGTTTCTAATTGCACTGCTGTTGGCAACCAACCAATTCTTAGGAGTGAAATCATTCGGTCTCTCCCTAAATGAACATGGAACAACCTACAGGATGAACATAACATAATGTAGTTAACTTACCAACCTACATGATGAATACAACATAAAGTAAACTATTGTTGTCTGGATGTGAAAACTCACCACACCATCAAATGGAAACTCATCAACAATGACAACTGAAGTCAAGTTGCCCTCCTCCTGTCCTACCACGCTTGTAGCAGGTTGTCCACACAAAGACATTCCATTGCTAAAAATTAAGCAAATAATTAGTAATGAACCTAAACATTGCAACCATATTACAAGATCTTGAAAGAACAATCTACACATTTCAGTACTGAAGAACATTCTACACATTTCAGTCACTTATAATTTGATGACCATAATCAGGAACATAATCAGGAACATATTCAGGAACATAATCAGGAACATATTCAGGAACATAATAAGGACAAAACCTAA
Organism: Avena longiglumis; assembly: GCA_030063025.1. NCBI lineage: Eukaryota > Viridiplantae > Streptophyta > Magnoliopsida > Poales > Poaceae > Avena > Avena longiglumis. The sequence continues at coordinate 68,785,838 of CP125976.1, read as the reverse complement.
TCAGGAACATAATCAGGAAAACGCACATTCCAGAAGTAAGAAGAAACCCTAATGAAGGAGTGGTTCTTCTTCTTTACCTGAGAAGAAACCCTAATGAAGGAGTGGTTCTTCTTCTTTGGGTATCTTGCGGTCACTGTAATATTACAAGAAGAAAGAGGGATTAGGACAGAACCGCAAAATAAAGATTAAAGCAACAGAAGTGAAGAAGGTTGGAAGAATCAAGCAACAGAAGAAAAGATTAGAGAGAGAACTGAAGAAATCTGAAGAACTGCAAAGGAACTAGAACTCACCGTACGAACTGCCGAGTCTGCAGATGGATGGAAAGAAAAAGAAAAGATTAGAGAGAGAACTCTGAAGAAATCTGAAGAACTGCAAAGGAACTGAAGAACTCACCGTACAATCTGCCGAGTCTGCAGATGGATGGAAAGAAAAAGAAGAGATTAGAGAGAGAACTCTGAAGAAAAGATAAGAAAACAAGTCTGAAGAACTGCATAGGAACTCACCGTAGAACTGCCGAGTGGGAGAGAGGGAACTGCCGAATGGGAGAGAGAGGGGAGGTTGTCCCTTCGGTTCCCTCCTTATAATATTCCAACGCTCCACGCGCTCTCTGTCTCTTCGGTTCCAGATATTTTGGCCCATATTTTGGCCGAGTGGGCCTTTGCCTAGTACTTTCTCCTACAGTTGGAGTACTTTGTCCTACAGTTGGGCCTTTGTGTTTTTGAAAAAATACATTTTGTTGCAGCAACTTATCCTTAGTATGGATTTGTTGCATACAACTGTAAGAAGTATACAGAGAAGTTTCTTTTTTGAATCCATTTTAAAAAACAGCAGTGGCAAGTAGAAAAAAATTCAATTTGTTGCAACAACTTATCCTTGCTATTGTGAAAAATTAACACAATAGCAGTATGGATTTGTTGCATCTATATTTTCAGAAAAGCAAACACAACTAGATCAGAAAACACAAACTTGATATATAATATAAGTTCAATAATAGCTGGATACAAACACAACTAGGTACATAACCACAACTAGATACAAACACACTGTATACAAACACACTGGATACAAAGTTAATTCATGGGCAATAAAATCTAGTAGATGATACCTAGTTGATGATCTCAACAAAGTTAAGACCAATAAACTCTTGCATGGGCTCTACTTTCATCAAAAGAAGTGCTTCATTGTCAATGTTAGCAGCATTGGTGAAATCAGTCCATCCATTCTGAAAACACACATGCCCCATGTCCCAGGCAATGGAGTAGGTGCAGTCAATGAAATCTTCTTGTTCTTCTCCTAGCAGGTGTCCATCCTTGGAAAGATGAGCAATGCCAAAACCTGGGTACCTGTACCCATCTATAGCCTCAGCAGGCATGTACTTCAAAACAAATAAATATCCACAATTGATTTAGTTGCATGCAAATAAAATAATTTCAGATGTCAAACATATGAACTGTGGGAAATTACCAGTGCATTGAAGTGAACATTATCATCATCTATTTTGTGCACCCAAAAATGTTTCTGATCCTTTGGTTCATAAAATTCCTTCTCCACAAAAACATCTTTGTAAATGCCAAACAGGATTGCAGCCATGTCCTGTTCACTAATGGAGTGGATGTCTGAGAAGATTGTCCTATAGAGGATACTTCTTATTGGGCTAGGCAAATCTCCTACAACTAATCAGAGAGGATGTGTTAGCCTTAATTATTTCGAAAATGCATTGTGAAAAAAAGATGAGTTATTGTTGTGATACGCTTTCTTCAATCGCATCCTTCTCAACATTGTTGGAATGAACAGTTATGTCAAATGAGTTCTCTAAAGGTTCAAAGGATCATCAAGACATTGAAATGTACAACATCACCCACAAAGAATGTCATAAACTCTAACTAATGATCTCCAAGAAGGGCCACATATTAGTGTAGCGACTCATCCTTCTAAGAATAAATCAAATCTTCAATCTTGGGCTCTTGGCAACTAACCATTTCCCAGGAATTAAATTGTTCAACCTCTGTTTGAATGAGCAGGGAATGTACTGCAGTTTAACAACATAATTTAGTTCCCATTGCCAAAAACTATTTGAATGAGAAGGGAATGTCAAATCCATTAGCTCTCCTGTTACTAGGGAATGAGCAGGGAATGAGCAGAAAAACTTACTACACCACGTCTAAAACCATGGCCAATGACAATGTCAAATCCATTAGCTCTCCTGTTAGATCTGCCACAATTGTCACCAGGCTGATCACAGATAGCACACGTCATGCCATCCATCACCTACAAAATAACATCCAGTTAATTCACCTACAAAATTCACCCAGTTGATCACAGATAGCGTGTTCAAATTCAACCGAGAGCTGAAAAGTCGAAGGAGGAAATTCGAACATGCGACTGAAAATGTAGTAGAAGGATTAGATTGCATCAGATTAAATGAAATAGAATAATAAGATCTGTGTATGCAATTGAACTCACCCGTAAAGTCGAAGGATAGAAGAAAAGCTCACAAGATAAGAATTGTAAACCGCCAGTTTCTCCTCCTATTTAAAGGTAAAGGGATGTAAACTGCTCCCACGTCCACCACGCCCCACGCCCACCACTTCCCCACGATGTGGCCCATTTAAACAGAACGCATCCTCTTTTCCCCACGATGTGGCCCATTTAATCGACACTATCCGTGCTCATTCAAGATTAATCTAGCTTTATTATCACCAATCGAGCCACGCACCGATCCCTAATTTTGACTGGAATAATCCTAGTGTCCCTGAAACTGAACAAGCAGACATCTCCCTCTTCCAGACTGAATGTTTTGACAACATCTTTCCATCCAAAACAGATAACTGCTTGTCCAGATTCAGTTAGCATCATTCTACAATACTGAGTCTTGGAAACTGTTGGCTTGTTCACAGCAAGAATAATAACTTCAGATCCTTTAGGAACCCCAAGCCTGGGAGCTCTTGAGCATAAGACAGGCTTTAGAAACTTCAAAAGATAAGTATTTGTGAATTCTTTTGAAAAAACCTGGAAAACAGAAATTTCAATTATGATCAAAACATACCATATAGTAACCATTAGTAGTGAACATGATCAAACATTACTAACCATTTCTCCTTCTCCAGGTCTCCAGTGAACATGATCAAAGGAATCTATGATGTTTTCTTCTGTCAATTTCCACACATACTCCTTAATATCAGGTCTTGGTAGCACTTCAACATAGCTTCTCAGTTGGATAACTTGATTGAATGTCAAATCAACCTTGTTTGCAAAAATGCATTCATTATCAAAGGATTCTTCACCAAGAAACCAGGTCCTACATGACAAATAAAGCATTATTCATCACCCAAAAAAACTCTAGTAAAACAAGTATAATAGTAAGCATCTACAGGTGAAAATCACACCTCTAGTAGTAATCAGACTCCTTTCATGAATCTCAGTGGGGCTGTACCTACAAAGATGTGCATAAATATGTTATAAGTGATACTCAGATAAATGGTAAGAATGGGTTTAATAAGACAGGGTAGTACTCTTCAATTTTAAGTATCTCAAGCTTAAGGTAGAACCACTGATGTCTGAGTCTTGGTGGTAGTTTTCTTTCATCTGTAAAACTGAACATGCAAACATCCCTTCCTTCGCATTAAATGCCTCTACCACCTTTGCCCATCCAGAGGGATGATCGGCTTTTCCATCACCAAGAATCATCCTACAGTACTTTATTGGAGATCCTAACTTGAGCATCACACCTACACTAACCAATTGAGATCTGGCTTGAATACAATGTCTCATGAGGTGTTCATCCATGAGGAACTGCATCAGGAACTTTCTTGTAAACTCTTGACTGAATTCCTGGAATTTGTTAGATAAAAATGTGAGTAATGTGCGAACTTAGATAAAAATATGAATAATGTGCGTAACATATATACATACCATTAAACCCTCCAAAGGAATGACATTTGTTGATGTAATTGTGCTAACATAATTCTTAATTGCAGGCCTTGGTAGCACTTCCACATTGATTCTTAGTCATTAATTGGTGGTAATTCATTTGAACCAAATTTCCAAAATGCGCTTTGTATCAATTGAATCAAATCCTGAATGTCCGTGTCCTAACAAATGCCAAACAATGTATCATCATTGCAGAAAATATAGATCAATGACAAGAGCATAGATTACAAAGTAAATGGTGCTAAACAAACCTCTAATTGTGATCATTAGCCTATCATCCCTCTCATCATCTTGGACTCAGAGTAATCATATTCATCAAGCTGAACCAATTACGTAACTATTTCCGATCTATTTCTAGCATTAGTAAAAATCAGATTTTTTGTTTAGAATTACAGATGAATTAGATGAACCATTTCAGATATACAAAGCACACACTAGATGGATGAAAAGACCATACTATATATACAAAGAACACACTAGATATACAAAGCACACACCTGCAATTATCTGATTGCTCTTGAGAAATCGCAGGGGAGAAGGGATGTGGTGCTGCGATCCGATTGAATGCTGCGGATCCATTGCGAAGTGCTATGGATGATCTCCAGCCTCGGAGAGGATCTGATTCTCCGGCTCTGGAGAGGATCTGCAGGTGCTATGGACGGAGAGGATCTGCAGCTCTCCGGCGGCGGGTGGTGCGGCGGCGCGGACGGAGACGATCTGCAGCTCGGGCTCGGGCAGTGGTTGTCTGGCGGTGGGTGGTGCGGCGGCCGCTGACGGAGAGGATCTGCAACTCCGGCTGTCTGGAGGCGGGTGGTGCAGCGGCGCGGACGGAGATGATCTGCAGCTCTCCGGTGGCGGGTGGTGCGGCGGCGCGGGCGGTGAGGATCTGCAGCTCTCCGGTGGTGGGTGGTGCGGCGGCGCGGACGGAGAGGATCAGCAGCTCTCCGGCGGGTGGCGCGCACATGAGGTCACCCGCGAGAAATGGAGGCCAAACCCTAGCGCTGGCGGCGGGGTGCCTCTCTTATACATTGGACAACAGAGGGGAGGGGGGTTTGTGCAAGGTGGCGCGGGTGGAGGGACGAATAGGAAACTAAAATATTAACTGAGGGGCGTCCCAGCTAATCGCTATAACTACGGAGCCGAGGTGGAAGGACACAGAAAAGTTAATAACAACCTATGGTACTAATGTGCAAAATGACCATACTATATACGCACACACCCACCCACCGCGGCCGTCACTTTCTCCACTTCCTCACTCCCTCACTTTCCACTCCCTCACTCTCTCCCTTTCCTCGTGTTAGGGTTCCACCGCCGCCAGCCGCCGCCCAACATGAAACCCCTCCAACGAATCCCATCGCCGCCGCCACCTGAGGAGCTTGTCTGTTTTTTTCTCGTGTTCTTCTTCTATTCTTCTTTCTTCTGTTCTTCTTTCTTCTTCTGTTCTTCTTTCTTCTTTTATTCTACTCGTTAGATCTTTTCTGTTCTTAGATTAGTGTACTCTAGTTCTCTTAGAATAGTGTATAGATCTTTTCTCGTGTACTTAGATTACTTTACTAGATCTGGTGTTGTTATTAGATTAGTGTTCTTAGTTTAGATTGTTGTTATTAGATTAGATTTGTTATATTCTTAGATTTGTTATTAGATTAGATTTGTTTTGTTCTTAGATTTGTTATTAGATTAGATTTGTTCTGTTCTTAGATTTGTTATTAGATTAGATTTGTTCTGTTCTTACATTTGTTCGAGATTTATGTTCTTTGTCTAACCTGCTATCTGATCTTGTTTGATCTAACCTGCTATCTGATCTTGTTTGATCTAACCTGCTATCTGATCTTTGGGTGCTTAGATTTGTTCTTTGATTTATGTTCTTTGTCTAGATCTATGTTCTTAGTTCTGTTCTTAGATTTGTTTTGTTCTTAGATTATATTTTGTTTAGGGTTCTGCTAGGATTAATTCTGTTGATGTCAAGAGTTGATGATTATTTCTGGTTAGGGTGCATTGATGAAGAAATGTTCAATTTTCGAAATTTCATAATGTTCGTAAAGTTCAGATTGTTAAGATTGTTCGTAATACCGAACTTTCAATGTTCGATCTTTCCGAACTTCGAAATGATTTTTCCGAATGTTCAATGTTCGATCTTTCCAATATTCAATGTTCGATCTTTCGATCTTTCAATGTTCAATGTTCGATCTTTCCGAATGTTCGATCTTCCGAATGTTCTGATCTTTCTTTTGCTATGTTCGTAAAATTCAATTATCGAATGTCGAATGTTCAGATGATCCGAACTGCTCAATGTTCTGCACTTTTGAACTTTCGAATGTTAGGAATATTCGTAATGTAATTATTGAATTCGAATGTTTTGCTATTTGATCATGTCCTAACATGTTTTAGCATTACGATTACATTGCTTTAGCATTACCGATTACATGATGTTTTTATACTAGATGGGAACCTGAGAATGTGCCATTGACATCTCGGATGACAAGGTGGCTTGATCCCAAGCCACACTTTAGTGGCGATGTGCGGCTGCTGACACCTCTACGGAGTGGTTCGTGCTTGATGGTTATGTGCCAATTATGCCAAAGACAAGATGATGGCTTGGTTTTAAGGGTATGTATCTATACAAACTTTGAACTATCTAGTCTCATATTAGCTTGAGAAATGGTACTACTATTTATAAAATTTGTTGTATTTGTGCTATATCGGACCAAAAACAAGGAATACATGAGTGGGACCACCAGTGTATGTTTGGAAATAACATACTACATGTCCATGCCAAGTTGAGTTTTTGACTAATGGTGCAATGGCGAAGGCCAAGAATAAAGTACTATGTCTACAAGATGACAGTCACCGTCATTGAGAAGAAATGCAAAATGGTGAGCAGCTATTTACTTTATCATGCATAACGTGAGGTAGAAACAGAGTCCAAAAGAATGCTAACAGTTGTGTAAACTTGATACTTACAGAATTTAATGTGAGTTCACAACCAAGTACACGAAGGACTTTCTTGATGAACCACTTCATACAAGTTGAATCCATGGTGAAGATGATCGTGTGGATGTGAGGATGAAGATGGGAGTAAACAATAGAGCAATGATAACCAGTGGATGGTGGATATGCAGGCCTTCAACATGAAGAAGGATGATGCTATGTCGTTGCTTCGGTACAAGTCGACGGTAAGTTGCGCCTGATGCTCGCGGCACTCCCATAAAGCGTAGATCTGACAGTACTGATTGGGTGGAAGTAGAACTTTTGTTATGAGTTCTACTTATTTTGGATGTAATTATATGATGGACTGCTTAAGTTGGACTGCCTAGTACTATATATGCTGGACTACTAAGTACTACTTTTGTAGTTGTAAGTATGGAGCAGTAAGTACTATGTTGGATTATCAGTATAAAATCAGTAGTATATAATTATGTGCTGTGTGGTATCTGTTTTCTGATTATTTGATTATGCTGGTTATTCTTTTGGAGGCACAACACAAAGTGCCTCAAATGGATGACCATTTTGAGGCACACCTGATAGTGCCTCAAATGGATGACCATTTAGAGGCATGTTTGACAGTGCCTCCAATGATCATCCATTTGTGGCAATGTCAGGTGCCTCAGCTGGTTGGACATTGGAGGCAACAGCATAATGCCTCAGATGGATGATCATTGGAGGCACACCAAATAGTGCCACAGTTGGTCACTATTTAGAGGCATAATTTAGTGCCTCTAAATAAATGACATTGTGGCACTTCTAATTGTGCCTCAGTTGATATACTTTTAGTGGCATTATCACAGAAAATGCCTCTAAAAGTTATGTCTTTTTGAGGCACAGGTCAAAGTGCCACTGATAGTTTAGCATAGAGGCACTGGACTGTGCCTCTATTTTTCAAAACATTAGAGGCACTATCAATAGTGCCTCAAAAGGATAAACTGTTAGTGGCACTTTTAAAACTGCCACTAAAAATTCATATTTGGAGGCACTATTTTTCGAAGTGCCTCAATAGATACAATTAAAGGCAGTTTGAAAAAGTGCCTCTAAGAAAAATGCCTCTGATTCCTGGACGTGCCATAGTGTCCGCTCGTCGATGCCCTTCGCAATTGGGAGGTACGAGCTAGTTGGGTGGCTTTAGTGATGACTTTCGGTCCTGATCTACCAGAGAAGACCAATTTGTTCTGCAGTGGAGCTGCCCGCTGGAACAATCGGCCTACCGTGGGTTTACAACAGATCTAACGACCATGGAAAAGATTGGACTGCTGAGAACGTCGATGGTGTGAGGGGAACTCTAGACTGAGTTTTGATGTCCTAAGAGGAAGCCAATTTTGGTACTTTCATTGGACTTACTCTAAACTACCACGTGTGTGGATTCTCCACACATTAATTAGACTGTCTTAAAAAAATCTCCAATACAATTAGGCTAATTAACCTCGGCCGAGCCCATTATTAATTCCAACAGTCTATGCCCACTTCGGTTGGGTTTTGTATTGGTACAGACATATACACAAGTACGTAGAGATGAAGACAAAGTTTGTAATTTGCAGCGACATGATAGGCTCTTTAGTTTTAGACAAAAAGACAGAGTAGATAGATGAACTTAACAAGTCACCATGCATGAAAATAATGTGACGATTAGCCTGACAGGTGTTCGGCGGCACGTAGAATATTAGCCTGACATACGTCCGCGGCAGGCAGGCCGGGTCGCAGTCGAGCAACTCTCAAACATCTCCACTCCACTTGCTGTGCGTGCATACAATATGTAGGCGCTAACTGGTACCGATATCGAGCCGTATATACTTTTTGGCGTTATTCATACGATCGACGACTCAATTTGTACTTTGTACATAGCGATAGGCTGAAAGCTCACTGTAAACGACCGACACGCGCGTATATCTCGATCCATCGATGAATGGAATCAAATTTACAGAGAGACATGCAGTTAGGCAATCGCCTTCGCGGTAAGTTAGGGGTCGTTTTACCGACAGATCGTGATCGTCGACAGGGCTCACGCAGCGGCACCCAGGAGAGAGGGAAGGGAACGGGAGAGTGAAATGGACAAGTGGACGCAGGAGCGTGTGCGTAATACGTCAGCCAGATTGATCTTATTACCGTGGACGACCTGCCACTATAGATCTATAGTCGACATGCATGGCCGTATATATATATATATGCGTGCCTGTGCACGTGTAACATGTAGTGCCGTGAGACGGGACACGAACGTCCCACCCACCGCCCCCTCTTGAAAAGATTTCTGATGGCATGGCCGGGCTGCAACTACAGAGACAAGGTGAATAATTAATTAAAGGGGCAACACGGACAGTAGTGTACGTGGAGCGAACCTGGAAGTCCTACGTGCAGATGCTAGCATCCATCACATTGCACGGCCAATGCATGGCTGCGAGGCCATGAGACAAGGCGAAAGTACTCCTCCGACGAAAAGAGAGTACACCGAGATATGGGGAAAAGAGGGGACGAAACTCCACGAAAAGATGAGGGGTAATTGATGTGGAGGATCCATTCCTGTCCTGCTGCAACAGTTGCTCGGTACGGTTATCATCTAAAGGTCCAGGCAGTCATTATTACGCACAGCTAAGCTAGCTAGACGAAAGTGGTGTATAGTCCGGAGACCCATTTCTACACCCCCGGTGCATATATACCAGGTATAAAAAAACATTTTTCAAAAAGTTGAAAATTTTGAAAAAAAAATATGAAAATGTGTAGCTTTATGTTTGAGGTGCACGCAAAGTCATTCCACGTAAAACCGATATATTTTGTGTGCTGTGTAAAATTTGTGTGTCGTGGAGCATGTTACTTTAGCACCAAATTTTGTCTTTTTTTACAAGTCACCCAAAATATTTATTTTTCGTGAAACGACTTTGCGCGTACCTAAAACTTGAAATTCTATGTGCACAATTTTTTTGAATTTTTTTGGCATTTCAATTTTTGACAAAAGGGGAGGCCACCCTCCCCGTCGCCCGCGGAGGGCGGGAGAAACGAGTCACATTTTTCTGAGTGTGTACAAAATCATCTCTTCCTAAGCTTGTTCCGGCGGCACCGGTATGGGAAGGTGTCAGTGCAAGTCCAAGGGCTGGCGCGGCTGCTGGTGCCGATGCGGGTGCCAAAGCCCGAGCAAGTGGGAGGGGATGGGGCAAGTTGCGACGTGGAGGCTCTCCCGCGAGCTCAGTGGGGGAGTTGCAATGGCGGGAAGTCATGCCGATAGGTGCTTGGCTTCGAGGATTCGCCATATCCCGGTGAATCCCGACCATGGTCCTTCGAATTCGGCGAAGCTCGATGGCAGATTTGCGGCCGGGGAAAATGGCTCGTGGCGGCTGTTTCCGGCGACGTAGGCTATCGGAGAACACTGAGGGTAGCTGGCCGTCCGTGGAGGACAGATCGGGTGAAGGGTGGCGGGGAGGGCAGCTGGCTGACGGCAGAGGACGGGGTGGGGGCGAGAAAAAAAATAAAGGAGTCGAGGTCGTGGCCGTTTAAATAGAAGTCGAGAGCGGTGACTCCTATATTTATTCTTCTTAAACGGCGATAGGGCTCGATTCGGTACGACTTTAGCTGTTAGAGGAGTAAATTTACTCTTTTATAGCCGTTTTGGGGATGAATTAAAGATGCTCTAAGAAGCCACGTCTTTCGGGTGCGTACGATCAAGGACTTCTAGTTAAGAGGAATGAAAGCATGGAAAGAAGTGTTTAACTAGTAGGTGTGAGAGCACTGGCAGTGTAAGTTCAACGGATGGCAGGGAGAGAACGGTTGTAGGCTTCGGAGGTATTTTTGGTTCAGTGAACCGCAGCCTGCAGGTAGGTTAAGTGTGGTGCACACGAGCGAATATGCATTTCGGGAGAGATATATCGCACGCGCGTGTTTTTCTTTCAGCTTGATAGATGTAATTTTTATTCTGGAAATGGCCATTTTCTCACTTGTGTTCTCAGATATGATTTCTAGGCAAGGCAAAATTAGTGATCTTTCGTCCGAGTTTGGCTCAAATTCAAACAGTTCGGTATAAATATAAATGCATAGCGATGTTCTAGTTCGGCATAAAATTAAACACAACAAAGTTCGATATAGTTCTTCATAGACTGAAATACAACTTAGTTTGGCCATATCATGCTCGGCACCTATGTGCTCAACCAGATCATCCTGCAGTTGTTGATATACTATCGAGTCACAGATTCCCAGACGCATGGCGATAAAGACAGCTCATGATGGTGTCGCGTGGTGATCAGGTTCTGGAAGAGGTCCCTGACCGTAATATGCCTCGTCCTGCTTGACCAAATTCACTGGATGGTTCTGCTCATGCTTATGTTGTGCAAGGTTACACGAAAGTTCATCACTTCTCAGATATAATCTTTTGACCAAGTCATAGCAGGTAATCGGGCAACATCAAACCTCTGTTGGATCACTCAAAATACACGCTCTACGTTCTTCCTACAAGCTTCCTGTTCTTTGGCAAACTAAGCATGTTTGAAAAGCATTGGGCTTAAAATAGTCTTCATAAATACTGACCATCTTGAATAAATGCTATCTGCAAGATATATTCCTTATTAATGTAATACCATCACCATGCATAAATTAGCAAGCTATACTATCTAAGGACGGTAGAGCTTTAGCCAGAGTAACTTTGAGCTTTGGCTAGAATCCTAGAACAGCTCGTATCCTTTTTCTGGCGAGTGGCGGGGACAGCTGGGTTGTTGCGGTACCTGCGGAAGGTCAGAAGCGGGAGGAGAGTGCGGGCCGGGAGCATATGTCTCTCCCACGTGGTGCACTGAATTTTGTGGCCTGCTAGATGCAACGCCTCCGGAAACAGAGGACGCTGTTCTTTACAACTTTGGAGAGGGGCTCTATCCGTCTTCCTTTATACGTCTGGTCAACTAGATACAGAATTCAGCTACGTAAATAAAACTAGATAGAGATAGAGATATCAGTTGTTTGAGTGTTGCCTTTCTTCTATTGCACAAGTTTCTGTCTTTCTGATTATGGTTGTGGTACTTTAATAGAGCTCTTGCACAAGAATAGTTAGGGTGGTAGTCTGGAAAAAGAAAAGAGTAGCCAGCCCAGACGATGACCGCGGCAGAATTTCAATCATGGGGGCATATGCCATATTGGGCTTACAGGACATCGTCACCCACATAACTGAACCCGAGGGGCCGAGAGCAGGGGGCATCGCACACGTGGCTCTAACCCACATTTCGCCATTTCTAGAGAATTGCCCCAAGTTTCAAACAGGAATGATGATGCTCCCCCAAACAAACTGCACAGCGCAGCAGCGACGACTTCCACGACGTACGCGTTAACATGCACTAGGACTATCCGCCGTAACCAGTACGATATTACGCCAACACGCCACACGTACCATGAAATGAGCAAAACAAATGCGGCTCGCAGACGAACCACGTGAGGAACCCGATGAGTGAGCAGAGAATCACCCATAAGAGTGAGATAAGATGTGGAAACGGAAGAAGAAAAGGAAGATTCTTCTACCGACCTGTCTCCACGGATAAAGCCGATGGTGGTAATTAACACGCTGCTAATGTCGCTCGACGTCTGACCTTGTGCTTCTACGCAAAACACATGGAATACGCTACCTTGCCAAAAGTCACAAGTAGCAGAGTGTATGTACGTGCATGCATGTAACATGTCGAGGGGCGAGAGGACAGGAGATAGAGGGAAAATATTAGTTGGTCAGAAAATATGGATATGCAATTATCTGTGTGTCAATTGTGATCATAATTTTGTTCATTTTTGCCTGTTTTGCATTCTTTCATGCACTGCCGCGCCACACACTACAGGAATAACAAGAAACGCCGACGGTCTTCCTATACGTCAACGGCGAAAGGTCAGGCCCGTCGGTGCAGCTGTGCAGGCTCGTTAGGTGGGCGGTGTGGCGTCGACGATAAACCTTGTCTTGGCGTGAGGGCCAAAATCCCGATGGCCTTCATCGGCATAGAACAACCGTCGGCGTAGCCGCTCAACCTTGGCGATGGCCGTCGGGCGTAAGTGTCGTCGGCATAGGAGACCATGTGTTCGCCAAACGGCCCACCGATGGGCACGGACGACGTTAGGTGCGTAGATACGTCGACGGGAGCACTTGTGGCTGGAGAGATGAAGCCAGAGATCTCCGCCAATAAGGCTGGTTTCTAGGGCCTATACTCGTTATTGGTGGCGCGTGCCGCAGCGAGGTCATCAGCGGGCGAGCTTTGGCAGCTTCCATGGTGGAAGGTGCCGGCTTGCTTGGGTTCGGGCCCCCCAATAAACTTGCCTCGACGTTTCTACGCAGCTCCTGCTTCGATCCATCTTCTGGCTGTCCATGGCGACGAGGGGAAGAGGGATCTAGGCGGTGTTCGGCGTGGTGACGGCCGGGGAGAAGGATACGATGAAGCTTCTTCTTGTGGATTTTTCTCATAGGGTCTTCATGCGATGGTGCAGTCCGTTTTGCCCCTGCCTCTACTAGCTGTACGACGGCCCTCCACGGCCATGTGATGGCCGACCTTCTTCCTCCTGGCCATGGGCCGTACAGGAGGATCTTCCTCGACCACGGCGCTGGATCCACGGCCGTCGCTGTTCCAAGTGGCTTGTTTCCTGGTAGAAGAGGCGGCACCAGCGTCGGGAGGTTGCTCGTTGATGGTGGAGAAGACCAAGGATCTGATTGCTTTTTTTTATCTTTCTTCCCTAGGGTCTTTTCTGTAAGAGGCATAGCCTTATCAGCAATATCCCTATCTCTTAGGGTCTTTGCTGCTTTTTGTACCCACCGCGTTTAATGAAGATTCCAGGGTCATCTGGCCCTTATCCTGTTCAAATAAAACTGCTCGCATGACTGCGCGTAGGATGGCAAGCGGCACCCAAAATGATCCGCAAAAGCAAACTATAGGAAAAAGGAGGTTACAGTGCCAACAAAATTAGAGAAGGATTATTCGATGAGATATAAAGGATATGCAATTATATGTGTGCCAATTGTGATCATAAAATTTCCATTGCGACTGGAAAAAGATTAGTCAATGAGAAAAAATATATCCATTATGATGATACTTCTTGTGGCACCCCAGATTTATGGTCCGGGATAACCCATTATGCCAACCACCACGATCCATGATCAGTGACTCGTGGAGCATAATCGACATAGTATCAAAGTACACATCCATTACAGTACCGAACATCAAGTCTTACATAGATAGTCTTACAAAGGGCCACATGGGCACAAATAGATAGTAGCAGCGAAAACACTAAACGCAGAAGGCCCGAGTCATGCCATAGACCATAGGGTGCCTAACTCGGAGTAACGCCCTAGTTTGCGAAGTCGTCGTCGTAACCTTCGTTAATACCATCTTCCTGCTCAAAATTTGGCCAAGTAAATAGCCAGGGACAATACCAGTGAGTACTTTGAATGCACTCGCAAACCACCTTATGATAACAATAAGTAAACGATATGCAGTATGGCTGTGGTAGGATGGTTCCAAGAGAGGTTCTTTTATAAACTAGTTTCTCTTGTAGATATAGCATGTCTCTATATCTTTGTTAACAAACATTTGTAAAACTTTTGACAAAACCTTTTTGAAGAGTATTAATAAAAAAATAGGATTGGGTCACCCATTTGTTTTTCCTTCCGGTTGTCTCATGACCAAACTTCGTCCTCCTTTTTCCGACCATCCCATGGTCAAATCATTTCTAAGCCATTTCTTTTCCGAAGTCCTTTTTGAGAAATCGAAACCATCACCCCGTGAGACAGCCATCACAACCGTCCATGACCGAGGACTTGGCCATTCGAATAGATTTACACTCTGTAGAGATTGTACACTGTACCCACACCATCCGATTACCCGTCCCTAATCTACACCGATCGTGGGTCGAATAACCGGTCAAGACCTTCTGAATACCCTCTCCGATAGAAGTGCCTACCCTATGAGGTTAAACCACTCAAAACCAGGACGCCCTATATAGTCACAAGCCAACCGGAGCGCGTTTTGCACCCTGCAGGTGTGCGCTTTCAATGTGGGGCTCATAGTATCGTCTGGCCGCCATTTTAGATGTATTTACCTTCCCCAGACCGATGTTTCACATGGGCCTTTACAGGGGAAAGCCCAGCCTCCGGGAATTGGTTCTTCCCTGTAGTAGTATGAGACACTTATACCGGATTAGACGAACTTCTAGCGCAGCCTCGTCCCATTTCAGAGTAATGTGGTTGCACGGGTTAATTGCTTAAGCATTAGGAACTGTACAGCCGGGCGTGTTTTCGTAAACATTTTTCCTCCATCTTTTGTCCACCTTTTTGTAAAACAAAACCCTTCTCATTTTCCAAACCAATCGGTAGGCCAAGCCTCACCAAGGTTTTCTTATAAAACATTTTTGTAAGTCTTTTCCCGGGGTCTTCCCATCATATACTTTTGCTTAGGCTTAAAACGGGGTCTCCATAGGGTTATGATGTTAAACATCATCTACTATACTAAGGAAAGGTAGGTATTATACAAATGGGTTGTACCTATAGGTACTAAAGGTGTAACTATTTGGAGGAGCCAAACATTCCCCCCTACAAGGTATAATATAGTAAAACAAATGCACTTTGCAAAAGAAATGAGTAAGTAAAATATGCATATATAAAATAATAGGACAAGGTGTATGATCAAGAAGGTGGCTTGCCTTCGATGGCAACTTGTCCCTGGTCTCCTTCTTCAAAATACTCCCAATCACCTTCCTCGTTCGTATCTATCGTCGCGAAAGGAAATAAACGAACAAACAACATACCTCAAATCAAACACGGAGCAAACAAGGCAATCAATACAGAACAAGTACAAAACTTGGCAAACCATAACTCATATTTATAGCTACTGAAACTAGCAAGCCAAGGCCATTGGAAACAACTAATTAGGGCACTCCTAACAAATATGGTGAATTTAGTAGTGAACCCTAGTCTAGCAAGAAAACAAGTGCTTCAACTCTTTTCTGTAAGTGAACAGTGACCAAAAATAATATGGCTGGGTAGGTGACTGAAATCTTAAGCCAACACAATTGGATTCATAATTTTTGCTAATATGGTTGATTTATAGCAATTTAAACACTGCAGAAAAGACTATAAACACACAAATAATCCCCAGTACATAAGTAATACTACTAAAAATATGACCTACTGGGGAAAAGTAGGTATGGATAGTGCTCAACTCCTAGAGTTGGAATTACTCAAAAAGGGGTTTCACAGAAGCTTCTAGAATTTCTACAAGAAGCTTCTGTCCCAAATTTGCAAAATTCACCACAGGTGCTAAACAACTCCTAAAGGTGTGATTCTAATTTTGTTGGATTAGCAGGTTAAAAAGGAAATCCTGGGATGTGGTTTCATATTTTTTTGACTTGCGGAAAAATTACAAAAATTAAAATAGTGGAAATTGTCTCATTTTACTCCAAAAATTCTCAGGGAAACTACAGATATTGTTTTGGAAATCTACCTATGGGAGGTGGTGGGGATTTACAAAGGCTAACCCTAAGGCTTTGAATCAGGTCAAATAGAGGTTTTGGTGATTTTGGCAAATTTAAATCTGCAGCACAACTTTCTGGGATTTAAAGAAATGGAAAAAGGAAAAAGGAGCTGAGTGGATCTGGGGCCTGGCCGCGTCCACGCAGGAGCTGGGCCGGCCCATTTGGGCGGCAACATGCGCAGGAGCTAGGGTTTCAAATCCCCGGCGAGGGCATCGCGCGTCAACGTCTGCAAGCTGGTGAAGGGGTAAGCAGCGCCGTGGGTCGTTAGATCTGAAAAGATCCAACGGCCCAAGGCTCGTCTTCCTCGTGTGGGTGGTGTCGTCGGCGACCAAACCCTAGGAGCTACGGGGGAGGGTCGGGGAGGCTCACCTAGGGGCGGAGCAGCGTCGGGGATGGCGTGGTTCGACGCGGTCGACAACGCGGGTCCGAACGAGGGACGGCAGCAGCGGCTTGAGCTCCTAAGGCTGTGGGGAACGGTCTCGCGGCATCGGCGTTCTCGGCTCCCTTCCGGCGACGCTCCTAGAGTTCCTGGGAGAAGGGGAAAAGCAAGGTCAGAGGGGCGGTGCGAGTCCTGCATGCATGCATGGACGATTGAGAGGGAAAGGAGAGGTGGCGACGTCAACCTTCACCTCTTCTCGGCCAGCACCGCGGCGGGCGATGGGCGGAGTGGGAGGCAGGAGCCGAGCAAGCTCGGTTCCTCCCTGGGGTGGAGTGGGAGTGTGCTGGGGGAAATGAGGTGGGTGGCGAGAGCGGTAGGTGGATCGGGGTTTTTATGCCGACGCTGAGAGGCCTACGGTGCACCGGGTGGAGGGGTCATCCGTGGAGAGGGTGGAGGGCGAGGGTAGGCCGGGAGAGGGGTGGTGTGTGTCTCTGCGAGCCAGTGGGAGGGTTTAGAGGCGTGCACAGGTCACGCCTCGAGACAGCAGCTGTCAGCCCAGTCTCCTTTGCCCACCAGTGCCAGCGTCAGGTCGTGTCGTGGTCGGCCTAAGGGCGAGCTAGGGAGGGTTAGGTCTAGATTTGGGGGTGGTGGAGAGAGCAGGGGGCTGCGTCCTCTACGCGCGCGCGCGGTCGTTCTGCACCCGAGGACTGAGGAACGCGGGCGCGGGTGACGTGGCCAGGGTGACGTGGCCGTCGAGGGTTGGGGGTAGGGAAGGCTCCTTGTGAGCGAGGGAGAGGGGGTGGGCGGTGCCTGGGGAAGACGCGAGCTGCGCGGGCCTAGGACGCGACAGCACAGTGGCTAGCGGGGTCAGGAGGGTGGCCATGCAAGATCTTGACGATCTGTCGCCCTGCCTCTCTCTCTCTCTCGTCTAAGGTGGTCAATGGGGTGGTCAGGGTGGTGGAGAGAGAGGCCTTGCAGCGCTGGAGGCGTGCCAGACGCATGCGCGCGTTGCAGCGAGGTGGCGAGAGTGGGGAGGGTGTGGGATGATCTAGGGCAGCACACGCTCGGGGGCGACTTTGTCCGATGCTCACTTAGAGCACAAGCCTCGAATGGCAAAGGTAGGTGTATGGGGGTGTAGATGGAGGTGAGATGAGCGAGTCCAGGCCATGGTTGCTTCCTGGATCAACTCCAACAGCTTGCAAGGGTCCTCCAAAGTGGGTAGAAAATAAGATGACCATTTTCTTTTCTTGCCAATTGTGTTCATAGCACCAACATGCATGGGAAACAAGGTTGGGGTTTAACCAAGTGCCTTGTGGGCTTGCTTGTGCTCATGGCAAGGTAGAGAGGCATGGGGTGTTATGGTCTAAGGGTTTGGGGCTTGGATCCGACATGGGGTTAGGCAATATATTTATATTTAAAAGTCCACCTCACGTCTAAACTACTTTAGTCCTTAACGTGGGTTCGGTACATGCCACATTTTATTTCTTTTTTTTCATACTGCATGAGCAGAATCGTGAACTTGGGACTTCTTGACTCTAATACCATATTGAATTGATGCACTAACCATCTAAACCAATAATACGAACTGATGTAAAGGAGTTAGGCAATATATTTATATTCAACAACAAGAATGTTCTTATATTTAAAAAAATGCTCACAGTCCAGAAAGTAAATGCTTGCTTGTTTTATAATATCAACAAAAACAGCATGCATTAAAAGATAAAGTGATAAGTAAATGCAATAGTGCATACATATATAATATTTATATATTTCAAAAAAGTATGTATTATGTATTTAAAACCTACCGAGCATACTCTTAGGCTGCTACTTGAGAGGGAGTATGCCAGTTTACGTACAATGGCGTCCGTAAAAGTGCACCTAATTGCTAAATGGGATAATTGTCACTTTGGCATTGATTTCTTTCAGTCAGTATTGCAGCTGAAAGACAAAAGTCAACCAATACTTCCCTATCTTTGTTAGTTTTTCTCACTGAATAGAAGCTCTATAACAATCTTGTGCACTTGCAAGAATGATGAACATTCCAACATGTGTGATGGCCATCGGCGATTTCCAACATGGTCAAAAGTTTAGGCGGCTTCAATTGATATGGCAACGACATAGAGGGTTATTCCCACCTCAAAGATTTCTTGTGCATGCTTCTTCTTGTACATGAGTTAGTTGTCATTGCCTGCGTCTTTTTTATGCTCTACATAACTTGTGTCTTAATTCTATTATCCCAATTTTGTGTGAGTCTATTTTTAATATTGTAATGTAAAATTTTCCTATGTGTGCATCTTAGGATCAAGATTCTAATTATATGGGTGGGTTGTGGATACCTATTTTGAACAGGTAAATATCCTTTTGGAAAGTGGTTATGTACTCATGGTATTTGGACTTGTTTGGCCACAGTGTCTTTATATGATCGCTCAGATTATGGTAGAAACTGGATCAGCCTTGACACATTTGGCATCTTTTGGAGTAAAATTTAAAGATGCGTGTATTTGTTGATACACATGACGAGGTCTCTTTTGTTTACAAAAACAACGCTAGACAATAAAGTAATAGTTGTACAAAATAGCTACTTTATGTTCTCCTTGAAAACATTGGAGCCTTCATTTCAATTTTAAGAGAAAACACACATGTGGTGTCGGCTATATGATTAATAGAATCCAGATTATTTTTTTGTTCTAAATAACCTTTCAGAGTTCATGACTAAGATTTGTAAGTAAAGTCTTAATATAAGATCGTATAGCCCAAAGACTATTGTTTTACCACTATTCTATAATCTGACGCGGCTTGTGAAACAGAGTCTTTGAGTGAAGACATATAAACATGTAAACAAAATTTACATTAAGCCATATTTATTCAATAAAACAATTATATTTAATTAGACAAAAGGCTTTTCCTGTTCATTTTTAAATTAAGAAAACCATATGTCAATTATCTTTATCTACTACAATGTAGACATGTCGCATCTTCACAAAAGTTATTATTTATAAACTTCAAACTAGGGATAAGAGAGAGTTGTAGTAATTTATATAGGAACTAGTTTTATTTATAGGGTCAGATCGTTTGCATAGATAATTTACACTTTGGTGGAAATCATTGATTGTTTTGTTAGAGATGTTATGGTGCAATGAAAATGGGAGTTTAAGTATTTTATATTGTATGGTGGGATCCATGCGATTCAGCATTAATGGTCCTTGAATGTTTATACTAAACTTTTCTAATGATTTCTACCATCATATCTTAATACAAAATGCTTATCGATAAAGATAACTATTATTCTTCTATTGCACCTTGCATCATTAACCGGAATTTGATAAGTATTAAAATGCAATGGCCACTGATGTACAATTATAACAATAACTAGTTCTAAATTTGGATAATATATTTTCATGGAAATAATGTTAAGTTTTCAAAACATAGTTTGAAGCATTTGAATGCATATTTCTAGGCTGAATTCCTATCTAAATATAAGAAAGTAAAATAGAAGAGAGAGTTAGATTTCTAACTGATTAATTTGTGCCATTTGACGTACTATACTCCTAATGTTTTAGATATCCTTTTTCTATCATATCTAAATATCTTGTTAGAGGGTTCTATAACATCCAAAGTTAGAGAATCCTATGATCATTGCAGGCCTAGCGATTCTAGACAAAATAACTAGTTTTACATAATAAATGAAAAAATAACAATCTTGACAAGCTTACCACCAATAAACGGAGAGTGTTTGTTGTTATAGACGAAAACATGTCCAGACAAGTAAGAATGGCATGCAATTCCGGTGTGCAGTTCATGTTTTTAAAGTTTGAACGCCCAAGTTGGATCCCTGAAAATATGCGGTTGCATTGTGCACCTAACACATGGTGCCATAGGTACAACACTCACTTTTGGTCTGGAACTTCCGAAGTTGTTGCAATGATTCAGGACTTTACATGTCTTCTTTGTTTTTGTATGCTTGTAGTCAACAAGATGTTGTCCACCACGCTAGTGTCGGACCCCGTATCACCCATCTATATTAGTTCAGACATCGATCTACTTGTTTAGACTTTGATGGAACTCGCGTGAAAAGACAAACGATGTAGTGTAGAGATATTTTTATTGTTGATTATCGATCTAAATGTTTTTTTGGATTCTTAGCGTTATACTTCGTTTCACCATGTTTTTGTATTGGATCTGTCTCTATCTCTGCATGCCGGCTTCCCCTAAGCCTTCCCTTGGTTTCGGTCTCTACAGGTTGGTTTGGTCCAGTCCTTTGGTTGGGGTTGTGTCATTGTTGTCTACCTTATAGTGAACACGACTAGGACATGGTTCACAGTAGTCGGTGAAAACCGTTGTTCCCCTAGAGTGTGAGCGTGGGTTACCGACTGTGGATGCATCTTGGCGGGCGCTCAAAGCTACTGAGAGAGATAGGCGGCGATGGGATGTGCTCTCATGGGTTAGTTCATGAATCACAACTCTGAGTTGCTTACCATAACACTAGACCACATAGTTCTTGGGTTGTGCTCTATATTGATTTCTTGGAATCTATAATTAATTGTTTACTTGAATTACTCCTTTATAGACTTGATTAAATATTATCGGATGTGTGCTCTATCTTGATCTCTTGAAAGCCATAAGAAATTCTTCACTCGAATTACTTTCTTCAAGACTTGATCAACTTTGGCGCTCACGATCGCAACCATGGCATGCACCTTTAAGTTTCTCCAATGAATTTTATCTTCTTCATGTGTTGGCGCCGACCTGTACAACTTCGGCTCTATTTAAAATGGCGCCGATTTAAGAGGTCAGATTTTAAATTAGTTTTAAGTAGAGGTTAGATTCGGTTAAAGTTTTCAGATTTGAACAGGTTTGACAAAAAATACGTTGTGTGGTAACGAGATCCAGCTGGCATGAGAGGTCAGACCGGATGATGCCTAGACTGGGGCACAGCCTGTCAAGTCGAGAGAGAGGGGCAGGCAGTGAGGTCATCCGCAGCCTGGAGGCCATAGTCGTATGCAGCAGTCGTAGCCACGCAGTACAACACATCTCGATCCGTTGCGTGGAGCTAGTACTACGCGTTTCCTGTGACTGCGAGGCAGAGCCCAGGTCAGGCTACATAGCTGCTCGTACGTTTTCTATCGTTTTCAACTATGTTCGTCGATCCTCAAATTCTTGGGAGCTGGGCTGAGCCGTAGAGGCCTTTGACCGTGGAGGGTCCGGTATGGATATGGTCGACAGCGCACGCTTGCCTGGTTGCCTCTTTACTGTCCTGTTTAGCTGGTAGTAGTACACATCTGTACAGGAGCTCCTGCATGCCCTCATTGCCTACATCCAATGCTTTCATATAACTACACATTTAGCGTGAATCTCTATCTTAGACCAGCCACAGTGTGTTAAAAAAGCGGTTCCAAACCTTCTCTCTCCTGCCTTTGAACCGGTTCAACACAGTGTGGAGCATCGGTTCGAGTTGTCAGACAAAAGAAGCGATGCATAAAGTTGGTTCGCTTCTTGGCATTTAAATAGCACCTCTTAGCTCTGACACAACATAAATACATGAGAGAATGCTTTCCTGTGAGCTAGAATGGCCGGCACATGCAGATAATTTTACTGTGCTGTAGGACCCTCAATGACTTATGAAGCGATTCAATACACTATGGCGCAAAGAAAGCAGTTCACAACGCTGACACATTTTGCTATGAATCGGCGCCACAGTGTGGCTGGTCTTAGTGTGCAGTTTCAGGGTGTGTTTGAATTGTGATCAAATTGTATCTTACCAATATTTTGGTCATGACCAAAAGATTAGCTCTTGTTTAGATTGTTGCCAACTTTTTGGCATGCTAATACTTCACTATCAACTCTAGTTCAATTTTTAGCTAATGTTGACCAGCTTATAGTCAAACAAAGGCTTAACCAAAATTTTGGCTAGTCAAATATTTGATGAGGCAGTCTTGGACACAAAACAAACACACACTCTATCCATTGCGTGTCCAATTATTGAAAGATGGATGATGCCATCTGCTCGCAACGCAAAGAACGGTCAAAGCACTCGCTATATTTGCAACTTCACTACTTCTCCTTGATCGGCGCACAACTGTACATAGCTCAGGAGCTCCTTTAACCATCCAATACTTTCATACACACATTTAGCGTATGGAATATAGCATATACAACCGGTACGGTGCTAACGCGTGACGCACATGCGTATGGAATAGTAGCGTATACGATCAGGTGCTATACCTAGCAAGCAGATTGACGACGAATGTAATATCCAGCCGTGTATAATTTGCAAGGTACATAAGTTTGCCAACTGCACTTAAGTAGGAGAATTTTGGTCCCAGAATCCCCCCTCTTCTTTAGGCCTGAACGGGTCCTTGTCTTGCTGCAAAGATCTTCTGACCATCGGGGTCTTAGAAGGATATGCTTTGTCAAACCCAGATCGTTTCAACACCTTCTGAGTGTAGGCCGACCGGTGAACTAGAATCCCAGCAGGGGAATGCTCAAGTTGCAGACTCAGGCAACTAAGTCTTTCATCTCGAATTCCGACATTAGGTAGGAACTCGCTTACTCAATATCGTCAGGTGTACCGATTATATTCAAATCGTCCACGTACATGGAGATAATACAGAAACCGTCCTCGGATCTCCGTATAAAAACACATGGGTAATCTTCATTGCTCGCGTAGCCCTTTTGATGAAGGAAATCGCTTAAACGATTATACCACATCCTACCTGACTAATTTAGTCCATACAATGACTTCTTAAGTTGAACACTATATAAGCTCTTGTTTGCTCTATCCTGGTTCGGGACAAGGATACCTTCTGGTACTTTCATGTATATGTCCGAATCCAAGTTACCATATAGGTAAGCGGTGACAACATCCATCAGTTTTATTTTTAAATCTATGTTTACTGCCATTGAGATCAAATATCTAAAGGTAATTCCATCCATGACCGGGGAGTAAGTTTCCTCAAAGTCGACACATGGTCGCTGAGTGAAACCTTGATCAACGGGCCTTGCTTTGTACCTTACTACTTTATTATTCTCGTTTCTCTTCCGAACAAAAACCCACTTATGGCCAACTGGACGAATTTGGGGAGGAGTTAGACAAAAAGGTCCAAATACCTCTCTTTTGTTTAACGATAATAATTCAGCAATGATTGCCTTCTACCAATCTTTCCAATCTGACATTTTCTTACAATCAACGAGCGTGTTACGCTCAGGGTCAAGATCTATGATTGAGGCAATTTTCTTGGCAAAATAACGTCGACATTTTTCATGGCTCGGTTGTATGACTCGCCTGAATTAACATAGTTAATGACCATTTCGTCATAGAGTGCATCAGGTACATCCTCTTGCTCCACTCCACCGGATTTCCCAATCCAGGGACTAGATCCTTTAGCTTTCCGGCTTCGATGTGTGCGCACACAACTTCGCTGGATATTTCCGATATAGGAAAATTCAAGTCTAGAATTTCGTGCACTGAAATATCCGTACTTGTGCCAGGTCTCAAGTGGCTCCCCTCAACAGGGGCTGACTGTAATAAATCTATCTTATCCTTTTTCTTCGGGTGTTGATACGTTGAAAATGTATCTATAATTTTTTATGCTCCATGCTTGTTTTGTATCTACTTTGCTTTGCTTTGTCTATACTTTGAGGTGTTTTTATATCTTTTCTGGAACTAACCTATTAGCAAGTTGCCACAGTGCCAGTTGCATGTTTTCTTCTATTTTTGGTTCCAGAAAGGAAAAAAATCAATATTCTCAGAATTGGACGGGACAAAAGCCGAAGTTATTATTTTTTCCGGAGCAACACGGAACCACGAAGCAGAGCTGGAGGGGGGCCACAGGGTTCCCAACCCCCCTAGGCGCGGGCAAGCCCTGGAGGCGCCTAGAGGGGGTGTGGGCCCCCTGGACCCCCACCGACCTTGATTCTTGCGCCTATAAGAATCCCCTAGGGAGAAAACCCTAGACAATCTAGAAGAAATCCACGAAATCCTCCACAGCACCGCCGCCATCGAAAGGGAGATTTGGGGGATAGAAAGTCTCTGTTCTGGCACCCTGCCGGGACGGAGAAGTCCCCCTAGATCCATCTCCATCGATCTCCACCACCATCTCCATCACCGTTGCTGATTCCCATGATGAGGAGGGAGTAGTTCTTCCTCGGGGCTAAGGGCTCTACCGGTAGCTATGTGTTCATCTCTCTCTCTATGCATGATCTTGTTGTGGTCATGAGCTTTTTAATCAAGTAGATCTACCTTGCTACTCAAGTGCTTCATTAGATCTCTTCTCTCCCCATGTGTGTGAAAGTGACAGCGTGCATACCATGGTGGCACTTAGGTTTGAGTCTACATAAATACTCTGTGTGCTTTAATAGATCTATGCTTTTTCCCACGTGTGTGAAAGTGACAGCGGGCATACCGTGTGTGGCACTTTGGCTAGATTAAATATTTGTTATGAGTTATATTTGGAGTTGGATGTCTCTATAAAATTGTGGTATTTGTTGGAACCATCTAGTGCTCAAGGTGATAGTGTGGGGTTATCTAGATTGGGGAAGGCGGACTTTGAAGTGTGCTGTTATAGCCCTATCATGGATTAGAGTGGCCAACCGGAGAGTAGTTAAGAGTAGTATCATGAAGAGAGGATATTTATATGAGAGAGTGTTCACTAGTGAAAGTATGATCCCTAGGCCTTGTTTCTAAACATTGAAACACCGTTTGCTACTAGATCTATTGCATGTTTGCTTGCTTCCATCTTTGTTCCGTTTTTCGGGGAGGTTTTGGGCTTTTACCTTTCCTCCACGCCATCATCTCTTTTCTGGCACCGTTACCCCACGTCCACAACAAGTCAGAAGCTATTTTCTGGCACCGTTACCACTTGTATTTCACTATCTCTTCGCCGAACTAGTGCACCTATATTGGGTGTGTTGAGGACACAAGAGACGTCTTGTATCTTGATTGTAGGATTGCTTGAGAGGGAATACCTTTGACCTTCATCCCTAAGATCGATAAACCTTGGGTGATCCACTTAAGGGAAACTTGCTGTTGTTCTACAAACCTCTGCACTTGGAGGCCCAACAATTGTCTACAAGAATAGAAGTGCGTAGACATCAAGATCTTTTCTGGTGCTGTTGCCGAGGAGGTAAGGTAAAATGTACTCACATCCTCCAGTGTGAGTGCTCGAAGTTATTTCCTTTATATTCTGCAATTTTGTTGTTTTGTTTCTTGTTTTCACTAGTTAGGCTTAATGGAAAACAACAACAAAATTAGAGAGCTCTATAGTGTTTATCTTGAGCTAGGACATGAAGTGTTTGAAGAGAAAATTAAAAAACCTATGGAGCTTTATTTGCATGCTAATAGCAATGTTATTAGTATGAACTCTTTGGACACCATTAATGCTAATGCCATGGAAAAGTCTAAGCTTGGGGAAGCTAGTTTTTATGAAAATGATCTTTTTAGTCCCCTAGCTTTGGAAGATAGCTATTCTATTTCTTATGATGATACCAAATCTCCAATATATGATAATTACAATGATGACTATGATATTTTTAGTCCACCTACTATTGAGGAGAAAATTTATTGTGATTACAATATGCCTCCTATATTTGATGATTATGGTGATGAGAATAATAATGATAGCTATTTTGTTGAATTTGCTCCCACTACCATTAATAAGAATGACTATTCTTATGTGGAGAGTAATAATAATTTTATGCATGTGGCTCATGATAAGAATGTTTTATGTGATATTGTTAATTTCATTCATGTTGCTACCGAAAGTTATTATGAGAGAGGGAAACATGGTTTTATGCATCTTAAGAATATTAAGTTTCCCCTCTTTATGTTGAAAATTTTGAAGTTGCATTTGTTTTGCTTTCCTATGCTTGTTGCTTTGTGCTTTCATGACTTGTTTCTTTACAAGATTCCTATGCATAGGAAGGGGGTTAGACTTAAATGTTCTTTGAATATGCTTATTGATGCTCTCTTTTAAATCAATTCATATTTCCTATGTGAGCATCTTTGAAACTATCATGCCTAACTTAAAGGCATTAAAGAAAAATACTTGTTGGGAGATAACCCAAGATTTTTATTGAGTCTTGAAAGTTATTAATTCTGTAATGACCTCACCTTATCCTGTTTGTTTGCTTTTTGTGCCAAGAATGACCTCTAATGAGAGGGAAGTAAGATTTGGGGAGTTGTTGTCCTGAAACAGATTTCTGTCCTCCATCATAAATATTTGTGAGGAGTTTTTGTAAGTTGGATTGATCTAAAAATTTACGAATAAATCCCCCATTATGCTAGATAACTTTCTAGTTCAATACTTTTTTATTTGAGCAACAGAAGGTCTTCGAAAAAATCGGTTTCTACCTGCTGGTCTGTTTTGACAAATTTCTACCATTATTTGCATTTGCTTCTTATTGATTCCTTTATGGGTTCTTTTTGGGAAATTGAGCTTTTTGAAGGAGTTGCTACAGTATCTTGTGTTTTTAGTGAAAAGTCTTGCTGTTCCAAAGCTTTGCCTATAGGTCTATTATCTTTTGAATACACTAATGTTGCTAATGAAGATTCTGTGAAGTTTTGTAAGAAGGAAAATTTGCAGGTGTAGAGAAAGAATGATGTAATGAGATGAAGAATGGACAAAAGCTCGAGCTTGGGGATGCCACCCCGTGTCACCCTAAAAAATATTCAATAGGTACAAGCATCAAAGCTTGGGGATGCCCAAGGCATCCCCTTCTTCATCAATAAAAATCTCATGTCTTTCTAGACACTTTGTTTTTATTGTTTCATGCATAATTGTGTTGTTCTTGGAGCGTCTTAATTTTTGTTTTTGGTTTTTTTTTTGCTTAGTTTGCTTGAATAAATTTTGTTGATCACAACACACCTTTCTGGAGAGAGACACACTCTGTTTTCATTGCCTAGAACACTCTAGTTTTCACTCTTATTGTTCTGTGGGTGTTCTCTTTTGCTAGCATCGTGTTTATCCTTAGTTTTCTTGTGCTTCCAACTTGGAACTTTTTAGTTCTTCTTTCTGGATTTGTGAGACAAGCTCACTGGTCTTTATTGATTATTATCTTTGTGAGTTGTCTCAAATAAGTTGCTTGGTGTTGGAAAAGAGTAGTAAGTTCTTGCTTGCAAGTGCAAAAGGGAGGTTGTTTTGACCGTGACTTAGACTTTAGCATGACATGCTAGGTGTTGTTTTGACCTTATGCTTAGTGATTATTGTTGTAGAATGTCTTGTTCCAAGCAATTGGTATTGATTAGTGTGCCTTGAAAGAATTATGCGTTGTTTTAGCATGCAAAAAGCATAGTATTGTGGTATTCTCCTTTGATGCTTTGTTTGGGTTAACTTGGCACATGCTCACACCATGTTATGACTCTCACAAGTCACCATTAGCCTCTATGATCATTTAGTCCTTGACATGTTGTACCACTCTATGCTTTGATTAGTAATGCTCTGTTGCTCTGCATTATGGCCATTATTGCTCTCTTAGTTGGTTGCTCCCAGTATTTTGCTAGCCTCCACTTGTATGAGTAAGCTCTACTCATGCTTCAAACTCCCAAGAAACCAAGTTATTCCAAAGTGTCAACTATAAACTCCTACGCATGGTGTGTTACACAATTCCAAGTATATTCTTGTTTTCATCTATCTTCCAATTAAAAAGTATTTTGTTATGTGAAAACTTAGTGATTAAAGCCCTCACGAACTTGATGGCACACTTTATATTCTTTTCCCCTATAAACTTGAACCATTGTGTCATCTATGTTGTATATTCTTGCACTTATACGTTGGAATTAGCAGAACCGTGCTGCCACGGGGAACGTTTTCAACATTGCACTTGTAATTTGTACTCAGTTGATATCATGATCTTTTGTCTATGGATGTCACCGGTGTGAAATAAAGAGGGAACATGTAAGTCCATGGAGTTTGTATCCTGTGTTAGAGAAATGTCTGGGCCGCTAGCCTAAGTCATGCCTAATCATGGTGGAAACTTGCAGCATCACCATAGTGACATCTATGAAGCATTATTCTTATAAAAAAGAGACACATTGTGAAAAGAGGAAAGAGACAAAAAAGCACCATATTCCCATGTACATAAGAAGATTGCTGAGATGCTCATTGTCTGCTTGCCTTGTCATTTTGGTTATGGGATAGCTCCTATACCATGTGCAAGGTGTTGGGAATATGCCCTAGAGGCAATCATGTATGATGAGATTTCCCATTGTATTCATAAAGATATTAAGTAGTCCTTGTATAAACATCTGATGTGTATCATTGAATATGTGATTAGGTTGTGGAAATATACATTCATGTTGTTTGTACTAAATATCCTTGGTCATTGAGGTTGTGCTAGACACACAACTTAGACCAATGTGAAAGTTGGCTTGATGACTCGGTTCCACTTGTCATGGGCATGGAGATGCTATTACAACTTACACAGATTCAGCTAAAGAGTTTAGTGATTCGGATTGACCCATATTGAGGTACAACGAACAAGTTGTCATTTGTATATCTCAATCAATGTAATCCTTAGGCCTGAGGTTATTGCATAGTCCGAGTTGAGGATCACCGACTTAGGTTCTGTCAAACGCTGATCCGAATCAAGCGCTTATAAAGGCAGAGTTCGGGTCGACTGAGAATCAAGCTGCGTGATGTGAATAACCAAGATGGGATTTTGCCCCTCCACTCGGAGAGATATTCTCTGGGCCCTCTCGGATGATATGATTCGAAAAAGCATGGCCATGCACGACTCGGTTAAGTGTTAACCGAGGAGATAGACTAAGAGTTAGTCGGGTGAATCACTTATCTCGGATCGAGAAGAGAGTCGGACTATTTAAGATATGACAATTATTCGCCTATAGTCTGACAAGGTATATCGTGAGGCAAAAGGGACTCGAACGCAAGTCACATTGGAAAAGCAAGTCATCATGACTCTTTGGTACTTGGGAGTCGGCATGTTTTGCTAGAAGCCGCTACCGACTGATCGATTGAGAGTCAGACTCTAATCGTGTCTAAGTTGCCAAGAGCCTGCGGGGTCACACACTTAAGAGCGGGAGCAAGTTCGGATTGGATCTGAACTGGAAATCTGGTTGGGTTGGACCCGAGCCTGATTTGGACTTAGTCAGTGAGTCGGACTCATAGGGACTGATATTATATAGGCTTTAGTGAATGGGCCACGCGAGCAGAGCCCACGTTCACTCCCTATATATAGTGGAGCACCGTAACCCAGAATGGTTAATCGTTATTCGTTTAGGTCATTCCATGTGTTGAAAACTCTAGCTCCACAGCAGTCCTGCCGACGTATCGAACCTAGCAGTTCGCCGCCGGTGCTCCTCCTTGTACGTGTGGATACCATCAAAGGTGTTGTACGATCAGCACCAGGACGATCGGATCGCAAAGGACTGCACTGCATCAACTGACGCGCTTCATCAGTAATCCGCAACTACGCGTCTAGTGGTAAACCTCATGGCCTTCTACCTCAGCTAGATCTTGGGATCACCACGTTAGAGGGGAAAAGTTTTGTTTTATCTCTTCATGTCCCAACAGTGGTATCAGAGCGATAGCTTCTGGTTTTAGGCTCGAGATCTCGCATATGTGATATGTGGTTGGCTATAGATGAGATCTATGTGTTGTTTGGTGGTCGATCTATGCGATAGATCGGTTTTGTACAAGGTTGATTGGATCAACTGTACTCGGGGAATGGTAGATCTGATTTCCGTGATCATACTGCTGAGGTCATGGAACGGCATACCCCTACCGGTCGGCTTCCGGGGTAGACCATGACACGTAAATCCAGAGGTGGTGATCGAAGATCAAAAAGTTTGATCGAATCGGAATGATGGTTGGAATCCATGTTCGGATCATAGATGAGATCTACGTTTTTGAAAAAATCGTCGGGCGATGCCCGCACCCGTGAGGGGAGCTGCCCCTTCGATCCCCGCCCGCGTCGACTTCGCCCTGTTGTAGCGCCTTAGATGTCGTTGCGAGTTTCACAACGCCGGTAGATATTGTATCTATGCATAATTTGTTTTTTGCTGGAAGTTGTGAATGGTATGGTTCATGTGCATGTGATGTATGTGTGTAATCCATACGTGATCTGCGAAACACGGTTTTTGTCAGCCGGCTGGAGCTTAGGTGATGTCATTTTATTGTATAACGACCTGCTTGTCGGATTAACTATGTAATTTACTTTACAAAGCTAGTGTTGCTGTTTGGAGAACCCAGATGGCATGAAAGGCGATGTACATGTCGGCGACATGGAGTAAGACGGCAAGTGACAAGAGTTGGCACGAGTCGGATTACAGGTTTTGTGGAGACGGAGATCGCCATGAAGGGAGCCATACCATTTCACATTATAATTGCTTTACTTTGTGTTATTGTTGTGTCTCTGTTTTACCTCTATTAGATAGTCGGTAAAATTTAATCCCTCAAAGAAGGTCTAGTCGGTTTTCCCCGTCAGTGTTTGCACCAACACAAGTCGGACATTTTTGGTAGTGGGCTCATAAAATTGAGGTGCTGCCAATTCTTTCCGACTAGGTGGGTTCGAGTCGGACTCTTATTTCGGAAACACTTGGTAAGCTAGACGGGTCTATCACAACGGTTCGGGGAAAAGTCAGACGGGAGCCGGGGCATGTAATGCCACCCGTCCAACAGGAGTCGTATGAGATGCGATTGACAAGGAGTTGTCTACCTAGATCACTTGGCGTCTATAGGTGATGCTAAAGCTCACTAGCCGACTTGCTTATTTAGGGTCCTGAATCACTAAGCAACCATCAGAGGGGTGTTGGTTCTAGTGGGAGCATAAAATATTAAAGTGTTTAATTTTCTTGCTCTTTTATGAATACATGTCTAAAGTGTTTTGCATATTTCTGTTGTAGATCATGGCACCAAGTAGCAGTCACTCTCAGATATCCGGTTTTGCTTTGAGAACTATCCTCGAGAAAGATAAACTAAACGACACTAATTTTACCAACTGGTATCGAAATCCGAGAATTATTCTCAAATAAGAAAAGAAGTACCATGTCCTAGACAACCCACTTCCAGATGAGCCGAATGAGAATGCGACTGTCGTTGCCACCAATGCCTACCATCGGGCTAAGGATGAGTCCACGAATATTAGCTGTCTTATGCTTGCTCACATGGAACCGGACTTGCAAAATCAGTTCGAGCATCTTGAGGCCTACGATATGATCGAAAGCCTCAAAAGTATGTTCCAGGCTCAGGCGAAGACTAAGAGGTATCAAGTCTCTCAGGCTTTGCTGAGTTGCAAGCTTAAGGATGTTGATCCACTGAGTCCGCATGTGATCAAAATGGTTGGTTACGTGCAGTCTCTAGAGAGGCTTGGCTACCCCATAAGCGAAGAGTTCGCTACGGATATAATTCTGAACTCTCTTCCTAGTGCATATGGGCAGTTCATTTCGAACTACCACATGCATGGTATGGATAAGAAGCTCACTGAATTGCATGGGATGCTCAAGCAGGCAGAGGCGGATCCCAAGAAGGGCTCCAGTCAAGTATTTATGGTGCAGAATAAGGCTAAGTTCAAGAAGAGTTCTTGGACTAAGAAGAAGGCTAAGTCAGGAGGAAAGCAGGCTCAGGACCCGGTCCCAAGAGCTTCCTCATGGACTAAGCCATCTCCTTCAGCCGGATCCACTTGCTTCTACTGCAAGGCAGATGGCCACTGGAAGAGGAATTGCAGCAAGTATTTGGCTGATAAAGCCAAGAGTGGAGGTATGACTTCCGACTCAGGTACACTTGTTTGCAATGTTATAGACACATATCTTGCTAATGCACCTAATAGTTCTTGGGTATAAGATATCGGATCAGTTATTCACATCTGCAACTTGTTGCAAGGACTGGTAAGAACTAGGAGCGTAGCAAGAGGCGAGGTTGATATTCGAGTCTGCAACAAAGCAAGAGTTGCTGCGTTGGATGTCGTCACCATGCAACTTCATTTACCTTCTGGATTCATTATGGAACTGAATAATTTTTATTATGTTCCAGTGCTCAGTCGAAACATTATTTCTGCTTCATGTTTGATGATGCAAGGCTATTAGTCGAATATCATGAATAATGGTTGTTCTTTGTATTTGAATGATATGTTTCACGGCTTTGCACCCATCCAGGACGGGTTATTTATTTTGATCTTGATGGTGAGTCGGTTTATAACATAAATGTTAAAAGGTTAAAACCAAATGATCTGAATATGACTTACTTTTGGCACTGTCGGCTTGGTCATATAAGTTGGAAACGCATGAAGAAGCTCCATGATGATGGACTCCTAATTTCGTTTGACTTGGAGTCGTTCGAGACATGCGAATCTTGCCTACTCAGCAAAATGAGCCAAGACACCTTTTGCAAAGAGTTGCGAAAGGGCGTCCGACTTGTTGGGACTAGTACATAGTGATGTATGTGTACCAATGAGCACGACAGCCAGAGGTGGTTATGAGTACTTCATTACCTTCACTGATGATTTGAGTAGGTATGGATATATCTACTTGATGAAACATAAGTCGGAAGCCTTTGAGAAGTTCAAAGAATTCCAGAATGAAGCAGAGAATAAACTCGGCAAGAAAATAAAGTTTCTTCGGTCGGACCGAGGAGGCGAGTACATGAGCCATGAGTTTGATGACCATCAGAAAAGTTGTGGAATAGTTCCCCAACTTACTCCGCTAGGAACGCCGCAAAGGAACGGTGTTTCGGAAAGGCGGAATCGAACCTTGTTGGACATGGTACGATCAATGATGAGTCGGAAAGATCTGCCTTTATCATTTTGGGGTTATTGTCTAGAAACAGCGGCGTTCACACTAAATAAAGTACCATCAAAATCGGTAGAGAAGACACCGCATGAGATGTGGACATGCAAAAAGCCGAGTTTGTCTTTTCTTAAGATTTGGGGTTGTGAAGCATTTGTCAAGCGACTTCATTCGGACAAGCTTACGACCAAGTCGGATAAGTGTATTTTCGTGGGGTATCCGAGGGAAACCTTGGGTTACTAATTCTAAAACCGAGAATAGGGAAAAGTGTTTGTCGCTCGGAACGGTGTCTTCCTTGAGAAAGAGTTTCTCAGTCGGGGAGTAAGTAGGATCACGGTGCAGCTCAAAGAAATTCGAGAGGAACCGACTAGTAGCGAGTCGGCAAAAACCTTGGAGGTTGAGCCGGTCGTGGTAGCTGAGCCGGCAGTAGCACCTGTACTGCAAAGATCGGCAAGATTACGAAGTGTTCATGATGTATTACTGTTAGACAATGATGATCCGGAAAATTATTCGGAAGTGATGATCGGATATGATTCCGAATCATGGCTTGGAACCATGAGATCCGAGTTAAAGTCCATGGATGAAAATCAAGTTTGGAACTTGGTTGATCTGCCAGACGGTGCAAGACCCCTCGAGTGCAAATGGGTCTTTAAGAAGAAAACTGATATGGGTGGAAATGTTTCTGTCTATAAAGTACGCCTTGTCGCGAAGGGGTTCCGACAAGTTCAAGGAGTTGATTACGACGAGGCTTTCTCGCCCGTAGCGATGCTTAAATCAGTTCGGATCATGTTAGCTATAGCGGCCTATTTCGACTATGAGATATGGCAGATGGATGTCAAAATGGCTTTTCTTAACGGAAATTTAACCGAGGACGTGTATATGATACAGCCCGAGGGTTTTTTCGATCCACCTAATGCTGACATGGTATGTAAACTTCAGAAATCCATTTATGG
The DNA here is from genome assembly GCA_030063025.1 of Avena longiglumis. Lineage (NCBI taxonomy): Eukaryota > Viridiplantae > Streptophyta > Magnoliopsida > Poales > Poaceae > Avena > Avena longiglumis. The sequence continues at coordinate 68,751,388 of CP125976.1, read as the reverse complement.
GTTGAAGCAAGCATCTCGGAGTTGGAATATTCGCTTTGATGAGGTAGTCAAATCGTTTGGTTTCATCAAGAGTGATTATGATTCTTGTTTGTACAAGAAGTTTTGTGGGAGCAAATTAAACTTTCTAATCTTATATGTGGATGACATATTATTGATTGGAAATGATGTCCATATGTTGCAAGAAACCAAGGAATCATTGGAAAGGAGTTTCTCAATGAAAGACTTGGGTGAGGCAACATACATCCTCGGAATCCAGATCTATAGATATAGATAAAGAAGGCTCATTGGATTGAGTCAGAGTACTTATTTGGACAAAGTTTTGAAGAAGTTCAACATGGAATCGTATAAGAAGGGGTTCTTACTGATGTCCCATGTTGTAAAACTTAGCAAGACTCAATGTCCTTCGACAACTGATGAGCAAAGTCGGATGAGTGCGATTCCGTATGCTTATGCAGTCGGATCCATCATGTATGCCATGATTTGTACTAGGCCAGATGTTTCCTATGCTCTAAGTGTTGTGAGCAGATACCATGCTGATCCTGGAGAGATCCACTGGACAGCGGCTAAAAATATCCTAAAGTACTTGAGAAGGACTAAGGATATATTCTTGGTTTATGGTGGTGAAGATGAACTCAGTGTAAAGGGTTACACGGATGCGAGTTATCTTACTGACTCTGATGATTATCGTTCGCAATCCGGATACGTGTTTATTATAAATGGAGGTGTTGTGAGCTAGAAGAGTTCCAAGCAAGAGACTGTGTCTGCATCTACAACAGAGGCTGAGTATATTGTCGCCTCAGAGGCAACAAAGGAAACTGTTTGGATGAGGAATTTCCTAATGGATCTTGGTGTGGTTCAGGGCTCGTCCAATCCGTTAGACGTGTATTGTGACAACAATGGTGCTATTGCACAAGCCAAGTAACCTAGACAATACCAGAAGAACAAGCACATACTCATGTGGTACCACCTGATTCTCTAGTTCGTGGATCAGGGTGATATCAAGTTATGCAAGGTACACACGGATGCAAATATTGCGGATCTGTTGACAAAGCCGTTACCACAGCCAAAGCATGAGGCGCACCTGAGAGCCATGGGCATTAGATTCCTAGACATGTGATGTCGGAAGATTGACTCTAGTGCAAGTGGGAGACTGTTGGGAATTTGCCCTAGAGGCAATCATGTATGATGAGATTTCCCATTGTATTCATAAAGATATTAAGTAGTCCTTGTATAAACATCTGATGTGTATCATTGAATATGTGATTCGGTTGTGGAACTATACATTCATGTTGTTTGTACTAAATATCCTTGGTCATTGAGGTTGTGCTGGACACACAACTTAGACCAATGTGAAAGTTGGCTTGATGATTCGGTTCCACTTGTCATGGGCATGGAGATGCTATTCCAACTTACACAGATTTGGCTAAAGAGTTTAGCGATTCGGATTGACCCATATTGAGATACAACGAACAAGTTGTCATTTGTATATCTCAATCAATGTAATCCTTAGACCTGAGGTTATTGCATAGTACAAGTTGAGGATCGCCGACTTAGGTTCTCACATCGCCGCTGATCCATAATCAAGCGCTTATAAAGGCAGAGTTTGGGTCGACTGAGAATCAAGCTGCGTGATGTGAATGACCAAGATGGGATTTTTCCCTCCACTCGGAGAGATATTTTCTGGGCCCTCTCAGATGATATGATTCGGAAAGCATGGCCATGCACGACTCGGTTAAGTGTTAACCGAGGAGATTGACTAAGAGTTAGTCAGGTGAATCACTTATCTCGGATCGAGAAGAGAGTCGGACTATTTAAGATATGACAATTATTTGCCTATAGTCTGACAAGGTATATCGTGAGGCAAAAGGGACTCGAACGCAAGTCACATTGGAAAGGCAAGTCATCATGACTCTTTGGTACTTGGGAGTCGGCACGTTCTGCTAGAAGCCGCTACCGACTGATCGATTGAGAGTCAGACTCTAATCGTGTCTAAGTTGCCAAGAGCCTGCGGGGTCACACACTGAAGAGCGGTTGGATCTGAACTGGAAATCTGGTTGGGTTGGACCCGAGCCTGATTTGGACTTAGTCAGTGAGTCGAACTCATAGGGACTGATATTATATGGGCTTTAGTGAATGGGCCGCGCGAGCAGAGCCCACGTTCACTCCCTATATATAGTGTTGCACCGTAACCCAGAATGGTTAATCGTTGTTCGTTTAGGTCATTCCATGTGTTGAAAACTCTAGCTCCACAGCAGTCCTGCCGACGTATCGAACCTAGCAGTTCGCCGCCGGTGCTCCTCCTTGTCGTGTGGATACCAAAGAAAGGTGTTGTACGATCGCCACCGTGACGATCGGATCGCAAAGGATGCTTGCATCAATCGACGCTTCATCGCAGAATCAATCGCTGGCGTCTAGTAAACGTCGTGGCCTTCTACCTCAGATAGATCTTGGGATCACCATGTTAGAGGGAAAAGTTTTGTTTTATCTCTTCGTGGCCCAAAACAAGGGGTACCCCGTTGGCGGTTCTTAATGATATGCAAATACTTACAATGACAAGAACTTACAGGTGACTAAAGTTGAGTAGCATGAGGTGTGGCCCTCGTATTCAAGGGACTTGAGATTGCCAACTTATACTTCGTCAAGCATATACTCCATCTTTGTCACCTTAACCTTAATCACTTCAAGATGCTTATGATAGGGGTAATGAGGGCTGCAAGCTAACAAGTACCATAATTTTTGGAAGCTCTTTTTTAAACTTGAAATCACTGCTTCCTTTATAAAAGGCCTTTCTTCCACCACTATTGAGTCTCCACCACCTACCTCTAGGCACCATTAAGAGACCATAGTTGTCATTTTGTGTGTAGTGTTCCAAAGCTTATTGATTGATGCATATTGTGATATTACTTGTTCTTGTGCTATTTGTTTCTAGACACCCTTGTGAACTTTGAAGGTGTCATATGCATCTATTTGCTACTCTATGAGGGGCAATCTGAATGCCACTATGCCATGTTTTCTGTATTTGAAACAAACAAATGTTTTTCAATGCATGTTATTCATGATCTTTGTTTGTAGCCTTTCATGTTGCATGCATAGTTACTATGTCCTATTGTTAGAACTCCATCTTTCATGCACATGTTTAGAGTTCTTTGATCCCAACTTCCAATGCTTGCAAATGGTTTGATCTTGGTTTTGATGGTGCATGTCACCTCAAAAATTATTCTTTTTATCAGTTACCTACTCGAGGACGAGCAGGAGTTAAGCTTGGGGAAGCTTGATACGTCGAAAACTTATCTATAATTTTTGATGCTCCATGCTTATTTTGTATCTACTTTGCTTTGCTTTGTCTATACTTTGAGGTGTTTTTATATCTTTTCTGGAACTAACCTATTAACAAGTTGCCACAGTGCAGGTTACTGCTTTCTTCATTTTGGTTCCGTAAAGGCGGAAAATCAATATTCTCGGAATTGGACGGGACAAAAGCCAAAGTTATTATTTTTCCCGGAGCAACACAGAACCATGAAGCAGAGCCGGAGGGGGGCCACGGGGTGGCCAAACCCCCTAGGCGCGGGCAAGCCCTGGAGGCCCTTGGAGGGGGTGTGAGCCCCCTGGACCCCCACCGACCTTGATTCCTGCGCCTATAAGAAGCCCCTGGGGAGAAAACCCTAAACAATCTAGAAGAAATCCATGAAAACCTCCACAACACCGCCACCGAAGGGAGATTCAGACAGAAGTCTCTATTCCCAAGCACCTGCCGGGAAGTGCCCCCGGAGCCATCTCCATCGATCTCCACCACCATCTCCATCACCATTTCTGATTCCCATGATGAGGAGGGAGTAATTCTTCCTTAGGGCTAAGGGCTCTACTAGTAGCTATGTGTTCATCTTTCTCTATGCATGATCTTGTTGTGGTCATGAGCTTTGTAATCAAGTAGATCTACCTTGCTACTCAAGTGCTTCATTAGATCTCTGCTCTCCCCATGTGTGTGAAAGTGACAGCGTGCATACCATGGTGGCACTTAGATTTGAGTCTATATAAATACTCTTTGTGCTTTAATAGATCTATGCTTTTCCCCACGTCTGTGAAAGTGACAGCGGGCATACTGTGTGTGTGGCACTTTGGCTAGATTGAATATTTGTTATGAGTTATATTTGGAGTTGGATGTCTCTATAAAATTGTGGTGTTTATTGGAACCATCTATTGCTCAAGGTGACAGTGTGGGGTTATCTAGATTGGGGAAGGCGGACTTTGAGGTGTGCTGTTATAGCCCTACTATGGATTAGAGTGTCCAACCGGAGAGTAGTTAAGAGTAGTATCATGAAGAGAGGATATTTATATGAGAGAGTGTCCACTATTAAAAGTATGATCCCTAGGTCTTGTTTTTAAACATTGAAACATCGTTTGCTACTATATCTTTTGCATGTTTGCTTGCTTCCATCTTTGTTCCGTTTGCCGGGGAGGTTTTGGGATTTTACCTTTCCTCCACACCATCGGCTCTTTTTCTCGCAATTACCCCGTCAACAACAAGTCGGTTATTTCTGCACCGTTACCACTTATATTTCACTATCTCTTCGCCGAACTAGTGCACCTATATTGGGTGTGTTGGGGACACAAGATATTTCTTGTATCTTGATTGCAGGATTGCTTGATAGGGAATACCTTTGACCACTTCCTCCCTGAGATCGATAAACCATGGGTGACCCACTTAAGGGAAACTTGCTGCTGTTCTACAAACCTCTGTACTTGGAGGCCCAACAACTGTCTACAAGAATATAAGTGCGTAGACATGAGGCGTCCCTAGGTACTTGGGATTTGAGAAACCGGATTCCGCGTACTCTTAGGCCTTGGAACGGGAGCGGGTATACCATCATTTTTCTTCGGTATTTCAACCCTTTTTGGTGCATTGCGTGCATGCACATGCGACTTTGTCACATTATTTAAATCACTAAAATGATCAGGCAGTTGATTCGTTAGGGAGTGAAATCTAGTATCTTTTGGACTTCTCGATTAGACTCAACAGTGCGCGGGTCATGAGCATGGATCCCCGTGGATTTCCACGTGATTTCTCGACTTTTGTGATTCAGGGGTTGATTACCTCCCCCCAAAGTTGGAAAAAGATCCTCGTCAAAAATACAGTCAGCAAAACGGGTTGTGTGACAGTCACCTGTCAAGGGGTCCAAGAACCTGATTATGGACACAGTCTCATAACCAACGTATATCTCCGACTTACGGAGCGTCCCATTGCTGATCGTTGGGGTGGTGGTATAGGTACATATACTTGGCAGCCGAACCTACGTAGGTGGGAAATTTTCGGTGCCGATCCTTCCGCAATTTGAATAGGAGAGTGGATATTGTAGGCCGATGGTCGAAAGTTGATGAGATTAGCAGCGTGTAACACCGCGTGTCCCCAACATGTAGTTAGTAAATTACAACCCTGAAGGAGTGGTCGGGCAATTAATTTAATTGTTTTAATCAATGCCTCCACAAGTCCATTTTGAGTATGGACATGCGGTACAGACTGCTCAAGTTTGATTCCTGTTGTCATGCAATAATCATCGAATGCCTTTGAAGTAAATTCTCCGGCATTGTCCATTTGAATGATAATCAGGGAATTTATTCCTTATTTGTATGATCTGGGAGATCAACTTTGCAAAATCATGGTTCCTTGTTGACAGCAGGCAAACATTGGACCATTTAGAGGAAGCATCAATGAGCACCATGAAGTACCAAAACGGCCCTGAGAGGGGCTGAATTTGACCACATATATCCCCTTGTATACGTTCCAAGAATGCGGGGAGTTCATCCTTCACCTTCAGGAGGGACGGTCTAATGATCCATTTCCCCGTAGTGCATGCAGAGCACATGAAATCATCGGGATTCGGGAAATTTTTCACATTAATATTATGACCACTTGAGTTGTTAATTATATTTATCATCATCCTAAGACCGGGGTGGCCTAACCTATCATGCCAAAGGCAAAATAGTTCAGAGCTTCTAAAGACAGTCTTAAAGATAGTGTAAATAGGTGGTGCTACTATCTTAGTGTAGTATAGCCCAGTAGCTAATGAAGGGAGTCTTTCGACAACATGTTTACTATTTTCGTCGCGCTTGGTAATGAGTCGGAACTCCTTTCCATTCTCATCATCATCGGTCTCTACATGGAAACCATTTGCGCGGATGTATCTAAAACTCAAGAGAGTATGAGTCGACTCCAGGTACAACAATGCCTCTTCAATGATCGAGTTGTTATATTCGGAGTATGATAGTTTCTCTTCGAGCCAACTACATTCGAACCACGGCGATGATCGTTATTATGTTACCGGGTTTTGGTAATAGACTCAAAGTAATTTGTTTCTCTCAAGATGGTATTTGTGGTCCCGCTTAAGCAATGCACGCTTCTCCATCCGGGCGCCACACACGTTCTAAAATATAGTGTCTAATTAATATAATGGAGTGAGGAAGATGCTACATCAAATAAGTAAAACATGAACATTTCAGAACATAACACAACCATCTCATATTAAATAATGGAATAAATGAATGAAATAAATGTCATCTAATCGCCGGAAACAAATAAATGTTTTGCTCTCATAGAGCTTACAACCATATCGAAAGATTGTATCGGATTATTTGCGGAAAGAAATCATGAAGTAATTAACAACAAAAAGGAGCTCAGATGGATTCTGCAAAGAAACCATCAATCTTAGCTGCTATCTTAAGATCACTGAGCTTCTCTTCGTTGGCTATCATCACCGAGGCAGCAGAAATGTCTAGCTGGGGCATGGGAGGGGGCACGACGTGCTCAACCTCCATGGGCACAGTGGCGTTTATGGGAACCGCCAAAGGTGTTGCCACATGTGCTACATCCTGCGCCACTACGGGCGCTACGTTGTGCACGGGCGCCGCTCCGGACGCCAGTGGTGCCTCAACCTGGACGAGGTGTGCCTCGCGCGCCTTCTTGTTCGCCTTGAACGCGTCCACAACGTGCTTGGGGGCCAAACTCTGCCTGGAGAAGTGAGTTTTGGAGCCACAACGGAAGCGGTCTTGGGGCCTTGCCTCCCCCTTGCCTACCTTACGTTGCTTGGACGGGTTGGAGGAGTTGGGGCCCTTCTCGCCCTTCTTGCCCCGCATCTTGTGGATGGGCTTGCGCACCTTATAGGCGACGGCATTAGCTTCATGACTTGGGCCCCCCGCGAAGGGTTGCACGGAGAAGTTCTTTTTTAGAACATTATCCTGCGCCTTGACTACTTGGAGATCATCAATAAGCGCTGCATATTCCGTGAATCCTTCCTGGCGATAGTTTCGCGAGGACAAGATGTTGTCAGGGTAGAATGTGGAGAGACTCTTGTCTATCTTCTACTGATCCGTGGTACTGGTTCCAAACAGCTGAAGCGGAGTTGTACTCCCCCACAGTTTTGAAGTCCGCAAACCTCAGATGAATCCAATCTGCCTCCGCCTATGGCTGAATGGTGTACTTAATCCTAGAGAACCGCTTGTTGAGGGCGGTCCAAAGGGCAGAAGCACTCTGTTCTACCATGTACTTATTTTTGAGAGTCTCACACATGTGATGGCGAAGGAAATGCAGTGCTTTGGCGTTGTTCGCCGGGATGGCGGTGCTGGGGGCCGTCTGGGTCCCCGCACTCAGCGCACCCTTGATGCATCGGCCCTCGAGGACGATCTCCACGTCCGAGGCCCAAGTCAGGTAGTTCAGCCCATCCTAGGTTAACTCCGGAACTCACGGCTCACGATTCCGGTCATCTGCAATTTATGCAAAGTGTATAAAATTACAGAGGTAATCGGTTGCATAAATACGATAATCGATACAATTATTCAAATATGATGGCGTTCCAAAATTTAAAAAAGTTACATGCTAACTATGTAATACAATGAATTAACAGTATAGAAACATTTAATTACTGCAGAAAACATAGTACACAAGCATGTATAAAAATGATGTTAACAACGCGTCCGAAACATGAAAAACGGTTCGAAAACACGATTCCTGAAGCTATTTTTAACAGTTCCTGCGCGCCCTTTTTTTGGTCAGAATTAAGTAGCGGGCTGGAAACGGACAGAAATTGGGCCAACAACCCAGCCGACCGCCTCACACCTCTTGGGCCTGGCCGATGTGGCTCCTGGAGAGCCGGCCCACCCCCACACTGTCCCAGCCCACTACGTGGGGGAACAGAGCTAGGGACCCCTAGCTCTCGAGTGGGGGCAGTGGCGGCGTCAGGCCGCCGGCGGCGAAGGTGGCGTGTCCGTGGGCAGCCAGCGGGGCTCCGAGGCGGCGGGGTTGGACGGCATGCGCACCGGCGGCCAGGAAGCAGCGCGCGCCGGCCTGAAACGCGGGCGGCATGCGGGTGCGCGGGGGCGAGTGTGGGCATGCGGGGCTAGGCAGCAGCGGTACGGCGAGCCCAGCAAGCAGCGCTGGCGCGCGACCGGCCTGCAATACGCGCGAGCGGCAGCTCGCAATAGCATGCGCGCAACACGCATGGATAATACGCACACCAGCAGCAGGCTGTGTACAACACGCACGCAGTAGCATGCGTGCACGCATGGCCAGTAGCAGTGCGCAGCGCACACATGCGAGGCCATCATGAGCGCGCGGCGCATGGCCAGCAGTTGTGCGACCCTCGCGCGCAGCAGCAGTGCGGCCAGCAAGGCGACGCGCGTGGGCGGAGCGGCGCGGTCAGCGGGGCTTGGCGGCGGTCGTGCGTGCGCGGCCAGGGCCATCGGGGCGTGGGCGCGTGGGTGCCCCGCGGTCAGAGCTCAACGCGGCCAGGGGCGGCACACCACGGCACGGCCAGGGGTGGCTCCTGCCCGTGGCTAGCAGGCGGCTGGCGGCAGCGGCCAGGGGCGCCGCGATAGGCGGCTGGCGGCAGCAGCGGAGGCGGCCAGCGGTGCCGGGATGCTGCGACCATGCGCTGCGGCAACCTGTAGACCTGGCCATCGGGGCCATGGCGAAGGCGCAAAATCAACAGAAAATTAACGCAAAGAAAAAGCATATACTGTAGATCTATTAAAAATCGTCCAGATCGACACAACAGGTACCGCGAGTAATCATGCGTGTATGATCTTCCTATGGTATAGTCAACAAAATCCTGATCCGCGAGTGATTAAATCGACACTGACCGGCGACAGCAGGTTAGCTCGACTTTCGGAAGGAAAATCCGCACCATAGATGAGATCTGATCTACGAACTAAACGCAAAAATTGAAAGAAAATCGAAGGACGAATCCATTTTTGCGGTCAATTTCGGATTATTCAACAAAAGCCTGCTTGATGCAGGTTCGAATTTCGACGGAGGCTCGATTTGAGACACGCTAAGAACGTGTTGAACAACCCTTCAACCTTTGGCGTCCACAACAAGACAAAAAAGACCAGAAGTCGAAGCACATAAAAATTGACACAAAGAACAGGAAGGAGCTTTATTGATATCTCTAGTGTTCATGTACAATAATTGCTCATCAATTATAAACTAAAGGGGATATACCACATGGGCTAACCCTCAGGGACGAAGCTAGAATTTATCATTGAGGGGGCAATTAGATTGTATTTGTGTTATAAGTTTGATTAGGGGATTAAAATAGATAAAACATTATATAAATAGTACTTTGATGGATAGTTTTAGTTATAAAATCTAAATCATAGGGGGCGCTGCCCTGCTCGTCTCTTCCTGTCTCCGCCCCTGCCAATACTATCTTGATAGAGAGCACACCGAATGAGCAGCTTGCTCGCCACATTGGACATGATGTACTCGACCTCACTCAATGCCCTGAATTCGTCGTACACAGCGCCGGACGGGACGGTACTTGTGCCGCAGTCAAATTACTCCGGGTGGTAAAAACAGGAGCAGCTCTGCCTGCCTGCCTGCCTGCCTGGTTCATATGGCAACTGGCAAGACGGTGAATGAGGCAGGGGTAGTGTAGGTGTAGGCAACGCCGTACGGTGAGAGCACGGCCGCCTGGCTGCGCGCGCCGGGAGCGATGCACGACGACGGACGGAAATTAAAGCTGCCGCCTGCCGGGATGGATGGACGGATAGGTGGCCAGGGAGCAACGTCGCTTCTGCTGCCGCTGCCGCTGCGGTACAGACCGGCCGGCCGACTGCGCAGAATTGAAACTAGTAGTATGGCCCAGCCCACGCCGCGTGTCGCCAGAGCCAAAAGCTGCCATGGGCCCATGTCTACCTGGCTGGCATCCGCACTGCGTGCGTCGGGCAGGGGGTAGCGCCCGTTGCCGTGCGCCCATGGGTGCATGCACCAATGCCCGGTCCATGTTTACACCCGTATACGCTGAATGGGACCTGTAGATGACACTAAGGAATAAATGCTGCGCCTGTCTGTCACGGGCATGCTTCAATTTCGAGGGCAGCTCCGTGTCTGGTTTTGGACCATCTGATTATCCTTTTGATCTAATAACTGGTCACTTGGTCACATACTAGGAATATGATTTTTGGCACCACAGTCGTCACAACCAGCCACCTAATCCAGAGCACGATAGTCGAAAACGCTGCGATCCTCTCGTACTACTCCATCTGGTTCGTGTCTGTTTTTCTAACCTAAACGTCAGTGGCGGAGGACCTTACCTGGCAAGCTATGGCACCCGTCATATTTTGATCCTGATGTTTTTAGATCCAATTAGTGCTTAATTAGTATGTCTCTGTTGCGTCATGTCTTCTCTTTCCATCTGTTCTGTCTTGCATAAACTAATTATAAAGTAATATTTTTATGTTTCTTTGACAGGTCAAGTATATATGTTTAATAAATTTGTAGTAAACTATTGTCTTAAGTTCCGTTTAATTACGGAGGTAATTTTTTATCTTAGTTATATACAGACAAGCATATTACAGTTATTGTGCAATGTTGATTATGAATTGTCGTATATTTTATAAACATATATTTAATAAAAAATATTGTAATACTATTAGTTTCGCCACACCAAAAAAAATATTTTCTTCCTCCGACCACTGCTAACCGTATATATGCTACTATCACGGGAGCGAAGATCCTTTTTGTGTTAGCACACTCAAGTATGTGTCCTCGTTCCAACTGCTGGCATGCACGCAGAGGTTACAGAAAAATGTGAGTACCAAGCCTCCAACTCGTAATTAAAGTTGAGCTGCATCTATTAATGCCTGGATCTCCACCGCGCCTTATTTTCTTGGTGCGTCGCTATCAGACCAATTAGCGTGTTCACTACTATTTTCCACCCACTTGTTCTTCCTCAGACATTCACGTTTTCACCTAGTCGATCTGCCATGTGCTATACACGGGAAATAAATATATTCGCGGAAAAAAAAGCCAACGGCCTGAAATAGAGGGAGGGAGAGAGAGAGACATATTTTATCACTGGTCGTGGTCACCTCCTGCTGTTGCCATGTCGACGCCAGATAGATCCGCCACCGCCTCAATAAAAAATTGTCTCCCATGCACGGTGGCCGCCGTTTCACCAGGCAGGGCCAGTGACAGCTTACGCTGATGGCCATCGGCAACCAATATCTCCATCGAATTTAATACTGTATGTTTCATATCTTCGGGGAAAAGACACGCGGTGACCTAGCTAGCGGAACACAGTATTATCTACTCGTCGATCATCAGTCGATTTTGTAGGGGCCGGGCCGGCAACTCGATCGACGTCGAGTTAAGCTACTAGTGCTCATGCACACAGATAGATATCGCTGTCCCCTTTCTGACGCCATCAATTTTCGACGTTGATACGATCCCTCCAAGTCAAAGCTCCCACGCTGCATGCATTGTAGTACGTCCTATCGGACTGGATTGATTCGTACGTTCAAGTATGAAAACTAAGTTCTTGTTAGGATCCTTTGCACCATTAAACAGTAAACAAAATCACTTAAGGTTGGATCACCATGTTGGAAGTACGAGCAATTTATCATACAATTTAATTCATAAAACACTAGGTAAAACATGACACTAGAGACATGGATTAAACTAGGCATGTCAATTACTCCCTCCGTCCTGAAATATAAGTTGTTTTAGCTTTTTTTAAATACATCTGTCTAGACGGCTTTTAGTACATAGGTTAGGTTCATTTATTTTGTTTCAAATCTACACACTAAAAGACGTATAGATACATGCATTTTCAAAAAAGTGATAAAACATCTTATATTTTACAATGGAGGGAGTAGTAGAGAAGATGGACAAAATATATTTAAATTGATTGCTAGGACAAGAAACTCTAGCATGATCTTGAACAAAGGAATTAAGTACACGTGTGGTGTAGAAGAGGAAATGTTCGTGTTGGCAAGAACCATGTTGTCGAAGAGGTTGTCAGTGTTGGGGAAGTAGTCGTTGTCGGGGAAAAAGTTGCCGACGTTTGTGGCAGCGTCTGTGACGAACAAGCCAATAGTCATGCAATAGCAATCCCTAAAATCTTATCGTCCCTCTTACGTACAAGGTCACAAGAGGCGGATTCTGAAGGCCTACTGTCCCGTCCTTCGATGCACGCTGAAAGACAGGATGGATAAGACCTTTGTGGCGGTGTAGTGTTCTGGAACCAAGCGGTAGCAAGTTGTGGTGTGATGTGCCTCTATGGAGTGGAACGGCCTCTCTTTTATAGTCATGGTTTGAGAGGCGAACATGTGGCATGTGTCGAGGTTATTGAGGGAGGCGGGATCCCATCGGCGTAGAGGTATAAGGAGAAGAGATTTGGGAGAGGGTTCGCCAGTCGCGAGAGAGAATGGGAGGAGAGCGGCTCTGCTCGTAGATGCTTTTCGCAATTGGGAGATGCGAGCTAGTTGGGCATTAGTAAGGACTTCTTGTCCCGATCTACCAGAGAAGACCGTTTTGTTACGCAGAGGAGCTGCCCACTGGGAGGAAGATCGGACAGCTGAAAACGTTGATATGGCGTGAGTAGAACTCTAGGCTGAGTTTTGATGTCCTATAAGGCCTGTGACAATGGGAGTCTCTTAGCGGTGTATCCTAGGCAAAATATTGATGTGGCATGTTATTTATGTAAGAGAGAGGGTTGTTGTATGTTAGCTAAGATACTCCCCTTACACGGAACCACAGGCAAAACTAATGGCTAGCTCCAATCCCATATCTATATGTCACCAAATTTATTAAATATAGAAACAACTCTTAAAAAACAGTCTATTGTAAATGTTGTATCTTAATTATTTATTATGTCTATGATAACATGTTAAGATACGGTGCATTATGAAAGGGCTAATACAAAGCCAATTTTGGTGCTTTCAATTGGACTTTAGTCTAAACTACCACGTGGTCTCCACACATTTATTACCTGTCTTAAAAAAAATCAGCAATACAAATGGTCCAACCTGGGCCAAGCCCGTCATTCCAACAGTCTATGGCCACTTCGGTTGTTGGTGGTATAGACATAGTATAAACGAGTACGTTTGCTCAAAAGAAAAAATATATAAACGAGCACGTAGAGACGAAGACAAAGTTTGTAATTTGCAGCGACATGGAAGGCTCCTTCTTAGGTTTAGCCAAAAACACAGAGCAGATGAACTTAACAAGTCACCAACTCGCCTTGCATGAAAACAATTAATGTGATGATTAGCCTGACAGGTGTTCGGCGGCACGTAGAATAATAATACTCCAGTATATGAGCTACGCTCCGGATACATACGTCCGCGGCAGACCGGCCGGGTCGCAGTCGAGCAACTCTCAACGTCTCCACTTGCTGCGCGCGTGCTGCATGGGTGCGTGCATGCAATACGTGGGCGCTACCTGCTTCTGCTACGATGACTGAGCCGTATATACATGGTGTTATTCCTACGATCCACGACTCAATTGGTACTTATACATAGCGATAGGCTGAAAGCTCACTATAAACGACCGATAGGTATGTCTCGATGGGTGGAAAACAAAATGACAGAGAGATAGTTAGGCCATCGCCGTCGCGGTAAGTTACGGGTCGTTTTACCGACAGATCGTGATCGTCGACGGGGCTGACGCAGCGGCAACCCGGAGAGGGAAGGGAACAGAGAGTGAAATGGTCAAGTGGATGCATAATGCGTTGGCCGGATCGATCTTATTTACGTACCATCGACGAGCTGCTACCTGCGGCCACTATAATCCATTGTCGACATGCGAACGTCATGTTTGTTTGGGAAGAGGATATGATCCACGTGTAACATGTACTAGTGCCGTGAGACGGGACACGAACGTCCCAACCACCGCCCCATCTTGAAAAGATATTTGATGGCATGGCCGGGCTGCAACTACGGAGACAAGGTGAATAATTAATTAAAGGGGCAACACGGACGGACAGTAGTGTACGTGGAGCGAACAGGGAAGGCGTACGTGCATATGCTAGCATCCATCATATTGCACGGCCAATGCATGGCTGCGAGGAGGCGAAAGTACTCGCCGAGGAAAAGAGAGTACATCGAGATGGGGAAAAGAGGGGACGAAACTCCATGAAAAGATGAGGGGAAATTGATGTGGAGGATCCATTCCTGTCCTGCTGCAACAGTTGCCCGGTACGGTTATCATCTACGGTCCAGGCAGGGCAGGCATGATTACGCACAGCTAAGCTAGCTCCCGGAAAGTGCCGTATGTCTCTATACTCTCTAGACTGCCAGGAGAAATTTTATTCTATGTTAGAGGAGTTGACCTGCCTTTGCTACTCTTCCAATTGGGGGGGATCATTTTCCCCTTACCTTAGGATACGACAGGAGTACAGGACATTACTTCCATGGACGTAATAAATACAGAAGTAAAACGATCGGCAGTTGCGTGGAGCGGAATTTTACAGGTCATTCTTTCAAATCAGCGTAAGGACATCTCTAATTGAAGTAGTACAAAAATCTAATCAAAGTAAAAAAACCGGTTAGAGGAGTAAAACATTTTCTAACCGTAAAGCCAAAAATCTTTAGAGGACTTCAAATTTTAGAAGTCGGCCTTCCCGACTCTTATTTTTACTCCTCCGAGCGGTAGAGTAAAAGATTTCTCTCCATTTTTCTTCGCGATGGCTGGATCATCTCACCCGCTATCCCCGCTGTCAATTCCTAACGCTCGCCCGAGTTACCGCAACGTCCCCGTTCGCACAGGTTTAAACTTACATGACTGTTGGTCCTCTCATGCCTCGGTTAGAATAAAATGTGCACGTGGTTATTATGTGTGATGCTGCCTGTCCTGTTTAGGGACAGGAATCACATCTCTGCCGGACCGATTGATTCGGCGACTTGGACCATCTAATCATACCTGGTAAGTACGCATGTTTGTTGTCCTGGACCCAATTCGAAACAGCAAACAAAATGACATCTTGATGGGCACGGACCGCGGCACATTCCCGTGAAGCCACATCTTTCGCGTGCGTACGATCTTCGAGTTAAGAAGATGGATGCATAATTAGTAGTAGGTGGGAGCACTGGCCATGTAAGTTCCACGCATGTCAGGGAGAACGGTTGTAGGCCTCGGAGAAACTTTTGGTTCAGTGAACTGCAGCCCGCACGTAGGTTAAGTGCGGTGCACTCGAGCAAGTATGCATTTCGGGAGAGATCGATCGCACGTGTTTTCCTTTCTCTTTTATCTATATCTAGTGGTAAGGTATGTAAAGGTTCGACGTGTCTAAAACGACAAACAGTTAGAGGTAGGAGTATATATGTGGTCATGTCAGGACACTACTAGAAAACGGGACATTAGTCTCGGTTTATAAGAGTCTTTAGTTTTGGTTTTTAAAATGGGACTATGGAATCAGAACTAAAAGCCGAGGACGAAAGTCACTCCAGGTCTCCACATAGTCGCGTGTAGAACGGGGAATGGAGGACCTTTAGTTCTGGTTCGTAACACAAACTGAGACTACATAAGCTCTGTAACGGCTGCGTCTTAGGGGTTTCGGCTGCCACGGCAGCGGGTGGCTGTGCGACAGCAGATTCTGCCACGGCAGAGTTCTGGGGCGGTTTTCTGCCGTGGCAGGAGGATCGGTAGAGGAGGGAGAGCGACGTTTGGTGTTTGTGACATGCAATGAAGTAACAACATCGTCATGAATATAGAGATCAAAGAGTGACCTTTTTCTTCGTGCTTGGTCGAACATATTACATACAATACACGTTCATGCATATATACAATATAATTTCTCTTACACGATTCTTATTATATAAGTATAAATTCTCAATGGTATTCTCCGGTTGGATCTATGACCTCCTTAACAAAGAATCCCGCCAATTCCTCTTAAATAGCTTGTATGCGATCCTGCTCTAGGAGACTGTCCCACATCCGTTCAATCTAATTTAAAGAAGGAGATCAATATATATATATATATATATATATATATATATATATATATATATATATATAAATGAAATTCAACACAATTTATGATAATAAAATAAGAATCTGAACATTGTTGACGTACTTCATATTGTTTCATAATTCTATTCTTCTCATAGGTCGTCTGGCGAATGTACTCACAAACATGGTATCCACATAAATTATTCTCGTCTTCACGCATCAAACACTTCACAAGAATAGAGTTCAATCAAAATATACCTAGCGATTGTACTACTTACATTGAGTTGTTGAAATGTCAGCTCATGTTTCCATTCATCCCTAGCAGCCTTGATGAACCGTTTCCAAACATTGCTCGACAAAGAAAATGAGTAATTATTAAGTACTTGATATCAGTAAATGAACGAAAGATGTCGATATAGTGTGATAATGATTGAAATTACCTCTGGAGCTATAAACCAGGTCCTCCCATCTCTCAGGGTCTTTACGTTTCGAGTCAATGTCAAGTACTTTTCTGATGTCAACTTGAATTATTAGCAGAATAAAGTGAAACCTAAGCACGCATAACTCATCAATTACACTTAACATCGAGTAAACAAAATTGAATGTGTAGAAGACAGTAACACTCACTTGAAGTTGTAAGGAAATAGTATTTTCGTTTTGGTTTGTTGTTTCAATAAAAACTTTAGCAAGATGAAAGTATTAAATTGCTAACCTCCATCGAGGAGGAAATAAATAGGAGAAATCTTAAGTGTGTATCATGTACTTCATATCATGTTTGTTTTGGGTGGAATCAAGTGGCATAATTCTCTCACGCATTTAATTGAGCACCTCTTGTGCATAGAGGGGAAAAACAAAGCAACATACACCACTTATGCATAAGAGGGGAAAACAAACTAGCTCATACAAGCATGTGGGGCTGGGGTATATATACAGGTAGATGGATCTTTATTCCCGGTTCCTACCAAAAACCGGGACTAAAAGGGTTGCGGCAGCTGCCACGTGCGGGCAAACCCTTTTAGTCTCGGTTCCTGCTACGAACCGGGACTAAAGATCCCTCATGAATCGGAACCGATCGTTCCCCTACTCCATGCGTCGCTCTGGCCTTACAAACCAAGACTAATGTGAGCCTTAGTCCTGGTTCGTAAAGCAATCGGGACTGGTCGCTTCAGGTGGCATCAAAGAAAGCCTTTATTTCTACTAGTGGGACCAGATGATGCAATTCGGGGACTTGTCCACAACCCAAGCTCAATAGGACAATTTGATGACAAATGGAGGAGCTTTGGGGATGTTAGGGCATACTGTTAACTAACGGGGCGTCGTATTTACGACACCTTTTTTCTGTCAAAATCCGTCTGTTTGGGTCGTGGGAGAACATGATCGAACACGTTATCCTCCCGATACCCACGGGTGCACCCTATAGGGGCAAGTTTTTATTTCCCTTGCATTTAAAATAATTACACATATGGCAACGAAAGGAAATAAAGAAATTATAAGATAAATAAAACTAAAAGCCTTATCTGGGCTTTGCGCCATCTGCGGCGGCCATGGCCAAGGCTTAGTCGTCCTCATCGTCGAGGTTTATCTAGGCGGGTTGCGACCAGGGGTGTAGCCATTCCACCTATTGTTGTGGCGGCAAAGGAGCTTGGGAGGATAACGCCGACTTGCAGGGCCTTGAGCATGCCCACTCTCCTCTTCAAACCGCACCTGCTCTTTAGACTTGCGCAGGGCCAGTCGATAGGCCTCCTCTTGGTCAAGGTCCAGCGGCATGATGGGCACCCACTCCACCTCGTACTCATGTTTGGCGGAGACCATGTAGGCGAGGGGGCCCTATTAGTCCGATATGTCGTCGTGGGGCTCCTCCCCTGAAATGCCATCGCCATCCACTGTCAAACAAGGCTCCTCCCATTCCATGTCCTCCTCCTCCTCATCATCGTCATTGATCTCTAGTAGATCACTATAGTCGACCTTCGACTGGAAGTCGCTTAGGACGTGGTCATTCCTCATCGTCATTGATCTCTAGCAGATCACTATAGTCGACCTCCGACTTGAAGTCGCCAAGGAACGTGGTCATTCCTCGTTGTCCTATTTCAAGGCCATGTCATGGTTGGAGAGGTGGGGAGCCTATTTTACCGGAAATGGGAAACCGGAACATGTGTTGGCCTATTTGGGGATATGGGCACCTGCGGCCATCTTGAGAAGGCATGGCCATCAATGTCGACACAGATTACATCGACAATGGCATTGATGAAGACCTAGACGACCACGCGGCCGTGCAGGGTAGTCAACGTTGCACTGGGTCAGTGGCCCCTCTTAATATTGGCGAAAAAGGCGAGTGGCCAACACTGATGCGGTGGGTCGCTATCATGGGGGTACATAGCGGTTGTGGGAGGACACGTGTTCTGTGTATGACGTGTCTGGCCATACACAAATCTTTCCTAAATTTAAGCCGAGAATACGTCGGTCCAAGGACTACTATGCGTTTAGTTCGTCCCGTTGAGGAATGGATTTGCGGCCTGTTGGGTATGCCCTTACAACCCAAGCTTAGGAGGAGGATTGGTGGCCCAGCCCAACCTAAAGCACCTAGGGCTTGCAAGCCTAACTCGCGTAACCCTACCTGCACTGCCATCGGTCTCAAATTGGCAGCGGTCTCTCTAACTTTAGGGCAGCACAACTTGTTCCGAGGGGATAATTCCCTAAAATCTCCCGGGTCCTCCTGCTGACACGTGTCCTCAAAAAGTCCCTAAAATCCCGCTTTTGCCATAAACATACCCACTTTTGCTACAAATAGTCCCGCTTTTGTTACATATAGCAGAAAACGGTTCGGTCTAGAAATAGAAAAACAGACGTGACCTCGCCGGCGACCGTGTAGCAAAGAAGTTGTGCTAATGTTGCATATCCGACCGTCGGAGACTCACTGGAAGCTTTCGCCGGTAGACCTCATCAGAGACCGTGTAGAAAAAATGTTACGCTATTGTAGCAAAACTGCAAAACGGTGGTAGCAAAAAAAATGCTAATGTAGCAAAAAGAACGACCTCGCCGAAGACATCGTCGGTGCCTGCTGTAGCAAAACCTTGTACCAAAAAAATAAGCTATTTTATCAAACCCGCAAAAAGGTTGTAGCAAAAAAAATCTGCTAATATAGCAAACACGGAGACCCCGCCAGAGATCTGCATGCCTTCGGTAGCAACGCCAAGCGCCATTGGGAGCAACACCACTCGCCGCAAGTAGCAACACTGACTGTCGCTGGGAGCAAATGTCGCCCCGTCCGTATGGAGCAACACCTCCCGTCCTGAGCAGCACCGCCACCGGTTCCGGAAGAACATACGCACCGACATCCTGAGCTCCCCAGTCCCCCATGGCCATGGAAGGGGAGGCGATTGGAGGGAAGGAGAGTGTAG
Source organism: Avena longiglumis (assembly GCA_030063025.1). Taxonomy (NCBI): domain Eukaryota; kingdom Viridiplantae; phylum Streptophyta; class Magnoliopsida; order Poales; family Poaceae; genus Avena; species Avena longiglumis. The sequence goes on along the minus strand of CP125976.1, from coordinate 68,731,768 downwards.
GAAGAGGACCGAAGCTCGGGCGGCCCACATTGGCGCTCCATGGGAAGGAGTAAGGGGCGACTGGCGAGCTGGGTGGCCGGATTCATGGAGGCATGAGTCGCGAGTGGGATTAGGAGCGCGGCGGCGGAGCTCAACCCTGGGTGCGCGGGCTACAGGGCTCTAGCGAGTTACATGGGAGGGTGACAGCGCTCTCTACAGGCGACGCGGGTCGCGCCGGCGCTCGCTGTAGCCGGTGGGGCGTGGTATGCAGGGCAGGGGCCAGCGGTGGCCGGAGGCTGGCGGAAGCAGAGGTGCGTGGCGGCAGGAGGTGTACAGGACGGGAGTCGTACAGGAGGTTGAGATGGACCTGGGGGAGTAGTATCGTTTTCCCTAACTTTATCGGATGCACCGAGCGGTGTGTTAAACAACTTGATCATGTCAAGCCTATCACGCACTAGAAGTTGTTGTTTATCATTTGTAATGTGTTGTTTTAAGGTAGGACTTGTAACCCATTGCATCATTATCTATAAGGTGCAGTGGTTTAAGAGATTAGGTTGTTAGCTGTACATCAGGTTGAGGTTGTTGAGATCGATCAGCCTGATGGCTGTCGCCCCCTGTAATTCCTCTCGGTAGTTTTCCCTGCCGATTATATAAACATGCAGGCCACCCGAGACAAAGGGTTAAGGCTTCCACCAAAACACCTCAACAAATTACATGGTATCAGAGCTAGGCTTCCAAAAACACATCTAGGCAAGCCATGACCGATGATTCCTGCTCCTCGCGTGGCTCATCGGCGAATCCTCTCACTAGATCGTCGGTAGCCGAGAAGCTAACGTGGGAGAACTTCCTCCTGTGGGAGATGGTGGTCCTTCCTGCCATACGTGGAGCCCAGCTGGAGGGCTTCATCAATGGAGAGAAGACGGCGACGCCCAAGACCATCACCGTCAGTCAGGGTGAAAAGGGCGACACCACCGAAGAACCTAACCCAGCCTATGCCGCATGGGTAAACACTGATCAGCATGTTCTCCATTACCTCGTTAACTCTTTCTCGAGAGAAGTGCTGGTTTTCGTTGTAGGTTTGAAGACATCCGCCGCCGTTTGGAAGGCGGTTAAGACCATGTTTGCAGCTCAATCTCGGGCGAAGATCGCCAATCTGCGGGTGCAACTAACCAAGACCAAGAGGGAGAGTTTCCCCTCTGCCCAGGCATACTTCGCCAAGATGAAGAGCATCTATGATGATCTTGCTGCAGCGGGCCACGTCATCGACGAAGAAGAGCTGGTGGAGTACATCCTCGCCGGCCTCGACGACCACTACAACCCGATTTTCGCTGCCATCGTGATCGGGGCTGAATCCATCAGCCTCGCCGACCTCTACGCACGTGTCGCCGGCTATGAAGGCTGGATGTAGCTCCTCCTCAGCAACAACAACATGGGCTTCAACTCCTCTGCCAATATGGAAGGTCGTGCCCGCGGTGGCTTCAACCACAGTGGACGAGGAGGAGGCCATGGCTCCGGCTGCAACAACGGAAATGGCGACCGCCCTAACCAGGGCAATGGAGGCGGTGGCGGGAAAGAAGGCGGTGACCGCTCCGTCTGCCAAATATGTGGCAAGCAAGGCCACGAAGCTTGGAAGTGATGGTATCTCTATGACGATGACGAGCAAGAGGACAAGAACATGAACGCCGCCAGCTCCTACCAAGTCGACAACAACTGGTACGACGACACAGGCGCCACCAACCACATCACTGGTGAGCTTGACAAGCTCACCATGAAGGATAGGTACAATGGCCATGACCAAGTGCACACAGCCAACGGGGAATGTATGAACATTAGACATATTGGTCATTCATTCAAACCCCATCATCCAATTTACATCTTAAAAATGTTCTCCATGTTCCCAATGCCAAGAAAAATCTTGTCTCAATTCATCGTCTTACCAAAGACAATAACGTTTTTTGTTGAATATCATCCATGGAATTTTTATATGAAGGACAAAGCGGCGAGGAAGGTAGTGCTTGAAGAGAGGTGCTCGAGAGGCCTCTATCCTTTGATTTCTTCATCATCATCATCCAATAAACAAGCCTTCGGCATCTCCAAACCCTCTTTCGAAGCGTGGCATAGTCGACTCGGTCATCCTTCCTTTCAAATTGTTCAATAAGTAGTTCAAAATCATAGTCTTCCATGCTCACAAGAGTCCAAAAATAATTTAGTTTGTGATTCTTGTCAAAAGGCAAAAAGTCATCAATTGCCTTACACAAAGTCTACTAGTGTATCCACCTCCCCTCTTGAACTTGTTTTCTCTGATGTATGGGGGCCAGCACCTAGTTCTATTGGTAGATACACTTATTACGTAAGTTTTATTGATGATTTTAGCAAATTCACTTGGATCTATGTTCTCAAGCAAAGATCTGATGTTTTTCAAGTCTTCAAAAATTTTCAACAACTTGTTGAACGCCAATTCAATACCAAAATTCTCACACTACAAAGTGATTGGGAAGGTGAATATGAAAAATTAAATTCATTCTTTCAAAAGATTGTCATTGCACATCATGTGTCTTGCCCTCATGCCCATCAACAAAATGGTTCGATCGAAAGAAAGCATATACACATTGTTGAAGTAGGACTTTATCCTCTTGCTAATGCCTCCATGCCCTTAAAGTTTTGGGATGAGGCCTCTTTGACTGCCACTCATCTCATCAACATCCTACCTAATGAGGTTTGATCTCGTCAATGCCTATTGTTATGATCTCGGGTTTTGGAGAAGATGGGGGTGCCAGGTCTCGGGTACCGATACGAGTAGGTTACAAGTTGTATTCAAACTCTAGTCTTGATATTTCCTTGTCTTGTACGCTTGGAGTCCGTTTCCATATGGGATTCGTTCCAGCCAAACCGTCATGGGCGTCGTGGACCCTGGCAGGTCATCGAGTGGGCCTTCCGTCGAGCTGGACCAGGTAGGCTAACATCGGGTACCCGTAGGGAATATCCTTGTTAGTAGCCCCCGAGTGTCCATCCGAAACGTAGATGCAGGTGGAGACTTAGTTGTATTGAACCTTGCATTTGGATGTCGGAGTCGAAAGTTGTGTCGAGTGCAAAGCACTTCACCCAAAAGTTCATCGGGTCAGCCGAATTTGTTCGGTTGTTGTAAAGGAATCGACATCGTGGATGCAGTCAGCACAATGGACTATAGGGTGCACGACCAGCGCTCCCTATGGGAGTAGCCCCGGAGTGTCTGTTCGAGTCGTAGACTCGAGCAAAGACTTATAGTCGTCGGTTACGTGGTACGGTGATCCAAAAGTTCTTCGGATGACCTTGCAGATGCCCTGAATGCCTTCATTTTTTCGAACGCGCGAACCGCGCTCCCTATGGGAGTAGCCCCCGAGTCCTTAGTCGAATCGTTGATTTGAGTGAGGAATCGAAGCGCGCCACTCGAAGATCTTCGAATGCGCAACCAGCACTCCAATTTGGAGTAGCCCCCGAGTGTCTGGCGGAGTCGTAGACTCGGGCAGAGACTCGGGTCTTGTATTATGCAGTTGTAGCCGACAATCTCGTGGGCGTACCGCTGACCCGAAAGTACATCAGGTGCGCGACCAGCGCTCCTGATAGGAGTAGCCCCCGAGTGTCTAGTCGAGTCGCAGACTTGAGCGGAGACTCATGGAAGGAGAAACCACTAACCCAGAAGTGCATCAAGTCAACATCTCATGCATAAGGAGTCAGGAGTGAACGATGTCGTCGAAGTCGACGTAGCAAAGTCGCGCGACATTTAGCTGGAAGGACTCGACATTGCGGATGAAGTCGACGCCGTTTCTTATGTCACGTGCGCCCAGCGTCACGTCTGTGTAGCATCAAGCGATGCAACCATCCAAGGAAGAACTCGACTCAGCTCTTGAGTTTATGACATAGCCAGTTGTTTTATCGACTCCTGTTGGAGGACCCGATAGAATAGCCCGGTGTAGTTCGGCATCCTTTTAAGCTGAAAAAATATGAAGAGTTGTGAAGTACATGTATCTTGTAAATAATAATTGCATGTTGTCTTGTAAGGTAAAATTCTAGTGCCGATCGAGTCGAAATTTTTGCACTGTATGCTAGGCCTTTTAGTTAGCCTGATTACCATTAGTCTCAGTACCTTGCCGAGGCACTCGGAGTTTAAGGATCCGACGACCAAGAAGAATCAGCTACTCGGGCTGTCGCGTTCGAAGTGCTCGAGTGCGTGGAGCCGATGGCACATTAGGTTACTCGAAGAGGGCGCAGCCCCGAGTGTTTCGAGTGCGAGTTAAAAAAGAATCAGCTTTAAGTAGAGGAAAACTTAGCTGTATTGGTAGTTGCCGTAGACTAAGTTGATACGACCGCAGACGTAGTCTACACGGTAGCGGGTCACGCGGCGGACGTAGTCGACATAGCAGACCGCACTCGTAGCAGCGACGTGTTCCTTGGGTTGATGGCTGTTGTGAGTTCCGCATCCAAAGATTGTCGTAATCGAAGACCACGCTGGGTCATCGCATCTGAAAGCCGCATCGGGTCGCTGATGCCGAGGGAGCCCCCGAATCGTTGGAGCCGAAGATCGTAGTGGATCTTCGGAGTCGAAGACTCCAACATGTCGCGAGATCGATGCTAGACGAGTAGTCAACATGGCGGTCGAGATTTGTGGAGCGGACATGTAGTTGAAGTGGAAACGGGTCACGCGGCGAACGTAGTCGACGTGGCGGACCGGAGTCACGTGGTGATGAAGATTTTCCGCATCCGGAGACTCTAACGGACCATAGCAGTCGAAGACCGCGGAGTCGAAGGATCCCCCGGGTCACCTCAGCCGAAGACCGCAGCGGGTTGTGCAGTGGAGTTGGCGTATCCCCGTGCGTAGAATTAACACAGTTGACGGAGTCATCGGGGCGTACGTGTGGTCGAGGTCGATGAAGTTGCGTGGCCGAGTCGTATGCAGGAGTCGAAAGTCGCAGGTTGTAGTGCCATTGGTTCTCACGATGAAGCCTCGAGTAATTTTTGCTAGTTGAATTCTTGCGAGCTGATCCGAACGGTTCTGGTTGATTGATCGTAATAGCTGGCTTTGACTCGTTATGCATGTAATTAGTCCCGTGGCCGCTCGTGGAGAAATCCATGCATGTGAATCCAACAAGCTATTTTCCCTTGGAACTAGGGCCCACGCGTATAAGCCTATTTGCTTTGATCGTAAATCCCTGTTCCAACTATTGGGAAACTGGGCCGGTAGAGGCCCGTTCAGGTGTGGCCTCTACCAGGCTAGGGTTAGCCAGCAGAGGGTGTTCAACATGTTATCAACACGTGTCTTTCCGTCGAGCCTCCGTCAAACCACCGTCAAGGCTGCATCACGCAGGCTTTCGTTGAAGGTAACCCGAATCTGACCGCAAAAATGAATTCGTCTCTCAATTTCCTTTCATGATTTGCGTTCAGATCCTAGATCAATCCCATCTAAGGTGCGGATTTTCCTTCCCGGGAGTCGAGCTGACCTGCTGTCGCCGACCAATGTCGATTTAATCACTCTCGGATCAGAAACTTGTGGACTGTACCAGTGCACCTGTTGTGCCGATCTAATTTTTATTTAGTAGATCTGACTGATCTTGGCCGTTTTATTTAGTAGATCTAATCGATCTATTTTTTTATCAACTCTTTGCAAACGTACGTCGCTTCTGCGCTGCGTCGCCTCGCTAACCGACGCCAGACGCCGCATTGCCCCGCTGGCGGGCCGCGCGCATCGTGGCTCGCCGACGTTGGCCGCCGCCCGCGCCTCTCCGCAATTGGTAGCGCCCGCCGCGCCGGCTGGCGAGCGCCGCCGCCCGCTTCGCCAGCGTCAGCGCCGTGCCGCTGGTCGAGCCGCCGCACGCGCCGCTGCCGCCGCGCCGCCCGCTGCCGCGCCATCGCGTCTGCCAGCGTCTTGCCGCTTCGCCCGCCTCTGCGGCCCAGCGCCACGCTGCGCCAGCGTCGCGCCTGCAGCGGCGCTTCTTCGCCCGCTGCCGCCATTCGCTGGCCCGCGCCGCGTCGCGCCGTCTCAGCTTGTGCCGCGCGTCTTCTTGCCGCCCCCCTGCTGCACGCGACGCCGCGATCTTGCGCTGCTGTTGCCGCAGCGCCTTCGCGTCTGCGTCGCCTACCGCCTACGTCGCGGCCTCGCCTGGCCGACCGCATGCGCAGACGCCCGACCCGCTTCTGGGCCTCGCGTCGCCGCCACACGCCGCCGCGTGCCCTTACCGCTGCACCACCCATGCGCCCGCCGCACCACGCCCGCTACCGTCGTCTCCGGCCTGCTGCCGCCGCTGCACCGCCCCTCCTTCACCCGCCACCTGCCCAAGGCTGCCGGCCTGCTGCCGCCGCCACCTCGCCCTAGTCGGGAGAACACAGCTCCGTCCACCCCGCTAGCCGGGCTGGACAGTCTAGGGTGGGCCGGTCCAGTTGGGCCGTTTTTCGGCCCTGACGGTATACAAAAAAAATGGGGGGCGGACGCTCTGCGCACCAGCGTAGTTACTAGGCTGTTGGCCCGTTTTTGGTCCTGATTTTGGCCCGTTTTTTTACACAAGCTTTTGTACTATGTTGGCCCGATTTTAATACATTAAATTTTGAAACGCCGTCATATTTGAATTACTGTATCGATTATCGCATTTATGCAACCGATTACCTACTGTAATCTTACACACTTTGCATAAATTGCAGATGACCGGAATTGTCAGCCGCGAGTTCCTGGAGTTGACCCAGGATGGGCTTAACTACCTGACTTGGGTCTCGGACGTTGAGATCGTCCTCGAGGGCCGATGCATCAAGGATGTGCTGATTGCGGGGACCCCAACGGCCCCCAGCACCACCATCCCGACGGACAACGCCAAAGCCCTGCATTTCCTCCGCCATCACATGTGTGAGACTCTCAAGAACGAGTACATGGCAGAATTGAGTGCCTGTGCCCTTTGGACCGCCCTCAACAAGCGGTTCTCTAGGATGAAGTACACCATTCAGCCACAGGCGGAGGCAGATTGGATTCGTCTGAGGTTTGCGGACTTCAAGACCGTGGGAGAGTACAAATCCAGGTTGCACCGGATTTGTACGATTCTTCAGCTGTGTGGGACCAGTACCACATATCAGCAGAAGATAGACAAAAATCTCTCCACATTCCATCCGGACAACATCCAGTCCCCGCGAAACTTTTGCCAGTCAGGATTCACGGAATATGCAGCGTTTATTGATGCTCTCCAAGTGGCCGAGGCGCAGGATAATGTTCTGAAAAAGAACTTCTCCGCGCAACCCTTCGCGGGCGGCCCAAGTCATGAGGCTAATGCTGGTGCCTACAAGGTGCGCAAGCCCATCCACAAGAAGAGAGGCAAGAAGGGCAAGAAGGGCCCCAACCCGGCCAAGCAACGCAAGGCGGGCAAGGGAGGCCCCAGGACTGCTTCCACTGTGGCTCCAAGACTCAGTTCTCCAGGCAGTGTTTGGCCCCTAAGGCCCTAAACACGTCGTGGACGCGTTCAAGGCCAACAAGAAGGCGCGTGAGGCGCACCTCATCCAGGTTGAGGCACAACTGGCGCCCGGAGCGGCGCCTGTGCAGAACGTCGCGCCCGTAGTGGCGCAGGACGTAGCACAAGTGGCAGCACCTTCGGCGGTTCCCACGAACGCCGCTGTGCCCATGGAGGTTGAGCATGTTGTGCCCCCTCCCCCTCAGCTAGACATCTCTGCTGCCTCGTTGATGATAGCCAACGAAGAGAAGCTCAACGATCTTGAGATACAGGCTGAGATTGATGGTTTCTTTGCAGAATCCACCTGAGCTCCTTTTTGTTGTGATGATTTCTTCTCCGCAAATAATCTGATACAATTTTTCGATATGGTTGTAAGCTCTATGAGAGCATAACATTTATTTGTTTTTGACGATTGGATGACATTTATTTCATTCATTTATTCCATTATTTGGTTGTGTGATGTTCTGAAATGTTTATGTGTTTTACTTACTTGATGTAGCATCTTCCTCGCTCCATTATATTAATTAGGCACTATATTTTAGAACGCGTGTGGCGCTCAAATGGAGGAAATGTGCCTTGCTGATAGCGGCACCACAAATACCATCTTGAGAGAAACAAAGTATTTTGAGTCCATTACCAAAAACCCCGGTAACATAATGACGATCGCCGGCTGCGTCCGAATGTAGTTGGCTCCGGAAGAGCAACTATCATACTCCCAAATGGAACAACTCTGATCATTGAAGAGGCATTGTTGTATCCGGAGTCGACTCGTACTCTCTTGAGTTTTAGAGACATCCGCGCAAATGGTTTCCATGTCGAAACCGATGATGATGAGAATGGAAAAGAGGTCCTACTCATTACCAAGCGCGATGAAAATGGTAAACATATTGTCGAAAGACTCCCTTCATTATCTACTGGGTTGTACTACACTAAGATAGTAGCACCACCTATTTACACTACCCTTAAGACTGTCTTTAGAAGCTCGGAACTATTCTGCCTTTGGCATGATAGGTTAGGCCACCCCGGTCTTAGGATGATGAGAAATATAATTAACAACTCGAATGGTCATAATGTTCATGTGAAAAATTTCCCGAATCCCGATGATTTCGTGTGCTCCGCATGCGCTACGGGGAAATTGATCATTAGACCGTCCCCTCTAAAGGTGAAGGATGAACTCTCCGCGTTCTTGGAACGTATACAAGGGGATATATGTGGTCCAATTAAGCACCTCTCAGGGTCGTTTCGGTACTTCATGGTGCTCATCGATGCTTCCTCTAAATGGGCCAATGTCTGCCTGCTGTCAACAAGGAACCATGCTTTTGCAAAGTTGATCTCTTAGATCATACAAATAAGGAATAAATTCCCTGATTATCGTTTAAAGTCTATTCGAATGGACAATGCGGAGAATTTACTTCAAATGCATTCGATGATTATTGCATGGAAACGGGAATCAAACTTGAGCACTCTGTACCGCATGTCCACACTCAAAATGGACTTGCGGAGGCATTGATTAAAAGGATTAAATTCATTGCCAGACCACTCCTTCAGGGTTGTAATTTACCAACTACATGTTGGGGACACGCGTTGTTACACACCGCTAATCTCATCAACTTTCGACCATCGGCCTACAACATCCACTCTCCTATCCAATTCGTGCAAGGGTCGGCACCAAAAATTTCCCACCTACGAAGGTTTGGTTGCCAGGTATATGTACCTATACCACCACCCCAGCGATCAGCAATGGTACCGCTCCGTAAGTCGGGGATATACGTTGGTTATGAGACAGTGTCCATAATCAGGTTCTTGGACCCCTTGACAGGTGACTATCACACAGCCCGTTTTGCTGACTGCATTTTTGGCGAGGATCTTTTTCTGACTTTGGGGGGAGGTAATCAACCCCTCGATGACAAAAGTCGAGAAATCACGTGGAAAGCCACGGGGATCCACGCTCATGACCCGCGCACTGTTGAGACTAATAGATAAGTCCAAAAGATACTAGATTTGCACTCCCTAGCGAATCAACTGCCTGATCATTTTAGTGATTTAAAGACCGTGACAAAGTCGCATGTGCATGCACGTAATGCGCCGGAAAGGGTTGAAATACCGAAGAAAAATGATGGTATACCCGCTCCCGTTCCAAGGCCTAAGAGGATGCGGAATCCGGTTTCTCAAATCCCAAGTACCCGGGGACGCCCGAAGAAAAAGATAAGAGAGATTTATTACAGTTTGCCCCTGTTGAGGGGAGCCAGTTGAGACATGGCACAAGTACGGATATTTCAGTGCACGAAATTCCGGACTTGAATTTTCCTATATCGGAAATACCCAGTGAAGTTGTGTGCGCACACACATCTGAGCGGGAAAGCTACCTAGCCCCTGGATTGGGAAATCCGGTGGAGCAAGAGGATATGTATGATGCACTCCATGACGAAATGACCATTAACTATGTTAATTCGGGCGAGTCATACAACCGAGCCATGTCAAATGTCGACGTTAATTTTGCCAAGAAAATTGCCTCAATCATAGATATTGACCCTGAGCCTAACACGCGCGCTGATTGCAAGAAAAGGTCGGATTGGAAAGATTGGCAAAAGGCAATTACTGCTGAATTATTATTGTTAAACAAAAGAGAGGTATTTGGACCTGTTTGTCTAACTCCTCCCCACATTCGCCCCGTTGGCCATAAGTGAGTTTTTGTTCGAAAGAGAAATGAGAATAATGAAGTAGTAAGGTACAAAGCAAGGCTCGTTGCTCAAGGTTTCACTCAGCGACCAGGTGTCGACTTTGAGGAAACTTACTCCCCGGTCATGGATGGAATTACCTTTAGATACTTGATCTCAATGGCAGTAAACATGGACTTAAAAATGAAACTAATGGATGTTGTCACCGCTTACCTATATGGTAACTTGGATTCGAACATATACATGAAAGTACCAGAAGTTATCCCTGTCCCGAATCAGGATAGAGCAAACAAGAGCTTATATAAGGTTGTTAAGAAGTCATTGTATGGACTAAAACAGTCAGGTAGGATGTGGTATAATCGTTTAAGCGATTTCCTTCATCAGAAGGGCTACGCGAGCAATGAAGATTGCCCATGTGTTTTTATACGGAGATCCTAGGATGGTTTATGTATTATCTCGGTGTACGTGGACGATTTAAATATAATCGGTACACCTGACGATATTGAGAAAGCGAGTTCCTACCTGATATCGGAATTCGAGATGAAAGACTTAGGCAAAACCAAGTTCTGCCTGGGTCTGCAACTTGCATTCCCCTGCTGGGATTCTAGTTCACCAGTCGGCCTACACCCAGAAGGTGCTGGAACGATTTGGGTTGGAAAAGGCATATCCTTCTAACACTCCGATGGTGGGAAGATATTTGCAGCAAGACAAGGACCCGTTCAGGCCTAAAGAAGAGGGGGAGGAAATTCTGGGACCGGAATTCCCCTAGTTAAGTGCAGTTGGCGCACTTATGTACCTCGCAAATTATAAATAGCCGGATATTGCATTCGCTGTCAATTTGCTTGCTAGGTATAGTTCTGAGCCTACCAAGAGGCATTGGAATGGCGTTAAGGAAATCTTTAGGTACATACAAGGGACCAAGGACCTTGGCTTGTTTTACCAAAAGAACCAAGACCTATCTGTTGTAGGCTATGTAGATGCTGGGTACCTTTCGGACCCGCACACATCCAAGTCACAGACTGGATATGTATTCCTTTGTGGTGGAACAACGATTTCCTGGAAATCGTCTAAGCAAACTCTTGTGTCAACTTCGACGAACCACTCGGAAATCATAGCATTATATGAAGCATCACGAGAATGTGTATGGCTTCGACGAGTAGTCAGCCACATCCAGATGTCATGTGGACTGAACACCGTACAAACCCCAACAATTATCTATGAAGATAATGCCGCTTGTGTTGCACAAGTCCGCACGGTTACGTGAAGAGTAATCTCACAAAGCATATAAACCCCAAGTTCTTCTATGCACATGAACTGCAAAAGTTGAACGAAGTGAAAGTCTTACATACTAAGTCGTGTGAAAATCTCGCTGATTTGTTCACTAAATCATTGCCAGCATCTTCTTTCGAGAGATGTGTCCATGGGATCGGCATGATGAGGCTTAGGGAGATGCAAGGTTCAGGGGGAGAATCTTCACAAACTCATCGCTGAAATCTTGATCCCGATTATTGAGTGCTTAACTTTATAGTTAAGTGAATTGTACTCCTTTTTCCTTAGTGAGTTTTTATGAAGTTTCTCACATGAGGTTTTTAATGAGGCAATTCGTGCAACATAGCAAGAAGTATACCATGTGCATTTCTCCATATTTTTCCCACTGGTTTTTTCGGAGTTTTAAGCCATGGTTATATAGATAAGATACCCAGGGGGAGTGTTGGGAAACTGGGCCGGTAGAGGCCCATTCGGTGTGGCCTCTACCAGGCTAGGGTTAACCCATGTGGGTATCCTATCCCCTTAGTCTATAAATAGATGAGCAATCATTGTACGTGAGTTTACCGAGAAAAAGATCAATAAAGTTTCTCCCTGTTCCCTGTGTCATTTTCTTGTGTAATCTTGTGTGCCTTCGACTTTAGTCTTCTTCCTCGGGTGTGTAATAGCCTCGGGAACGGCCAGCCGGCAGGGGGTGTTCAACACCAACGATACTATGGCACCAAATTTTAGCACGCGCACGATTTGTGAGTTGAAACCGATCTAGGTGAGTCGGGATTAAAGAAAACAGAACCACCGCCTCGATCTGCTTCCGGGTCGCCCTTTTCTTTCCTTTCCTCTTCCTAAAATATTAGAAGTAGGACCACAGCGCTTGGCTATGCCTCCAGATCGCTTTTTTTCTTTCTCGGAATTAATGCAGCGATGCCTTATTTTCTGGAACCGGACAAGGTAGGCGCCCGAGATTTCTTGTCATCTGGACTTTTCAATGTGCGATTTTGATGGATCGCAAGAAGAGAAGAGTCGGTCGCCGCCGAATAAACTCTCAATTTTGTAGATTGGAACACACACGCACGGAGGTGGTGCTGATGTCGAGTCCCATACTAGCTGATGCAATCTGACCGATGTTGAAGGTGAGGGATCTGCCCCAGGTGATGATTCCGAGTGAAGTAGATCTGCTCTCCAGAAGCTGATGGATCGTAGATCATTTTGGATGGAACTTTCACGACCGCACAATCAGCGCCCCTGATTCCCACAGACGGCGCCAATTGACGAGGTTTGATCTCGTCAATGCCCATTTTTATGAGCTTGAGTTTTGGAGAAGAAGGGGGTGATAGGTCTCGGGTACCGATACGAGTATGTTACAAGTTGTTTTCAAACTCTAGTCTTGAGATTTCCTTGTCTTGTACGCTTGAGAGTCTGTGTCCATATGGGATTCGTTCCAGGCGAACCGTCATGAGCGTCGTGGACCCTGGCAGGTCATCGAGTGGGCCTTTCGTCGAGCTGGACCAGGTAGGCTAACATCGGGTACCCATAGGGCATATCCATTTCAGTACCCCCGAGTGTCCATCCGAAACATAGATTCAGTTGAATACTTAGTTGTCTTGAACCTTGCATTTGGATGTCAGAGTCGAAAGTTGTGTCGAGTGCGAAGCACTTCACCCGAAAGTTTATCGGGTCAGCCGAATTAGTTCGGTTGTTGTAAAGGAATCGAAATCGTGGATGCAGTCATCACAATGGACTATAGGGTGCGCGACCAGCGCTCCCTATGGGAGTAGCCCCCGAGTGTCTGTTCGAGTCGTAGACTCGGCACTATATCGTCGATTCATTAATGCGGTGATCCAGAAGTTCTTCGGATGACCTTGCAGATGCCTTGAATGTATTCATTTTTGAGCAACGTGAACCGCTCCCTATGGGAGAATCGACATGGTTATACCTCTACGGCATTAACGACATTAGCATACCTGGTACAGTCCAAGGAAGACCCACAAGAATATACGCGGCCTGTGGAGATTTTCGGGTGGCCCAAGCCCATAACATCTTCGAATCCTTGGAGAACAAGACTAGAAAAGATAGAATATTCAAAGGGGCAAACGCTAAGCTTGTAACCGACTCGATCTGTGCCCGAGACCTGCCTAAAACTCTATATAAAGGCCAGGAGGGCACGGCGGGAAGGGCCAATCTTTTTACCGCATACACACCTCCACGCCAGATTGCATCTGCGCACCCATGTAACCTTCGGTTCCGCCGTAATCAAAGAGTAGACAAGCATGAGTAGGGTTTTCCTTCCGGGGGCCTGAACCTAGGTAAGTCTCGTTTCCCCTGGTTGCTTGTCTCTTAACCGTTCCGTGATCTCCACCACCCTCATCTTCTCCAAAACCCAAGCTCATAACAATGGGCATTGACGAGATCAAACCTCGTCACTACCCACCAAAGTCATAAGCAATGAAACTCCTACCAAAAAACTCCTTAAAAAGGTTCCTAATTATTCTTCTCTTCAAATCTTTGGATGTGCATGATGGCCGAACCTTAGACCCTTAAATAAACGAAAATTGGCCTTTAGATCCACTCAATGTGCTTTTCTTGGTTATAGTCACATGCATAAAGGGTTCAAATGCCTAAATATCTACTGGTCGTGTCTATATCTTAAGGGACGTGGTCTTTGATGAAACAATCTTTCCCTTCAAAACTTTGCATCCAAATGCCAGAGCTCTTCTTCGCCAACAAATCCTTCTCCTTCTAGATGTTTCTTCACCAAATTCCATCACAACTCGTGGGGAAGAACAATGTGATTAACTAATTGCTAATGATTCTGTAAATCCTTATATTTTTATTGATCCTCAGCTGCAGAATATTGGCCAGCAAGATGGAGCTCCAAATCCTGAAGCCACCGACGAAGAAAACACCAAAAATGGTAGTACACCGCGAGCATGCGATCAAGAACAAGGTTCTGCCACGGGAACCTACCGACCGCGGGGGATACACCCCGGGATTCTGCGCAGGGCTCTACGCCAATCACGCGCACCTGCGATGCTTCGAACACGCGTAGTCCACTGGGAGATCGACCTCGCGATGGCTCCCTCCACTCCACGTGCGACACGTCGAACATCGGGCGTCACGCGCGCCCCGACATACGTGTGGTGTACACGCGCCGGCTGACAACCAGGTCAGGCGGTCCCAGCCGTCATGCAGAAAGCCAACCGGAGCGCGCCACGTCGCTAGGATCTGCGTCGATGGAAGAGCCCGCGACATCATCGTCTGGTGCGCCAGATTCTGGTGGATCTTCTGCCGTAGACGACTCTGCAGTTCACCTTGTGTCTCCTCCACGAACTCGTCTTCGTATTGGTAAAATTGAAAGGAGAAGGTATACCAACAATTTCATTAAACTTGGACTTTCCTATTCTATAGGTGAACCTGAGAATATTCAAGCAACATTAAAAAGTCCCGAATGGAAACATGCAATGGATGAGGAATATGATGCTCTAGTAAAAAACAAAACTTGGCATTTAGTTCCATATAGTCAAGGTAAAAATTTAATAGATAGCAAATGGGTCTATAGAATCAAAAGGAAAGCTAATGGCTCAACTGATAGATATAAAGCTAGATTAGTAGCAAAAGGGTTTAAACAAAGATATGGCATAAACTATGAAGATACTTTCAGTCCTGTTGTAAAATTTGCTACTATCAGACTTGTTCTAGCCATTGCAGTTTCCAGGGGATGGTCATTAAGACAACTAGATGTGAAGAATGCGTTTCTTCATGGCATTCTCGAAGAAGATGTGTACATATGGCTCTTTATGAGGATCCAAGAGCACCATCACATGTGTGCAAATTGGACAAATCCCTCTATGGGTTAAAGCAGGCTCCAAGAGCATGGTTCTCCAAGTTGAGTTAAAAACTTCAGGATCTTGGTTTTGAAGGTTCAAAGGATGACACTTCACTCTTTATATACAACAAGTCAGGTATCACTATGTTTGTGCTTGTGTATGTTGATGACATCATTATTGCTAGTTCCACTGGTGCAGCCACTGATGCATTACTTAAGGATTTAAGCACATCATTTGCAATAAAATATTTAGGTGATTTGCATTATTTCTTGGGCATGGAAGTAAAAATAATTAATGAAGGTTTGTTACTAAATCAAGAAAAGTATGCCACAGATCTACTTAAGAGAGTTGGTATGCTTGCATGTACATCATCACCTACACCTTTGACTGCAACAGAAAAATTTTCAGCCTTAGAAGGAGAACCCCTTAGTGAAGAAGATGGTACAAAGTACAGAAGCATAGTAGGTGCACTATAATATTTGACTCTCACAAGACCAGATATTTCCTTCTTGGTCAATAAGGTTTGTCAATATCTTTGTGCACCTACCACCACGCACTGGTCAGCTGTTAAGAGAATATTGAGGTATATTAAAGGATCGGTAAGTCTTGGCATAACATTTAGTAGATCTTCCTCCATACTTGTTAGTGCTTTCTCAGATGCTGACTGGGATGGTTGTGTGGATGATAGAAGATCAACATGAGGCTTTGCTGTATTTTTTGGACCTAATCTTATTTCATGGAGTGCAAGAAAACATGCAACAATGTCAAGATCAAGTACAGAAGCTGAGTATAAGTCCTTGGCAAATGCTACAGCAGAAATAATATGGACAGAATCTCTCTTGAAAGAATTGGAAATAAAGAGGGATCAGATTCCTTGTCTTTGGTGTGATAATATAGGCGCAACATATCTTTCTGCTAATCCTATTTTCCATGCCATGACCAAACACATAGAGATTGATTTTCACTTTGTAAGAGAACGAGTAGCAAACAAGCTTCTGGACATCAGGTTTATTTCTACAAAAGACCAGGTGGCAGATGGTTTCACCAAAGCACTTCCTGTGCGCAAGTTAGAAGAATTTGTTCATAATCTTAATCTCAAGAGAGCTAAGATTGAGGAGGGGTGTTAAACAACTTGATCATGTCAAGCCTATCACGCACCAGAAGTTGTTGTTTATCATTTGTAATGTGTTGTGTTGAGATAGGACTTGTAACCCATTGCATCATTATCTATAAGGTGCGGTGGTTTAAGAAATTAGGTTGTTAGTTGTAGATCAGGTTGAGGTTGTTGAGATCGATCAGCCTGATGGCTATCGCCCCCTGTAATTCCTCTCGGTAGTTTTCTCTGCCAATTATATAAACATGCAGGCCACTCGAGACAAAGGGTTAAGGCTTTTACCAAAACATCTTAACAAATTACACAGTGAACTTGATGAATACTGAAGAAGCAATTCCGCGAGATCTATCCCAATTGTGCTCATAAATTTCTAAGTGAGCAGGATGACATTGGAGTTGCTCTAAACCTTGGCACCAAGCGGGGCCTCGCGCGCATGCACGCACCCGGCCGGCATGTGCCATGGACCGCACGGGCGGGAGGCCTGGCCGCACATTTATTGTCCGGCTGTCCGGCCGGACTGGCCAATGCAAGTGAGGCGTCTCACGTTTTAACCATGTCCCAGCAAATAATTAGCACATTTATTAGGACATGATCGACCGGCGGCACCGCGCCGCGGCGATCTAGAACCAGTGTACCCTCCGGCCGGGACCCTCGCGAAATAAATGGTGTTCCCCGATACTTGAGCGAGTTTAAACAAATAATGTAGTAGTAGTAGTAGGGACGGAGAGAGAGCAGGGTAAACGGTGCGGTGGTCGGCAACTGCTAGCTCGCGTGGGCGTGGCCTCGGTGTTCTTTCTTGGCTATTTCGCGTGCCGGTGCTTTCCTGCACTGCCGCGCGCACAGTCCACGGGGCAGATGACCGTGCGCCAGCAGGTTGTTATCGATACCGAGCATGATGGAAGACATGGTGGATGGTGATACCGTCAGCGTGCGACAAATTGTCAAGCTAGCAAGGAACGGTAGAGCTTAGCCGGGGTAACTTTGAGCTTCGGCTAAGTCCAACTAGAACAGTACGTATACTTGTTCTGGCGGGAACAGTTGGGTTGTTGCCAGTGGCGGAGGGTCCTGGCCTAGCGTATCTAGCCGTCTGCCTATTACACATTTCGTCAACTATATACAGAAATCGGTTTGTTTGAGTCTTCCCTTTTCGATTATGGTTGTTGGTACTGTAGTTGAGTTGTTGACGTTATTAGTCTGAAAAAAAAAGTACTTAGTCAGGATGACTGCGGCAGCCTTTCAGTCATGGGGGCATATGCCATATTGGGCTTACAGGAGGTCGCCACCAATATAACTGAATCCATACGCATCCGCCAACTCTGGCGAGAGAAATGAGCCCAGGGAGGGGGTGTCCGCCGTACGTAACCACTGCAATTATGCCAACACGCCAACACGTAACATGATAGGAGCAAAGCAAATGATACGGCTCGCAGACGAACCACGTGAGGAACCCGATGAGTGAGCGCATAATCACCCACGCCATAACATAAGAGTGAGATATATAAGATGGGGAAACGAAGAGGAAAAGCAAGATTCTTCTATCGACCTGTCTCCACAGATAAAGCTGGTGGTGGTAACACGCTAGCTGCTAATGTCGCTCGACGTCTGACCTTGTGCTTCTACGCAAAACACATGGAATACGTTACCTTGCCAAAAGTCACAGGTAACTGAGTATATGTACGTGCATGCATGTTACATGTCGAGGGGTGACAGTACAGGTGATAGAGGGAAAATATTACTCTCTCCGTCCAAGAAAAGATGCCGTGCCTCCTCGCCTCCCAGTTCAAATTTGATTTTGCAAAAAACTCTCCAAAACAGTCAAATCGTTTTCAATTTGACCGATTCAAAATCAAATCTTGTTTGTCCCCACAGTCTCCGACGTCCGGCCATCCACCGCTCCCTAGCAGTCTCCAGCATCCCCGGCGTCCGCCGCTCCCCTCGAAGTCCTCTACTGCTCCGGTCTCCCTCGGTGTGGCATGCCGCTGGGTCGTCCCACCTTGCCCTGCTTGCCGTCGCAGGGTCCCGCAGGGGGCGTGTCAGGACCCGATGGCCACTGACGGCGGTGAGGAGGGAGGAAGAGGAGCTCTCGGGGCTCAGAGGTACATTACGAACAGGTAAGGTAGAATCGGGGATAAAATTAGGGTTTTATTGATAGCATGTTGCCCAACCTCCCACTCTCCCTGGTTATATAGAGTACCCAGAGGAGCCATGCTTACAATAGATAAACTCCATTACTGCTAAACAAGGTTAATTACTGCTAACACACTCTCTAACTAAAGCTTGACGAAGATGGCTGAGAGCCGTTGGATCTGGTCGGACGATCTGCACCGTTGCTGTTGCCTGATGGTGAACCAATGACTAAAGTATCAGGAGGGTCCTGACAATTTCCCCTCTTAACACAAGACTTCAGGGCCTGAAAGTGGGAAAGGTTGCATGAATGTATGCCGCATCTTTCCATGTAGCATTGTCAGGTGACATGTTTTCCCAGTGTAAAAGCCATTGTGGTATAGCAATGTCGTAGTCGCCAGCTTTACGAGGAACTTGTCGGTGTTACAGGACTGCTAAAGGTCAGAGGAATGAGGAGAGTACGGGCCGCACCACAGTCCACGTTTACGTGCACGAGAGCGTATGTCTCTCCCACGTTGTCCTCCCGAAACACAGGACGCTGTGCGTTCCAACTTTGGGGAGGGGCCTGACACTACTGGAAACGAGGTCTTTTGTTGATCCCGAAAAGGGGCTTTAACACCGGTTCTTCTGACGGTGTTAAAGAACGTCTCAGCGTGGCCCTGCGGCATTAAAGGCACCCCTTTAACGGTTCGTGCCGCAAGCGGTGTTAAAATCGGTCCCAGCACCAGCACCTTTAACACGGTTCGTGGCATGAACCGGTGTTAAAGAAATATAAGACACCACAGCCCACACACACCCCACTCTTCCATTCTTTCACATTTTGGAGCCTAGCAAGAGGGTGTGAAGAGTGCTAGTTTGTGTTTTTTCATATGCACTAGAGGTGTTCGTGAAATGCCCGAGAGCTCAAAATAAGCTTTCTTGTTGCTCTTTCCGTCTCTCGAGGTCGGCAACTATAGTTTCATGTGTCATTGATGTACTATATATATAAATGGTCATCTCCTATTATTTTTGATATATACTACATATTAATGCGGAATCGGCAATGTATGTCGGTGACCGCCGCACTTTCGAGTACATTACGGGCCTCCAAAATTTCATCGTTGTGGCTAATGCAAACCGTGATCACAATGGTTTTATGTGCTGTCCGTGTGTTCCGTCGAACAAGAAAGACTACTCAAATACCGTAACCATTCACGCCCACGCTTGATCTGGTTTCATGCCCAGCTATAATTGTTGGACCAAGCACGGAGAAAAAGGGGTTGCGATGGAAGACAACGAAGAAGAGGAAATACTATTGCCTTACAACTTCGTGAGTACTGTTACCCTCTCTCTTGTACACATTCTATTTCAGCTTACTCGATGTTAAGTGTAGCGATGATGAGTTATCGTCGTAGGTTCCACTTTATTCGCTAGTCATTCAACCCGACTCAGAAAAGTCCTTGTCATGGACTCGTTACGAAAAGAAAAAGAGATATGGGCAAACTTTAGAGAGATGCTCAGAGGTAATTTCAATCATATTATCGCACTAGATCGGCAACTTTCGTGACAATAAGTAATTAATTACTCCTTTATCCATTTTCTTTGTCGGATAGGGTTTGGAAAAGGTTCACGGGGAGGCCGTGGGTGAATGGTCGGAAAGAACTAAAATTTGTAGACCAAAATGTAAGTAATACTAGCTAGCTTCCAATTCCATTATATCATGCTTTATTGATTATTATTTTGATTGAACTCTCTATTCTCGTAAAGTCGCGCATCGTGACACGACAATAACTTATGTGGGTACTATGTTTGCGAATTCATTACAACACGATATAAAGTGGGCCAAGCCGCACTAGAACAACTTAGAGTAAGTAAACAAAGTCCACAACATTATTTTATTACCATCAATTGTGTTGAGTTTTATTCTTATATATATATTGACGGCCCATTCTTCATATATATTCAGATCGAGCGGATGCGGACCAACTCCTACCATTTGAACGCATACGAGCCATTCAAGAGGAATTGGCGGGTTCATACTTGATGAGGTCGTCACGCCTGGCGGATAACTCTTTAGATATCCACAAAAATGAACGATGACGATGTATGTGCCGATGACGATGTATGTGCCGATGACGATGTTTGTGTATAATAATAGTTGCTTAATTATTCATGTACTCGTATGTACCGATGACAATTTATGTGTATACCGCTCCCGATCGATTCCCCCTCGCAATACGCCCGGAGCAGGCGGAATGCGCATGGCGAAGATTTATGTCGTTTTCCTGCCGCGGCAGAGTTAAAAACGGCCTAAATCTCTGTCGCGCCAGAAGAACCTTTAAGGGGAGGGGGAGCTCGGCAGCCCCAGCAGCGCCATCTTTAACACCGGTTCGTATAAGAACCGTGTTAAAACCCTTCATCGAACCCTCAACGGCGTGGAATCATTGTTAGAGGCCCCCCCCACCCAGAGTTAAAGGGAGGGGGGGCCTGCACTAGTATGAGTATCTAGCCGTCTGCCTTTTACGCATTTGTAGTCAACTGCAGAAGAATAGTTAAGACGATATATAGTCTGGAAAAAAAAGTACTCGTCGGGATGACCGCGGCAGCTTTTCAATCACCATACTGGGCTTACAGAACATCTTCACCCACATGACTGAACCCATACGCATCCGCCAACTCTGGCGAGAAATGAGCCCAGGGAGGGGCCCGAGAGCAGGGGGCATCACACACACGTTGCTCCAACCCACATTTCCGCAATTTCTAGAATCACCCAAGTTAAGTGTCAAACACGAATGATGATGCTCCCAAACAAACTCCACAGCGCAGCAACGACTTCCACACGACGCGTATATATAACATGAAACGAGCAAAGCAAATGATGATACGGCTCGCAGACGAACCATCCATCCATCCACTGGACGTCGTACCACGTGAGGAAGAACCCGATGGCTAGCTGCGGCTGGGCGGAGAATCACCCATAAGAGTGAGATAAGATGGGGAAACTACAAAGAAAAAGAAGATTCTTCTACCAACCTGTCTCCACAGATAAAGCTGGTGGTAATGGTAACACGCTGCAGATGTCGCCCAACGTCTGACCTAATTGTGCTAGTATATATCAACGCCAGCTTCTACGCAGAACACATGGAATGCATATACCTTGCCAAAAGTCACAAGTAACAGCGTGCATGCATGTAACATGCATGTCGAGGGGTGAGAGGACAGAAGATAGTGGAGAAATATTAGTTGACGAGAGAAAATGACATGCAATTATCTTTGCCAATGCCCAGTTGTGATCATAAAATTTTCCATTCTGATTGGGAAAAAATACCGAGGCCCTCGTTTCTTCTCATCTTTTTTTAGTGGGCTCGGACTCTGCTCGTCGGGGATGCGGGACGGTTGTGAACAGGACTACAAGACCACGGGAATGGGCTTAGCTTCTTGATACAAGAAGAGCCCAGGAGGGTCTGATGTGGAGGTTCACCACAGAGGAGCACATATCATTTTTGCCACTCAAAGCGTGCAATAGAGAGATCCGCCAAAGAGGTTCCTCATAGGCCGTACATAGTCCAGACCATCAACTGTTTTTACTGTTTTTATTATTAATAGATCTCGAGATTAATATTTACTTTCTATTTATATTATAAGTAATTTCGTAAACAAAAAAGTACTTGTGTGTTGCAAAACAGAATATCCCTAGACATTGTGTTTTATTGATCTGACTTTTTGGAAGTTTATACAGAGTTATACGGAGGTAGGTGGAGAATTAGAGTATAAGATATAGAGTCCTAGTCTATTTCTATACGCGTATACGTATTCTAACAGGCCTCAATATCTTTATATGATCGTTCATATTGTGGTAGACTTGACCAGCCTTGATGCATTTGGCATCTTTTGTAGTAAATTTTAAAGATGTGTATATTTGTTGATACACAAGCCGACGTGTCTCCTTTGCTTATATAAACATCGTTAGACGACGATCAAGTAATAGTTGTGAAAAAACAACTACTTTCTATTCTCCTTGCAAGACATTGGAACCTTCATTTAACTTTTAAGAAAAAACAATCATGTCGTTTCATCTATATGATTAATAGTCCAGATAACTTCTTTGTTCTGAAGGGAACGAGCCGCGTACGTACCTCTCCCGCGTCGCTCCCGCGAGCGACCGGAGGGAACCCTACCGTCGCCGTCGGGCCGCTCCCCTTTTGCTCCTCCTGCCTCGCCGCCGCCGGGACGCGCCGGCGGCAAAGCCGTTCGGCGTCGGTGGCCGCGGGGCTCCTCTTCTCCCCCTGGTTCGCCAGATCTAGGCGTGGGCCAAGATCGACGACCGGCGGCGGCGCACGTGCGTGGGGCGCGGCGGCGTTCGGCTAGGTGGCGCGGCTCGGCGCGGTGGTGTCACCCTGCTATGGCGAGGAGGGCTGCATGGAGCGGTGGTTTCGCGCTCGGGGTCGGCGGTTGCTGGACCGGGGCGGCGAGTGTCGTGGGCGGCTTTGACCGGGATCTGGGGGAAGTGGCGGACATGGTGCTGCAGGATGGAGGCGATGGCGCGTCCTTAGTGGCGGTGCTAAGCCTACGTTCTCATCGGCACCGATGGTCGGCCTGCTCGATCCGTTCTCCGGAAATCGGCCGGCGGTGTGGGGATCGCTGTGTCGGATCTAATAAAGGAGGTGGTCTTTTGATTTCTTTCGCACGAAGACGAAGATCTGCTTGATGTCTGCCCTCGTTGATCTGGTCTGGAGAGGCGGGTTCCGGAAGGCTCCGCCGGCGAACTCCCATGGGCGTATCATGCTTGGAGATTGCTGGATCGGAAGGTATTCGGTCGTGCGCACCTTGTTCTTCTGGCCGTTTGGTTTCAGCGGGAGCGTTGCAAAGCTGTGTTGTTTGTTCCCACCAAGTGCCATTCTTAGATCCATGGTGAAGTCAGATGCTGAGAATTTCAAGAAAGCAGAAATATGAGGGTAACGATGGTGATTTTTGTTCTTGTGGCGACGGAGAACTGGCTGCGTGATCTGGGACTCGTTGCAGCGACTGTTGGTGCGGGAAGAAAACACAGGGGGAGTTCCTAGTCTTAACTTGCAGGATGATAATCCAAGGTCTGGCCTTAACTGGTTGTATCTGGCAATGACCTTGTTGAAGGTATTGTTTTGTGAGCAAGGACTTTTTCAAGGGTGAAAACCTATGATCTTTGATCGAGCAACGACAACGCTTGAGCACCGTTTCCTTTTTGAAGGCGTTGTTATTGGAGTGGAGGACTACTGGTATTGTTCTGATGGTGTCAGTATTGTTGCTTTGAAGATTAGTTCTCTGTAGCGAAACTTTTCTTTTTTTTAATTCTTCTTTCTTTTTTTCTGGGTTGTGTGCATCCATAGAGCCGCTAGGGCATGCGTTGTTTTAGAGGCTGGGTGTAATTGGTATCCCTGTGATATTAATATATACTCTTTTCCAAAAAAAACTTCTTTGTTCTAAAAAACCTTTGGAGTTCATGGCTAACATTTCTAAGTAAAATCTTAACATAAAATTTTATAGCCCATAGACTATTGTTGTTACCACTATTCTATAATCCGATGTTGCTTGTGAAACAGATATAGTTTTTGACTAAAAAGATATAAACATGTAAAAGCCAACTTACATTAAGGCACATTTATTCAACAAAACAATTATTTTTATTAGAGAAAAATGATTTACATGTTCATTTATAATAAATCAAGAAAACCGTACATCCATTTATATTTCTCTCTAAACATAAATATGTTACATCTTTGCAAAAGTTATTGTTTATAAACTTCAAACTATACATAAGGCATGGAGTTAAATAAACATGTCTAATGAGAAACAAAGGAACTTGTTGTCATTTGTAGTGGTCCGCTAGATCGGGTGCATAGATTATTTACATTTGGTGGAGGACATTCATTGTCTAAGACATGTATTGTTGTAACAAAACTTTGGAGTGTAAGTATTTTATATTACATGGTGGGATCAAAATGAGTTAGCATAAATATTCCTTGCTTGTTTATACTAAACTTTTCTAATTATTTCTACCATTAAATATTAAAACAAAAAAATATTGATAAGAATATCTAGTATTATTCTTTTGTAGTACCTTGCACCATTAATCACAATGTGATAAATATTAAATGCAACGGACATTATTGTACAATTATAACATATGCCTTTTTCTAAGATTGGACAATATATTGTCATGAAAATAATGTTAAGCTTTCAGAACCTAGTTTGGAGCATTTGAATGCATCTTTCTAGGCTGAATTCTTGTCCAAACCTAAGAAAGTAAAATAGAAGAGAGCGCTAGATTGCTAACTGGTTAATCGGTGTCATTTGATGTACTGTACTCCTAATGTTTTAAGATGTTTTTATTATTATATCTAAATATCTTGTTAGAGGGTTCTATAATGTCTGAAGTTGGAGAATTATGTGATCAAGGGAGTCCTAGTTATAGAAAAAAACAAGTTTTATATAAACAATTGAAAAATTAACAATCTTGATAAGATTACCACCAATAAGCGAAGAGTGACTGTGGTTCTACAAGAAAACATGTTCACACAAGCAAGAATGGCATGCAATTTGATGTGCAATTCATGTTTTTAAAGTTTTAGCACCCAAGTTGGCACCCTAAAAATCCACAGTTTTGTTGTGCACCGAACATGAGGTGCCATCAGTACACCGCTTACTTCTGTTCTGGAACTCCTGAAGTTGCAGCAATGATTCATGGCATTGCATGTCTTCTTTGCTTCTGTATGCTTTCAATCAAAGACATGTTGGCCATCACACTAGAGTCAGACCACATCTCAGCCATCCATATTAGTTCAGACATCAATCTACATGTTGACACTTCGATGGAACTCGCATGAAAACACAAACGAGGTAGTGTACATATATGTCTATTGTTGATTATCTTTATCGCCAAATAGTTGATGTGCTTCTTCTAAAATGTTTGTACAATGATCAAGTTAGGGTCGCTATGCGAGGGTGCACGATGACTTATGCAAGATTTGTCAGTCG
Source organism: Avena longiglumis (assembly GCA_030063025.1). NCBI lineage: Eukaryota > Viridiplantae > Streptophyta > Magnoliopsida > Poales > Poaceae > Avena > Avena longiglumis. The sequence continues at coordinate 68,706,330 of CP125976.1, read as the reverse complement.
ACTCACAAGATGAAGTGGCTACTGTGATGCGTGTGGTGTTATTTGCCAACTATGATCAATATATGTTTCATATACTACAAGGAGTGAGATGCATGCCAGGATTTTGAAGATATTTAGCCGCGTCAGCTACTATGTTAAATCCTATCTCAATATGTGACCTTTGAGAGTTTGGGGGTTAAACTTTATTTGTATGATTCACCCGGCTTCATAATGTGGGCGTTGGTTTCTATTAACATTCACTGATTATACACCAAAGTATTCTAAAGCAGTAGTTGTGAAAATAAGACCCACAGGGAGGTGATCGAGTTTATATTCGAGCATGTTATACATAGATTCATCATTCTGCATGCTCTAACAACAAATCAAGGCTCTCCATTTACAATGAAAGAAGTATATAATTTTTTGAATCATATGGTACCAAGATGTTCTATTCATGTCCCTAATATGATTAAGAAATGGACAAGCCGAGTCAAATAATAAGGTTTTAATCAAGCATATCAATAAGAAATTGAAATTTTTGAGGAGATGGCATCCAGTCCTGTTTGAAGCTTTTTGGGCATAGATGATCTAAGTCATGGTGCTACGAATATGACTCCATACGATTACTAGTAATCATATGGTTAGGCTTATTTCTATCTTTTGTATTATAAGCCAAAGAAACTAAATATGTTATTTTCATCTTATCTTTTGGCTTATATCATCGTGCAAGAATATTCAATGAAAAGCCAAAAGCATCTATTTAGGTGTTTTTGTGGATTATAAGTCAAGATCCAAAAAGCCATAAATAATCTCAAACAAACAACCTCTTAGTGTATGGACAAGAAGTCATTTTACACATAAGATGAATCTTTCCACCTTGATATTTGATAAGTAGAATGATTTATCATCAAAATATTATCACAAACCTATGATGGACAATATTTCCAAAGTTGCCAATAAACATATGATGTCCTTGAAGTACATCGAGAATGAGAAGTTGCAGGTGGATAGGGCTTATATAAAGAAAGTTCGACTAGAGAACTTCCATGTCGTGATCTTGTTTGGAAAGTAATAATGCCACTTGGGGAGAAAGATTGAAAATTTGACAACTCATATTTAATGGAATCTATAGTGGGGAATCTGAAAGTACATCTAGCCTCTAGGTGTGTTTTTGGTAATTAATGACAATCCCTATGGACTAATGATTTTGTTGAGTTGTTTGTGAAGAAATGTTCCATATATAGGTGATTCTTGAAATCCATGAGATGTATTCAAGGTTTTTCCATCAAGATAATGATATACATTGTGCATTGGCATTAAGATGATTCAATTGAAGAGATATAAATATGGTATGGTCAAGAAGAAGAAAACAAAGAGAACTTCTAAGAATCAAGTTGAAGTTTAATGAAAACGCATTTCTTGTGTAAAACTCAAAGTTTTTCATGATTTGGCTTATTTGTTTAGCCATGGAGGATCATGATATCGACAACACGAATAAGATCAAGTGGAAGACAAAGAATGGGATCTAGAATACCTTCTCTCAAAGCGCATTTGTGTACCACAAGGAATCAAGTGACATTGTGGTACGGAAAACATTTATAAATTGCACTTTATGAACTAACCCATAAACTAAATGTTTAGTATGTCTATGTGGAGCAGGTAATAAACATGAGCTTGTATCAAAAAGTAAGATTTCATGTAGCTCATTAGAAAATGATACAAAATGGAAATCATCATCGAGATTGAAGATGTGCAAATTCAAGATGTGCATCCCGAAGATACCACAATCTTGAATCTTTCCATCCATTCGGATGATATAATTCTGAAGGTATAACTAAGTGAGGCTTTCCCGTAATGAAGTATGGGATAGAAATTTTCTAGACTTCATCAGGAAAGTACAATCGAGAAATTGTTACATCTTGATCGAGCATTACTGTGATCATCCAGATCAAGTGGAATGCATAAGGCAAAGGTATGACCTTGATAGATTTTATATTTTCGGCCTTAAGTTGGTTGGCGTGGCTTGGGATATGTAGCATCCAAATTGTCTAACAATTGCAATGCTACTTGCCTAGTCTATAGATTGCTACTTCCTACATGTCATTTATTGCATCATCATTATATCATGCTCATGTCACCATGCCACCTTGCATTTGAGCATCATATATAACCCCTTTATTTGGTTCTTATCCCATATGCATTATATTTTGTATTACTTGTATTTGCCTCTTGATATATTGTATTTGCTTCTTGATAAATTGCTTGATGCCCAAGTTGAGTTGTGGGCACATCCCTTTTAATTCCACCACCTATCCTTGCTATCTTAGTTTTGTTTCCATCCACAATTCTACCATCCCTTTGTATTATGAACAAATGCTTTCTCTTTTGGTATTTTGTCTCTAGATCATAATTATTTGGGAATGGTTCCATTCTTTTGTCTAATGCTTCCATACATGTTCACCTTGGCATGCTATGAAGAGTACAATCTTTTCTCCTTCTTTAGATGGTTTGGTTGAACCATGGGATTATTTGAATCTATGGTGATTGCATGAATCACTACTAGAAAAAACACACTAATAGGCCACCTTCATTCAAACAATCCCATCAAGTAATCAACCATGTAAAGTAATAGGAGTTCAATAACTCTTTTGTGATTTTAAACTTAGTGGGGATGTTTGCATAATACCTATGCTTTGGAAAGCTTAGTTGTTGTCACATCCCGAAATTCTTCTAATTTGGGAATGTGATATAAATAAAATAAGCTTGATTGATTGTTTGACTTTGTTGAAAAATCTCAAAGATAAGAAACTTTTTGAATAGAAAATCCTCTCAATCTTGATTTCAAAACCTTATATTCTTTTGTTATGACCTAAGTAGCCATATAGGCAAAAGACGCGGATTGATTATGGATTGTAGAATTGGTGTGCAAGTTTTAAAATTTCAAAATCATGAAGCATGCATGAACACCATTGCACTTAAACCCTAAGGAAGAATTCTATCATCCAAAAAAATGATTATCCAATACCCTAAATGGTATTTTCCCAATCTAAGTGGAACCAAAGACCTATGGTTTTTCCATACAAAAACTTGGGAAAAGACATTCATGAAGGGGTATGTTGGTATAGGGCATATTTATAAAACAATAGGAAGTGTTTTGAATGGTTTTGGAGCAGATATGAAAAACATATGATTTAAGTAAGAAAGGAATATAATGCTCTATAAAACCAAGAAAATAATTGATGTTTTTTTGGGAATTAAATAGTTTCCTTAATGTCCTAAAATCTTGGTTTGAATTTTTAAAAAATTTTAGAAATTGATTTGATTCAATTTGGAGCCCTAAAACAAAAACTATAAAAGAAATAATAAATTGAAAATAGACAAAAGATAAAATCAAAAGAAAAAAACTAGAAGTAACCTACCCGGCGGACCAAACCCGACCCTCCTAACTATCGTAGGCGTCGCAAAGCCATGAAATGACAGCAATGACAAGGCCAATGACCAGCGCAGCCCGCCTCCTCTCCCGTGTGGGCGATCTGGGTCCACCGCCCATCTTCTTGCTCGAGGCGAAATCGATGAACACGGCTCGAACTGCCCCATTTTTCGTTCGTTTCGGTTCCGATTTTGTTGCCCCTCGCGCACGATCCGGCCTCTATAATCCCTCTCCGCCACCTCACATCGTTTTTCCCTCTTTTTCGAAACCCTAGCCGCCCTGAGCTCAACCGCCACCATTATCGCCGCCACCGGAGCTCACAGAATGTTTTCGATCTCGAGGTCCTTGCCACCCCGCGTCTTCTCCTTCCCTCCATCCTCTTCCTTGAGCTCCTCCGCATCGTCTCACCTCTTTTTCCCCATGATAGGAACACAGGAGAGGCCGCAATCTCTCGCCGGAGTACTCGCCGGAGCCGCAAGGACTGAAGCCCGTCCGCCGCTGCTTGTCGTTGAACCAGGAGGAGAGGGGACAAGCGAAGATCATAGACGGGGACGCCGAAGCCGCCTGCTTAACGTGGGCCTATTCACCATCGCGAGGAACCGCCGGGACAGCTGCCACCATCACTGCCAGGAGCCACCGCCGCCAGTCGCCGCCATCATCCGCGAGGTAGAGCACCAACCTCTCCAGAGCCGTCCGATCTCCGATCGATGGCTGCGATTAAAAGGACATGCGAACCGGTACCCACGATCTGGTCGCCACTTGGCCCCAGACTCACGCCAGCGTTAGCGCTAACCCGCCGATCGGCGTTGGACGCGGTATAAATATTTAAATTATTATAGAAATTACAGAAAATTATGAAAACTTGTAAAATGCATAGAAAAAGATCTACTGGTAAAAATCACAAATAATATACCGATGGATTCACAATTGTGTGTAGATCATCAATACGCAATTGTTTAAGACCTCTACTTTAAGGTTTTGTAGCAATTAAATAAATAGAATAATGCCCTTTTTAGAGTAATAAATTCATAATAAAATAAATAATGTTTAGAAAATATCAAATAATATATCAATGAATTCACAAAAATGTGTAGAATAATAATATGAGATCATATCTAATATTTGCAGTACATAATTACCGTAATGATTTAATTAGTATTAATGGCTTTTTAGATCAATAAATCTATAGTAAATTATTTATAAATCACATAAATATAAATAATATGTCCCTGGAATCACAATCCCGTGTAGATTACAGATCTGATTTTAGTTTGATTTATAGACAACAAAAACTATTTAAATGATTTAAACTTCATTAAACACTATTTAAATCATAAGAAAAGATTTATAACTCCAATTAAGTTGAATCCAATTGCTACTGGTTAGTAATAATGTCCTCTATCCAGTACACCCCAGACCCAAATTTAATACGGCAATTAGTACAAAAGTTTCAATAGAAGTATTAAAACTCCTATATTGACAATAAAGATTTAATAATAAATACCCTATTGCATTAAATAATTCTCTTGCATGCATCATATGATCTAGTAATGTTCAGAGAACTAATTTCAACCATTGTGACATATTAAATTGCCATGCATGATTTTGTTCATCATTGATTTGTTGTATTGTGCATAATTGTATTGTTTTGAATGGTGTGTTTGTTGTGCACTTGTTTTGATCGATAGATTGCGAGGAGTGCAACGTTTGTGATTGTGACGGGTGAAATCTTATCTATTGTGGGGATTATTTAAACGACTACACCAACAACAAAGGCAAGTGGCACTATCATAATTGTCCTATTATTTTCCTATGCATTGTAGTTGTTTTTAGTAGAAGTGCATGTGTAGGAATATTTTGCACTATGTGTTATGCTATGCTATGTCCTATTTAGGATATCCTTTTGTGTCTTGCTTAGTGGAAACATTGTAGTTGTAGTATGCTTAGCCCTGCTATAGATTCAGGATGGAATATCATATTATGAGTATTGTGAGGTATTGGAAAAGCTATGTTTGTATATAATAAAACAAGTACTTAATGAATCACCTGGGTGGAATATTGTTGTTGTTGAGTTTGGAAGAAGTGGCAACGAAGGGGGCCGTATCTTTGGCTACCTCTCTCGTGTGTGCACTGGAAGAAGACCACCTAGGCTTCATAGAGATTGGACATGTTTCTCGTACAGTAGCTTCCAGTACAGCCACATGCTAATATGGGCTCTAGCTTAGTTAATTACATAGCGGAAGACCCTTTGCATTGGTATATCTTCAGTTTAACTAGAATTGTGTATTGGAGGTTATATCCTTGCATTGGTGCCTGTTAGACGTGCTAGCATTGTGTATTTGGAGGACTTCTATGGAAAGACTTCGTCACATTCTCGATCTGCCGGTATACCAATAGGTGTGTACTAAACCAGGTGACCCTTTGGTGGCGTCAAGATTATTGTCGTGTGGGTAAAGTGTACAACCTGCAGAAGATATAAATCTAATCGATTAGCCGTGTCCCCGGTTATGGACAATATTTAGCAACTAAGGCTTGAAGCTTATGGATAATCTCGACATTCCAATTTCTTAATAAAATTTGATGGTTGAACAAGGGAGTAGGAGCACTTGGTGTTGGCCAATGTGTTGAGAAATTTTTCATAAGGAACTAAAGCTATTTTGAAAAGATAGGATAAAACTATTGCTTTATGCAAATCAGCCTGAAACTCCACTTAGCCAAATATGCATGTAATTGATAGGTTCCATTTATATCCACATACTAGTGACACTTGCCAATACATTCAAAGTATTGACCATTCGTGGCTGCAACCTTTCATGTTGCAGGTTATATCGTTTCTAAGTGATCGTTATAGGTCGCGAGACTCCACTCAACGATTGTTCGCCTGTGGCACATTTGAAGGATGGAGATCTACCTTGTATTCATTTTCCGCTGTGTACTTGTGTAATATAATGTATATTCTGGATCATATTCATTGCATTTATGATGCACAGTTATATTTGATATTCATTTTGTACTGTGTGTGCCAGTGAACCGATCCAGGGATTGGCACTATACACATGAACTCAGCCTTATCAGGCAAGGGTGTTACAGTTGTTTTCACAACTATCTTCATGCAAACCTCCATCTTTTCACCTTAGTTGAATTCTTTCGTTTTGAGTTCGGCTTGTTTGCTTGTATTCAACAAATGTAACAAGTCCAAGCAAGATCTTTTGGGTTCCTATACTTCTCCATTTGGTTGGTTTTATGCTCTTGCATTTGAAATAAACAGCACCTGTTCAATTTGAAAACAAACCATGCAATCTTTGAATACAAATTAAAAAACATAAAAAATCTAACTAAAAGAAACAAAGGAGAGGACCTTACCTAGACCACCCCCTAGGCGCAACCCACCTTTTCGGCCCAGAGCAATACCATCCCACTAGCCTCCCTCCCTTCAGCTCTCCTCTTCCCCGCCCAGTAGCCCTTCGACAGAAGGAGAACATGTCGTTCTATTGTTTGTATTCCTCCCGTCCATCTCCCTGTTAGCTGCTGACAGACGGGAGAGCAGGTGGCCGTCTCCACACCGTTGTCCTTGTCACCCCGCACTCGCCTGCCCCTCCTTCTTACCCCCTTCGATCCTATCTCCAGCAACCCTAGCGACCCCTCTCTGCATACTGCGCCGCCATCCCCTCCCTCTTCCTCTATTCCCGTTGTCCCCCTCCTGCCTGAGTGTAGCAGCAAGGAGAGCGTCGTCGCGCCATTGCCTTGATCGACTTCTTGAGACAAAGGGTGTGCAGGAGGTCTTTGTCGTCAACCGCATGAGCTTCAGCGCCAGGAGGAGCCGGTTGTGCTGGTGCTTCCTCATCGTCGCCGTCCTGGTCATGGCCGAGCAGAGAACACCACCGTTGTCGTCATCATCTCCGACCACCCCAACCTAGATTACTCTGGGAATCGGTCTAAGTGAGCACCCCCTTTCCGTCCCTGCTCATCCCTATATCTTCCCCCTGTTGCCAAGCTGTATCACCATCGTCGTTGTTCTTCTGCGTGTGCGCCCCGCTGCTCGTAGTAGCCACTATTGCACCCCTCTCTGCCCACGACTTTGCCACAAGCTCCGCTCGCTCCTAGTCCGTGCCAGCCTTCACTGATGAATCTCGGGCATAGGCCGCACTTCCATTTTCCCGTAGCCACCGGTCGCGCCCTTTTTGGTCAACCACGACCGCCGCCAACCTCACCGGAAGTCCTCTCCGTCGCCCTGTTGCCTGTCGAGTTTCAGAGGACGGGTTCAGGTTCAGATAGCGCCGGTTCGGTCGCTTTTGCACATAGCCCCTTGCCTGTTGCTAGTCTCAGACCGCAGCCGGCCTTTTTATAAAAAGGTACCTCGTTTTTTTGTGGAAACAAACTCGCGATCCCCTGAGCACCCCACGTGTCACCCCCTCCTGTGGCCCCACGCACGGGTGGGCCTCCACATCTTTTGGCCCACCAGTCAGTGAGAGTGGGTAGACCAGCCATGGGTAATAAAAGTTTGCCAAACTATTCAATATAAATAAAAATTCGATAAATGATTTATGTCAAATATATTAATATCTGTTTAAGTATTTTGAATTTGAAGAAACTTCCAAAATGAAATATGAATGTTTTTCAAATATGGATTTAACCATATTTTCAAATTTGACCAGAGTTGACTACAGCTAGTCAAACCTTTGACTTTGACCCTATTTAAATAATTTTGACTTTAATAATAATTTAAATTCATAATTTTAAATAATACAAATAATATATGTTTTTGAATCAGGAAAATGTGAGGATTATGATTATGCTATTTATAATGCCATTTGAGAAATTTACAATCTTCGAATTATTAAATGTTAATAAATGCCTTTTCATAAATATTGAATAACTTTAATTTCATAACTCGAATTCGAGAAATGATATGTCTAAATAGAGTAGCTCGACGAGCCCGTTCTAACTATGCATTCCATGATATGATTTGAATCATGCATCATATAAATATAATTGAGGCAGAATGTATTATGCAACTAAAAGGTGACTAATTAAATACTAAAAATGTTACTTTTTTCTCACACCTCACCCATGCCATGCTATGTTATACCATGTCAATTGTGCATCATTACATCATGTAATTCCTTGTTTTATTGTTGCATATGCTTTATATGATTGTGCAATGTATTTATTTTGGCCCCTTGTGTGTTTGGTTTTTATCCGGATAGGCTATGAGCAAGGAGTATCAAGAGCCTCACGAGTATTACCAGGATCCATCTTATTCTACAGCTGAACTTCCAGGCAAGCATTCCCCATGCTTGCACTACATATAGTACCTATTGCATCTTATTCTTGCATCATAATCGCGTCAGGAATAAAATTGAATCCCAAGTATTGCATAGCCTTAACTTTTAAACCCCACTGAAGCTTGTTCCCTCAATCCTATTGATACCTTCGATCTGGATTACGGATATAGTATAGATCTTTTTACCTAGTAGACATAGGTTCATCGAGTCCTCGGGAAGCATAAAGCAAAGTGAGATTACTTAAACGGACCTTCGAGAGTTTTAGAATTCCTATTACGTTTTCACCGGACCAAGAGTTTGCGATCTTTTTGTTGTTGTTGTTGACTATGGAGAGATAGGGCCTAGGGTCTTCAGTTTTCACCAGTAGCTGTGCAACGCATCTGATGGGAATAATAGATAATAATAATAAAGTATACATGTTATTGTTAGAGCAAGATAATTATATGTGGGTAGTGCATCCATAATTGTTATCTCCTCCGCAGCCGCTTATAGCAATAACCTACTAGTCTCATCCATAGAAGAAAGAGAACTAATGCTATGCATCGTGATGTCACTGTTAATCCCAAGTAAATTCCTCACATATAGTCGTACTACCCTTTCTGTCATTAGGGTTCCTATCCTACACATCAGTCATTACTCACACTCCCTTTACCTGGATCAATCTTCGGGGTCTTGAGTACCTGACAAGTCCTTAGATTGAGGCAAGAGAGGGTACTACAATCATCATGTCATACAAACTAATACATGATCCCATCTATGATAAATAAAATGCACAAAAGCTACATGGCTAGGCCGAAGCCCTTAGCCCAAGGAGAATTACTCACACATAGAGATGAAATCAACAATCATGAACATTGTAATTAGAGATCATAAGGTTGATAGCAAATAGTCTTACAATGTCGCCAATTGGAGATGAGATCGACTATTACAAGTGGTGGAAGATGGCTATGGTGGTGCAGAATGGTTTAGAGGTTTAGATCTAGATCTATTCCTCCGTGGCTTACTTGGCGAGGAGAGTTGGGGTCGAAAAGAAGCAGATGTTTCCCGTCGCCCGAAGCCTATTTATATAGGGGTCCCTTCAGAAAAGTTGTTCTGTTTGACCTAATGAAATCGATGCCAGCTATACAACTGGAATAAATTTCCCACCTTATACTTGGTCATTAAAGCTTCGGTCTTAACTTCACAGCTCCTGGTTTCTTTGACGTGTTGGAAATCTCGTATCTTTGGCATTTATGTTGTGATTCCCATCATCATACATCATTATCTGCGCATGGAAAAATAGCAAGAAAGGATTGCATACCCCTTTGATCATTAGGCAATAGTGGTAGGTTTTAGAGAGATATTTCATCAAATATATGAATAATATCTAGTTTAAATGCAGATGTGGAAGGCTATATTTGTAACATCCCAGCATTAGAGCTTAGAAATAAGCTGGACATAGATGTGTGCATTGCATTCATGCATAGAAAATCTGAATAATTTTTGCGCTTTTAAATAAAAACTTGTCAAAGTGAATGAAGCTTCTCTTAACTTGATGGAATTGAAGTAGATCATCAAGTTGACTGCGATAAGTTTCAATATGACCTTTGCTAAAACCTTATTTTGGGTAAGTAAGATTTGATCTAAGGGTAGATCAAATGTAATAAAAGTTAACCCTACTATATTACTTAATGGTTCATATTTAATTCTTAAGTAATCATATCCTTGTAATCATTACACATTCATGAATACCAAGTTATAAATATAACTTAAGTAATAGGAATATAATAACTAAATCTTGATATATCTTAATCTCATCCACTTATACCATGAGTATGATGGTAATAACTAACCTTAACTCTTTAGTGAGATTGAGTAGGAAAGAAACCCAGTCAAGATCATTCATCATATATCTTTCTTTCCAAATCAATCTTTATCATCTCGAATGAATCCTATCTTAATATATGTTGTTCATCAATGTTGAGTAATCAACTATTGATTCACCAATTCTTAACCTATCAACTCTTGTCCTTATCATAGCATCCACTCAAAAACCTTTAGAGAAAGAAGTAAGAAGAGATTAGTGGTAATGCTAGTATAAGATATCATTTATAGGATGGAAGAGTTTGAAGAGAATAAAATCATTATGATAATTGATGGAGTTAAATCACTCCTGAATGGATAGAAGAGTCATAAGGAAGATATAATTATATGTTAACAAATAGTATTATAAGGATGAACATTGAAGATAGTTACCAATGGATAATCCTATTGGATTAAGTAGGTATAGTCAATGAGTAATATCTCTTAGTCAGATAGATACACTAAGAAGATAATTATAATACAACTATAGTGTTGTATTAATGAAGGCCTTGATTAGCCAACTGGAAATCTAAGCCATATATGATCAAAGGATTCTAATGATCATGCTTTTGTCACCAATATTGAATGCTTATATCATGTATAAGTGGCATTGGTGGATAGAACATGATTGAACCCTAGTATAGATATATAATCCTAGATTAGTCATCATATGTCACCATGATAGGATGTGAAGTTTGCATATAAACTACAGGTAAAGTACATATAAGATAGTATGATTAAGTTGAGGCTAGAGCAGCATGGAGTTATTGAAGTAGTGTATTCCTCTTAAAAGATAATAAAGCTTTTGAGGAAAATAGAATTTAATCTATATAAATCCATTGGAGTAATGTTAGTGATGGATGATTAAGGAAGAGTATGATTGGAGTTAGAAGTAACCACTTGTTGGATTGGAGGTTATCAGCAGTAGAGTAGTTGATATAACCAAGTATAGATATAAAATGATTATGAAAAGCTTTAATGACAAGCTCATTGGATTTATAAATGGATTTAGAAGCATAAAAGGTGGATAAGAATATTCTTGTGAAGTAAAGCTCATCATGTTAGCTCATGGTGATGGATGTGAGGAAGTGGTATATCTAGGCAAGGAATTCCTTAACTAGAAGTCCAAGATTGTGAATTATGGAAGATAAGAATTCCTGGTAAACTCTAAAACCTAAATCTAGACCCAAACATAATATCCATTTCATCTGATTGATCCATCATCTTATTTACATAAAGCTTCATAGAAATATTTTCCTATAGCAAATCACTTGAGCACATCTTTGTCATTTTCAACCATTATTATCATAGGTGTTTAAGAACTATCTTTATTAATTCTTTCTCATAAGTTAGCCTAGAAAACAACCCCACCATTTTATTCTAAGTGATGATATCATTCAAGATCTTTAACATAAAGATAATATATTTTAACCATTCATTCCATATGAGCATGGAATAAGTTGGAATACAATAATTATAAACCACCCTATATTTTACTATGTGATTAAATACATAAAAATAAACCCTATGACTATTACTAAACATTTTAAAACTTCATTACTCGAAATAACAGTGAAAAAAATGTTATAGTAAATTTTTAAGATCTTAAACAAATCCTAAAACCATAAATCCTACTTATCCTATTTAATAAGAATATCTCTATAATTATAAAGTTAGGAAATAATAAATAAAGCATGCTATCAAAATGCTAAATTCATACCAGAATTTGAAATACATTTTAGTATTACTAAAATTATCCAGTAAATTAATTCTACAAAGAAAACTCAAATCAAATGTGGAAGTATAAATCTGAAAAGCAAAACAGAAAATAGATAAAGAAAACAGAAAGAAAAGAAAAAGGAACCAGGCCCGAGTAGCAGGCCGGCCCAGATCTTCTCCTCCCCTATCTACCGCCCAGCAGCAACACCTTTCCTCCTCCACTCCCTTCGCCTCGCCCAACAGAAGCCCGTCCCAAATACCGCTTTGTCTCCCCTATCCGTCGTCTTCTACCTTGAGCAAGCAGCTCGGTGGCATCTCCGCCGTCGCTCTCCGGTGCTGCGACATGCGCCGCACGCCAAGATGAACGCCACCTCTCTACGCCGTCTATTTAATCCTAGCGCCACCGCTGAAGCACCCTAATCCCCTTCCTTCTCTCAAATTCCCCTTCTGCCAAAACCCTAACCCACCATGGATCAAGCTAGAGCTCGCCTCCGGCCGTCCCGAGCCACGCTGTGATGCTTGGAATACTCGCCATGTTCGACTCCATCGATTGCCCCCGTTAGCACAAGCCGGTGAAGTCCCAGACGCTCGGATTGAGACCCCGTTCCCAACTCTGTCCGCCGTCCTTCCCATTGATTCTGACTACCCCGAGCCTTCCCGAGCTCACCAACGACATCCTGGTGAGCCACTGGTTCTTCCAGTACCTCTTGTACTCTGTATTTCGCCTTAATTTTCTCCCACCATAAACACCCGACATCGCCGTCGTCGGCCATCGTCGTACACCTTACTCCGGCGACCTAAATCGAGCGGCGCCACAACTATTAGAGTCCCCGCATCTTCCTCTTTCCAATAAGCCCAGGTACAACTCCGCGCGCGCACTAAATCGCAGGCTTGATCATCAACCAGAGAGGATCAGACGTAGGTGACGTCAGCGTGACATCACGCTGATGTCATATTCATGTTTTAATTATTTTAGAATTTGTAATAACGTTTCTGTAATAAATAGAAAACATAGAAATGACATGGCATAGGTCCCACCAGTCAGTGACTGGGGTAGGATTAGCTCTGGTGAAAACAAACCCTCACTTCATGCTGACATCAGCATGATCTAATAAACACATTTAGTTATTTAATTAAAAATTCCCAAAATGATTAAATCTTGTAAATTTGATATCTTTTATTTTATAAATTATAAAATACATATAATATATGAAAATGTTGAGAAAAATAAAATCTACAACTTAAAACTATTATCAAATATTATTATGATGATTATTCAAATAAATATTATTTAATAAAAGTTTTATAAGTAATAAAACTTTGATAATTCATAATTTAATAATGGTAAATGTTAAAAAATATAAATAAAATACCAAAAAAATCTTAGAAAAATAAGAATTATAATTTAAAACTATAATCATGCATTATTATTCCTCTTAATTAAATATTTGTTATTTATTAACTATTTATAAAGTAATAAGTATTATAAAAAATCATATCTTATTATTTTTAAATCACAAAAATAAGTGTAATATACCAAAATGATCACAAAAATAATATCTACATGTTACAAATATAATATCCCACTTTTAAGTAAACTAAAAAGTTAAACACTTTAATAACTTGGATTTAAACCTATTTCCTTAATTAATAATTCATATAAAGGTAAATAAAATTTGTTAATAATTCTAAAAATTAGTAAATTGAGTCTAATAAATAGTATTAGTCTTTAATATTGATAGTATGCATTCAAAATGAATTAACACACTTTAAATACAATTTTATTAAATTATCTCTCAACCATTAATATAGATTATTTTATAAAAGGATCCTTATCCAATCTAAAATCTCCAAGAATAATTGTAATGAGATAAAACCCATTCCTTTATATTAACCACAAGTTTATAAAGAAATCAAAACACTATAAGTGAGTTCATAAGTAGTAAATAATATTGTTTACTTATTCACAAACCTTAACCACACCCTTATATGAAGGTAAATCCCTTTATACATTTATAATGTAAAGAAACCACTACCAAATAAAAGTAATACCCTTCTTAAGTAACTTTAAAGAAACATTATGAAGTGAACAAGGTATAAGTATAACAAGCATTTCACCTAAAGTCCATATATGTTTTAAAGTTAACTTTAGTCTATAATACTTTAAATAATGCTAAAGACTTTATTATATGTTGTATAATTAACTTTGGTGCATTATAATTAATTTATAAAGTATCTTAATACCAAACCAACCAAGTTAAAAACCAAGATAGATAAGTCTCAAATACTAATACTGTCATTATTCAAATGAAGTAATTCTTTCTTACTTAAAGACTATAACTATAAAGAACACCTCATAAGGTTAACTTAAAAGCTTAAATGCTTCTGCTTAGTTAAGTAAGATTTTCTTCAAATGTTATTCTTTTTGCCACTTCAAACATCAAATGACAATTAATAATAATCACACTACATTAAGCTTTACTTATATACCTAGAATTGTTAACACTTAAGTTCATTATAAATGTCATCACTTGCAAGGTAAAACTTGAAGATAAGATAATTCTCATATAAGCAGTCCTTGAGTAGCACATCTCATTAGTATATCTTATTGTTGTATGCCATTATGTTTACATGTTGTTTCATACATACTCACAAGCCTTAATAAGAAACACAAGTATAAAACTTATCTAAAAGGACAACACATTCTAAAGTAACCATTTCCAGTATCCAAACCCTAGATCAACGCTATTCCCGGGATTCGAGTTTACGAAATTGCATTACATTACTTATGCATAATAGCATCTTGCTTCTTTAAACATTAGTCCTTACTAGACCAATGATGCTGATTTTAGATATTGGATCTTTTATATTTTCTTGAAGACCGTGAGTGCATAATCTTGCAATCACAAAAGGCAAGTTCACACTTGCTCATGTCCTTTGATTATTTTCTGTAAAGTATTTTGCAAATCCAGTGTTGTCATCACCTGCATTTGAAAAAGGTCAGAAAACACTATTTTTGATAATAATGTGAACTATTGGTTACTGATCCAGGATGACCAGCTAATCTATTAAACCTGGTAGTTGGAATACCACTACTCAGGAATATATCCTCTAGGACCTAACAACCAATGTCGCCAGTGATTCTTGCGCCATATATTACGCGTTGACCATGATATTTGGAATGGGACAAAGAAGTCAACTGTATCCTTTTCCTCTAGTATGGAGGCAAGACGACCTTAACGTGACGTTGTGATTCTTTGTGTGGATCCAACATATGGGTGGGCACCCTTATGCCCCACACTTTTGGTGTCTAGATTATCTATGGATGATGCTTAGTTGATGGACCATTTAATATGGAACTTGCAAGGGCAGCACCAGGTCATAGAGTCTTCAGGTACTCATCATGGTTATAGCCTTATCGAAAGGGGACTAACGTAGGTGAGCCGGCCCCGAAGGATCGTGCAGACATATGAGGTCGCGGAGAGGGCAGTGATTGGCTTGGATCTTAGGTTGGGCCTCAAACCATGGAAGTTTGAACGGGAACATACTCCCGGCCATGCAACAAAGCTTAAGATCTCTCATGGGTAAAGTGACGCACCTCTGCAGAGTGTAAGAACTGTAACTTGTTACTCCCTATTCCAGGAAGGAGCTGCGAACATGGCGGGAAAGGAACTCCATGAAAGTTCTGGTAAACCCGTGAAGGCTGGCGGACATAGCTTTTCAGAATAAAAGCAACCTTTGAAGAAATGTTTACAAAAACTTGCATTGCCTACGACCTACGGCCTGTGGCTGTAGCTATAGTGCATCAAACACTCCTGTTCTAGTGAACTTACTGAGTACGCTCGTACTCAACGTATCTTCTTAACCCTTGCTAGGTTTTGAAGCCAGTATAGACGATGTCTACATCAAGTTATGCTCCAGGAATCACCACCAGAATCTAAAGTTCTTCAACGAAGTCAAGAAAGATAACATTTACATCAACTCAAGTGAAGATTAAGTTACCGATTAGATAGGAATATCATCTCCAGCCATAGAACCTATTTCTGTAGCGTATTGCAACAGCAGCAATGCTAGACCATTATTTAGATACTAGTCTTATTAGTATGATAGTTTCTGAGTTGTTTATTTCCGATTCTTCTTTGTAAGAAGTTTCTTTCTCTCTTTTTAACCTATAGTGTTCTCTGGATCTGGTGTAAAGAGTTGAGTTGTAACCTATATTCATGTCTTGGACCTGCTGTGTTTCTGTTGTACCACTCTGAGGGATATAATACTAGTGAACGGTGTTTCATTGGTGTTATGTCAATGACTATAGTGTACTACATCATGCAGTGGTATGCTGGGTCACCGCAATATTTCATAGCCATCAACCTTCCCAAGCTTAAACTTGATCGTCCCCGAGCAAGAAAACCGAAATAAAAAGGGAACTCTGCATTTAAACTGAAATAACAAGATGATGATCTTACTCATGATTGGTAGTCTCATATTTCCTCCACTTTATTAATCTGAAAAAATTCAGCATAGATAGAGTAATGGCAAGCATATCATACGGGTTTCATGAATCCTTATAGCGCAGCAAAATTATTGTAAGCATGGATGATTCAAAAGAGTAAACTTTATTCCATGTCATGTAATCAAGTCATAAGCTTGCCTTTGAACAATAAAGTGTAATCATGTATAATTAAGAGTGTGAGAGTTTGTCATGAAAAGCATATACACTAAAGCATCTTAATTCTCTCACATCAATAAATTAAGACTTTTCAAGCACTACTTTTCTATTCATTTTCCTTCAAGAATTTCAGTTGTTAAGTAATTGAGAGCATACAAAAAAATTCATTATTTTATCGGGCTGTGACGGACACTCATGGCATCACTAAGGTTTTGTTCCTTTTGCATAATGATTTCTCATATCAGCTAGAGGAGTGATTCCATCATGTTTACAGCAACCCGGGAGTGCCAAGAATCTTACCCATTATAGCATTGCTACTACATATGTTTTATCAACTCATAGCCAAAATCTAGGAGTTTCCTCCATGAAGATCGTTCATAGGCTAGCGAAGTTGTTGGCATCCCATGAAGTTTGACATGCATAAAGCTATATCATTCTTATGATTTACAAGTCAAACTTTGGCATGCTCACTGATGTGGCTCGGTTACTGTAGAGCCTGTTGAGAAACCCCAAGAGCAAGGTATGATGAGCACAACAACAAGTTTTCCCTCAGTTGTGAAACCAAGGTTATCGAACCAGTAGGAGAAAGGAAACATCTTGTAAGGCACCTTGAGAGACTTGCTCCACATGAGGACCACGGAATGCTGATGGCTCAGTTGATGTGGAGCCTGTTGGGAACCCCAAGAGTAAGGTGTGAAGCAACACAGCAGCAAGTCTCCCCTCAGTAAGCAACCGAGGTTATCGAACCAGTAGGAGGAAGGAAACGTCACACATGTGTTGCAAGCAACGCGGAGACCCGCACAACACAAACTCAAGACTTTTCCCCAAATAATAGTGAGGTTGTCAATCTCATCGGTTGCTGTAACAAAGGATTAATTATATGGTGTGGAAGGTAATGGTGGTTTGCAGCAAGTAAACAGTAACAATGGAAGATGTATCAATGGTAAAGATTGGACCGGGGTCCATACTTCACTAGAGGTCCTCTCCTTAGATAAACAACATGGAATGAAGGGTAAACAAATTACAACATGACAATTGACAGGAACTGAGGAAGGCATAACAATGCAATACTAGACAAAAAGATCCTATGAGATTCGATTGGGCAATACAACAAGATACATAGACCGCCATCCAACTACATCTATGACTAGTAGTCCTCCTTTGGGTTATCATCCGAACCCCCTCCAGTATTAAGTTGCAAGCAACAGACAACTTCTTTAAGAAAAGTACGTAAGGTAAACAATCCACTTGCTCCATGAACAAGAGACCGTTGTTTTCTCCCTAGTGGCAACAACACATCTACAACCGAAGAGGTTTCTATCACTTCCCTTGGAAACTAGAGGCATGAACCCACTGTCGAGCATAAATACCCCCTCTTGGAGTCACTAGCAACTACTTGGCCAAGATAGCTACTAACAACAAAGAGCATGCAAGATCACAAACAACACAGACATGATAGAATCATGAAGACAAAACCATTAATCAATCTAACATAGTAATCTCAATATCCATCGGATCCCCGCAAACACAACATGCATGATTACAAATAGATGAGATCTTGATCATGAACGGAGCTCACAATATCTATACATGAAAGCACAAGGAGGAGATACAACCATCTAGCTACTACATGGACCTGTAGTCCAAGGTGGAACTACTCACGCATCATACCAGAGAAGAAGGCCTCCAGGATGACCTCCCCTCTGGCAGGGTGCCGGGAAGAAATTTAGATCCCCCCGATCTAGGTACGATGGTGGCGGCGGCTGCAGACGGTTTCGTGGAGTTTTGATCGGGTGCCTAGGGTTTCTGCATCGGGGGCTTCTTATAGGTGAGGATGCGAGGCAGGGGGTGCCTAGGGGGCCCACACCCTTCCCGGGCATGGGCTAGGCTTGGCCACGCCTGGGGGGTGTGGCCACCCTGTGGCGCCCCTCTGTCTTGTCTTCTGGATTCGTGTCTCCCACGGTAAAATATTGACTTTGGCTTTTGTCCCGTCCAATTCCGAGAATATTGATTTTCTGCCTTTCTGGAACCAAAAATAGAAGAAAACAGGCAACTAGCACTGTGGCAACTTGTTAATAGGTTAGTTCCAGAAAATATATAAAAACACCTCAAAGTGTAGACAAAGCAAAGCAAAGTAAATACTAAACAAGCATGGAACATCAAAAATTATAGATACGTTTCCGATGTATCAAATGCTCATTGAAGAAAGAAGAGAGACCCATAATGGCAAGAGAATGAACTGAAAGTAAATTGTAAGTAAGGGTTTTGACAAGCATGACTTCAACCAAGGATACATTCGGGGTTACCACCACTTTGCAAAACCCAGTACCTGAGAACTTGTTTTATCACCGTAGGAGACCATAGTGTTGGCAATATTTGCCCTTATCTCCGACATGATAGACTTTCTTCCGGTCATATGACTTGTGGCACCGCTATCAAGCACCCATTTTGCTCCACCAGAAGCATAGTCCTACAAGAAAATCAAGCTTTGGTTTTAGGTACCCATTTTGCAATGGGTCCCCTTTTGTTAGTAACAAGAACCTTTGGCACCCAAATGGCCCAATGATAAACATGCGTGTAATAAGTTCCAACATATCTAGCATATACATGACCATCATAGGACTTGCAAAGAATATAAGAGGGATTGTTCTTTCCGGCAAAGTTGTCACTTTGCAAGATTGTTGGACTATTAGATGGTCCTTGAGTGTCGTGGGAATGGTCACGGCAGATCTTTGTCGGCAATCGGCAGTAGTAGAACGAACGAGGGCAAAGGCCACCATCTGCGAGATGAGGGCGGAGACACAAGGTTTTACCCAGGTTCGGCCCCCCGGAGGGTAAAGACCTACTCCTGCTAGATTGTAATATGATGGTGGTACAATGGGCGAGCTCGGCGGCTAGGCGGCGAGTCGCTTGGGTGTATGATGGAACGTATCTCTACACGCCCCGTAGGGAGGTTTATATAGTCTTACCTCCCCTAGGGTTTACATATCTCAACGAATCGATTAAAGCTTGATGTCGTTTAACCTAATCCGACTGGGCCTATCTACTCGCCTAGGCCTTTAGCTTCCAGTCGCTTGGATCCACACCGGGCCTTGATCCAGTCGCCGTCTTGCAAGCCCACTCGCCAGTTCCTGGGCCAGTCGGAAACGTCGTGTTGGGTACACCCTGGTAGGCATATCCCCATCATTGAGTCATGCCCTTGTTCTTTCTCTTCTTCTTCTTCTTAGCTTTGGCAAGTTGATCCTTCAACACCTTGTTCTCCTCAAAGAGATGCTCATGCTTGCAACAAGGGTTAGTATGACTAGACAAGTCTATAATTTGCACAGCGGAAGACTTAGCATGTTCACAAGTTAGTTGAGTTTGAAGTTGTTCATGGGCTTCAAAAATACTTGAGAATTTTCTCTCCAAGGCTTTGTGTTCCTCTTTGAGATTATCAAGGTCTTCTCGAGTCCTATCATGACCAACACCAAACTCAACTTTCTCTTTCTTAAGCACCTTCACCAAAGCCAAAGCATGATCACGTTCTTTAGTGAGAGAGCACATGGTGTTGTTATGGTCATCTACAATCTTAGACACATTTTCTTAAAGATTAATTCTCATATTTTGTTCATCCTCAAGACTTTGAGTGAGAGAAGCAATTTCATCGGCGACATCCCTTTCATTTTTACTTAACAAGTCAAGAAGTTCTTCCTTATCATCTAAAGCATCCCTAGCATTGTCAAGTTGTGCAAGTAAGGAATCAAAGCAAGTTTTAGTTTATTTATCCAAGGTAGCAATAAACGCACACATGTCTATTATCTCTTTATTTATCTCTAGACCTTCAAGATCAAGAGAGGAAGGCTCACTAGAGATGGGTTGAGGAGTGGGTTTAGATGTTACCTCGGTGGGGCCATGAGACACTTTTGGTTGGAGGGATGATGTTCTCATTTGGTGAGTCGAAGAGGGACAATCGTGGAGTATAGGTAGTGGCAATAGCAGCAACTCCCACAATCTCTCCACCTTTGGATTCATCATCGTCATCTTCATTTGTGCTCGAAAGGTATTCTTCATGAACCATAATAGCCTTTTCCTTGTTGGTGACATTCTTCACAACGTAGTTCTTGTTCAAAGGATGAGGAGGCCTTAACTTGATCTTGCCAATGAGATGACCACCATTGTCTTCACGGTTCTCAAAGGGACACTTGGCCACAAAGTGACTCTTGTCATTGCAATTGTAGCATGATCTTCCCTTGGGAGACTTGTTGGATGAGTTGAATCTTGGGTTGTCCCTTGACCTTGACTTGATGCCGGACTTGTTCCAAAAGGCTCTTGAACCGAGTGCAAGATGTTCGTTGAAGGCACACTTGAGGTCCTCTTGAGGCCACTCACTTGATGTATCATCATCATCAACTTCAATATCCTTGGCCTTCAATGCAAGATTCACTTTTGTCGATCCAATAGCGCTAGCATGAGCGGACTCCGTGTTCTTCTTGGCAGTGGTCATGGCAATCACTTCACTCAAGACTTCTTGGGAGGTCATTAGGTGAAAGTTGGTTCTTCCCTTAATGGAGTTGAGCTTTTGTTCTTAAAATGGAAGGAGAGCTTGAATGAACTTTCTCTTCATGAACTTATCATCGACATAGGAGGCACCAAGATCCCTCATAGTGCAACAAAGATCCTTGAGCCGCCTATACATGTCTTCGCGAGTCTCATCATCTTGCATAGCAAAACCATCACACTCATTGTTGACTTCATCAAACTTGGAGATTTGAATGCTTGCATTCCCAACAAACAACTCGGTTAGTTGGTCCCATGCTTCCTTGGGAGTCAAAGCCTTTTTAATAATGCCCAAATTTTTGGCATTGAGTTTCTTGTCCACCACTTCACCTTGAGTCAACTTCTTTGGGTCATATGGAGAGAACCCATCCTCCAAAATACTCATTAGCTCAATAGAAGAGTTGGAAATATGTGAGCGCATAAGATATTGCCAATTGACAAAATTGAAGTGTCTAACATAGGTGGTGCTCCTTGAGGAATGATGTGTGGCATGGGAATGGGTGGATCCAAAGTATACTTCGGCGGTGGGGGCACCGCCGAGTAGTCCTTTCCTCCACTTTCCTCTTTGGAAGTTGGGTCTTCGAGCTCCTCGGTGTTATCGCTTGGAACCTTGGTAGATGTTTGAGCAACAAAACCAAGTACTAAGTGAGTGGTGACGGCCGCGGGATTCACCCCCCGGGGCGGTCGCAGGAACGGTGTGAGGAAGCTCGATGGTTTGGGGTGTGACAAGAGCAACCATGGGGTTTGACTTGAGAGACTGCAAAATAGTCATCATTTCCTCAAACTTGGACATCATGGATGTCTCCAATTGCTTGAGGTCATCCATGGTGGACAAGTTCTTGGTGTTATCACTCTCACTACCCCCTTCGTCGGCCATCGTCTCTTAGGGGATAAAGCCCGAAATAAGAGCCTTGGCTCTAATACCAATTGAAAGTACCGACTTTGAATCGACTAGAGGGGGGTGAATAGGCGACTACCAATTTTTAATTTGTTACTCAATTTTAGGCTTGGCAAGAAGCTAAGTTATCTATATATGCAACTAGGTGAACAACCTATATGCTAGAGAACTAACAACAAACACAAGAATGGTGAAGAGAAAGTAGTAAAGGTAGGGAACGACATAACCGGAGCGAGGACACGGAGATGTAATTCCCGTGGTTCACTTCCAAGGAAGCTACGTCTACGTTGGAAAGGTTTAGGGGCCACACAAGGTCACCCGAGCGCCACAAAGGCCTCACCTTCTTCTCCGGTGAGCTCCCCCACAAAGGAGGCCTCACAATCCACTAACCGGTGACCTTGAAGGCGCCAACCAAAAACTTTACAACAAGGTTGAGCGGGAAGCTCCACAACTCAATTGGACGCCCTCAACGATACCATGGAGCTTTACAACACATGCCCTTAGCTCCGAGGATGCCCTACACCGTCTAGGGTTCCAAGAAACCCAAGAGAAACAAGATCCATAAAGGATAGGTGGGGGAATCAAATCTTCTTTGGTGGAAGTGTAGATATAGGTCACCTCTCCCACCTCTCAAAAGATCAAGTGATTTGAGTGGATAGGGAGAGAGATCTAGTGAGGTGAAGCTCTAGTATTAATGGAGGAGAGAGAAAATTAAAGATATAGGTTGGAGGAAGAAGGAGGACGCCTTAAATAGGCCCCCTCCAAACTGAACCGTTGGGCTGTTCGCGACCTCACCGGAAGTTCCGCCCAACGCTTCTCCAACAGTACGAAGACCATTGACGCACACTCCAAAGATTGACGAGAAGTTCCGGTAAGAATGACCGGAAATTCCGGTGAAACTTCTGAAGCAAGTTCCAGCCCAAGTTCCACCAAATAGAATACTTGCAAACATAAGTGTTCTGATCTAGAGCGGAACTTGGAGTGGAACTAGGGGCGGAACAACTGGGTCACAAACAATGCCTGACCAGAAGTTCCGGTGCCTGAGCGGAAGTTCCGCTCAGGGTCTCAGTGGAAAAGCAAAGGAAGTTCCTGTGGCCGGAACTTCCGGTGCTACTTCCGGTGGAAGTTCCGCCAAATAGAACATTACAAAACAGAGAGTTCTGAACTCTGACCGGAACTTCCATCGAAAGTTGGACCAGAAATAGTCCCAGATCCAACCCACAGAGAGCCCTGAGTGGAACTTCCGACGCCTGGCCAGAAGTTCCGACCAGACAAAAAGTGCACCAACTGAATAGAAACACGCTCTCTCGCTGAAGAATAGGATGGCTGTGGTGGTACATATATGGTTTGTGCAAAACAGATGATTCCCCACAGCCTTCCGAGGTGGACCCCCTCTTGATAGTACGGCGATCTAAAGCAATAAAATGAGAGAAAGAGAAAAATAAAAGACCGCTGTCTTCACGAGATCCCAAGAAGAGCATCCACGCACTTCATAAGTTCCATCAAAAGCAATTAACCTAAAACTCAAGCACACAGTTAGATCACAAGTGGGATTGTCATCATCACCAACATAGCCAGGAAAAACATAGTCCTTTCAATATCCCCCTTTTTGGTGTTTGATGACAATCCCAAACGATTTGCATAAGAAGGAGCAGTTTTTGCAATGAACGGAACAAGCTCCCCCTATATGTGTGCAAGGTAGAGATAAAGCTCTAAGGACAATACTAGCACACATATAAGGAGGCTTCCCCTTTCTATTGCAGAAACATCACATTTGCAAGGGAAAACAAGATAGGGAACATACCGTTGCGCCAATCATATGTGGTGGAGACAATAGATGAAATAATATCAATGTAGACTCCACCACCATATACAAACACCCATAATCCAACAACACGCATACCATACATCATGCATAACATACCACATAGTCTCATACATAAATAAGACACACAAAAAACAAGGTCCACAAATAACACAAATAAGTCCACAAGCACACACATAAACTAGAGAGTTCATGATCAAGAAAAGATCAAAGATAAAACGAACTCGTGACTCAGCCCATGCAAAATCCTGTGAAAAACCTAATAGACATCTTTCTCCCCCTTTGGCATCATGACACCAAAAAGGGAGAAAACACCACTCTAATAGCCCCAACCATGAACATGAGGAGGAGAAGGCTCAGGGTCCCAAGAGGCATTGTTCCACGCAGGCGGGGGACCGGTGACTTCCTCCTCGGAATCATCCTCAGACCACTGGCAGTTGTCACGAATCCACTCATCCTTGGGCGCGGTGAAGGAGATAGTCTCTGGAGAGCAAGGAAGACTGGGCGCTGTCATAATAGCCTTCTGACACCGAGCACTGTGTCGTTGATCAACATAAGCCTGATACTCATGATTCCGCTAGAAGCAAAACGTCTTATTCACCTTCCCTAGAAGTTTCTTGGCCCAAGACGGCTACCTCTCAAGAGAGGGACCACCAGCACTAGAACCACCACGTGTCAAAGAGGGACCACCAGCCCCAGACTTCCATATGGCTTCTTCCTTCTCAACTTGGGTCCTAGGATTCTCATGCTTACTCACACACAACTTTTTCTCCTCATGAATAGTGATGCCATCCCGAGGGAAGCGGGTACCAGTTGCTTCAAAACACTTGGTGTTGATGAGAGTCTGAATGTATGGAGCATAGGGGCACGAGCGCTTGTCAATAATAGCTTGCCAGATCTCATTGTATATAAAGTGCATAACATCATCTTCCTGTCAGAGTCGTGGCGACGGTGAGTCTGAAACATAAGGTCAATTTGATAAGCATGAAACTGATCAAAGTTGCCTGCCTTTGGAGATATGGTGTTCAATAAGACCCTGCGCATGATGTCATAGACTGTCTGGAGATATTTCACATAACCACAAGTACCCAAACCCTCAATATAGAGTGGCTCCAAGACCTCAGGAGCAGAAGCCTGGGCGCCATGAACACGCCAACCATTTGCACCCTTACCAGGCAAGATGGGATAGCCAAGGAGCGTACCAAACTCAGACCATGTGGCGGAAAGTTGCAGGTCCTTAGTCATCCACTTCAAAGTGCCATCGATAGGATTCATATCCATGTGAAGAGTGGTGTAGAACTGAGCAATAGCGGCCTCATCAAAGTTCTCACGGTGCTCCATGATAGGAATCAGCCCAAACTTCCTGCATATCTCAAGGGCTTCGCCAAAGTAGTCAAGCTTGCTTTCCATATGAGCCACATTAATATATTTCTGAGGAGATACAACGAACTTGGTCTTGGTAGCATAGATCTCTGCAAAAATTTGCTCTTGGCAACAAGTGTGGAAGAGAGGATCCAAGCAAAGACGGTCATGTGGGACAAGATAGGGATCCACATGGCAGAATAGGCCTTCTGAGGCCACTTGGAGATCTTGTTCTTGGAGTTATCAGGCCCAGTAGCAGTGGCCTTTTGAGAAGCAAGAGCAGGCATCTTCCCTTCAGCAGTAGCAGCACGCGAGCAGCAGCAGACTTCTAACGGGAAGTCTGAGTAGAAGGTCGCACAACTTCAAGATCTTCTTCATCAATCTCGGGAGGAGGACCAGTAGGAATACGGGTGCACTTGCCTCTATGGGAACCACCTTACCCTGAGAAGAAAGCAAATAATAGGGAGGGATGGTGGGGAAAGTTCACAAGTTCGAAGGAAGAAACAAAGATAGATTGAAAAAATACAGTCAATGAGTCAAATACAGTACACCGGAACTTCCGCTGAACCATCGGAACTTTCGGTGAAAACGTCACCACCGGAAGTTCCGGTCGTGACTCACCGGAAGTTCTGGTGAGGCCACGAACAGAGCGGTTCAACAGGAAAATCCATGGATCTAATATCTAAAGTGCACTCGTACGGATTCACACAAATGTATTGGTTCAATCTACCCTACCAAGGTTTCCTAGGCCTACCAAGACCTCCCAACAAGTTTTAGCCAAAGAACTAGCCTATACATGGTGATCCCTAACTCAAGCAATGGAGTGAGCAAGATCTCCATTAATGGAGGGAGTTGAGGGCAAATACCGGAGTCCATGGCTGGAGATCAAAGTGGGGAAGGTTCCCATGGAGCATACTTGAGAACAGGTGGCCGAAGATGGAGGGGCCGAAGCACCTCCGTGGAGAAGACGTCGCCAGCGGCTCCTTGAAATAAAAGGCGGGTCTTGGGGAAAACTGGAAGAAGATCCCGTTTTTCCTAGGGCCCACTTTATATAGGACAAAGAGCCTCGCCGGAAGTTCTGGTGAATGACCGGAAGTTCTGGTGAGCCAGAAGTTCCGAGCCAGACATAAGTATCCAGGTCATCAAGCATTTCTGAAGAAATACATACTGACCGTTACTTCCGGCAGCTGGCCAAAAGTTCCGGTGACGCCAGAAACACTTTCTCAGGATAGGGAGAAAATAAGGGGGAACTTGTGCAGGGAATAGAAGAGGCTTGAGGAAATAAAAGTCTTGGGATAGAGATCTCAAACTGTGAAGAACCAAAACAAGAAAAGACACCAAGAAAAACAAGAACAACCAAGCACAAAAACACAAAGAAAACCAAACAAGAAACACAAAAGGGTCGGTGGCCGAGGCCACCTTATATAAGAGTAAATGGCTTGACACCACGAAGATATATCTTGGGTTCATTACCAACACTCATCATAAAGCTCAAATGGTATCCTTTAGAGACTATATAGTATGAAAAATTTAATGTGCGCATAATAGGGACAGTGTTTGTTCATAAGAGGAACTACACTCCCCCTAAATCCATGCCTACATCCAAACAAAGATACACATTGATACATGGGTAGGTGGGCAAGGTACTCAAGACACATTGCTCGAATCTATGATATTTAGCTCATGCCTTAACTCTCGGAACCTTGCTTCAGCAATAGGCTTCATGAAAAGATCCGCAAGATTTGTCTTGGTGGGAACATACTCCAAATAAATGTCTCCTCTTGCAACATGGTCCTGAATGAAATGATGACGAATCTCAATGTGCTTAGTCCGGTTGTGTTACATGTGGTTGTGAGCAATGGCAATGGCACTCTCATTGTCACAAAGAAGAGGCACCTTGGAAAACGAAAGTCCAAGATCCTTCAAGGTTTGCTTCATCCATAGCAATTGAGCACAACAACTTGCGGCAGAGATGTACTCAGCTTCGGCAGTGGACATAGATACACAGTTTTGCTTCTTTAAGGACCAACAAACCAAGGATCTTCCAAGAAATTGACAAGATCCAGAGGTTGGCTTCCTTCCCACTTTATCACCATCCCAATCCGAGTTCGTGTATCCAATGAGGTCAAAGCTGTCTCCCTTGGGGTACCACAACCCAAAGTTTGGGGTATGAACCAAATATCGAAAGATTCTCTTGACCGCCACCATGTGGATTTCTTTTGGCGCGGCTTGGAATCTTGCACACATACCCACACTCAACATAATATCTGGTCGGGATGCACAAAGATAGAGCAAAGAACCAATCATAGAGCGATAAAGTTTTTGATCACATCCTTACCCTTAGGATAGAGATCAAGATTAACCTTAGTTGGCATGGGAGTCTTAGCACCTTTGACTTGATCAAACTTGAACTTCTTAAGCATGTCTTGAATGTATTTGGCTTGGTTGATGAAGGTACCCTTCCTCAATTGCTTGACTTCAAATCCAAGGAATAAATCCAACTCTCCCATCATGGACATCTCAAAGCGATCGGTCATGAGCTTGGAAAAATCCTCATTAAAAGCTTTGTTAATAGATCCAAAGATAATGTCATCAACATAGATTTGGCATACGAACAAGTGGCCTCCGACTTTCTTAGTAAAAAGAGTGGGATAAATGAGGCCCACTTCAAAGCCACGGTCTAACAAGAGCTCTCTAAGTCAATCATACCACGCACGTGGGGCTTGTTTGAGACCATAGAGTGTCTTATTGATCCTGTAGACATGGTTCGAGAAAAGTGGATCCTCAACGCCTGGAGGTTGCTTGACGTATACCAACTCTTTCAAAGGACCATTAAGGAATGCACTTTTAACATCCATTTTATGCAACTTGAATTTATGATGAGTAGCAAAAGCAAGAAGCATACAAATGGATTCAAGGCAAGCAACGGGGGCATAAGTATCACCGTAGTCGATGCCCTCAACTTGTGAGTATCCTTGGGCAACTAACCTTGCCTTGTTGCGCACAAATATCCCATTTGCATCACGCTTGTTCTTGAAGACCCACTTGGTTCCATGACATTTTGACAATCTTTAGGCTGCTCAACCAAAGTCCATACTTTGTTCCTCTTGAAGTTGTGAAGTTATTCATTCATAGCGTCGATCTAATCATCATCTTCAAGAGCCTCGAAGACTTTATGTGGTTCCACATGAGAGATAAAATCATGGTGAGAGATAAAAGAGGCTAACTGCCTCCTAGTAGTGGAAACTCTATTGAAATATCCATAAACATTATTAAGGATATGGCCATCTTGGATGAGCTTAGCGAGACGATAGGCTTGACGGCGGGCTTGAGCTTCAATACGAGATTCTTGAGCAACCACTTGGTCATTGCCACCATTTGAGTCCCTGCCTTGACTATAAGCACGAACATGAGGATCATCTTCATCAATCTCCACATCAGGAGAGTCATCATTTGGAGTAGAGCCTTGATCAACATTAGCTTGCCCTTGTTCTTGACAAGCTTGACCTTGTTCATGACTAGCTTGACCTTGGGAGATGACTTGAGAAGGATCCCCATCTTGGGGAGGTAGATGTTGTTGATGAAGAGCTTGATATTTGGGGCTCGAAGAGTCATGAGCATGAGGAGATTCAGAAGAGCTTGAGGGAGCTTGTGCCAAAATAGTAGTTCCTTGAGGGGCAAGACGATCTTGTGAGAGTGAGGGCTCCACTTGAGTAGAGCATGGTCCTTCTCCTTAGGCCACAAGGGGATCCTCAATGGGGAGGTGGAAACCCACACCCATTCTTCTTATGGACTTAGGAGAAATTTCATCACTTGGATCACGAACACTATCTTGCCTAACAAGGGACTCATGGTCTTCATCAAACTTCACATTGCTCATCTCTTCAACTCTTCCATTGGCTTTGTTGTAGACTCTATAAGCATGGGACTGATTTGAGTATCCAACAAAAATTCCTTCTTGTGCCTTGGATTCAAACTTGGAAAAACAAACTCCTTTCTTGAGAATATAGCACTTGCAACAAAACACTCGAAAGTAGCTAACATTGGGCTTTTTCCTGGTGAGCAGCTCATAAGGGGTCTTGTTCTTCTTCTTGTGAAGATAGAGCTGGTTGGTTGCATGACAAGCGGTGGATATGCCCTCGGCCCAAAAGTTGTATGGAGACTTGAATTCAGCTAGCATAAATCGAGTTGTATCCATCAAAGTGTGATTCTTTCCATCAAAGTGTGATTCTTCCTTTCGGCAACACCATTTTGTCGAGGGGTATAAGGAGTGGAGTATTGATGCTTGATGCCTTCATCACTAAGAAACTCATCCAAGGTATAGTTCTTGAACTCGGTGCCTTTGTCACTTCGGATGGAGAGAATGGTTGCATTGTGTTTCTGTTGAACTTCATTGGCAAAGTCGATGACGGTTTGTTGAGTCTCACTCTTGTACTTGAAGAAGAACACCAAGGTGTATCTTGAGAAATCATCCACAATGAACAAACAATACTTCTTGCCTCCAAGACTATCATGAGATGGAGGGCCAAAGAGGTCCATGTGCAAGATCTCCAAGCATCTTTCCGTGGTGATTGATTGAGAACTTTGTGAGGAGTTTCATGCATCTTTCCTTCAATACAAGCCCTACAAACACGACCTTTGGCAAAGGAAACATCGTTAAGACCAAGGATGTGTCCCTCGGAGTGAAGTATTTGCAAAGTTCTCATGTTAACATGGGCTTGGTAGCGATGCCACAACCAGTCCTTGTCGGCTTTAGCATAGAGACATAGAGCATGAGGAGTGGTGGTCCCCAAAAATTCCACCACATACAAGTCATGCTCTATATACCCCACGAAAGCCACCTTGAGAGACTTGCTCCACATGAGGACCACAGAATGATCATTGAAGAAAGAAGAGAGACCCATAATGGCAAGAGCACGAACCGAAAGTAAATTGTAACCAAGGGTTTTGACAAGCATGATGTCAACCAAGGATACATCCAGGGTTACCACCACTTTGCCAAAACCCAATACCTGAGAACTTGTTTTATCACCATAGGAGACCATAGTGTTGGCGATATTTGGCCTTATCTTCGACATGATAGACTTGCTTCCGGTCATATGAATTGTGGCACCGCTATCAAGCACCCATTTTGCTCCATCGGAAGCATAGTCCTACAAGAAAATCAAGCTTTGGTTTTAGGTACCCATTTTGCACTGGGTCCCCTTTTGTTAGTAACAAGAACCTTTGGCACCCAAATGGCCCAATGATAAACATGCGTGTAATAAGTTCCAACATATCTAGCATATACATGACCATCATAGGACTTGCAAAGAATATAATAGGGATTGTTCTTTCCAGCAAAGTTGTCACTTTGTAAGATGGTTGGACCATTAGAAGGTCCTTGAGCCATGCCCTTGTTCTTTCTCTTCTTCTTGTTCTTCTTATTATTAGCCTTGGCAAGTTGATCCTTCAACACCTTTTTCTCCTCAAAGAGATGCTCATGCTTGCAACAAGGGTTAGTAGGACTAGACAAGTCTATAATTTGCACAGCGGAAGACTTAGCATGTTCACAAGTTAGTTGAGTTTGAAGTTGTTCATGGGCTTCAAAAAGACTTGAGAATTTTCTCTCCAAGTCTTTTTGTTCCTCTTTGAGTTTCTCAAGGTCTTCTCGAGTCCTATCATGACCAATACAAAACTCAACTTTCTCTTTCTTAAGCACCTTCACCAAAGCTAGAGCATGATCAGGTTCTTTAGTGAGAGAGAACATGGTGTTGTTATGGTCATCTACAATCTTAGACACATTTTCTTCAAGATTAATTCTTATATTTTGTTCATCCTCAAGACTTTGAGTGAGAGAAGCAATTTCATTGGCGGCATCCCTTTCATTTTTACTTAACAAGTCAAGAAGTTCTTCCTTCTCATCTAAAGAATCCCTAGCATTGTCAAGTTGTGCAAGTAAGCAATCAAAGCAAGTTTTAGTTTCTTCATCCAAGGTAGTAATAAACTTACACATGTCTATCATCTCTTTCTTTATCTCTAGACCTTCAAGATCAAGAGAGGAAGGTTCACTAGATATGGGTTGAGGAGTGGATTTCGAAGTTACCTCGGTGGCCTTGGCCATGAGACACTTTTGGTTGGAGGAGATGACGTTCTCATTTGGTGAGTCAAAGAGGGACAATCATGGAGTAGAGGTAGTGTCAATAGCAGCAACTCCCACAATATCTCCACCTTGGAATTCATCATCATATTCATCCGTGCCCGAAAGGTAATTCATGAACCACAAAAGCCCTTTCCTTGTTGGCGAAATTCTTGATAGCGTAGTTCTTGTTCAAAGGATGAGAGCCTTGACTTGATCTTGCGAATGAGACGACCACCATTATCTTCATGGTTCTCAAAGGGACACTTGGCCACAAAGTGACTCTTGTCATTGCAATTGTATCATGATCTTCCCTTGGGAGACTTGTTGGATGAGTTGAATCTTGGGTTGTCCCTTGACCTTGAATTGATGCCTGACTTGTTCCAAAAGGCTCTTGAAGCGAGTGAAAGATGTTCGTTGAAGGCACACTTGAGGTCCTCTTGAGACCACTCACTTGATGTATCATCATCATCAACTTCAATAGCCTTGGCCTTCAATGCAAGATTCACTTTTGTCGATCAAATAGCCCTAGCACGGGCGTACTCCGCGTTCTTCTTGGCAATGGTCATGGCAATCACTTCAATCAAGACTTCTTGGGAGTTCATTAGGTGAAAGTTGGTTCTTCCCTTAATGGAGTTGAGCTTTTGTTCTTCAAATGGAAGGAGCGCTTCAATGAACTTTCTCTTCATGAACTTGTCATCAACATAGGTAGCACCAAGATCCCTCATAGTGCAACAAAGGACCTTGATCCGCCTATACATGTCTTCGGGAGTCTCATCATCTTGCATAGAAAAACCATCACACTCATAGTTGACTTCATCAAACTCGGAGCTTTGAATGCTTGCATTCCCAACAAACAGCTCGGTGAGTTGGTCCC
Organism: Avena longiglumis; assembly: GCA_030063025.1. Taxonomy (NCBI): domain Eukaryota; kingdom Viridiplantae; phylum Streptophyta; class Magnoliopsida; order Poales; family Poaceae; genus Avena; species Avena longiglumis. The sequence goes on along the minus strand of CP125976.1, from coordinate 68,673,793 downwards.
ATGCTTCCTTGGTGGTGTTGAATTGGAGAATGTGAGCAAAGTCCTTGGGAGTCAAAGCCTTTTGAATCATGCCCAAATCTGTGGCATTGAGTTGCTTGTCCACCACTTCAGCTCGAGTCAACTTCTTTGGGTCAATGGAGAGAACCCATCCTCCACAATCCTCATTAACTCAATAGAAGAGCTAGAAATATGCGAGCGCATTAGATATTGCCAATTGGAGAAATTTGAAGTATCTAACATAGGTGGTGCTCCTTGAGGAATGATGTGTGGCATGGGAATGGGTGGATCCAGAGTATACTTTGGCGGTGGGGGCACCGCCGAGTAGTCCTTTCCTCCACTTTCCTCTTTGGAAGTTGGGTCTTCGAGCTCCTCGGTGTTATCTCTTGGAACCTTGGTAGATGTTTGAGCAACAAAACCAAGTCCTAAGTGAGTGGTGACGGCCGCGGGATTCACCCCCCGGGGTGGTCACAGGAACAGTGTGAGGAAGCTCGATGGTTTGGGGTGTGACAAGAGCAACCATGGGGTTTGACTTGAGAGACTGCAAAATAGTCATCATTTCCTCAAACTTGGACATCATGGATGTCTCCAATTGCTTGAGGTCATCCATGGTGGACAAGTTCTTGGTGTTATCACTCTCACTATCCCCTTCGTTGGCCATCGTCTCTTAGGGGATAAAGCCCGAAATAAGAGCCTTGGCTCTAATACCAATTGAAAGTACCGACTTTGAATCGACTAGAGGGGCGTGAATAGGCGACTACCAATTTTTAATTTGTTACTCAATTTTAGGCTTGGCAAGAAGCTAAGTTATCTATATATGCAACTAGGTGAACAACCTATATGCTAGAGAACTAACAACAAACACAAGAATGGTGAAGAGAAAGTAGTAAAGGTAGGGAACGACATAACCGGAGCGAGGACACGGAGATGTAATTCCCGTGGTTCACTTCCAAGGAAGCTACGTCTACGTTGGAAAGGTTTAGGGGCCACACAAGGTCACCCGAGCGCCACAAAGGCCTCACCTTCTTCTCCGGTGAGCTCCCCCACAAAGGAGGCCTCACAATCCACTAACCGGTGACCTTGAAGGCGCCAACCAAAAACTTTACAACAAGGTTGAGCGGGAAGCTCCACAACTCAATTGGACGCCCTCAACGATACCATGGAGCTTTACAACACATGCCCTTAGCTCCGAGGATGCCCTACACCGTCTAGGGTTCCAAGAAACCCAAGAGAAACAAGATCCATAAAGGATAGGTGGGGGAATCAAATCTTCTTTGGTGGAAGTGTAGATCTAGGTCACCTCTCCCACCTCTCAAAAGATCAAGTGATTTGAGTGGATAGGGAGAGAGATCTAGTGAGGTGAAGCTCTAGTATTAATGGAGGAGAGAGAAAATTAAAGATATAGGTTGGAGGAAGAAGGAGGGCGCCTTAAATAGGCCCCCTCCAAACTGAACCGTTGGGATGTTCACGACCTCACCGGAAGTTCTGCTGAGGGACCGAAAGTTCCGCCTAGCGTTGCTCCAATGGTACGAAGACCGGTTACGCACGCTCCAAAGCTTGACCAGAAGTTCCGGTCAGAATGACCGGAAGTTTCGGTGGAACTTCCGAAGCAAGTTTCAGCCCAAGTTCCGTCAAATAGAACACTTGCAAACAGAAGTGTTCTTATCCTGAGTGGAACTTGGACGGAACTAGGGGCGAAACAACTGGGTCGCAAACAATTCCTGACCGAAAGTTCCGGTGACTGAGCGGAACAGCAGAAGTTCTGCCCAGGGTCTCAATGGAAAAGCAAAGGAAGTTCCTATGACCGGAACTTCCGGTGCTACTTCCGGTGGAAGTTCCACCAAATAGAACATTACAAAATAGAGAGTTGTGAATTCTGGCCAGAACTTCCATCGGAAGTTGGACCGGCAATAGTCCTAGATCCAACCCACAGAGACCCCTGAGAGGCACCAACTAAAAAGAAACACACTCTCTCTCTGAAGAATAGGATGGTTGTGGCGGTGCATATATGGTTTTTGCAAAAACATATGATTCCCCATAGCCTTCCGAGGTGGACCCCCTCTTGATAGTACGTTGATCTAAAGCAATAAAATGAGAGAAAGTGAAAAACAAAAGACCATCGTCTTCACGAGATCCCAAGAAGAGCATCCACACACTTCATAAGTTCCATCAAAAGCAATTAACCTGAAACTTAAGCACAAAGTTAGATCACAAGTGGGATTGTCATCATCACAAAAATAGCAAAGGAAAACATAGTCCTTTCATATGGCATGATGATCACTATGACATTTGTTTGGGCATTACAACATAATACATAAATCGTAATACAACTGCATCTATGACTAATAATCCACCTCCGGGATATCATCCGAACAACCCTCGGGTATTAAGTTACAAGCAACAGAGGATTGCATTAAGAAAAGTGTGTAAATTAAACAATACAGTTGCCCTTGGACAAAGGATTGTTGTTTTCCCCCTAGTAGCAACAACACATCTACAACCTTAGAGGTTTCTGTCATTCCCCCAGATTACTAGAGGCATGAACCTACTATCGAGCATAAAATACTCCCTTTTGGAGTCACAAGCAAATACTTGGCCAGAGTAACTACTAGCAACAGAGAGCATGCAAGATCACAAATAACATAGACATGATAGAATCAATAATCAATCTTGACATAGTACTCAATATCCATCGGATCCCAACAAACGCAACATGTAGGATTACAAATAGATGATCTTGATCATGATAGGCAGCTCACAAGATCTAAACATGGTAGCACAAAAGAGGAGAAACAACCATCTAGCTACAGCTATGGACCCATAGTCCAAGGATGAACTACTCACACATCACTCCGGAGGCTGGCATGGTGATGAAGAAGGCCTTCAGGATGATCTCCCCTCTACGGCAGGGTGTCGGGAAGAGCTTCAGATCCCTCCCGATCTAGGGACGATGGTGGCGGCGGCTACAGACTTTTTTGTGGAATTATGATTGGGTCCTTAGGGTTTTCTCCTTGGGGGGTTTATATAGGCGAAGGGGCAAGGTCGATAAAGGTCCAGGGGCCACACCATAGGGCGCCCCACTGGCCGCGCCTGGGCCAGGTGTGGTGACCCATCATACCACTGCATGTTGTAGTATACTATAGTCGTGGACATAACACTCAGGGAACACCATTCCATAAATATTACATCCTCAGAGTCAGGCCCGTCCAAGGCCCTGTGCGAAGTGGGCGACCGTACAGGGCCCCAGAATTCTGGGGGTCCCAGTTTACCCGTATAGCCCATATATACACTGTGTTTTGTATAATTTTTTGCCTGACCGAAACCTCAAATCCGGCCCATTTCTAGTCTTTCCCGATGCGACGCGGAGTAGCTTACGCGAGGCCCCTGCCAGTCGTCGTTAACTCTCGCTAATAGGCTTAAGCGCGTGGGCCGCCGTGAATCCTTCAGGTTTCACAACTTCCGCCCCCAGCCATTACGGCTGAACACCAACGCGTCAAGGATCGAATAGAATACAGGGATCCTGACCAAGTTTAATCCCTCTTGTCCTCTACTCATCCCCGTTTACAAAAAGAGCTGATTGATTGGGAATCAATCAACAGATTAATTTTCAGCAGAGAACGACACGCCCGCTAGGGCCTTGGCCAATCGGTTTTCAGCCAACCCCAATAGATCGACTCGTTGTATTTGCCTCCCAACACCTCAACTCAAGACCTGAAACACCCATCAAGGTATGTAGAGCTTCTATTAACTTTTTTTAGGGCGAGCTTCTGTTAACTTATCTAGACAATTGCCAATTTATATTCATGTAGTTTTTTAAATATATTCAAAATAGAAAATACTTATTGTTTTTTTATAAAATAGGGATAATCATGTCTACTACAAAATATGATTCCAGTGCTACAAAGCATGATATTTCTACGTATTGTATGAAATAACGCATATTGTAGTTATATAATAAAATTAAATTGTGTTTTAGTTAGTACTATTGTGTAAATTTTAGGGCCCATTTTGTGTTTTGCACGGGGGCCCCGGATTTCTGGGGACGGCCCTGCTCAGAGTGGTACAACAGAAACAAAGCGCGCCTAGAAGCATACATTATTATTATTACATTCAGAAATTACACAATGACTTCGAGATCCTCTTAGGTCCATAGAGGTATCCCGATGACTATGGATAAACTATAATAACTCTGAGAACAAGATAAAGAAGGAAACTAAACTTTAAGGTTTATACGAGATTAATATATATAGAGGATAGAGATCTATGCTACTGGACTTGATCACTATATATGATACATCTACACTTCAGATACTTCGGTCTCCATTCCATAGATGCTTTCGTAATTGTCCCTTTCGACACTTCTGGATAATTCTGGTTCTTCATATCGGAATTCTTCTTGGTCTAAAATTGGATATAGTATTTCCTCTTCCTGACCTTTAATGTCTTCAGAATATAGCAAGGGTTAAGAAGATACGTGGAGTACGAGCATACTCATCAAGTTCAATAAAAGGTGTGTTTGATGTACTATATCTACAACTACAGACCATAAGTTGTAAGTAATGCAAATTTTCGAAAATATTTCTTCAAAGGTTGATTTTATTTTGAAAATCTATGTCCGTCAGCCTTCACAGGTTTACCAGAACTTTCATGGAGTTCCTTTCCTGCAGCGTTCGTAGCTCCTCCCAGAACAGGAAGTAACAAGTTACAGTTCTTACACTCTGCAGAGGTGCGTTACTTTACCCACGAAAGATCAAATCCTTGTTGCACAACCGGGCGATCTTTCCCGTCCACACTTACTATGGTGTGGGGCCCAGTAGATGATCCAAGCCAATCACTGTCCTTCTCTGCGACCCCACATACAACACAATTGTTGTATGCCTAGACTCAAGTTAGACTTGGTTTCTTGGGAGTTGGATGCACGAGTAGAGCTCATACTCAGTACAGGTGGAGGCTAGCAAAAAAACTAGGAGCGACCAACTAAGAGAGCAATAATGGTCATAATCATGCAGAGTGACAAAACATTATTAATTAAAGCATAAAGTGATATCACAAGTCAAAAACTAAATGATCATAGAGGCTAAGGTGACTAGTTCATAGTCTTAACATGGTGTAATCATGTGCCAAGTCAATCCAAATAAATCATCAAAGGAGAATACCACAATATTATGCTTTTGTATGCTAAAACAGCACATGATTCTTTCATGGCATATTAAGCAATCTCAATTGTTTGAAACAAGTCATGAAACAACAATAATTACTAATCGTATGGTCAAAGCAACATCAAACATGACATGATAAAGTCTAAGCCACGATCAAAACAAGCTTCGTTGTGTACCACTATAAGCATGAAACATTCTACTCTTTCCAACACCAATCGACTTATTTGAAACAACTCAAAAATATAATAATTATTAAAGACCAGAGAGCTTGTATCCCCTAAATACAAATAATAACTAAAAAGTTTTAAGCAAAAATAATAAGAAAACTAAAGCTAAAACGCAGTGCTAGCAAAAGTGAACACTCACATAACAATAAGAGTGAAAACTAGAGTGTTCTAAGCAATGAACAACTAGGTGTGACTTCTCAAAAATAGGTGTGTTGGGGTCCAACCAATGTATTGCAGCAAACAAAGCAAATAAAACTAAAAACAAAAACAAAGACGCTCCAAGAACAACATATAGTGCATGAAGCAATTAAAATAAAGTGTCTTGAAAGAAGAATTGAGATTTTTATTGATGAAGAAGGGGATGCCCGCTTTGACGCTTGTACCTCTTGAATATTTCTTGGGGTGACACGGGTGGAATCCCCAAGCTTTAGATTTTGTCCATACTTTATCTCATCACATCATTCTCTCCCTACACTTGAAAACTTCCTTCATACAAAACTTCACACAATCTTCATTCGCAACATTAGTGTATTCAAGATAATAAGCCTTTGGGTTCAGTTTTAACTCAAGTAAATCATCCATTAAAACATAATCTACTGTAGCAACTCCTTTTAAAAGCTCAAGTGATCAAAGAGAACTAAAAAAGAAACCGATTAAGAGGCAAATGCAAATAATGGCAGAAATCTATCAAAACAGACTAGAAGGTAAAGACTGATTTTTTCAAAAACATTATGTTGCTCAAATCGAAAAGTGCAAAACTAACGAAAGTTGGGTAAATACCAGGGGCATACACACAAAAAATTTCAGCTCAATCCTACGTTCTGGTATTTTTCAAGATTTTTTACAGTGAAGCACATAAATTTGTTTCGGGACAACAACTTCCCCAAATCTTACTTCCCTCTCATTAGAGGCTATTCTTGGCACAAAAACCAAACAAAAAGGATAAGGAGAGGTTATTACTGAGGCAATGACTTCCAAGACTCAACAAAAGAAAAACTTACTGAAATAAAAAATTGGGTTATCGCCCAAGAGTGCTTTTCGCTAACGCCTTTCATCTTGGCACAAAAAACAAGAATCAGGTATTTTCAAATGAAGAAACATCAATTACGTCCTTTAAAATAGGGTTTTTCTCAATAGGTACCTTAGGTGAAGATGATTCAACATGTAAATCACTCTTAGTTGCACTAAAAGTTTTATCAACTTTAAGCACATTAAGGGGTTTTGGTGTAGGCACCTTTGGAACATATGCAATTTTTTGCTCTTTTCCTACAAAAGATTTCTCTCTTTTAAACATAAGGGACGAAAAAGTTGAACTTAGAGTTTCCATAGCCTCTTCCAGTTTACTAATTCTAAGATTTTGGTCATAGATAATGCTAGCCTCTAAAACAGTGATTCTTTTATTGATACTTTCTATTAACTTGGCTAGTGTTATCAAGGAGATTTGGCTAGTGTTATCAAGGAGATTTGGCAAACTTTTTGCTAGGGAGCTCAATTTTTTTATGACTTCTTCCAAAGTGATTTTAGTTTTAGCGACCTTAATAGGTGGTACTCCTACTAAACTTTCAATTAAATTGCATGCTTCCAAAGCATGAGTACCTAGAAAATTACCCCCTATGAGAGTATCCAGAACATACCTATTCCAACTAGATATGCCAACATAAAAATTTCTAAAAAGGATTGTGGTAGAATATTTTTTAGTACATCTATGATGAGCATTACTTATTCTATACCAAACATCTTTCAGACTTTCTCCTCCTTGTTGCTTAAAATAATGAACCTCTACTTCAGGAATACTCATTTTTTTCAGGATTAACATGAACCAACAAAAATAGCAACTAAAGTAGGAACTATTTTTTTGTGTTTTTGATAAAAATAAGCAAACCAAACAAAGCTAAAGAAACAAAGTAAAACTAAAACAAAGTGAAGAGATTGGTAGTGAGAGACTCCCCTTGAAGAAATCTTCTTTCTCCCAGAAAACGTTTTTGACGGGAAGGAAGAGATTGAAGCTGTCCTATATCTCCCCGGCAACAGCGCCAGAAAATCTTGATGTGGCTCGGTTACTGTAGAACCTGTTGGGAAACCCCAAGAGCAATATATGATGAGCACATCAGCAAGTTTTCCCTCAGTTGTGAAACCAAGGTTATCGAACCAGTAGGAGAAAGGAAACAACTCCCAAGGTGTTGCTAGCAATGTGGAACCTGCACAACACAACCAAAATACTTTGCCCCAACTTATAGTGAGGTTGTCAAGTTCACTGTTTTATCGAAAACAAAGGATTAAACGTATAGTGTGTAAGATAGTAATTGCAGAAAGTAAACAGTAGATAGTAGATTGAATATCAGTGGGAAGGAAAGGACCGGGGTCCACAGTTCACTAGAGGTGCTTCTCCATAAGATAAGTAACATGTTGGGTGAACAAATTACAGTTGGGCAATTGACAGATAGAGAATGCATAACAAAGCATATACATGGCATGATGATCACTATGAGATTTGTTTGGGCATTACAACATAATACATAGACCATAATCCAACTGCATCTATGACTAATAATCCACCTCCGGGATATCATCCGAACAACCCTCGGGTATTAAGTTGCAAGCAACAGATAATTGCATTATGCAAAGTGTGTAAAGTAAACAATACAATTGCCCTTGGACAAAGGATTGTTGTTTTCTCCCTAGTAGCAACAACACATCTACAACCTTAGAGGTTTCTGTCACTCCCCCAGATTACTAGAGGCATGAACCTACTATCGAGCATAAATACTCCCTCTTGGAGTCACAAGCAAATACTTGGCCAGAGTAACTACTAGCAACGGAGAGCATGCAAGATCACAAATAACATAGACATGATAGAATCAATAATCAATCTTTACATAGTACTCAATATCCATCGGATACCAACAAACACAACATGTAGGATTACAAATAGATGATCTTGATCATGATAGGCAGCTCACAAGATCTAAACATGGTAGCAGAAAAGAGGAGAAACAAAAATCTAGCTACCGCTATGGACCCATTGTCAAAGTATGAACTACTCACACATCACTCTGGAGGCTGGCATGGTGATGAAGAAGGCCTCCGGGATGATCTCCACTCTCCGGCAGGGTGCCGGGATGAGCTTCAGATCCCTCCTGGTCTAGGGACGATGGTGGCGGCGGCTACTAACTTTTTCGTGGAATTATGATCAGGTCCTTAGGGTTTTATCCTCGGGGGGTTTATATAGGCGAAGGGGCAAGGTCGGTAGAGCTCCAGGGGCCACACCATAGGGCTCCCCCTGGCCGCGCCTGGGCCAGGTGTGGTGACCCAGCATACCACTGCATGTTGTAGTATACTATAGTCATGGACATAACACTCACGGAACACCATTCCATAAATATTACATCCTTAGAGTGGTACAACAGAAACAAAGCGGGTCCACAAGCATATATTATTATTATTACATCTATAAATTACACAACGACTTTGAGATCCTATTAGGTCCATAGAGGTATCCCGATGACTCAGGGCTAAACTATAATAACTCTGAGAACAAGATAAAGAAGGAAACTAAACTTTAAGGTTTATACGAGATTAATATATATAGAGGATAGAGATCTATGCTACTGGACTTGATCACTATATATGATACATCTACACTTCAGATACTTCGGTCTCCATTCCATAGATGCTTTCGTAATTGTCCCTTTCGACACTTCTGGATAATTCTGGTTCTTCATATCGGAATTCTTCTTGGTCTTCAATTGGATATAGTATTTCCTCTTCCTGACCTTTAATGTCTTCAGAATCTAGAAAGGGTTAAAAAATATACATTGAGTACGAGCATACTCAGCAAGTTCACTAAAAGGAGTGTTTGATGCACTATATCTACAACCACATACCATAGGTCGTAAGCAATGCAAATTTTCGTAAACATTTCTTCAAAGGTTGCTTTTATTCTGAAAAGCTATGTCCGTCAGCCTTCACAGGTTTACCAGAACTTTCATGGAGTTCCTTTCCTGCAGTGTTCGTAGCTCCTTCCCAGAACAGGGAGTAACAAGTTACAATTCTTACACTCTGCAGAGGTGCGTTACTTTACCCATGAGAGATAAAATCCTTATTGCACAACTGGGCGATCTTTCCCGTCCACACTTACTATGGTGTGGGGGCCCAGTAGATGATCCAAGCCAATCACTGTCCTTCTCTGCGACCCCACATACAGCGCAATTGTTGTATGCCCGGACTCAAGGTACACTTTTCCTCGTATAAAACGGCTATACCTTAGTCTGGTACACACAACAACCATTAACATTAGAATTCTGTCTTTTGTAAGCCCAGATGCACGATAGAATTTTCCCCGTATACACGGCTATACCCATGATCCGCAACTTACAAAATGCCTAGAACAATATTCGATGCATGCGAAAGGGAGCCGATCCAGCTGACTTCTCCGTCCCACTCCAAATCTCATGGTCAACGCGTAATATACGGCGCGAGAATCACTGGCGACATTGGTTGTTAAGTCCTAGATAATATATTGTTGTGCAGTGGTATTCCAACTGCCAGACTTAATAGATTAGCTGATCACCCGGGATCAGTAACCGATACTTCAAGTTAATTATGAAAATAGTGTTTTCGACCTTTTTGAAATGCAGGTGATGATAACACTATATTTGTAAATATTTTACAGAAAATAACCAAAGGACATGAGCAAGTGTGAGATTGCCTTGATATAGCGAAGTATTGTAGTCGAATGTCTCGACTTGAACCTGGACCTTGGATTCTACAAAATTCCATCATTTCCCAGTAAGGACAATGTTTAGAGAAGCAATAAGCTGTTATGCATAAGTAATGAGATGCATGATGTAAAATCCCAAGTAATACCCCAATCATTACAAGTGAGTTCTATTGCGATGATTTTTTTAAGATTTTGCTTTATTTTTAAGTTTACTTCATAAAAGGGTATAAGTGTAAGGGTTTTAAGGTAATTAAATAAGAAATGAAAGAAAAGTACATTCATGATACAATTCTAAGATTTATTGGTACTCCCTCTGTTTGGGATTATATGTCCTACGCGTATACCTAGGTCGCTAATTTGATTAATAAAATATAGGTTATAAAAAAATTATACCATTAGAAAATACAGCATCTAAAGTTTCTAATGGTATAATTTTTGTATTATTTTACTTATATTTTGGTGGTCAAATTGGCAACCTAGTTAACCGTGCGTGACCTATAATCCCAAACATAGGGAGTATCATGTAATTATTACAAGGTTCATGTTTGAAATTGTTGTAGCTTTAAAGAAATGGTATAGTGTTTCTTTTGAAGTGGCAAAAAGAATAACATTTTAAGAAAATATTATTTATGTTAAGTTAATCAACTCTAAAGATTAATAATATTGAAGCTATGGTTTTTAATAAGGTTTAAATGATTTCGAGTCATTGTATACCTAGCTTAGGTATATCAGACCAAAGTAAACTATAAAAATGTAATTGGACTTAAGATATAACATTTGTAGCATTATCAACTATTAGGGTTTTCCCTAAGCATAATCAAAGATGAAATCTTATAATTTTGAAACTTTGTTTTAAAGATTTAAATTTAGCATGTGTAATATTTAAAGATTATACTATAAGATTTAGGTGAATTATTTTATAATTATTTAGTTATTATCAAGTTTAGGATTTATGCTAAATATGATTATTTCTTACTTAGGAAATAATATTAAATAATTAACAAAACAACAATCTCATTTTAATAATTTATATAATTGAAGATATATGATCTAAGAATTTTAAAATGTTTTTGGAATAATATACTTAGTATTTTTCTAGTAAATATACTTACTTAGAATCTTAAAAATGAATTTTATTTATTTTTAGGCATTATCTTTATTTTTTATAAAGTTTCTAAATTATTGAATTTCTTTAAATATATATTTTTTAAGTTTTATTTGTAAAATTTTGAAGTTAGTAGTTTTTATGAGATAAGAGATTTTTTATGCATAGAAGTGATTTTTATTTATTTTTAGGAATTCTTCTAAATTTACTAAATTTCATTTAGATATTTTAGGGTATTAATGTTTATTTGCATTTTATTAAACTTAAATTAGTATTATTACATTTTTCTTATGTAGATATTATTTTAATAAACATTTTATGTATTAAATATATTTTTAGGATTTTTCTACATTTTTATAGAGCTTAAAATGTTCAGAGGTATTTTCGTCATATAATATTTAGGTTAATTTTATTTTTCTCCTTTAATACCCTAGGCTTGGTTCTTGGGCGAACCCATCCTAATACTCAGCCCAGCCCAGTTCACACGGTTGGGCTCAATTTCCCTCAGCTCAATCCTGGGCCGATCCAATTGGGTTTGGATCAAACCCACACCTCACATCCTCTCTCTCTCGCACCTCGCACACCCTCGCATTCTCCTTCTAGCGGCTGGCGACGCTGCTGTCGTCGGCTGCTCGATTATGGCGGTGTAAGACGTTGCGGATTCTGTTGCTAATCGTTGAAGCTTCGCCAGCGTTGCCTCTCTCACCCACAACCCTTTGATTTGGCCGCCGACCCTTGTTCAAGATGTGTTGCTCCTTTATCTAGAGCTAGGGTTTCATCGCCTTGATGCCTCCGTTCTACGATGATGGTGTTGGATGCTGTTATGTGGCTCAGCGTGGGTTGAGCGCTGTTGTGCTCCTCGTTCCGCCATGATTGGATTTCTGCGACCGCCCGGCTACTACTTCGGCTACCCATATCTCGCCTCCAGGTAGGTGTTTCCTCTCTCTTTGAGCCTTTCTCTGGTACCAACTTGGTTAAAGTTTTTCCCCTCTTATATCATGTGTAGCTTACCGTAGCCTTGCTATTGATCTTGCCAAGTGAGTTTAATTTGTACTAAGTTGATGAGTTTGGTTTATGCTTCACTAAATCATGTACTCAATGCTGCCTATTTCTGGATTCAGTATACCTTACAGTGTATAAGATAATTTGTAGATCTTAACAAGATTGGATTATGTTCATGTTCTATTGGGATCCATAAACTGTGGATCAAAAGCATGTGTTGATCACTTGGTGTCCAAATTGACAATGATGATATGTGGATATATATTCTGGTGCTAAAATAGTTTGCCAGATTATGCTCTAGTGTTGGTGGCCATTGTTCCATTATCCTCAGCTTATCATAAATTGATGATACCATTGTGGTAATGTTATTCATGTAGCTTGTTGTTTTGGGATAACACATTGGCTAAATACTTGTTACATTTTGAATACATGGTGGTGTGCTAAATCATGGTTATTTTGAAATTTGTTTAGCTTGTGTTAATGCCTCAAGTTGGAGAATTTATTCCTCCCAGGCAATTCTACTAAATTTATATGTTGAAATGCTCTTGCATTTATACAACCACAAATTATATGGTTTACTTGTGGTTGAAGCATTGCTGGCAGATTACCATGGATTAACTTTATGTTTTTGTCCCACAACAGACTTGGTTTAGCTCTATGAAAATATTCGAATCCAATTTTGCAGATTGCTCTACTGATTACCATATTATGATGCCCTCCATATATTGTCATCCTGGTAACACTCTAATATGACATGATTCTTAGTTATATTACTAAGGAGATGCTTTAAAATCATTGATTACTTATAATCAGTTTGAAATGGTTGTGAAGTTGTGTTGGCTGGTAATTAACAGTGGCCTTATTAGAAATGATTCCTGCCCATTTGTGGGATTTAGGAAAATGATTCGAAACCTTTCCTTTTTCTTGCAGATGTGTTCATAATCTGGTAAACTAGTGAGGCTCAAGTTAAATGAAGTGATTAGTAGCTCTGCTATACTAGGTTGTCTACTGTGGTGCCTCCATTTAGAGTTTGCATAGTAAGATTCCTTAATAGCATGAGTTGTTGCTTATTTCCTTAATATCATAATCTGGTAATAGCAGGTCTGAGGCTTTATTTTTGTTGCTCATGATCACATTCTATTGTTGACTTTTAGTTTGTATTGCAACTTAGTTGGCTAATGTCCAACTACTGTCAGTAAGACAGTGATTATATGATTCCTAGATGTTTTTAACTAGGAAGATGATTAAGTGGTGTTGTCCTCTTGTGATGTGTAGATTCACTAGTGAGATGCCACTGTGATGCCTCCTTTAGGATGGAACACAGTGGTCTCCACTACTGGATATGCTAAAGTTGCCAAGTAGAGTGTGTACAAAAGGATATCATCTAGTTTGGATGATCTAGATGCACCACCCTAATATTTGATCTTGGTCAGTGATGCATAAGGCTGAGATTGAGAGTTGTAGTAAGAACATATACTATAATTTCCTTTAACATCTCTAGGATGAACTAGTGTAGCATTTCTACACTAAATTGAGGTCTCTCTCTCTCTCCCAACTGATGCTTGTTTTAATTTGACAAGAATAAGTATTAGTATGGTTCTGGTAATCAACCTGCTGCTTGTAGTGTGGACAGATGATTTGGTGGTGGATCTTGGTCCACTACCCCTAGCTATCCATTTGGTCTACTTTTTCTTGCCACTTTCTTGTCCTCGTGGAATTCTCCACCTTGATCCAGCTACTAGTATGTTCCTGGATTGGTCCTGATCTTCCTCCTCCTTGCTTGTGCTCAGGGACAACTCATTCCTCTTGTGGGATTGGTTACCCAGATCCTACTGTAGTGATCTAGTGGTGTTTTGGATGTGAACTGCAAGAACAAGCAGTGCTCTTTGTGACTGTATTACTTGATATAAGAACTAGAGTGTGGGACTTGGTCTGGTGGATGTCCTACGGTTGTACCTTCCTTTTCTCTTTATACTTGGCTTGCTATTTTGACAGCACAACTGCTGCATGCAGTGTGTAAGCTGCTAGGTTGTGTGCTTCCAGCCAAGTTCACTGTCTTACTATGATGATATTTTGTTGTGGATCAGATCAGGTGAAAGGAATAGTATTTTTCCTACTTTTTTACTGTTCTTATTTACTTGCCATGGTGAAACTTGCCCCACTTACTGTTTTGGTGATATTTACCCCACTTCTATCAATGATGTTGTGCTGAGACAAGTGATACACTGGTAAGAACAGATATGGTCTTTTGGTGAAACTTGCCCCTTTTTCTAAATAAGCTCAATGATGAACAGTGGCACTGCATTTCACTGCAAACACTAAGAGCACTAATATTAATCCCCTAATCTTTTGTTATTTTGTTTCTTTTTGTCTTTGTTTACAGGTATCTAGGAGGAATATAGAGGATCATGAAGATATTGTATTTAGTTTAGACTTTTGTTTCTATTTTTTTTATAATTCATTTGTTCATTTATTTTTTTGTAAAAACAATGTGATATATTTATTCTTGTAATAAATAATGCTTTTATTTATTTCTGTTGTAATTCTTTTTCCATTTTACTTTTCTATTTATTTCATTGTAATTTACCTTTATTCTATTATTGTAAAATAATAATGTAATATGTATATTAACAAATAATTCTTTTATGTCTTTTTTTATATATTCAATCCATTTATTTCATTACTTAATTCCTTTAATCTTATATATTATTCATAATTATTTATAAATTAAATTTCTCCCCTCATAATTCAATAAAAAATAGGTCATGTCAAAATTCATCCCACTCACCTCGGATGACACTAAACCTAATTCATTGGAGTGAGAGAATTCTAATCACTCTAGTCTTTTAATTTGGCGAAAAATTTACCCGGATTTTCAGATGCATGCATGCAGATGCACAAAATCCTAAATCTACCCTTTGTTTAGTCCTAAATGCTAGGATGTTACAAACTTCCCCCCATTAAATTAAACTTCGTCCCGAAGTGTGTGGTTTGTTGTTCATGAAGGTTTCCGATAGGCTCGTCTTGAGTTTTCTTCCTTCCTCCTAGTTTCTTGTCCTCCCAAAGTGATGTTTTTAATAAACTCGACACTCCTTGAGTTTACTCTCAACCTTGATTCGGTTATGGTTAATGCATAATGCTAATTTACACTTCCTCATGAAGCTTTATGAGATTGCTTTTGACCTTGAACAACATTATTGACGAAGAACTACTGATGCTAAACATACCTATCGTAGCCTCGACGATGTGATTCCATCCGAAGTGTCCACCTCTTGATGGTGATTTTACTCCTCGATTAACCAACTCGTTGGGACATTCAGATCTCCTATGTCCGTCCAGACCACACCTATAGCACACCTTTCGGTCTTCCAACAGTCCCTCCTTATATAACCTGATGCTCCACACTTATTGCATATAATTTGTTTCTTTCGTTTTGATGTCTCGTGCTTTAATGTACCACTTGTGGATATGAGTCTAGATATAAAACTTAAGTTTGATGTTGACTTAGTAGATTGAAACTTCTTTGGTTTCCTTTTAGCTCTTTTCTAGGCTAGTTTCTTCCTTACTTCCACTAGCATCTTGTAATCATACTCGAAAGTAATTCCTACATCAACCAGCTCTTGGAATCTTCGTGTTGCAGCCCCTCGTATTTTCACCTTCATATAAAGGTTTAGTCCCTCCAAGAACCTTTTCTTGCGCTTCTCCTCCGTATTTACCTCATCAACTTCATAACGATATAGTTCCAGGAAACGTACAAAAATGCCTCAAAGTATAGACAAAGCATAAGATAGTTGGTATAAAACAAGCATGGACCATCCAAAATTATAGATACGTTTACGACGTATCACTCACAAAAACTGCTAAACATTAATTCAATTGAACAAATCTTTTCAAAGAGAGCTATCGAGTCAATCATTATTTTCTGTGGTGTTGAGTGTCTCTAGGAATAAGCTTTCAAGACTAAACACTACAACACCCAAGTCTTCAATTTGTGCGACTTTTTCTTATTTCAATTTGTTTAGCAAATTTTAGGCAAGACTTTGGTTAACTATAAGAACTATAACAAAACATACCAAATTAAATACACATGCAAACAAAATTTTACTACAATATAGAGACTCACTCCACCGATATAACATCTTAACATTACCTCTATCTAGCATGGGTTTCTCAAACTTCAAAAGTGGGGAGTCATAAGGCATACCTATCATGTTTGGTTCCACTTCTCTCTTCCCTTTTTATTTGTTTCTTGGAAACTTGAAGCCAATCACTCTCCTGCAAATTAATGAGAACTTCGAGGCGAAAAGAAAAAGAGAGAGGGAAAATAAGGATAAACGGAGAAATCTTTTTGTGGTTTTTGAGAAGGGGAATTTAAAGAATAGAAAGTTGGCGGCAAATATCGTCTTGAAAATCTAAAACATAATAAAATAACTAAGATAAAGTGTTGTGGAAACCAACATGAGTGCTTATAAACTCAAATAAAAACATAACCTCGAAAATAAAATAAAGCAAATGAAATCCAAATAGAAAGAGATAGAAATCCTCCCCAAGCTTAGGCTTTTGCAAGACCTTCAAATCACTATGGTTTGGGGAAAAGTTGTAACTCCAGTCAACAAATTTATTTGAGAGGTTACTTGTTGTTTTTCGGAGGTTCAGGGCGAGATTATGCATTCCCTCCACAGTTCCTCCAAGTTCTTAGAAATCTTGATATGTAGCGAACCGGCTTGGTTGCTGCTGCTCCTGATGAGGGACTTCTTGCTCCTCCTCTTGGTCCTCATCCTCTTCCAGAATCTCTTCCTCGGGTTGGTGTTGCTCAACCTGCAAGTCATAAAGCACGCGTCCTTCCTCGATAGAGAAGAGACCATTAGGAAAAGGAGCGGGGTAGAGACGCCCAGCTCCGGCAATATGTAGATAATAAACACCGCTCTCCTAGTGAGCATTCCACAAGCCCTCAAAGTAGATAAACCAACATGTCTCTCACCTAGTACAGGTTGTAACTCACCTAGGTCGATGCCTAGGACATTGGCAAGCACGGTGGTGACACCTCCATAAGTGATTGGTCCTTGGCTTTGGTTGGATTGGTACTCCAAGTAGCGCACAAGAATTGCGCCCAAGTGAAGTGACAAGTTGTCATAGTTGAAAGAGAATTTTGCGAGGACTAAGATGTGCTACTCATTGAGTCAACTCATTAGACGCCTGCAAGGTGTTAGCAATAGCATAGAACAAATAACGAATAGCAGGATGTTGAATATTTTTCCCTTTGCTGACTCTAGAAGTAAAGATCATTCTATTATATCAGAGTTCAGGGGAAGGTTCTATGCTGGTACAAGATGCGCGGAGAGCATTAGGATCATTGTTGGGTAAACCAAAACAATTGCACCATTCATCAAGTGATAATGAATAATTATTATTCATGAGTCGGAAAGAAATTCTATACTCACCATGCCATGCTTTAACGATGCTTTTCAAAGAACTAAGGAATTCAATAGTTAACCGACGATAGGTTGGTGCATCATGAAATACAAAGTTTTGCAGGCCAACTCTATTGCAAAGTAAATTGAAGTCATCAGAAATATCGAGTTGGTTCAATGTGATGGGGCAGGCCCACTTGGTTCCCTTGACTTCTCGGTTTTTGATCCTGTCAAAACGTTTAATGTAAGACTCGTTCTTGAATCGAATACCCATGCGTTCCCAAGGTGTAGCCCGAGAAGAACTAGCGGCGGCAAGAGCACGTGTCGGGCTCCTCATGTTCATCTTCTAAACAAAATAAATAAGAAAGAAAATTATGAAACTTTTTGATCCAACAGTAATAGTCATAGCATAATCCTCATCATAGCAAACTAAAGAATCTCCTCAACATAATAATCTAGGCAAGATAATCATAGCAACTAGTTCAAAATAAGTTTCACCCTAGATTGATAATGAAAACAGATCAGAGATGAATTCGTGAAAATTAATTGGAGGATCGAAGGAGAAACATACCATAGATCACTTGTGTGCGAGGAAATCGAACGAAATTGAGTAGGGATGAAGATCCCTTGAGGTTTTGAGAGAGTTTGGAGGTAGAAGAGAGAAAACGGATTGTTGTTTTGATGTTTGGATACCTCTGCATGCGTTTAAGTGGTCGGAAGCAACTATACGGTCGGAACACTTGTTCCCGCTATATAGTTGGTCTGACGGCAAAATTTTAGGGTTTCTAGGGTTTCTTTTCTGGCGGCTATAACTATACGGCCGAAACTTTTGTTCCTACCATATAGTTGGTCATCAAACCTTCTGTATCCTGGGATGATAAATTGTCGATGGGTCAAATAACTATACGGCCGAAGCTATACAGCGGGAATTTTTATTCCCGCCATATAGTTGGTCGTTAAAGATTCTGTACACAAAAATTTCTATTTCTTCAAGAATTAATTTTTAGACTGGAACTTAGCGAAACACCTTGTTTTGATAGAAAAATGACAGACTAAATTGTCGACCAACTTTGGCATATATAAAACAGGAATTTTTAACCGCTGAATCTCTCCTTCTCACTAGTGTTTTCTAGCACTCTTTATTCTATATAAAACTTAAACTAAAACTTAAAAACTTTACTCAAACCTTTATTTCACATGGGTTGCCTCTCATGCAGCTCTCTTTTATGGCCAATAGCTTGACCTTAATATTGCTCACTTAGGTCATATGAGTGGAACACCCACTCCAAAGTAGTTGGCCTTCAAAGTGATGGCCTCCTTATCATCTTGCTTGGCTTTCTTTTTTCTGGGAAAATGAATAACAAAAGGATTCCGTGAATGCAATTGGAGCTTCACGTTCCCTTCATGCAAATTGATTAAATCCTTAATTGTTCTTAAGAAAGGATGACCTAATATAATAGGGGAAGTAGCATCTTCAGGAATGTCAACAATAACAAAATAAGTAAGAGCAGGACAACATTTAATGTATACTAAGGTATTTTCTTTAATGCCTACTACTTGTTTATAAGTATAATCTGCTAGATGTAATTTTAGTATGGTAATTTCAAAAGAGCCAAGATTTAACTTGTTTAAAAGACTCTTTGGAATTGTTGAAACACTTGCACCTACATCACAGAGTGTAGCTATTTCATTATTCACAATTTTAATCTTAATAGTTGGATCAAATATATCGTCTAGCTTAACAGGCAATTTTCAGCAATTTTCTTATATTCTTCTTCAAGCTCACGTACCTTTATTGCTACCTGATTAATGAAGTGTTGATACATGGCTTCCTCATTTCCTTCACTTACCAGAATCTTAACATTGATCCTTTTTATAAGATATTCAACTGTGTAGTTCGGTGAAGGAGCATTGCTATAATCAAGTTCTTTGGGCTCCTCCCTTTGAATTCTTATCATCTTGAGGTATTCAAATGGATTAGGCTCAGCTTTACCTGAAAATTTAGCTAGAATGAGAGTTTGACTCTCAGTTATCTTACCTAGCCATGCCTCAACAATCCTTGTTCTTTCTTGGAGGGCCTGCAAATCATTCCTCAAACTAACAACTTGGTTAGATAATTTACCAAGCATAGCATCATGATTCTCCGTAATTTTGACTAGAATATTGTTTTGCTCATTTTGTGAATCCATAAAAGATCTAAGAGTTTTTGGGAGACTAGTATTACTTGATGCCATATTATTATTAGAGTTACCTGCAGGACTAGAATAATGTTTCTAAAAATTTGGATTATAATTCTTCTTCCAAGCAGGGTTATAATCATTACGAGCTATGAAGTCTATTTCTTGAACAGTTTGTTCAGGAGTGGCTCTTACCGGGGTTTCCTTACCTTTAACGGATAATATGGCCTCATCCAACTTAGCATTGAGTTCTTCATTTTCTTGAGATGTGACGGAGTTTACCTTCTTTGTGTTTGACCTTTCCACATTCCATTGGGCATGGTTGTCTTGCATATTGTCTAGTAGCTTCTTTGCTTTAGTAATTTTCTTACCCATAAATGTTCCTCCAGCTGCAGTATCTATCATAGACTTAGACACAAGGTTAAGAGCATTATAAAACAAATGGAGAATTAACCAATCTTCCATCCCATGGATGGGACAGTTTTCTCATGCATTCTTTCATTATATCCCATGCAAGCGCTAGTGGCTCACGCTCTTCCTGTCTAAAACCAGTAATATTAGATCTAATGCAATAGTATTTCTATGGAAAGATAGCAACCATTTTTTTGCTCTTCCTCTAAGAGAGAAAGGAAATAAGCGCAACTTGACCGTGTCGGGGTTAACATCTTTAATGCGCGTCATATCACATATTTCAGTGAAAGTATTTAAGTGCATACCTGCATCTTCTACAGCAGAGCCTCCAAATTGATTATGTTGAACCAAACTTAAATAGTGGGGCTTAATTTCATAATCTTCAGTAGCAATTGCTGGCTGAGTAATAGGAGTATGCAAATAATCATTGTTAGGAGTTGCAAACTCCCCAAGCTTCTTTTCAGCCCTACTTCCTATGTTTTTGTATTTTCTTAAACAAGTACTAATGATGATAAAACAAGAATTAAATACTAACTATTTTTTTTTCGTTTTTCAAATAATAAAGACTGAAAGCAAACTAACAAAATTAAAAACGAGAAATTAAACTAGCAATGTTCCTACTAACCTCACCAGGGTAGCTATTGCTTCCCCGACAATGGCGCCAGAAAAAGGGTTGATACCTTCGATCTGGATTACGGATGTAGTATGGCTCTTTTTCCCTAGCAGACCTAGGTTTATCGAATCCTCGGGAAGCATAAAGCAAAGCGAGATTACTTAAACGGGCCTTCGAGAGTTTTAGAATTCCTATTGCGTTTTCACCGGACCAAGAGTTTGCGATCTTTTTGTTGTTGTTGACGATGGAGAGAGAGAGGACCTAGGGTCTTCGTTTTCACCATTAGTTGTGCAAAACATCTGATGTGAATAATAGATAATAATAAAGTATACATGTAATTGTTAGAGCAAGATAATTATATGTGGGTAGTGCATCCATAATTGTTATCGCCTCCGCAACCGCTTGTAGCAATAACCTACTAGTGTCATCCATAGAAGAAAGAGAACTAATGATATGCATCGTGATGTCACCGTTAATCCCAATTCCTCACATACAATTGTACTACCCTTTCTGTCACTGGGGTTCCTATCTTATAGATCAGTCATTACTCACACTCCCTTTACCTGGATCAATCCTCAGGGTCTTGGGTGCCTGACAAGTCCTTAAATTGAGGCAAGAGAGGCTACTACAATCATCATGTCATACAAACTAATACATGATCCCATCTATGATAAATAACATGCACAAAAGCTACATGGATAGGCCGAAGCCCTTATCTAAGGATAATTACTCACACATAGAGATGAAATCTACAATCATAAACATTGTAATAGAGATCATAAGGTTGATAGTAAATAGTCTTACAATGTCGCCAATAGGAGAGATGAGATCTACTATTACAAGTGGTTGAAGATGGCTATGGTGGTGGAGAAGGGTTTAGAGGTTTAGATCTAGATCTATTCCTCCGGCATGGCAGCTTCTGGTGGTAGGAAGAGTTGGGGTCGAAAAGAAGCAGTTGTTTCCCGTCGCTCGAAGCCTCTTTATATAGGGGTACCTTCACAAAAGTTGTTCTGTTTGACCTAATGAAATCTATGCCAACTGTACGACCGGAATAAAATTTCCGCCATATAGTTGGTCGTTAAAGCTTCAGTATTAACTTCATGGCTCCTAGTTTCTTTGGCGCGTTGGAAATATCGTATCTTTGGCATTTATATAGTGATTCCCATCATCATACGTCATTATCTGCTCAAGGAAAAATAGCAAGAAAGGGTTGCATACCCCTTTGATCATTAGGCATTAGTGGCAGGTTTTAGAGAGATATTTCATCAAATATATGAATAATATCTAGTTTAAATGCGGATGTGGATGGCTATATTTCACAACCATCACCTATGAGCCCTTACTACAAGAGTTGATTGAGCCATGTGAGTCGTAGAATTGCATGTGTAGGGTTTGTGAGTGTCTTTGAATAATGAGGTACCTAAAAACTGAATTGAGTAGTAATGAGATAACTAAAGAAAGAGGCACCAATGGGAAATAGTTGAGATTTGGTTTTCATCTGTCCACTCGTGTCCCATAGGACCCCAAGTAATTGATTCTTGTTCATTGACTATCGACTATCCGCATGTGGGACCATGAATCCCCTTAGTCCTAGATCGAGTCATATTTAATTTCTTGGGGCCACAACTAGTTTGTGGCGTTATTATTATCTTGTACTTATGCCATGTTTTATTGCTTTATTTACTACTGTTGCTAGAGGAGCATTTACTACTGTACTCTTTAGGAATATGGAATGTTTTCGTGGTATCGATAAGCCAGTCACACTTTCGGGTTCCCAGTCATTTACAGCCATTGGCACAAACCCCTCGGTCCGTCGCGGAGCCAGCCAACTTTGTAGCGGGTAGCTTAGAAGGGTGGCCCCTGAAATCAAATATGAATCTTGCAAATGCTTTGTCGTGATTCCTCGTTGGGTTTTTATTTGGTTTTTCCGAGGTTGATCGTGTGTGTGTTGATATTTATGCATCCCTGCAGGGTAAATCTTTCTAAAAGCCATGCCCACGGTTATGGACGACTTGGAGCCAGTTTCTCGATCATAGATAAGCATATTTAAAGTACCGCTTCTAAACTGACTAAAACTTGACTAGTAATAGTGCAATATTCATGGAATGATTAATAGAACTGCCAATGAATCGGGTGTTCTTCCGCCTTCTCATTTGGGAACGGGAGGTGGACGAGCGATGTTTACTTATGTTGATATATATCTGTTGGATAATTAACGAGCGTCCGTCTATCTTTGGTTAGGAGGATGTTGTAGCGTGTCTCTATAGAATTTCTAGGCTTATTTTCGCTGCAATCGCGTCACCCTCAGGTTGTTCCCTTTAGATGCATAAAGACTTGCTGAGTCTCTTAGGGTCTCACACGATAAAATATTAGTTTAGATGGACAGGTATATCCACAGGAAGACTACTGGGTCGAGGAGACCGATGATGGTGGCAACGACCGTCTGGTGTAGAGATTTCGGGGATGGAGACCCGTGAGATCTGTGGGGCGGGATGTGATTATTTTCATGGCATCTTGTGCCAATTTGCTTCTTATCGATACTCGAATCTTGTCTTCCGCTTCTGCATGATGCTCTGATGTGTGATGTTATGAGGATGTATCCTAACTATTAGCTATCTAGTATTTTGGATCTTGCCATATGGCGTTGAATATTTCTATTTATTTTAGATGTATTGGCTCTGATGTACTCTTGTATCTCGCGGTCATACTCACTTGTGTATATTTTATTCGCATGCCTGTCGACTACGCCGCTGGCACTTGATACGATGTTCTTGCAAAGTGGATAGGGTGGTGGCCGGTATCGTGACCTGCTCCGCTTAGACGGGCCTGCACGCGGGTGGCCTTTGGGCCTCCACGGTAGTACCACCTTATGCACTTTGGGTTCATCCTGGCTTGTTGTTTAAAGCGTAGTGTCCGAAGTATTACAGGAGACCGGGTTATAGCTTTGACAGTTGTACTATAAAGGGGGCTCTCGATTGAGTGGCTCATTCATAGAGAACTCTATCCTTTGCACCCTTGGCATCATGTTTCTTGGTTATTATTTGACACTTCTCTATGTGTTTTTTTAAAGCTTGTGCCTATTTTCAATACAAGCTCAAGCTCATATAAAACGGATATCATATGAATAACTTGTTGCGCTTATGATGTTGGAGTTTTTCTGGGTCCGTATTTTATAGAGGACAAACATTTCATCCTTTGGATCTATCCTACTTTGTTTTTGTTTTTCGTTGAAAGGGTATATAAAGTTTTTTGTTATCTTCAAAACTATCCCAAGTTCATCGAGATCGAAGTATGTATGAGAAAGTTCTAGATATCCAAACCTATGTCTGGGGCTATCCGGACTGCACATTTTAGAAAAAAAATCTCGGATACCTAATTGAATGGGGTCGGACATAATCCCAAACAGACTCACTCGTCCAACCTATCAGACAATTCAACTTCATAAGTTTGTCTGAGCTGCAATTTCCTGCACATAATGTTCAAGTTTTGGGAGCACCTTTTTTAATGCCTTCTTCCTCCTTGGAAAATGCCAATTCGTTTCCACAAACTCTCCTCAATTTTTTGACCTTAAAAATTCTTAATTCCTCTCTTTTTCAACACTCAAAATTTTATATTTTAACGGAGAAGTAAGTGGAATCTAGATATACATTTTCACCTATCAAAATCGCCCACACCTCTCTTCTAAGCGAAGTGAGGCTTTTGGATCTGGATCTTAGAGATATTTCTTGGCTTTCCGCATTATTCATCTCTTCTACTCATATCTCCATAGTATTTGTTGCTTTGGATAGAATTTGTGAGGTATAAGCATTGACATATGTGTTCTCGCTTTACATGTATTGCATTGGTCTGATCCATATACATTGATTTAATCAAGTGAAAGTCCAAGAGGTTTTTACTCTTGGAAGCCACCGCTTTCTAAAGAGGAGGCATCTCTTGGCAGTCATTTTTGGCCAAAAGCCTGCTGCAGGAGTCCTGCCACGGCAAGGGACCCATGCGGACGCATCCAAGAAGCACTTGTAAGTAGGGTCATTTGTACTCATCCATGCTGCAGCAGAATCACAACATCATCCAGATTGGCCAGTCCTCGGAATCGAAGAAACAAATAAGGAGAGAGAGGGAGAGATACATTGTACCTCTGGTCTTCATGCCGCTGTTGGTGTAGAGTCCGGGAGCCATGGCAGCGGAGACAAAAGAGGACGACCTGGAGGTGGTGAGGATAGAGCGGGAGGGATATCGCTCCTTCCTCGCAGCTTGTATTCTGCACATCCGGACGGGCTGGCTCATGCAGATTGAACCATGCCGGCGGCGCTGGTGCTTCAGTTGGCGCAGTTTCCTTGGCCAAAAACTCGAAATCCGCGGCGGCACAAACCTTGGCAGGATGAGGGCGGAGCGTGGACTCCCGTACTAGAGGGCGGGCATGCTGCAACCACGAGGAAAAATGCCACCTTTGACAGTGGAGGGGATCTTTGCTGGGAGAAAGCCGGCGTCGGGGAGCAAGATGGGGATCATCTGGGGGAAGGAGGGACGGTGGCGCGCTGCCCTCGGGCGGTGGGAAGCGAGATGCGGCGATACGACGCTTGGGAGGAAGAGAGAGTCGAGGGGAAAGAGAAAACGACGACGACACCTGACCGTGCACCGAAAAGTGAGGGGCAAATGTAGAAACTCCGAAAATTTCGTTGCCTAAAAAAATTTGGCCATGACATCGTTAAACGTATTATATATCGGAACGGAGGGAGTACAATGCAAGACTACTTGGACGAGACGATGGACGCATGATCGCGTAGGCACAAAAAACATAACCGATCAAGGTCGGAATATGGAAAGAAGTTAGTTCCTGTTCGAATGACTGAAGAGTTCAACTCCATGGATCCAAATTCTAATATTGTAAACTCTAAGATCTTGTGATTCATGTCTTGCACGTGAAGTCCAACCTACCTATAAATATGTGATAGGTGAAAGCCGATTAAATCAAGCAACACACAATCAAAAAAATCAAGACAATCGACCATTTATCCTACGTATGTGTCTACTACTTCCTTTCTTGGGTACATTCTTATATTGTCAATGAAAATTCAAGAAAATAGTCATCGGGAGTGGCTTAGGTCAAGGAATGAGGCAAGACGAGCAACAGAATTCTAGGACCAACATTGCACAAGATTTACCCAGGTTCGAATCCTCGTTGGTGGAGGAAATCCATACTCCTACTTGACATAAATCTCTCGCGAGATTGGGGTGTCGTGTACATGTTACATTGTGTCTATCCTATGAAACAATCAATGTAAGTCTTCCTCTCAAGGGTGTCCCTCACTGGCTTTATATAGTTAGTCAACCTAGGGTCTACAAGGTACCTGGGTCTCTACGAGTACATGAGTTCTAATCTAACTCGGCTAAGACGTGATGTATTGTAATTCAAGTCATCAGGTGCCGTAAAACAGATGAGTTCCTATTGGACCCGGCTTGGGCCTATCGACTGTTCAATTGCGTTTCCATCTTCTATGATCTAGTTCAACCTATAGCAACCGTGAGTCTTGACGGGTTTAGGGACAGAGCCATGCTAGGTGCTATAGGTGTTGTAGCACCGGCCTGATAGTTGTATTGTAACCAATGTTTTAAATAGTCAACTATAGCTAGCCGATGTTTTAGAAAACAACTATAGGATTATAGTGCCAAGATTAGCCCCGCTATAGCCAACTATTTAAAATTATGACTGTATCTGTAATGAGCAAATTCCAAGATTACAAATAAGAAAATCCTCGGAAAATGGCAGCACTAAGCTAGTGTTAGCACTTGGGATGTTTCTGGCTCTAGGATTGGGCATTCGGTCTAGACAAAAAATTGGTCTTTGTAATTCTACCTTTTAGAAATGCGGTCTAAATTATAATCGTTAGTTTTACTACCCGACAACTTCGGGTATCGATAATATCACCTTCCCACTAGCCCTACTCAAGTTACATTTTTCACTGGACTCAATCATACTTTTCGGAATAACTTAAGTGGTTAGTATTCTAGGACTAACAAATCATACTATTGTAATCTCAAAAAAATCACAATAATGCTTTCAATTTAAAAAGACTTAATGTTCACTTATACAGTACTTACCAGTTCCAAAATAATCCATGTTCTAGTTCTTTTATCCTAACTCAAACTATTTTAAATTTAACCATTTTTTCAAAAAACATTAACATATAAAAAAATAGTTTTATTATATTATTTGTATAATAAATTTTCATACTACATAGATTTGATGTTATGCGTATTGACATATTTTCATATAATTTATGAGTGGATTTGGTGCATATGAATGTAACACGTCGGACTCTCCATGTTCGGACTATCACTCTCATAGTTTACTGGGATCTCTAGACTGATTTGACAGACCAACACTCATATTTTGTGTGTACTTTGTCCTCACTCGTGCACACCCGGTAC
This sequence comes from Avena longiglumis, assembly GCA_030063025.1. NCBI lineage: Eukaryota > Viridiplantae > Streptophyta > Magnoliopsida > Poales > Poaceae > Avena > Avena longiglumis. The sequence continues at coordinate 68,646,542 of CP125976.1, read as the reverse complement.
TCACTTTCTGGTCGGTCACACATCTTCAAATTGCTTTAGGCCAAGCACGCTTAACCTTAGAGTTTTTTTTCAAATGAGCTTTTGAAAAAGAAGTTGCAACTTGATGATATGGGTATCCTATCAATTCTATTAAGCCATGTGACATGATCTCACATACATGTATCCTTAGAAGATCGATGTCCTTGTCGATCAACCACAAGCCAAGAACGTCCCTGCTTGGCACACGTCAGTGCCGACACATATGCCATGTCGTGTCGGCCAAATGCGACATGCTCTACATGTCCACCACTGATCCACATGCGCCCGTGTAACCGCAAGGATCGGCTCTGATACCACTTGTAACACCCCGGACTCTGTGTGATTGGACTGTTACTCTTGGCAGCTTACTGAGATCTCTAGACTGGCCCCACTGACCAACACTCGTCTTTTCTGGACACTTTGTCCTCACTCGGTACCCACTTCCTGGTCGGTCACCCATCCTTAAATTTCTCTAGGCCAAACACGCTTAGCCCAGAGTTCTTTTTACATAAGCTTTCGGAAAAGAAGTTGCAACTTATTGATATAGTTATCCTATCAATCATATTAAGCTATGTGACAGAATCTCACAATAAACACCAGTGCTCCTTCGTTTTGAAAAAAAGTAAAATTAAAATTTTGAGTTTCAATTTTTTTAAGGGATGTATGTACATGATCCATATATTTTTTGCCAAAATTCAGTAAAAAAAGTCGTTTCATTTTAGGCTACGGGGGAAAACAAATTTCTAACAATAAATAAGACTAGAAATGCGTGTGTTTTGTCAGAAATTTATCTTTTATGTGTAGTCCAAAATATAACATATTTTTAAACAAATATCTGTAGTACATTCTATATGTATGTTTCTAGTTATATATTTGTTTTCAGATTTTTTGAGACCTATAAGTACAAGTTTCAATTTTTTTTGAAACAGGAGCATTGGTGCCATGTGCCAAACACAGTTTCCGATAATTTCTGATCAAACTTAGAAAAGTTTGACTTGGGACAGACCTAGAATATCAATTATTGGATGGGAGGGTGTATTGTATATCCAGTAAAGCTTCAGTTATTCTATTTTCAAAAGAAAGAAACAAATGAACCGCAGTCTCCGATCGTCTAGACCATGATCTACATCACATACACACAGTAGAGTACTGAAAGTTACAAATATTTTTACACACCATAGTGACTGAATCCACATGACAGACAGATGAAACACAAGTTATAATCTGAAGCACTAAAAGAAGTTCAGCAAGACGACTGCACACTAGTCCAAGTTGCAATTTTCAGCGATGGTTAATTCTCCAATTAGAGCCAGAACAGGGAGTCCAATTAGAGCCATAAGAAATATACACCCACGACATTAGTACTCCATCCAACCATAAAGTTCAGAGTTCCTCGGCTACGGCAGCTGATCAAGGGAGTCGAACATGTCCGGCGGGAGGTCGCCGAAGAAGTCTTCCCGGATCTCGGCCTTGACGGGACCACGCGCACAATCCATCCCGAAGAAGGGCATCATCATCGGCGCCTGCTGCACCACCGGGAGCAGCTCCTGGTACGGGAGATAATCCAGAGAGCTCGCTGCCATGAACCCAGCAGAACCGATGTCGCATCTCCCCGGCATGTCCGCGAAGTCCAGCAGATGGTACGCCTGCTGATAGAATGGCAGCTCTGGTGCCAACTGATGAGCCGCATTGGACGAGCTCGCTTCCCCGTCAGTGGACGGTGCTGCCGCTACCTGCACCGGCAATGGCGCCTGCTCGAAACTGAAGAATCCAGAGCATATGTGATCATGAGAGACTCGCGCGGCGTCCTGGTACTCCATCAGCGGCGCAGATGCGCAGCGTTGGCCAACTGAAGAGTTGCCTTCGAACGGAACATGATCGCGGCAAGAGCCCTGACGGCGGCATTGCAACTGTTTTCGTCAGTTAATTAAAAAGATTGAGAGTTTCAGACAGACACAGTATGGGTTCCAGGTGCTCACCATGCACGGCTCGAGAGAGGACGTTGGCGCTTTGGTGTTGCTGCTGCTCCTGGTCTTGCTGGGTCGAGCGCGGAGAGGCGCGCGCAGGAGCCTGGCGAGCCGCTTCTGGCGGGTGCTCCAGAAGTTCTTGACGTCGTTGTCCGTCCTGCCCGGGAGGTAAGTGGCGATCCTCGCCCACTTGTTCCCGAACTGCGCCTGCAGCTCGATCACCACCCGCTCTTCCTCGGCAGAGAACTTGCAGCCACTTGAGCAAAAACGTTGGATTACATTGCCATTGTTAACTTCGAGCCAACATGGCACAAATTGTAGAGAATAGTAATCTCACTGTCGTTGTGTCATCTTTTCTTTCTTTTTGACAAAGAGCGGTTTTATTAAACTCAAAAGTTCACATCGTGTGTCGGTATAATTTTACAGCTTGTAGACAAGAAATAATTCTCTACAATAATCACTTAAGAACACACATATATATGTATGTAATGTTTCAGTACACGAACATGTAAGTTTTATACGGCTGAGTTGGAAGATGCGAACAGTTGTGAAAAACTATTGCCCAGTCAAAAGAGCAGTGCCGGTCGTTGTTACTCCACGGTGATTACCAGGTTAACTCCGATTATACTACTGCAAAAGTGCAAGTGCAGTAGAAACTTCCGAAAGTGACTGCTGCTTGAATTAACCATGGGATTATGGAACCCGCAAAAAAAACCATGGGATTATGGGGAGAATTAAGCAGGAACGACGGAGAGAAGGGAGAGGGGATTGCGGCTGTACGTACGTCTTGAGGTTGGGCCGGAGCTTGTTGACCCAGCGGAGGCGGCAGGACTTGCCGGTGCGCTGCAGGGCGCCTTTGGATCGAATGGAGCTCCAGTCCCGCGGGCCGTGGAGACGCACGTGCTCCAGCAGCACCGCGTCCTCCTCCGCCATCCACGGCCCTTTCCGCACCGCCTCCCCGCCGTCCCTCCTGCCGCCCCTCCGGCGCGCGGCGCCGCCGGGTGCTCGCGCCATTGCCACTGCCTTGATGATCAGCCGATCGCCGAGAGGAAGGAAGACAGACGCGAGTAGCGGCAGCAGTGTTCCGGAAGAGACGCGCGCGGGGCTCTCCCTTTCTTTAACCGTGCGTTTTGGGACAGGGGGGACGGGGAGTGGTGCGCGTGGCGCGAGGGCGGGCGTCGGATGGAGATCGGACGCACGGGCTCGTTTCGCGAGGGGCACACACGAACTCGCGGGTAACCGCCTCGCACCCCCACGAACGCCGATTTCCGCGGCCCTGGCCTGCATGCGCCGTGTCTAGTCACCGTCTTGCTCGCCACTTCCTGCAGTTTGTCGCGAGCAACAAGAAAAGTGCGCCGCCTCACTGCGCGTCAGTTCGCACGAATTTTGCGACCGTAGGATTTTATTTATTCATTTATTTCCTTTGAGAAAAGGCGAAATTTCAACCAGGAGTACGCAAAATTTCTTGGAACGAATACACAACAATGGCTATCCGATGTATGAAAAAATACCCACCTTCTTTGGACATTGTGGTCATATTGGTCATTGGCATGAGGGAAACGGACGGCATATATGATGAAGCAAAGCTAGAATGGGAAAATTTTATCTTGGCTGGTGGCGGCCATGGTAGTGGCTGCAGACGAGGAGGTGATGAAGCAAAGCTAGACGGGGCGGAGGGGGGGTGTTATACTGCTGAGTTCAGTCAATTTAACCACCAGATTTGGAAGAATAGAGCAAAAGAATAGGACTGAGTTCAATGACTTCAATATGCTCGAGCAAGAGGGACTAAGCAGGAAATGTTTGGACTTCACAGACAATGCTCATAGTAATAATAAGATGGTTCGGGTTGGTGGAGGTAATCGAGTGGTAGATATGGTGGGCCTCTTTGATGGTGATAATGAGGAGAATGGTACTCGCCCTTCAAATGATACCCCTGGAAAACTAGGGTACATAAAAGATCAATGACCGAGGATGGAAGTGAAAAAAACTCAATACCGGCGACCTCCGTCGGAAGATGACCGGGAGCAACGAGAATCTTAAACTAGAATTTTCGTGGCCTAAAAAAGGCTACGACAATCAGGGCACTACTTGACATTATTAACCGTAGATGCCTTGATATTGTATATTTGTATGAAATACACTTGGACTTGTTCCTAACAAAAAATAATGTTGAAAAGGAAGTTAAGGATATATTTTAGGAGACGATGTCTAGTGATAGAAGTAGTATACCTATAATTTTTCGGAGAAAAGAAAAGGCTTTATCAGTCAGAGATAAATCTTTAAATTTCATAGATGTGCTTGTTGGAAGTGGGCAAGAGAATGTTTGGAGGTTCACTGGGTTGTATGGGGAACAAAGATGGGATGACAAGCATATGACTTGGAAGATACTGAGAGATCTAAGACAGATTGTTGGTATTGCACAACTGTTAATGGGTGATGTAAATGACATTCAGTGCCCTTTTGAAAAAAGAGGGGGTAGACTAAGACAGACTGATGACACCAGCTCTGTGTATGTGCCAACTTGGTGGGGCTCCAAGTGCAGAGTAATGTGGCAACTGCATTTTCCCTATAAGGGTGTCTCGAGGGTTTATCAAACTCTCGTGGATCTGAGTCTACTTTTTCTATCCTCTTCTAGCAACCTATAAAACAAAGTTTTTTGACTTGTGCCCCTAATTCCACTGTGTGGTTGTCAAACACAAGCTTTCGTATTAGTAAATCTTAAATAAAATAGTACAGTAAAAACAACAAAGTAAACTTCTTTTCGGTTTTTGTTTATGCTTGTAGAAAGTAAAAGTATTTTTGTATTTTCGGATTTACTTTTTGCAGAAAATGTAAAAGTAAGTAAAAGTGATTTCTTATGATAAAAATGGACTGAGGTACATGGGTTTAGTTGTCTACTCTCTCATAAAGTGTGGTGTTGATAAAACTGCTCACAAATGATATAATATCGTCGAAACTTCATTATGTGTTTGATTATCATTCATCTGGGCATCACGTCAGGATATAAAGATGATGCAACACATCTCACTTATACTCCACTAGAAAGGAAAACTCTATACAATCTAGAATTAAGAATAAACAGAGTATATCATTAAATACTTGGACATGAGTTTGAATATCAAATGAGCTAACTTGAGCAAACAAAATCATCTTTGTTGTTACTAGATGATTATAACACATGCATTCACTTTATCCTTAGTGAGATAACAAAAAAGGTGCAAACCATACTGGATCTCGAATTTTCTGTCACTATCCAATCACCACCACCACGTTACTCCATCTAATACACACGCTCCCCCACACCCTTGTATATAAGTTTGATATGAACAAACACTTAAGAAAGAGGTACATAATATGCATCTATCAATACATCTTATACATAATATAATTCCAATCTCAAATATCATCCCATTAAACAAAGATCCACCACATAGAATTACATATATGTCCATAATCATGTAAAGCAGCTCATATGGTTCTAACCAATTGTAGCTATTGCCACAAACCCATAGTCCAGAGGTGTACTACTCCCTCTTCATCATGTAGACAATGTTGGAGAGAATGGAGATCTAACCAGGGATGGCTCCGGCGGTGGTTCCCCTTCCAATCTTCACTAGTTTTATCTCTGTTATATGATTTTCGTGTTTTCACTTCGCCTCTCTAGAGATTGGGCGACCTTTTTATAGGATTTTTAGGTCAACACTTATATGATTGAAGACGCTCGAGGAGGGAAAGAGAAGGGGTGGCATGGTCCCCCGGGCCGCGCCACCAGGCATCTTTCGTCCCTCCGGGCTCCACTTGTGAGGTTCTAGTGCTCCAGATGCTTCTCTTCATGGAAAAATCATCCTCGAAGAATCCTAGGTCCATTTGACCCCCTTTAGCTCCCTGAAAATTAAAAATACGAAAAACAAGGTTTTCCTATCATGCAGAGTTATAAACCAAATAAAGAGGATCATTGGTAAATCCCCATAAATCAATATAAATCATGGATATAACATGATATATGATGCAAATATATTGGAATATGTGACAATAAACTACAAAGTTCATGTATGCATTTTACATGCATCACCAACACCTTTCATATAATCTTTCGAGATGCCATTGAGGATTGCCAGCTTTCTGATCTAGGATACATTTGTGACAAGTTCACTTGGGAAAGAGGAGAGATGAGAGAACGTCTTGATAGTGCCTTAGCTAATAAATTTGGTGATCAAAATTTCTGAATCAAATCTAGTGCATCTTGATTATTCTAGATTGGATCATCAGTCAATTCCTATGTGTGTGGAAGAACCTGCTGTGTCCCAACAACAAGATCCACCCATTCTTCATTTTGAAGCATGTTGAGTAAGGAATAGAACTTCACGAATGTAGTTGAAGGAGCTTGGGAACTTTCTGGCCCATCATTCAAGAATCCACTATTTGCGAAAGATTGGATCACGATGCATTATCAATTGCAAAAATTGGATAGAACAATGCTTAATCAGATAAAAATAAACTGGAAACATTAGATCAAAAGAGATATAGATGATGTTGCGAGAGATCCGTTGTCTGTTAGTAATGCTAAGAAGAAGGAATTGTCTGAAGATATTGAAAAACTGTTGGAAATGGGGGAGACGAATTGGGCACCATGAAGTAGAATAAATTAGCTCCAATTTGGGGACAAGAACACGAACTATTTTCGTAACTTCTTAATGACGGGAAGGTAGAAAAACTAGATTAATAAGTTGAGGGATACTAATGGAAATTGGGTGTCATATTCGAACCGATTTATTCATGCTTATTTCGCTGGTCTATGCACAACCAAATTAGAAGAATAAAACCCGGTGTTAATTGCTAAGGTAATTCTAAAGGTAACTACCAAAATGAATGACAGTTTAACAAAGCCTTATATTGATGATGATGTAAAGAAAGCTATGTTTTTTTGCTAGAGATACCAAAGCTCCTGGTGTAGATGGTTTGCATGCTTTGTTTCTTAACCAGTGTTCACACACAATTTTTGATGTTCTGACAAATGAGCTGCTTGATACTATCAATAATAAAATGATTTCAGAAAGTTGAAATGATACCGTCATAGTGCACATTCCAAGGTAGATTCTCCTAAAACAGTATCTCAATATAGACCTATAAATTTGAAAGTATTGTACTATACAAGTTCATATTAAAATGATAGCTATGAGTCTGATGGTTATCCTAGATGACATTATCTCACTTGTGCAAAGTGCATTTGTCTCTGGATGGTTGATTACTAACAATATCCTTACTGATTATGATATATGCATAAAATAATGAATACGAAGAAGGGAAAGTTGGGCTATTGTGCGGTTAAGATCAACATGCCTCAAGCTTATGACTGGGTTGAGTGGACTTCCTTGAGGAGAATGATGATACAACTTGGTTTCAATCTGGAGTTTATGGAATTACTAATGGCATGTGTAAATTATGTAAAATACAAGGTGAGATTTAACGATCAAGAACAAAATGTTTCTCTCCTAGTTGAGGTCTTATGCCGGGATATCCCTTGTCCCCATTTTTTTATGTGTGTGGAAGGATTGAAGGTGTTGATATTACTAATGCAATCTCATTGAGACAAGTTCTAGATGATTATGGTGCAAGATCATGACAGATAATAAGTGAGTTAAAGTGCAGTATTTTTCTTCGGTCTAAATTTTGATGTGGAGGTGAAGGCACAAATATGTACATAATTTAATATTATTAACGAAGCAATTTTGAAGAAATATTTAGGCTTGCCAATTATAATATCTACTAGAGAGAATTATTCAAAGATTACAAGGATGGAAACAAAAATGATAGGGAGAGGAAATACTCCTGAAGACAATTATCCAATTGATCCCAATATCCGCTGCGTCTTTAAGTTTCCAAAAACTTATTCAACGAGATAAATGATGCCATGTCTGCTTTTTGGTGGGGGCTCGGATGAGAAAAAAAGCTCAGTTGGTTTGCACGATGGAGAATGTGCATACCGAATAACATGGGGGATGCGGTTGAGAGACCTACACCCGTTTAATATAGCTATGCCAGCTAAGCAAGTTTGACAACTTATTACTATACTTCACTCTCTTTGCGGTTAGGTTTTGAGACAAAAATATCACCGTGATGGCAATATTATGAAGGTTGGACCCAGTGGCAGAACAAATTCAGCTTGGATGTACAGAATTAGTGGATTAGAGTTATATTAATTAATTATAACACTAACTCATAGTTTTGAGTTATCTTTTAGTATGTATTTATACTATACTATACATATTTTCTCTTCTTCCAAGACTAATGGGTGTACATGTCCTTAGCTGAGTTCGTCCATGGTTGGACTGAAGAAGAGACCATCTTATACACGGCAAAGTATTATTGCCGGTTTGCAAACTTTCAGACATAGACACATTTGGAAAGTGGGTTCAGGAATAAATATAAATATCTAAAAGGATCATTGGATCTCAAACAGTTATATAAGGAATGTGTATGCTTGTAGAGGCCAAAATACTACATATGAAATTAATTAATCCAACTATGAGTCAATGGGACGAGGATCCAATACGAGAAACTTTCTTGTTGGTTGATGCTGAAACAATTCTGACGATACCACTTACACTGTGTTTGGATGCATGGAATCCTATATGAAATTGAATTGGACTTTTAGTTTCCAAATCTGAGATGAAAATGAATTGGATCTGAAATAGAATTCAGCTGTTTGGATGTGCTCGGAATTTCATGTTGAAATCGAAGGGTGAACCCAATTCCAAATCATGTTTGGATGTATAAACCTTGAAATTTTGTGTTTTGTTGAATTTGAACAATATAAATTTGTGTATATGTAAAAAATAGTAGTAGAATGTGTATATATATATATATTATTTAGCACACACAATACAAAAGAAATTGACCACAGCTATCCATCGTGCCCATATTAAAAAAATCAAATAAAGAATTAAACGATGGGGCCTCATCCCCATCGTTCCCAGCTCCGTGCAGCACTTGCCAGCGAGGGGGTCGCCGTCTTCGACGCGGGACTCGCCTGGATCCGCCCTCCCCGACGCGGTACTCCCCTGGATCCGCCCTCCCTGAGCCAAGTGCGGCCGCTGAGCGCCTCCGCCTGCCAGGATCCGACGTCGAGCGCCTCCACTGTCCAGAGCTCGCGGCAAAGGGCCGCCGCCATCGGGCTGGCGGGGATAAGAGGGGGGGGAGGGGTCGAACCTGCGTGCTGCCATCGGGCTCCGGTCGCTCTCGTCAGGATGGAGGTAGCGACGGCGACGGGCGCGTCGCTGCTTGCTCTCTGGTCGCTCACGAGGAAGAGGCAGACAGTTTCCGAGCGTTTCCTAGGGTCTGACCTCGGAATGTTTCTCGGAGTGTTAACACATACAGATTCGGCCCGTGGAATTTGGGCTCGGTTTCTAGGCTCTGATTCTAAGGCCTATCCAAACGATGGAAACTGCTCGCGAATTCTAGATTCGGTGATTCCAAGCCCAATTCTATGCATCCAAACACAGTGTTAGTAAACACATAGCAGAAGATTTTGTGGCATGGCATAAGATAAAATACTAGACGTTTGTCGGCATACTAGAGAATGGAAACATTAGTTTGGATCCTAAACACGGAGAGCGAATAGACAAGGATCAGCTAATTTTTTTAAATAATACGTTTTTTAATTCAATTTCACAAGTAATACACGAAATGAAAATGTTGTAAATCTAACGGATCGTAAATCATTCAAAAACGACCACGTTGGTTCTTTTTCCAAAAACGACAGCCGGTCTTCTTTTCCCAAAGGCCGGCGAGGCTTGATTTGTCGAGGCGACGGGTGCAGTGGGCTCGTCTGCTCGAAACGAAGGTTGTTTCTGCATCCCTCCTCTCTCTCTATCTCTCTCGATGTTCTTCCTCTTTCCCTCTTGCTTGCTCTCCTTTTCACTAGGTGTTGCACCGATTTTTAGCCTAGATTTCTATCCAAACTCGGTGCTGTAACATATTAGCAAGCTAGTAGAGTCCTGGTCTACTAATGGGATAGCCTGGTGTAGTGATTTGAGTCGTTTTGGTGGAGGAATCTGGTGGTGTTCTTGTTGAGCAATGGCCATGGTGGAGGCTGGTGCTGGGGCTTGAGGAAGCTGCATGGTGTAGGTGCCGATCCGTTGACCTGAGGTTGTTGCACGACAGGATTTTGCACGCTTTAAGGGTAAACCCTAATTTTTTGCTAATTGCAGTCATCTGTGTATGTTTATAGGTAGCCTTTGATAGGGTCTGTTAGATGTAAGATATTTGTAGAGTATTATGTGTCAATGTACGTGTATTTGACTATTTTCGGTATTTTTTTAGGTTGAAAATCATGTCAAATAATGTAGTGTTTAGGTTCTTCTATGGTGCTGGTTTCGTCAGAACAAACCAGCACGGAGTTGATTTGAGCGAGTTTAATTTTATGGATGAAGTGCTTTAGAATCCTGAAACAGTGCCCGTTACTCAGTTAAAGGATTGGTTATGTGCTCGTTTAGGGCTCCCTCCGACCCATACTGTCGGTGTACATGATTTATGGACTAAGTTAAGGCAAACCCCTAATTTTTATTTAAGTCCAATAGAAGCGCAACATACATGGGTCAAATTTGTGCAAGCTTGCCAGAAAAGAGTAATTAACCCCAGTCTCTTAGTGATACCCGTGGTGAAAGAGGGTGCGTATGATCATGGCCATAGTAGTCAGACCGGTCATGCTGGAGGTGATTATGATCATGGCCAGAGCAGTGAAGCCCATGATGGTAGCAACTATCAAGGCCAGAGTAGTCGGGGCCAATAGGGTGGCGGCGGTTATGAATCAGGTCACAGTAGCTATGCACACACCGTGGGTGATGGTTATGTATCGGAGGATGATGGTGAAGGATTAGGGGAAGACATATTCAGTGGCAAAGCTGATGAGGACAAGATTTATGATGGTTTGTTGCAACATCAAATGGAAGCCAAAGACTCAGAAGGCAACAGTGATACAACTGATGATTCTGGCGAGTCTGATCAAGAAGAGATCGGCCAACCTATTTCGGCATCATGGAATAATGACAACACAGCAGCAATGACTCTGAATGATGGGCATGATTCGGCGTGGCAGTATCACGCGAACAACATCTCTCTGGGTGCATTATATCCTAGCAAGAGACATCTGCATGAAGCAATCGTTGAGTGGTCAATGTCCATGCAACGGGTCTTGAAAATGAAGGTGTCATCACAACAATATTTGACATTGGTTTGTGAGGTAGCCAGATGTCCTGCAAGGGAGCATGCCCATGTCCCTAGGTATGACACAAACTGGAAGGTCACCGATGTTGTGATGCACACATGTGAACTTGACAGTGTTCTTCAGGACCATCGTAACCTCACGTCAACCCTCCTGGCTAGACTGTTATACACAGAGATAGTGGAGGGCAAAGCCATGGGTGTGAAAGCTATCATCAACAAAGTTTCCGTCAGATTCCGCTACAATATTTCATACGGGAAGGCTTGGAGGACTAAGCAGAGGGCACTGGAGGCAAGGTTTGGTTCGTTTCGAGACGGGTACGACTGTGTTGTTAGGATGCTCCAGACACTGCAGGCTAGGAATCCATGCACCTACGTGGACATCCAACACTTTACGTTGCCACCGGAACCTAATTTGAGGGTGCTTCATCAAGTGTTCTTCTCATTTGCTATATACATAGAAGCTTTCACTCACTGTCGACCAGTCATCTGTGTGGATGGTACATTTCTCACTGGCAAGTACATGGATCAAATATTGACTGCCATAGGTCAAGATGGAAACAATCAAGTTGTTCCACTTGCATTTGCTTTCGTGGAGAGCGAGAACACCGAGAGTTGGGTATGGTTTTTCAGGCAGCTGAAGATAGAAATTGTGAGAGATACACCGAATGTATGCGTCCTTCATGATAGGCATCCAGGTATACTAAGCGCGATAAAGAAGCTCACATGACCCTGATGAAGTAACTCCATGGCTGGACATGCAGAGTCGTTGGTGCATGCGACATCTAGGGGCCAACTTTTTCTCACAGTTCAGGAACAAGGCCCTTATGAACCTATTCAAGAAGCTTTGCAAGCAGAACCAAAAGTGGAAGTACATCAAGTGTCGTGGCTATTTTGATGACTTCACTAAAAAACATGTGACTCAGAGGATAACAGCTAGAGCAGCAGCAGTCGCGGCTCATGCAGCGGCGTTAGCTGCACAAGCAACAACGGGAGCAACACCACCGGAGGAAGAACCCATTGCCCTTTGTGACTTGCCAGGATTTGACCAACCCGGCCTGTTAGAAGGATTAAAAAATTTCAGGAATGGATACAACACGAGCCTGTAGAGAGGTGGTCTCTGCTGCATGACACTCATGGTGCTAGGTTTGGCGTCATGACTACAAATCTGGCTGAAACTTACAACTTCGTCTTGAGAGGAAGCAGGGCTCTGCCATTAACATACATTGTGGAGTGTATTTTCACCGGAACTCTGAAGTATTTCAGAGACAGACTCCAGATGGCTCAGATGCATATCATGAACAACCCAAACACAAGGTATTGTTCAAAGATCATGCATTACATGGATGCCAAGATGGAGAAGGCTCGGTCCATGCATGTCATCACCATCGGTAATCAGGAAAGAAGGTTCGAGGTACGCCTCCCTTCCAACCGGATCGGAACTGGAGAAGAGGTAAAGACACAGGAGGTGAGGATAGACAACAAAGCCTGGCCAACGTGTGAGTGCACGTGCAATAAACCAAAGCTGTTGCATCTGCCTTGCTTGCATGTACTAGCTGCATGCGGGCTGATGGGTATGGATGCAATCTCGTTTGTGTCTCCTTATTTCCTTAAGGACGCGGTGGTCAATACCTGGACATGCGAGATGATGGGATATAGGGCATGGGGAAATTTCAACAAAGTAAATCCAAGTGAAAGGGTTTACATCCTAGATCCTAAACTAATGCAGACAGGAAGAGGAAGGTGACAATGTGTCCGCATCCATAATGATATGGATGAATCTGAAGTCGGAGGCCCTACTAGGCAATGTTTTATGTGTAATCAATTTGGTCATATAGACACCAGTTGCCACATCTTCGGGACTGGTGGAGCTGCTCCTCATGGACATGGCAGCCGAGGAAGAAGAGGCAGAGGAAGAAGAGGAAGAAACTAGATGTGTAATACGTGTGCAACTATGTCTTAAATTTGTAATATGTGTGGAACTATGTCTTAAATTTGTAATATGTGTGGAACTATGTCTTAAATTTTTAATATGTGTGGAACTATGTCTTAAATTTGTAATATGTGTGGAACTATGTCTTAAATTTGTAACAAGTGTGGAAATATGTCTTGAATTTGTAATATGTGTGGAACTATGTCTTAAATTTACAATATGTGTGGAACTATGTCTTAAATTTGTAATGTGCAGATGGCAGGATCTTTGCTGAATGCTGACATAGATAGAAAGCACCGGTCGACGGTACTGGATGCTAACCCGGGGACCTTGAAGCACCCAGTGACTCGCACTCCCATGTCGAAATGGTGCATACACCCTGGTTGGATTCAGAGGCATGTGACATTTATTTCTCTTATTGTTGGGATATTTATGGGCCAGAGTAACTAAACTGTTGTGCTATCTCCATATGCAGATTGAAGTGGGCTGGGCTCTTACCATTCATTCATTTGGTTGAGGCCACTCGTATGGAGGAGATAGAAGGGCGACACCTTAGGTTCCAGACTAGTCGCCTACACTACGACTCATATTTGCTCACGTGCTTGGTGGATCGATGGAGGCCCGAGACTCACACTTTCCATTTTCGATGGGGAGAGATGGCTCCTACCCTTCAGGACGTCTCGTACTTGCTGGGACTTCCGTTGGCTGGCGTGCCCATAGGCCTAGTGGATCCACCGGCAAATTGGGCCCAAGACATGTCCCAACGGTTCTTTGGCATCCGTGATGGAGCTCAGTCCTTTGCCCATGACAATCATGGGCCAAAATTTGGATGGTTGGAGCAGTATCAGGTGTGTTTCATTTATTCGTATTTGTTCTATTTGGTTGGAGCAGTATCAGGTACTGATAATTGTTCTATTTGCCAATGCAGATTCAGAGGTTTGGGTTCCCAGCCACTCTGATGACTGTGCCATAGATTACACGCATCCTGGAGGCATACTGATGACTCCTTGATGGCGCTAGAAAACTTGGTGCTTGATGTGGAGTCTTGTTGGGAACCCCAAGAGCAAGGTGTGAAGAGTACAACAGCAAGTCTTCCCTCAGTTGAGACCGAGGTTATCGAACCAGTAGGAGGAAGGAAACGTCACGCAGGTGTTGCAAGAAATGCGGAGACCTGCACAACACAAACTCAAGACTTTGCCCCAATGAATCAGTGAGGTTGTCAAGCTCACCGGTTTGCTGTAACAAAGGATTAAAAATATGGTGTGGAAGGTAATAGTTTGCAGCAAGTAAACAAGTAACAATGGAAGATGTATCAATGGTAAAGATTGGACCGACATCCATAGTTCACTAGAGTTGCTCTCCTTAGATAAACAACATGGCATGAAGGGTAAACAAATTACAGCGGGGCAATTGACAGGAACTGAGCAGGGCATAACAATGCAATTACTAGCCAGAAAGATCCTATGAGGTTGATTGGGCAATACAACAATATACATAGACCGCCATCCAACTGCATCTATGACTAGATGTCCACCTTCAGGTTATCATCCGAACCCCCTCCAGTATTAAGTTTCAAGTAGAAGACAACTGCTTTAAGCAAAGTGTGTAAGGTAAATAGTCCACATGTTCCATCAACAAGAGACCGTTGTTTTCTCCCTAGTAGCAACAACACATCTACAACCAAAGAGATTATTGTCACTTCCCTTGGAAACTAGAGGCATGAACCCACTATCGAGCATAAATACTCCCTCTTGGAGTCACTAGCAACTACTTGGCCAAGATAACCACTAGCAACGGAGAGAATGCAAGATCACAAACAACACAGACATGATAGAATCATAAAGATAAAACCATTAATCAAATAATCTCAATATCCATCGGATTCCCGCAAACACAACATGCATGATTACAAATAGATTAGATCTTGATCATGAATGGAGCTCACAATATCTATACATGAAAGCACAAAGGAGGAGATACAACCATCTAGATACTACATGGACCCATAGTCCAAGGTGTAACTACTCACGAATCATCTGGAGAAGGCCTCGGGATGATCTCCCCTCGGCAGTGCGGAAGAACTTCAGATCCCATTTAGGGAGGCAGCCGGCGGCTGAGGCAGTTTCATGGATTTCTGATTGGGTGCTGAGAGTTTCTGCATCAGGGGTTTCTTATAGGCGAAGGGGAGACCGAGGCGGCCAAACCCTAGCCAGGCGGGGGCCCACATGTGGCCGCGCTTGGGGGTGAGGGGTCTGGCCCCTCTGGCCGACCCCTCGGGCTCTCCTCTGGACTTCTTGTTCCCCACGGAAAGTTATTGACTTTGTCCTTCGTCCCGTCCAATTCCGAGAATATTCCTTTACTAACTTTTCTGAAACCAAAAATAGCAGAAAACATGCATCTGGCACTGTTGCAACTTGTTAATAGGTTAGTACCAGAAAACATGTAAAAAGCACCTCAAAGTATAGACAAGTAAAGCAAGGTAGATACTAAACAAGCATGGATCATCAAAAATTATAGATACGTTTACAACATATCAGCATCCCCAATCTTAACTCATGCTCGTCCTTGAGTAGGTAAGTGATAAAAGAATAATTTTTGAGGTGAAATGCACCCTCACAATAAAGATCCAACCATTTGCAAGCATTGAAAGCTGGGATCAAAGAACTCTAAACATGTGCATGAAAGATGGAGTTCTAACAATAGGACATAGTAACTATGCATGCAACATGGAAAGCTACAAACAAATATCATGAATAATATGCATTGAAAAACGTTTGTTTGTTTCACATGCAGAAAACATTGCATAGTGACAATCAGCTTGTCCCTCGTAGAGTAGCAATATAATGCATAGGACACCTGCAAAATTCACAAGGGTGACTAGAAAAAAGTAGCACAAAAACAAGTAATAACACAATATGCATCAATTAATAAGCTTTGGAACATTGCACACAGAATGAAAACTATGCTCTCTTAATGGTGCCTAAAGGTAGAAGGTGGAGACTCAAATAATGGTGGAAGAAAGGCCTTTTTGTAAACGAAGTAGGGATTACAAGTTTCAAAAAGATCTTCCAAAAATTATGGTACTTATTAGCTTTCATCCCTCATTGCCCCTATCATAAGCATCTTGAAGTGGTTAAGGTTAAAGTGGCAAAGCTGGAGTATATGGTTGACGAAGTATAAGTTGGCAATCTCATGCCCCTTGAATACGAGGGCCACACCTCATGCATACTCAACTTTGGGTCCAGGTAAGTTCTTGTCACTGTAAGTATTTGCATATCATTGAGAACCGCCAATGGGGTACCCCTTGCACATGGTACAGGAGCTTTCCCATAACCAAAATTATAAGGCAAGCAGAAAATGAGCATCTCAGCAATTCTTCATATGTACCATGGAAATATGGTGCTTTTTTTTTCTTTCCTCTTTTCTCAATGTGTCTTTTTTAATAAGAATGCTTCATAGATGTCACTATGGTGATGCTGCAAGTTTCCACCATGATTAGGCATGGCTTAGGCTAGCGGACCAGGCGTTTCTCTAACACAAAATACAAACTCCATGGACTTACAAGTTCCCTCTTTATTTCACACCGGTGACATCCATAGACAAAATAATATGATATCAATTGTGTACAAAGTACAAGTGCAATGTTGAAAACGTTCCCCGTGACAGCACGGTTCTGCTAATTCCAACGTATAAGTGCAAGCATATACAACAAAGTTGTCACAATGGTTCAAGTTTATTAGGGGCAAAGAATATAAAGTGTGCCATAAAGTTCGCGAGGGCTTTAATCACTAAGTTTTCACATAACAAAATAGTTTTTAATTGGAAGATAGTTGAAAACAAGAATATACTTGGAATGGTGTACCACACCATGCATAGGATTTTATAGTGGACACTTTGGAATAACTTGGTTTCTTGGGAGTTGGAAGCATGAGTAGAAATTACTCATACAAGTGGAGGCTAGCAAAAGACTGGGATCAACCAACTAAGAGAGCATAATGGCCATAATCATGTAGAGCAACAAAGCATTACTAATCAAAGCATAGAGTGGTACTACAAGTCAAGGACTAAATGATCATAGAGGCTATGGTGACTTGTTCATAATCATAACATGGTGTGAGCATGTGCAAAGTCAACCCAAACAAAGCATCAAAGGAGAATACCACAATACTATGCTTTTGCATGCTAAAACAACGCATAATTTCTTCAAGGCACACTAAGCAATCCTAATTGTTTGGAACAAGACATGCTACAGCAATAATCACTAAGCATAATTCTAAAACAACACCTAGCATGTCATGATAAAGTCTAAGTCATAGTCAATGCAAGCTCCTCTTGCACTTCAAGCAAGAACTTACTACTCCTTTCCAAACACCAAGAAAAATTATTTGCAAAACAACACAACGATAACGGCGGTCCAAACTACTAAAGAAAACTAAACAAAGCAAATGAAAACTAAGACGCTCCAAGAACAACACAACTGTGCATGAAACAATAAAAACGAAGTGTCTAGACAGACCTGAGCTTTTTATTGATGAAGAAGAGGATGCCTTGGGCAACCCCAAGCTTTGACGCTTGTACTTCTTGGATATTTATTGGGGTGACACCATGATGGTGTCACCAAGCTTGATCTTTTGTCCATTCTTCTTCTCATTGCATCATTCTTTCTCTACACCTGAAATTTTTCCTTCATACAAAACTTCACACAATCTTCATTAGCAACATTAGCTTATTCAAAAGATATTATACCACTTGCAAATTTTTGGAACAGAAAGGCCTTTCACTAAAAATACAAGCTACTATAGTAACTCCTTCAAAGAAACTCAATTAACTGAAGAGAGCTCAAAAAAGGAATCAATAAGAAGCAAATGCAAATAATGGCAGAAATCTATCAAAACAGACCAGAAGGTAGAAACGAATTTTTTCGAACATCTTCTGTTGATCAAATCAAAAAGTGTTGAACTAACGAAAGTTAGCCAACATACTGGGGGATTTATTCGTAAATTTTGAGCTCAATACAAGTTACAGAGCCTCCTCACGAATGTTTTTGGTGGAGGATAGAAATCTGTTTCGGGACATCAACTTTCCAAATCTTACTTCCCTCTCATTAGAGGTCATTCTTGGCACAAAAATAAAACAAAAAGGATAAGGAGAGGTGTAACATCCCAGCATTAGAGCTTAGAAATAATCTGAACACCGATGTGTGCATTGCATTCATGCATATAAAATCCGAATAATTTCCGCGCTTTTAAATAAAAACTTGTCAAAGAGATTGAAGCTTCTCTTAACTTGATGGAATTGAAGTAGATCATCAAGTTGACTGCGATAAGTTTCAATATGACCTTTGTTAAAACCTTAAGTTGGGTAAACATGATTTTATCTAAGGGTAGATCAAATGTAATAAAATTAAACCCTACTATATTACTTAATGGTTCATATTTGATCCTTAAGTAATCATATCCTAGTATTCATTATACAACTTATGAATACCAAATTATAAACATAATTTAAGTAGTAGGAATGTAACAACTAAATCTTGATCTATCTTAATATCATCTACTTATTCCATGAGTATCATGGAAATACCTAACTTTAACTCTCTAGTGAGATTGAGTAGGAAAGAAACCAAATTTAAGATCACTCGCCATATATCTTTCTTTCCATATCAAACTTTATCATCTCTATTGAATCATATCCTTATATTTGTTGTTCATCAATATTGAGTAATCAATTATTGATTCACCAATTCTTAACTTACCAATTCTTAACCTATCAACTCTTGTCCTTATTATAGCATTCACTTAAGGCTTATAAAGAAAGAAGTAAGAAGAGGCAAATAGTGATGCTAGTTTTAGATGTCATCTATAGGATGAGAGTGATTGGAGGAAATCAAATCAATATGGTAACCAAGAAGATTACAAGGATGAAGTCTGAAGATAAGTTACCAGGAGTAGTCCTATTGGATCAAGTAGGTATAGTCAATGAATTATATCTCTTAATCCAATAGAGCTAAACAGAAGATAATTATAATACAACTATAATGTTGTATGGATAGAAGCCTTGATTAGCCAACTGGAAACCTAAACCATAAAGGATCAAAGGATCATAATGATCATGCCTTACTCACCAAGATTGAATGCTTATATCATGTATAAGTAGCATCGGTGGATAAAACATGATGGAACCATAATATAGATATAGTATCTTAGATTAGTCATTACAAGTCACATTAATATAATGTGAGGTTGGAATGTTAGATATTGGAGTCAAGTAGAGACGAGATAGTATGATTAAAATGATGTTAGAGCAACATTGTATTAAAGAAGTAGTATTTTCCTCTTTGGGAATACTAAGAACTTAAGGTGAAGTAGAATTTGATGTATACATTTATTGAAGTGATATTAGTGATGGATGTTTAAGGAAGAGTATGAATGTAGTTAGAAATGACCACTTGTTGGATTGGAGGTTATCATCAGTAGAGTAGTTGCTATAACCGAGTATGGTTATGAGAAGATTATGAAAGAGCTTTAGTGTCAATCTCATTAGAATTACCAATGGATTTAGGAGGAGAAATTATGGATAAGAACATTCCTGTGTAGTAAAACTCATCATGTTAACACATGATGATGGATATGAAGGAGTAGTATATCTAAGAAAGGAATTCCTTAGTTAGAAGTCCAATATTATGAAGTATGGAGTATAAGAATCCTTGTTAAACACTAAACCCTAAATTTATGACCAAACCTAATATCCATTTTTTATGGTTGATTTATCATCTTGTTTCCACAATGCTTCATAGGAATTTTTCCTATAACAAATCCCTTGAGCACATTTTTGTCATATTCAACCATCATTATCATAGGTGCTTATGGAACTATCTTTATTAATGGTTTCTCATAAGTTATCCTAGAAGACAATTCCCCTATTTTACTTTAAATGGTGATATTATTAAAATCACAAACATGAAGACAATAGGTTAGCCATTAATATTTATTCACATCAACAAAAGAAAAGAAGTATAGTAAGTACCTTAAACCCTAGGGTGAGTAATTATAATTGAGAACTCTAAACTTATTAATAAGTTTTCTCATCAGCATCTCATAAATATTCTATCTATAATCATTAGACAAAGTCTTTAATTCATTTCTCTAACCACTCATCCCATATGATTAAATCTTATAAATTTGATATCTTTTGTTTTATAAATCAGAAAAATAAATATAATATATGAAAATGTTTAGAAAAATAAAATATACAACTTAAAACTATTCTCAAATATTATTAAGGTGATTATTTAAATAAATATTATTTAATAAAGGTTTTCTAAGTAATACAATTTAGATAATTCATATTTAAATATTGATAAATACTAAAAATCTTAGAAAAATAAGAATTATACTTTAAAATTATAATCATGCATTATTATTCCTCTTAATTAAATATTTATTATTTATTAAGTATTTATGAAGTAATAAAACTTATTAAAATCATATCTTATTATTTATAAATCACAAAATAAATGTAATATACCAAAATAACTATAAAAATAATAACTACATGTTAAAAAATGTGATATTCCACTTTTGAGTTAAATAAAAAGTTAAACACTTTCATAACTTGAATTTAAACCTATTTCTTTAGTTAATAATTCATAAATGACAAATAAAATTTGTTAATGATTCTAAAAATTAGTTAATTAAGTCTAATAAATAGTATTAGTCTAAAATATTAGTAGTGTGCATTCAAAATGAATTAACACAATTTAAATACAATTTTATTAAATTATATCTCAACCATTAATGTAGATTATTTTATAGAAGGATCCTTATCCAATATAAAATCTCCAAGAATAATTGTAATAAGATAAACCCCATTCCTTATATTAACGACAAGTGTATAAACAAATCAAAACACTATAAGTGAGTCCTAAGTAATAAATAATATTGTTTACTTATTCACAAACATTAACCACACCCTTATAGGGAGGTATATTCCTTTATACCATTATAATATAAAGAAATCACTACTCCTATAAAGGTAATGTCATTCTTAAGTAACTCTAAGGAAACAATATAAAGTGAACAAGATACAAGTATCATAAGTAATACACCGTAAGTCTATCTACATTCTTGAACTTAATTATAGTTACCAAGCTTTAAGTATAATGCTAAAGACTTTATTATATGCTTTATAGTTAACTCTAGTATGTTATAATTAATTTATAAAGCATCTTAATACCAAACCAACCCAGTCAAAAACCAAGATAGATAAGTCTCAAATACTACTAATTGCATTATTCCAGTAAAGGCAATTCTTTCTAACTTAAAGACTATAACTAGAAAGAACACTTCATAAGGTTAACTTAAAAGCTTAAATGCTTCTGCTTAGTTGAGTAAAATTTTCTTCAAAATTTATTCATTTTGCCACTTCAATCAACATATGACAATTAATAGTAAACACTTTACTATATACTTTACTTGTATAATAAGATTGTTAATACTTAAATTCTTTATAAGTGACATTACTTGTGAAGTAAAACTTGAAGATAAACAATTAAGATGTAAGCAACCTTATGTAGCATTCCATATGTGTGTATTTTATTGTTGTATAAATACATGTTGTTTTCCACACACTCACAATCCTTAATAAGAAGCACATGTGTGAAACTTAATCCAAAAGGGCAACACATTCCAAAGAAACCATTTCCAGTATCCAAACCTTAAAACAACGTTATTCTCGGGATTCGTGTTTATCAACTTGCATTACATTACTTATGCATAAAAGCATCTTGCTTCTTTAAACATTAGTCTTTACCGGACCAATGATGCTAATTTCATATGTTGGATCTTTTATATTATCTCGAAGACCGTGAGTGCATAATCTTGCAATCACAAAAGGCAAGTTCACACTTGCTCATTTCCTTTGAATATTTTCTGTAAATTATTTTACAAATCCAGTGTTGTCATCACCTGCATTTGAAAAAGGTCAGAAAACACTATTTTCATAATATTATGATTATATGTTATTTACCATGAGGTAATAACCTACTATAAGAGTTCCGGTGGTAAAGGAACATATTATCTAGGACTTAACAACCAATGTCGCCAGTGATTCTTGCGTCGTATATTACGCGTTGACCATGAGATGTGGAATGGGACGGAGAAGTCAGCTGTATCTTTTCTCTCTCGCATGGAGCTGGATGTGCAGGTCGTGGCTGTTATCACTCGTAGCGTGCATATTATTTATGGTAATTCGTAGATGATATGCAGCATATGGGTGGGAGCCCTCACGTCCCACGATAGTTCCGGCATCTGAACGGTCTGTACTGCCATTGCCGTAATTCAATAGGTGGGATGGAGTACACCAAAGAGACATGCGGGGTCGCCGAGAAGGCAGTGATTGGCTTGGGTCTTAGTCTGGGCCTCACACCAAGGAAGTGTGAACGGGTTCGCGGCCCGGATGTGCAACAAAGCTAAGATCTCTCATGGGTAAAGTGACGCACCTCTGCAAAGTGTAAGAACTGTAACTTGTTACTCCCTGTTCCGGTAAGGAGCTACGAACGAGGCGGGAAAGGAACTCCATGAAAGTTCTGGTAAATCCGTGAAGGCTGATGGATATAGCTTTTCAGAATAAAAGCAACCTTTGAAGAAATGTTTATGAAAACTTGCACTGCCTACGACCTATGGTCTGTGGTTGTAGCTATAGTGCATCAAACACTCCTTTTCTAGTGGACTTGGTGAGTACGCTCGTACTCAAAGTATCTTCTTAACCCTTGCTAGGTTCTAAAGCCAGTACAGACGATGACTACATCAAGCCATGCTCCAGGAATCATCATCAAAAGCTAAAGCTCTTCAATGAAGTCAAGAAAGTCAACTATACATCGGCTCAAGTGAAGACGAAGTTGTTGATTAGATAAGAATAGAATCTCTAGCCATAGAACCTATTTCTGTAGTGTATTGCAATAGCAGCAATGCTAGACCATTAGTTAAGATATTAGTCTTAATAGTATTATAATTTGGAGTTGTTTATTTCTGATTCTTCTTTGTAAGAAGTTTCTTTCTCTCTCTTTAACCTAGAGTGTTCTCTGGATCTTGTGTAGAGAGTTGAGTTGTAACCTATAGTCATGTCTTGGACCCGCTGTGTTTATGTTGTGCCATTCTGAGGGATGTGATACTAGTGAACGGTGTTTCATTGGTGTTATATCCACGACTATAGTATACTACATCATGCAGTGGTATGCTGGGTCACCGCAAGAGGTCATTACAGAAGTAATAACTTCCAATACTCAAGGAAACTCTTGGGTTATCTCCCAACAAGTACTTTTCTTTAACGCCTTTAAGTTAGGCACAAGAAGCAAGAAGAATCAAGTATTTTCAAATGAAGAATTGCCCCTCTTGTTCCTTATTTTCTTACCTTTCTTTCTCTTCTTAGGCAAGATATGATTGCTTACCGGGGGAGTAAAGTGCATGATGCCTTCTCCCACGTCTATTACTGCCCCAAGGTGTTTCAGTAGAGATCTTCCAAGTGTGATCTGTCCTTTGCCTACACATTCAATAACAAGATAATCAGTAGACACCATTTTCCCTGAGATTTTTGTAAACACACCTTCATCTATTCCAATGGGCAATATAGTGGCATTGTTGGTAAGAGAGATTTCCTCTCCTCCTTCAATAAGCCCCCAAAGACTCAAGGAATCAAAAATATCTTTAGGCATGAGACAAAATTCAGACATGATATCACAGCGAGCATCAAAAAATGTAGTGTTTATTGAGACTTTGATTGTGGGAAACCAATTTGAATGCTCAGAATTGATGGGAACATAATCATGGTAGGCCTTAAGAGTGTGATAGCTCATGGCAGCAATACTGGTCTCAAGATGGTTCAACCTAGCAAAAATACTAGTGAAAGAGGAATCAGACTTGCCAGGTGTACCATAGATCATGATTAGTTTACTTATAGCATCATAAGCTTCATTCTCAGTACAAAGCAAAAAATCCTTTTCAGCCACAGCATCCAAAGCATATCTATAATGAAGAGCAATACCGTGGTAGAAACTATCAATAACAAAGCTAAGACTCATCTTAGGCTCAGTTTCATTTTGTAACACAGAGATTCTAGACCAAGCTTATTTGAAACTCTCTTCACTTTTTTGCTTAAAAGTGAAGATCTTTTCTATAGGTGTCACAGGGATTGAACCAGAACCAGACGTGGTAGCAACTTAAGGTAGGAACTAATTTTTTTGTGTTTTTGAATAAGGCAAGCAAACCAAGCTAGACTAATTTTTGGGGTTTTTTTTTGAAAAGAGGCAAACAAAACCAAGAAAAAGAAACAAAGCAAACTAGAAACAAAGTAAAGAGAAAGGAAGTGATGGACTACCCTAGTGAAGACGTCCTTAGCCTCCCCGGCAACGGCGCCAAAAAACTTGTTGAAGCTCTTGACGGGGTGTAACACCCTCAGAATCGGACCTATGCAAGTTTGGGCAAAATTCACCAAACCCGCATAGAAACGATTCAAAGGTGCCCACCAGGCACTTTCGTGCGGGTGGAAAACGAAGTAATAACATTACACAACAGTCCTCGATGGGACCCACGCAGATATATATATGACTCAAAGAGTCAAGAATACCGATATACGGAGATCCAAATCACCTTAAAGAGACGGAGGCGTCCGACTACGGACAAGATGCAAATGGGGCTAAGAGCCACGAAGAATAACCAATGGCGTCCATAACCTTGAGCCAAGCGGAAGGGTAACCGCTAACGGCGTCGATCTCAAAACCTTAAGCAAGGGGTGCCGACAAAGGGCAAAGGAAAAGAAGGAGCGTCGATCGAGGCCAGACACGGCGAGGCTAGAATTGGCGGTCCTCGCCTACATAGGTATGGTGGTGAGCGGCGGCGGCAAGATACACTAAACAACCTATAGAGACTCGATACAACCGCGGTTATCGAGAGAGGGTGAGAATGACCTATTCGGATCCAACACAAGCTAACACCAAACAAACCCATCCTGGGGTTTCCCCTCGAGACCAACGAGGAAGTCAACCGAGGAACTCACACGGTTGGCGGTTTACTTATTCGATTATAGTTGCGGCACTTTACTAGTCGGTTTAGATGATCATCCGATAAAGTAAAAGTGGGCACTTTTAGTTAACCATTCCGTTGTAGTTGCAACAATTACTAATCGATCTGAGATAGCATGAGATAAACCCAAAACCCAGTGGTTGTTGGTACTTTTATTCAGCCATTTCGTTGTAGTTGCGTACTTACTAGTCAGTACAATGGTCGCAAGCGACACACAAAACAAGCAATTGTGGGCGTATTATTTAGTCATTCCGTTATAGTGGAGCTGATTACTAGTCATTATAAGTCAAATTTATAGCAATAAACTTTAGTTATGCTTGTCTATGATCAAGAAACGTGCTCCAAGTCGTCCATATCCGGACACGGCTTTGAGAAAGTTTTACCGGGTGCACCAATAGCAACACACGCCGATCAACCTCGGAAAAACCAAATCAAAACCAACGAGGCTTTCACGGTGAACAATCACAGATTCAGAAATATTTCAGGGCCACCTTAAGTAGAATCCATAGTAGGCAAGCTCGAGACGGCCTCAAGGTCTGCGACAATGGTACGTGGCGTGGGAACCCCAAAGCGGGGCTTGTCGACACCGTAAACACTCCGCTTCCTAACAATGCGATGTGCGTTACCTCGCAATCGTAAATAAAGCGATAAATCATGGCATAAGTACAGATCGTAAATAAAACCTCAAACTAGTTTGAGGCCCCAAGAAATAAGACGGAATCAAGCTCGCTCGGGGGTCCCATATACCTCCGGATGTGGATAGCGCAAAAACAAGGAACAGGAATCAAGTACTCGGGGTCTTACGGGACAAGTGGGCGGAAACCAAATATTATCTATCACCCACCGATGCCTCTGCTTATTCAATTTTAGTTGTTAAACAGAAATTAAAGTGACAATAAGTAAAACTAGAATCATCTCCAACATCAACATGCGGCAATACATCAGCAACTGTGGCATTTGACAACACGCGACAACACTTGAGCAAGCGACTACGACACGCAAGTCCAACTATCTACCAAACAACAGGTAATAGGATGTGTCCAAGGCAATATAGGGCTGCAAGGGATTTCACGGGTACGAAACTAGAGCATCGCAACACAGATAGCAATAGATCAACAGGAAGGAGTAAATTGCTATAAAGTAAGATAGGTAGAAAGGGGGAGATGCTCGCCTGAAAACATTGTCGAAGGGTTCATCCGAAGATCGGGACGAAGCTCACATCAACTCAACGGCCTTATCCGCGAAGAAGCAAAACACTAGAAGAAACACCGGATGCAATATTTAATACAACGCCAGAAGATCGGCATGATGCATGTATGATGGATGACATGGCAAGGTGCGATGCAATTAGGTCAAGTTAAGTGGAACCGGGGTCCCGACAATTAATGAGATGGTTCAAGTTGTTTAGTACCCCCGCAATTTAAATGTTGTTTTAGCATGGCAGAAGATAGCACCGGTTCGCTACACAAATTTAAATGAGGCCAATATAAGGCTAGATTTGCCCGCATATGGGCCCCATATTTAATTATTAGGTGAATCGGCATAAGGCCCCCAAACCACATGATAGGATGCATGCATGAACAATTATTATCGACAAGTTGTATTCCAATTATAAAATAGGGTTTTGCGGAGAGGGTTCACATCGTGGTCTCGGCGATCTTGGGGTTTCCGGGTTCGGGGTCCGTGGTTCCGGGGTCGGTCTCGGGGTTCAGGGTTCGACGATCTTGTCGGGATTGTCCTCGGATATCGGGGTAGAGCTTGGCGCATCCGGGGTCTTCGGGTCATGGCGACGGGCCTGGCGTCCTTGATGGAGAACTCAGGGTTCCGGGGTTCGTCGGATCGTTCTCAGCGGGATCGTTCTCTCGTTCTCGATAACGGGGCAGATCTTGTCGTTTCGATACCGAGACGCGTCGGATTCTCCCGGTTGCTGTCGTTCTTGTCGCATGCGGGTCTTGTCGCCTTCGCGGGTCGGGTCGATCTCGACCTCCGGGGTTAGGGTCTTCGGATCCGTGACGTAGACCTTGTCGCACTGGCGTCGATGCTTCCGGAAGGAGAACTTGACGATCCCGGGGCTCGGTGTCCGAGGCGAAGAACTTGGCGTCTCGAGGTAATTGTCGCGTCCGTGACGACGAACTTGGCGTTCCGGGGGAGTTCTCGGTGGCGATGTCGGTCTTGGGTCACTTATGTGTTGCCGAGGTGCCAGTAGGAATTCTTGTCATACTTGTTCATCGCGAAGGTCACAGATAGTTGAGTCGGCTTCACCACAAATTGTCCTGACAACAACATCCTCGCTTCTGGCCTTGGGATCGCAACTGGGATACACCGCTCGAACATCAAATGAACGGGTGCAGCGGAAAGCGACAAGGAACAAGCTGGGAAAGGAACCCGCGAGGTTGATGGCGCCTTGCAGAAGCGACGAGGACGAGGTCCACAGGAGAGAGGGCGCGAGGCCCGGCCAGCGGGGGAGCTTGGGCGGGGCGAGGGAGCTCTGAGGCGGGGGCCTGCTCCGATGGAACGCAGCAGCGATGGCGCCTGGGGCGGCGGGGCGCGCTCGCGGAGAAGGTCGGGAGGCGGCGATGCGGTGATGGACAGGCGGCGCGGGCTCTGCGCCGTGGGCGGCGAGGCGAGCGGCCAGCGCGGAAGCGGGTCGCGCGGAAGGAGCGGCTCGGCGAATCGGCTGCGGCGCGGCTGGAGCACGCGGAGGAGGGACGCCGGAGGAGGCGCGCAGCGGTGGAGGCGGCGTGGAGCTGCTCATGGCGGCGACGCTGGCGGAGGAGGCTGCGGACGAGAGGCGCCAGAGGCTGGGTGGGCCGGCGGAGGTGGAGGCGGTGGAGCGACGTGGTGCGGTGGCGGAGAGGGTCTGGCGGCGCCGGCCAGATGCGGACTCGGCGGCGAGCTAGGCGGCGTCTGAGGTGGAAGGAGGCGGGCGCTGGGAGGTTGGATGCGGCGAGGATCGCGTGGGGAAGAAGAAAGGCAGGCGGCCTTGAGGTGGGGGCCAGCAGGCCAGGCGTCGAGGCCTGTGGCGGTGGAGAAGAGGCGGGTCGGTGGGTTGGAGGCTGGTTGGCTGGGTGGGGGCTGGCCTTGCAGGCGGCCGGCCAGTGGCAGTTGGCTGTGCAGTGGGGTGATGTGTCTGGGTAGTGCGTGTGTGCTTTGGGGATGGGTTGGTGGTGAGTGAGAGAGGGAGAGAGAGAGAGAGTGGGGGTGGGTTGGGACAAGTGGCGGTTTGGGGTTGGCTAGGGAGAGGAAAAAGATGAGGTGGCAGCGTTTGGTTGGACAGGGTGATGTGGCCACAGAGGGTGGGTAGGATTTTAGGTGGGATAGGATTAGAAGGGCGGGCAGGTTTGGACCGATTGTTTTATACGGGGTGGTCGTTCGGGTCGGGCTGGCCCGTTCGACTGCCCCTACAAAAATAAATAAATATTTTTATTTATTTTTAATAGACCGTTTGCACAACATTTTTAATTAAAACAAAATATTCCGGGGACCGGGATTTGCAGTTGAATTGAGATGGGGCGTTTGGAAAACAAATCGGGCGTTGCGAAAATAGTTTTGGCAAACAATGCATGATGATGACGATGCAATGCACAAATTCAACGCGATTTTCTAGTAGTGGTTTTGCGGGATGCCACACGGGGAGGAAAAGGTTGAAGTTGTTCTTTATTCATTCCCTGGCAACGGCTCCAGAAAACTTGTTGATGACTCCTTGATGGCGCCATAAAACTTGGTGCTTGATGTGGAGTCTTGTTGGGAACCCCAAGAGCAAGGTGTGAAGAGTACAACAGCAAGTCTTCCCTCAGTTGAGACCGAGGTTATCGAACCAGTAGGAGGAAGGAAACGTCACACAGGTGTTGCAAGCAACACAGAGACCTGCACAACACAAACTCAAGACCTTGCCCCAACGAATCAGTGAGGTTGTCAAGCTCACTGGTTTGCTGTATAGGATTAAACGTATGGTGTGGAAGGTAATGGTTTGCAGCAAGTAAACAAGTAACAGTGGAAGATGTATCAATGGTAAAGATTGGACCAGGGTCCATAGTTCACTAGAGATGCTCTCCTTAGATAAACAACATGGCATGAAGGGTAAACAAATTACAGTAGGGCAATTGACAGGAACTGAGCAAGGCATAACAATGCAATTACTAGCTAGAAAGATCCTATGAGTTTGATTGGGCAATACAACAATATACATAGACCGCCATCCAACTGCATCTATGACTAGAAGTCCACCTTCAGGTTATCATCCGACCCCACTCCAGTATTAAGTTGCAAGCAACAAACAACTGCTTTAAGCAAAGTGTGTAAGGTAAATAGTCCACATGTTCCATGAAAAAGAGACTGTTGTTTTCTCCTTAGTAGAAACAACACATCTACAACCGAAGAGATTATTGTCACTTCCCTTGGAAACTAGAGGCATGAACCCACTATCGAGCATAAATACTCCCTCTTGGAGTCACTAGCAACTACTTGGACAAGATAACCACTAGCAACAGAGAGCATGCAAGATCAGAAACAACACAAACATGATAGAATCATAAAGATAAAACCATTAATCAAACCAACATAATAATCTCAATATCTATCGGATCCATGCAAACATAACATGCATGATTACAAATAGATTATATCTTGATCATGAACGAAGCTCACAAGATCTATACATGAAAGCACAAAGGAGGAGATACAACCATCTAGCTACTACATGGACCCATAGTCCAAGGTGGAACTACTCACGAATCATACCAGAGAGAAGGCATCCGGGATGATCTCCCCTCCGGAAGGGTGCCAGGAAGAACTTCAGATCCCCCCGATCTAAGGACGATGGTGGCGGCATCTATAGACGGTTTCGTGGATTTCTGATCGGATGCTGAGAGTTTCTGCATCACGGGCTTCTTATAGGCGAAGGGGAGACCGAGGCGGCCGCCAAGGCATCCAAACCCTAGCCAGGCGCGGGCCCACCTATGGCCGTGCCTGCGGGAGGGGGGGGTCTGGCCCCTCGGGCTCTCCTCTGGACTTCTTGTTCCCCACGGAAAGTTATTGACTTTGTCCTTCGTCCTGTCCAATTCCGAAGATATTTCTTTACTAACTTTTCTGAAACCAAAAACAGCAGAAAACATGCATCTGGCACTGTTGCAACTTGTTAATAGGTTAGTACCGGAAAACATGTAAAAACTACCTCAAAGTATAGAAAAGTAAAGAAAAGTAGATACTAAACAAGCATGGAGCATCAAAAATTATAGATACATTTACCACGTATCACATACATTATGTGGCTGCTCGGCAAGGTGATGTTCACTGAGAACCACGTGTCGACCATTAGTGCACGATACATCCATTTTGCTAGAGGGATCGCGGACGCGACGTGCCAGGAAGAATGCAGACAGTGGAGTTCGGGTTCAGCTGTCTTAGTAGCTATGTACCGAGGTATGTGCAATGCTTGCTAGTTAACCAAGGACAATTCTGCCTTGCTAGGATGCCCATTGTTGCTACAACTGTGGTCATGGGAGAGGTTCCCTATCGGTCGTCCAGAAGTAAGTGTCAACCAAATAGTCAGCAACCAGGAACATGAAACAATTGTCTATCAGTCTGACCTGCTGTTTGACGAAGAGCATATTGACTTGCCTACATTTGGCACTCACTGAACCCGTCGCAAGGTCAGTGTAATTTCTTAATAAATTGCACTTCTGGTACTACAATATGAAGGATACTAACAACTATTTTGTCATGCAGTGTCGTTTCACGGGAGGGCAAGTCGTTAGATGCTATCCATCGCTCAGCGAGCAGTTCGACACACCAAAAGAGGATGTCATGATTTGGGAGCCGTACACCCTGCAGGCACGACACGCACGATATCTCGGCGGGTTATCTATTATGTGCACTAGAGATTGAGAGTACTGGCTGACTAAATCGAAGATCATCTTCGATTGCCTAGTTGAGAAGATGTCTCAACAGAGGGTCATGCGGCAGTTCGGTCTTTGCCAGATGGTAGATCCCCCACGTCCGGATGTTCCCCTTCTAGATGTCGTGCACACGGAAGTAAATATATGTACATCAAGAATGTGTCTTATACTTCATCTCTGTTCTTTAATGATGGTCTAACAAATACTAATGACAGGTACTCTCGAAAAACTATCAAGACCCCTACTCAATGGCTCCAACGGGTTAGGATTTACGTCAACAAGTGGCAGAATGCACCGACACAAGTGTGGCACGCTGGCTCGTTTGATATGGAGCTATTCCACGGATACTTACAGAGGTCCATGTCGATGACACGGTACGTTCCATTCCACACGCACATGACGATGAGATATACCCTAGCCAGTAAACACTGGAGTCCAGACAGTCAGCGGTAAGTACTTTATTTAGAGAATAATCAACATGAGTGCCTATGTAGTCCATACTTAACTATGCGACAAATGCAGGCCGACATGACATGGAAGCTACAGACTGCGGTGGCTCAGTACGGACGATCGCTTTCGTCCGTTCCTCTTGTGCCCCGTCAGCAGGCTCAGTCCTTTGCCCGGCGGGTCGAGGAGAAGCTGTGGCATATCTACGCGACCATCACATTCACCAGCGTCTCGGACGTCGTTCAACACCGAGCAGCACAGCGCCCACCGTGTCGATCCATGGAGGAGCGCGCCCAACGTCCACCGATGCAGCAGCCACCTTCTCCAGACCAGGCTGGAGGCTCGGGGTGGCACGAGGAGCATATTTATCCTCCACTCCGCCACAGGCCTCGTCCACGACTCCCACAGCAGGCGCCGCCGAGAGCACCACCTCCATAGCAGGCTGGAGGCTCGGGGTGGCAGCAATCACAGTTTACTTCTGACCCGTGGCAGCAATCGCAGTTTAATATCGACCAGTGGCAGCAGAACCAGATTACTTTCGAACAGTGTTAGCAGCAGCAGATCCCCTACATGGACTTCGCTTATCGACCACAATCTCATCCTCAGGGTAAGATTGTCCCTTCCTACTATTGTTAGATGCAGTATGACATTGTTCAGTACTTAATTTCTTGTACATGGGCAGGAGACTACGGTTCATGGGACACTACTAACGACAATGATCAGCAGACACAGCATGAGCATGTAGACTAGTTTGACCAGTATCAACCAGGTACTCCACCACCTATCCCCACACAGGATACACAGGATCAAGGTGAAGGGTCAACTGCACCTCGCCGTGATGTGATGCCACCCCACAGATACGGATGGAGTACACCGAGGCCTCCGCCACCTCGCCGTCGACACCAGTGATATCTACTTTTGTATCAAACATTTATCTATCTATGTATGAGACATATATCTATCTATGTATGAGACATCTTTCTATTATTTCATGATTTTATTCGACACACACTTCAACATAGCTTGTGACAGTTCAATATAACTTACGGTACATACATTAGAGTGCTCTCTATCCCTAGCACGATGCATTTCCCTTTCCCTTCGACGATGCCTCGCCCTTTCCCTTCGATGATCCCTCGCCCTTGCTCTTCTTGTCATTGCTCTTCTTGGCCCGCACTTTCTTCTTCTCCTGCCTCTTGTACCACTCAGCTCTCGCCTTGCTTACAACGGGTGGCGGCATGAAGATATCATCCTCATCTTCGCTCTCTTCTATCCAGGCCCCAGGTGACTCAGCCTTCTACAGCATGCCAGTTTCACTCTTCTTGGACTACGCTTTCTTCTTCTCTTGCCTCTTGTCCCACTCAGCTCTCGCCTTGCTTCCAACGGGTGGCGGCATGAAGATATCATCCTCATCTTCGCTCTCTTCTATCCAGGCCCAAGGTGACTCAGCCTTCTGCAGCATGTCAGCTTCACTCTTGAAGTCTAGAGTGTTCCACCTTGCCTGGATCCTGATAAGCTCTTCTCATACCTGATTTGGGGTCTTCAGTTTCCACCCTCTCCGATGAAGTTCCTTACCAAGCAAAACGAGAGCATCATAGTTCCTTAGCACCGTCTCCCATTGGGCTGGTTCATCGTCTATCATAACATTTCTGGCTTCTTGGAAAAGCTCAACGGACATCTATGCCAGCCAGGGAAACGCGTCGGTCATAGTGGAGAGGAGTGGAGGGAAATGCGAGAGCAAGAGGAGAGGAGAGGAGAGGAGGGAAATGAGAGAGTAAGAGGAGGAAGAGATAAACTGGGTGAAGAGATACATCTCGTTGTCCGGATTTATAGAGGCACCGAACAGAATAGGCGGAAAAAAGGGCGGGAAGTAGTGGCGGAAAAAAGGGCGGGAAGTACTGGCGGGAAAATTGGCAGGAAGGAGTCGCGGGAAAATCGGCGGAAAAAAACGGCGGGAAAGAATGGCGGTAAAAAACGGCGCGAAGAGATGACAGGAGAAACGACACGAAACAATACTCCGATCCCAAAAATGTATTTGGACGTGCTAAACAACACGTAGCGTGCATGATCAATGTCGCCGTCACCATCGTCTTTCCAAAAGACAACGACTTGCATTGTCTTTCCAAAAGACGACAGCCCCAGCCCGTCGTCTTTTCAACCAAAAAATCAACCCGTCGTCTTTTCAAAAGAAGACC
Source organism: Avena longiglumis (assembly GCA_030063025.1). Lineage (NCBI taxonomy): Eukaryota > Viridiplantae > Streptophyta > Magnoliopsida > Poales > Poaceae > Avena > Avena longiglumis. Next base: position 68,612,786 of record CP125976.1, on the reverse strand, counting down.
GGCTCCCGTCGTCTTTTGAAAAGAAGATGGCCCGTTAGATTTGCAAATTCCTCGTTTCGTATATTATTTGTGAAATTGAATAAAAAAATGTATTATTTTAAAAAAATTAGCCAAGGATCAACTTTCGATAATAAGGTCTAGGGAAGAGTTTGGAAACTACAAGCCCTTGATAAAATTAATGGAGGGCCTCACATGATGTGGTGCCATGAAGATCTATCCTAGCTTCCAGCATATTCAAGTTCCGGCACAATGTCCGGTTTGTCAGGCAGGACCAGGGGATATGAGGCATCTTTTATTTACATGCCTTGTACCAGGGAGGTTTGGAAAGCCATGGGACTTACTGAAATTTATTGATCACACTCTTCTGGGTGAATACTCTGGTTCATTTGTCCTTGAAGACTTAATCTGCAGGCCGAACCAAAGACGCCCTCGGTCTTGGGTATGCTTGAGTTGCGACAATCAATGGTAGTAGCTTGTTGGTATATATATGGTGGCAGCACGGAGAAATTGTTAAGAGTTGAACCATGGCAAATCCAACATGAAAAACGTTTGCGATTACTGCTCTAACGGCAAATTTCTCACCGGCGTCATGGAGTAAAGCAACTCAGTAGGCGATTAAATGGGAGAAACCCTGCCAGAGGATTCTTAAAGTTAAATATAGACACATCGTTCCATGTCGATGGAACGGGTGCTGCTGGTATGGTTTTACACAATGATCATGGAGAGGCAATTGCATGCCACTCGTGCTTATTGAATCGTGTGCTGAATGCCACTCCTTTCTCTGAGTACTACAGAGTTAGCTAAGTATTAATATGCTTCTAAGTCTAGTCTATAGTTAGCTGGGATGGAGACCCTCCTGGGTTTATTATGTCTTATGTAATCAGTGATTTAACTCTGTTGGCTGCTCCCAAATATTATTCTCCTTTTTACAAGACAGATGTGATTATTGGTCTTCATGGCATCTCCCGACAAGGTTGCCTTCTAAGCAGAGTACAATGCGTTATCCGGAAACCAGATCAAATTCGATTAAACAAGCTCTCGTTACAAAGTTACAAAGACAGCTCTGATTATTGTTGCGCTGCATTGCATCTCTCAAATGTAAAATTACAGTCTGTAAGATCACATACAACTCCGGCCGCTCTAGTAGTTCTCACTATCAAATCAATGGAACTACTACTCTCCTCCCTGCACCCGGCGGGGAGGAACTCTGCTCCACCTCCGGATTCTTGCGCCCAGGTCCTTCATCTCCGCCACCTGCAGATTCAGAGGCATCGGTGAACAATTCATAGCCGCCAGATCCCAGAACTCGTCACACGGGCGAAATGGTTTTTGGCTCCGGCGACTTACCGATCCGACGCCCGCTGCAGATACTCCGGCGGTGACGGCCGTGGCGCCGGCGCCGACGACGAGGGTGGCGATGGCGAACGCTCTGAACGGCATCGTCATGTCCCCGCCGCGCTTGCCTCGCCGGAACCAAATCATCCCGGTGGTGAGCTGCGCGGCACTCGCTCCCGCCCACCACGGCCATGCCTTGGCCTTCTTCGCGCCGCCCTCACCCAGCTCATCCATCGCCGCCGCCGCCGCCGCGCCGCTAGGGTATTTGGGGGACACCAGCTCTGTGGGAGTTGGAAACTATGCGGAGGTAGAATGCTCACAGACACGCGGGCCCACGCGTGGCCTTGTCTTGTCTCCCCCACTGACATGTGGGACGGGTAGCTGGTTCACCACAGCCTATCGCGGTAGGCTCGCTCGACTGATCACCAGTACCATTCCACAATCCACCTGAACACCCAGCTCTCATGGGTCGGAGCAACGCGGGGCTTCTCCTAGGGTTCCTCCTGCTGCAATTCGATTGGTGCTTGGTGAGTGTTGATCCGATCCGATTCGATTTTGCACAGGTCGGATTTGCTTGTGTTATAATTGACGGACCGCTGCTGTTGGGGATTTTTTTTGGCTAGGCACTCGGTGGGGGAGGCGCGGCGGAAAGGGGCGGCGTGTTTCCCGTGGTGGTGAGCACCTGGCCGTTCCGGGAGGCGGTGAGGGCGGCGTGGGAGGTGGTCGCGGCCGGTAACGCAGGGGGTTCGGCTGTGGATGCTGTCGTCGCTGGCTGCTCCGCCTGCGAGGTGCTCCGCTGCGATGGCACAGGTCAGTTGCTTGCTTATGGTGCTCTCTCTATAATTCATTCATGTGAGTTGTATGCCTGTTCTTGTTGGGTGTGCGGATTGATTGGTGTGGCTAGTGGCATGGCCATGATTTTAGCTCACTAGTTGGCTAGTCATTGAGCTGAAATAGGAGCACCAGTGAATGTTGATGATCAGTAGTAGTATGAAGTATTATGCTGATACATTGGTCAGATAGATGGAAAGACCTGCGATAACCGATGTCATAAAAGTTACAAAATCATTTCATTCCTCAGAGGTTGATTGGCAGGATATTTTGGTTGTAACTACCATAGACTTGCTTACTGAATATCTTGTCTCAAAACCCTGGTTTCTAGTAGAGAAATCAAGGTTTACTAAGCAATAAATCTGTAATGAACAACTACTTGCAGGTACCATACAGCAACATGATATGACACCATGATCTATATAAAGAAACAAAAAACAACGTAGCTAACAGAAATACCTGATATTCTTTTAGCCCAAATATTTCTGATAAGCCACGGCCCTATTTTAGATTCCCTAGCTGAATTTTGTACAATGTATTTTTTATAATTAATACGAGAAATAAACACAAAATAGTTGCAGAGCTCAAATAGGATCTCAGATGTTTAAAGCTTATTTATCTCAGATGTTCAAATAGGATCTCGGATGAATTTTGTACAATGTATTTTTATAATTAATACGAGAAATAAGCACACAATAGTTGCAGAGCTCAAATAGGATCTCGGATGTTTAAAGCTTATTTATGTTGAGAACATTAAGCCTTACTACTTCCTTTCCAATGCTACTGAAACATAATTCTGACAGAACCTTTCTTTCAGTTGCTCCATAACATCGATTTTCAGATTACACCAATTATAGATTGACTGCACTCTTAAGCAGTACTTCTTAGAGCTTAATTTAACTTTTGAGAAAACAATGATGGATATCAGAAGCTAAGTCTTGATAATAAAAAGGTGGAAAAAATTGTCCATGCTAGTTCCACCTTCTTACAAATGTCATCAATTCACCCCCTTTTTTATCTCCGAAAACATCGTGAAGACAAGATCAATTGCAGATGTTGTAACGTTGCAGATAAATATTAGCAACGAAATGCTACTGTATTCAGAAAGTACTCTCGATTTGTGCCTATTGATTAGTGTGCAAATCCATTAATATATTCTATGTAATTTTTTGGGGCAACCGGCAGGAGCTCTGCCTTTTCATTAAGAAGGGGAAAAACGATAACTAAAGTACAGCGGCGGGCATGTTCATTACATATATATTCTATGTAATGAACATCATGATTGTATGTTTGCAACTTGATTAGTTTTAAAGTTGCCTATATTTTGTGTAAATCCTGAATCCGTTCACTAATTTAAGACCTTCTAGATATTCCAAAGTAGACTAGATTCGGACTAAAATGGATGAACCTAACAACAAAACATGTCTAGATACATGCATTTCAAAAACAAAAGCTAGAAGATCTTACATTAGTGAACGGAGGGAGTAGTACCGATTCTAACTGTTTTACACTCCATACAGTTGGTCCGGGTGGAAGCCCAGATGAGAACGGCGAAACTACTTTGGATGCTCTTATCATGAATGGGGTAAAAGCTGTTTTACCTACTCATGTTCCAGTGCATGTTGCTGTTTATGTTGCAGTATTAGTGGTGGACGTAATAGTGCATTCTTTTTGCTTAAGGAAACTGGCAGACAACAATGGAAATTGGAGCTGTGGCTGCCATGAGATATGTGAAAGATGGAATTAAGGCAGCAAAGTTAGTCATGGAGCACACTGGGCATACTCTTCTTGTTGGAGAGAAGGCAACAGCCTTTGCAATTTCAATGGGTCTTGCAGGACCAACTAACCTGAGCTCACCGGAGTCAATTGAGAAATGGTCAAATTGGAGACAAAACCATTGCCAACCTAACTTTTGGAAAAATGTTGTTCCTGCTGGCAACTGTGGTCCATACTATCCTATAAATGTAAACCCTGTTCATAGAACTGTAGGGGAGATCCAGGGATGGCTCCGAAGTGATAATTTGCTGGAACCGATAGACTCCCATCTTAAGTCTGTTATTAATCGCCACAACCATGACACGATCTCTATGGCCGTGATTGACAAGGTATCTAATTCATCAAAAGTAAATTAATCTTTCTATCAATGTGAAGCTAAGTAGTGTTATTTTGTCAAGATGGGTCATGTAGCAGTTGGCACATCAACCAATGGTGCTACATTCAAAATTCCAGGAAGGTAAGCATCTTGCCTGCTGCCGCCGGATTTGACATTACAGTTTAGTTTGCACCTTTTTTTTGAAATTGATAGGCTATTTATTCAATGCATCTGCAACAATTTATGAATGAGTACAGTGTTCAGTTGGCCTCTTATCTTTTGTATTCAACTTCTGTGTGATGGATAATAACAGCAATAATACCCACCACTGTCGTGTATTTTTGTAGTATCGATGCTTTACGGTGGTATGTTTGCAATGTTACTAGTGAGTTGTGAGTGTTGATGATGTTGACACTTTATTTATGGCTGGATAGAAACTAACATAGTCGATGGTTCATAGTCAGAAATTATATTGGCTCATCAGTAATGGGATTAATATGTTTCGGTATATATATTTACATATTTATCCGAAGTGGATAATGACAAGGCATATTTTTAGTTTGCTCAACATATATTTATATACAATACTATTTGAAGTTGCCTATTGATATGCATATCGACATTCTCGAATAATCTATGTTTCAGAACATAATGACATTGGTGGCAAGCCACACTTTTCCCTTTTTCGGTGTTGTGGAATACTACTTACCTCTTGATAGGTAGTACTGAGGTACAGAGTATTAAGTATTGGCTAATCATTTGATTCCAGGGTAGGTGATGGACCAATACCTGGATCTTCTGCATATGGTGATGATGAAGTTGGGGCTTGTGGAGCAACTGGTGATGGTGATATAATGATGCGTTTCCTTCCATGGTAACTGAGAAATGATTTCATTCAAAATTTATTGTTCTCTTTTCCAAACGACAATAGACTTTCTTATTGTGATACTTGCTTTACCAATTAGAACCTCATTAGTCAGTAGTTTAAGCTGTAATTTTCTTGAAGGGGAGACATGATAGGATGCCATTTTCTGATACTAATGCATCTTTTCCGCATTGTGTTGTTATTTGGAAGTTGTATCCAACGATATGACAATATTCAACCATGTCCATATTTTCAAATCAAGATTTAAGACCGAATATTGCAATTGAATTTAAGCTTATATTGTTTTTTTAATTGAGGAATTATTAGCTTTGTTATTAGTAGCCCATGCTTTTTGACAGTGTTTAGTAGCCCAGGTTAAGCAACGGTCTGAATAGCTGCAACGTTTGTGCAGTTATCAAGTAGTAGAGAGCATGAGGCGTGGGATGGAGCCTCGAGATGCTGCCATGGATGCTATATCAAGAATTTCTCGTAAGTATCCAGACTTTGTTGGTGCTTTGTTTGCAGTTAACAACAAGGGAGTGCATGCCGGGGCGTGCCATGGATGGACATTTCAATATTCTGTCAGGAATTCCAGCATGGAGGATGTGGAGGTCATCACAGTAACACCTTAACATAAGCAGATCATTAAAACAAAGAGCTGGCTTGCCACTAAGGCGTGCTCCTCGGTGTTAAGTTCTCTTTCATTCATTCTCATGCAATGCAACACTATTGTCGTGCGCGGATTGTTTCTCGGGACATTCATTTGACTGCAGTTCTCTATTGAAGCTGCATAGTTATATGATGTTGATAGAAGATTCGCTGAATGCATTTTAGTCAACTTCTCTCCTGCAACTATACTAGTTTATGTACAAACCGGGTTTAAAGTCGTCTTCGGAGTTTCTTGGGAATAAGTCGTCTTCCGAGCTGGGAAGGGCAGGCAATGTTTTATGTGAAATTTGCCAGCTTACAAGATTCCAGAGAGCTTGTTCCTTTGTCGGTGTCAACGATTGACTTCCGTTGGCTACTTTTGCTTTTTTTTGGTGTCACCGATTGACTCCCCCCTTATCTTTTTGTTTGGAAGGCCTACCGTTGCAATTATGCCCCCTCCAGGTAGATGGATGTGTATTGGCCTGAGGATCTATTGTCGGGATCATGTTTTCATTTGTTGAAATAGACCCGTATCCGTTGTGTATTAGTCTAGTGGGTACCTGGCTCGTACTGTGTCCTCTGAACTCCTGAAGGGCCATCAGTGCGCTGCAGATTATTTCTGCAGTGAGCAATGGTATACTCCCGTAAGTACCCGGACTTTGTTGGTGCTTTGTTCGCAGTTAACAACAAGGGAGTGCATGCCGGGGCGTGCCATGGATGGACATTTCAATATTCTGTCAGGAATTCCAGCATGGAGGATGTGGAGGTCATCACAGTAACACCTTAACATAAGCAGATCGTTAAAACAAAGAGCTTCTTTCGCCAATAAGGCGTGCTCCTCGGTGTTAAGTTCTCTTCATTCATTCTCGTGCTAATGCAACACCAACGACTATCGTGGGGGGATTGTTTGTTTCTCGAGCCATTCATTTGACTGCAGTTCTCTATTGAAGCTGTATAGTTATATGATGTCGATAGAAGATTCGCTGAATGCACTTTAGTCAACTTTTCTTCCTACAACTGCTAGTTTATGTACAAACTTGGTTTAAAGTCGTCTTCAGAGTTTCTTGGGAATAAGTCGTCTTCCGAGCTGGGAAGGGCAGGCAATGTTTTATGTGAAATTTGCCAGCTTTCAAGATTCCAGCGAGCTTGTTCCTTTGTCGGTGTCAACGATTGACTTCCGTTGGCTACTTTTGCTTTTTTTTGGTGTCACCGATTGACTCTCCCCTTATCTTTTTGCTTGGAAGGCCTACCGTTGCAATTATGCCCCCTCCAGGTAGATGGCTGTGTATTGGCCTGAGGATCTATTGTCGGAATCATGTTTTCATTTGTTGAAATAGACCCGTATCCGTTGTAGTATTAGTGTAGTGGTACCTGGCTCGTACTGTGTCCTCTGAACTCCTGAAGGGCCACCAGTGCGCTGCAGATTATTTCTCCAGTGAGCAATGATATACTCCTGCCGTTGTTGATAGCTTATCCGTTTGAGACCTGAGAGGTCCCCATCCAAGTTATTGCAGACATGCACAAACAGGGCAGGTACATACAATGCACGAAAAAAGACTTGCACCGTCATTCGTCAAGGCATCAAGTTGCCTTCCAGTTCTTCCTAAAGAAAACATATCCATAGCTGTCCTCTGTCGTCTAACTTAAAGATAGACATGGACCGACAACCATGATTGGAGGGGGTAGTAAATCATCCAGGGTCAACACAAGTTGCTGTCTCTTTTTTCCAGTAGAAGGTTATATATGCAAGCAACTCCCCAACTGCAAGTCCACAAGGCAAAGCAACACTTACCGAGAGAGAACGAAGAAAGCCGCCTAGCTTGTGGAGACGACGAGCCTGGGAAGCCCGATCAAGCGAAGCAAAAGCGTAGCAGCCATGCTGATACTGGAGCTGGGGGTGGTTATCATCCCGGCGACGCTCATCCTCGTGCCGGTCCGGCGGCTGGTGCTCCTGGTGGCCAGGCTGCAGGAGCTGCAGCAATACATCAGGCGGCCAAGGCCAGCGCCGCCGGCGTTGGAGATGTCCCCGGAGATGTGGAGCCGCGTGTCTAGGGTGCACAGGATGTTGTGAAGGATCCGGCCTTTGGGCTGGGGGTGCGCTCCTCTCCTGCCAGATAGCAGGCGCTGGACGCCGGTGCGCGAAGGGCGAGACGTCGTAGGCTTCGTCCATCGTAAGGTTGGAGCTCGTCAGGATTTCTGATCCTCAAATTTCTGCGAGGGTTGGAGCTCCCAATGATTAATTCAACTGTAGTACCTATATGTAGCATGTGACTCTGTGAATACCTCTTCTTCTTGTCGACATTGTCATTGTTTCTTCAGACATCGCGGTGTATAAGAAAGAAAAAAAAAACACGAAAAGCGCAAATGATTCTGGCTCCGTGTGCTTTTAACTCTCATTTGCGACATTCCTTCCGAAGCGCATAAGCTGCAACTGCAACCTGCAAGTGAACGAAGTGTAAGACTTTCCCGATAAGTGGCAAGTAGACAGGAGGGCGCCGTTGCCCCTTCACACACAGGCATATAATAGTCCTTGTCATCATGTACACAGCCATCCGCATTTGCAATGATAGACGTACAAAGCATACTACAAAATTATAAAAATCATGTACGGAACAGTATAGCCGGAAATATATACATAATCGAGTCATCCACGTCGATCTCTGGAACCGTGAGCATGGGTTGATGTTTAGATGCATGCGTTGGCTAAACATGATTTGTCTTTCAAAGGGGGACCCTGGCTGCCGCCCACTCCTCTCACACCTCCCTCCCTTCCACACCTCTCGCCATCTCCAGAGGGTATGCTGGCAAATGCGGCTATGTTGACTCTCGTGGCTCTCGGTAGAGACTATAGGACTTGAGGTATCTAGATCTGAGAGTGAGAGACAGAGAGGGGGAACAAGTACCCTCTCCGGTGGACGAGCTCGATGACCCGTTGGCCATGGTAGTCGATGGCGAGAGTGGGCGAGAGAGGTCTATATGGTGGCGGCGGTGGTACTTCCCGTAGCAAGCGCTAAATCCTAGATCGTAAGGGAATACCGGTGGGGGGAGCGGCGCCCACGTCGAACCTCGTAACGTGTGCCCCGACCCCCACCTTGTCTTTATAGCACTGCCACAGGGGCCCACCAACCATGAGAGGGTTGGGCGCCCCCGATCAGGGCGCGGATAAGGGTTCGTCGAACCGTTGGGTTCGAACGGGTGGAGAGGTCAACCTAACATTCCCCCCTTGATCTCGACTTTACTTTTCACTTTATGCTTTACTCGTTTCATCACTGTTTGGTACATAGAGCATGTTTCATCGTCATAGCTCAATTGCTGATAGAATCAGACAGCTACAATATACCTCTTGTTTTAAAACAAGAAACTCTTTACTTTTGGTCCTCTTATGATCCAGGAATCATAGGATTTCCCTTAAACCCATGTCGGCTAAGTGATCCTTGAACACATTGGGTGGTAAGCCTTTCGTTAGCATATTCGCAAGCATTTCTTTTATCGTTAAATACTCGAGTCTTATAGTGTGATCCTGGATCTTATCTTTTACAACATAATACTTTATCTCTATTGGTTTGGAAGCAGTACTCGATTTGTTATTGTGAGCATAAAATACCGCGGGCTCGTTGTCATAGTACTCCCTCCGTTTCAAAATATAAGATATTTTAGGTTTGTGAAAACAACGAATCTAGACTTTTTTTAGTGTTTAGATTCACCCTAAAGTTGAGTGAACCTACATCCTAAAACAATTCTAGATACATTCGCTTCAGAAATCTAAAACATCTTATATTTTGAAACGGAGGGAGTACATCTTTAGTCGCTTGCTAATGCAATCTACCACTTTCAAGTCGGGTATAAATTTTTTTAACCATATCGCCTGACCCGTGGCCTCATAGCATGCTATAAATTCTGCATACATCGTGGATGATGCAACTATTGACTGTTTGGAGTTTCTCCACGAAATAGCCCCTACTGCGAGAGTAAAGACGTATCCTGTCGTGGAATTTTGATCGTCTTTGTCTCCTGCAAAATCAACATCTAAATACCCTCTTATCTCTAGGGAATCGGACCTTCTATATGTTAGCATGAGGTCTTTTGTGCCTTGCGCATAACGCAAAGCTTTCTTTGCCATTTTCCCGTGTTCTATGCCTGGATTCTCTTGATATCTACCGAGTACCCCGGTGATAAAAGCTAAGTCAGGGGGAGTGCACACTTGTGCATACTGTAAGCTTCCAACGGCCGAAGCATATGGTACTGACTTCATTTGATCGATCTCATATTGGCTTTTGGGACATTAGAATTTCCCAAAATTGTCGCCCTTGACTATTGGAATAGGTGTGGTATTGCACGCATGCGTACTATATTTCTTTAGGATCTTCTCTAGGTATGCCTTTTGTGACAGTCCTAGAATCCCATTTGCTCCATCTCAGTGAATTTCTATGCCCAAAACATATGAAGCTTCACCAAGATCTTTCATGTCGAAGTTTGAGGACAAGAACTTCTTTGTTTCTAGTAGTACACTGGCATCGCTTCTAGCAAGCAAGATATCGTCCACATACAGAATTAGGAAAATATATCTCCCACTTTTGAACTTTGTGTAAACGCAATTGACCTAAGCATTCTCTTTGAATCCAAATTTCTTAATGGTCTCATTGAATTTTAGATACCACTGTCATGAATCTTGCTTTAATCCATAGATGGATTTCCTTAAGCGGCATCCCATATTTTCCTTTTCTTCCATGACAAAACCCTTAGGTTGTTTCATGTAGACTATTTCTTCTAAATCCCCATTTAGAAATGTCGTCTTTACATTCATTTGATGTAGCTCTAAATCAAAATGTGCAACTAGTGCCATTATGATTTTAAAGGAATCCTTACATGATACAGGAGAAAATGTCTCATTGTAATCTACTACTTCTCTTTGTATAAATTCTTTTGCCACAAGTCGTGCTTTGTATTTATCCACATTCCCTCTAGAGGCATACTTTGTTTTGTAGACCCATTTACAACCTACTATTTTGGATCCTTTGGAAATTTCCTCTAAGTCCCAAACCTCGTTGGAACTCATTGACCTCATCTCATATTCCATGGCTTCTAGCCACTTCGTTGAGCGAGGGCTACTCATGGATTCTTCAAATGTAGTGGGATCATTCTCCATTGAACTCTTTCTATGTTATAAACTTTATAATCTTTAGAAATTGCTGACTTTCTAGCTCTTTGAGACCTTCTAGGGGGGCTCATGAACTGGCTCATCATGTGTTTTAACATGTGGTGTATCCTCTGGAGGTGGCTGTTGTTGCTCCTTTTCATGCTCAACAGTGGGTTCGGTCGGCTCCTGACGGACAGGTTCCGGATCCTCACTCATTGTTGTCATGGGTGGAGTCGCAACAGGTGCTTGCACCACAATCTTTAGGGTTGTCTATGTAGGAACAAAAGGTAGCAAGAAGAATGGCTCCTGAATCATTGGATTAGGTGCATGCACCCTCTTCTTCTCAAGATCAATTTTCCGAGCTACCATTCTCCCCCTCATCATTTCGTCCTCTAAGAAGACAACATGTCTCGTTTCTACAAACTGTGTATCTCTCTGGACAGTAGAAACGAAAATATTTTGACTTTTCAAGATATCCAATGAAATGGCAATTGACTGTCTTAGGGTCAAGCTTTCCTATATTTGGATTGAACACTTTTGCCTCAGTCGGGCTCCCCCACACCCTTAGGTGTTGTAGCGAGGGAACTCTTCCTGTCCATAGCTTATACGGTGTTTTGGGCACCTACTTTCTTGGTACTCTATTGAAAATATTAATGGTGGTTTTTAACGCCTCCATCCACAAACCCAATGGCAATGTGGAGTAACTTATCATGATGTGCACCATATCCATAAGGGTACGGTTGCGTCTTTCAGCTACTCGATTTTACTGAGGCTCGCCCGACATCGAATACTGGGCCACTATGCCAGTCTCCTGTAGAAACCTTGAAAAAGGTCCATGGACTTGGCCATATAGGGTGTGTCGACCGTAGTACTCCCCTCCATGGTCAGACCTTACTATCTTTATTGTTTTACTATGCTGGTTCTCAACTTTGGCTTTGAATATCTTAAATTTATCCAACGCTTCCTATCTTTTTTTAATTGGATAAATATAACCATATCAGGAGTAATCATATGTGAATATTATGAATGAGTCATAACCATCCACACTTTTCACTAGAAACGGTCCACAAATGTTGGTGTGAATTATTTTAAGTGTTTTGGTGCTTCGATTTGCACCCTTTTGATTTGCTTTACATACTTTCCTTTAACGCAATTGATGCATTGCTCTATGTTGGAGAACTCTAAAGAAGGAAGAATATCATTTTAACTAGTCTTTCTATTCCCCGCTCGAAATATGGCCTAAACGACAGTGCCATAATTTCGACGAGCAAGGCCGTCTCCAAAAATTTGGGGCCCTGGTGCAATGTGTAAAATGAGGTCCTAAAGTTTAATAACTTCATAGTTGACTTAATTATATAATTTTAGTATATGGTATTTCATATCCTATTTAGGTACATCAAATGTTTGTGCTAAAATAGCAAAGGCGACACTAAATCCAGACTGACCACATGTTCAACCAAAAAGAACGGATTGGGTTTGGTATTTCTTGAATCAAAACCTTTTCAAGTAGTAGAAAACAAGTTAACAAATAGAGCTTGTAAAATCTGCCAAACCGGCCTTGGCAAAATATAGGTCCCTCACTCCCCCATTTCTAACCCTTTTGTAAGTACGAACTCAAAGTTCCAAAAGACAACTCATTGTCAATTGTGTTCTTTTTTTTGGATCGATAAAGAACACAAACTCATACCTTAATTACTAATCGGTACATGCAACAACACTAACATCCAAACAGGGATCCATAATAAAAGCCAAGATCCAGCCTAGGGCTGGAATTCGAGCCGAGCCGAGCCAACTCGGCTCGACTCGCTAAAGCTCGTTCAACTAACGAGTTAGCTCGACTCGGCTCGTTTACAGAACGAGCTCATATTTGAAACTCGGCTCGACTCGGTAAACTCACGAGTAGCTCGCGAGCAGCTCGTTTAGATTGTTATAAGTTATGAATATGAGCACATATAAGAAAAACTAGTAATTATTCTACTAATTTGAAACTAGAACAATAATAGTACTTCCATAATAGCACGAAGGAAGATCAATAAAAAATATAGTAACTCTACGCCATTACAGCTTCAAGGAACATTTATAGTATGACACTTATCTATGAAAATTTCAAACTCTATATTTGAACGAGTTTAATGAGCTAATTGAGTAGCTCGCGAGTAGCTCATTTAGCTTGGGTGAACAAACAAGATCAATCAAAAACTTGGCTCGACTCGTTAAACACCGAGTTCGAGCCGAGTCGAGCTATATCACGAGTTACTCATTTAGCTCGCGAGTTTCGAGTTATAATTCCAGCCCTAATCCAGCCCAAGCGAACCCGCTCCATTGAACTACTACTATCACTGATGATGATGAATGCATGCTATACATACACCTCTCAGGAATGAAATCCATTTGAATTTCCACACAACGAGGAGAGTATATCTCAGAAATGATTCAGGTGGGCGGGATGTACTGCAAGTGGCACGCACATGGCAGATAAATAGGCGTTCCATTACTGTTAGATGAACTGTCGAGGCAGCGAGGCCTTCACGCGGTGCGAGTCGCGACTCGCGGGACGCGCAGATTAGTATAACTTTCTGCGAACAATGCTACGGATGTCAGGCCTGCAGTATGCAGGGCCAGCCTTAATTTCTACGGTTAAATAGCCTTAATTTGCTCTGATAACTTCATAGAGATGTCACCAACGGCCTCAATGTGTTTCTTTTCATAGTCCTCGTCGAATGGAATCCCTGTAAAAAATTTGCAACATGAACAGTTGCTCCTGAGTCAATCCACCATGTAGATTTTGAAAACTGTGTATACATGGTTTCATTTATAAATGAAACAATATTGTTATCTTTCCTTGCCATTAGCTCCTTTAGAAAAATGGAGTAATATTTCTTGAAATGCCATTTCTTGCCACAATGGAGACAAGCATCTCTATCTCTATTCACTGGGGGAGGGGGCAGGCCTATGCTGAGGCTGATAGTGCATGAGAGCTTTACCATGTGGATTAGAAGGGAGATCCATGGTTGCTGTGAGTGAAGGTACTTTTCTTGTTGTCCTTCACTAGGTTCAACGAACCATCATTCTGGGCTTTGAGCCTCTTCTCTTTTTGAGCACACATGGCGAAGGTCTTTTCTATGTCCCATTTTTCAGGGGCCATGTTGTAATTGACAACAAAGTTGTCAAACTATTGAGGCAGCGACGCCATCACCAAGTGAACAAGTAGAGCAGGCTTTAGCTCCATATCAACATCCATGGGCTTCAGTTTGGCAGCCATGTTGTTCATCCGGAGTATATGCTCCCTGATGCCGTGTCCACCACCGGTGTACTTTTCTGTCACCAGATGCTTCAACAGCTGGGTTGCATATGTCTTTGAAGAGCCAGTGAACTGACTCTTTATCTTTTCCAAGTATTCCTCAACGGAAGTACATTCTACAATGGAGCCAACAATGGTTTGCTCGATCGTGTTCTTTATATATGTCATGCATTTCTTGTTGGCATTATGTCACTTTCTGTTCTCTAATGTATAGGACATCTCCAGCGGAGCATAGTCACTTTGCTTTCTTTCCCATGCAACATCATCAGCAGCAGCCTCTCGGACTGGCTCTGTTGGCTTGGGAGGTGGCTTGGTCTCAAGGACCCAATCCACCTCAGCACATATGGAGGCAAAATTCATCTTCTTTGTCCACTTGGAGTAATTGTCACCTCTCAGTGTGAGGACATCCTTGATGCATCTTATCAAGTAATACCCTTCTGAAATTCACAAAGAAGTAAGAACAATAACAATTGCATGTATTAATCCAAGGTTGGTCAAAATTAAGACATACAAATGTTTATGCAATTAATTCTACATCACCGTTGGACAGAAAATAGAATAAAAACACATGACTTTAATTACTTTGAAACAAGACACTAATCATAATCATTCTATTTACAACGTTGGTTAGAAAAATAACCTGAAAAAGACTAGAATAAAACTTTAACATGCTCTCAAAATTTAATATTCTCTTTGTCTTTATTAAATTTTTAAAGAGCCTTTTTAACTATATACAGCGGAAGACATGACTTCAATATTCTTTTTGTCTTTACATTTTTACAGAAACTTTAATATTACTTTTATATTTTCTAGACAAATTTTTTTTGGATAATTTTGTGTAGAAAAAATTGTGCAAAAAACTGAATAAAAATAGTGTTTAAAAGCTTATGTAAAAATAAAAAAACAGTGTTGTTTAACGCCTAGAAGGGCCTATACTGTAAGCGGCCCACGAGTCTGTGTCGCACGCGCAGAGAACATTGCACTGCCGGCTCGCCCAGCAGCGTCCCAGGGCCTAGTGCCACGAGCTGCTATCTGCCAGCCACTCGCTCGCTGTGTCGGCAGCTTGGCTGCAAAAACCCGCCTGCGGCCCAAAATGGCATGGCGCCGCCCCGCGTACTCCATCCTGGTCGTCCATCCCGCCCTTAGCATCCAACGTATGCGCGCTCAACTCGCTGGGACAAAAAACCGGCCAGCGCGTCCCGACTGATAACCCTAAAATATTTCCCCCTCCACTGTGTCTTTGCGCTCGCTCTCAGCAGTGGCGGCGGCCCCACGCCCCACGCTGGCGAGGTGGCGAGGAGGCCGTGCTGCCCAGCGTCGAGCCCCTCCCCCTCTACGGCGAGGACCTCTTCCTCTTTCTTGTGCGCAGTGTTGCGACTGCAGAGCCGCCCATGACCGGCGCTCCCCTGCTTAGCGAGTGGCAGGGCCGCCAGGCTCTAGGCTGGCGACGTGACCCTCCTCGTCTCCCTCCTATCTACCAGAAAAGAAAAGCAACACCGAGCCCGCAAATGCAGACGCATAGTGAGGCTGGCAGAGGAGAGCTTTGTGGCGGAGCCCCTCTGGCCCCCTTGTCGGCGTGTGCGTCCACCCGGGGGAATTTTATGATAACCCCCCTGGCCATTTTGGTTCCACATGTCAGAGACAGCGTAGGGGGGTTTATGATCAACATAATCACCAACTTGGGGGGGGGTGTAGGGGTTCGTAGCATGGAAAACAAAAGTTTTCTACCGCACACAAACAAACAAGCCAAGATCTATCTACTAGATTGTAGCAACGAGTCGATAGAATAACTCACCCTCGAAGATCCCAAAGTGTTTAACGAGAGCGGATTCTCGTGGGTGATGTAGTCGTACTCTTGCCGATCTCAAGATCGTGTAGACGATCCTTCCAAGGCTGCGTTAAAGCGCTCCCAGATTGGTCACACGTTCGATTTTCGATGAAGACCTTCCTCTCCTTGTTCCAAAGTGAAATGGAGGTTGTAGCACTCTCCTCGCGATTCCCGGCAGACGACGTGGTCAGGAAGTAGAGGGGAGATCTCGTAGGGCTTCGCCTTAAGCCGGAGCGAGTATGGTGGACTATGAGAGAGGCCTTGGCGATCTAGTGTTTAGAGGCACCAAGGAGAGAGAGGGCTAGGCCGGTCGCTAGGGGAGAGCCCCAAGTCGGCGGCTAGGGAAAACCCTAGGGCGGCGGCTACAGGAGGGCCGGCGGCTAGGGTTAGGGTTTTGGTGGGGCAAGGTGTGTTGTAACACCCTCAGAATCGGACCTATGCAAGTTTGAACAAAATTCGCCAAACCCGCATAGAAACGATTCAAAGGTGCCCACCAGGCACTTTCGTGCGGGTGGAAAGCAAAGTAATAACATTACACAACAGTCCTCGATGGGACCCACGCAGAGAATATATATAACAGCGACTCAACGAGTCAAGAACACAGATATAATATACAAAGATCCAAATCACCTTGAAACGATATAGCGTCCAGCTACGGACAAGATGCAAATGGGGCTAAGAGCCCTGAAGAATAACCAATGGCGTCCATAACCCCGAGCCAAGCCGGAAGGTAACCGCGTCGATCTCAAAACCTGCTAACAAAGAGGTGCGACAAAGGGCAAGCAGAAAACAAAGAAGGAGCGTCGATCGAGGCCAAGACAGCGAGGCTAGAATCGGTCCTCGCCTACATAGGTATGGTGGGTGGCGGCAAAGATGCACTAAACAACCTATAGAGACTCGATACAATGGCGGTGAAAGCAGAGGATAAGAATGACCTAACCGGATCCAACGAAGCTATCACCAAACAAACCCATCGGTGTTTCCCCTCGAGACCAATCGAGGAAGTCAACGGGAACTCACATTTACTTATTCAGTTATAGTTGCGGCACTTTACTAGTCAGGTTTAGATGATCGTCCTGATAAAAATAAGCAGTGGGCATTTTTAATTGACCATTCCGTTATAGTGGCCACAATTACTAATCAGTGCAGTATAGCATGAGATAAACCCAAAACCTTGTTGGTACTTTTATTCAGCCATTCTGTAGTTGCAATACTTACTAGTCGAGATACAATGGTCGTAGCGACAAACCAAACAAGCAATTGTGGGCGTATTAATTAGCCATTCCATTATAGTGAAGCTGATTACTAGTCATTATAAGTCAAATTTATAGCGATAAACTTTAGTTATGCTTGTCTATGATCGAGAATCATGCTCCAAGTCGTCCATATCCATGGACACGGCTTTGAAAGTTTTACCGGCCGGGTGCACCAATAGCAACACACGCCGATCAACCTCGGAAAAACCAAAACAAAACCCAACGAGGCTTTCACCTGAACAATCACAGATTCAAATATTTGGGCCACCCTTAAGTAGAATCCATAGCAGTAAGCAAGCTCGGCGGCCTCAAGGTCTGGGTAATGTGAACGACTGGGAACCCCAAGCGGGCTTGTCGACACCGGAATCGTGTCCCGATCCTAAGCACAATCGTAAATAAGCGATAAAGCATGGCATAAGTACAGGATAGTAATAAAACCTCAAACTAGTTTGTGGCCCCAAGAAATAAGTCGAATCAAGCTCAGTTGGGGTCCCATATACCTCCGGATGTGGATAGCGCGATAAATCAAGGAACAGTATCAAGTACTGGTCTTACGGGACACAAGTGGGCGTTGAAACCAAATATTATCTATCACCCACCGATGCCTCGCTTATCAATTTTAGTTGTTAAACGAAATTAAAGTGACGATAAGTAAAACTAGAAACATCTCCAACATCAACATGCGGCAATACATCAAGAATCGTGGCATATGACGACACACTTGAGCAAGCAACTACGACGCCGCAAGTCCAACTATCTACCAAACAACAGGTCATAGGATGTGTCCAAGGCAATATACTAACAAGAGGAAATATCACGGTGAAACTAAAGCATCGCAACACAGATAGCAATAGATCAACAGGAGGAAATAAAGCACTATAAAAGTAAGATAGGTAGAAAGGGGGGAGATGCTCGCCTGAAAACATTGTCGAAGGTTCAACCCGAAAGTCGGGGCGAAGCTCACATCAACTCATCGGCCTTATCCGAAGAAGCAAAACACTAGAAGAAACACGGATGCAATATTTAATAAAACGGCGGAAGATCGGCATGATGCATGCATGATGGATGACATGGCAAGAAGTCGATGCAATTGGTCATATTAAGTGGAACCGGTCCGTCATTTAATTAGGTGGTTCATGTTGTTTATCTACCCAAATTTTAATTGTTGTTTAACAAACCCGAATATACCACCGGTTCGCTACACCAGTTTTAAATGAGGCCAATATGAGACTAGATTTTACCGCATATGGGCCCCATATTTATTGATTAGGTGAATCGGCATAAGGCCCCAAACCACATGAATGTATGCATGCAAGACAATCATTATCGACAAGTTGTATTATGTTGTAAAATAGGGTTCGGGAGAAAGGGTTCACACATTAGGGGTTCGATCTTGTTAGGGTTCCGGGTTCGGGCGGGTCCAGGGTCAGGTTCGACGAATTTGGTCTTCCGCACCCCGAAGGCTTCTCAATTCCGTGAAGGAGAGCTTGGCGATTCGCGTCATCGAGGGAGTACTTGTCGTTCGGGATCTTTGGGTCTCGGACAACGGCCTTGACCTCCGTGAAGAAAGAGCTTTGCGTGGTTCATCGGCCGAGATCTTGCCGCCTCGGGTTCAATTCTTGCGATTTCCATCTTGTAGCCGAGGCTCGGGCGGCGAACCACCCGGCGGCGGTGTCGAGCTTGGGCGGGTCCTTGCGAGTAGTGGGCGACCCGTGGAGGCGGCGTCTGGAGGCGTCGGGGCGGGTTCGCAGATGACGATGGCGCGATGTCGAACATGACTCCTATGTTGCCGGCAACCCAACGAGGTCACCCTCACCGCCAGGCCCGCGGTCGGGCTCGGAGGTCGTCGGTCGAGCGGCGGTGGCCAGCGGCCCGCCACGGAGGCGGCGGCACAGCGGAGGCGGGCGGGTCACGCCTGCGAGGATGTGGCGGCCTCGTCGGCATCGGGATCCGGGCGGAAGTGGCGGGCGGGCCGGCGTCGGCTGGCGCTTCTGGCCTTGATCGGAAAGCGGTGGCGGCGCCGCTCTGGCGGAGGGAACCCGAGGAGGTCGGCGGTCGAGGCGAGCAGGCGGGACCGATGGCGGGCGGCGAGGAAGCATCCGAGGAGGAGGCGGCGTGGGGTGGTGGCGAGGGCGTCGGCAACCGGCGGAGAGGCGGTTGCGAGAGGAGGCGGGAGCAAAAGAACAGAGGGAAGGAGGTCGCGTGCGGTGGCAGGTGTGTGGGTGGGACCTGGGTCCAGCGTCTTGACGTCTTCTAAGGTGTGCTGGCGGGAGTGGGCTGAGTGGGTTTGGGTTAGAGGAGAGAGAGAGAAAGAGGTGAGGTGGCGTGGCGGGTGTTGATTGGTTAGGGAAAGGGTGAGGAGGTGGCATGCTAGGATAGGTTGGGCGATGTGGAGGGATTAGGTGGGTAGAATTGTAGGTTTAGGATTAGATGGGGCATGTTGGGGTGGACCGATTGGTTTTCGGGAGTCGGTTCGGACTGTTCATTGCCCCTCAAAATAATTATAATTTTATTTAATTTAATTGGTGACAAAACAAAATATTCGGACGGTTCCCGGTGTTTGAATAAGATGGGGCGTTTAGAAAACAAAGATGGGTTTTGCAAACATAGTTTTAGCAAACAATGCATGATGATGACGATGCAATGCACAAATTCAACGCGATTTTCTAGTAGCGATTTTTCAAGGTGATTTGGACCTTGTATATTATATCTGTATTCTTGACTCTTTGAGTCGCCGTTATATATATCTGTTCTGTGGGTCCCATCGAGGACTGTTGTGTAATGTTATTACTTCGTTTTCCACCATTTAAAGTGCAGTGAGCACCTTTGAATCGTTTCTATGCGGGTTTGGAATTTTGTTCAAACTTGCATAGGTCCGATTCGTGGTGGTGTGAGTGGTATCGAGCTCGTGATTCGATACCCCACAAGTCCAGCCTAGGATAACCTAGCTAACGGCCGCAGAGAGTCAAAACTATTTTTGAAAATCGGTTGGATAGTTCGATTAGGTCTGATTTACTCCTTACCTCTCACGATCCCTCTTATCTCGGCGTGTTATGAATCGCTCTTATCTTTTCTTGAGTCGAGATTCCTCGTGGTTGGGTATCCGTCGTACCTTTAGGGTTTCGCTTTCTCCCTTTTGTTACGGAGGTGCTACGATCATCAATCTGCAACTTGTCTGTTGTACCCTTCATCCGATCTTTTGTTCTGGAGCTCTTTCTCCTTATGTGTTCCTTGCTGGATATCAGTGTCGTTGGAAAACATATGAGAAGGACGAGCTTTGGTGAAGTTGGAGTCGACCTTGAGCACGTGTTGTTCATGCCAATGGAACCATCGCGAAACCAAATCAGTGTGTCTTCCATACGATTTCCTGCTGGCAACATTCCTTTAGGATACCACCTATGAAGATCTTCTAAATCTCGAGTTGAGTTGCCTGATTCTCCTACCCATGTATAGAGTTGATAGTTGGATCCGGATGGACTGATCACCCTACGACTCTTCTTTGTTACATCGGTGGATCGATGTAACTTTTCCTCTTGAGCGGAAGTTAGGTGGCTTTAATTGTTGATACCCCTACCTTGACCTTTTGTTCCCGAGTGCTCGCGACGATCAGAGCAACGACCCTTTGTTGGTGGTGTCGCCGATTCCCGGATGAAGGAACCCTCGTTAGTGGTGTCGCGAGGATCTACGAAGAGAGAAGACGCAGATCGCCGACCTTCCTTCCGGTACCATGAGGCGGATCTCGAGGGAGATCCCTTGTTAGTGGTGTCGAATTGTGGCATCCCGCAAAACCACTACTAGAAAATCGCGTTGAATTTGTGCATTGCATCATCATCATGCATTGTTTGCCAAAACTATTTTCGAAAACCCGATTTGTTTTCCAAACGCCCCAACTTTTATTTAAAATGCAAACCCGGATCTCGGATTATTTTGTTTGTTGCCATCGGGTTTCAAAGCCCAATTCAATTAAATAAAATATTTAATTATTTTTCGACCACCCTCGAATATAACCCAACTGTCCACCCTAAATCCTAGAGCTACCTAAAATCTACCTCCCCAACCACCACCCTCCAATCCCTGCTTGCCACCTCATCTCCTCCCTCTCCCTCAACCACTCCCAACCCGCCACATCAGCACCCTCACCAGCCCCTCCCCTTCCTCTCTCTCTCAACCATCCCACCAGTCCCACACAACACACACACACACACGCACGCGAGAACCCCCACACCAGATCCCACCTTTCCTCCCCAGCCACCAACCCCCTGGGCCCGCCCCGCGGGACCCACCCCTGCCGCGCCTCCTCCCTCCCTCTCCTCTTCTTCCGCAACCTCCTGGCCCAAGCCCCGCCCGTCGCGGCCCGCCTCAACCGCCTCGGGCGCGCGTGCGCGGCCGCCTCGAAACCCGTCCTTGGTCTCGTCGGTTCGCCTCGCGTCTTCCGGCGCCTCTCGGGCCGCCGCCCTGTGTCCTGTCGACCTCGCCACCTCCTTGCGTTCGGCGTCGCCCATGTCCGTACCAACCGCCCAAGTCGGGACCCAAGTACCGTCGCGGAACATCGTCGGCGTGGGCGTCAAGGCCTCCGTTATGAAACCGACAAAACAGCCACTCGGACCCGATGACCACCAAACGCCCGAGCGTCTAGTACCTCCCTCGAACGCCAAACCCGAACGGAAGGACGCCAAGATCGCCACACACCACAAGTACCGGGCGCCAAGTACTTCCGGGCCAAGTTCGCGGACGGATGCGACAAGTACTCCCCCGCCATGACCCGCCCCGGATGCCGAGTCCGCACCGACAACTAAAACCGTGGAACCGACAAGATCGACCTCACCGGCCATGATCTCCCTCACGTAATCGGCGGACCCGCCAAGACCTCAGCGGCAAGATCGACCCGTGGGACCCGACAAGGTCTTCCGACGACAAGAACGACACCGAAAGGACCCGATGAACCAAGTCCGGCTTCGGGCGCCAAGATCCACCCGCTATCCGAACGCGTCCGTCGAACCCCAGACCCCGGATCCGACCACGGACCACGACCGAACCCCGGAAAACCCCAAGATCGTCGAGAACCCTAATGTGTGAACCCCTTCCCGCAAACCCTATTTTATAAATGCATAATAACAACTTGATCGCATATTTTAAAAAGAATTGTCATCTCGCATGCATCTTGTGTGGTTTGGGGGCCTTATGCCGATTCACCTAATAATTAAATATGGGGCCCATATGCGGGCAAATCTAGCCTTATATCGGCCTCATTTAAACTTGTGTAGCGAACCGGTATCTTACCTTGCCTTGTTGTACAACATTTAAATTGCGGGGTTCTAAACAACTTGAACCGTTTATTAATTGTCGGGACCCCGGTTCCGCTTAATATTGACCTAATTGCACCGCACCTTGCCATGTCATCCACCATGCATGCATCATGCCGATCTTTTGCCTTAGTATTAAATATTGCATCCGGTGTTCATCTAGTGTTTTGCTTCTTCGCGGATAAGGCCGTTGAGTTGATGTGAGCTTTACGATCTTGGGAAAATCTTGACAATGTTTTCGAGCATCTCCTCTTTCTACCTATCTTACTTTTATAGTCTTTATTCCCTCTGTTGATCTATTGCTATCCGTGTTGCGATGCTCTAGTTTCCGATATATCCCTAGCCTTATATTGCCTTGGACACACCCTATTACCTGTTGTTTGGTAGATAGTTGGACTTGCGTCGTAGTTGCTTGCTCAAGTGCGTATGTGTGTCATATGCCACGATTGTTGATGTTTTGCCACATGTTGATGTTGGAGATGATTCTAGTTTTACTTACCGTCACTTTACTTTTTTAACAACTAAAATTGAATAAGCGAGAGGCATCGGTGGGTGATAGATAATATTTGGTTTCGCCCACTTGTGTCCGTAAGACCCGAGTACTTGATACTGTTCCTTGATTTTTGCGCTATCCACATCAAGGTATATGGGACCCGAGCGAGCTTGATTCGTCTTATTTCTTGGGGCCACAAACTAGTTTGAGGTTTTATTTACGATCTACTTATGCCATGCTTCTGCTTTAATTACGATTGTCGACGATAGCACTCTCTTGTTAGGATCGGGACACGATTCATGTGTCGACAAGCCCGTTTGGGGTTCCGATCGTTCACAGCCGTCCACCCAAAGACCTTGAGGCCGTCTCGAGCTTGTCTACTCCGGATTCTACTTAAGGGTGGCCCCGAAATATTTCTGAATCCTGTGATTGCTTTGTCGTGAAGGCCTCGTTGGGTTTTGATTTGGTTTTAGAGGTTGAGCGGTGTGTGTTGCTATTGGTGCACCCGGCGGGTAAAACTTTCTCGAAGCCGTGTCCGCGGATATGGACGACTTGGAGTCTCGATCATAGACAAGCATAACTAAAGTTTATTTGCTATAAATTTGACTTATAATGACTAGTAATCAGCTTCACTATAATGGAATGGCTAATTAATACTGCCCACAATTGCTTGTTTGGTTGTAAACTGCGACAATTATACGACTAGTAAGTATTGCAACTTCTATTGGCTGAATAAAAGTACCAACAACCTGCTTGGTTTTGGGTTTATCTCATGCTATCATGTCGATTAGTAATTGTTGCAACTATTGAATGGTTAACTAAAAGTGCCCACTGCTTATGTTATCGGGGCGATTATCTATACGACTAGTAATTGCTGCAACGATAACTGAATAAATAAAACTGCCAACCGCGTGAGTTCCTCGGTTGACTTCCTCGTTTGGTCTCGAGGGGGAAACACCAGGATGGGTTTGTTTGGTGTTAGCTTCAGGTTGGATCCGATTAGGTCATTCTCACCCCTCTCGATAGTTGTATCGAGTCTCTATAAGTTGTTTAGTGCATGCCGCCACCACCATACCTATGTAGGCGAGGACCGGCCTCGATCGCTCCTTCTTTGTTTTCTCTTTGCCCTTTGTCGGCACCCTTTTGTTAAGGTCTTGAGATCGGCCGTTAGCGAGGTTACCCTTCCGGCTTGGCCTGGGCAGGGTTATGGACGCCATTGGTTATTCTTCAGGGCTCTTAGCCCCATTTGCTTCTTGTCCGTAGTCGGGCGCTATACCGTTTTCAAGGTGATTTGGACCTTGTATATTATATCTGTATTCTTGACTCTTTGAGTCGCCGTTATATATATGGGTCCCATCGAGGGTTGTGTAATGTTATTACTTCGTTTTCCACCATGAAAGTGCTGGTGAGCACCTTTGAATCGTTTCTATGCGGGTTTGGCGAATTTTGTTCAAACTTGCATAGGTCCGATCGAGGGTGTTCTGATGGTATCGAGCTCAGCGACTGATACCCACAAGTCCAACTGTGGGATAACCTAGCTAACGGTCATAGAGAGTCAAAACTATTTTTGAAAATCGGTTGGATAGTTCTGATTAGGTCTGATTTTACTCCTTACCCCTCTGCTGATCCCCTCTTATCTCGACGTGTTATGAATCTGCTCTCTTATCTTTTCTTCGAGTCCAGGATTCCTCGTGGTTGGGTATCCGTCGTACCTTTAGGGTTTCGCTTTCTCCCTTTTGTTACGGAGGTGCTACGATCATCAATCTGCAACTTGTCTGTTGTACCCTTCATCCGATCTTTTGTTCTGGAGCTCTTTCTCCTTATGTGTTCCTTGCTGGATATCAGTGTCGTTGGAAAACATATGAGAAGGACGAGCTTTGGTGAAGTTGGAGTCGACCTTGAGCACGTGTTGTTCATGCCAATGGAACCATCGCGAAACCAAATCAGTGTGTCTTCCATACGATTTCCTGCTGGCAACATTCCTTTGTTCCGGATACCACCTATGAAGATCTTCAGTCTAAATCTCGAGAGTTGAGTTGCCTGATTCTCCTACCCATGTATAGAGTTGATAGTTGGATCCGGGATGGACTGATCACCCTACCCGACTCTTCTTGGTGGATCGATGTAACTTTTCCCTCTTCGAACGGAAGTTAGGGGTGGCTTTAATTGTTGATACCCCTACCTTCGACCTTTTGTACCCGGAGTGCTCTCGCGACGATCAGGAGCAACGACCCTTTGTTGGTGGTGTCGCCGATTCCCAGATGAAGAAGGAACCCTCGTTAGTGGTGTCGAGGATCTACGAAGAGAGAAGATCGCACCCTTCCTTCCGGTACCATGAGGCGGATCTCGAGGCGAGATCCCTTGTTAGTGGTGTCGAATTGTGGCATCCATAAAACCACTACTAGAAAATCGCGTTGAATTTGTGCATTGCATCGTCATCATCATGCATTGTTTGCCAAAACTATTTTCAAAACCCGATTTGTTTTCCAACGCCCAACTTTTATTTAAAATGCCAAACCCGGATCTCCGGATTATTTTGTTTGTTGCCATCGGTTTCAACGGCCCAATTCAATTAAATAAAATATTTAATTATTTTCGACCACCCTGGAATATAACGGCAACCTGTCCACCCTAAATCCTAGAGCTACCTAAAATCTACCCTCCCCACCTCACCCTCCAATCCCTCACCTCATCTCCTCCCTCTCCTCCACTCCCAACCGCCATCACCCATCAAGCCCTCCCCTTCCTCTCTCTCACCCATCCCACACAACACACACACACCGCCCAGAACCCCCACGCCAGATCCCACCTTTCCTCCCACCAACCCCACCCACCCTGCGCCTCCTCCCTCCCTCTCCTCTTCTTCCTCCGCGCAACCTCCCTCAAGGCTCTGGCTCCCTCCAGCCGCCCGACCCTTCTTCGCTGCGCCGCCCGCCTCGCCTGCCACCCACTCAAGGCCGACCCGCCGGCCCTGCCCCGCCCCGCGCTGGCGGCGTGCTGCGCGCCGCCGCGGCCGAGCCATCGTCCCCAGCCCGCTGCGGCACCGGCCCGCCTCCAACCGCCTCGGCGCGCGTGGTTCGCCTCGCGCGCCAGGTGCTCCGCCACAGCCGCGTCTTCCGGCGCCTCTCACGCCGCCCTCGCGACGCCGTGTCCTGTCGACCTCGCCACCGCGTTCAGCGTCGCCTCGCCCATGTCCGTACCAACCGTCCAAGTCGGGACCCGTACACCGTCGCGGAACATCGTCGACGTGGGACGTCAAGCCTCCGTTATGAAACCGACAAAACAGCCACTCGGACCCGATGACCACCAAGAACGCCCGAGCGTCTAGTACCTCCCTCGAGCGTAAACCCGAACCGGAAGGACGCCAAGATCGCCACACCACAAGTACGCACCGGCAAGTACTTCCCAAAGCCAAGTTCGCGGACACGGATCGACAAGTACTCCCCACAGACGCCATGACCCGGCCCCGGATGCAGTCCGACACCGACAACTAAAACCGTGGAACCGACAAGATCGACCTCACCGACGCCATGATCTCCCTCACGTAATCCGAGCGGACCGCCAAGACCTCGCAGCGGCAAGATCGACCGTGGGACCCGACAAGGTCTTCCGACGACAAGAACGACACCGCCCGAAGGACCCGATGCGCCCGACATCGAACCAAGTCGGCTTCCCAGATCCACCCGCTATCCGAGAACGCGTCGAACCGAACCCCAGATCCAGACCACGAGACCGACCCGAACCCGGAAAACCCCAAGATCGTCGAGAACCCTAATGTGTGAACCCCTTCCCGCAAACCCTATTTTATAAATGCATAATAACAACTTGATCGCATATTGAATTGTCATCTCGCATGCATCTTGTGTGGTTTGGGGGCCTTATGCCGATTCACCTAATAATTAAATATGGGGCCCATATGCGGGCAAATCTAGCCTTATATCGGCCTCATTTAAACTTGTGTAGCGAACCGGTATCTTACCTTGCCTTGTTGTACAACATTTAAATTGCGGGGTTCTAAACAACTTGAACCGTTTATTAATTGTCGGGACCCCGGTTCCGCTTAATATTGACCTAATTGCACCGCACCTTGCCATGTCATCCACCATGCATGCATCATGCCGATCTTTTGCCTTAGTATTAAATATTGCATCCGGTGTTCCTCTAGTGTTTTGCTTCTTCGCGGATAAGGCCGTTGAGTTGATGTGAGCTTCGCCCCGATCTTCCGGGAAAATCTTCGACAATGTTTTCAGGCGAGCATCTCCCTCTTTCTACCTATCTTACTTTTATAGTCTTTATTCCCTCCTGTTGATCTATTGCTATCTGTGTTGCGATGCTCTAGTTTGATATATCCCTATGACCTTATATTGCCTTGGACACACCCTATTACATTGTTTGGTAGATAGTTGGACTTGTTGCTTGCTCAAGTGCAGATGTGTGTCGTCCATATGCCCGAGTTGTTGATGTTTTGCCACATGTTGATGTTGGAGATGATTCTAGTTTTACTTACTTTCACTTTACTTCTGTTAACAACTAAAATTGAATGGGTGATAGATAATATTTGGTTTCGAGGCCCACTTGTGTCGTAAGACCCAGTACTTGATACCTGTTCCTTGATTTTTGGCTATCCACATCCGGGAGGTATATGGGACCCCACGAGCGAGCTTGATTCATCTTATTTCTTGGGGCCACAAACTAGTTTGAGGTTTTATTTACGATCTGTACTTATGCCATGCTTTGCTTTAATTACGATTGTGCGACATTAGGATCGGGACACGATTCGCGGTGTCGACAAGCCCGTTTGGGGTTCCCACGTTCTCCAAATCCGTCCCCCCAACCTTGAGGCCGTCTCGGGCTTGTCTACTCCGGATTCTACTTAAGGGTGGCCCCTGAAATATTTCTGAATCTCTGATTGCTTTGTCGTGAAGGCCTCGTTGGGTTTTGATTTGGTTTTCGAGGTTGAGCGAGTGTGTGTTGCTATTGGTGCACCCGGGTAAAACTTTATATGGACGACTTGGATCGATCATAGACAAGCATAACTAAAGTTTATTGCTATAAATTTGACTTATAATGACTAGTAATCAGCTTCACTATAATGGAATGGCTAATTAACAATTGCTTGTTTGGTTGTCGCTATGCACAATTATACTGACTAGTAAGTATTGCAACTACAACGAATTGGTGAATAAAAGTACCAACAAGGTTTTGGGTTTATCTCATGCTATCAGTGTCGATTAGTAATTGTTGCAACTATAACGGAATGGTTAACTAAAAGTGCTTATGTTATCCGATTATCTATACGACTAGTAATTAATAAATAAAGCGCCAACGTGAGTTCCTCGGTTGACTTCCTCGTTTGGTCTCGAGGAAACACCGGGATGGGTTTGTTTGGTGTTAGCTTGTTGGATCCGATTAGGTCATTCTCACCCCTCTCGATAACCGCGGTTGTATCGAGTCTCTATAAGTTGTTTAGTGCAATACCTATGTGGCGAGGCCCCAATTCTAGCCTCGCCGTGCCTCGATCTTGTGCTCCTTCTTTGTTTTACTTTTGCCCTTTGTCGGCACCTTTTGTTAAGCAGGTCTTGAGATCGGGTTACCCTTCCGCTTGGCACAGGCGAGGTTATGGGCGCCATTGGTTATTCTTGAGGCTCTTAGCCCATTTGCTTCTTGTCCGTAGTCGGCGCTATACCGTTCAAGGTGATTTGGACCTTGTATATTATATCTGTATTCTTGACTCTTTAGTCGCCGTTATATATATGGGTCCCATCGAGGACTGTTGTGTAATGTTATTACTTCGTTTTCCACCCGCACGAAAGTGCCTGGTGGGCACCTTTGAATCGTTTCTATGCGGGTTTGGCGAATTTTGTTCAAACTTGCATAGATCCGATTCTGAGGGTGTTACAAACCATTACTCTGCACACGAATAGGCGGATTAAGCAACCTACTCTCGGAATTAGACTGAAGATCTTCATAGGCGGTATCCGGAACAAAGATATGATGCCAGCAGAAATCGTATGAAAGACACACTGATTAGGTTCATGATGGTTCCATTGGCATGAACAACACATGCTCAAGGTATACTCAATTTCACCAAAGCTCGTCCTTCTCATATGTTTTCAACGATATCCCAAGGAACACATATGGGTAAGAGCTCAAGAACAAAAGATCGGATGAAGGGTACATTGATGATCGTAGCACCTCCGTTACAACAAGGAAGAAAGCGAAGCCCTAAAGGTAACCACGAGAATTCTGGACTCAAGAGAGAGAAAGCGGATCAAAACACGTGAGGTAAGAGAGGAATAGCCAGGGTAAGGAGTAAAATCAGACCTAATCGTAACTATCCGAGTTTGCAAAATAGTTTTACACTCTACTTGAGTTAGCTAGGTTATCCTCTGGACTTGTGGGGATACCACTCTGTAACACCTCGAATCGGACCTATGCAAGTTTGAACAAAATTCGCCAAACCCGCATAGAAAGCGATTCAAAGGTGCCACGCCTCCAGCACTTTCGTGCGGGTGGAAAGCAAAGTAATAACATTACAACAGTCCTCGATGGGACCCAGGCAGATATATATAATGACTCAACGAGTCAAGAATACGAATATAATATACAAAGATCCAAATCACCTTGAAGCGATATAGCGTCCATTCTGGACAAGATGCAAATGGGGCTAAGAGCCGAAGAATAACCAATGGCGTCCATAACCCTGCCCGCCAAGCGGAAGGTAACCACCTAAACGATCTCAAAACCTTAACAAAAGAGGTGCCGACAAGGGCAAAGCAGAAAACAAGAAGGAGGCGTCGATCTTGAGGCGAGGCTAGCTCGCCTACATAGGTATGGTGGGCTGGATGCACTAAACAACCTATAGAGACTCGATACAATGGCGGTGAAGCAGAGAGGGATAAGAATGACCTAACGGATCCAACTTTGAAGCTATCACCAAACAAACCCATCCTGGTGTTTCTCGAGACCAATCGAGGAAGTCAACAGAACTCACATTTGTGGCAGTTTACTTATTCGATTATAGTTGCGGCACTTTACTAGTCGGTTTAGATAATCGTCACGATAAAGTAAACAAGGCACTTTTAATTGACCATTCCGTTATAGTGGCAACAATTACTAATCTAGCATGAGATAAACCCAAAACCCAGCTTGTTGGTACTTTTATTCAGCCATTTGTAGTTGCAATACTTACTAGTCGATACAATGGGCGACAAACCAAACAAGCAATTGTGGGCGATTAATTAGCCATTCCATTATAGTGAAGCTGATTACTAGTCATTATAAGTCAAATTTATAGCGAACTTTAGTTATGCTTGTCTATGATCGAGATCCAAGTCGTCCATATCCGCGGACACGGCTTTAAGTTTTACCGGCCGGGGTGCACCAATAGCAACACACGCCGATCAACCTCGGAAAACAAAACCCAACGAGGCTTTCGAACAATCAAATATTTAGGGGCCACCCTTAAGTAGAATCTAAGCAAGCTCCGACGCCTCAAGGTCTGGAACCCCAAGCGGGCTTGTCGACACCGGAATCGTGTCCCGATCCTAACGTAAATAAAGCAAGCATGGCATAAGTGATAGTAATAAAACCTCAAACTAGTTTGTGGCCCCAAGAAATAAGTCGAATCAAGCTCGGGGTCCCATATACCTCCGGATGTGGATAGCGCGATAAATCAAGGAACAGTATCAAGTACTGGTCTTGACACAAGTGGGCTGCGAAACCAAATATTATCTATCACCCACGATATGCCTCCTTATCAATTTTAGTTGTTAAACGAAATTAAAGTGACAATAAGTAAAACTAGAAACATCTCCAACATCAACATGCGGCAATACATCTGGCATATGACGACACACTTCATGAGCAAGCAACTCAACTATCTACCAAACAACGGGTCATAGGATGTGTCCAAGGCAATATGAAATATCAGAAACTAAAGCATCGCCTGACGAGTATAGCAATAGATCAACAGGAGGAAATAAAGCACTATAAAAGTAAGATAGGTAGAAAGGGAGATGCTACTTTGAAAACATTGTCGAAGGTTCAACCCGAAGTGAAGCTCACATCAACTCATCGGCCTTATCCGCGAAGAAGCAAAACACTAGAAGAAACACGGATGCAATATTTAATAAAGCGGCGGAAGATCGGCATGATGCATGCATGATGGATGACATGGCAAGCGATGCAATTGGTCATATTAAGTGGAACCGGTCCCGTCATTTAATTAGGTGGTTCATGTTGTTTATCTACCCGCAATTTTAATTGTTGTTTAACAAACCCGAATATACCACCGGTTCGCTACACAGTTTAAATGAGGCCAATATGAGACTAGATTTTACCGCATATGGGCCCCATATTTATTGATTAGGTGAATCGGCATAAGGCCCCAAACCACATGAATGTATGCATGCAAGACAATCATTATCGACAAGTTGTATTATGTTGTAAAATAGGGTTCGGGAGAAAGGGTTCACACATTAGGGGTTCGGCGATCTTGTTAGGGTTCCGGGGTTCGGGGGGGTCGAGGTCGAGTTCGGAATTTGGTCTTCCGCACCAGGCAGGCTCTCAATTCCGTGAAGGAGAGCTTGGCGATTGGCGTCATCGAGTACTTGTCGTTTTGAGGTCTCGGACAACGCCTTGACCTCCGTGAAGAAGAGCTTTGCGTGGTTCATCGGCCGGAGATCTTCTCGGGTTCAATTCTTGCGATTTCCATCTTGTAGCACGAGGCTCGGAGCGGCGGGCGACGCAGACCCGGCGGTGTCGAGCTTGGGCGGGTCCTTGCGAGTAGTGGGCGACCCGTGGGCGGCGTCACAGGCGGGGCGGGTTCGCAGATGCGATGGCGCGATGTCGAACATGACTCCTATGTTGCTGCGGTAACCCAAGCGAGGTCACCCTCGATGTGGCGGGGCTCGTGGCGGCATCGGGATCCGGCGAGCGGCGGAAGGTGGCGGCCGGCGTCGGCGCTGGCCTCCGGGACCGATGGCGAGGGCGGAGGAAGCATCCAGGGAGGCGGCGTGGGGTGGTGGCGAGGAAGCGTCGGCGGGGGGGCAACTGGGGAGAGGCGAGGCGGGCGAGGAGGAAGGAGGAGGGGGGCAGGGGAAAAGAACGAGAGGAAGAGGAGGTCTGCGTGCACGGGGTGTGGGTGGGACCAGGCGGGTCCAGGCGTCTTGGTGTGTCTTTGGGTGTGGGGGGCGGTGGGCTGAGTGGGTTTGGGTTAGAGGAGAGAGAGAGAAAGAGGAGGTGGCGTGGCGGGTGTTGATTGGTTAGGGGAAAGGGTGAGAGGAGGTGGCATGCTAGGATAGGTTGGGCGATGTGGAGGGATTAGGTGGGTAGAATGCAGGTAGGTTTAGGATTAGAT
Source organism: Avena longiglumis (assembly GCA_030063025.1). Taxonomy (NCBI): domain Eukaryota; kingdom Viridiplantae; phylum Streptophyta; class Magnoliopsida; order Poales; family Poaceae; genus Avena; species Avena longiglumis. Next base: position 68,580,336 of record CP125976.1, on the reverse strand, counting down.
GGGGCATGTTGGGGTGGACGATTGGTTTTCGGTTCGGACTCAAAATAATTATAATTTTTATTTAATTTAATTGGGCCGTCTGCAAACCGGCAGCGGACAAAACAAAATATTCCGGGGACCCGGTTCCCGGTGTTTGAATAAGATGGGGCGTTTAGAAAACAAAGATGGGTTTTGCAAACATAGTTTTAGCAAACAATGCATGATGATGACGATGCAATGCACAAATTCAACGCGATTTTCTAGTAGTGGTTTTGCGGGATGCCACATGTGTGTCTAGAGGGGCACCCCTGCCCCTCCTTTTATAGGTGGTAGGGCGCCGGCCAAGGGGAGGGAGTCCTCCCCCTAGTCGGCCTCCTTGGCCGGCGGGTGGAGGGAGAGGAACTCCTCCCCAAGTAGGTTTCCTACTCTCCCTCCACCAAGCAAACTTGTCGTTTGACTTTTCAAATTGGTGTTTGACTTTTCAAACTAGGATTTGATTTATCCCTTTATTTTGCTCAGCGATGACACCTAGTACATGATGCAACCATTCCAACTTGTTATGACACATTCATGTACCCTTCCCCTCCGGAGTGCCGGACCTTCCGGAACCTTCTAGAACATTCCCGATGAAAACACCGGAATCATTCTCCAACTCCGAAACATGACTTTCCTTATATAAATCTTATTATCCAGACCATTCCAGATCTCCTCGTGATATCCCGGATCCCATCCGAGACTCCGAACAACATTCGGTCTATTACTCATCATTCCATAACTACTCAACAACATCGAATCCCTAAGTGTGTCTCCCTACGGTTCGTGAATTATGCGGACATGATCGAGACACTTCTTCGAACAATAACCAATAGAGGAATCTGGAAATTTATATGGCTCCCATATATTTCTACGATTACTTTGCGATCGAATGAACCACTTACATACGATACCAACTTACCTTTGTCTCACGATAGTTTACTTATCCGAGGTTTTGATCGTCGGTATCTCTGCATACCTAGTTCAACCTCGTTACTGATAAGTACTCTTTTCTCGTTCCCGTGATATATGATCCCTTGTGAGCCAGTCACATGCTTGCAAGCCAATTGGATTACATTCCACCGAGAGGGCCCAGAGTATATCTATCCGTCATATGGATGGACAAATCCCACTCTTGATCAATGTGTCTCAACCCATACTTTCTAAATACTCAATGCCACCTTTATGACCACCCAGTTACGGTGTGGTGTTTGATGTCATCAAAGCATCCTTCCGGTGATGGTGATAAGCATGATCTCATGGTCGAAGGAATTAGGTTACTATGTATCAGAAAGCATATTGCAATTGAACTATTAAAATGACTTGATCTTTATGCTACGCTTATCTATAGGAGTATGTCCATCATACCATTCTCCTAACGATATGATCTTGTTGTTAATAACATCTCAATGTTCATGATAGGGAAACCACAATCATTTATTAACCAACAAGCTAGTATTATGAAGAGGCTTTACTAGGGACTCTAATTTAGTTTACAAATCACACAAGTATTAATGTTTCCTTGTTAATACTGTTATAATATGAATGTAAACATTTATCATAAACACAAAGATATAATAATACCTACATTTATTATTGCCTCTGGGGCATATCTCCAACAGTCTCCCACTTGCACTAGAGTCAACTAATCTAGATTACATGGTAATATATACCGAACACCCATGGCAGTTTGGTGTTGGTCATGTTTTGCCCTCGGGAGAGGTTTAGTCAAAGGATCCGCCACATTCAGATCTTTGTGTACTTTACAAATCTTTATGTCACCATCTTGGACATGTTCTTGAATAGCGTGAAAACGTAGCTTGATGTGCTTCAGCTTCTTGTGTGACCTTGGTTCTTGCGCATTGGCTAAGCGGATGGAGCCTCGATATGCTACCATGGATTCTATATCAAAAATTTCTCGTAAGTACCTGGACTTTGTTTTTTTTTGAACAAGGAGTGTTCTCGAAGGGACTGGAGGCTTCACATATATTCTAAGCGGTGGAAGTTACAAAAGATTACAAAGGACCCCATCAAATATGAATAAACACATATATAGGTAGAAAAGACCTCTCTAAAAAAGACAAATGACAAACCGATCCTTTCTCTTATCCACCACCGAGCAGGAAGACAGGCCTGCCACCATCATGCACAGGAGCGGGGACATAACCACTTGCTCCTGAGCCGACGAGCAGTGCGGAGGCTGACTTCAAGGGCCTCACGAAGGAGGTTAGAATGATGCCGGAATCCTTTATCGGCTTTTTGATAGGCCATGTGCTGACCTTGGATGTCGGACGGCTATGACCCGCCCCGAGGTGATGCTCAAGAAGATAGCCTCCCAACTCCACTTCTGCCCGGCATTGAATCTTACAGAAAAAGCAAGCAGCAGAGGGTTCTTCACCAAATCTGACGGTGCTACCCGACCAAACGACTCACCACACCTGCCACGGATGGGAGATAGACGGCGACGAGGATCAGCTGGGCGCAAAACCCACGAACGCTTCTTCAAACACTCAGACCTACAGAACATGGAATTAACTCCACCCCTCTCCTCGCCACCATGGCCGGCCAGCAAAAAAAGAAGTAGCAGTAGGATGCCCAGGATTGAAGAAGCACCGCACTTATTGAAACTGCTCCCGGTATTTCCCCACCTCATAGAGAACCCCACCAAGGGGACTCACCAGAGGGGATCAAGGAACGCCACCAGTCGCCGTGCGGGAGCGACCAGGACAAAGGAGACAACAGGCGGAGAACTCCAATCGGTTGGCCGTCGCCTCTCGTTCTTCCCCCGCTGCCACGGCCGGCCAAAGAAGATGGCGACCCCAATTTCCTGGAGCAACGCCTGGAGGTGGCCTTATTTGGGGCACAAGCAGCCAATGTACTCCCCACCACTGCCATCCCAACAACTTTGAAGAGTAGCGACCGCTGCCATCTGTTCCGGCCAGAGGAACGCGGCGGACGCTGCATGGCAGAACGCCGATACTCGGCACTAAGCCAGCACCTACAACTACTATATACAAGAATGGATCCGGCGCCGCACCTCCGCCTCCCTCGACCGGTGACGCCGGTGAGGTCGGCTTCGGGTTGGCCCGGCGCGCCCGGCGGCTGGAGCAGTTACTGTAGCAGGGTGGTGGGAGGGGAAAAGAGATAAGGTCCCTTGTGAACACCCATACTTGGACTTTGTTGGTGCGTTATTCGCACTTAACAGCAAAGGAGTGCATGTCAGGGCATTCCATTGATGGACATTTCAATATTCTGTCAGGAATTCCAGCATGGAGGACATGGAGGCCATCACAGTGGATCTCATCATCGGGGGTTTGGGGTTGGTAGAATTCGAGTCCTACCCGCGTCGCGCCCCGCGCCGTTCCTCGTAGGCAATGAGGCGGCCCCCGTCCCAACCTGCTACTCGGCGTCTCGCGCCCTCCCACGTGAGTCCCGGTCTTGTCGGGTGGGTTGTCGGTCGTCTTCTTCTAGAAGTTCTGAGAGCAGTTGTAGGCGGTCATCATGTGGATGTTCCAAGAGTTTTATACTGGGACTCTCGCGATGTCTAGGCTGAACTTTGGCATGGTGTCCTTGATCCCCATAGTAGTTGGGGCCACGGACATTCGCCAATTTAGACCCATCACCATGATCAACGTCATTCAGTGCATATTTTCCAAATTGTGTGCTCTTCGGATTGCCCCGGTGATGGAACGCCTGACTCGTCCTCTCCAGTATGCCTTCCTTAGGGGATGACTCATTCATGATGGGATCTTGGCACTCCATGAGATTATTCATGAGGTCAAGCTTCGCCACCAGAAAGGGGTGTTTCTCAAGCTGGACTTCCAGAAGGTGTACGACAGGTTGGATTGGGCGTTCCTTAGACATGTCCTCCAGAGGCGAGGATTTGACAAGTGGGTGCTTAGATGGATTATGCAGTTCGTCATGAGTGGGTCTACCGCTATTAATGTAAACGGGGAGGTGGGATCCTACTTCAGGCCTTCCTGCGGGGTTCGACAAGGGGACCCGATCTCCCCCTGATGTTTAACTCATGAGTGGACGCCCTTGCGGAGATCCTGGATAGATCCAGGGTCTCTGGCCACATCTCAGGTGTGGTAGGGCATCTTATCCCTAGAGGGGGGATCACCCACCTTCATTATGCGGATGATACCATGATCATGGTTCAGGGTTTGGAGCTCGACATCATTAACCTGAAGTTCCTACTCCTTTGCTTTGAATCCATGTTAAGGATCAAGATCAACTTCGACAAGAGCGAGGTTATGATCTTGGGCTTCACTAATGAGGAGATATAGAGCATTGTTGACAATCTCAACTATAGGCTGGAAGACTTCCCGATCACGTATTTGGGTATCCCATTAGAGACACTAGAGTTTTGATTAAGGACTTGGCTCTCCTGGTCGCATGAGTGCGCTTTAAGGCTGAACCCTAGCGAGCGCGGCTCATGATGAAAGGGAGTAAAACGGTTCTGATCAACTCGTGCCTCTCTAGTCTGACCATGTACCAGATGGGGCTATTTCTCCAGCCTGAAGAACCCACACCGACTTCACCAAGGGGTTGTCTAGGTTCTTTTGGGTGGCAAGGGATGATCGCCAGAAGTATCACATGGTGAAATGGACAGATATCTGCATCTCCAAGTTTCTTGGGGTCCTAGGTATTCTAGACTCTCGCCGGTTTAATGTGGCTCTGATGCTCAAATGGGTGTGGCGCATTCTCCAGGATGAGGGGGATTGTGGTTTCATCCTATTAAGTCCAAATATCTAAGGGGAAGACCCTTGTTGGCCTACGAGCGTAGGAAGGGCTCATAGTTTTGGCGATCCATCTAGGACATCAGGCATCTGATAAGGAGATCAGCGTCCTTCATCATTGGTGATGGCCGAGAGACCCTCTTCTGATTAGACCCGTGGGTCCAGGGGCCTCCTCTATGCCAGGAGTTCCCGGTGAAAGGAATATGTCCGAAAGGCAATAATAAAGTGGTTATTATGCTATTCCAGGTTTATAATAGATATTTATTTTTCATGCTAGAATTGTATTAATAGGAAACATTAATACATGTGTGATTTATAAACAGTAAAGGTTCCTAGTAAAGCCTCTCTTTACACTAGCATGTTGATTAACGGATGATCAAAGGTTTCCTGATCATAAACATTGGATGTTGTTAATAACATGGTCATATCATTGTATAATGATATGATGAATAGTCACCCGCAGTAGATGTAGCAATATGATCATGTCATCAAGTTTATATTTCTATCATATTCGTAGTAACTCAATGTCCTTAGACCATGAGATCAGGTCAATCACTTTTACTAGAAGAGTACTTTGATTGCATCAAACGTCACACTGTAACAGGGTGATTATAAAGGTGTCGTCAGGTATTTGGAAAGTGTTAGTTGAGGCTCATAGATCAAGAGTGGGATTTTTTCATCCGAATGACTGAGATATATACTCAGGACCCTCTCGATGATATCACATTGACATAGCTTGCAAGCAAGTGAGTTGATCACTATAATGGCATATCACATGAACGAGAAAAATAGTACTTGTCAGGAACGAGATTAAACAAGGTATGTATGATACCAAGTGATCGGATCTCGAACAAGTAAAATAGCGCGAGACAAAGGGAATTTTATTACAGCAAAAGAGGTTCGGATGATCATCTGATTTTTGTGGAACTAGTGGGAGTCATTATGGATCTCCAGGTCCCGCTAATGATTATTGATCAGAGAAAGTATCGATTATGTATACATAGTTCTCGAACCCGTAGGGAGACACACTTAAGGTTAGTCAACGCATTTGAGCAGATAGAAAACACAGGGGAAATCAATGGAAATTGCAGAAAATTGTTCTGTTGCAGAAAATTGTTCTTTCGAAATAGTTTCGGGGTATCGAAACAAAGCAAGGGATAAAAATGTTAATGTGTTTATTAAATGAAGTGCTCATTAAACGAAGTACTAATTAAATTAAGTGTTCATTAAATTGAGTTTCATTAAACCAAAGGAGTTAAAGTGCTTTAATGGAAAGACCTTTGATTTTTGAGTGGAGATTAAATGGGAGAAAGTGGAGGTGGAGTTTATGTGAGTGGAGAGAGCACTCACATGAATGAGAGGAGGGGATGGGGCACCTACTTGGCGCCAGCCAAGGGAGGGGGCTTCCCCCCTCTCCTCTATAAAAGGAGGTGGCCTCCTCCTCCATCTCACACACTCTCATTAACCCCTCTCATTAGGCCATTTGGTTGGCATCTTCTCCCCCTTGCTTGCATTGTCTATTGCCACTAGAAAAGGTGCTCGGCGAAGCCCTGCTCTAAACCTTCCCCTCCACCACCACTACCATGGTGTAGCGCTTTTGGAGTTCCCAGGGATCCGCTACTTCCGCTGCCTAGCTGGAGCGAGGGTCCGGGAGTCGTCGGCACACCGTATGTGTGACCGATTACCGAGGCGCTACCCAACTGTGGCGTTGATCGTCTGCACGTCCTCGAGGACGGTCGTGTACATCTATATCAACCACGTTTGTTTGAGGGAATTTTTTATTTTCTATGCAACGAACCCCATCACCCGACCCTCTTTGCCATTTGCGCATACCCTAAGTTGTTAGTGGCTGAGACGGAGCAAGGGAGCAGCTCGAACATCCTATTCCGGCAACCTTTACGACGCCGAAGCGGCTGACTTCGGGAGGCTTTGGGGTGCCCTTCCTCCATCTCTCTCGCCTGTTAGGGATGGGTTGTTGTGGCGCCAGTCTCCTTCGGGAGATTTTTCGGTTAGCTAGACGTACAAGACCCTCTTCCAGGGTCCGGAGCTCCCTCGGACGACCCTCCTTTGGAAAGCCCTTGTGCCCCTGAGTCAGAGGATTTTCCTTTAGCGATTGCTTTGGGATCGTCTCCCCTCAGGGGTAGAGGTGGCGAAGCGGAATGGCCCTGGTGATGGATTGTGCCCATTGTGTGGTGTACCGAAGACCTGTGCCCACATAATGTTCACATGTCCTGTCACTCAGTTTCTGTGGAGCTTAATCCGATAGGCGCTGGGCCCTGCCTGGTAGGCCCAGGATCCCAGTGAGTTTCAGGATGGAGGCAAACCGGCCGTGAGGGAGGCGCCACCTCTTCTGGCTTATGTTTACGGCCCTCACCTGGACCCTTTGGAACATTCATAATAAGATGGTGATATAGAAGATTTTTCCACGGCAGGCTTCTGACTCTATGTTTGCCTTATTGGCTTACCTTCAACAGTGGTACCTTCTCTCCAGACAAAAGGATAGGGAGCACTTGGACGGCTCCCTAATGGCGTTGAGAGCGGTGGCACGGCACCTCACGGCGGCGGTTCCCGAGGAACCGCCATAGTAGGCGCTCTCTCTTGCCTTTTTTGTTTTTCTCTTTGGGCTTGGATGTGCTAGGCCCTAGCGTTCTGGAACCTTTTTGCTTTCTTGTTTGGGCATGCATGTGCTTGTGTGGAGCTTGAACATTGTATTTGGTCATGGCTTTATTTATAAAGCGGTACAAAAGCCTGATTCAAAGAAGAGATCATCATAGTAACACCTTAACATGAGTAGATCGTCAAAACAAAGAGCTTCCTCGCCACTAAGGTGTACTCCTTTGGTGTTAAGTTTCTTCATTCATTCTCATGCTAATGCAACACTATCGTGCGGGGATTGTTTCTCGAGCCATTCATTTGACTGTAGTTCTCTATTGAAGCTGCATAGTTATGTGATGTTGATAGCAGATTCGCTGAACGCACTTTAGTCAACTTTTCTCCCGCTGACTACTACTCCCTCTATTTTAAAATATAAGATGTTTTAGGTTTGTGAAGAAGATGTATCTAGACATTTCTAGATACATCTTCTTCACAAACCTAAAACATCTTATATTTTGAAACGGAGTGAGTAGTTTATATACAAACTGAAATTAAAGTCATGTTCGGAGTTACTTCGGAACAAGTCGTCTTCCGAGTTGGGAAGGGCAGGTAATGTTTTACATATGTTTTGCCAGCTTTCAAGATTCTAAAGGGCTTGTTCCTTTGTTGGTGTCAACGATTGACTTCCATGGGCTACTTTTGCTTTTTTTTGGTGTCAACAATTGACTACTCCCCCCTTATTTTTTTGCTTGAAGACCTACCGTTGCAATTATGCTCCTTCCAAATGGATGTGTATGGCTTGAAGACCTATTGTTGAAACCATGTACTCCCTTCGATCCAATTTAGTTGACTCAAATTTGTTAAGATATGAATAAATCTAATAGTAAATTATGTCTAAATATAATCAAATTTAGATAAATCTAAGTCAACTAATTCGAGTCGGAGGGAGTATTCATGTTTTCATTTGTTGTAACAGACTCGTAATAATACATTGTATTAGTGTAGTGGTACCTGGTTCGTTACCGTGTCCTCTGAACTCCGGAAGGGTCATTAGTGGGCTGCAGATTATTTCTCCAGCCTATTATTTTTTCCGAAATGGAGATAAAACCCCGTCCTCCCATTGAAAAAGTGCATACGGACTTTATTTTGATTATTAGGACCAAAATATCTAGTCGTAGCTTAGTAGCTTAGGTTACAACTTATTACAATTCAAAGAATCAGAAAGAGTCTCGACGCGGAATCAAGCCACCTAAGGGCCCGTTCGGTTAATCCACTGCACAAGTGGATTGGGTGGGATTTGGAGGCATTTTGACCTACATGGGAATTAATCCAACTCAATCCATGTTGATCCACTCCAATCCCTTCCAAACCGAACAAGCCCTAAATAAAGCAGAAAGAGTGTTGTGTCTATGGATCAACATGTGAGTCTGCGATGGAGCTGCCAGCCACAGCATCTGAACAAACGCCGCGCAACCAAATCCAGGTGGCTGCAACCAAAATCCATAGCTTGTCTGTGCACCTAAACTTATTTCTCCAGTTTATTATGAAGAGAACAATTACAACAATGATTTATACCACTGTTGATAGCTTATCCGCTGATAGGTCCCCATCCCAATGCAAGTTATTGCAGACATGGCCAAACAGGGCAGCTAAGTACTTGGAGTACATACAATGCACGAAAAAATATCGCGGTGACTTGGAGTCATCGTTGCACGTCATGGCAGGACAACGAAACGCACTAGCATTGGTCAAGGCATCAAGTTCTTCGTAAAGAAAACGTTTCTATCTATACTACCTGTCCCCTGCCGTCTAACTTAAAAACAGACATGGACCGACAACCATGATTGGAGGGGCCGGGTAGTAAACTAAGCGACATCAAATTGCCACTAATCATCCGGGGTCAACAGAAGTTGCTGTCTCTTTTTCCCATAAGAAGGTTATATATGCAAGCAACTCCCCAACTGCAAGCAACACTTACCAAGAGAGAACGAAGAAAGCTACTCATGGTGTAGGAAAGAACACTGCAACTCAGTTGCCCTGTGGAGAAGGAGAGCCCGCAGGCTACAGGCCGCAGCAAGTTCTGGAAGCCCGATCAAGCTGCGCAAAAGCGTCGAGTAGCCATGCTGATACTCGATCTGGGAGTGGTTATCATCCCGGCGACGCTCATCCTCGTGCCAGTCCGTCGGCTGGTGCTTCTGGTGGCCAGGCTGCAGGAGCTGCAGCAATACATCAGGCGGCCAAGGCCAAGGCCAACGCCGCTGTCGTCGGAGATGTCCCCGGAGATGTGGAGCCGCGTGTCGAGCGTTCACAGGATGTCCATCATGGTGTGAAGGATCCGGCCTTCGGGCCGGGGGTGCGCGCTCCTCTCCTGCCGCCTGCCGGGTCCTAGGCGATTCCTGCGCTTGAGGCCGGTGCGCGAGGGGCGGCACGTCGTCGGCTTCGTCCGTCGGAAGGTTGGAGCTCGTCCGGATTTCTATTCCTCGTGTTTCTGCGAGGATGAGCGAAGCTAGCTCCCGATGATTATCTCAACTCTGTAGCATGTGACTCTGTGAATAACCTCTTCTTCTTGTCGACATTGTCGTTGTTTCTTCAGACATCTCGGTGTAAGAAAAAGAAAAACAAACACGAATAGCGCAAATATGATCCTGGCTCCATGTGTTTTTCACTCTCATTTTGCGACATGCGTTTCGAAGTAGAACGAAGTGGAAGACTTTTCCGATAAGTGACAACTGACAAGTACTCCCTCCGTTTAGAAATATAAGATGTAAAATATGTCTAGATATATCTTATTCATAAATCTAAAACATTTTATATTTCTATACGGGAGGGAGTAGACAAGATGGCGTCGTCGCCCCTTCACAGCCATATAATAGTCCTTGTCACATCATGCACACAGCCTTCCGGCATTTCCGATGATAAACGTACGAAGTATGCAAAATTAAACGGAACGGCATAGTAGGAAATAGATACATAATCGAGTCATCCACATGGATCTGGAACTGCGAGCATGAGTTGATGTTTAGTTGCGTGCGAGTGCGATCCATGCATTGGCTAAACATGATTTGTCTTTAAAGGGGGAACCCTGGCCGCCACCGACTCCTCCCGCACATCCCTCCGTTCCCCACATATCGCCATTGCCAGAGGGGATGATGGAAAGGTGGCTCGCCCTAGGAAAGGCGGCGGCGGGAAGTCCCCTACCCTTCATAGCGGTGCGACACGGGCCATGGCCATCAGGAGCACGACGTGTTGTCGGAGATGGCGGCCATGGGTGGAGGTCGGTGGTGGGTGTTCATGGCGAGTAGTGTGGCAGCGGGAGCATGATCTTGTTGGTGGCGGCGGGACTGTCGGGTTCCTGGCCACTTGTGGCCCAGGCAGCGGCCGACTTGTCCCTCCCGTATGGATCTACGCCGTTGTCCAGAGGTCGACGTGCTCGCGGTTGTGGCTGCCCAGGTTCCCTGCTCCTCTGCCGGCTTGGCCTATGGGTGGCCAGCAAGGATCGAGCGTCTAGTCCTGCTAGGATCCATCGAGTGGTGGCGTGGGGGCTACTCGCTGAATAATGGTGGTTTAGCCCTATTGCACTTCGTGCATCATGTCGTTGATCTGCTTGATGTCAGCCTCCTCGATTTGGGCATCGACGCGTTCCAGTTTTTCGGTCAGAGATCTCTGCAGTTGGGGACATGGCGCCACCGGCTATCTAGATAAGAATCGATTCGGTCGCATGAGGGTGTGGCGCGAAGCATCACTTTCTTGTCGGTGCCATGAGGCGGCATGTCTAACTATAGATTTCCATAGTACAGACAGAGGTGGAGAAAGTCATGATGGTGAATGTGATCGGAGACCGTAAATAGCAAAGAGGAGTGTTGGTTGTGATGAAGGCTATGCGACACATGATCATTTTTTAAAAAAGAGTATATATTAATATCGCGGAGATACCAATTACACCCAGCCTCTGCAACAACGCATGCCCTAGCGGCCTTACGGATGCACACAACCTAGAAAAAAGAAAGAAGAATTACAGAAAAAGAAAAGTCCCGCTACAGGAACTATTTCTCAGAGCAACGATACTAACACCACCATAACAACACCAGTAGTCCAACCACTCTAAAAGCAACACCTTCAAGAAGGAAACGGTGCACAAGCGTCGTCGCCCGATAAAAAATCATAGGTTTTCACCCTGAAGAAAGTCCTCACTCGCAAAACAATTCCTTCAACGCCCATTGCCAGGCACAACCAATTAAGGCCAGACCTTGGATTTTCACCCTGCAACATAAGACTGAGAACTTCTCCTGTGTTGTTGCCCCCACAAACAGTCGCTGCTGCGAGTCACGGATCACGCAGCCAGTTCCTTGATGCTGCAAAGACTCAAACCACTATCACATCACTCATGTTCCTCCTTTCTTGACATTCTCTGCCTCTTAACTTCACCATGGATCGTCGAAGACATGACACATGATGGTAACAGATAGCAGAGCTTCGCAACGCTCCTGCTGAAACCAAACAGCGAGAAAAACATGAGTACGCACGATCGAATACCTTCCGATCCAGCAATCTTCAGACATATTCGCCCATGGGAGTTCGTCAGCGGAACCTTTCGGAACACGCCGGTCCAGATCAGATCAACGAGGGAAAGTGACAAGCAAATCTTTGTCTTGGCGCTGAAAGAACCCTAGGATCACCCGCCATTATTCGCAAGACTCGCAGCCCCCACGCTACCAGTCACCATCCAGCAGGAGAGAGCAACATAGGAGGAGCCAACAAGTACTTGCAGAATCACCGGCGTGACCAAGGTCACCGCCAGAATCCACGGCCGAAGCCCTTGCCGCAGCCTTGGCAAGAGGGGGTGGCAGCATAGGTGGACTACAATTCTGGTGGTGCTCCTTGAGTATCTTAAGGGTGAAAATCTAAGTTCTATCCTTTATTGGTTGTACCTGATAATGGTCTTGCTGAAGGCATTATTTTGAATGCTCAGACTTTCTCAAGGGTGAAAACCCAAGATCTTTGATCGGGCGACGACCATGCTGGTGCATCGTAGCCTTCTTGGAGACATTGCATATAGAGAGTCTCTCTTATCGTCCGGGTTTGTCATTGGTGGTGGTTAGAGTGCTCTTGTTGCAGGTGTTTCATCACCACGACAGGGTCTTTGTTTTCTTTTTCTCTCTCGTATATTTTTTCTTGGTTGTGTGCATCCTTGAAGTATTTGGATATCTAGTTGGTGCAAAGACTAACTATAATTGGTATCTTCGCGATATTTATATATATTCTTGTTATCTAAAAAACATGATTTATCATAGGGAGGTGAAGGGTATACAAGCAAATTTTCACAGAGGCAACACCACTGCACCTCGCGGCAAGCTCTCACGACTCAGGGTGCAGGTGGGACTATCCGTGGGGGGCCCGCATAAGCCCGCACAGTCCCACAATGGTTAAGTGGGTGTCTGATACGTCGCAAATGTATCTATAATTTTTGATGCTCCATGCTTGTTTAGTATCAACTTTGTTATGTTTTATCTACACTTTGAGGTATTTTTATACTTTTTCTGGAACTAACCTATTGACAAGATGCCGCAGTGCGAGTTGCCTATTTTCTGCTGTTTTTGGTTTCAGAAAAGCTAGTAAGGAAATATTCTCGGAATTGGACGGTAAAAAAGCTAAAGTCAATATTTTACCGGAGCAAAGACGGAGTCAAAAGGGCAGCCGAAGGGGGGCCACAAGGTGGCCACACCCTAGGGCGGCGCGGCCTAGGGGGCGCCGCCACCTAGTGTGGGCCCCTCGGGCGGCCCCTTTCCTTGCCCCTTCTCCAATAAAAGCACCCCCGATGCACAAACCCTAAGCACCCGATCAAATCTCCACGAAACAGTCCGTAGCCGCCGTCACCATTGTCCCTAGATCAGGGGGATCTGAACCACTTCCCGGCACCCTGCCGGAGGGGATAGATCATCCCAGAGGTCTTCTTCATCACCATGCCAACCTCCGGAGTGATGCGTGAGTAGTTCACCCTTGGACTATGGGTCCATACGGTAGCTAGATGGTTGTTTCTCCTCCTTTGTGCTACCATGTTTGGATCTTGTGAGCTCTATTCATGATCAAGATCATCTATTTATAATCATACATGTTGTGTTTGCGAGGATCCGATGGATATTGAGATACTATGTCAGATTGATTATTGATTCTATCATGTCTATGTTATTTGTGATCTTGCATTCTCTCCGTTGTTAGAAGCTATCTTGTCCAAGTAGATGCTTGCAACTCCAAGAGGGAGTATTTATGCTCGATAGTATGTTTATGCCTCTAGTAATATAGGGAAGTGACATAAATCTCTAGGTTGTATATGTGCTATTGCTACTATGGAGAAAACAACAATCTTTTGTTCATGGAATAATTGTATTGTTTACTTTACACACATTGCTTAATGCAATTATCTGTTGCTTGAAACTTAATACTGGAAGAGGTTCGGATGATAACCTGAAGGTGGATTATTAGTCATAGATGCAGTTGGATTATGGTCTATGTATTATGTGTAGTGCCCAATCAAATCTCATAGCAGTCAAGATGTCTAGTATATGCATTGTTATGCTTTCTCAATCTGTCAATTGCCCCGCTGTAATTTGTTCACCCAACATGCTATCTATCTTAAGGAGAACACCTCTAGTGAACTGTGGACCCCGGTCCAATATCTATCATTGATATTCCATCTACTGTTACTATTTACTTTATGCAAGCAATCACTATCTTCCACACCATACGTTTAATCCTTTGTTTTCAGCAAACCAATGAGATTAACAACCTCACTGTAAGTTGGGGCAAACTTTTGAGTTTATATTGTGCAGGTTCCAAGTTCTTAGCAACACCTTGGAGTTGTTTCCTTACTCCTACTGGTTCTATAACCTTGGTTTCATAACTGAGGGAAACTTGCTGCTGTGCTCATCACACCTTGCTCTTGGGGTTTCCCAACGAGGCTCTACAGTTAACTGAGCCGCATCAAGACTTTTCCGGCGCCGTTGCCAGGGAGATAAGGACAACTTTGCAAGGGGAGTCTCTCATAACCAATCTCTTTACTTTGTTTTTGTTTTGCTTAGTTTTGTCTTTTCTTATAAAAAACACACACACAAAATTAGTTAATACCTCTGTTGGCTTGCTTCACTTTTGCAAAAATTAATACTCCTAAAAACACCAAGTTGTGTGACTTCACTAGCACAAACAACAATGATTTCCTTTTCACACCTATTGCTCCACCTGCTCCTGATGCTACCTTTTATGAAATTAAACCTGCTTTGCTGAATCTTGTTATGAAAGAGCAATTTTCTGGTGCTAGTTCTGATGATGTTGCTGCCCACATTAATAATTTTGTTGAAATTTGTGAGATGCAAAAATATAAGGATGTATATGGAGATATTATTAAGCTTAAATTGTTTCCTTTCTCCTTGAGAGGAAAAGCTAAAGAATGGTTGCTATCCTTGCCTAGAAATAGTATTGATTCTTGGATTAAATGCAAAGATGCTTTTATTGGAAAATACTATCCTCCTGCTAAGATTATATCTATGAGAATTGAAATAATGAAATTTAAACAACTTGATAATGAACATGTTGCTCAAGCTTGGGAAAGAATGAAATCTTTGGTAAAGAATTGTCCCACTCATGGACTGATTGCTTGGATGATTGTCCAAACTTTTTATGCAGGATTGAATTTCTCTTCAAGAAATCTGTTGGTTTCTGCTGCTGGAGGTACCTTTATGACCATTACTTTGGGAGCTGCAATAAAGCTCCTTAACAATATGATGGTTAACTATTTTGAATGGCACACTGAGAGGACTCCATAAGGTAAGAAGGTAAATTTTGTTAAAGAAACCTCCTCCTTGAGTGATAAAATTGATGTTATTATGTCTATGCTTGTTAATGGAAAAGCTCATATTGATCAAAATAATGTTACTTTAGCCTCTTTGGTTGCTCAAGAGCAAGTTGATGTGAACTTCATTAGAATAACAATTTTAGCAACAATGCCTATAGGAATAATTTTGGTAATAATAATTATAGGCCATATCCTCCCAATAATGGTAATGCTTATGGAAATTCCTACGACAACAATAGAATTGCTCCCTCTGAACTCGAAGCCATGCTTAAAGACCAATGTTAAGGACATCACTTATCGGTAATTTATCGGCCGGCTGGAAATTGGCGATTTTTCAGCGTATCGGCCGATTTATCGGCGACAAATCGTAAAATCGGATGATAAATCAGAAAATCGACATATCGGCCATCCTCGAGTAGCGGTAAATTGGACGACTAATCGGCATATCGGCCGATTTTTTGAACAATGTTAAAGACTTTATTAGTAAACAAAATACTTTCAACAAAACTATGGAGGAAAAGCTTTTGAATGTTGAGAAAAAATTCATATTTGTCTAAAGCACAATCCTCTTTGATTAATAAAATGGCTGCTAAATCTAAAACCATGGAAGATTCCTTTTCTACTGCTCATGCCATACAAGTTAGAATCGATGAAAATGTTAGACTATTAGCTAAATTGCATGCTAAGTGGGAGAGAGACGATGAAATTGCTAGAAATAATAGTATTTGTACTATTACCACCACCAATGTTGATGCTAACAAACCACAAGTAGTCCCCACTCCTTTTGCAACAATGCCTAAACCCAACAAGAATGCTGAAATTTTTCGAAATATGGGAAACAATAGTTCTACTACCTTGGATGCTAAGTTTGATTTTGATCTTGATGGTTGCAATATTTCTAAAGTAATTATGTTCCTACAAAAGCTTGCTAGAAGTCCTAATGCTAGTTCTATGAATATGGCTTTTACGAAACACATCACATATGCTCTCATTAAAATTAAAGAAGAAAAATTGAAACATAAAGCTTCTATTCCTAGGAAATTAGAAGATGGTTGGGAACCCATAATTAATACAAAAATGAATGATTTTGGTTTCAAAGATTTATGTGACCTTGGTTCTAGTGTCTCTATTATGCCTAGAAAGATTTATGAAATGCTTGATTTGCCACCTTTGGAAGATTGCTATTTAGATGTCCAACTTGATGATAATGCTAAAAAGAAACTTATGGGGAGTATTAATGATGTTCTTATTATGGTTAACAATGCCTTTCTCCCTATTGAATTCTATGTTTTGGATGTTGAATGCAATGCTTCTTGTACTATTACTTTGGGAAGACCTTTTCTTAGAACTGTTGGTGTCATTATTGACATGAAAGAAGGCACCATTAAATATCAATTTCCACTCAAGAAAGGTATAGAACACTTCCCTAAGAATATAGAGAAGATATATTTTGATTCTACTATTAAAACAAAAGTTGATTCCAATGCTTCTTCATTTTAAAATACTTGATTCTTGCTTCTTATGCCTAACTTAAAGGCGTTAAAGAAAAGTACTTCTTGGGAGATAACCCAATAGTTTTAGTTGAGTCTTGGAAGTTATTACTTCTATAATAACCTCTCCTTATCCTTTTTGTGTGATTTTTGTGCCAAGAATAACCTCTAATGAGAGAGAAGTAAGATTTGGGGAAGTTGCTGTCTTGAAACAGATTTTTGTGCTTCACTATAAACATTCGTGAAAAATCCATGTATGTCGTATTGAGCTATAATTTTCTGAGATTATGCCATAGGTTATTATCTAACTTTCGTTAGTTCAACACTTTTCGATTTGAGCAACAGAAGGTCTTCTAAAAAAATCGGTTTTTACCTACTGGTCTATTTTGACAGATTCCTGCCATTATTTGCATTTGCCTCTTAATCCGTTTCTTTTTTAGTTATCTTTGATCACTTGAGATTTTATAAGGAATTTATACAGTAGCTTGTGTTCTAATGGAAGTTTTACTTGTGTTGAAACTAAAACCAAAGGCTTATTATCTTTATACACTAATGTTGCTAATGAAGATTGTGTGAAGTTTTGTATGAAGGAAAATTTTCAAGTGTAGGGGAAGAATGATATAATGAGATGAAGAATGGACAAAAGCTCAAGATTGGGGATGCCACCCCATGTCACCCCAAGAAATATTCAAGAGGTACAAGCGTCAAAGCTTGCGGATGCCCAAGGCATCCCCTTCTTCATCAATAAAAATCTCAGGTCTCTTTCTAGACACTTCATTTTTATTGTTTCATGCACTATTGTGTTGTTCTTGGAGCGTCTATTTTTTGTTTTTGGTTTTCTTTTGTTTAGTTCGCTGAATAAATTAGTTGGACCCCTGATACGCCCAATTTGCATCACCATTCTATATCATAATTTACCTCTATTCATTGATATATGTCTTATTATGAGGTATTACTTATGACTTTTCATCTGTTTATGCATGTTGGATGATTCTTGGAGTATGGACTGCCAAAGTCTAGTTTCTGATGGAAAAGAAGGCATTTCGGTGCAATTTCGCGAATATCAGAAAAATACCAGAAAAATATGGAAACATATTATTTTACCAGAAGAAGGAGGAAGCCAGAAGGGAGGAGCGGAGAGGGGCCGCAGGGGCCCACACACTCCCTAGGCGCGGGCCCACCTGAGGCCGCGCCTAGGGTAGGTGTGGCCCACCTGCCTAGCCTCCGACTCTCCCCCTTCGCCTATATCTTCCCTACTGAACCCTAAGCCTCGGGGAGCGACCACAGATAGATTCCCGCTGCATCTGGGGGTGGAAAACACCGAGAGAGAAAGATCTCTCTGGCAGAAAGATTTCTGCCAGAGGAATTCCTTCCCGGAGAGGGGAGCCCGTCGCCATCAACACCATCGTCAAGCTAGGCTTCATCAAGATCATCATCATCATCCACACCATCATCTCCACCAGCACCATCATCACCACTCCGTCTCGTTATAACAATTGTGTTGGATATTGTTTTAGTTATTAGGGGAAACCTTCCCGGTGTTAATTACTATTGTAGTTGATGCTTGTGAGTGGAACCATTGGATTATTGTTTATGTTCAGCTTGTTATCCATTACCATATAATCTTTGATCTTGATCCATATGATGTCTTGTGAGTAGTTCGTTGTGTTCTTGAGGACATGGGAGAAGTCATGTTGGTAGTAGTGAATCTGTGATGAGTTATTATTCAATGGTTTAGTATTTAAGTTGTGGTGCTATTCTTCTAGTGGTGTCATGTGAACGTAGACTACATGACACTTCACCATTTATGGGCCTAGGGGTATGCATTGTGTATTTGGCTACTAATTGTGGGGTTGCTGGAGTAACAGAAACCCGAACCCCCGATTAGGACACCTTTTCACAAGGGAGTGTAGGATCTCAGAGTTTAAGGCCGTGTTTAGATTTATATCTTAATTACTTTCCTGTAGTTACAGATGTTTGCAGGGGGTTTAATCACAAGTATGTATTAGTCCTAGGAAGGGCGGTATGTTAGCACAGGTTCACCCACACAACACTTACAAACACCAAAGAAGAGTACTCAGCTATTTGAAGCGAAAGCACTTGATAGAATTCCCATGTGTCCTCGAGAACGTTTGGTCCTTATAAGTATTTCCACCGGCTTGTCCTTTGCTAAGAAAGGATTGGGCCACTTGCTCCATTTGTTTATTGTCTTTTTTACTTGCTCTTTTTTTGTTGCCTTGTCAGAAAACCACTAAGAATCCGTTTGCTAAGTATTCATAGGGATTTCCTGCTCCATACCACTGTTCAACACCTTCTGCTCCTCGTTGGGATCGACACTCCTATTTATCGAAAGTACTACGATACACCCCCTATACTTGTGGGTCATCAAGACTATTTTCTAGCGCCGTTGTCGGGGAGTGAAGCTCTATTGAAGAGTAGAACTGGTAAAGGAAACTTTTACTATGAGTATTGCTCTTGTTACTTCTTGTTACTTTGTTTCCAATATGGATAACCCACTTGGTTTTCTGTTTGGGAAAACTACTACCACTGCTAGGTAGTAGATGAACCACCACCTGTTGAGATAGATCCTTTTAAGATACCTACAAGTATTATTGATCGTGTTATGGATAATTATTATTTTGGGGATGGAACTGTCCACCCTGGTGACCACTTGCTTTTTATCCATGAATTATGCGGGTTGTTTAAGTGTCCAGGTATCACAACTGAACAGGTTAAGAAGAAGTTACTCTCCATATCCTCGAAAGGGAGAGATGAAGAATGGTATAAGCTGCTGAAGAATGGACAATCCATGGAATGGAAGGAGATGGCATCTCTCTTTTACTCTAAATTTTATCCTCCCAATGAAATTCATAAGGATAGAAATCTTATATATAACTTTTAGCCTCTTGATGGATAGAGTACAGCTCAAGCTTGGGGGAGATTGAAGTTACTAATGCTCAAATGTCCTATTCATGAACTCCCTAACAATATTATTCTCAATAACTTTATGCTAGGCTTCTCTACATGATAAAGATTTACTAGATGCTTCTTATACTGGATCATTCAGACGTATGAAGGAAGAACCTAAATGGGATCTCTTGGACCATATTCAAGATAACACTAAAGCTTGGGAGAATGACAAAGAAAGAAAGTCAGGTATAAACTATGATTATGAATGCATTAAATCTTTTATGGGAACTAACGAATTCCGTGATATTAGCAATGAGTTTGGTCTTGATTCCCAAAGTATTGCCAACTGTTTTAAGGCCTTTGCCTCTTACATAGAAATTCCCAAAAATAAGCGGAATAAGTACCATGCTCCTTATAAAGATGTTGTTAATCATGTTCCTGTTAGAAGTGCTCAAGTTTGTACTACTAATCATATTGTGCCTGAATCTTATGTTGAGAAAATGCCCTTCCCAGCTAAGGTAAAGGAGTATTATATGATTATTAGTGCAAATAACAAAGGTACAATGAAACTGTGGAGCCTGGTAAGCAATTGAATGTTGACCCTGTGGTAGTATTGTGAAAGACACTATCACTAGAAATATATAGGATGAGCACATTGTCTTCTGTGAAGACGCTTCTAATGTTATCTCTCATCCTAGTAAGGCTAGAAAAGCTAGTGTTCCTGTGCTTTCTGTTAAAATTGGTGATCCTTGTTATTATGGTTTATGTGATATTGGTGCTAGTTCTAGTGCTATTCCTTATAAGATTTACATGGAAATTATGCATGAGATTGGTCCTTGTGAGCTTGAGGACATTGATGTGGTTATTCACCTTGCTAACAAGGAAACCATTTGCCCCATTGGAATTGTAAGAGATGTGGAGGTTCTCTGCGGTAAGATTAATTATCCTGCTGATTTTCTAGTGCTTAATTAGCAGCTAGCAAAACTTGTCGTATCATTTTTGGTTGACCTTTCTTGAATACTTGTGGAGCTATTATTGATTGTAAGAAGAAAAAGGTTTTGACTAAGTTTGATGGAGATTCTTATGAGTTTTAACTTTTCCCAATTTGGTAAAGCTCCTTGTGAAAATAGCTAGCCTAATAAAGATTTCAGGATGGAACAACTTGCTTCTATTGATCCAGTCTATGACCTTGGACCTCTTTTTGATGAATGTAAGTATGCTTATTCTGATGATAAAGTTGTTTCTGGTGATAGATATATTGTCAAATTTATTCAAAGTGCTACTGAAAGTTATTATGAGAGAGGGAAACATGGTTTTATGCATTTCAATAATGTTAAGTTTCCTCGTTTTATGTTGAAAGCTTTGAAGTTACATCTGTTTTGTCTTCCTATGGTAGTGGCTTTCTGTTTCAACAATTTTTTTTCTCATGATACTCCCATGCATAGGAAGTGGGTTAGACTCAAGTGTGTTGGTTATTTGCTTCTTGATGCTCTCTTTCACTTCAGATATATATATCCTATCCGAGCATCCTTGAAAGTTTCAAGCCTAACTTAAAGGCATTAAAGAAAAGTACTTGTTAGGAGATAACCCAAGAGTTTTGTCGAGTCTTCGAAGTTATTACCTCAGTAATAACCGCTCCTTATCCTTTTTGTTATGGTTTTTGTGTCAAGTCCGAGTACTTTTGTGAGGTAGAGGAGTTGTGAAAAGTGGCTGTCCTGGGACAGATTTTTGTGTTGTATTGTAAAAATATGTGAGGGGGCTCAGTACTTCGGATGGAGCTGAATTTTTCTGATCTTGTTCTCCAGGTTGATACCAAACTTTCATTAGTTCTGCACTTTTTTATTTGAGCAACATAAGGTCTTCGGAAAAATCAATATTTACCTGCTAGTCTGTTTTGACAGATTTCTGCCTTCATTTGCATTTGCCTCTTATAGAAGCTTTTTTTATGGGTTTTCAGTTGAAGTGTGTACCTAAAGGTTATTGTTTTTGCTCACACCAATGTTGTCATTGAGTTTGTGCAAAGGTATTGTATGAAGGAAATTATCAGGAGAAGGAGAAAAGGAATCTGCAGAGTTCGTCTTTGAATAGGTAAAAGTGGTGAAAACAGAAGGTTTGTGAAACTCCAATATTTTTACATTTTTTATGTTTTTAATACATAAGGGAAGTTACGAGACGAAACTTAAGAGGAAACAAAGCCCGGGGTGGACAAACCCTGACATGGTTATACCCTACGGGTACACGACCTTAGCATACCTAGTATGTGGGAACTGGGGGCGCTGATTTTGCGATCGTGACGGTCCCAACCAAAGCGATCTACAACTCCGCGGCGACAGAGAGTCATCTCCTCTTTGGCGCCTTCGACTTGACCGCCCACTCGCCAGCCACCCTGAAGGACTTCGAGCCCATTGGCGATGGACTCGAGATCCTGTTCGGGAGCTTCTGCTTCCAGGTGGGGCAGACCGGCACTCTCCGCCTCCTAGAGCGTGTGCCCCTGCCATCGATCAGGCCTGCTTCTTGGGCTCCACACCCCGTGCTACGCACATCACCATCGACAGACGAGTCCTATGACAGCAGCAGCTGCAACTCAGATCTATGGGATCCACCAGAGTGACGTGGATCAGGAGCACAACCCGCCACCCAACCCGCAGGTTAGAAATGGCAGGAACAGAAGAAGCCAGTCCCCCCACCCAACGGGAACGACACTGATCGGGTCATCCACCTCGGCGAGGAAGGATGGGCTCAAGCACGCAAAGCCGTAGCAGGCAACAAGATCCTTCCCGCAGATGCATGACGGGACCTGCTGATGGCATACCACATGCTCCTAATCGAGGAGCACAAGAAGCAGGTGACGATGCAAGAGGTGCTTGACAAGCGCAAGCAAGTAGCCTCGGAGTCCAGTGCGCGGCGAGCTGCGCTCTCCGCCATGGGCATCGGCTCCATCTCGCACGGTAACCATGGTAACAAGCACCGTTCTCGCACAGAGAACATGGATCACAAGGCACGTCGCGAGGTGACTCGGGCCCTCAACGCGTCCTTCATGGAGATGGAAGCCGACGGCAATGTCATCCCGAAGACACCGCAAGCTGCAATCATGGCGGCCACTGTGTACCTCGCGTCCCATCCACCTCCGGAAGGGGACCCGAAAAGGGCCATGCATAAGTCCGCGCTTACCGGACTCGGACTCGTTGGAGTTGCGCTCCACGGAGAAGCTCCTGCGGAGCCAAAGAAGAAGGCTGCGGTCAGATTCAACCGCAGACCCACGCCCTCATCCGACGATGAAGAGCACGACCTTCCTCGAAGGCACAAGAGCTTGCACCGTCGCAGCCGTGATTACGACGCTCGAAGCGAGCTAACACAGCGCAAGATCAACAAGGCACGCGCCAAGCGCGTATGATCGTCTGAATCCGAGGAGGATGATGACGAAGGAGAACTCTGTGGAGCCGATGCTTCAGCAGATCTGTTCGGTGGACACGGATGCCGCGAAACTTCAATCTTCCTTCGGACACTCCGAAGTTCGATGGCACACAGGACCCCAAGGCGTGGCTCAGCGACCACTTGTCGTCCGTCAAGCTACACGACGGAAACAAGGAAACCGCCATGCAATGCCTTCAGCTGCAGCTGACAGGTGCAGCTCGGATCTGGCTCAGCAGCCTATCCTCGGGATCCATCCGAAGCTAGGAGGAGCTGGCGTACAGTTTCTTTCGAAACTTCAAGGGCACCAGCAAAAGGCCTGCCTTGATCGAGGAGCTGTGGGCCTGCACCCAACGAATGGGTGAATCCATTCGCTTGTACATACTGCGCTGGTCCAACACCAAGAACTCTGCGGCACACATCTCTGAGGAGAGAGCTATCGACGCCTTCAAGGACGATGTCAAACGCCAAGACTTCAAAGAAGAGCTTGGGTGCGTCAATCCCAAGACACTCGACCACCTCATGGACATCGCCAACAGGTGGGCTGACGGCGAGGACTCCGTCCACCGAGCGCACTCGGAGGAGGAAGACGACTACGGCCGGCGACGTGAGCGCCGTAGTAAGATAAGATCGCGCGTCTACAACGATAGCGATGGACCCGACATGGTCGCGGCTGGCTACGCCGACCGCCACAGCAACGGCAACCGCAGCAAAGGCGGATACCGTGGAAGCAACTTCCGCGACGGAGGACGCCCAACGCAGTCATGGCAACGCCGTAGCCGTTACGACGGACCCTTAGCATACGACAAACTGTCGGGTCCATGCACCATTCACTTCTACATTGACAAGTAGGATGGTAAGAAGAAGGCAAGTCACATGCTCAAGGACTGCCACGAGTTCCAGAAACTCAGCGAGAGTATGGCCCAGAGGAGGCAGCAAGCCCTGAACCCTAGATACGGGGATACACCCGCACCAGGTGAGATTGCACATGGAGCTCCTCCACCACCACCTGCGGGGCCTTCGAACCACCCAATCGCACCCGCGCAGAACAACGGTGGGCACGGGTACCCCGCATCGAAAGGATCACTGATGATCCAAAAAAGGGCGCCCAACAAACAGGGTGCAGAAGAAAATCACCCGCCAAATCAACCTGGCCGTTACCGCTCCGCCCGCCGTCCCTGAGTACCTCAGTAGATCAGAGTCCTGCATCACGTTCAGTCGTTCGGATCACCCTTGCCAGGTCCCTCGCCCAGGTCATGCTGCCCTGGTGCTCGAGGCGCAGATCGGAGGATTCGACATGAGCCGCGTCTTCATGGACGGCGGCAACGGCATCAATCTAATGTTCGCCAGTACCTTAGCAGCAATGCGGATCCCGCTGTGCAGCCTGGAACAATCCGACACAATGTCCACGGCATCGTCCCAGGGAAGGGAATATTTCCCCTGGGAAAGATATGGCTCGACGTCATCTTCGGCAAGCCCGACAACTTCCGGTGCGAGCGAATCGAGTTCGAAGTGGTGGACTGGCCATCACAATACCACGCCATACTCGGGCATGTAGCATTCACACGATTCCTGGCTATACCGCACTATGCGTACCTACTACTCAAGATGCCAGGACCGAGGGGCGTCATCATGGTTCACGGGAGCTTCACCCGATTGGACCATTGCGACAGGGACTTCAACAGAATCTCCCAGTCATTCGGCATGCAGGAGGAACTCGTAAGGCTTCGCGAAGCGACGGACAATGGGGTACCCCCAGTCGCAAGACAGAACGCACCAGATATGTCCTTCGACTCCATCGTCAACACAAAGAAGGTGCAGGTCCATCCGACGGATGCCTCCAAGACGGCGCTGATCGCCAACGACCTCAGCTCCACATAGGAAAGCGCGCTCGTCTAATTCCTCCGTGAGCGCTGGGAAATCTTCGCCTGGTGTCCTGCGGACATGCCAGGAGTTCCCAGGGATTCGCCGAGCATGCACTCAACGTCTTTCCAGACGCCAAGCCCGTCAAACAGTCCATCCGACGACTGTCCGAACCACGGGCCGAAGCAATCGGAGTCGAAGTCAATAGACTACTCGACGCAAACTTCATCAGGGAGATCAAGGAGAGTGAATGGCTCGCCAACACCGTGATGGTCCCCCAAAAGGACACGGACATCCTGCGGATATGTGTGGACTTCACATCACTGAACAAGCACTGCCCGAAGGATCACTTCCATCCCCCTCAGATCGATCAGATCATCGATTCGACTGCAGGATGCGAAAAACTCTCCTTCCTCGACGCCTACTCAGGATACAACCAGATCTGACTAAAGGTCGAAGATCAGGAGAAAACGGCATTCATCATGCCGTTCGAAGTGTTTTGCTACAACACAATGCCCTTCGGGCTGAAGAACGTAGGCGCCCACCAGCGGTGCATGCGAGCATGCTCAAGGACAGATCGGCCGCAACATCCAAGTCTATGTCGACGACATAGTCATCAAAACAAGGGAGGCCAAGACGCTCATTGACGATCTCCGAGAGACGTTCGATAACCTTGATCGGTACAAGATCAAGCTAAACCCAGAAAAGTGTGCCTTCGGCGTCCCATTTGGTCAGCTGCTAGGCTACTTCATCTCCCAGCGGGGGATCGAGGCGAACCCGAATAAAATCCGGGCCATAATGGCCATGGAGAAGCCGAAGAACCTCAAGCGCGTCCAGCAGCTTGCCGGGCGAATCGCGACATTGAGCAGGTTCATCAGCCGCATGGGCGAAAAAGCTCTGCCATTCTATCAGCTACTACGCAAGGCAGACAAATTCGAGTGGACGCCTAAGGCGGACGACGCATTCGAAGATCTAAAGCGGCTGCTATCTACCTCTCCTGTCTTGGTCACGCCAAAGGAGCACGAGCCTTTACTGCTATACATAGCAGCCACACACCAGGTGGTAAGCACCGTACTGCTGGTCGAGCGACCCGAAGAAGGCAAGACCCATGGTGTTCAACGCCCAATCTACTACCTCAGCGAGGTATTGACTCCGACAAAACAGAGGTACCCTCACTACTAGAAACTCGCCTACAGCATGTTCATGACAGCTCGTCGGCTGAGCCACTACTTCTAGGAGCATCAAGTGATGGTCGTCAATGAGGCACCCCTGAATAGCATTCTGAACAACCTAGAGGCTACAGGACGTGTAGCCCTGTGGGGCATCGAGCTGTCACCTCTAGACATCATCTATGAGAAGCGCCACGCGATCAAGTCCCAGGTCCTTCCGGACTTCCTCGTCCACTGGATGGAACTGCAGCTGCCAGACATGTCGGACATGACACAGCCATGGACGATGCACTTCGACGGCTCCAAGCGCGAAGCTGGAGAAGGAGCCGGGGTCATACTGACCTCCCCGCAGGGCGACAATATGAAGTACGTCCTCCGGATGAAATTTCGAGCTTCGAACAACGATACCGAATACGAAGCCCTCATCCACGACATGAGGATGGCCAAGATTTGTGGCGCAACGCGCCTGGTCATCTACGGAGACTCGAACCTCGTCGTCTAGCAGACGATGAACGAGTGCGACGCACACACCGCCAACATGATCGCGTACCGCACACTCTACAATGCACTCGAAGGAGACTTCAACGGTTGCGAGCTTCGACACGTTGGAAGATAAAGCAACGAAGAGGCCGACAGACTTGCCAACATCGGCTCCACCTGTGCACGGGTGCCACCACGGGTGTTCCTCGAACAAATCTGCGTGCCATCCATCAAACGGAAATTCCCCAAGGGATCGCCCGAAGAAGCGGAACACTCGGGGGCTGTGCTACCCGAAGGACAGGAAGGACCCAAAATACTCGACACAGAGGTCGCAGTGGTCAACCTAATGCAGGTCATGGCAGTCGAAGAAACTTGGACACGGCCATACCTAAGGTACCTGATAGACGGGGAACTGCCTGATAGCCCGACAGATGCCCGACGCATATCTCGTCGGTCCAAGGACTTCACCAACATCAATGGCGAGTTGTACAATCGCATCATTTTGGGTGTACTCCAAAGGTGCGTCACCATCGGTGATGGCAAAACAATCCTCCAAGACATCCACGAGGGCATCTGCGGCCATCACGCGGGCAGACGCGTCCTTGTTGCCAAATCTCTACGAGCTGGATTCTACTGGCCAACGGCCATGAACGACGCCAAGGACATCGTCCGAAGATGCAATGGGTGCCAAAGGTTTGCAGATAAACCGCACGCACCTGGATCAGAGCTCAGGCCCATACCTTTGGCCTGGCCCTTCGCCCAATGGGTCCTCGACATGATCGGCAAACTGCCAAGGTACTCGAAAGGAGGTCACGTCTACCTCCTGGTCACAGTCGACAAATTCATCAAGTGAACTGAGCCCATTCCCGTCACTAGCCAAAAAGGCAAAACGACCGTCAAATTCTTCGAATCCATTGTCTACAGGTTTGGCGTGCCGCACAGCATCATCACCGACAATGGGTCGAACTTCATCTCCAAAGAATTTCAGGACTTCTGCGAAAACCTCGGAATCAACATCACATACGCCTCAGTGGCGCACCCGCAAATGAACGGGCAGGTCGAAAAGGCCAACGGCCTCGTCGGCGCTGGCATCAAGAAGCGCCTAATGAGCCCACTTGAGCGACTCGCAGGATCCTGGACACAAGAGCTACCCTCGGTCCTGTGGAGCCTGCGCACAACACCAAATAGCTCAACTGGCTACACGCCTTTCTTCATGGTGCACGGAGCCAAAGCCGTGCTACCAGCAGAGGTACACCACAAGGCCCCACGGGTCGTCGCTTACAGCGAAGCCGAATCTACGGCCGCACTCGAAGACGTCGTCGACACACTCGACGAGGCACGTGACATAGAAGCAGCTCGATCAACGGTGTACCAACAGAGTCTCCGCAACTACCATAGCCGACAGCTACGCCCAAGGTCCTTCGTCGAAGGAGACTTAGTCTTGCGACTCAAGCAAGAACGACCGAAGAAATTCGAGTCACCATGGGAAGGACCCTACATCATCACTTAAGTCATCCCAGGTGGCGCCTATCGCCTCAAGCACATGGAGTCTGGAGTCGCATACTCCAACCCATGGAATGTCGCACAACTGCGACGCTTCTACCCCTAACTACCTCCCTCTTTTACTCGCAATAAGGCTATTCAGCCAAGGCTACTCAACCGAACAATGTACCTCCTCCTTACGATTATGAATAAAGCTAAGTGTCTCGCCCCAAAATTTTCACCTATTGTCCGCATTTTTATCCATGCCAAAACACACTCGGGGGCTCCCCCCACCTCGCGACTTCGTCGACTGAGGATAATGTGTGTACACCTGAGTAGCTGACCACGTCAGGCTAATGAAAAGAGCATGTATGCAAACAAAGCACCACGTGCTAAACAACAATAAACCTTTACAATAAAGGGCACAACACGCCCAGTCGAATATATAATTTTTACATCTATCTTTCTTATAGGTCCTACCTATTCTGAAGAATAACCTGCGCACGCTGCTCAAAAAGATCTACAATTTGTTCGGCATGCTGCCTTACAGCCGCATAATGTGGATGCATATCCCACTCGCCACCAACCGGCCGAAGAGGCGGCCCAGACACCACAACAGACAGATCTACATCGGGACGATGTAACCGCACAAGGGAAAGCGCGGCCTTCACCCCCGCCACAAGCTGATGCCGCACCAGTTCCCTGACATGATGCACATTTTGAAACTTATGAGACCCACAGTGTCGATGGCGCCTCATACAGCGGAAACATCACGTGCGTAACCGACGCGAAGCCTTTTTCACGAGCACCGCGACACTGGTGAACACGATCACCGCATACCGCAGGACCATAGCACGATCACGGTCCATCCAGAAGAACCCGCCGGCCTCCATGTCCTGCTGGATCAAGAAGTTGATCCGAACAGCAACACGCTCCTTTTCCTCCTTCGGAGCAAGGTTAGCACCTGCAATACTTACAAAAGTAAGATGCAAGGCCAACAGGCGCATCCGAAACAATGAGCAGCAGCTCGAAAAACTTACATTGCAGTTGTTCGGCCACACGATGCAACTCCCCCATCAAATACTCCTCTCGGGTAGCGCCTTGCTCTGCCTTCGATTTCCAAACATCGGCGTGGCCACGCACTCCAAGCAATTCTTTCTCAAGACTACGGATGTGGTCTCGAAGAAACACAAGCTGCAACGCACCATCCAAGGATGGCCGCAGCTGTGGTGCAGACGAAGTATCAACGGGATCATCACCCGAAGGCTCCTAGAGTAAAAGAAGACAAGGATATGGACAAGCAGACAATAAACACAGAACTCGGAAATTCATTATGTACAGCAAAAAGCCACTATGTGGCGCAAGGACTGTTCATACATATAATTACAAGAACTGGAAACAAAAGCTATCCTACAACTACAAGACCTAAGAAGCTGCATCCTGAGTAGCCTCGGAGCCGGATTGCCTGCCCTTGGCCTCTCCCTGCAGCCTCAACGCGTACTCAGCCAGCAAGTCAATCAACTTCGGCCCATAAAATTTACAGCGGGCAGCATAGAGGGCGAAGGCTACCTCGGATCCGTCAGCAGTCATTGGCATCCGGGAGGTGACCTGATGAAGATCCAGCTCCGCTCCAGACGCCAGGGACATCGCCAGCCCGAAGGATGCGCCAATGCCTTTCTTCTTGCGCTTGTACGCCGCAGGCGCTTTGGCTGACAGCGCATCCGCCAAGGCGTCGACATCCTCGAGGGCGACGCCCTTGGGGACGAGATCCTTGTAGAAGTGCCCGAGAGCCTCCTTGGCCTTGGCAAGAGAGCCGACCACGGTACTGCAGCGGTCTTCGACCGCCGCAGTGGCATCATCCAGAGCACTTCCATGGTCCAAAGCACTGCGGTCAAACTCAATGCCTGCGGCATCTAAAGAAACAAAAGAAGCAACGTGAATACAAAGCACAACAAGAAAAGACAAGGAAGCCAAAAAAGGGAAAGATGACACTACTCACCTGAAATAGCCATGGCAGCCGCCATCAGCTTGTCGGCTACCTCCTTCTCGCGCGAGGCCGTAGCGGTGGCGATTTTCTCCTCGCGGTCCGTAGCCTCCTGCTGCATGTACTCCCTGGTCGCGGGTGCGTTGGCTAGCTCCTGCTTGAGGCGCTCCTTCGCATCAACGGCGTCCTCGGCCTTCTTCTCCGCTCGCCCAAGGCTCTTTTTGAGAGCATCAAGCTCGCGGAGGGTGGTATTGTTGTCCTCTGCAAACAACAGAACACTTATCAGAACGAAGAAAAGGAAAATAGAACAAGACACAAAAAGATCAACTCGTGAACGTACCTTGAAGATGTTTGAAGCTGGCCTCCAACGCCAGGTGCTGCTGCACCAGCTGGTTGGCGCCTTGCACAAAAGGATGCAAAAGGCACTACTCGTCAAATGAAAGGCTCGGGGGCTACGCCCAAAGAACGAGCAAAACAAGTTACACATACGAAAAACGCTCGGGGCTCCCCCCGAGGCACGAAGAAACAATGATCAGCAGATCATCCGAAAAGGCTCGGGGGCTCCCCCTGCGGCAGAAAACAAAATCACTTACATGGTTAGACGGCGACTCCGAAGGTTCGCCTGCAGTCTTCTAAGGGACAACCACCCGAGCCTCCTGCGGAGAAGACCTCGGAGCAGCGCCCTCAGAGGTGGCCACCGTCTGAGGAGGAGGAGCAACCTTCGACTCCCCCACCATCTCTCGAGCGCCATCGCTGGAGGAGCCGTCCGAAGAGTGGGTGCAAAATAAAACATCAGACAAGAACAATCAAGCGAAATCAAAAGAAAGCAAAAGGCAACTGGACAAACTTACGAGTCGAGATCGCTCAAGTCGAAGACAGGCGGGGTCCTCCTGCCCTTCTTTTCTTCCTTCTTCTCTTCTTTCTTCTCTTCCTTCTTCTCTTCTTTCTTCTCTTCCTTCTTCCGCTTCGCCGGCGGGTGCGGTGCCACAACCCGCACAGGCACGGCCGGAATAGGAGAGGAAGAGCCCCCATGACCCCCACTGTGGCGCTCAAGGCACAACGGGTTCCTAGGCATTGGCGGATTCGAAGCATCCGACGATTCGATCGAACTCCGCGTCCGCTTCCGAGTCTGCTCCTCGCTAGACTCAACAGCCTCCTCAGCCAGCGACCGCGCCGAAGGAAGCTCAGACATGGAGTCCACCACCTCATTGTCCGGTGCATCCGGTAACAGTTCGGGGAGTGGCGGCGACATGCCCGACACCTTGAACTCCTGCACAAAAGAAGCAAATTTGTAAGCACACAAGCAAATACAAGGAAAAACGCAGTCGAAAAAAGCGCTACGCGCACGTCCCAGATCTACACCTGCGGAACCGGACGAGAAGCAGTGAATGGAGGAGTCAGCGACTTCCCCGGAATATCCTCTCTAGCCTTGTACTTCAGCAGTGGACGAAGAATCCCGTCGAGGTCCCCCTTGGAAAAATCCTCAGCCGAAACCCTAGTCGGATCGCGACGACCAGAATAAAGGAACATCGGATGCGCCCTAGCCTAGAGCGGCTGCACCCGACGTTTAAGGAAGGTGCGGATGATATCCACACCGTTCAACTCTTTATCCGGAATCAACTGGAGATCCTCCACCCGACGATAGAGTCCCTATATCTCCGCCACCTCGCCATCCAAGATCTGGTTCTTCCAGGACCTCTTCGGCTCGATTTTCTAGGAGGGGTCGAAAGGAGCAAGACCAACATCCTGTCCATCCACCGTGGAGTCGCGGATGTAAAACCATCGCCTCCGCCAGTACTGGATAGATTCGGACATAGAAAAGGAAAAGAAAAGAAGATTGGATTTGAGGGAAATGATGCAGCCCCCAATGGAATAAACACCATAGGAGCGATTGCCTCTTCACGGAATAGAGTTTCGGAAGAGGCCAAAGTCTGACTCGATCGAGCCAAGACTCGCGAAAGTGATGAAACAGCGACATGAAGAAGAGAGTTGGGCGAAAGATGATGAAGCTGGATACCATAAAGGAAAAGCAATCCATGAAGAAAATCGTGGACTGGGAAGGAAAGGCCCCGAAGGACAAAGGCAACGAACATAACCCGAAACCCAGCGGGAGGACGGGGAATTACCTCGTCGCCGGGAATTTTGACGGCCTCCCTATCCTGCGGGATCAGGCCCCGCTCATGGAGCTTGCGGAGGTCACCCTCACGCGTCTCCGATCGCCGCCAGCCACCGTCGGTGACGCGGGTGGCGGTGGAACCCCTTTTGCCACCGGCGGCCGCACTGGTGCCAACTGCAGTGGAGGACTTCTTGGGCTTCCCCATCGCAGTGCGGAGAAGACAACGACGAGCACGCAGAATCAACGATGGAAAAGTACGAGGAAATTCCAGTGCGCAGAGAGAAAGCTCAAAGAAGATGGGATCAATGAAACGAGAATGGCTGCGATGAAAAACAAACTCCCTTTTCCCCAAGGAATATAAGGACGAAGACGATGCCCGACGACCGTCCATCAGGAAGACCTAAAGCCAACATTCAGATCTGACCGTGCACGTGTCAACACAGCAGCGAACCGTCGCTCACACGCCGTCCACTACGCACGAAAATCGAGGTGACGCTGTAATTATCTCCACGCCACGCGTGATCAGTCAACTCAAAGTTAGAAGGTGGGACCCATGTTCGTCCTGTCACGTCATCTCTGGCACCGTAGACGCTTGAGGTCACCAATCGTCAGCACTGACGTCATCAAAGCTATACTAGCAACGGTTACAATTCTTCGGCTACACAGCTAAAAGTACTCACTCGAATCTACGATTCGACTAACTACTCGGGGGCAACTCCTATCAGGAGAGCTGGCCGCACACCCCAACAACAACTAAAGCATTACACTTCGAATCCTACATCGAGTCTACAACTCCACTACGGACTCGGGGGCTACTCCCATAGGGAGGATGGATTCAAGCATCCGAAAAATTTGTGTCCTACGGACATAAAAGTAAAAAACGACCGAATTAAAGTCTCTGCTCAAGTCTACGACTTGAACAGACACTCGGGGGCTACTCCCATAGGGAGCGCTGGTCGCACACCCTATGAATTTTTCGACTGCGATTCTTCGGATTAGCACGCAAAAACTTTTTGGCAACTCTGCCCCAATTAAACGCTAAATGAGTAACATCCTCCTTGGCCACCCGAAACACCTCCGCGGTGATAAAAATTCGGATGTTGTGTCTGCGACACAAAGATAAGACCTGCAGATATCATCTGATGGCACGACAACGCATCATGCTTTCGCTAGTGAATTCGTGCGGCGGTAGCGATGAAAATCCTGACGGACATGTTGGGTACATCATTTAAATTTACTGGAATTCCACTCCTATAAGTCCTCCGCGGCCTCAGTCGAATTGCGCCAGCATACGTTCTGGATTCGAGTCGAGGGACTCGAATCTAAAGAAGATTGTGTTGTTTTGTCCTAATACAGTTAACTGACCCTGATCCGTCGGGAGAGTCGAGCTGCGCATCAACAATCCTACACCTCGAGATCGGACCTATGCAAGTTTGAGCAAAATTCGCCAAAACCCGCGATAGAAACGATTCAAAGGTGCCACCAGCACTTTCGTGCGGGTGGAAAGCGAAATAACATTACACAATGTCCTCGATGGGACCCACGAGCAGATATATATAACGACTCCATGAGTCAAGAATAATATATTATACACGATCCAAATCACCTTGAAAGCGATAGGCGTCCAGCTACGGACAAGATGCAAATGGGGCTAAGAGCCACGAAGAATAACCAATGGCGTCCATAACCCTGCCAGGCTGCCGGAAGGGTAACCACTCTACGCCGATCTCAAAACCTGCTTAAACAAAAGGGGTGCCGACAAAGGCAAAGCGAAAAACAAAGAAGGAGCGTCGATCGAGGCCAAGACAGCGAGGCTAGAATTGGCGGTCCTCGCCTACATAGGTATGGTGGATCAGCGGCAAAGATGCACTAAACAACCTATAGAGACTCGATACAACCTGGCGGTGATCGAGAGAGGGTAAGAATGACCTATCCGGATCCAACTCGACGCTAACACCAAACAAACCCATCACGGTGTTTCCTCGAGACCAAACGAGGAAGTCAACCGAGGAACTTACACTTGGCGTTTACTTATTCGTTATAGTTGTGACAATTACTAGTCGTGTATATAATCATCCCGATAAAGTAAGCGATGGGCACTTTTATTTAATCATTCCGCTGAAGTTGCAATTACTAATCAAATACAGATAGTATGAGATAAACCCAAAACCCAGTTGTTGGTACTTTTATTCAGCCATTTCGTTGTAGTTGCAATACTTACTAGTCAGTACAATTGTCGCAAGCGACAAACAAACAAGCAATTGTGGGCGTATTAATTAGCCATTCCATTATAGTGAAGCTGATTACTAGTCATTATAAGTCAAATTTATAACAAGAACTTTAGTTATGCTTGTCTATGATCAAGAAACTGTGCTCCAAGTCGTCCATATCCGCGGACACGGCTTTGAAAGTTTTACCGGCGGGTGCACCAATAGCAACACACGCCGATCAACCTCGGAAAAACCAAATCAAAACCACGAGGCTTTCACGATGAACAATCACGTGATTCAGAAATATTTCGGGGCCACCCTTAAGTAGAATCCATAGCGAGTAGACAAGCTCGAGACGGCCTCAAGGTGTTGGGTGGACGGTGTGAACGATCGGGAACCCCAAACGGGCTTGTCGACACCGCGAATCGTGTCGATCCTAAAGCGATGCGATGTGCTATCCGTCGCACAATCGTAAATAAAGCAAGAAGCATGGCATAAATGCAGGATCGTAAATAAAACCTCAAACTAGTTTGTGGCCCCAAGAAATAAGAATGAATCAAGCTCGCTCGGGGTCCCATATACCTCCCGGATGTGGATAGCGCGCAAATCAAGGAACAGGTATCAAGTACTCGGGGTCTTACGGGACACAAGTGGGCGTTCGGAAACCAAATATTATCTATCACCCACCGATGCCTCTGCTTATTCAATTTTAGTTGTTAAACAGAAATTAAAGTGACGATAAGTAAAACTAGCATCGTCTCCAACTTCAACATGCGGCAATACATCAGCAACTGTGGCATATGGCGACACACATCAGCACTTGAGCAGGCAACTACGACGCGCAAGTCCATCTATCTACCAAACAACAGGTAATAGGATGTGTCCAAGGCAATATAGGGCTGCACGGTATATCAAGGGGTACGGAATCTAGAGCATCGCAACACAGATAGCAATAGATCAACAGGAGGGAAATAAATACTATAAAAGTAAGATAGGTAGAAAGAGGGAGATGCTCGCCTGAAAACATTGTCGAAGGGTTCGACCGAAGATCGGGGCGAAACTCACATCAACTCAACGGCCTTATCCGCGAAGAACCAAATCACTAGAAGAAGCACCGGATGCAATATTTAATAAAACGGCAGAAGACCGGCATGATGCAGGTATGATGCATGGCATAACAAAGTATGCAATTAGGTCATATTAAGCGGAACCGGGGTCCCGACAATATTTAGGTGGTTCAAGTTGTTTAGAAGCCCCGCAATTTAAATGTTGTTTTAGCAAGGCAGGATTATAGTATTGGTTCGCTACACAAGTTTAAATGAGGCCAATATAAGGCTAGATTTGCCCGCATATGGGCCCCATATTTAGTTATTAGGTGAATCGGCATAAGGCCCCCAAACCACATGATAAGATGCATGCATGATGAATGACAATTCAATATGCGACAAGTTGTATCTCAATTATAAAATAGGGTTTGCGGGAGAGGGTTCACACATTAGGGGTGGTCGACGATCTTGGGGTTCCGGGGTTCGACAGGGTCCGGGGTCCAGGGTTCGACGGTTTCGTTCTCGGGTATCGGGTAGGTCTTGGCGCATCGGGGTCTCGTCGGGTTCTTCGGGTCGGGGCGTCCTTGTCGTTACGCAGATCTTGTCGGGTCCTCGAGGAAGTACTTGTCGCTCATGTGGCCTTGGCAGGTTCGTCTCCGGGTGCGGGGTCTCGGCGTTCCATGAAGGAGTACTTGGCCCGACGTCGGGGCATCGGTACCGTCCTGGTTGCTGTCGTTCTTGTCGCTACGTCGCTCTTGCCGGTTCCGCGCCATCGAGGCGGTCTTGGCTTCGGGGTGGAGTACTTGGCGTCCGGGGTGCGGTACTTGTGGTACATGTGGCGATCTTGGCGTCCTTCCGGTTAGGGTTTGGCGTTCGCGGGAGGTACTTGTCGTCCCCTGAAGAAGGTCTTGCGTCTAGGGTCTCGGCGATCTTGGCGGTCCCGAGGGTTCGGTGCCGAAGGTTGTTGGCGAGCTCGGGGTGCTCCAAAACGACCATAGGGTTCACACGCGTTTACCACGACGCATACACGAGCACACGCATACACGAGCACACACATACACGAGCACACACATACACGAGCACACACATACACGAGCACACGTGCGGCAATGGCCTGAGGCCACGGTGGCGGCCAGGCGTGGAGGGCGGGCGGACTCCGGCGGCGAAGCTTGGCGAGGGTCCTGAGCGGAGGAGGCGCCGGCGACGGCGGACGACGGGCGAGGCGGACGCCAGCTGGGCGCGAGGGCAGCCTGGCGGCGAGGCTCGGGCGACCCAGCGGGGACTCGCAGGAGGGCGCAGCTCGAGGCTGACGGCTTCAGCGGCGTGTCAAGCGGCCAACGGCTCGGGGCAGGGCGAAGCGGCGAGGCTCGGGAGGCAGCGGCGGCGGAGAGGGGGCGAGAGCTCGGGGGCAGCGGCGGCCATGACGCCGCAGCAGCGCGGAGGGGATGCGCTTGGGCAAGCTCGCCGGCGAGGACGCGCGCGCGCGAGGAGAGCGGTGGAGGCGGCGTGAGCGGGCTGGTGGCCAGAGGAGGGCGAGGCGACGCGGTTGGCGAGCGGAGGTTGGGGAGGCGGCGTCTTGTGAGCGAGGCGAGAAAGCGAGCGGCCGGAGAGGTTGGCGGCGGGGCGGAGGTTAGGCGGGCGCCGGAGCAGGGAGGTTGAGAGCGGCGGCGAGCAGCGGTGGAAGGGCGAGGCAGGCGGGTAGGAGGCGGGGATGGGCGGTTGAGGAAGAAGAGGAACAGGGAGCACGCCATGAGGAAGAGAGAGAGAGATGCGGCGGGTGGGAGGCTGGGGTCGGGTGGGGTCCACGCGCGGGCCCAGTCGGCGCATGGGGCCTGGGTGGCTTTAGCGGGGTCAGGAGGGTGAGTGTGGTGCGGTGTGTGGTGGTGGGGAGGGAGTTGGGGTGCCAAGTGGCAAGATAGGATAGGTAGAGGGGAGGAAAGGTGATGTGGCGCTGGGATAGGCCGGGGTGAGGTGGCCTGGGGGTGGGTAGGATAGATTTTTGTGGGAAAGGGATTTAGAGAGGGCTGGCTCAACTTGGACCGATTATTATTTTCTGGGGTGGTCGATCGGGTCAATCGGCCCGTTCGACTGCCCCTATTAAAATGAAATAAATTTTTATTTGTTTTCAAATAACTTTTATAAATAGTTTTCGACAAACAAAATATCCGGAACTTCCGGGGGTTTGGCGCTTGAATAAAAGACGGGGCGTTTTATAAAACAAAACGGGCTTTGCGAAAACAATTTTGGCAAACAATGCATGATGATGACGATGCAATGCACAAATTCAACGCGATTTTCTAGTAGTGGTTTTGCGGGATGCCACAATTCGACACCACTAACAATGGATCTCGCCCTCGAGATCCGCCTCATGGTACCGGAAAGAAGGTCGGCGTTCTCTGTCTTCTCGCTTCGTGTAGATCCTCGCGACACCACTAACGAGGGTTCCTTCTTCATCTGGGAATCGGCGACACCACCAACAAAGGTCGTTGCTCCTGATCCTCAAGAGAACACTCCGGGAACAAAAGGTCGAAGGTAGAGGTATCGCAAATAAGGCCACCCCGAACTTCCGTGGACGGAGTAAATTGCTGGATCCACTGATTCGACATACAAGAGTGAATGACAAGAGCAGTGGTAGGGTAGCTACTCCATCCCGCACTCAAACCATTACTCTGCACACGAATAAGCGGATTAAGCATCCAACTCTCGGAATTAGACTGAAGATCTCGACAAGAGAGGTTCAGGAACAAAGGGATGTTGCCAGCAGTAATCGTATGAAAGACACACTGATTAGGTTTCGCGGTGGTTCCATTGGCATGAACAACACATGCTCAGGGTCGACTCCAACTTCACCAAAGCTCGTCCTTCTCAGATGTTTTTCAACGACACTGGTATCCGGCAAGGAACACATAGGGGTAAAGAGCTCAAGAACACAAGATCGGATGAAGGGTACAACAGACAAGTTGCAGACTGATGCTCGTAGCACCTCCGTTTCAAAAGGGAGAAACGAAGCCCTGAAGGTACGTCGGAAACCCAACCGCGAGAAATCCTGGACTCGAAGAGAGGGAAGAGAGCGGATTCAAAACACGTAGGGGTAAGAGGAGAATAGCAGAGGGGTAAGGAGTAAAATCAGACCTATTCAGAACTATCCAACCGATTTTGCAAAATAAGTTTTGACACTCTACTTCGGCCGTTAGCTAGGTTATCCTACAGGCTGGACTTGTGGTATCGCAATCTGAGCTCGATACCACTCTGTAACACCCTCAGAATCGGACCTATGCAAGTTTGAGCAAAATTCGCCAAACCCGCATAGAAAGCGATTCAAAGGTGCCCACCAGCACTTTAAATGCGGGTGGAAAACGAAGTAATAACATTACACAACAGTCCTCGATGGGACCCACGTAATGATATATATATATGACTCCATGAGTCAAGAATACGTATATATTATACGATCCAAATCACCTTGAAAACGATAGAGCGTCCGACTACGGACAAGATGCAAATGGGGCTAAGAGCCCGAAGAATAACCAATGGCGTCCATAACCCCTGTGCCAAGCCGGAAGGGTAACCACTACCGACGCCGATCTCAAAACCTGCTTAAACAAAGGGGTGCCGACAAAGGGCAAAGCGAAAAAAAGAAGAGGCGTCGATCGAGGCGATGCAGCGAGGCTAGAATTCGCGGTCCTCGCCTACATAGGTATGGTGGTCAAGCGGCAGCGGCGATGCACTAAACAACCTATAGAGACTCGATACAATGGCGGTGATCGAGAGGGTAAGAATGACCTATCCGGATCCAACTGACGCTAACACCAAACAAACCCATCCCGGTGTTTCTCGAGACCAAACGAGGAAGTCAACCGAGGAACTTACACCGCTGGCGGTTTACTTATTCGGTTATAGTTGTGACAATTACTAGTCGGTGTATATAATCATCCCGATAAAGTAAACAGTGGGCACTTTTATTTAATCATTCCGTTGAAGTTGCAATTACTAATCAAATACGTATAGTATGAGATAAACCCAAAACCCGGCAGTTGTTGGTACTTTTATTCAGCCATTTCGTAGAAGTTGCAATACTTACTAGTCAGTACAATTGTCGCATGGCGACAAACAAACAAGCAATTGTGCGCAGTATTAATTAGCCATTCCATGATAGTGAAGCTGATTACTAGTCATTATAAGTCAAATTTATAACAGTGAACTTTAGTTATGCTTGTCTATGATCAAGAAACTGTGCTCCAAGTCGTCCATATCCGCGGACACGGCTTTCAGAAAGTTTTACCCGGCCGGGGTGCACCAATAGCAACACACGCTCGATCAACCTCGGAAAAACCAAATCAAAACCCAACGAGGCTTTCACGGTGAACAATCACAGGATTGAAATATTTCAGGGGCCACCCTTAAGTAGAATCCATAGCAGTAGACAAGCTCGAGACGGCCTCAAGGTGCTGGGTGGACGGCTGTGAACGGGGAACCCCAAGCGGGCTTGTCGACACCGCGGAATCGTGTCCCGATCCTAAACGATCAAATGTGCTATCCGTCGCACAATCGTAAATAAAGCGATAAAGCATGGCATAAATGCAGGATCGTAAATAAAACCTCAAACTAGTTTGTGGCCCCAAGAAATAAGAATGAATCAAGCTCGCTCGTGGGGTCCCATATACCTCCGGATGTGGATAGCGCGCAAATCAAGGAACAGTATCAAGTACTCGGGGTCTTACGGGACACAAGTGGGCGTCGAAACCAAATATTATCTATCACCCACCGATGCCTCTCGCTTATTCAATTTTAGTTGTTAAACAGAAATTAAAGTGACGATAAGTAAAACTAGCATCGTCTCCAACTTCAACATGCGGCAATACATCAAGAATCGTGGCATATGGCGACACACATCAAGACTTGAGCAGCAACTACGACGCAAGTCCATCTATCTACCAAACAACAGTAATAGGATGTGTCCAAGGCAATATAGGGCTGCAGTATATCAAGAAGTACGGAATCTAGAGCATCGCAACACAGATAGCAATAGATCAACAGGAGGGAAATAAATACTATAAAAGTAAGATAGGTAGAAAGAGGGAGATGCTCGCCTGAAAACATTGTCGAAGGGTTCGACCGAAGATCGGGGCGAAACTCACATCAACTCAACGGCCTTATCCGCGAAGAACCAAATCACTAGAAGAAGCACCGGATGCAATATTTAATAAAACGGCAGAAGACCGGCATGATGCAGGTATGATGCATGGCATGGCAAAGTGCGATGCAATTAGGTCATATTAAGCGGAACCGGGGTCCCGACAATATTTAGGTGGTTCAAGTTGTTTAGAAGCCCCGCAATTTAAATGTTGTTTTAGCAAGGCAGGATTATAGTATTGGTTCGCTACACAAGTTTAAATGAGGCCAATATAAGGCTAGATTTGCCCGCATATGGGCCCCATATTTAGTTATTAGGTGAATCGGCATAAGGCCCCCAAACCACATGATAAGATGCATGCATGATGAATGACAATTCAATATGCGACAAGTTGTATCTCAATTATAAAATAGGGTTTCGGGAAGGGGTTCACACATTAGGGTTCGACGATCTTGTTAGGGTTCCGGGGTTCGGGGTCGGGGTCCAGGGTTCGACGGGGATCAGGTCTCGGGTATCGGGTAGGTCTTGGCGCATCGGGTTCTCGTCGGGTTCTTCGGGTCGGGGCGTCCTTGTCGTTACGCAGATCTTGTCGGGTCCTCGAGGAAGTACTTGTCGCTCATGTGGCCTTCGGGTACGGGTTCGTCTCCGGGTGCGGGGTCTCGGCGTTCCATGAAGGAGTACTTGGCCCGACGTCGGGGCATCGGTACCGTCCTGGTTCTTTGTCGTTCTTGTCGCCACGCCGCTCTTGCGGTTCCGCGCCATCGAGGCGGTCTTAACGGGGTGGAGTACTTGGCGTCCGGTGCGGTACTTGTGGTACATGTGGCGATCTTGGCGTCCTTCGGTTAGGGTTTGGCGTTCGCGGAGGTACTTGTCGCCCCAAGAAGGTCTTGCGTCTAGGGTCTCGGCGATCTTGGCGGTCCCGGGGTTCGGTCGAAGGTTGTTGGCGCTCGGGTGCTCCAAAACGACCATAGGGTTCACACGCTTACCACGACGCATACGAGAGCACACACATACGAGCACACACATACACGGCACACACATACACGAGCACACGTCGCGGCGGGCCCATTGGGCCACGGTGGCGGGCAGCGTGAGGGGCGGGCCGGACTCCGGGCGAGCTTGGCGAGTCTGGCGGAGGCGCAGCGGCGGCGGCGGGCGACGGGGCGGCCAGCGGACGGGGCAGTTCCGGAGGCGAAGCTTCGGGCTCGCAGCGGCGGCGACCGGCGGACTGGGGGAGGGCAGCCGCAGCTCGGAGAGGCGGCACCAGGCTTAGCGGGTCCAGCGGCGTGGCCCGCTGGCGGGCAGCCGGGCTCGGGAAAGCGGCGAGGCTCGGGAGCGGCGGCAGCGAGAGCGAGGCGGGGAGAGCTCGGGACGGCAGGCGCCAGCGCGCAGCCCAGCGAGAGGATGCGCTGGGCAAGCTTCGCCTGGCGAGGGCAGCGAGGCAGCGTGGCCAGTGCGAGGAGGCGAGGCGGCTGGCGAGCGGAGGTTGAAAGCGAGCGGAGTCGCTTGAGGCGAGAGCGTGGCGCAGCGGAGGTTAGCGGCGGCGGAGAGGTAGCGGCGCCGGGCGAGGAGGTTGAGAGCGGCGGCAGTGGAAAGCGAGGCAAAGGGTAGGAGGCGGGATGGGCGGTTGAGGAAGAAGAGGAGGGGAGAGCACGCTGAGGAAGAGGGAGAGATCTGCGGGTGGGAGAGGCTGGGGTCGGTGGGGTCCACGCGGGCCCAGTGGGCGTGGGGGCTGGGTGGCTTTAGCGGGGTCGGGAGGGTGAGTGTGTGGCGGTGTGTGGTCAGTGGGGGAAGAGAGGGAGTTGGTGCCAAGTGGCAAGATAGGATAGGTAGAGGAGGGAAAAGGTGATGTGGCGCAGGGATAGGCCAGGTGAGGTGGCCCGGGGTGGGTAGGATAGATTTTTGTGGGAAAGGGATTTAGAGGGTGGCTCAACTTGGACCGATTATTATTTTCTCGGGTGGTCGATCGGGTCAATCGGCCCGCCTTTCCCTATTAAAATGAAATAAATTTTTATTTGTTTTCAAATAACTTTTATAAATAGTTTTCGACAAACAAAATATCCGGAACTTCCGGGGGTTTGGCGCTTGAATAAAAGACGGGGCGTTTTATAAAACAAAACGGGCTTTGCGAAAACAATTTTGGCAAACAATGCATGATGATGACGATGCAATGCACAAATTCAACGCGATTTTCTAGTAGTGGTTTTGCGGGATGCCACAAATCCCTACACACTCAAATCATTCTCTAGCAAACAGAGATAGCCGCACCGGAAAGAATGAGGAGTCCTCAGCCGAATCTACGATTCGACTGAACACTCGAGGGCTACTGACATGGTTATACCCTACGGGTACACGACCTTAGCATACCTAGTCCAGCCTAGGGAAGGCCCACGAGAACATGCGCCAGCCCATGAAGACTTTCGGGTGGCCAGGGCCCATGACGCCTTCGGATCCTTGGAAAGCAAGACTAGAGTAGATAGAAAATTCAAAGGGGTAAACCCTAAAACCTGTAACCGACTCTATCCAGTGCTCGACCTGCCTATCTCTATATAAAGGCCAGGAGGGCATGACGAGGAGGCTCTCTTACAATCTCTCGCATACCACTGCATACACACCTCCACGCCAGATTGCATCTGCGCACCCCTGTACTTTTCGGTTCCGCCGTAATCAAGAGCAGACAAGCAGGAGTAGGGTTTTCCTCCGGGGCTGAACACAGGTAAACCTCGTGTCCCGTGTTGCTTGTTTGCTAACCGCCGTGATCTCCAGCGTCCCATCTTCTCCAAAACCCAAGTCCATAACAATGGGCATTGGCGAGATTAAACCTCGTCAAACCCCGTTCACGGAATAGCCTGGCAAGACTGCAGGGGGTGTTCCACCCGCTCCGTCTCCGCCTCGTCTCCGGTCGATTACCTTCCTTATGCATTGAAACTTAATATATAACCCCGGATCCCAGGTTCGTGCATCGTGTTCTCGTCATGTTTTCGTTTGATCTATTTCGTCAGAAATCTTCTCAAGTTAGAGCACCATGGCCTCCGCCAACGACAAAGGCAAGAAGCCGTGGAGATAAATTTTGAAGAACAAACCACCGCAGGAACAAGGGGAAGGAAACCTACTTTTGTAGGAGCGATTAACACTACGGATGCTTTTTCTCGCCACATGCAGGGAATCATAGCCTTGATCCGAACTCGAATCGCCCTAAGGCGTGAAGCCCTCCGAACTACTAACGAGTTTGTGATAAGTATCGTGCTTTGAGGATGAAGGTGGATATGCTTCAAGAGGAGAATAACAGGCTTTGTAAGATGCTGGAAGACTTTTTGACCTGTGACAACAGAACACCACCACCACCAAAGGAGTAATTTGTCATCAGGTTTGGCATCCCCTTGGCTTGTTCCAAGCTTGGGGGAGTGTCGCGGTATCACCACCATTATCTTTCATCTTTTACCTTTTTAGTGGATTCATATCTGTGGTAGAGAAGTTATCTTATAGTTTGGTTTGCATGTGGAAGTATCTCTCCTTTAGTTGATTATCTATGTATCCCTTGGTGTGAGTGCATTTATTGAATATTAATGAGAAGTCTCATCTTTTACTTTTTGCACTTCTTT
Organism: Avena longiglumis; assembly: GCA_030063025.1. Lineage (NCBI taxonomy): Eukaryota > Viridiplantae > Streptophyta > Magnoliopsida > Poales > Poaceae > Avena > Avena longiglumis. The sequence goes on along the minus strand of CP125976.1, from coordinate 68,536,244 downwards.
AGTTTGCAATCTCTGTTATACGATGGATCTTGTTGATCAGTATTGGCATCACTTTGGGAGCATCAAGTAACTCTAAATTGGTTTTGGCAAACCGAGTTCTGGTCAGTAGCAACAATTTTTGAGGTTTGAAAGAAAAAGAGAAAGAAAAAGCTTATAGGTATTTGGTATCATTTGTTTTCTTTCTTGTTGGCTCATAAGCTTAGTATTCTTTATTTAAGATCTTTTGTGTCTTCAAGGAAGATTGCATGTCTGGCTTTATTACTTGTATGTTTGCTTGTTTCTTTCAACTTTCTTGCTTGCTACCCAGCCTTGCTAGCCAAAAACTTTTTTTGAGAAGGCATACTTCTCATGTTTCCAAATCCCTTTGAACCAAAACTTTTGCCACTTGTGTCCACCATATCTACCTAGTATCTATTGCTATTCCAAGAAAATTCTCAATCTTCATCTACCTTCCGAATTAAAAAGTATTTTGTTATGTGAAAACTAGTTAGTAAAGCTCTCACGAACTTGATGGCACACTTTATTTTCTTGCCCCTAATAGACTTGAACCATTGTGGACATCGAAGTTGTATATGCTTGAATCTATATGTTGGAATTAGTAGAACCGTGCTATCACGGGTAATGTTTTCAACATAGCACTTGTACTCTGTACATCGTTGATATCGTGCTCTTTTGTGTATGGATGTCAATGGTGTGAAATAAAAGGGGAACTTGTGAGTCCATAGAGTTTGTACTTTGTGTTAGAGAAATGCATGCGCCGCTAGCCTAAGCCATGCCTAATCATGGTGGAAACTTGTAGCACCACCATAGTGAGCATTCTATGAAGCATCCTCAACAAAAATCTATGCACATAGTAAATAAAAAGATCGCTGAGATGCTCATTGTATGCTTGCCTTGTCATTTTGGTTATGGGAAAGATCATGTGCCATGTGCAAGGGGTACCCCATTGGCGGTTCTCAATGATATGCAAGTACTTACAATGACAAGAACTTGCCTGGGCCCGAATTTGAGTAGCATGAGGAGTGGCCCTCATATTCAAGGGACACGAGATTCCCAACTTATATTTCATCAAGCATATGCTCCATCCTTGTTCACTTTAACCTTAATCATCTCAAGATGCCTATGATAGGGGTAATGAGGGCTCAAAGCTAGTAAGTACCATAATCTTTTGGAAGCTCTTTATGACTTGCAATCCATGCTTCCCCCTATGAAGGGACCTTTCTCCCACTTCCAAGTTGAGTCAGTAAACCTATTTCCTCTCTATCTCCAGCAAGCATATGAGTTGTTGAGTTGTAAGCATTCATATGGTGATTTATTCAATCATGTTCTTTATCTTCTTTGTCTGCACACAACTCTTATCTATTGAGTATTACTTTGAAAGCCTTCACTTGTGAAAAACCTTTTTGAGCAAAGAGTGCTCCTGTTTTGAAACTTCTACAAAAAGCTTGTTGTGAAACTGTTTGCCAGGTGTTCTCTGACCAAGAACAAGTTTGCAAATTCCAATTATGATTTATCTTTATGCATCTCTATTGTGACTGTTGTACTTGGTTGCAAGCTAAGTTATATAATGGTGAGTTCCTTTCTTCTATGAGTTGTGCAATGGTAAGTGTGATGATTCTTGTTTGTATTCTTTTATCGACACTTCACTCTATAAACCTGTGGACATGTTTACTTAGCTCGATTTTCGGGGGACAAGCGAAATCTAACAGGGGAGTTGATACGCCCAATTTGCATCACCATTCTATATCATAATTTACCTCTATTCATTGATATGTCTTATTATGAGGTATTACTTATGGCTTTTCATCTGTTTATGCATGTTGGATGATTCTTGGAGTATGGACTGCCGGAGTCTGGTTTCTGATGGAAAAGAAGGTGTTTCGGTGCAATTTCGCAAAGATCAGAAAAATACCAGAAAAATATGGAAACATATTATTTTACCAGAAGAAGGAGGAAGCCAGAAGGAGGAGCGAAGAGGGGCCGCAGGGGGCCCACACCCCCTAGGCGCGGGCCCACCTGAGGCTGTGCCTAGGGCAGGTGTGGCCCACCTGCCCGCCTCCGAATCTCCCCCTTCGCCTATATCTTCCCTACGGAACCCTAATCCTCGGGGAGAGACTATAGATAGATTTCGCCCGCCTGGGCGAGAAAACCTTGAGAGAAAGATCTCTCAAGCAGACAAATTTCTGTCGGGGAATTCCTTCCCGAAGAGGGGAGACCGTCGCCATAAACACCATCGTCAAGCTAGGCTTCATCGGGATCATCATCATCCACATCATCATCTCCACGAGCACCATCATCACCACTCTGTCTCGCTGTAACAATTGTGTTGGATATTGCTTTAGTTCTTAGGGAAAACCTTCCCGGTGTTAATTACTATTGTAGTAGATGCTTGTGAGTGGAACCATTGGATTATTGTTTATGTTCAGCTTGTTATCCATTACCATATCATCTTTGATCTTGATCCATAAACACCATCCACAGCTCGTTGTGTTCTTGAGGACATGGGAGAAGTCATGTTGGTAGTAGTGAATCATGATGAGTTATTATTCAATGGTTTAGTATTTAAGTTGTGGTGCTATTCTTCTAGTGGTGTCATGTGAGCGTTGACTACATGACACTTCACCATTTATGGGCCTAGGGGATGCATTGTGTATTTGGCTACTAATTGTGGGGTTCTTGAGTGACGAAACTGAACCCCGATAAAGACACCTTTGCACAAGGGAGTGTAGGATCTCGATTTTATGGTTGTGGTTAGATTTATATCTTAATTACTTTCACAGAATTACGGATGTTTGGAGGGTTTAATCACAAGTATATATTAGTCCTAGGAAGGCGGTATGTTAGCACATGTTTACCCACACAACACTTACAAACACCAAAGAAGAGTACTCATCTATTTGAAGCGAAAACACTTGACAGAATTCCCATGTGTCCTTGAGAACGTTTGGTCCTTATAAGTATTTCCACCAGCTTGTCCTTTGCTAAGAAAGAATTGGGCCACTTGCTCCGTTTGTTTCTGTCTTTGTTACTTGCTCTTTTTTTGTTGCCTTGTCAGAAAACCACTAAGAATTCATTTGCTAAGTATTCATAGGGATTTACTTCTCCATACCACTGTTTAACACCTTCTGCTCCTCGTTGGGATCGACACTCCTATTTTTCAAAAGTACTACGATACAACCCCCTCTTTCATGTTTTATTTCAAATAAGTTGATTGGTGTTGGATAAGTAGTAGAAAGTTTCATGCTTATAGTGGTACAAAAGGGAGCTTGTTTTGACTATGGCTTAGACTTTATCATATCATGCTATATGTTGACTTGACCTTATGCTTAGTGATTATTACTGTAGCATGATTTGTTTCAAACAATTGAGATTGCTTGATGTGCCTTGAAAGAATCATGCATTGTTTTAGCATACAAAATCATAATATTGTGATATTCTCCTTTGATGCTTTATTTGGGTTGACTTGGCACATGCTTACACCATGTTAAGACTATGAACTAGTCACCTTACCCTCTATGATCATTTAGTTTTTGACTCGTGATACCACTTTATGCTTTGATTGATAATGTTTTGTCGCTCTTCATTATTATGGCCATTATTGCTCTCTTAGTTGGTCACTTCCAGTCTTTTGCTAGCTCCACTTGTACTGAGTAATCTCTACTCATGCATCCAACTCCCAAGAAACCAAGTTATTCCAAAGAGTCCACTATAAATTCCTATGCATGCTGTGTTACACCATTCCAAGTATATTCATGTTTTTATCTATCTTCCAATTAAAAAGTTACTTTGTTATGAGAAATTTAGTGATTAAAGCTCTCACAAACTTGATGGCACACTTTACTTTCTTGCACCTAATAAACTTGAAGCATTGTGTCATCTATGTTGTATATTCTTGCACTTATAAGTTGGGAATCAGCAGAACCATGTTGTCACGGGGAACGCTTTCAACACCTGTACATATTACCCAGTTGATATCATGATCTTTTGTTTATGGATGTCGGTGGTGTGAAATAAAAGGGAAGATTGTAAGTCCATGGAGTTATGTATATGTGTTAGAGAAACGACTAGGCGGCTAGCCTAAGCCATGCCTAATCATGGTGGAAACTTACAGCATCACCATAGTGAGCAATCCATGAAGCATCTTCAGAAAAAATAGAAAAAAAGAGAAAAAAATATAGCACCATACCCATGGCAAATAAAAAGATTGCTGAGATGCTCATTGTCTGTTGCCTTGTCATTTTGATATGGGATAGCTCCTATGTCATGGGGCAAGGGGTACCTCGTTGACGGTTCTCTATGATACACATATACTTACAATGAAAAGAACTTATTTATGACTAAAGTTGAGTATCATGAGGAACGGCCCTCGTACTCAAGGGACATGAGATTACCAACTTATGATTTGTTAAGCATATACTCCATATTTGTTTTACTTTAACCTTAATCACTTCAAGATTCTTATGATGGGGGCAATGAGGCTGAAAGCTAATAAGTACCATAATTTTTGGAAGCTCTTTATAAAACTTGAAATCCATGCTTCCCTCTGAAGGCCTTTATTTTAATTTTATGTTGAGTCTCCATCTTCTATCTTTATGCACCAATTAAGAGAGCATAGTTGTCATTCTTAGTTCTATGTGCATTGTCCCAAAATTTACTGATTGATTCATAATGTTGATATTGCTTGTTCTTAAACTATTTGTATCTAGTCATCCTTATGAACTTTGAAGGTGTCCGATGAATTTATGTTTTGCTATTCCATGAGGGACAAGCTGAATACCACTATGCTATGTTTTCTATATGTGAAACAAACAAACGTCTTTCAATGCATTGTTATTCATGATCTTTGTTTGTACCTTTTCATGTTACACCATAGTTGCTATGTCTTACTGTTAGAACTACATCTTTCATGCTCATGTTTAGAGTACTTTCATCCTAGCTATCAATGCTTTACAAATATTTTGATCAAAGCATGTGACCTCAAAAATTATTCTTTTTATCACCTACCTACTCGAGGACGAGTAGGACTTAATATTGGGGATGCTTGATACGTCGTAAACATATCTATAATTTTTTATGCTCCATGCTTGTTTATTATGAACTTTGTTATGTTTTGTCTACACTTTGAGGTATTTTTATACGTTTTCCGGAACTAACCTATTGACAAGATGACGTGGTGTCAGTTGCCTATTTTCTGCTGTTTTTGGTTTCAGAAAATCTAGTAAGGAAATATTATCGGAATTGTACGGGACAAAAGCCAAAGTCAATATTTTACCGGAGCAAATACGGACTCAAAAGGGCAGCCGAAGGGGGGCCACGAGGTCCTAGATCGAGGGGGATCTGAAAAAGCACCCCGATGCAGAAACCCTAAGCATCCGATGAAATCTCCACGAAACAGTCTGTAGTCGCCGCCACCATCGTTCCTAGATCGAGGGGGGTCTGAAACTCTTCTCGGCACCCTGCCGGAGGGGAGAGATCATCCCGGAGGCCTTCTTCATCACCATTCCAGCCTTCGGAGTGATGCGTGAGTAGTTCACCCTTGGACTATGGGTCCATACAGTAGCTAGATGGTTGTTTTTCCTCCTTTGTACTACCATGTTTAGATCTTGTGAGCTTTGTTCATGATCAAGATCATCTATTTGTAATCATACATGTTGTGTTTGTGGGGATCTGATGGATATTGAGATACTATGTCAAATTGATTATTGATTCTATCATGTCTATGTTATTTGTGATCTTGCATGCTCTCTGTTGTTAGTAGCTATCTTGGCCAAGTAGATGCTTGCAACTCCAAGAGGGAGTATTTATGCTCGATAGTAGGTTCATGCTTCTAGTAATCTGGGGAAGTGATAGAAATCTCTAAGGTTGTAGATGTGTTGTTGCTACTAGGGAGAAAACAACAATCTTTTGTTCATGGAATAATTGTATTGTTTACTTTACACACATTGCTTAATGCAATTATCTATTGCTTGCAACTTAATACTAGAATGGGTTCAGATGATAACCTGAAGATGGATTATTAGTCATAGATGCAGTTGGATTACGGTCTATGCATTATGTTGTAATGCCCAATCAAATCTCATAGGAGTCAAGATTTCTAGTATATGCATTATTATGCTTTCTCAATCATCAATTGTCCCACTGTAATTTGTTCACCCAACATGTTATATATCTTAAGAAGAACACCTCTAGTGAACTGTGGACCCCGGTCCAATCTTTATCATTGATATTTCATCTACTGTTACTGTTTACTTTCTGCATGCAATCACTATCTTCCACACCATACTTTTAATCCTTTGTTTTCAGTAAACGAGTGAGATTGATAACTTCACTGTAAGTTGGGGCAAAGTTTTAAGTTTATGTTGTGCAGGTTCCAAGTTGTTAGCAACACCTTGAAGTTGTTTTCTTACTCCTACTGGTTCAATAACCTTGGTTTCATAACCGAGAAAAAGTTGCTGCTGTGTTCATCATACCTTGCTCTTGGGGTTTTCCAACGATCCTTTCTGATTAAGCGAGCAACATTAGTGTCATGAGCCGCTAAATTTATGCGGGTGCCTACCATCCCACTTATGCCCGTATATGCCCGCTAATATTAAATTATATATTCTTTTAGTCTTAAAATAGATGTTAAAAGTTTGTCTAAATTTGGATATATCTATATACTAAATAGTGTCTAGATACGTCTAAATTTGAAAAACAAAATGGTATAATATAATGTAGGGAGTTAAGCCATGGATGAAGCTAACGTTCTCACGTGGGTTGAGCCCGCACTGATTTGTTGCATGCTTGCTATCGGTGTCACCACCTTGGAGCTGAGAAGGTGGGTGATCATCCTAGTAAGGTGGCGCAAGTGGCGTGTGTACATAAACCTGCCCACCACATGGTCACCGCGGGATCGATTAAGGCGGCAGATGTCATGAGCTCCAAGTCCAGGGACTAGATGCCATGACGCCAGAACAGTACACCACCTAACGATCGGCCGACCTCGATGGGCGAGTCATGATGAAGATACCAATGCCAAACTAAGTCGCGACCTAACAATGCGGGATGAATGTGGAATATCCCACTTATTTTTTTCTTATTCATGGGATGCCCACTTATCTTTTTATGGGGGCTTGGTAAGTGGGTCCCGTGGGCAACCCAATCCCACCTGCAATCGTCTGACTCACGACATGTGTCCTGCCTCAGGTGCTCAAGGTGAAGATACGGACCAGTGCACACCAACGTATTCATGAGGCGCACACACTGGCCTAGGGGGGAGACCCACATGGTATAGAGACATCAAGGGAGAAAAGAACGTGGACACTACTTATGGTCATTGCTGCGGAACGGTCCCGAAAACGGGGCACCACATTTTCTTCTCTTGCCCCGCAGCTCGCTTCCTTTGGAACTTCATCCATGAGGCTTTGGGGCCGACGTGGCAGGCCTCAGACCTGGGGGAATTCCTGGAAGCCAATGCAAACCAGACCGGTAGGAGGAGACGCCTCTTCTGGTTCATGTTTGCAGGGATGACCTGGACTTTATGGAACATCCGCAACAAAATGGTCATCGAGCGTGTCTTTCTTCGCCGTGCCTCTGACTCGATCTTCAAATTCTTGGCTTTTTTGCAGTGATACCCGTTGAGTAGACAGCGGGACAGGACGCGGCTGGATGGGATGATAGAGCACCTGATCATGGCGGCGCACCAACTTGCTTCCCCATCCGGCCCGTGAGCGTGTCTCCTAGGCGCGCCTGTATCTGTGTGTGTTGTGCTTTGTGTGGTGTTGTGTGTGTTCAGTGGACTGTAGGCTTGTTCTTTGTTGTTCGCGTGCTATGGATATTGTATAGATGTTGCTTTATTTATAAAGTTGGGTGTATGCCTGTTTCAAGGAGGATGGTCATTACTGCAACGTATCAAAGGCACCTATTATATAATTACTAGAACAAACTTCCTGACCGGGATCTTTGCTCTTCCTTCCTATGGAGACAGCGCTAGTTTGGATTTCTAGATCTCCGTGTGACGAGTTAATTGCAAAAAATCATCATATATGCACGAGAAGTTCGAAAATCCATCAGGTTTCACTAATTTTGTAAAAATCCACCGAGATTGCGCGGGTTCGTTGCAATGTACACTGATGTCGAGATTTGAGATTATTGCGAGTGCGATCGGCGAAAGCGATCTTGGGGGCGGCGAGCTTCTGGTGCTCCTGCCCCAAGACAGGCGCACCGGTGGGGTGGCGGGCACGGGGAGCCCCGGCGATGAGGACTCGCAGCGTGTGGGCCCTACCTCGAAAATTTACAAAAAAAACTAAAGTACATATTATTTCTAATATTTGACTCCTTTGACCCGTTTGTCCTTGCCACATCACCCATGACAGTGGGTCCCTACTATCAGAATCGTGGTTAGCGTGGTGAAATCTCGGCATCAGTGTACATTGCAACGAACCCGCGCAATCTCGGTGGATTTTTGCAAAATTAGTGACACCCGGTGAATTTTCGAACTTCTCGCACATATGTGGTGTTTTTTTGCAATTAACTCCCGTGTGACACATAGAATTGTATTGCTACTTGTATCTAATTGCAAGCGGGACTAGTGCGAGTGTTACACAATCCAGGGTTGGCGCTGCTGCATCCACGGTCCTCACGATCTCCAACCTCACGGGGTGTGGATCCATGGAAACGCCCTCCAAGCGAGTCACCTCTGACTGTCTAACATCATGCCTTCCCAATCCTCCACACTGCCACTCTTGGACCTCGCCCAAACATGGCATTTGGCGTGGCAATGTCGTAACCGATGACTGCAAGGCTAGGAAAGGCCCATGGTGATATCCACCTGCACGACACCCTAATGTTTCATTCACCGACACCATCGGGAGTGTCGACCAATGTTCATATTTTCCAATCCAAATTCAAGATGGACTATTTCCATATGAATTTAAGCTTATGTTAGCACTGCTATTAGTTGGCCAAGTTAAGCAATGATCTGATGAACTACACTGTTGTTGCAATTATCAAGCAGTAGAAAGCACGAGACAAGGGATAAGCCTCGAGATGAGGCTATATCTAGAATTTCTCGGAAGTACCCAAACTTTGTGAGTGTTGTATTTGCGATTAACAATAAAGGGGTTCATGCCGGCCGGGGCATGCCATGGATGGAAATTTCAGTACTGTATTATGATAGAAATTTCAACATGCAGGATTTGGCGGTCATTACAGTAACATCTTAACATAGATCACTTTTGCTTCGGTCCCCCCCCCCCCCCCTCCTCCCACCCCCCTTCTTTCAAACTTTGACAAACAAAAACTCGATACCGATTGTTTAGAGGACCGTATGAACCCATCCGATGTCTGTATGGTCCTCTTAAACGTATACTCATCATATACATATAGTCATGTGTCTGCAGAAGGCGAAAATCGGAAGTTATATAACAGCAATAAAAAAATTAAAATATGACATGCAAAGACGTAGATCGCTATAATGGGAGGTGAGATCAGCCGACCGAAACATGGATTATACCCAGTTCAACCGAGTACACATATACGGAGATATACGAGGCCTCGATATGAGTTTCGACGGTTCAAAATAATAAAACGGCCCATGCAGCTTAAGTTTAGGGAGGAGGGGGGAGGGGGGGGGGACCGAAGCACACCTCATGTGAAAATCCCCGGCGTTGTGTAAACACTCTCCGATATAGTGAAGTTTCGCTGGCTGGCGTCCGTAGTTTTTTCCTCTTTTTGTTGGAGAGGTTTTTCCACGTTAAATCTGTGTCCCCTTTGCCGTGTTTTGATTTCGAACTTCGTTATTTACTTGTCGCAATTATAACACTTACTATCTCTCACTGTTTGTTTTATCAATCATTGTGTCTTCTAAAGCGATAATGCAAGAAGATTGGCATTATTATCGAGTGAGCAAGAAAGCCAATAGGGTACCTTGGTGAAGGTCATGATATGCAGAAAAAAAAAAGAATTGGTTGACTAGGCTTTCGGTACGGCTTGTCCCTTGTGTTTTGGCTTGATGGCCTCTGGTTTGATGAAGAGGTATTAGCACCGCGGGTACAAGAAGTTGTTCATCTAGAGCAAATTCATACAACAACTTGCAAAATGGAGCAAAGTGGTATATAAACTTGCACCATTGTGCAAAATTGGTCCAAATGATTCTGGCGTAGACACGTGGCTGTGTTTCTTTTTCATAAACGCCCTTACACATTTTTGCGTGGCACATGTGACCCTGGCTGTGTCATGTACGTAGGTCCCACCTGTCAGTGAAGAGTTAAAATGAATAATTAAAATGGTGGTGCGCAGGGATTCAAACACAGAATCTGGAGCTTTTGCCAAATTTTCAAGCCACTACAACGGGCGACATTTCTTTTCAAGTTTTGTAACACGTCTTTTATAATCAATTAGCACACAAAAACAAATTTATGGTGGAGCTCGTTCGTGATGTTCGTTCTTATCTCGCCATGGTGGCCGGCCTTCGTCAAGACGACAGCATATGCGTACATTGTCGTCCGAACAACTCCTGTCAGAGGCCTGGGTCACCTTGTCATAGTCATGCGTCCCAACCCTGCCATGCCAGGCTTGGCCGCGCCTCGCCGTTGTCGTGCTCTCCGACGTGATATGCTCGTCTGTCACATGTGCGCGGAGGGCTCCAGTGCCTACTTCTTCTAGGTGTCTAGGTCCGAGGCGGTACGGCGCCCGCGAGAAACATCGTAGCCGTTGATAGCGACCAGCAGCGCATCGGCCGTGGTAATGTCGGCGATGGGGCGCATGGGCGGTGCTCAAATAGGCACGATCGTGGGTACAACAACCCGACGACAAAGGCGCTGGAGGTGGTGCTCTGCCCGTCGAACCAAGTTAGATACCGTGCCTGGAGCATGAGGAGAACATTGAGTTGAAGCTTGTCGACGACGTGAAGGGTGGGAATATGGGCATGGAAGCACCTAGCGAGACACGCATCATGCAATAGGAGCACCTGGTGTGATGCGCGCCGAGTAGCTAACGCAATGTCAACATCGGCATCTAGCATGCACTGCGGTAGCTAGCGCATTAGTGGTCGGCGACGCCCGATGCGAGGCTGACGCGAGGGGTTTCGCGGCCATCATCACGCTTGCGGTTGCCATTGTGCTCTACCTCCTGCCATCTCGACCGTCCTCGTCGTTGTGCTCCTTGAGGACCTGGACGAAGTCCCTCAAGACGACCAACACCGACGCCTAGGATGCCATGATTAATCGCCATTAATTCCCCCATCCTAGTACCTACAGCCTTACAGATTACGGATATCGTGATCTCTGTGGCCTCCTAGTACTCGGTTCCCCCCGTCGCTCTCGCGGTCAGAAGGCGACCTTGCAGTATGAGGTATCTAGAAAAGGGCTCGTTGACAGGATCACCATGCCATGTTGTGTGGAAGCTCATTATTTGTGTGCAAGCTCATTATATAGAGTAGAATTAAGTGCTCGTGCTCGTGCAAATATATGTCACCAAGAGTTGTTTGTTGTAGTGGTAGATGTTGGTTTGCTTGCCTATTGCTTTTGTGTTCGAATCCCCACATAGTCCTCATAATTTTATTTCTTTTTTATTTCATCGCTGACAGGAGAAACCTGCATGTAAGGCAACACTAGGGTCACATGTGCCAGGCAAAAATATGTAAGGACGTTTGTGAAAAAGAAACGCTTCCACATGTCTACACCAGGATCATTTGGACCAATTTTGCACAATGGCACAAGTTTATGTACCACTCCACTCCATTTTGCAAGTTGTTGTATGAATTTGCTCCTGATGGACAAGTTGTTGTACAAACGGTGCTAATACCTCTTTGATGAATGTGTATGGCTTGAGGACTTATTGTTGCACCCGTGTGTGCACGGTATGAATTTGTACAGCCCACCATGGCAAGAAGTACCTAACACGGTAGTTAATCTCACAAATAGGACAAATGATAACTGTTTCACTAAATACATTTGTGAGAAGCAGATCGTAAGTTCATTGTTAGTGTAGTGCTACCTGGCTCGTTACTGTGCCCCCGGACCCCCGAAGGGCCATCAGCACGCCGCGGATTATCTTTTGCAGAGAGCAAATTCATGAATGACAATATTCTTGATAGCTTATCCGATGAGAGGTCCACATAAAAATTATATAGGACACATGTATCAAAAGGCAGATAAACACAATGCATGAAAAATATCATTTGTCTTGCCGCGAAAATATATGGGGATATTAGTCCATTTATAAAGCTCGCTGAGGGTGACTGGTTGTCCCACGTCATGCCAGGACGGAAAACGCACCAGCGGGCAACATCACTCGTCGGAGGCTCGGAGCATCTAGTGGACTTGGAAAATACTACTCTCTCAATTTTACAATATAAGATGTTTTAACTTTTTCCTATAAAATAAGCATCTAAACCCTCTTAGTGTGTAGGTTTATTTCTTGAGCCTCTGTATTAAAGGCGTCTAAATCTGCGTGTTTTAAAAAGAAAAATATTTTATATTTTAGACGGAGGAACTAGTAGTACAATATTATTTTTCTTAATTGCTTGAGATATAGTTTTTTGAACCTGATAAATTGCTTAACTACTTGATTTTCGTTGAATGGAGATTTTAGAAATTCGGATGCCTATAACTAAGTCGACACAAATAAATACTCTATAAGCTTAGCATGATGCCCAGGGCTTACGCTGAGGCCACTTGCCGAGTCGTGAGATTGGCATGTGGGCCTCTGCGATAGTTTTATCGTCATTGCAGCCCTACCACCTGAAAGACACGGCCCCACGCTCAGAACAAAAAAAATAGGACCGCACCCTCTTTTCTCCCCTCCCTCGAGCCCCTGCCTTCTAGGATTTCTGGCCGGCGGCCGCCGCCCAGCGTTGTTGTTCCATCGCTTCTCTAATTACCCCTTCCCCATCCTCTTCTTTTTTCGGCAGCGTCCATTCTAATTCTTTTATTTTAAAATATAAGATATTTTAACTTTATGAAGCAAATATCTAGACTTCTTTTAGTATATAGGTTCACTTATATTTGGATAAATCTACACATTAAAACAAATTTAGATTTATTTTCTTTACAAATCTAAAACATCTTATATTTTGAAACAGAGGGAGTAGGAATCAATGCTCCAAGTGGACTTGCTGGCTCGCTCGCCCTTGCCTCCTCCGAATACAAACGAACACTCCATGGAAAATAACACCCTCGAGACGACAGGTGCGTGGTATGAAAATTACAGTGAAATTTGCTAATGATGTCCTCTCTCGTATGGTTATTTTGTAAGAGTCCCCCATAGCCACCCTACCGGTGATGTTTTAAAAAATTGCTCTTGAGACAGCCCCCTCTCTCAGAGCGTCCCACGTTCTTCTTCTTCTTCTTCTTCTTCATTAAGAAAAGTGTATGATTAATTTTAAGTCAATTAAGAATTAACTTAGTTTTTAGCCAGGTCACGTCATTGAGTTTAAATTATATCTTACTATCTTCATTATAAAAAGTAAGATGTATACATTTGTTTAAAGTGAAACTACGTAAAGTTTGACCAAGTTTATAAAAAACTGTAACATATAGTAAATAATCTATATCATTAGAGATCTTGTAATGTATTTTCATGTTATATCTATTTTATCTTGTAAATGTTGATAACTTATGCTATAATTTTGGTCAAACTTTATATCATTTGACTTTAGAATAAATCTATAGGCCTTGCCTTTTAGAATAGAGGCAGTATGTTGTAACTCATGGCTAACATAAATCATCGAGCAAATCTAATGGCTGAGGCAATTTTCTCAGTAACAACCCTATTTACAACTGAAAAAAAAATCTTAGTTGCAACTTGCAACCTGCAACTCATAGGTGCATGGGTCTCAATGCAAATCCAATGAGCACTAAGTTAATTCTCAGCTAGCTTAGAATAAGCAATTCCATTAAGAAAAACAATTTCTGTACTAGCTAGCCCCTGTTCGTCGAACTTGGACAAATGATGCTAAGTTAAAAAAGACATTGACGTGCAACAATTATTAGAGGGAACACTAAACTCACTACGTCACAGTTGTTAATTAGGGGCAATTAGAAGTGCCTATAAAAATCATCAAAGTGTCTTTATTTATTTTTAGTGGCATTTTTAAAAGTGTCGAATTTAATCATGACGCTAAAAATGTTAGCCGCACTTTGAAAAAAGTGCCCCTAAAAATGATTTTTAGCCGCACTTTGAAAACTGCCTCAACTCATTTTTAGCCGCACTTTGGAAACTGCCTCAACCCATTTTTAGCCGCACTTTGGAGACTGCCTCAACCCATTTTTAGCCGCACTTTGGAAACTGCCTCAGCCCATTTTTAGCCGCACTTTGAAAACTGCCTCAACCCATTTTAGCACTTTGAAACTGCCTCAATCCATTTTAGCGCACTTTGAAAACTGCCTCAACCCATTTTTAGCGCACTTTGAAACTGCCTCAATCCATTTTAGCACTTTAGCAATGTGCCTCTAACTATTTTAGCCGCACTTTAGCAATGTGCCTCTAACTATTTTTCGACGATGAATATTCACGGTAACTATTCACACCAACCATTTTCGCGATGAATTCACAGTAACTATTCACATCAACCACAATGCACAACAATAAAAACAACAATATAGCGCATTTAAACAGTAACAACCAAACTTCACAACAACAACAACGGCTTTTAACCATACTTCACAACAACAGTAGCTTTTAACCATTTAAATTAACTGTTCACAGCAACAATATAGGTGAAAATATAGCTTTTCACAACAGCAATATAGTTTGTCGCGATGTTCACGGTAACAATTCAGGAAGGTCGACGATACAAAAAGGAACGCATAAGCGACACATGCGGTGGCTCACTTCCAAGTTTCTTGGACCAGGCAGTATTGGCGGAATTACTGATACCATCAAGAATGTGCCAAGAGATCACGTCATACCTAGCAGTATAGGCCAAATCTGAAAAATCAGACCAAATTCAACATCAAAATTTTGATCACGTATAAGTGGAAAATCAAAATCAAAATCATCAATCAAACATTTCAGTTCGATTATTAGAAAGTGTCCGCCCAATGAATGCGGTCTCGAGCTAGTATCGGTGCAGCGCGGCCGTCGAATTGAATGGTCCGACTCGGTTTTGACGAGTTGGCCCCGTTTTGATTTTCTCGATCATGTGTTCATGGAGTTCTAAAGTAGATGGTTGGGGGTTGAGAGTTGTTTGGTCACTTTGAAATTTTCCGACCTTTCTTGTCACGGGTTCTCTCTTTGAAGGCTAGCTTGTCTTAAATGGAATTTTTCTCTTGCCATCATGTTTAAGTGTGATTAAAAAAGAAGGGTTTTATGGCCGATTGGTAGAGCTAAGCTGTCAAGGAAGCTAGTACAGGTAGTAGTATTTGCTTAGCTGCTTGGTTTAAATGGAAAAGACACTATCCAGCCAAGTGTATCAGGCCATAATGGTCCTATTTCGGTTGTCACTTCAAACATTATCAGGAGGCGATGCAGCAACGATAGTACATTATGGATGTCTTGAGTATTGCAGGAGTATATCAAACTTGTATTCTAGGAAAGCCAAGGCCAAGAAGGTTGCTTACCTTTTCTAGTAATTTATTCCATGTGTGTAGTATCTTACAATTCCTAAGTACAAAATCTGATGTCGGTATGAATAACTTTTAAATGGAAAAACTGATGTCGAGTAGGAGTGCTACTTATTCTAACTTCTTAAATACCTTTGTTTTTTAAACTTTGTACCATGATCAATGCGAGAAAGTCGGGAGGCGTTGTCCATGTGTGTAATGGTGATTCAGAAATAGGCAGATGCTGGAATACATATCCCATAAAATCAAGATTAGAGTGTACTCACCTGCATTAGTTTCTCACTAGCTTCTACCTTGATCGATTCTTTGCGATGCTTCTTTGCTTTTCCACTTGAATTAACTTGCACTACAATAGATTACCTTGATTCTTCTAGCTATATGAACAAAATTCAGATATTAGATATCACTATGACAATGTGTAAATGACCAACATGATGTGAAATTATGTTAGATTATCATACATTTTGTCTTGGCCATGGGATGCAATGAGCGGCACTCCCAAGTTGGTAATCCTCCTTGTGAGCGTGGCGAAGTGTAGATTCCTTGAGAACAATGTTCACCAAAACCTCAACATAGTCCAATTAAACCAATAGGAAAGTTCCAAGATCATATCAAAGCCGAAAGTTCAAATGAAACTAATCTAACAAGTAATCTAATACAAATGTAGAATAACTTTTGAAACACTCAATCTTGAACCTCAATCTAACACTCGGGTAATCTAACAAGGAACCTCAATCTTGAACCAATAATTGAAACACTCTTGTACAATCTCCTCTTTTTTTAACTTTTGATATACTAACTTTGGATAGGAGTATATTACCTTGTAATAATACAAACACTCCTTTTCCCTAGACTGATTTGTGTGTTGCAACTATTTGGCTATTGTACAAGAGGATGCTCATTGCTGCACCAATGGTGACGGTGGAATTATAGTTGTCCTTTGGAACTCAAGAAAGCGAAAGTGGAGAAAAACAAGAGGCTTTCGGTGAGCTGGACCTCAATGTTAAACCAGTTGGAACACCTAATGAAGATGGTATGTATGCTAGATACCTATCTATCATATTTATTCCTTTTTGATATACTAGCACGAAATAGAAATATTACGGTAAAAATAATACGACCACTCTGTTGCCCTAGATTGATTTGTGTGATAAAACTATTTTGCTATTGTAGTAGATAATGGAAATGGATTGTCCAATGGTGATAGTGGAACTCGAGGAACGAATATGGAGCAAAATAATAGCAAAATAATGGAACTACCTAGCCATGAATCAACGTTGAAAGATAGAACAAGAAAGGAGGAACCCTAAATAGGGTTGAGAAGGAGGCCTACTTGGTGGGTGCGGCGGTGCGGTGGATCTTGGCCGGGGCGGTGGTGCTGAGGAGTCGATCTTGGCGGCGCCGTGGCGAGACCACCTTTCTCCATCTGGCGGCTCGATCCGGTGCTCGATAGTTGACGAGGCGCCCTCGATCCGGTCTGCCCGGTGGCTTAGTCATCGGGGAGAGGAGAAGGATGCGCGGGAGCGGAGAGAAGAAGAACGGTGCGGTGCGGGGGAGAGGAGAAGGTATGCGGTGCGGGGGAGAGGAGAAGGGATGCGGTGCGGGGGAGAGAAGAACGGTGCGGTGCGGTGCGGTGCGGTTTGAGGATTATCAGGGGCAGTTTGCTAAAGTGCCCCTAAAAATATTATTATTAGGGGCAGTTTGTTGTAAGTGCCCTTAAAAACCAATATTTTTAGCAGCAGTTTGCTAAAGTGCCTCAAATAATTCTTTTTTTAGAGGCAGATTGATTAAGTGCCCCTAAAATTCATCATTTTCTAGGGCAGTTTTGAAAAAGTGCCACTAAAAAAGATATTTATATAGGCACTTAAATAAAATGCCTCTAATAAGCTATATTTTAGAGGCACTTAAAATAAACGCCCCTAAAAATTATTTTTCGAGGCACTTCACCAATTTGCCTCAGGCAAAATGCCCCTAAAAATATACTCTCCCATAGTGACTAAGCACAATCGTTCATGTGCCAATGAGCAACCGGGCCGGGTCCAGAGCAGCGGGTGTTTCTTTTCCCAAGAGAGCTAGCAACTCCCCAACTTTTAAGTCCACAAGGCAAAGCAACACTTATACTTACCAAAAGGAACGAAGAGAAAGCCACTCCCCATCGACGTGGAGCGGAAGCCCGATCAAGCGAAGCAAAAGCGTCGAGCAGGCATGCTGATACTCGAGCTAGGGGCGTGCATGATCCCGGTGACGCTCATCCTCGTGCCGGTCCGTCGGCTGGTGCTTCTGGTGGCCAGGCTGCAGGAGCTGCAGCAATACATCAGGCGGCCAAGGCCAAGGCCAGCGCCGCCGTCGTTGGAGATGTCCCCCGAGATGTGGAGCCGCGTGTCTAGAGTGCACAGGATGTTGTGAAGGATCCGGCCTTTGGGTTGGGGGTGCGCGTGCGCTCCTCTCCTGCCGGATCGCAGGCGATTCCTGCGCTGGACGCCGGTGCGCAAGGGCGAGACGTCGTCGGGTTCGTCCGTCGTTAACGGTTGGAGCTCGTCAGGATTTCTGATCCTCATATTTCCGCGAGGATGAGCGAAAGCTAGCTCCCAATAATAATTTCAATTGTTCAACCTAGCCACCTAAGTAGCCTGTGATTCTGTGAATACGTCGTCGTCTTCATGTCGCCATTGCCATTATTTCCTCAGACATCTCGATGTAAGAAAGTTAAAAAGAAACACGAAAATAGCAAGTGGTTCCTGGCTTTGTGTGCTTCAACTCTATTTTTGTGACACGCGTCTCCAAGCGCAGGAGCTGCAACCTGCAGGTAATTGTTCTTTACAGAATTACCGTGCTAGTGAATGAAGTGTTAAACTTTCCCGACAAGCGACAAGTAGACAGGAGGGCGTCGTTGTCGTCAGATGTGAAAATAGGTACATAATCGAGTCATCAATATCGATCTGGAACAGCGAGCACGGCTTGATGCTTAGTTGTGTGCCATGCCTGCGTACACTGGGAGGTGCACGAGATACAAGCAACTTGTTTTTTTTTTCGAAACGGGGATGTACTCCGGCCTCTGCATCCTAGGATGCACACAACCCTTTTATTACTTTAAAGTCTGGTGTGCTAAAGTTACAATTCAAGAATCAAGAAGGTTGAAACAACTAGAGGGGCGACACCCCCGCACCTCACGGCAAGCCAGGGTTGGTGCCACTGTGTCCATGATCCTCGCGATCTCTGACCTCATGGGGGTATGGATCCATGGAAATGCGTTCCAAGCGAGTCGCCGTCGACTTTGTGCCTTCCTTACACTACACGCCGCCAATCTCAGACCTTTCCCAGACATGGCTACGCCCATCGCCGTAGCCGGTGACTGCGGGACTAAGAAAGCGTCATCACTACTGCAGAAAGATTTATAGTCGCCAGGTGGTTAGTGAAGGCAAAATTATGACAGTCACTAGTAAGTATATTCACTAGTAAGTATATACAGTGACCGGCGGGGATAAGCCTGTCACTAGTATATAACACTAGTGACAGGCGTATAAATGTGTCTGTCACTAGTATTTTCTAGAAGGCCGGTCAAAACAGAAAAAATTACTTAGTGACAGGCGTTTATAAATATATGTCACCGAAAATTCTATGAGTAGTGATGAGCATAAAATATGCGGTCACTAGTATTTTCCACAAAGACTGACTGAAAGGATAAATTTTATTTAAATCAGACCTGGCGGTGCCACTAAGCCTTCGCCGGTGGCTAGCCTAATAAGCACTATCGTCTATTCCTCCGTTTTGAAATATAAGATGTTTTAGTTTTGTAAAAAATGTATCTAGACTTGTTTTAGTGTGTAGATTCACTCTAAATTGAGTGAACCTACATATTAAAATAAATCTAGATACATTTGCTTCAAAACTAAAAGCGTTTTATATTTGAAACGGAGGAAATAGATAACACTACATAACTTACAGGAACATAGTACGGAATTGATCTTACGGGATTCAGGCTGTAGTGAAGGCTAGCTAGGCCAAATTTGAAACACACGTTGCTAGCGGAGTCTGGAATTTTCAATCGGAAATTTTGGTTTGGCCCGAAACCGTGCGCACGAATATTTTGGAGATTCACAAAAAATTTGGCTAAGACCTAGCCGGGCGCCCTGACCGTATAGAGCGTGACCTCCTCGCGACCTCCACCTCCTTCCAGTAGCCTCCTCCGTTCCCTTCCGTCTTTGTCGGATTTCACCCAAGTCCGGCTAGCCCATGCCTTGAGACCACCACCGCACCTACTTCTTCCCTCTACTCCTGACGTAGAACCGTCCATCCACAACCCACACCACAAACCCTAGCCGGGTATTTTGGCGTCCATGGCGCCTGTGCGACAGCGATTGGTGGCGCTGAACGGCGACCTCCTCTCCCCCAACTTCTCATACCACTCTACACCTCGGAGGCCATAGGCCAACTTGCAGGCTGCAGCGCCACCTGTCTCCACAGGCAGCTCCTGATCGTCGTTTCTTATAGTCACCAATCGAGACGGTACAAAATCATCTCCTACATGATCACCATAGAGTACGTATGTACCAGCTTCTTAGATTTTTTTCTTATAATGGTTCAGCCACTCTCGAGAAAAGAAAATATGCCAGATCATAGTGTTCGTTTCAGAGATTTTGTGTGGTCGAGCTGAGCATCACCGGTCACGCCCTATGCTTGCGAGCACCGCCAAGGCCGGCCATCCAATTTCATTGCCTTCATATATCGATTGGTCCATAAGGTGAACACATGTGCTGAAACCCTTTTGTTTTATGTAGCTTTTTATTATTGAAGTCTTACGTTTTTCTCTTATCTGTGTTCTGTTCTGAACAGGTTTTTAGTTGAACTATATTTTCTATCATATAGCAAAAGCATACGTACATTCAATTAAAAAAAGAGTAGACTCAGGTGAGTCTGTTTATTTATCCTTTTGGTTTTATATATGACGCTTTTCTGAAATGCTACCTCCATAGAGAAGGAATTTGATTTTCCGTTTCCTAATTAAGTATGTAGGCTACTTATTTGTTGTATGCAACATAGCTTATAGTTAAAAAATCATGACTTATTATGAATTCTCTAGATTCGTAATAGCTTTAACCGAACCAAAGGTATGCCTAGCACAAACAACTCAAAGAATGGTACCCCGCTAAGCATTAGCAGTAACCATATGATAATATTCTAAGAAAAATGGGATGTCAATTGTCATGTTGTTAACAATAACTTGGATAAGAATACCGACATGTTTATTCTTAATAGAAATATCTTTAACAAATTATCTTATTATTAGTTATAATATAATATGGAATTGTATTATATATTCTATCATTACAATATGTCTCAAATGTTTACACAATTTTCACATCAATTAAATTTAGACTCTTGACTGTTGTGACCTATTGTCAGGCACATTTTTCCAGGGTCCTATACCTTTTCATTTACATAATAAAGATCTTAAAAATATTCCCGCTGCAACGCCAGGGAATCCTTCTAGTTATTCTACAATATACACGAACAATTCCATAAAAATTAAGTTGGATCCTCTATTCTGCTGATGCTCATGCAGTAGTTACTCATTCTGACTACACACATAATTTTAGATTATGTGTATTAATCAGTATACATGATGAGGTGGACACAGAGTTTTCTATAGGTCTATACTTATGACAAAGGTAATCAAGTGACTCTTTGTTGAGTATATCTTCTTGATTTATTTAGAACAAAAGAGTTTCCAATAAACATACAAAGAAGAACCACTCCCAAAAGGTTATTTTATCATATATTAGTTGTCATGTAAATGCATAATATCTTCCTGAAGCGGTTTTTTTAAGATCCAATGAGATTTAATAGAAGTTGTTTTGTTAGTCCAGATTTAACATTATATTGGTAATAAATAATCGTTCTTCATGCTTGATTGATCATGTAGATTTTATATCCAAAATTATTCTGTTATGCACGCACGAATGTATGGGGTATCAATTAGTAATAGACTAAGCGGCTTTGGTGCCACTATTTGATTTTTTATTTTCAATCTCTTTATTCTTCAACAATTGCTTATCCACTTGGTGACATTGCTCACAATCATATGACCATTTCATTTTTTTATCAAGTTAAGCACGTCATCAGTGTCTTGCGATTTAGGTCCATACAAGGAAGGCGTAATGAAAGAATATGTACATCAACAAGATGATGAAAATGTATAACAGCGAAAGGAACTTGTAGCTATGCATATGACCATAATGTGTGTACCGTGGTGTTGTTGTTCTTTGAAGTTCAAACATCTTGCTAGATGATTGATGAAGAAAGTATCCATCTGCTTACTAGATAAGAAACTACCCAATGCTAGTTTATGATATATGGCAAGTTCCTATGTGAGTGTGTTATCCGTGCAAATATTATGTCATATTGGGTAATGTAAACATATCGTATATAACATATTATTATGCTATCTGAAATATTTATGGAAAATATATTTAATCTTTTATAATATCTTATTATGCTATTTTTATTACCGAAATTTATAATAGAGACCGGCAGTATAACGGGTCTGTCACTATAAAACTACAAAATCCCATAGGGATCGTCCTTTGATTGCAACCAGTGACATGTATGTCTTTTGCCTGTCACTAGTATCATACTAGTGACATGGCACATGTTAATGCTTGTCACTAGTACACACTAGTGACAGGCAAGTGCCTGTCCTAGTAACCTCATATCGGTGACTAGTCATTAGTAGCGGCGTTTTATGCATCACTAATGGTCACTTTAAGCTGTCACTAATAGGCTATTCAGTAGTGCATGTCAACTTCCACCCGCACGACACCCTGTTGTTTCTCTGGTACCATCGGGCATGTCGACCATGTAAGGTTGTCCGCCGCACGATTACGATGGTGCTAGGGAGGAGGGGAATGTTAAGGTGGTGTGTTCGAAGAAATCAACAAAGCTCTAGAGGTGAAAGCACCATCTGAACGACTCATATCCAGTTTGAGAATGCTAAGTGCTGGCGGAGGCGAATAATTAATGGCGATGACTGCTTGGTAGCTCGCTTTACTTATGTGCGCCTTTAATTTGTGGATATGTACACAATGGATGGGAGGATACTTCAAATCATGTTGCACGTTTTAGTTTACGTCTGCATCAAAATCATGCATGTGATGACTGTGAGCCTAGTGATTTTTTTTGCATTGGATCACTGTTCTCGACAAATGGGGTGTCTATAAAAGGTGATTTTGGTTTGCTGGTGCTCTTTGATTACCAAGTTTGAATCTCCAAGTAGAGAACCCTATATCCGACCTTCATTTGTCATTCTTCCATGGAAGAACTCTAGTTGTTTCCTTGTTGAGGGCACTATTTAAGATTGTTCCGACTTTCCCGGGTGAAAATCCATCATCTGACTTTTGTGATTAGATCGGGCGATGAAGATGCTTGTGCATTGTTCTTTTAGTGAAGACGTCATTGTGGGAAGACCTTTTCAAAGTCTTGGTGCTTTCCTTAGTCTTGGTGTTTTTCCTTGTGGAGGTTGTATCATGCCGCTTTGGTCACCGGTCTCTTTGGTGGAGTCATGTTACTTTTTTTCTTTTTCTTTCTTGCTTTTTTGCTGTGTGCATATTTGATGTCTCAACTAGGTCTTGGCATTATGTCGTTGCAAAGGTCGGGTGTATATTTGATATCTTTTTGAAATTATATTATTGTAGAGGCCGGATGTAATTGACATATTCTTGATATCAATATATTTCCTTTGTAAGAAAATATTTGCTATGTCTTCCTCTTTATAATTTCGGCAAAAGAGCATCACACCTCATGATCTGATCCAAAGAACCATAGAACAATTGTCTAAGGAACATCTTTCAATGTCTCATCTCGGGATCGTGTGTGTAGTAGTAGGTGCTCCCCATGAGGAGGAGAACAACGCGTTGTGCGGGTTGAAGAATTGTGATCTCCCCGAGATGCCCCAGAACACATATACCGATGGATGTGAAACGAGTGGTTCTCTATAATACTGCTGACCTAGTTTTCACCATCGTAGATCAGTATGTATTGTTGGATCTCCGTGAATGGAAGACCCAGATCCACTACAACGTACGATAAAAATAGCTCATGGGAAAGGAGTGCATGTCGAGGCATCCATAGATAGACATTTGAGTATCTTGTTAGTAATTCCAACATGCAGGATGTGGAGGTTATCATAGTAACACCTTAACATCCGCACATCATCAAACCAAAGAGCCGCTTCACCAATAAGGTTATCATAGTAACACCTTCACTCATTTGTTAATTTATCAGTTGCAGACCCAAAAATTATTTAAAGTCTGGACAAACCGTGTATTTTAAGGCTAAAGACACTATTTTTGATCAAATTGATATGAAATTAGGCATTGTCGGAAGCCCAGCGCCTGCCGGGCTTAGGGATGGCTAGATCCGCCTATGTAATTTATATTCAATCATGATTACACTAATGCGCTACTGCTTTAGACGATCACTCTCTTCTTTCTTTTTTTCTTTCTTTCTTTCTTTTTTATACTATTTTTGGATGTTTACGTCCTCAATGTCAATATTGGATCTTAACATCATGTTGATGCAAAGTTCGGATGTAGTTGCTATCGTCTTGCTATTAATACATTTGTCTTCTTGCCCCCGCAAGAAAAAATACATTTGTCTTTATCAAAAAATATCATCCACAAATTCTTCCCAAATCATCTATTGGACTACAATTTTCTTTTGAAATTGCAATATATAGTATTACCAGATTCATTGAATGCACCGTAGTCTTCTCTGAATAGTTGGAAAAGAAAGAATTCTTTTCTGTTGCTACTACCCGTTCAATGTACTAGATCTAGATGGGTGTACCATAAGTCATCCCTGCTTGGAGTATTTTTTGGAATAAGTCATCTTTAGAGACATAAAGGCTATTAATATTTCACCTAGACACTTCATTATATTGTTCTTTTTGCGTTGGGCTATCACACGTTTGATTCTTGATCAGTTTGATTCTGTTGATGCATAGAGTTGACACCCATTGCTTATTGCTCTACGAATATAAGTGTTCTCTTGTTGTTTATCTTATCAATCATTGTGGCTTACATAGCTAAAGCGATAATGCAAACTTGGCATTACTAAAGCCGATAGGGTATCTTGGTGAAGGTCATGATAGACAACAAAATATTCCTTGACTATACTGTTGGTGCTATTGCCAACGATTGCGTGCCACCTGTTTTTCGCTTGAACACCCTCCCTTTGAAATCTTGTTTGCATGAGATGAATATGTAGCTTGAGACCTACTCCCTCCGTTTGAAAATATAAGATATTTTAGATAAGTGAAGTTATATGTAGACACCTTTTAATGTGTAAGTTCAAATGAATTTATACACTAAAAGGCGTCTAGATGCATTTCCTTAACAGATCTAAAACGTCTTATATTTCTAAACAGAGAAAGTACTTTGTTGCAATCATGTTTGCACGATATGATCATATGAATGCGTACATCCCACCGTGACAAGAAAGTATATTACTCGTACTACTTAACACGGTAGTCAAACTCATACATAAGTGCACTGATTGACTTTTTCGCTAAATAAATTTAGAAATAAAAAAGTGAGTCCATTTTTTTAGTATACGTGGCTAGCTAGTCACCGTGCCCCCTGAGCTCCTGAAGGGCCATCAGCAGTACGTGCGATGCACATTATTCTCGTGAAGAGAACAATTACAAGAATCGCACTGTTCTTACAGCTTATCCGATGAGAGGTCCCCATCGAAGTTATGGGACACATGTGTCAAACGGATCGAGCCGGGCAGATAAAAATAATGCACGGAAAATATCATATGTCATGCCGATCAAAATATTCGGGGGACAGTACTAGTCCATTTCTAATATAAGCTGGGTGAGGGTGAGACTGTAGACATCATGGTCACACGTCATGTCATGACGACGAACAGGGCACCATCGGAACATCAGTGGACTTGGAAAACACAAGATCGTAACTTCGTAAGTACTAGTCCTTCGCAAAAAAAAAGAACTTTGTAATTTGTCTTTTCTAACATGGTCAGGTTGGGTCTAACTTCGAAAATTGTGTAACTATGTTTTTTCTGCATGAAGAATCAATGCTTAGAAATAGAGGAGTTAAACGGTACCCCGAGAATAATATGGACCCTCCATTCCTCTTAATCCAGTGGATGACATCAGCTGGTACTCCACCACCGCCGGTACACCGAGAGTACCGACTAGGTAAACCAGGGAGTACCTCGAGTTTAGGTAAAATCGTAATATTTTATTATCGGCCTCTCTACCTAGCGGAAACAACTTGATCCTCATTGGTTATCCATGGAACCTACTCCTTGGTTCATTTTATGGGCACAACCACACGGCTGTGGTTGGACAAGTGGTCACCGACCAGTGCCGCCTGCTACTTAGTTGCAGTATGATACAATCTGTAACATGGCGTCGATGATCTTTGTTTTGAACTCAAATCTGCATCTTAGGGATGTTTGTGTGTATTCAGGAGCCTTGTAGCCACGGTTTGTTTGATCTGTAACTCTATGCATGCAAGCTATGGGGCGGCTTTGCGCATGACCCTCTTGATAATAAGGAATTTGGAAGAGCGGTTGCGGCCTGCAGATGGCCATGAGCGTTGATGAGCATTGTTGAGCAGTTAGGTCATGAGATCAGCACATGATTGGATCCGCAATCAGATTAGACCAAGAGAAAAAGACAAAACTGCCCTTTTACGTGGATGGTCAGATTTAACTATTTAAGTAGTGCTCCCGCCTGCACTAAGAAGCCTAGCATACAAAATTAACACTTTGTGGAAAATAACCTCCTTAATTTTAGGATTTCTTGTACTGCTGTTGAAGTTTATGAATAAATTGGTGGACTTTTTCTTGCAAATAAAAAATCAGATCTACTACAACCGATGTCCTCTCTCTCGTGTTTTAAATTTGTATAAGGGTCCCCGGCCCCTACCGACCCTACCGTTGATGCTGTTTTGAAAATATTTGTGACGTTTTGAATCTTGAGGCCGGGCCCATCTGCTGCGCCCCTGATAGGTGTCTCACGCTATTTTTCTTCATATATGTTGAACAATCATTTGTGTAGCTAACACGGTCGTCTAACATAGACTCTCGATACTGCTTCCTCTGTTACAAAATATAAGATGTTTTAGCTTTGTGAAATAAATATATCTAGACTACTTTAGTATGTAGGTTCACTTATGTTTGGAATGAATCTGCACACTAAAACAAGTCTAGGTACATTTTCTTCACAAAATCTAAAATATCTTATATTTCAAAACGGAGGGAGTAACTGCTAAATCAAAAACAAATCATGAACTGACAACATTATTAGAGGGGATAGTAGTAGTAAACTAAAGCGCCACCAAATTGCCAACAATCATCCGTGGTCCAGTCCAGAGAAGTGGGTGTTTCTTTTTTCCATAAGAAGGTTATATATGCAAGCAACTCCCCAACTGCAACTCCACAAGGCAAAGCAACACTTACACCCTACCTAGCTAGCTCGTGGAGCAGGAAAGCCACACCCACAGTACGTAGCAGCTCAGTTGCCCCGTGGAGAAGCCTGATCAAGGAAGCAGCAAAAGGCCTCAAGCTAGCAGCCATGCTGATACTCGAGCTCGGGGCGTGCATCATCCCGGTGACGCTCTTCCTCGTGCCGGCCCGGCGGCTGGTGATCCTGGTGGCCAAGCTGCAGGAGCTGGAGCAATGCATCAGGCGGCCATGGCGGCAGTCGTCGGAGATGCCCCCGCAGATGTCCCCGGAGATGTGGGGCCGCGTGTCGAGCCTGCACACCATGGCCATCATGATCTGAAGGCTCCGAGCTGCCGGGGCGCGCTCTCCTGCCGGATCGAGGCGATTCCTGCGCCGGAGGCCGCCGGTGCGCGTAGGGCGGGACGTCGTCGATCGGCTTCGTCCGTCGTCCGGCTGGAGCTCGTCATGATTACTGATCCTCGAAGATTGCTGCGAGGATGAGCGAGCAGCTAGCTTCCAATAATAAATTGATCTGTACCTATCTAGCATGTGACTCTGTGAATACGTCTTGCTCTTGTGGCCATTGTCATTGTTTATTACTACTAGTACTACTGCGAGGAGTAGACATCTCGCTGTAATTCTGGCTTTCTGCCCTCTTTCTGGCGTGTTTCGAAGCGCGCTTAAGCTGCAGCCTGCACGCAATAGTTTTTTACTGGATTACGGTGCAAGCGAATGAAGTGTAAATTTTTTCTGATAAGAACGGCATCTTTCGTATGATCATCGCTGGAGTCCTGTAGAGCTGGCATAATAATATTCACATGCATCACTAGTGGAAAAAGGGTCATCCGTTCGCGACGCCGGGCGTTAGTCGATTCTGCCTGGCGGGACTAATCTTTGCTGCCGTCGATTCAAGCGGGCATGGGGCGAGAGCGTCGTGCGGTTGGTAAGGAAATATGTCGGTTGGAGCCACCGGGACTAAAAATCTTGATACCTGTGGGAATATGTCCCGGTTGGAGCCACCAACCGGGACTAAGATCCAACCTTTAGTCCCGGTTGCTGGCTCCAACCAGGACATTCTTTTGCCCTCTATAAATGCATCGCCCCAGCCCCCTCTGCCTTCACTCTGTTTTTTCGAATGGTGGAAGATGTGAGGGGTGTGCTAGTTTTTTCTCTTGTATGCATGTATTGAAGGTGTTTGATGAAATGTTTGAGTGAATAATTCCGTTGAATTTCTCATAGAACAAAAATATAGAAGGTGTCCGAGACGCACTTGAGCTTTCTCCTCTTTATTTCCCTCGATCGAGGTTAGCAATCTTATCGTTTCTAGGTCATTGATACAATTCATGTGTCGATATGAATTGGTTATTTCTCTATTTATGATGTCCTGTTTTTTGATAAACTTACTTATATGATGCAGATGAACGATCGGGAATGGATGTACGGTGACCGGCGTGTAGGAAATAAAATAAGAATTTTCTTTTTTTCGGTTTTTATCCGTATAGGAAAACAAAACTCTGGCCTCTGCGCATCCGGCATCCATTTATTGCATAGTTTATAGATTTAAAGTTTACAAATCATGGATCGGTTGCAACATGAATCAGCCAATGAAAAAATACACAAAAAACTTCTATGTATCTTGGAGAATTAGGTCGCTTCCACTACCAGCCACCATGGCTAAATATAGCCCATATTCTTGAATTGTATGATTGCACTCAGTATGCGTATGTTTCCGCTACTCCAAAGGAAGGAGGAAGGACCACATGTGGATCCAATAAGCAACCCTATGATTACCCAAACAATGGCACAAACACCCACATGTATATGAACCTTTATTTTCTTGTCTATCCCATTTAACAATTCCCTAACATATTTGAAATGCTAGTTGATGGTATAATATTGAAAGTAAAATGAACAACTCTCCGGAGTAATTGAATAAAAGGACATAAGATGAATAAATGTTCAGCAGATTTGTCGACATCACAAAGACACATTTACACCCATTGCATCTCCTCTTTGCTAGATTATCATTGGTAAGTAAAACCTTTTTCATCCAGGGACCACAAAAAAAGCTTTATCTTTAGTGGAACATTCAACTTTCATAAATATTTACGTAAAATCTAGTAAATCGGTAGATGCATGCCACTGGAAAAATTACAAAATAGTGTACCAAACAAAGCAAAAAATATTATATGATCAATGGTAAATGGAGTCCAACGTTGATCAAATACATCAACAAGGATGTCCGGTCCCATGTCTGTATGCAATCCAACTGCGCGAACGATCCATGAACGTTTTATTCCGAAAAGAAGGGCCAGCCCATGACCTATACATCATTTGATGCACATAGCCAAAGGTAGGTTGAATTTTTTTAGCTGTTCGCTTGGAAAGCCATAAATATTAGGCTTCTTGCCATCCGCAAAAAATAGTCTTAGAAATCCAATCTTAGTATTTGCGCTATGTAATGTCGAGATCTGTAAATAGAAAATCAATAGTAGTGGACCAAGAGAAAGGGCTGAATACTTAATAGAAATTAACTGTGTGAAAAACATGAAAGTAATAAAAATCTTAAAGAGGAAAGAAAAATAAACACAGAGAAGTATAGAAAAGAAAGAAAAAAACCGGTACAAACCATTATAGGATTTTCAAAGGACAATGGAGCAACTAGCAGAAATTAGAATTATCTAATCTTATACCATTTGCCAGTTGTCCAAACTTATTGAGAAGTGTGAACATGACCTGGAAATATAAAATCGAGTTGTTAGTCAGTTTAGGATCAAAATGAAAATTTAAAATGTTTTGTAGATTAAACCATTTGTCCAATTAAAATTCGTTTTTGCCGTTAGACTAGTCGCGACAAGATTTTAAAACTAGATCTCATGTTGATATATTTCGATGAATTTTTTTCGGGCCAAAAAGTTACCCACCCCTAATCTATGAGTTACCCATGCTATAATATGTAAGTTATCCATCCTATAACACATAAGTTATCCATCATATAAACGTGTTTGGTAGAAGCATTATCTTATACATGTTCAGCAAATTTAATTAGAGCATGGTAGCCTAGATGTTAGGGTACCGAGACTTTACTCCATCGATATGCTATCATCGACGAGCGATGAAGACTCGGTAACACCCTTCAAAGAATTATCACCCGTATGCCGCGGTAGAGGCGACGAACGATGAATCGATCCGCTAGACTACTGGTTGCATGTTATGTTAGTTAATTACGACTTAGGATGACGGACGGTAGGGTATAAAACCCTATTTATTATAACATATGCAAAAAAGCTTAGATTTAATTTCATAAAAAATTATGCTTAATTTTTGACGCGGTATCCTTTCGGGTTTGAGTTGCGCGTAGTGGTGGATAGGTCATGTATAAAACCCTATTTATTTTATTTTTCCTTCTCGCTCTTTTTGTTTATCCTTTTTACTATTTTCCTTTGTTTTTCTTGTTGTGAATTTGATAAGCGTTGAGATTTTTAAAAACATTCAGATTTTTAAAAAAAAATCAGATTTACTTCTTCCTAAAGAATATTCATAATTGAAAAATATTCAGACATAAAAAATATTCTGAGTTTTTGAAAATATTCAAATTAAAAACTTTATATTTTGTAAATAATAGATTTTTGGGAAGAAAAAAAAGAAACAAACAGAAAATAATAAGATAAGAAAAAAGAAACAAATATGAAAGAAAAAAATCACGTCCTATAATGGGCCACAACACTAAAGCCTATTTAGGGCATCGTAGCCTTTAGACTGCAGGGGAGGTGATATACGTCGCCTCGAAGCGGCGCAAGGCACTTTCCGCCTGAAGAAGCGGGGTAAGTGGGTAACCGAGGTAACGATATTTCCTTTTTCCTTTTTTTATTTTCTATTTCTTTTTCAGTATTTTTATTTAAACTCTAAATATTCTCCATAATTATGATTTAAGAACTGTGAATGTTTTTGAATATTTGTGAAGATTTTTTAATATCATAAACAAATTTTCAGAACAAAAATAAAAAATCATGAACAAAGATATTAAAATTATGAATCAATTTCAAAATTATGAATTAGTTTCAAAAAAGTCATGAACCATTTTTGAAAATTATAAACCAATTGAGAAAAATAATGAACCAATTTCAGAAAAATCATGAACCAATTTCAAAAACAAATGAACCAATAATAAAAACATGAACAAAATTTCAAAAAGCACGAACACAATTCAAAAAATCAAGAATAAAATTTCAAAAATCATAAACCAATTTTAAAATCATGAACCGAAATTCTGAAACGTCTTTAAAAATATGATGTTTCTAAAAAACGTAAAAAAAAAGAAAAATAAACAGAAAAAAGAAAAACAGATAAAAAGAAAAAACTTAAAAATAAAGCCTCCCAAACTAGGACGGCTAAACTAGACTTTCGCCTTGTGCGGCGCACGAGCGCCGCCTGTGAGCGCCAATGCTACTTATCGCCAACACGCGAGTTAATAGGCTCCGCTCACGCGAACGCGCGCGTTGGGTCAGCCCATATAACGCCTATTCTTGTCTTATTTGTTTTTTGTATTTTTTTTATTTTCTGTTTTCTGTTTTCTTTTCTTCCTTGTGAACAGTTTTCCAATTCGAAGAGTTTTCAAATGTGAACAATTTTCAAAATTGAATATTTTTAAATTTGTTCAAATTTGATTTTTGTTTAGATTTAAAATTTGTTCAGATTTAAAATTTGTTCAAATTTGAAATTTATTTATATCCGAAATTTGTTCAGATTGAAAATTTATTTAGATTAAATTTTATTTCAAATTTGATTTTTGTTTAGTTTTAGACAATATTCAGATTTGAGTTTTAACAAAATAAAAAATTATCAAAGCAAACTGAAAAGAAAACTAGAGAAACGCTAATGCTCCGGCCCACCAGTGAAACATTTTAGTTGATGCGAATACACACCTGCTGCAGGCGGGAAATAGCAGCACCCGCCTGCGGGCGGCAAATATCATTTCCGGGCGACGGGAGCCTCCAGCGTCGCTTAAAGCGGTGCATAGGCCCCGCTGAAATAAAGCCTAGCGCGCAGCTCGCTCCCCAGGCCTTTCTTCCATCGCGCATAATGGGCCAGTTTAACATCTCCGGTCATTCAACGCGAACATGATAGCTCCCTGAGCAGACAAGGAGAGCCCTAGCAGGCAGGCTCGAACAGCATCATGGCAATGAAACTTCGGCCGGCGCCTTTGAAGTTTCAACCATCCACTCCGAGGTGACTGAACTCCAGTCCGGTCCAGTCAAGTCCATTCCCTTGCATCCTACCAGTAGCAATCAGCGGTCAGAAGCTGGCCGGCCGGCCGGCCGCAACGGGTCAACTGCCGGACAGCGGCACGTCCCCTCAATGATTCCAGCCATGCCATGATGAGGAAGCACGCATGATGGCACATGTCAGGGCAAGTGACCGGCCGATATCGGCACACCTGTCAGGTCGTCCACGTATATCCTCCCGTTGAAGATCATTGTCCTCGCTTCTTCCACTTATTATGGCGAGACAAGTGCGTGCTTCCGCTGCTAACTGCGTGCGAGGCTCTCATCCTGTCCCTTGCGAATCAAGCCACCCTGCTAGCTAGCTTTTCGGTGTAATGGTTTCTCGGCAAGTTGGCATGCGAAAGCTGGAGGCTTTAGCTCGAGGTGATCATAGGCCACATCTCCTCGCTATCTAGTACTTCAGTTCAGACGACGGTGTGTAATGTCGTTGAGTGGGAAATTTATAGCGCTGGCAGGGGGAGGTCGATCATGAGGTCTAGCATTCAGTCACTCCGTCAGTCGTCAGGCTCGCATCGCGTATGTATATATCTGGTTATCCACCATCGGTTGTTATCTGAATTTAGCCAGTGGCTCATGATTCTGACGGTGACGGCCTGACGAGGGCCATGATCGCCGCAGGATGTTTTTGAACAGCAACGGATGCTAGCTAGCTAGCCGGCCAGTAGAACCCTCGGCCGGACGGGGCAATGATCAGCGCAGAGTTTCAGAGACCACGGCTGCTAGCATGCCGGCCAGTAAGAACCCTCGGCCGGCCGGTAGAATACCTCCTGCAGCTGCAGGTTTTCATCAGCTCTGTATCGTATCGCAGCTGCAGCACATCATCTGGGAAATCCTTGTGCACTCGACCCGATCCATCTTCTTCGCTTCTAAGGCACTGAATCTGATGAGCGGCGGACAACATGCAGTAACTATCCGCGCATTTACCTTTGTCCAGCCACGCGGTGAAAGTGCGTGTCTGCTGGTAACTTTCCATTTTTTTCCAGGCCGGCCTGCAACATTCTGTGCCCAGGTCTCTGTCGGCCCAGTGCGTCGAGGTCAACCTGCTGCTAGCTGCTCCATCAGGAGTCAGGTCACGTATACTCAAATGGATCGATGCCCCGTGGTGGTGTTTCAACAGGGAATCGCTCGACGATAGATCACATCTCAGTCGGACAGTCACCGAGGAATAAACTTTGCTTCTTCTTTTCTCTCCCCCCTGAAACCCACGTCTTTTTCTGAACTTCTTTCCCATACTTTCGAAGCGTAGCCAGCCAACAAATCGAGGCTAGGACTAATTAGACAGATTACAGGTTCAACGTACCTTTTCTAGCCGTAATAAACCAAAAAAAAAAGCAAGTATCCAGAAGCACTTGTTTTGATTGTAAGACGTGTACTATGATATGATCATATCATCCATGGGCACATGACGCAGTCGGGCGAGGCGCCCTGAATAACCGATCGATCGCCACGGACACGGATGATATGAGATACTAGTATCTCTCGTGTGCGATCAGGAGTAGGGCGCGACGAGTGGACAGTCACTGGGCGTGGTGGGATGTGGAGGACGACGACAGGGCAGGAGTAGAGGACGGGCACGCCTGAGGGGAGGGCGGTGGGTGTCGGGGCCCGCCGTCACCTGCGGTTCCCGCTTTGGCACAAGGGCGCGCGCGAGATCTCCCCGTCTCCGGACGTACGGCGGGCGCGGTGGCCGGGGAAGAGAGACTCGCCCACGTGCCGCCCCACGGCTTGTCGGGCCCGGAGCCACGTGAACGGGGGATCGCGTCGGATTTCGCTCTCTCTCGCGCGTCCCCGTCCAAGTCCCCTCCTATCCATCCTACTCACGCGCAGGCGCGGCAGGTTCGGTTGGTTCCCCCTCCGCCGGGCGCGTCGTGCGCAGGTCGCTCCCGCGCGCCATGCACAGTCATGCGTCGTCGACCCTTTTCTTCCCTGTGCGCCCGTCTCGTCTACCTGTGGCGGCCCGGTGCCCGTGGATGGCCATGATTGGGGGGAGAGGTGATCGAGGTAGGCTGCGTGCGAGAGGAGATCTATCTCTCGTGCCATGGTAGACGGATTGTCGGGTGGAAACGTACCTTCTCATCTCGAAAAGGCCTTAATTAATTCAGGGAGATGATTCTCTGAGCTGCAAGAGAACCCACGTACGAGTAGTACTTCCTCTGATTCAAATAACTTCACAGGTAAGCTTATCTAAGTGGGCTAGTACTTCTTTTACTTTCCACCTAATTTTTTTTTTAAATACTTAATACACATTTCATACTATCTATTTTAAAAATCCTAAGTTTTTTTAGATAAAAAATAAGAGAGTATTAGTCTACCTAGATAAGCATGCGTGTGAAATAAGAAGTATATTAGCTACTCATTTCAACCGAGATGCCGAGACAACATACACATGACATAGGTAGCGAGTAGCGACACCACCGATGCGCAGTTCGAAACTGGGAGATGAGCTGTGAGCATGCCAAGCTGCAAACTGAGGTGGACCGCCGGTTTTTGGTTAAATTTTACCCAAACAATGTATAAAACCTGTTTGTATAGATTAATCAACTGTGTTTCTTCGTTCAAATTTTAGTCGATATTTTGTAGCAGCCTGGTCGCCCTCCACACCTTCCGGCTACCTCAAATATAAATCATCCCCCATTCAAAAACCCTAAGCAACGCCATTGTTGTCCAACATCGCGATTGCTTGCACATCTCCAGCTCCTTTTATGCCTTACCACTTATTCCATGTCGCTTGCAACACGATGTCGTTAGATCCCCATTGACCTTCTCATACTTCAACTGTCAATCTGTCACCGCATATGACCCTTTTATGTCCTATGAACAAGGTAGTATCATTGTCACCTGTGTTGAGGCAAGAATTAGAGATTGATAGGAACAAAGAAGCATACGGAAGCATCAAAAATCGATAAGAGATCCCAAAGTGTGTTGTTATAAACCAATTTATGCAAAACCTAATAAAGGATAAATAGTTAATAGTTTGTACATGCTGGATCACACTGGTCTAGATCCCATGATATTCCTCTTCCAAGCCACCGTTTAGAGGTTGTCTGCATCAGATAGTCCCTACGGGCCCCTCTACAGTCAGGAATGGGTATGCTTATGAATTAGATTCTCCCTTGGAGTGAAAAGCCAGAGACAAAATATGGCGATAAGTTAGAAAGTTGACTATCATTCAAATACAAATGAAATTATTGGTGTGTAGCATATTTATAATCCACCCTTATCCCGGAGGATTGGTCATGTATGATTTATTTCAAACTGATTACATTTTTTAAACATCAAGTGCAGTATAGAGTGTCTACTTGTCGAGTATCAAGATTGAATAAGAAGCTAGCCACCATTATCAAGGGAGCGGCCGTTTGGAGCAATGGCTCCACGTAGACCTTTTCTTTTCAAACTTCAAAAATTAAAATCAAGGTTTTAATTTTTTTTTTAAATTCAAAATTCAAAAAAATGAGAAAAAAGGCTCCAGGTAGGACGTGCTCCAAAGTGGATTTCCGTTTGTCACCTCGTTAACATTCAATTCAGTTAGTATATACTTTCCCATGATATTCGTTGTACCATATAAACGCACCACGATCTTAAATAGAAATGTTGTCTTCCAGTAGCTCCGTTTTCAAATATAAAATATTTTAACAGGTTAAAAATAGTTTACCAAAACATCTTATATTTAATAACGGAGGTAGTGTTTGTTTCAATGTAGCTATTGGATCCGTACGTCTAATGTCTCTGTCGACCACAACATCATTTATTAACGATGTCAGAAATCTGCGTCGGCAGAGATAAACGACGTAAAGCAAAACTAATCACACGTACTAGGCCATGCCCTGGAAGGAATTCACCAACCACATTAGATAGAAAGCCGCTTCGTTCAAACCCC